>JANXHW010000001.1:262130349-263452015 GCA_026170595.1 Plestiodon gilberti rubricaudatus
CTCTTTTACACATTATGCTAAGTACACACAGGGGGTGGAGCCAGCAGGCACGAGTGAGCACAATTCCACTTGCCCATGCCTGGCCCAAGCTCTTTTAGTACCTGAGCCAGTGCCTTACGGCTCCCCCCCCCAAAAAAAAAATGTTCTTCTCCTCTGGGCATGCAAGGTGCATCATGTTTCCTACTCCCCCATATTTTGGACCTCATTAGAGAACCAGACCTCCACTTCCTTTCTGCATGCATTTAGATGTGATCATTTGGCTATGTTCTATCAACTGTACTGACAACAAATATATAATTCAAAAAGTGAGTTTTATATCTATCTAGGTTTAAAAAAAAATGGTGGAAGTTCATCCACAGTGAGAAGTCAAAGAAAATCCAAACCATCCAAAAGACATCACTACTTGGGGGAGGGCCAACCTCACACCCTGAGAAGCAGACCAGTTGCCCCGGAAGAATTCACCTGCGGGCAGGGGCACCACAACAGATGTTAGCAGGAGGGATAGAACAAACGCATAGAAAGGTTAAAGGCCGTCTCTTGGGTATAACCAGGTTTAAATCGATAAAAGGCAATACATTTGAAAAGCATTTGTTCTGGTTACTCTTTATACAATACCAGTAGTTTCAATGCTCCTGAGGAATAATCGCAGGTGGTCTGGAACACAGCAGAGGGGACTGCCCTCCGTCACTGCATGAGACCAAATGCAGCCCTCCCTTACCTGGTGTTGTGTCAGCCTTCTGCTCTCCGGATTGGAAAAGGAAGAGAGGGACAGACCAGAAGAGGAAGTGTAGAGGAGAAGAGAGTAGAGTCTCCTCCACACATCTTTTCCCAATCCATCTACCTCTTCCTTTTCCAATCCAGGGACTGAGAGGAGGAGCAGTGGAAGAGAGTTGGCAGAGAGGTGTGGGTGCCTCCTACCAACCTGCTGCCTAAGGCAACCTCAGTCAGTCTCATGGATGGGCCTGACACAGGGTATGTACATGTCTGAGGTCAGCTCTACACATGTGCAGGACAGTGAGATGGGAATGCAGTGGTAGAATACTAAGATTCACCCTGAGTCTCCCACCACCTCCCTCCAGCCCACCACAGACACAAACCACATCAATCTGCTTCCCCCTTGCTAAAAGCAAGTGCGAATCAGATCATTCACTTCCCTCTCTGAACGAGGAAGGCATTTAAAGTTTAAAGGGATGTGCTCCCTTTAAACTTTAAACCCTGTGCAAGGATGAAGTGAGGTGAAGGGGTAGCAAAGCACTCCTTCCTCACATGGCATTTCAAGTTTAAAGGGAATGGGCAGTGGCTCAGACCCTTGAGCTGAGCAGGAGCTTGATCACCTTTAAACCAGCAACTGCAAATCCTGCATGACATAGGTGTGGCTTCATTTAGCGGATGGACTAGAATCTTACCATTACTTTGAGAGCCAGCTGTTTATTATTTCAAGCAGAAAACTGGCTCTCTTCCATTCTGCATGCCCTCAAGCTAGCAGCATCAGAAAAGAACACATTAATGGGGAACAGGAGTTGACTTACCAGTCAATTACCCGGAGGTACAGCTCCAGAGCTCCACCCTGAAACCAAACAATATCTACATGAAGACTAAACAATTGGAGACATAAAGGACAAATAAATTAGGCATGCAAAAAGAGAAATACCAGGCGGAAGCATCATGTGTGCAAGGAGTTTGCAAGGAGTGTAATCAGAAACAATTGCCACATTGGACAGTGTCCAATTATCAGTAGCGTCACTTGAAGGTGGGACGAAACGCTAAGTTCCGCAGCGTGCTGACCTCCGTTACTCACCGACATGAGGCGGTCCTGCCTTTGGAGTCATTCAGTGGGGTGAAGGCAACGCGCAGGGATTCGCCTTACTGAATGGCTCTGAAGACGAGGGGGCGGGGCCGCCTCGTGCCGGTGAGTAACGGAGGTCAGCGCGCTGCGGAATTTAGTGTTCTGTCCCACCTTCAAGTGACGCTACTGATAATTGGACACTGTCCAATGTGGCAATTGTTTCTGATTACACTCTTTGCAAAGTCTGGGGGAGGGGGGTTTCATCATCACTTTGGAGGAGGCAGTGGGGGACGGAGGAAGAATGGACGATGGCAAAAAGGAAGCAGCAGCAGCAGCCACTGCCAGGGCAACCTTGCCTCAACAATGTCTGCACCTTTTTCTTTGTCTCTTTTGACCTTAACAAAAAGAACCATCATGGCAGGAGAGTAGAAAACCGAGCACGAAGAAATGTTTTCCACAAAACAATCCCTTGAAGGGTTGGAAGAACGTTGCAGAGAAGCAGGCACCTTTTGAAACCACAGCAAAGAGGAGACGTTTACTAATGGGAAGCTACAATTCTATGTACATTTTCTCTAGGCAGTAAGTCCCAAGGAACAGAGAGAGATGTACTTCTGACTAAACACACTGAGGCTCTCCTGTAAGGTTGCTATTCCCAGCTCAACAGGTCTCAATCACCAACATCTTCACCACTTTTCCTGAAAGGGGGTCGGTGCCTCCAATTTTTTGATACAAATGTCTTTTTAAAAAAACACAAGGGGGGTAGAGGACTTCAGCAGAACTGCACAAGAAGTTGTTTTAAATTTTTTAAAGAGGGAGGGAAAATCTGGTATACCACCCTCTTGCATGTCTACTCTTAGCAGAGGGGAGGGTCTGCAGATGGTGAGAGGGACAAAAACAGCAGGGAATGGAATGAACAAATAACCCAACTGCTTTCTGTAGTCTGGTTTAGCAGGATGAGCATGGACAAAAAGACTGCAGTGTCTGCTACATGTGGAGCCCCCATTGCTATTTCACATGTGACAAAGAGCAGAAAACAATGGATGGTAAGCAATATAAGTAATCAGAACATCGTTCCTTACAAGAAATGCAATACATGTGAAGTAAGAACATACGAAGAGTCCTGCTGGATCAAGACAAAGGCCCATCTAGTCCAGCTTCCTGCATCTCACAGCGGCCTACCAGCACGGGCGTCACTGGAGCGTGGCGGGGGGGGCGGGCCGCCAGGGGGTGACGCGCGTCATGGGGTGATGCGCGCACCCCCTCGCGCGTCACCTCCGTGACGCGCGTCGCCCTCCAGACGCTCCAAGGCCGGCCCGGGACCCGGCCTCGGAGCGTCCGACCCCGTCGGCGCTCCAGGGCCTTCTGAAAGAAGGCCCAGGCAGCGCGTCAATCCGGGTATTTCCCGGATTTTCGCGCATGCCCAGACCCGTTTTGAGGGCAAAAAGCCCTCAAAACGGGTCTGCGCATGCGCGAAAATCCGGAAAATACCCGGATTGACGCGCTGCCTGGGCCTTCTTTCAGAAGGCCCTGGAGCGCCGACGGGGTCGGACGCTCCGAGGCAGGCTCCCGGGCCGGCCTCGGAGCGTCCGGAGGGGGGCGACGCGATGCAGGGGGGGAGCCGGGTGGCCCCCTCCCCCCGCGCCTATAAAGTTGCGCCCCTAGGGGGGGGTGACGCACATCCCCGCACCAGGGTGACGCGCGTCTAGTGACGCCAGTGCCTACCAGGTGCCTCAGGGAGCACACAAGACAACAAGATACCTGTATCCTGTTGTCACTCCCTTGCATCTGGCATTCAGAGATAAGCTATCTCTAAAACCCGGACGTTGCATACAATCATTATGACAACCTATGATGGATTTTTCCTCCATAAATCCATCCAATCCCCCTTTAAAGGCATCTAGGCCAGGTGCCATCAACACATCCTTTGGTAAGGAATTCCACAGAATTCCGTAGCCCTTGAAGAGTATCCTTGCTCCTATTCTGAAGGTCTAAAAGCAACTGCAGAAACCATATTTTTTTTCATTCTGATCTTTCTGGAGGTTATTTGCTTCTTCCTTCTGTCAAAACAAACTTAGAGCCCCATCCTGTGCATGTCTACTCAGAAGTAAGTCCCATTATAGTCAATGGGGTTTACTCCCAGGTATGTTTGGATAGGATTGAAAACTTACATTCCAGGGGTACCCTGAAGAGTCTGAAGGGTCATATAGTGGGTTGTGGAACCTTTCTGTTTATTGGGGGTTTTATAGCTCTTTTTTCTCAATGTTTTCGGATTGGTATTGAGAAACAGCAGGCCAGAATACACTGCCTGTCTTTCAGGAACCTCAAACAACGATTTGCCTTTGAAGTTGCTAATTGATAGCCTTACCAGTGTCCCGGAATCGAGGCTGGCTTCAGCCTAGAGCTAGGCTTACCAGATTGTCGCTGGGACGGGAGCGTTCTACCCTTAAGGGGGCGGAGCGTGGGGGGCCAGAACGCGTCGCGTTCTGGCCCCCCCACGTCCCACCCCCTTAAGAGTAGAACGCTCCCGTCATGGCGAAAATCTGGTAAGCCTACCTATAGCAGACCCGAGCCGCTCTCAAGTGTGCACTGCGGCTGCCCAACACCGGTCGCGTTGTTGACCGGAAGTTCCGGAAGCCGGAACCCCATTGGGCAGCCACGGTGCACACTTGGGAGCGGCTCAGGTCCGCTCTAGGCCGAAGCCAGCCTTGATTCCGGGACGCTGGTAAGGCTACTAATTGAGGAACTAGTCAATGGGGATATTGCTCTCAAATAGCAGTGGGGCTACCATCTGGGAGTGCAACATCCCCGCTCGCTTGCTATCTTTTCCTCCCTCCTCATTCCTAATTTACTCGCAGTGAGGCTGACATCTGGGAGTGCAACATTTCCGCTGGCCGATAGAGACATTGCACTTCCAGATGTCAGCCTCACTGCCAGTTAGTTAGGGAGTGGGTGGACTGGTGTGAAGAAAGGGAGGAACAGAACAGAAGCTGCAGGAAGACAAAACTTGAAGAAATCATACAAAGGGGGGAGAGTTGTACAGGTGGCCCCTTGTGGAGATAGTGCCTCAAGGTCTGTAGAAACATGGTGCTGGCTGGCCCTGTTTTATTGATATTATATCAAATGTTACTAGCATTCAACAAGGATGAAGAAGACTGATTAAAAGAAACCACACTTGCCTCCTCCAGTGGTAGGCGTACTTTGACTTCTTGTCCCACAGGAAACATTTTCAAGGGTAGAACTAAAGGATAGGGTGCATCAGTCCTCTCTTCAAGTGAAATGCTCTGGGTGAAAGAGGAAGATAAGACTTTTGTCTGAACACAAAAATAATGCATCAGATACACGGGCGTCACTAGAGCGTGGCGGGGGGGGCGGGCCACCAGGGGGTGACGCGCGCACCCCCTCGCGCGTCACCTCCGTGACGCACGTCGCCCTCCGGACGCTCCGAGGCCGGCCCGGGAGCCTGCCTCGGAGCGTCCGACCCCGTCGGCGCTCCAGGGCCTTCTGAAAGAAGCGCGTCAATCCGGGTATTTCCCGGATTTTCGCGCATGCCCAGACCCATTTTGAGGGCAAAAAGCCCTCAAAACGGGTCTGCGCATGCGCGAAAATCCGGAAAATACCCGGATTGATGCGCTTCTTTCAGAAGGCCCTGGAGCGCCGACGGGGTCGGACGCTCCGAGGCCGGCTCCCGGGCCGGCCTCGGAGCGTCCAGAGGGGGGCGGCGCGACGCGGGGGGGAGCCGGGTGGCCCCCTCCCCCCGCGCCTATAACGTCGCGCCACTAGGGGTGGTGACGTGCGTCCCCGCACCAGGGTGACGTGCGTCTAGTGACGCCAGTGATCAGATACATTGAAGGGGAAAACACAACTCTACTAAGGATACATTTCTTGATTTTTAACCTGCCTTTAGCCACAACATGGACCCTCAAATGAGTTCAGGGAAGTTACAGCAATACATTCAGTGGCAATCTTAGGATTTGCATTGGAGCCCCAGCAGATAAGCTAACCTGCCAACTCTTTTATGAAGAGACATTTCTTAATCTTTTCTCCTGGATTTGCCCTTGTTACTTTTCTTTAAGTTCTTAAACAATACGGTTGGCACAGTCCATTATTACGCTATCAAAGATCTGACCTGTGTCATAGCAAAGTACTGTGCAGTATAGCATAGCTCTGTTGCAAATCTCTTGATCTAACTGTCTCCCTTGTGGCCCAATCTTAAGGGTCCTTTACGCCGCTGGAACAAACGTTCCAGTGGCACAAGCCCATGTATAGCTGTCGCAAACACGACAGCACCAGCACGTGCGGCCTGGCCGCAAGTAGCGAGTGGTCAGGTCTGCACGACAGCAGACACCCACCGGAGCAGGTAAGACCACACAGGAGGCGGGGAGGGGTGGAACAGGGCAGGGGTGGGCCGGATGGGGAGTCAGGTGGATCAGGCCTGGGAAGGGGGTGGGTTTGGCGGCAATGGCGCCCACCAAATCCTAACCCCTTTCTGGGCCTGATCCACCTTCCCAGGTCAACACAGACTTGCGCCAGCTATAGAACTGACAGAGGCTTATCTGCTGTGGCTTACCCCGGGGTAAGGGAACAAAGGAGGCCTCCAGAGGCCGAAACTCGCCTGCGAGATACAACGGAGGCCGTGTTGGCGCCGCTGCATCAAAGCGCAGTGACTTAGTTAGGATTGGGCTGCCTGACGTTTACAAACTGTGTAGCATCAGAGCAGCTTGCTCAAAGCAAAGCTCTTTACCACGTTAGCTATGTAGCCAGTAGGGATGCTTGATATTTAGACAACTGTACTGTGGACAAAGTGAAATTGTAGCTGCAAATTGCCAGGACATCATGGGGTTGCTCTTTGATAGCCAATTGCAGGACTCAAAACAGATGGGAAAGAGCAAAGGAATGGAGCTGGGGCAGGATCCAGTGGAAGTATATTTCGTACATTTTCCTAACAGTACCTGCGGATACATGACAATAGACAGTGACCATTACCTGAATCTTGACTTTTAGTACTGGTTCCCAATTCTTTATGCAGTGAAAAAGGAAGGAATCTACATCTTTGGTCGTCTTCTGTGTACCTTCATAAGACTCTTGCACAGTAAGTACAACATTTTTCTTGGCTAAAAATGTGGTAATATTGTAGTTAGAAGTTACAGATCCATGCTCCTTAAAAATGAGTGGGTGAATAGCATTGTTCCCAGATACTTGTTACTTTGTAAAATTACATCTTTTTCTCATTTAACATATAGTCCTGTGAATTTAGGACTACTGTTTTATATGGTTCATATGCTCATGCTCATATGGAACTTTAATTTAAGCACAGTGGGAATAAGTCAACAATTTTGTTGAAGTCTGAATATACTATATGTATATACTATATGACCAGCCAGAAATGACTAATTAAGCTTCAAAGACCTCCATCTGATCATCAGCGCACGTCTTTAAATCTGGGAATGTAAGAGACTGACGTTAACATCTGACAGTCTGACAATGAGTCACTTGTTTTTCACCTGAGGAAGATTGTCGAAGGACAATTGAAACGTTGCAAACTTTTAACTCAATTTTAATGTTATAAATGAAGTTTTATTTTTTTATTTTTAACTTAAAGTTTCGTTGTCGGGGCTTTTAATCCCGTTATCTTCTGTAATTAATTGCCTTTGAACTGCTTTTGTCCCGGCCAGGCTCAGGCAGTTGAAATGTACCTGAACTCAATTTGGGGGAAATAACCTGGAGGGAGCAAATGTAGGGAAGAATGAACTGGTGGGAACAAGAAAGGTGAAGCACCCCTTTCCATGTATGTCATCAGGGGTCAGCCAGGTCAGGCACTGCCTAAGGACTCACAGCCCCTCAAGGGCCCATTGGGTCAACCCCCGACGCCCCCAGAAGACATCCAACATACATGAAGCAGCAGCAACATGAGTCACTCAACCGAGCAGCAGCCAATGCAACTCTGTCCCACTTGCCAATTTTTCTGTGCAAAATCCTTCCCCTATATTTGCCTCATGAGGCAATGCGAGTTTGGCAACCAAAGTTTCCTGAGGAAAATGTGCCGTTTCATCTTTAAGCAAGAATATCTGACAGAGGAGAATTTTGAGGAGAATTTTGGGAACCAAATTAGTTTAGCTCTAATTTGGCCTGATTTCTGCTTTATAACATGATACTGGCTTTTGGTGCCTTCAAATTAGTTATTGTATGTGCTGTAAGCAAAGGGTACAAGGATGGGCTGGTAGAACAGTAGCTGGCTATATGTCTCAGAGACCAACCTTTCAAAAGCAGCTCATTCACCTCCTTGCCCACTTTTACATCCAGGACGGAAATTTCTCGGGCCTGTGAAAACAAAAAAGCACAAAGTCAAAAAACAGGGCCGTGTAAATCTGGATTTTTGAAGGAAATTTATAAAATAGTATTTCTACAACTATTTATTTACAATATTTATGTAATTGCATTCATTTCTTGTTTGCAGTTATACAACAACCCACAGCATTGTCTTTCTTAAAAGGAAGACTTCACAAGTACGTGGAAAACCGAGAAATAATCTAGAACAATGTAAATGCAAAGAATTCTTACCACAAGCACACCATTGGAAATAAGGTGCTCAGGAGGTCCTGCACTGAAACAAGAAAAAGAAAAGAAAAACCTAAGTGAAGGTGGCCCTGATTCAGGTGTGGCATTAAATATGGATGTGGTGTGTGTGATCATTTGGATGTGTGTGATCAAAAGCAACAAGTTCTCTTTGATGATCATTATTCATGAATACATGGGAATCTGTTGGCACGGTTTGTCTGTTGGCAACCCTACTCTATAAACCAGAAATATGAGGATTAATAAAGGAGCAAGGATAGACCAGAGAGTGGCCCGGGGGAAAAAAAGTAATGCTATTTAGTATTTAGTAATGCTAAATAGCAGGCCAGATGTGGCGCAGTGGGTTAAACCGCTGAACCATGAGCTGTCGATGAAAAGGTCGGCAGTTCGAATCCGCGACGGGGTTGCTTGGCCAGCTCCTGCCAAACTAGCAGTTCCACAGCATGTTAATGCGAGTAGATAAATAGGTACCGCCTGCGGGAAGGTAAACAGCGCTCCGTGTTCCAGCCGCATGCTACGCACTGCGGCAAGTAGAGTCATGCCGGCCACATGACCACGGAGGCGTCTTCGGACAACGGTGGCTCTTCGGCTTTGAAATGGGGATGAGCACCACACCCTAGAGTCGGACACAACTGGACTTAATTGTCAGGGGTCACCTTTACCTTTTAATGCTAAATAGCAATGCTGCTTTTTATTTAAAGAAAGAAAAATTTGTGAATACATCACCTTAGGAAATATGCAAATTAAATTAGAAGCCAAATTTAAATCTGAAACGTATGAAGCTGTCTTATACCGAGCCAGACCACTGATCCATGTAGCCCAGTATTGTCTGCACTGGTTGGCAGTGGTTCTGCAGGGTTCCAGACAGTGATGTTTCTCTGTCCTATCTGGTGATGCCGGGGATTGAACCGAGGACCTTCTGTGTGTAAAACATGTGCTTGACCACTGAGTTACAATCTCGTCCCATCTTGTATTAATGTTTCAGTCCTATGTCTGTTCTTATAATTTCCAAAAAGTTATAAAGAAAATCTATCTTCTTTGAAACAAATTAGTTTGAGCTTTGAGACCTGTCCTCCATGAATTTGTCCAATCTCTGTTTCAGAGCCATCATTTGATAAAAAAAATCCTATCCTATCCAACATCCCAGCAGGTTAAGGGAACTAACTTGAAGAGGCCTCTGTGACTGCCCCTCCACAGTAGGATGCAGCACACACCCCTTTGGCACGACTGCTCAGAGCTGGAAAGTTGTATAGGATTGGGCCCCGAATGCTAATATATATCCTTGCTGTTGGATTGCTGTAAAATAATTTCATCCAATTAAGAAAAGATTGTTTCACAGAATATGTTTCTAATTAAGCAAATATTCTCATTGTTTAACTTTAGCACATATGCTATCCTCTTTTTTTTTAAGAATGGTATTTGTTCTTCTTGTTTGAAAGCTACCATAGGCACTAATCACCCGTTAGTCTCATTCCCTCTTTCAAGATGTTCCTGTCTCAGATAGTCATGCTTGCTCCGTCTTATAAGACTCCAGTAAGTCACTGCTTACTCAGTCTTATAGGACTCCACTAAGTCACTGTCCAACTTGTTTTAGCAAGTTGCAATTTGTGGAGAGCTCCTGCTGTTTTGAATAATTTATTCTGAGCTTCCAACTGATATATTTGTTGTCGGAAGTTTTTCTTGTTTCCTTTGTTCAGAGTAGGTTGCTAATAAAATAACATGACTCCCAGTAACAGCCTTTGCAACATCCTCTTTCACATCCTGAGCCAAATTTCTCAAAACAAATCTGTTTTGCACCATCCAATATATCACCAATTTCTATCTTAATTAATATGAGTAAACTAGGCAAGGAGAAGAACAAATCAATTCTAGAATCAATACTATTTTATTGGTTAAAAGTGCTGCTGTAGCAAAGAAAACCTTTGGTCCATCTGAACTGGTATCCTGATATTAGCAGAAGGCACTATGCAAAATTGACCACATACGCAAAAATGCACCCTCTCAAAAACTGGAAAATTATCACTACATATTAGTGGTAGAATCCGGGAAACAATGAATATAGTTCATTATTCTCTGCACAATGTATGATTATGACCCAAAGATGCCAGTTCCACTACAAAATAAAAAAATGACAGAATCCAGAAGTAAACAGAACTGGAAAATGTGATGGAAAGATTAATTGTGAAGTCATATTAAAACCTAGAGATTAGTAGAAACACGGAAGTCTCAACTGACCACTAGATAACCAAAGAAAAAGAGGAATTCCCAACAGCAACAATTTATTATTATTTTCTTACCAATATGCTTCAAACAAATCACTTACATTGCAGTCATTTTGAATTCCACTTCCAGAGATTCAGGATTATGAGAATTTTCTTTCTGATAACATACAACATCAGTTACTAAATCATCATCTGTCCACTCAATGCAGAAGTCTTGTGGCCCAATCCTAAGGTCTACTAGCGCCAGTGGAACTCGGGTTCCGCCAGTGCGCGCTGTCACAAAAGTGCCGTAAAGCGCTTTGCAACCATGCGGAGCCTTGCCGCGCCAGTAACAGAAAATGCATGCTTCTGGAACACAACTGGAGAGGCCAGAGTGGCCCTGCACTATATCAGCAGGGCAAGGAAAGCCCACCCACTCAGGTAGATCGGGCAGAATGGGGTGGGGGAGGGCATAACAGGACAGAATGGGGGGGAGGCCTGGGGGCGTGACGGAGGTGAGAGGTGGTGGCACCCAGCATGGGCAACTTGCACTGGATGCAATCCCCTCTGGTAGCAGCCGGCTCGCCCGTCCGAGGAGATCCACTGGTGATCGGGAAGCTTACAGAGGTGTAAGGGAAAATAATTTCTCTTTCTCCTCCCAAGCCTCCTGATTTGTGAATTGATCATAGCACATGTACATGATAGCATACAGCGCAGCTCATTTTGGCACGGCTGCATTTTGGCTACTGCAGGGGAAAGGATAGGATTGGACTCTTAGAGTCAAACAAAGCAGAACAACTGATCTTATTTCCCAAAGACTTTTTCTTTACTTCAAAGCAGTCATGACGGGTCTGCTAATTTGACTGAGAAAACTGCAAGTGGAGGGAAAGTTAAACACCTCCTCCTCCTGTCAATCAATCAATCCTTCCCCAATCAAATTAGAAGCACCCCACAGCTGCAAAGATGCTGGGAGAACTGATTACAGGTTTCCAACATCATAATGCGTAGCTTGGCACAAAGTCTAAGGCTATGCCAAATGTTCCAAGAAATGTTACTAGACTGATCTAAAATTTTTGGCACCTCTCCAAATTAAATTTCTTGGGTTACTTAAGAAGGAACTTCCAAATTCACTTCAAATTTTGCTTTGGATGAAACCTAGTAACAACCTAGGGCTGTAGGGAGCTCATCCAACCTTAGGAAATTTCACTAGTCTTCTCAAATTCTTTTGGTCTAGCTTGAAATATCTCAAAGGAATCCCCAAATTTACTTCAGGTGAAATGTTAGTTACAACTGTAGTCTCAATGAGTTATTTCCATGTACACATGATCAAGACTGAACTTGTAAAACTTTCCCACAAGTAAATACCAGTACCTGCTTAGTGTTAGGAACAGAGGCAGTCAACAATATTCACAACTTTATTTCTTGACCCTCACCTCTGGCTTTAAAGAGAATATCTCAAGGACTGTTGCTCCAGGTTGGACTTTTGCCAAGTCAAAATCAACAGCAAATTGTACACCATCCTTGCAGAATAAATTAGCATCGTGGACTTCCAAATGAAAAATATTCTAGAAATAGAAGAGAAGGCATGGCAAGATGTTCTATTCCTTTCAACTGAGAGGGCAATCTGGCCATTTTTGTTATAACCCACACTCTGCTGCTAGTGTAAGTCAAGTGAATCCCATTACAGCAAACCAGTTAATCGGCCCTGCATATACGTGTGAGGTTTTCTTATTGTAGGTAATGGAAGGGAAAAACAGCATATGAGCTCACTGATGCTCCAAAGCACAAGAATTCTCAGGATTGGGCTATACATAAATGCAGTAGCGTAGGAACGGGGGGGGGGCAGACCGCTTCTGGGCAGCACGTGGGGGGATGTCTTACCGGTGGCAGGGATGACAAAATGGTGGCGGCGACGAAAAGATGGCGGCGGGGCAGCGCTACAGGCAGCAGCGGCAGCAAAGGCAGTTTGGAGATGACAGGAGAAGCCGTCCGCCGCACCAGCACGGCTGTTTGTTTTGCCTCCCACCAAACCCCAGAGGGACATTTGGCTCCGGATGTCAGGTGGGAGGGTGGGAGCCAAAACAAACGGCCGTACTGATGCGGGGGACGGCTTCTCTTGTCATCTCCAAACTGTTCCGCTGCCTTTGCTGCCACTGCTGCCTGTAGCGCCGCCACCACCTTCTCTGCCGCCCCCGCCGCCATCTTCTCATCACTGCCACCATTTTGTCACCCCTGCCACCGGTAAGTCATCCCCCCACGTGCCGCCTCGGGGGCAGACCCTGTGACGTCGCATCTGGACGTGATGTCACAGGGGGCAGCGTAGCTCCGCTACTACATAAATGGGAGAAATACTGTGGCAAGCAGCTATCTTATCACTTTTGCAAAATTTACAAAAGAGTTTGATGAGAGCCCAAACTTTCTCCATGTCTTTGCAATTCCTCCCTTGATCCCATCTCTATAATGCATTCTTTCAAATGATTCTCATTGGCATTTTCCCCCTAACCACTGCTCTCTTTCTTCCCAGTCCTTTCCACAGCATTACTACCATCGCCACCATCTTCAAGTCTCCAAATATCTCTTCTCCTCTATCTAGCCCATTCTGGTATCTGTTCTTTCCTGCCATTAGGTCAGCAGCTCTTCCAGTTCCCATATTTCCTCCTGCAATCTGAAGGACTTAGTCATAGTGGTGGTGGTGATAGTAGTGTCAGACTTCTGCCTTTTCTCCTTTAATCTTCACCTACCGACCAGCTCTATCTCTGAAATACACTCCAGCTATCTCTTCTTCAGATCTTTAGCCTGGAACACCAGGCTTTCTTCTTTACATTCCTCTCCAACATTCTGCCCTTATTTTTATCTGCCCTGCAGGCTTTTTAGAGACATGGGTGGTACTTTGAGTATGTTACCTTACCTTGATCTGAGTTTGGATTCTAAAGTAGAAAGTCTCATTCCAGACTGGGTTGTTGGAGCCCTTGATGGTTTGGGTTCTGAACTTCTCACATGATGCTGATGGCAGAGACAAAGTCACGTAGCAATCAGATGGAATCACTGCAGCAGGGAATGGAAGAACTGGTAAATTTTTGTAATCAAATATTGAAAATATCGTAAGCCTTAGCAGAAAAGAGTGAGGGTAGGGTGTCTGCTGACTTTGTATGGCACAGGGGTGGCATCTGTATTAAACATATTTTTGTATCAACAACCTCTACTAGAACAGAGTTCCACTGTTGTAAAATGGTTTTCGGCGGCATACACAACGTGCTACCAGTGGCCATTTTGCATGAGCTGCCACAAGCACAGGAGGTCCGCCGCCAGACAGGGAAAGGTGAGTCCACTGGCAGCAGGGGCAGAATGGGGCAGGGAGGGGGAGAAATTCGGGTGTTCCTGGGCAGGGTGGAGGGTGGGGAAGGAGGCGAACCAGGGCGAGATTGGCAGCACTCACGTGCGCTGATATCCTAACCCAGAGGTTTCCAAACTGTGCGTCGCGACTTCCAAGTGCGTCATGGAATGCAGCCAGGGGCATCGTGTTAGTCTTTTAATTACCATATATTCTTGCTTGCAAGAGAGAATTTTAGGCAAAAACAAAGACCTGGAAAAGCTGCCTCTTCACATCGGGTCACTCAAAGTTCACTTCAAGAGACATCAGGTTTGCAGCCAGCTCTTCCACACCACATTTTGTTTTTAACAGCATGAGCAGAGAGCTGTGCTTATCTTCATCCAAGAACAATTAACAACTCAATAGATAAGCTAAGCACTTTGAAATTCGCTGCAGCTTGAGGCTCCCTGCAAACTTAGGTTTACCATAGTCCAGGAATCGAGTCACGCTGCGGTCTAGAAAAGACACGAGCCTCTTCCAAGGATGCACCGTGGCGGACCAACGCGGTCGTCTCGTTTACCGGAAGTGGCCCACCGCGGTGCACTTCTGGGAGAGGCTCGTGTCTTTTGCAGGCCGCGGCGGTGCTCGATTCCGGGACTATGTTAAGCCTATGCAAACTGAAACAAGTGCTGGAGACAGCATCCCATTTCTCCCCGAATCCTGAGACATTGCAGGTTTGCAAATTGGTAAAATATTTTCTTGCTGCTGAATGTTTTTAAGAAAGCTTTAAAGACTTTGATTTCTCACTCTGTGATTAAGAGAGGTAGAAAAGGCATAAGTAAGTTGCTTGCTGTTGAGTGAGCTATAGAAATGTCTCCCTTGTTTAAGCCAGAGGAAGAGGAGGCAGCTGCTATGTATGTTTGGTTGGTTGATTAATTATTAGGATCTCTCTCCTTCCTCCTTTTTGACCCACCTCTAAGTTAGTTCCCCACTCTATTTGCTGGGACAACCCCCCCCCCCATTGGAGACTGCCGGGCAGTATAAGAATCTGTTTTTCATCTTGCAAAGATGCTACCTAAGGGAGCTTTCTCTCGTGCAACTGGGGTGGGGCATGACCAATGAAAAGAAATGACCTCCCTCCCATGCTTTGATGTTTCTCTTGCCATGAATAGGACTAACGTAGACGACATCAGTGCCCTCTACTAGGTAGGCACCCCAGGCCTGCCAAGGGAGGGAGGGCAGCATCCCAACCCCACCCTGTGCACTCCTGGCTTAGCTGCTGCTCAGCAGAAGCATGGAAAATCCACTTTAGGGCTCGTTTTGGGAATATACATATACATATTAGAAAGGGTGCCTCTGAGCATGTAAAGAGTGCCTGTTGAGGCCAGGAAGGGGGATAGGATATCGGCAGTGCCTCTGCCACCGATACCGCCCCCCTCCCTGCCCTGATCTCCGCTTTTTTCCTCTCTCTCTCTCTCTCTCTCTGTCCCATTCCGCCCACCCCCTGCCCCTGCGCTCACTTATCAGTGCTAGGGGTCATTGTGAGATCACTGGTGCACGGCCATGACCACTTGTTGCTTGCAGCAGCAGCCTGGCTGCACAAAATGGCACGCCACCATTTGCGACACCCGTAAAGGACCTTGCACTGCCAGAACACTAGTTCTGTCAATCCAATAGGATTGTGTTATCAGTAGGCTGAATTGGTATTTATGGTATATGTTGCTGGGAACAGCTTTGCCCAAGTAAAACCCTCATGAATCCACATGTACGTATCATTTCAGAACAAGTTAATCCAATAAAAGAATATCATTTCACCTGTTCTGTGTTTATATAACTACAATGGACTAGAATATTTTCTGTACCTTCCAACTATATACTTCTGTGATAAATAGGCTTACCATATTTTTCAAACTTCAAACTGGGACACCCCCCCATACCCCCCCGAGGTAAATAATTAATTAATGTCAAAGCAACGAAAAAGCAAGGCCAAAGAACCACAACCAATCGTAAAGCACCACGAAAAAGCACTCAGAAACAGCCCAAACCAACCGCAAACTAGCATCCACCACGAAAAAGCAATCTAAACCACAACGAAAAAGCAATCAGAAACAGCCCAAACCAACAGCAAACTACCCTCCACAACGAAAAAGCAATTCTAAACCACAACGAAAAAGCAGAAAAAAGAAGCATAAATGCCACAATAAAGCAGAAATCCCAATAAAAAATCCTTTTAATGAATAAATTATCGAAGAAAGGTGGTGCGAAGCGCCCCCTTTTGCCGCGCGAAGCGCGGTCGGATTTTTTAAAATAAATAATTAATAAAGTAAAGGGGGGTGCAAAGTGACCCCTCTTGCCGCGCGAAGCGCGTTTGAAATTTTTAAATAAATAATTAATAAAGTAAAGGGGGTGCAAAGTGCCCCCTCTTGCCGCGCAAAGCGCGGCCGAAATTTTTAAACAAATAATTAATATTTCTATTAAAAATAATAAAAAATATGCTTACCTGGTCGCTGGTCACTGGTCGGTGGTCGCTGCTGCTGTTGCTGCTGGGGCCGCGGCAAGCAGGCTGGGGCCGCGGCAAGCAGGCACCGGGAGAAGCACAGCCTGCTCGCCTGTGTTGCGCGAGCCCTGGAGCTCGCGCAACACGGGCAAGAAGCAGGCTGTGCTTCTCCCGGTGCCGCTGCGAGACCAGCGGCACCGGAAGAAGCACAGCCTGCTCGCCCGCGTTGCGCGAGCCTCCAGGAGGTTCGCGCAACACGGGCAAGAAGCAGGCTGTGCTTCTCCCGGTGCCGCTGGTCTCGCAGCGGCACCGGGAGAAGCACAGCCTGCTCGCCCGCGTTGCGCGAGCCCTGGAGCTCGCGCAACACGGGCAAGAAGCAGGCTGTGCTTCTCCCGGTGCCGCTGCGAGACCAGCGGCACCGGGAGAAGCACAGCCTGCTTCTTGCCCGCGTTGTGCGAGCCTGCTAGAGGCTCGCGCTGGCCGGGCAAGCAGGCTGTGCTTCTCCCGTCTCCCAGCGGCACCACATGGCCGCTGACGACCGGGAGAAGCACCCGCTCGCCGCACCGCCATCTTCTTCTTTTTTTTTTTAATTTCAAACTTCCCGGCATCTTGGGTCACGAAATCTCGCGTGATCCAAGCTGTCGGCGCCCAAATCTCGTGAGGGCATCATGCCCTCACGAGATTTGGGCGCCGACATCTTGGATCACGCAAGATTTCGTGACCCAAGATGCTGCCCGGTAAATTTAAAATTTAAAAAAAAGATGGCGGCGCCCATTTGTCCCCCGGGACACGACCGGGAATCGGGTCCGATTTCCGGGACTGTCCCGGCGAAACCGGGACGAATGGTAAGCCTAGTGATAAACTACAGACACTCTGACCGGTATTTCAGGAGGCAAGGAGACTGATTGCAGCTATTGCTAATAGGCAAAGCATGCAGAATGTTTGCATAAACAAAATGGCCTGGATATACTGTACTTGTTAAACTTACACAAGACTTCTTTCTGGTTTGAACTTGTGAACTACTGTGCAGGAGAACAGTAATACATTAGTACAGTCATAACTGCCAGAAGATCCTGCTATGTAAAGGTGGCTCTAATGTCACAACTGATTCAGTGATGACCGTTGTGACAGATCTGAATTACAGGAAATTTCTTCCCCACCCTACACTGTGAGATTCCTTAGCAAGTAAATCTGTGAGATTGCTTAGCAAGTAAAACTTAACACCTGGCTCTTACCCAATTGCTAAAGACTGAGTTCATCTTAATTTAGGGCAGATTGAGACCATCAGGCTGATAGACCAAGATCCTAAGTGTATAAGCCCGATCCACCAACTCCCACCCTCCCCTCGCTCCCATGCTACTCGGAGAGGTACTCACCCGCTCCACGGGGCTGTCCACCAGGTGCAGCGCCTGTGGGACAGTGCAGGCCTTCCCACCGGCACCGCCTACTCTCCAGGTGTCGCGAACGTGCTTTATAGCACGTTTGCGCCAGCCTAGCTCAAGGATATAGGCCAGCAGGTGGCGCAGCGGGTTAAACCGCTGAACCATAAGCTGTCGATCGAAAGGTCGGCAGTTCGAACCCACGATGGGGTGAGCGCTCGTTGCTTGGCCAGCTCCTGCCAACCTAGCAGTTCCAAAGCATGTCAATGCAAGTAGATAAATAGGTACCACTTGCGGGAAGGTAAACAGCGCTCCGTGTTCCAGCTGCATGCTACACGCTGCGGCAAGGAGAGTCATGCTGGCCACATGACCACGGAGGCATCTTCGGACAATGCTGGCTCTTCGGCTTTGAAATGGGGATGAGCACCACACTCTAGAGTCGGACACGACTGGACTTAATTGTCAGGGGTCACCTTTACCTTAGCTCAAGGATAGGATTGTGCCGTTAGTGCAGAATGCAGCCGCCCTTGTGGTTGCGGGGGCTCGTTGATTAGACTCAGTCAGGTCACTGTTTCAGTGGCTACACTGGCTGCCGGTTTGTGGCACCCTGACTATGGCATTCCCTCCCCTTGGAATTAAGAACAGCTCCCTGCTTGGAGACCTTTCAGTGGGGCCTTAAGACCTTTTTATTCAGGGTGGCGTTCAATAGCTGGCATGATGGGCTGGCATTTTAATCAAACGTAATTGTAATTGTTCTGTTTGTTATTGTTTTATTATTGTTTTAAAGCCACCTTAAATTACTGAAAGAAAGGTGGGGTATAAATTCATTAAATAAATAAAAATGTGTGAAGAGGGCCTCTGTTCCACTAAAACCATTGGAGATCTTTGCAGATACATGCATATACACTGGGATGTCCATCTCTATATACCGTATTGGTCTGAGTATAAGACTTACTTTTTTCTCCTAATTTAAGTTTTTAAACCAGGGGTGAGTCTTATAATCAGGCTGTTGCAATTTAATGCCAGTGATTTAATTAAAAATTTTTAATAGCACCAAACTTTAAGGGTGCGTCTTATAATCAGGTGCGTCTTATATTCGGGACAATATGGTATATTCCTGAGAACAACAACAAATTCAAAGTGGCTTAAGGGCCTGGAAGTTCTTCAAAGAAAAATATAAAAAGGAAACTTCAGCTCTCATACACCAGCAAAGCACTTCAGATCTGCTGGTGCTTAAGCTATCCAGGATTTCTCACAATGACCCCCGGGTTACCATTTTATTTAGCATAGTCTTGTCCCTCAAGCATATTTTAAGTCCAGTAGGGCAATGAAGGATGTAGACAACTTACATGAAACTCTGGAAGTGGTGATATTGGCTTGAATGATTCGGACAGACAGCAGGAAAACTGGAAACTCTTGGCTCTGCAATGGAAACAAAACAAAACTGAGCCAGTCCTGGGATTTGAGCAGGTTCTTTGGTACCCAACTTGGAGGGATGCAACAAGTTAACAAAATAGGAGTTCTGGGCTTATCCCCTGATGACAAAGATCACCACAGACCTCAAATTGTGACTTGTGGACAGCACCAGGCCTGCCAAGTTTCTACTTCTTCCTCTTCCTTCCTAGCCCCATTCCTCACCCTATCACTGTACAAAACTCTATGATTCCTTGGACGTTTTCTCAGTTATCATAGAAAATGGTTTCCTCTTATATTTAGCAGGGGGAGAGCAGCAGCTGTTCCTCTTCACCCCAGCATGGAGTCTTTTCCAGTGACTGTTGCTGGTTTCTCTTCTGCATTTTTTTTTTTTTAGATTATGAGCCCTTTGGGGACAGAGAACCATTTATTGATTTATTTTACTATGGAAACCAACTTTGTGTACTATTCTTGTTGAAAAGCAAAGTAGTATATTATATTATTATTATTATTATTATTATCATGAATAATAATAATAATAATAATAATAATAATAATAATAATAATAATTCACCATCCAGAGGCTTAAAAATCTGATAGGGGAACACATCCTAGTAGAAACAACAACCTTTTGCCTGTGTGCTTCTGGATCTGGGTTGCAAATTCCAAAACACCAGACAGTCCACTGAAAACACTAGAAGGAGATGGTCTACCCCTGCCAAATGTTGTAAACCGTGGGATGGGGAGGCAGGGACAAAATCATTTATTGCAGACAGGCATGGCATTGTGAGTCAGCCAGGCAGGGCTCTGGCCAAGGAGGGCCCATCCCATCCCCATCAGAGGGCTCACTGGGCCTGGCTGACCCCTGAAACCTCAGTACTGGTGGCAGTGGTAGCACCCAATGCACCATCCTGGGAAGCCCAATGCAGGGCTTCACCCAGGGATCCCAGCAACCGCCGTCTAGGCACTGATTTCAGGCAGGGCTGGCCTACTGATGAAGTGGGGTGCAGCAACCTCAGGGGGCAAAGTTGCACAGGGAAGTGTCCACCACCACCTCACTGTGCCTCTGTCATGTCCCCCCCCCCCTCTCATGATAGCTGCTGCTGCCTCCTGCCTCCTACCATTCTGCCATCTCCTCTCTGTCTTTTACATACATGAGAGTGCACCAGAGGTGGATTTGGGCTGGGCTTCATGTCAGACAGGAAAGAATGCAAATGTTAGCAGGATGCCTGTTGTAGAGGTTTACAGACCATAATCAGAATGCTTTCTTTGTAGTAAACATCAAAATGTATTTTCTAAATACAAAACATAATCTCATACCAAGTCACTGGAAAAAGAGAGAAATATACACCTGTTTATATCATGGCTTATGCTCTCATAGTCAGAAAAGCAAGAGCACAATATTAAGGTACATTTCTGTTCTGCAGTAGAATTATGACGTACACAAGTTGGCCTTCTTCTAAAAGATAACATGCTGGTTGGGTGTGACATGGGCAGAAGCTTGCTGGCAGGGAGGAGCTGGAGGTCAAAGGGAAAAGCAAGCATGTGTGGGGTGAAGCTTTGGGTCAGCCCTACTCCTGTTCCTGATAAAGTTAACTGAAAGCGTCATGAGAATACGTAAATCTGATTCCAAGAATTATGTACGTCAAACCTCAGAGAATGACCAATAAGATACGTAACTTGTCTATTACATATGTTCCTGTATTTCTGTAACCAATAAGAATTGGATCTGTTTTTTTCAAACTGCCTGCCTACTGAAAGCTGTTTTCTGTTGGCTATAAGAAGCATTGTAATGGAGAGCTCAGGACTGCTCCTCATGACTTTAGGACAAGAGTCCCATGGGAAGCAGTCAGCACATGTGCTTAATAAATAAAGATGTCCAAGTTTCTCTCATACCTGGTTGCTGATTTATTAATCAACGCGTAACACTGTCCCTGACAGATTTTGCATCTCATTAATTTGAAAATGTAGCAGTGCACAGTCTGGCAGTTTCTTCATCAACAACACATTTTGAAATCCCTGAACTTAACCTCCCCTCTCACCATCCGACTTTTTCACAATCCGTTGTACAAACAAGTTCATTTTTAGAAGGTCAACCCCTTTTATTTATATGCTATAGGAGCCTGTTTGTTCATCATGGAAGGTGGCTGTTGGAAGCTAATATAGTTGCTTCCATTTACCAGCATATTTTGTCCGCCTCTAGCAAGAATCTCCAGAAAAGGAAATCAGACAATTTGGCAGCTCAAGGACACTCAATTACTAATCCTTCCTCCTGGCTACAGGTCCTTTCTGTAATAATAGCTGCTAAGTAAATCCTTTTTGTTTGTCTGGGTTTGTACGCAAGCTGACGGGAGCTATGATGGGGCCTGACCCAAACACATGTGTGCAGCTTCACTAATGGGCCTAGCCTACCTCACAGGGCATTTGTGAGGAGAAGAAGGAGCCATGTATGCTGCCCTGAGTTCCTCAGACAAAGGCAGCAAAAATAATAAATAAACTATCAGCTTTAACCATTTCAATACACCTCTTAAATGGTGGTGGACCTCTACACAAAAAAAAGTTAGGGTTCAAGCATGCCCTAGCCTTACCAGATCCAAACCGGGACAGAGTGCCTAAACCTTTAGGAGAAGCAATGTGGGCAGGTGTAGCTTGTTAAACCCTCGAGCACAATCCTAGGCATGTCTACTCAGAAGCAAGCCCCATTAAACACAATTTAATAAACAACTAGGGAAAAAAAGAATGGATGGAAACAGGGCAAGAAAAAGAACAAGTCACGGGTCAAATATCGAACAAACATGAAAGGGGGGATTATTGGCAAACTGGGCATGGAGATTAAAAGACAGGCTAAAAATAAAATAAACCCTTAACTTGGCTGAGTAATTTCTCTGCCTGAGTTACAGGAGTCTGGTTCCTACACGCACATGGGGAGGGGTGCACCTTTCATGAAGTAGCAGATGCTTTCAACGCAGACTGGGCAACACACTAAACATCCTTGTGTGTGACCTTAACAAATCTAGGGTTGATGATGTCATAGGTCCATCCAACTGGATGGCTTACAACCCCCTGGCCATTCCTATGTGCCCTTTGACCTGGTCAGGTGGCTTGGATGCCTACTATTCTGGTACATGCCAATCGCAGCAGCAGGTGGGCTGGCTAGGACTTGTTGTTCTTGGGGGAGCCAGATGAGAAGACCGTGAATCCACAAAACAACTTGTCTGCTTGGTCATGTGGGCTTTCTGCTGTGGTGCGTGCTGATTTCCAAAAGGTTTCAAAGAAGCATCTCAAGGCAATGGCAAATACAGTAGAACGTCTCTGCAGTCTTTTTAGAGGCTGAGGCATTACAAAAGCCTTGGGCAATGATGAGAAGGATCCAAAAATAGAGGGCAAAAGGGGGGAAATCAGGGGTTTTCACCACAGGAAGTTATGTGAAGAAAAAAATAGTTGTGATTGGTTCAAAGCTTTCAAAAACAATTGCCTCTGTGATCCAGCTATATTACTAGACAAGGGGTTAGAAATCTGGACTAAAAGTCCTAAAAATATCCAATTTTTACAACATACATGAACACAATCAAGATTTCAATGGCCTATTAAGAGGGTGGAACTGCATTTTTTTTTTAAAAAAAAATTACAACATATCCTGGGTTTATGAATTAATCATCTTAAAGATTAAAAATAGAATTCCTGGAGGTTCATACATACATACTTGAATCTCAGTTGTCAGGGACACATACACACATTTCTGTGCAACTTAAGTGTCTCCAGTGATTCATGTATTGCATTTCGTGTTTCAAAACCTAAAGATATTTAGGTATTACAGCTCCATCTCTTCTGAATCCTGATCCAAACATTCTGGTGTCCACTCCCCATGCTTTCCATGAGTCCAGTCACATCACAGTTACATGATCAAGCCCGATGCATTTTGCTAGGACTACATTCTTGTGCTACAGTCTCACACTTCTTTATTTGTTTCAGGTGAGATCATTCTCATTAGCAACCCCCTAGGCACTAGGCAAAACCCTTTGATTTCTTTCAGGATTTTTAACTATTTAGGGTCAAACCACCACCTCCATCCTTACAAGCAAAAGATATGGGCAAGGACAACTAATTGTTAATGCAAACAGAAAACTATAAAAAGCAATATGTTGCACTGCATTATGAGTTTTATTATTTATTTATTTATTGAAAAATTATACCCCGCCTTATCCTATGCCGAGGCAAATGTCCAGGGTTGCTTACAACAAAATTAATACATAATTTAAAAACAATACATAAAATAAATTAAAAAGAATAAAATCCACTGGGGGGGGACACAATATGGAGCAGAAAAACAGCAAGGCCGAACATCTTGAGACACTGGGGTCAGACAACAACCCATCACCCAAACGCAAGACAGAACAGAAACGTTTTGAGCCCTCGCCAAAAAGTCATTAGAAAGTTATATTTTAACATTTGCAAGAGATGCTTGCAAAGACATCCAAGGCACTTGTTTAAAACAGGAAATCAACAATGATTAATGGATGAGTATGCATCATTCCCAATACATCAACATTCAAATTGCCAGCCAGCTTTTCTGTGGAAATCTATAGCTGAAGATTAGGAAATGGAACAGCAAGCAGTGTTCCACCGCATTAGGTTATTTAAGACATCTTCTGGATCTCCTAAATCCAGCTAACTCACCTTTCCTTTCATATCCTCTTGTAGTAATACAGTTGCCATTGTTAAGTGAGCAATGCCCCTTTCAAACAGTTCCTTGTATTAGCAAGCCAAATCACACACTGGTCCCATTTAAAATCAAATTGTACTCATGTACTGCATAATGCATTCCTCCCACAGAGAAAGAATCGGCAACTTCATTAAACTAATTCTAAAGCAAAACTACACTCACTGCTAAGCCACCCACATGCCCAACAGTGTATTTTAACACTTCAGAGGAAGGATGAGAGGCTGACCAGTAGAAGGTTCTCATTGGCACCTTCACCTTCATCAAATGCCTCAGAAACACAGAAACAATGGAGCTTATCTGTCTTACCTTCTCTGCTGTGCTCCCCATTCTCAGCAAATCTTTGCAATCACAAGTAATACTTGAGCAACAGGTTGACAGTCAGGCAGGTTGCTCCTCCTGCAACATCCCAAAGGCAAGGATCATATATATGGATCTTGAGCTCCACCCACTAAGTTTCTTGGATGAAGACACAAGGAGAAGAACTGTGAATACAACGAGCGTGAGAAATAGCTTAAAAGTGCAGAGTCCAGTATCACAAGGCTCGATGAAGTCACCAGTAGCTGCCTTTTCCTATAAAACAAGGTGTTGTGTTTCATCCGATCTGATCATTACTGACATTCACTCCTGCTTTAGTAGATCTGGTTTATAGATACAGTCGCTGTTTCCTCACTGCAGGTACTGGTTTCTCTGTGGCATTCTGGTCTGCAACTAGTGCCGATATTGCTGGCTTGATGCTATACATACTGTACACTGGAAACAGATTCTCACATGTTTGCAAGTATCCTATCCTATCTCCCGTCCTGGCTGGCGTTACATAAGCTCCTTGGATATACGCTGGCCATTTTGCCGGCGCACATCTGAGGAGACCTATAGGGGCGGCTTGGGCATTACCAGAGGGAAAGGGATAGATGTCCCTTTCCCCTGAGGCGGACTCCCGCTGCGCCAGCACTAGCCCAATCCTGCCCAGGATCCAGCGCAGTGTGCTTTTGCACACTACGGCAGCCCTGGACAGGATTGGGCTGTGAGTAATATTACCTATTTGGTAATCTGAGTACAGGAATCTTGTTCATAAAATGAAGAATTCTGTGTATGCGCTTATGGCATACACACAGAATGTCGTTCTTATACCATTTTTGCAAGTAGTTCATCAACACAGTTTTCAGCTTCTGTCCTGCCCCCCACAAATGGTCCTGTCCCCAGACTTGCAACTTACTCCACAGTCGCACCTCTTTACACTGTGTCTGTGCTGAAACCTTGAGTCATCATCTGAGAATCGCTGCTGTACGTGTCATTGCACGTGAATCATTCCACGCGTGTATATTTCTGCCCTAGACAAGGACAAGTACCTTTTGCAAGGATCTGGAAAACACCATACATTTTGGGAGGCACATTATAGAACAACAAATGATCAAAGCAGTTACATCTCAAAAGAAGATTCCCTGGTTCCCTACCTCAAAAGGGCTCACAATCTACACACATATGGGAGATATCCGCATTGGGACAGATGCTATGCTGGTGATGTAAGGATCTGACCCCTCCCCAAATACTTTTATGTCGTTGGCCACTCTCCCCTGAACTCTCTGCCTTTTACCCCATCCAAATCCGTCCAGTAATCACGAAGATACAGCCATTTAAAGTCAAGCGCCTTTTAAATTCGGCTTTTCTCCGCTTTTCGCAAAGTTTGACAGCTGGCACATGCCCACCGAGGGCAAAAGTTCACCGGCACGCGCCTACCACGAGCCCTCCAGAGCCCCAAGAGAAGCGGCAGCAGCAAAAGTTCATCCTGTACCTTTTTAATCCTTTAAGTCTGTTAACCCACTAAGCCTATAATCCTCTTTCCGGGCGTTCAGCCAAAACTCGCAGACGGCGTGTGCCGCTTGTTAACTAACCCAACTTTAACCTCTCGCCTTTCCGCACTAACAGCCGGCTTTCGCTCTCTCCCTGCATTTGACAGCTTTAAAGCGACAGTACTCTATTTCATTGGAATAAGGTTTCTGAGGTTTTTATCGGTTATTTTGGGGTTCCCTTGGGGGTTATGTGTCCGGATCTTCTCAGAGGTCATCGGGGTCTCTCTAGGGATGGGATCCCACACGGAATGGTCCCGATCCTCCCACTCAGCTGGGGTAAGCCTCATGCTGAGTGGAGAGGCTCCTGGAAGCAGTGCAATAGGTTTGCAGCCGTTAAAGAGTCCCGTTCGAGGCGGGACGTCCTGCTCGTGGTTCCGGGGAGCGGAAACATGGAGGTCGGTTCGAGGCCGCCTACCCCCCTCCAGCGAGAACACAAGATTTGCGCCTCCTGCCAAATCTGCACTGCAGGGAGTAGGAGAGACCATTTTAAAACACATAATTTCAGTTAACACTCATTGTTCCAATTCTGTGCTGCTCTCAAATGGCTTCCTTCTACCTGGGGAGCTAGATGGGGGCAGGAAAGCCAGGGAACTCCTGATGCACTGTGAGAACTCAGATTGCCAACACTTCCTGGACTCCAAAACCTATCTCTTTGTGTGCCTTCTCTCTGTCAATCACCACCATCTCCCTCACTCTGAAACCATTGTCTCTGCCTTCCTTTGTTACTGTCATTCAAATGTCTATCTCCTGTTGCCATTTCTCTGATTGTAAACTTGTCACTCTGTGCATGCTCCCCTCCATCTCCTATCTCCTCACCCATTGTTCCTGATCTGCCTTGCTACAATTATTCAAATACTAATCTAGTTATCTGCCTGGCTCTTGCCTGACTGACAGCAATGATTCAACTGCCCTCAACTGTATACCTGGTGCCATGGGGCAGGGACCTATTGTGTGGCACTTTTGGGCTATCTAATTAGAAACACTACCTTTTGTGTTAAGCAGGCTTCTCAAAAGGACCCATTCATCAAATTCCGGAAAACCTCGCTTCACCCGAAGTGGGGGTCTAATCCTATTACCTCTGCCACCCAGTACCCCCACCCATCTCCCCATTGGTTCCCAGTTACACAAAGCAACACACTTTTCATTGGTTCTTTTACTAAAGTTTATCTTTTATTGGTTCAAAGTTTCACACACGCTGTTGCTGTTCTCATTGGTGCAAAGTTTCAATCCGACATCTGATTGGCTGTATCGAAGTGTAACTCCTTGAATCCCCCTCTGTATTGGTGCCTCTTTCTTATGCATCTTCTGTAACAATGAACTCCATGATTCTGTATGAAATAATGAAATGTATATAAGCTTTTGTATTGATTTTATATGTTACACTTTCTGCCTTGCTGATCATGTCCTTTGCTAGCGAAGTAAAGATCTTCTTTACCCCAGTGCTGGACTTTTGGAGCTCTATTTTTGGCGCCTCCGCAAACGCGGATCTCTCTCTCTCTTTCTGTCCTTTCCACCTCTATTTTTTGGGTACCCTCTCCGTCCACGGAGTCAGGTGCCTGCTCACCGAATCAAACGGGCTGAAATCACTTGCACCCTTGGGTGCTCACAACACTGGGATGAATAGGGAAAGTTGCATTCCCCCTACAAAGTGTAAGAGAACCACCCCTTAAAAGGTGTTATCTTTGTCCAGTTAGCAAGGGTTACAACATAAACAGTACGGCATCATGATCATGCCAACATAAACAGTACGGCATTTATATTGCTGCAACATCGCTCCATTCCTTTGGCCACTGTGCAGCATAACCTAATGCAGCATATCCATATTCTATAATAAGAATGCCTTCCAAAATTTAAATTTCAGATTCTTATAGGTGGTGGTACTTCTGATAAAGCAGCTTCTTTGTTTTTCAGTCTCAATCTTCAATCCAGTCCTATGTTTTTCCTTGTATTTTTGAGGCCCTTGACTTCCCTGTTATAGTACCCAGGTGTCAAAATGCAGCAACCTTTAGAGTTTACAGCAACCTTTAGATACATACTGTAGTATATAGCCCCCTCAGGTCAGAATCTCTTTCTTGATCATTCATTACTTGTGCTAGATTCTCACACATGTTCCTATTTTCCCAGTTTTACAGACAACTGCTGTGTCCACATGCCTGCCAGACACCATTCTGCCACAAAGTAAAAACCAAGGAGTTTTTGCTCAGCTTGTTCCCTGGTTTCAGCGATAAAGACGAAAGGAAGTTTAGAACTGAGAACCTGGACACCACAATTCTTTTATACTAAGGGGTTGATTAAAAAAACCTAATTGTTAGGGTTGTAATTTACCTGAAGCATCACTTAAGTGTATGATGTGGTCTTCTACGGTGATATGATCTTCTTGGGAAGGAGTTATTAGTCCTATTAACTCCGTATTACAACAAACACTGACATTTGTTTATATTTATGTTCTTTTGAACGATCTGCCTTATTCATGGAGGTTAGCTTTAGGACAGCTGAAATGGATTCGTTGTGCACTTACTGTACCTAAAAGTCTTATAGCACAATCCTGTGCAAGTGTACTCAGAGGTACACACCATTGTGTTCAATAAGGCTTACTCTCAGGAAATGTGCATAGGATTGCAGCCTTATATTACAACACTGGAAGGATAAGTGCCCCCACACACACACTATTGCTCAATCGATTGAGGACCTTTTAACCTTATCAACATTTGGACATATGTATGGCATATAGAAAGCAACTACAGACAGACATATTTTAGACATTTAGAAGTCCTTTTTAGAGCTTTATGTGTAGATTACTTATTGATATTCTTTGCAATCTTTATGTATTGGGCAGCCCAATTCTATTCTGAGATGGCTGCCAAATCCTAGCCATCTTCCTGGATCTGATCCCGCGGCACATGTAAGAACATAAGAACATAAGAAGAGCCCTGCAACGGTGCAAACCTGAGATTCTTTATCTGGAGATGCCTGGAAACGTCTGAAACAGACGTCCCAATCCTATTGACCATTTATGTAACGTTTACGTAATGAGCATTCTACTGGTGTAAACAGCTTTATAGCTGTCGCAAATGCGACAGCGCTAGTTTGCGTGGCCTGGTTGCCACTACAAGCACCAAGTCCACACGAGACAAATGCCAAACGCCCGCCAGAGCAGGTAAGGCAGTGCAGGGGTCAAGGAGAGGTGGGGAGGGGTGGAACAGGGTGAGAGTGGGAGAAATGGGGAGAAGATGGTGGTGGGGAGGTGGGCAGATCAGGCCTGGGAAGGGGGCAGGTTTGGTGGCAGCAGAACCCGCCAAATCCGAACCCCCTTCCTGGGCCTCATCCACCTTCCCAGATCAACACGGACTTGAACCTATAGAGATAGCGCAGGTCCGAGTTGACCCATGGCAGCTGCTGGGGCTTACTCCAGGGCAAGGGAACATATGTAGGCCTTGCCCCCGGGGAGGCTTCAACATGCCAAAACTATCCTGCAGAATATAGCAGAAGTTGCGTTGGCACCGCTGCATCGCCGCATGGGGAGTTAGGATTGGACTGCCAGTCTTTGACTTTCTGTATGCAAAGCCCACTGAGCTTTGGACATTGCTATATCTATGTTCCAAGACGGAAGTTCACACCTTGAATAAGACAATGTGAAGAATCATGGAAGATGACCATTCAAATCCACAAGGCTGGCATTCGGCAATCAGGAAGGTCCACAATGACCAGTACTTTTAGGGCTCATGCTTAGATATGCAGCACAATTTCCTCCGGTTGGAATCCATGAAATAACCCCAGCATCATGCAGGTGTTTAACTTGAGATGCACCACAGCTGCCTGGCTGAGGACTGGGGCGGTCTGCTGGGGCACAGAACAGGAGGGGAAAGAAGAAAGAGAGCCACAAACAAGGGAGGTGGGAGGGAGGGATGAACAGACTGGGCAGGGGGCAGATGGCAGCCACTTATGGTGTGCTGGTGGAGCCCCTAAAGGGGTCCCAGGGCTCCTAGGTGCACACTTTGAGAAACGCTGTTCTAAACAATGTGTTGTTTCTAAACAACTTATTTTTAATGATTTGAACGTTTGCTTGTACAGTATTGATCTATATTGGATGTGATCAAATCACAAAAGCCTTCCCAGTTTCGGTTTGAATCATGACTAACAAAGTTTCCCAATCAGCATGAAACAGAGCAAATAGATGATCAATCACCAGCAAGCAACACATAACAGGGTGCCATCACCACCCTATCCCACCTCCTAGGTGGCACTTCTATGAATCTGACATAGATACTGACCCCAAGAGATGAGTTCACATTAGTTGCAACACAATGTGGTTGCGATGAACAACTGTACAGAAACAATAAGCAGCTTTACTTGCCAATATAATTAATTGGTCACACCTTAACAGCATATCTCTAGGCCAGTAGCAAATTGGGCCCATATGGCTCTTATGTAGAGCCTGTAGGCTCTTGCTAAGATCCAGGGTCCCAACTTTCATTTAAAACATTAACAGCAAAATCCTGTCTAGTCTTGGACTGGGTCGCAAACGTGCTGTAAGGCACGTTTGTGTCACCCTAAGAGTAAAGCCCGGGCTACACTGTACGCGTTCGCGTTCCGTTCGTGTCTGGTGTCCCGCCCCCAGGTCAAACAACGGGCTCTGATTGGCCGAATGTAGCCATCTTGACTTTTGCTGCGTTCGCGCTACGTTTGGCCAATCAGAGCCCGTTGTTTGACGTGGGGGTGGGACACCAGACATTGCGAACATTGTAGCTCCGGCTTAAGCGGAGAGGCTTGTGCCACTCCTCCGACACCACAGAATGGTAGAGCACCGTGGCGGAGAGGCGAGTCCCTGTCGAGTGATGAAGGGGCGGGGGAAGGGCAAAACAGGGCATTCTGGGGGGGATTGGTTGGCCAGGCCCGGGAAGGAGGATTGTCGAGGCCTGTACGCAAATTACCTGTACTCAAATTACCAAATAGGTAATATACCAATATACCGTATTGTTCCGAGTATAGGACGCTCCTGATTATAAGCCGTACCCTTAAAGTTTGGTGCTATTTTTAAAAAAATAAATTTTTAAACTTAAAGAAAATATACACATTAGTAGAACAGTAAAACTACTTTATTTAATGAATACAAATATGTTGCTGTGTTTTATATGTACAGACTATTTATAGCACATGCTCCTGCCAAAGTGTCGTTCAGTGCTCCCATTTTACAGATGAGAAAATGAGGGCAAAAGAGAATGACTTGCAAATGGTCACAAAAGGCAGACTAGGGTTGGAACCCCTGTCTCCCACATCAAACTTCAGATCACTAGTCACTTATTCTAAGTCTCTTATGGTTATGGAATATAAATATGTTTCTGTTTCGTTGCTTTCAAGTGAGAGAACAAATGGCAGTTTTCACATTACTCCACTCAGTGCCCATCCTTGGTTAAATGTGAATTGAAATACCTATGAGTCTGCTGCATGCATGAGTGCTATATATGTCTAATCCTCACAAGGTTCACATGCTGTGCATTTAAATAATGAAGGGATGTTGATTTTAGAAGTAAAATGCAGCTCCATTTCATTTCCTTTAAAAAGGCATTTGGAAGAGAGCCTGTTGATATTGGTTTGACAATAAAAGTACAGGTTTACAAGATGAGATTTGTCTGTTTTAAATGTGTATGCTGCATGCAAAAATGTATTATGGATCCCAATTTTACAAGCATGTACAGGGGTACAGCATTGCAAATGTAAATATTGTACTGTACACCCAATTGGGGTTGCCACCTTTCTTACTAGGTCCTTTTAGTTTCTTACTAGAACAGCTTGATTTGTTTTTGTAGACCTTAGCAGGTGATAGTGTTTGCCTCCATGCATGCTATGAAAAGCAGATAGCAATAGCACCTTGTCCTGATATCTACTTCTCATGTTCTTAATCGCTCTCTAAAGATCTCTAAAACAACAGGAAAGAGGTTTTAGAGTTGCCAGCTGTTTTTCTAGCAGCACCTCTGTGCCTTTAATGGTGCCTGCATGTTCTTCAATCCAGTTTGCAGACTGACATTTTAACTCTCCCAAGTGTGAGACCGGAGTGCTCCAGCTGAAGACTAGTGAAAGACAAGAGTCTTTAAAGCAAGAGTAAACAATCGGAGTCAACGACTTAACCGATCTCTTTAAGACTAGCGTCTTTAAAGCAAGAGTCAACGATCTGAGTCAACCACAAGCTAACGATAAGCTAACGATACGATCATCAGCTGGAGCATGGGCGAGGCCGCACCTCAGCCCACGAACTCTCCCGAGTGTGATTGTCTGCTGGGGCAATCAGGAAGAGGTTCAGGAAGATGGAAGAGAGCTTTTTTTTTTTTTTTTTTGCAACGTCACGATTATAGGCCGCATCCCTAGTTTAAAGAATTGCATTAGGGGGGAAAGTGCGACGTATACTCGGGACAATACGGTATTAGTGCACCAGCTGCCAATCAGAGTCATTGCCTCTGAGTCTAACTCACTTCACAGAGTTGCTGGGGGGGGGGTTAAGTGGGGGAGAACCATGTATACCTCCTCAAGCTATTTGAAGGGAAGGCGGGATAAAAATATTATCTATATTAAAAGAAAATGCCCCTCCTTCCTGAAGTATAATGTGGAGAAGTTGGCAGGGGCTAAAAGGCGCTTTGTGACTACTAATGAAGGGCATGTGATGGGGTGCCAAATGGCAGCTTGCCACAAGCTGATGTGTTATCTATTGCTGTTTTAGATTATTGCTGTGAAGCATCCTGCAGCACATTGCAATCAAATATCTCTGTGTACTTTGGTATACATGTCATGAAGGATAAACACCTTCTGAGAAGCTGCTTGAGACTTTGCGTCCTTTATTTTTTCTCCATCTTGATTTGGTGCTGCATCTGCTGTTACACCGCTCTGAGTCTATCTCTTGGGTGGGGCAGGGCTTCTCAGGGGGTCTCACACTTGTGGCAAGGTCCTGGGGGCAAGGATTTTGTCAACATTATTATTATTATTATTATTATTATTATTATTAACAGTATTTATATACCGCTTTGATTAGCAAATGATCAATGACATTGCCACACTTGCTGCTCTGGTGACACATCTATTGTGTACCTCCACAAGCACTCTTTTTTTTTTCTAAACTAAGAACCCCCAACCAGAGAAATTGAAGGGTTTCGCTGTAAGATGCCAAGCATTTTAGCTAACGTCTAGTTTGGCCTTGTGGCTGAAAGTCATCTTTAAAACCTGCTAGCTTGGCAGATAATATAAACAGAAGCTTTATCCTCAAGTTTATTTCTTTGATTTACAATGGTCTTCAAAGCAAACAAAAGCCAGGTGAAACAAATATGTCTTAACTGCCAATATTAGTCATGTATTAGCATATATGAAACTACTGACAATACGCTAAGCCTGATATTTGTTAATAGTCTAGGGCAGTAACTTTTTACAAATCTAAAAAGTCAAGAGATTTTAAAACCTGGGCATTTCCAGAATGCAGCCATTGGATGATATCCATTATTGTGCTGTTTCATTCCTCCTGGAAATTAAACCATTCTAGAAACTACTATTTCCCAGTTGATACAGGTAGCCAATAGCACCATTTACCACAGGCTAAAAGTTCTCCACAAAATTTTCTGCAGATTTTTTTTTGGGGGGGGGGGGCAAGATGCATTTAGACTGAGGTACAGACCTGCGGAGCTACATCATGGGTGCCCTGTCATAATAGTAAACCGTGTCACATCCCTTTGCTTGCTATCTCCCTTACCATCTTTAACATCCTGTAATTAAGTTAGAGACTTTAGTCCCATTGTTTTTGCTCCTTTTGTTTTTTCAGAGGCTCTGAACATCACACAGCAGTCCTGCTAATCCAAGCTCTTCCATGAGGTAACGGACGTTGCTTGATGGGACTAATACTCGTAAAACGGAGACAAGGGCATTAGGCAGAGCAGAACTCAGAAAGCAATCTTCCTCAGGGACTGACTTTTTCTTGACAGATTTATTTTCTTGCTGGGTTTATTAATTATTATTTTTTTAATAATTGCGTTTAACCCCTCACGGCAGCTTACAGCAAACTTTGAAAGCATTTTCACAAGCTGCTAAAAATAATAAATAAAAGCAGCAGCAGATGAAACACAAACAGAATCATTCAAGGAGAAAGCCACCAGAGAGAAAATGATCCAACCTAGAGGTCAAGGCCTGGATGGAAGCGTCTTCCGATAAAATGCCATCAGTGAAGCGGCAACGGAGACCTTTCAAAAGAGAGAGTTTGACAACCAAGTAAAACCCCTCATGTGTCCCTGCTAACAGTGCCTCAGATGGAGGCAGAATGCTCAACAGACACCTTTGGTAGCCTATAGACCTGGAGTAAAAGTTCCATGCAAAATGTTCTCCACTTTTTGTTTGTTTGTTTGTTTGTTTGTACAGAATCCATTTAAATATACAGAACTAACAGTGTAAACTTAGAGCAGCAGAGCGCGCGCTCCGCCGCTCTAAGCTGTCGCAAGCGCGCCGTAAAGTGCATTTATGACAACTTTGGAGTAAGGGTCGCTGGTGTGAAGGCCAGCAGCACTTACTCCGCTGGCCGACCATCCCTGCGCCCGCCGATACAAGTAAGCCCTGCACCAGCTGGTGCAGGAGCGGGGGGAGGGCGGACCAGGCAGTGAGAGAGGGGGCCGATTGACTGAACCAGGCGAAAAGAGGGTGAGGATATCTGCAGAACGCTTCGCCAATATCCTAGGCCTTTTCTTGGCCCGGTTCGGCCTTACTCTGCCTCGGATGCATGCTAGTTTCAGAGCTGGCGTGAATCCAAGGAGGCCCATAGGGCCCCAACCAGCTTAGAACTGGGGAAGGGGATGAATGTAATGTCCCCTTCTCCTGAGGTGCTCCTGGGCTGGAGCATGGGCTCACAGAAATACAGTGAGCAGCTGCAGACCAAAGGGAATACCTGGTCTTGATTTATGTACTTTGGATTATGATTATGAAACAGGAATAATATGTTTAGTTATAATCAGCAATTATCCTATTATCCCGCCTACACAGTGGTAGCCTTAATTATTACTGGGGAAAAGCAAGGATTATATTAGATGTTGATAGGCATTACAGTTCTAAACACAGACTGTACAAAGAAGTGGGGGAAGGGAACTACTAAAATAGAGTTTAACTTCATTATACCATTTGAAGGCACAAGTTCCTCAATTCTTGTGCAAAAGAATTGTAAATGTAAAATTTTACAATGTAAATTTCTTTGATAATAATAATAATAATAATAATAATAATAATAATAATAATCATCATCATCCCCCTGAGACGCATAGCGTCTCGGGGAGCTTATCCTGCTCCCCCGGTGCGCGCTGGCTGAGGCATGTTGTTTCGGCTGGAGTGCACGAAGACTACTGCATGGCTTGGCCTGTGGGAATCTAAGCGCTTCCGCTGGCTCAACCCTTAGGGGTTGGCGGTGATAGGCTCCCCTGGTCGTGACCGAGGGAGCCTGGAGTTGGGATGTTTACGCCAATAATTGGGCGGGGGAAGTAGACAGCTAGTGCCGTTTCACCCAATTAGGCCCGCATGCCTGGGGTGGTTTTCAGTACACCCTAGTTTAGTCCTTCTGCAGGTTATTTTGTTATCAATACAGTGACATTTATCCAACATTCCTTTGCCTGGAGTGCTTTCTTTGGAGGGTGTAAGGGTAGTAGTAGTAGTAGTAGTAGTAGTAGTAGTAGTAGTAGTAGTAGTAGTAGTAGTAGTAGTAATAATATCTGTATTTATATACCATCTTTCTATGTCATCAGATTTCTCCTCGGACTTTGTTCAAGGAGGTTTACACAGGCAGGCTTTTCTAAACACCCCTCCCACCCAGATTTTTACAATAAATGTTCTATTTGCATAGAATCCAACTTCTCCAGCTGTTTCCTTTCAACGGTGTAGTATCTCGTCTGGCTTTCACACAGCTTCGAGCTTAACTAGATTGTAAAATAAAAATCAACTGGATAAGAAAAACTAGTGTGCACATCCAGGAGGAATCATTGGGATCTTATGAAGAAGGGAAAGGGTGCAAACTGCCAAATTGTAAGTCCCACAATTTAAAAGAAGTGAGGTCCCACGCTCATATGGGAGCGGTTCCCAAACTTACCCTGGTCACGGCGCCCTTTGTGTTGCAGTAATTCTTTCACGGCACCCCTACAGTTCTGTCACTGTGGAGCCTGCATGCAGCCAGAATGTCCGGGAAAATCCCGCGGCGTCCCTGTGTGTTTGCTGTGGCGCCCCGGGGCAACACAGCACACAGTTCTGGAATCGCTATCACTTGGGTTTTGAATGTGGATAATTATTTGTTTGGGATGAGATGTAGTCAAAGGGAGCAAGGGACTGCAGAGCTCCAGGACTTCTCCCATAGCAGAAGCATTCAGGTGCAATTACAATTATTGCTGTTATGGTTTCAATTTATATCTCACTCTCTCCCATGGGCTCATTTGCAAGCATCCAGAGGCACTGTGAGAGTGAAACGGAGAATTTCATGGAACAGCCTCTCAGGGCATTGGAGCTGGGGAGTGCCTGGAAATGAAACCACTTCTGGGGGATTGCCTACCTCACCCTCTCAGGCCCTTGGGGAGGTGGTGAATCAGGCAAGAGCTCCCTCACCACAGCCACTGGGTGATATTGAGGAGGCAGGAGCAGTCACATGACTGCTACTGAACTTGGAGCCTGGATTGCTTGTCTGTGATGCGACAAAGCGGTGGATGCTTTATGTTGCCTTCCTCAGCATAAGAGTTGTATCTGTACTGTGGTTTTGTTTGGCATGTTGCAGATCTTAGTTTAAATCAGTCAGGGCGCAATCCTGCCCAACTTTAAAAAGGCAGAGTGAGCGCTCCGTCGTTCCAAGCTGTCACAAACATGCCGTAAAGCACGTTTGCGACGACTTTAGAGTAAGGGCGGCCGGCGCGGAGACTCTGCTGCCGGATCGTCCCATTCCCAGGCCAACTCCGCAATTACACGGCCTCCTCAGACTTGTGCCAGCTAAATAGCTGGCGGAAATCCCAGAAGGTCCATTGGGGCCTCCCCGCGTTACACCAAGGGAAGGGGACAAACGTCCCCTTCCCCCGAGTAGACCGAGTAGACCTTGGAGAACAGGGATAGGATCTGGTGTGCGGCCTGGGCAACTCTGCATGGTTGCAGCCTCCTTGCAGGCCTTCCTGGCCTCTCTAGCACGTCATCTCTATGGTGGAGGACTCAAGTGCAGGCCTTCCAGGCCTTGCAGAACCTTGCACCCTCGGGAAAGAATGAAGTTTAAATCGGTCAAAGTAAGTGCCGGGGGGTCGCAGGGGATGTTGGGGGGAGGGTCACGTCTGTCTGGCTGATGATCCTAGCTAGGTCTCATTTTCAGGGGAGGTCTTATATTTATGAGTGCCAGCAAAAATCACGCAAAAGTGACAGTAGGTCTTACTTTTGGGGAAGGTCTTATTTTCAGGGAAACAGGGTAGGAAAGCCCTGGAAAAGAAGGAACTGATATACTGCTGCACCTGTGATGTCTTACTATTGAACTGGCAGCCACAAAAGCCCAGTTTAAAGTCTTTCTTTAGCACATGATTTTAAATCCCACCCTCAGGCGATTGCAAGCTATCAATCCTACCCACCCTATTAAATTGCCTGTTTAGCCCCACATCAGTAGGATTGCTGGTGGAACCCATCAGTGTTAGTGCAGAGTAGGGTTCTTAATCTGTGGGACCTGCCAGTGTAAAGGTAGGCTTACCAAATTTTCACCCCTCCACAACTAATAAATAAATAAATAATCAAAATTAATTTCAGGTTTTTTGGGGGTGCAAAGCATCCTGTTTTACTGCATGTAGCGCTCCCGGAATTTTTATTTATTTATTAATTTTAACCGAGAATTAAATAAATAAATAAATGAAATAAATTCTGAAATATATTTCCCACCTTGCCCATTTGCCTTGCTATGCCCACCCACCTTCCCGCCACCGCCGCTCGCCTTGCCCATTTCCCCTGCCGCTTACCATGCCCACCCGCCTTCCCGCTACCGCCGCTCGCCTAGTTTGCCCTGTGATGCCCGCCGCCGCTGCTCACCTTGCCCATTGCCCTACCGCTTCCCATGCCTTCCCACCTTCCTGCTACTGCTGCCGCCACTCGCCTAGTTTGCCCTGCAATGCCCGCCTCAGCTCGCCTTGCCCGTTGCCCTGCCACCAACTCATGCCTGCCCGCTACTGTTGCCACCGCTCACCTGGTTTGCCCTGCAATGCCCGCTGCCGCCCCACCGCCTTGCTTGCTTGCCCACCAGCCAGCCACCGCCACCGCCACTTGCCTTGCCGCTGTTCCCCTTGCTTTTCCGCCAGCCACCACTGCCGCTTGCCTTTCTGCCTGCCCGCTTGCCCACCTTACTGCCGTTGCTGTGCCACCGTCATTTTAAAAAAGTAAAATAAACTTACCCGGGTACCGGCATCTTGGCTCACGAAATCTCGTGAGATCCAAGAAGTCGGCGCCCAAATCTCGTGAGGGCGCCGACATCCTGGATCTCGCGAGATTTCGTGAGCCAAGATGCTGGCACCCGGGTAAGTTTATTTTACTTTTTTAAAATGGCGGAGGCTTACCAGTCAGCCCGGAACCCTTCCGGGACGATTCCGGGGAAATGAGGCCCGTTTCTGGGACCATCCCGGAAATTCCGGGACGAATGATCAACGTATGTAAAGGGGATCCTGGTGTGTGTGTGAGGTGCTCTCAGAATTCAGACTTTTTTTCCTTGGTGCACATTGCCTTGACTAGATAAGGATAATTTTTTTAAGCTTTTGAATTTGGTCCTAACTACTGACGGACCAATAAAAACAACAATATATTTTCTTAGTGGCCACAATATTTATCATTTGCAACTTTCTCATTGATTTTTTCATGAGTCTTCAAATTCTATGAAGCAAACTTTTTTTTCTAAGATTGAAATTTTAAGCGTCTTGAAACATACAGAATATTTAATTCAATATAGTCAATGCAATCGTGGGAAAATAGTAAATAATAAATGTAAATAATATGTAAATAAATGCAAATAATAATAAGTGTCAATAATAAATTGTGCCACCTCTGTCTCAAGTTAGGGGAATGGCAGCTCATGGGCGAGCCTTCTCTGCTGTGGCGCCACAATTGTGGAACTCCTTGCCAGGGGATTTGAGAACATCCCCCTCCCTCATGACTTTTTGCGGGGGCTCAAAACATTTCTGTTTCATCTTACGTTTGGGTGATGGGTTGTTGTCTGCCTCCAGTGCCTCAGCATGTTCTGCCTCGCTTTTTCTCTGCTCCATATTGTTATCCCCCAGTGGATTTTATTGTTTTTTAATTTATTTTATGTATTGTTTGTAAATTATGTATTTTAACTGTCTTAAGCCGCCTTGGGCATTTACCTCGGCATAGGATAAGGCGGGGTACAAATAAATAAATAAATAAATGTAAACAAAACAAAACAATGTTTCTGTAGGGTTGATCAGGCACAGAAGGTTAAGAACCTCTAATACTAGAATGCCATCAGCAGTCGCCTCCAATCATAGTTGTACAGACATGCTGCTAATTTGTGCTCACATTACACAACTGCTGACTACAGGAAGAGCACAACTTTGTCTCCCTGCCCTTTGTACCCATTTACGCTTTTATACAATAATGAACAAAAAGTCGTATTTCACAACAAACAGGTGCACTGAGTTCTCTCTCTCTCTCTCTCTCTCTCTCTCTCTCTCTCTCTCACTGGCGTCACTGTAGCGTGGCGGGCGGGGCGGGCCGCCGGGGGGTGATGCGCGCCAAGGGGTGACGTGCGTCACCCTCTGGAGGCCGGACGCTCCGAGGCCGGGGAGCGTCCGGCCCGGCCGGCGCTCCAGGGCCTTCTGAAAAGAAGAGGCCCTGGAGCGCTTGCGTTAAAACGCGAATTTTGCCGATTTTCGCGCATGCGCAAACCCTTTTCTGAGGGCAAGGGCCTGCCCTCTTGCCCTCAGGAGGGTCTGCGCATGCGCGAAAATCGGCAAAATTCGCGTTTTAACGCAAGCGCTCCAGGGCCTCTTCTTTTCAGAAGGCCCTGGAGCGCCGGCCGGGCCGGTGACGAGCGCCGGAAAAGGTAAGTTTCTGTAGGTTGGGGGGGTGATTCGGGGGGGGTGTCGGGGGGGTGAGTGGGGGGGGTGACGCGCGTCACCCGCTCTGGGGTGACGCGCGTCACAGTGACGCCACTGCTCTCTCGCTCTCGCTCTCGCTCTCGCTCTCTCTCTCTCTCTCTCTCTCTCTCCAATAACTATGGCAAGCTATTCCATAGGATAGCTGTTATTCTCTAGCTAGGAATGATTGGCTAGAGCAGGGGTTCTTAACCCCTTCCCGGCCAAGTACCACCTCTGGTGCCACTCTCCTGCTGCATACCACTGGAAGTGATGGACGATGATGTCATTGCCAGTTACTTCCAGGTTTTCAGGTTTTTTGAGGCCAGAAAACGCAGGTAGGAGGTTCTGTGTGGGTGGGAGGGCCCGGAGGGCCCTTCTTAGCATTCCTGAGAGGCTTGGCCAAAGGCAGGAGCCTCTCGAGAGCAAAAACGTGCTGCCAAAAGTGCCATGTTGGAGTGGGGTTCCAGCAGTCCGAGTACCACTAGCCAAAGTACCACTGGTGGTACTAGTATCATTGGTTGAGAATCCCTGGGTTAGAGGGTATTGGTATTTGCATGGCAAATATTTATGAATGCGTGCTAGGCAATTACTTACGTAATTAAGGGCAAAATAGCCTGCATGTCTTTCTGTAACTTTTGGTTATGGACCCATATGTCAGCAGGATTCTATCTTTATGCAGGCAAAAATAGGAAGGAACATAATTACTAAAGCTGTGTTACAGCTTAGCAGCCAGGAATGCAGGCCAGCCAGCACTTTAGTAGGGAGGCTAGTTAAATAGTCCTTAACAACTGAATGGGAGCCTTCAATGGGGCTTTCAGGACCCTGTACATTTCTCTGAGAGGAAGGGCTGAGGTATGACTGTCAGATGACTCACTTCTCCCTTTGTGCGGTCAGTGAGAATGACAGAGGCAACATGATTCTGGAAGGACAGGGACTGAGATGGGATTTGATCTGAGAGAGTCTGCAACAGAGGCTAAGAAAAGGAACTGGCATCTAGTAGCTGCAGATGTGCTTGGAAGACGCACTAGCTGACTTTGCTTGTAGGAGCACACACAACTTAACTCCATTCACTGCTCAAACCTGTTTATTTGTAAATCAGATACAGATATTTGCAAATACCAAAAAGCCTCCAGTGAGTTCTCCTCAAAAGGAAGCCCAAAGCCCAGGTAACGCTGTGTCCCTCTAATGTCTCACCACTGAAGGAGGAGGGACACAAGCATGTAACAGATAATTGTCTTGGCAAGGATGAAGTATAGTGCAGAATTTAAGAAATACTCTATAGCCTTGAAATCTGCATCCAAGGGATAAACTGGACCAGGAGAGATAAATGTGAGATACCAACCTGTGATGTTAGAAAATTGGGTGGGGAAAAATAGGAAATAGAACAGAAGCTGATTATTGTTATTAAGTCTGAACATTGTCTACCTCTGCACTGATTCATTGTGGGCTTGTGACTTCATGTTTGTCAAGCTAAAAATGGATGTTCCAAGGCCATATTAATCAGTTCATATTTGTAAAGGATATTACAAACAACAGATGAAAAGTGCTATAGATATGCAACTATTATGCCCCAACTTTTCACAGAAGTTTGAAATGGCCATAATTTGCTCATTACTCTGACACATTTTCCTCTGTGTGTTCCTGTTGTTGTTGTTTTCTGATTATAATACATAATACAAGCCATAAGCAACCTCCTGGTTTTAGAAGTGGGTTTTCTCTGTGCCAGGTGCAAGGGAGTGACAATGGGAAACAGGTTATCTTGTTGTCTTGTGCTCCCTGAGGCATCTGGTGGGGCCACTGTGTGATACAGGAAGCTGGACTAGATGGGCTTTTGGCCTGATCCAGCAGGGCTCTTCTTATGTTCTTATGTTCTAATAATCACAGACTATTTTCTACTGTACGTTCCTTCCTGGGCACTCTGATCAACATCAGAGGTTGTGCTCCTCATCCAACCACCAATTGAAATGCAACAGGTGGGTATGAACAGCAGGGACTTGTCAGTTGTAGCACCATCACAATGGAACATTCTTCAACATGTGTTTGAGCACATTTTATCTTCTGGCTAAGACATGGCTGTTCCAGAAGTTCTTTGGGAAGAAACAGATTGTTGGCTGCAAGTTACTTCTAGCTGCTGAAATGTACTCTTTTATTTACTGGCTACCATTAATTGTGGCTTTCTTATTTGCTGCTGTTAAATTTGCTTTGCTTTTATATTGATTTTTGTTTGAATTATTTTTACCATTAGGTGCTGTAGATTCTATTGAAGAAAAATAAAACAGAAATTTTTAAAATAAACATCCTCAATTAGTTCTCCCCCACGAAGGCCCTTTTATGCACATTTGGATTGTGTTTGCTCAGCAACACAAGGACTGGCTAGCTTTCTCAATTAAAAAATATAGATGGACTGATGCTGCAGGACAGGTTTCGTGGAAAATGCTGGCTTATCATCTGATGAGCTGCGTCCCATCCATTCTGCTTTCTCTTAGTTCTTAGTGAGATTTAGGGCCTAATTTCAATTAAACACTAGGAATGCACCAAAGAGAAAAATAGAACAACTCAGGCAACATCCAGGTATGCTAACTATGTCTAGTGAGTGAAGTCAGCTTATACTGGACAGAAACTGATAAAATATTTGCTCTAACTAGAAATGGCATTCACCTGCACACTGAGAATCTTGCGGTGCACTGACCTTGCCGTATAAATTCATAGTATGGCTGGTACTGTTCTGATTCGCAGCATACTCTTGGCAGGAATTATTTCAGTGGGAGAAAAAATAAATACATGGCAGCACCAATGACGCTGGGAAATGTAGCCAGGTAGTCCTGGAGGCCAAATTTAGGCTGCTAAATAGTGTTCTTAGAAGTGCTACCTGTTCCATGCACAGGGCCAGCTAGGCAGATAGAGCTTAGGGCACCAATGCATGGATGAGACAGTGGTGTCCAGAGGAAGAGTTTAGATCAGGGGTTCTCAACCTGTGGTACGCGTACCCCTAGGGGTACACGGACCATCAGGCGGGGGTACATGAGAGGCTTACCCTTATCAGCTAAGATCAACTGATTGTCGGCAATCAGAGTTTTTTTTTTTAACTTTGCCCCACCCCCAAGCTCCCAGCTTGGCCTCCCACTGGCAGGTGTATGCGAGAGGCTGTGCCTTATCTTCCTGGATCAGCTGACTGTTGGCGAGCCAAGTATTTTTAAATTCAAACTGCTCTGCAGTTTCACTTTCATTTTCACTTCAGAGCAGCGGAATGCGAGCCGAGGGTTCCTTGCAACATGATGAGGATTGCCTGCTTCTGGAGTGCCTGCTTCTATCAGACACTAACAGATAAGAGACTGGGTGGGGTGGGGTGGGGGAGGGAGGAGCTGAGTTTGAGAAGTGGGAGAGGGAAAAAATGGCTTGGAGAGAAGAAAAAAAGAGATCCTGGCATGTGTCTTTTTGCACTAACATGAGATCAAGCTCTCTGTTTGTTTCCTTCTCTCCCATCTGTGCAGTGTATTTTTTGTAGTTGAGAAAATGCAATCCCCCCCTTCTGTCTCTCTGATTTTGTGTTGGGTCTTCCAGTAAAATACACACAGAGTTAAACAAGACATTTTTTCACATTTTAAATTGTTTTAATACTTTTTTATTTTTAAATGATTAATTAGCTAATTAATTGATTAATCCAAAACAAAACTTTAGATTATTCACTAGGCACTGGGGACAGGAACACAGGAGATGGTGCAGGGGCCCTTTAGAATGGGGGAGGCAATCAGAAGAGGCTGGGCCAAGCAGCATATAAACACTCCAAAGGCCGATGAGGACCTGGCCAGACAGAGGTAGGTGATGCTCCTGTGGCCACCAGGGACCTTGAAGCAAAACCAAGGCTTTGGAGAAGGGCCCAGGGTGATGTAACCCCCTTCCCCAACCATGTCTGAGGCCCGTAAGGCAGCCACAAGCCCAGGTCTACCCAACCACCATCCCAGCGGCAAGCCTCAAGGAGACGCCTAATGACAGAGTCAGGTCTGGGCAGGCCGCGGGCCCTGGGCCCCAGGAAGCAAACAATGTCAAAAAAGGGATAGAATCTAGCAAAGTAGAAATTGAAGGGGGAGTGTCCAACTCCACCATAGAACCACTGGTTAAATTACCAGACCCAAGTTGCAATAATTACTGGGGGCATACTGTCATCCTCTGGATCAGAATTCTGAACGGGACCTTGAGAAGAGGAAACAAATCAGGGAGGCATCTGTGCCAGAGTACTGGAGGATACCTAATATGCCAGTCTTTAAAAAAGGAGGGAGAGGGGACCCAGGAAGCTACAGGCCAGTCAGCCTAACATCTGTTCCAGGTAAGATGATGGAAAACCTAATCAAGAACAAAATCTTGGAACATATAGAACAAGCTTTGCCAAGGAAGAATCAGTATGGCTTCTATAAGGGTGAGTCTTGCCTCACGAATAGTTTAGAGCAGGGGTTCTCAACCTTTGGAGGCCCAGGTACCCCCTATCACAGTCCAATTTTCTGAAGTACCCCCTGCTAATTAATTGCTAATGAATTGGATTAATTAATTAGCTAATTAATCATTAAATAAAAAGTACTAAAACAATTTTAAATGTGAAAAAATGTCTTGCTTAACTCTGTGTGTGTGTGTGTGTGTGTGTGTGTGTGTGTGTGTGTGTGTGTGTGTGTGTGTGAGAGAGAGAGAGAGAGAGAGACAGACAGACAGACAGACAGACAGACAGAGAGAGGCGGATTAACAGTCAGGAAATAAGAGGCCAGGTCCTCTTATGGATAAGGAACTGGTTGAAAGACAGGAAACGGAGAGTGGGTTTAAATGGGCAATTGTGACAATGGAGAGACGTGAAAAGCAGTGTGCCCCAAGAGTCGGTCAAGGAACCGGCGCTTTTTAAACTTGTTCATAAACAACCTGGAGTTGGGGATAAGCAGTAAGATGGCCAAGTTTGTGGATGACACTAAACGTTTCCAGGTGGTGAAGTCCAGAATGGATTGCGAAGAGCTCCAGAAAAGGATCCTTCCAAATTGGGGGAATGGGTGGCAAAATGGCAGGTGCACTTCAATGTAAGGAGCATTGGGGCAAGAAATCAAAATTTTACATAAATGCTGATGGGGTTTGAGCTATCTGTGACAGATTTAGAGAGAGAGAGATCTTCGTGTGTGTGTGTGAGAGAGAGAGAGAGAGAGAGATTCTGGGAATTGTGTGTGTGAACAACTCGATGAAAGTATCAAACCAATGTGCGGAAGCTGTCAAGAAGGCCAATTCCATGCTTGGGATCAGGGTTTGAGAATAAAATGGCCAACAGATAGATAGACCTTTATTGGAATTAAAAAACAGAAGGAAAAACTAGTCCAAAAAAGAGCATTAAATACAGAGAGAGAGAGAGAGAGAGAGAGAGAGAGAGAGAGAGAGAGAGAGAGAGAGAGAGAGAGAAGTCAATTACAAAACAGATCACAAAGGTCTAATTAAAATTATCTGTTCCACAGTTAAAAAAACTTCACCACAAATACAAATGGCCAATATTATTATACCATTGTACAAATTGATAGTAAGGCTACATCTGTAATATTGTGTCCAGTTCTCATCGCCATATCTCAAAAAAGCTATAGTGGAACTGGAAAAGGTGCAGAAGAGAGCAACAAAAATGTTTGATGGACTGATGCACCTCCCTCATGAGGAAAGGCTACAATGTTTGGGGCTCTTCAGTCTAGAAAGAAGGCACCTGAGGGGGAACATCATGGGCAGCGCAATCCACCGTAAAGATTCACAGTTGGCCCGAAGCCCGCCCGCTGGATCCTATCCCCGTTCTGTGCCGATCATGATCGGCCTGGAGGTCTACTTAGGGGAAGGGGACGTTCGCCCCTTTCCCCGGTGTACCACGGGGAGGCCCCAATGGGCCTCCTCGGATTTCCGCCAGCTATCAAGCTTACCTTCCCTGGCGGCTTCCCTTGCACGCCGGCAGACCTTACTCAAAAGTAGTCGCAAACGTGCTTTACCGCTGTTCAATAGTTAACGGAGGATTGCACTTTGAGACATATAAAATGGGAAAGTTCTTTTTCCTCTCAATATCAGAACCAGAGGTCTTCCACTAAAATTGACGACCAGGAGAGTTAGAACAGACAAGAGAAAATGTTTCTTTACCCAGCCCATAATTAATATGTGGAACTCCTTGCCACAGGATGTTGTGATGGCATCTGGCCTAAATGACATCAGGAAGGTTCCTGAGAACAGAGACTGTCCCTGGCAAATAGGGACCATTTGTAGTGCATGCAATATCCAGCTGGAAAGAAGCTGGCCTCTGGAGATGGCCTTAGACTGCATTTGGAACAAAATAGAGTCCCCTCCCCAAAGTGCACTGTAAGTGCTGTTGGCTGTTTTTGCCCCAATCTGGTGTAACCAGCAGCATTATACTGTTCCCAAGCCTTGCAGCAAAGGAAATATGCTGATGATGGGAGGTGAAAGCATCGCCAGGAAGCCTCTCCAAGCAGCTGTTGTTTTCCATCAAATACTGTATATCCCTGCATGATGCTGCATTCATATGTGTCAGGGTTGATGTCATCCCAGATGAAGTGAGGTTAAAGGGAGCATATATGGATTCCTCTGCTTTCCACAGATGCTCTGCTAAGAATATCTTCACCCAAAGCTTTGGCTCATTAATTCCCAGAATAACTTAAGGCCCAAACGCATTTCACTTATATTTATTCTGAAGGGAGTGTTGCCACTGTCTCTGAAAGGCAGCCCAACCATGCTGTTCATGTTTCACCTATTAGCTTTAATAGTTGCTAGGGGTTGAGCAAAAAAGATTCTGTACTGAGCAAGCAAGGAATTGAGCTTCTTAGGCCTGGCTCTACACATGCCGAAGAATGAACAGGGTAGAATCCACCAAAAATGGTGGAAGAAAAATTCTGGCACAGCCACTCACTTCCTTCTGTGGTTGCTTCTACTTGCATGAAGAGTTTTGTTGTGTGTGTTTTTAACATGGGGGAACATTCAAAACTGACCCCCACCTGCAATTTGAGGTGGTTTTGTCCAATCAAACACTTGGAGGCTATTCCACCTCATAAGAACATAAGAAGAGCCCTGCTGGATCAGGCCAAAGGTCCATCTAGTCCAGCTTCCTGTATCACACAGTGGCCCCACCAGATGCCTCAGGGAGCACACAGCCAACAAGATAACTTGTTTCCTGCTGCCACTCCCCTGCACCTGGCACAGAGAAAACCCACTTCTAAAACCAGGAGGTTGCTTATGGCTTGTAACCTGTGATGGTCTTTTCCTTCATGAATCTGTCCAAACCCCTTTTAAAGGCATCTAGGCCAGATGCCATCACCACATCCTGTGGCAAGGAGTTCCACAGATGAATTACACGCTGGGTAAAGAAATATTTTCTTTTGTCCGTTCTAACTCTCCCTCCACTCAATTTTAGTGCATGTCCCCTGGTTCTGGTGTTGTGCGAGAGGGAGAAGAATTTCCCTCTATCCACTCTCTCCATCCCATGCATAATTTTATAAGTCTCAATCATGTCCCCCCTCAGGTGCATTTTTTCTAGGCTGAAAAGCCCCAGACGCTGTAGCCTTTCCTCATAAGGGAGGTGCTCCAGCCCACGAATCATTCTGGTCGCTCTTTTCTGCACCTTTTCCAATTCAACTATATCCTTTTTGAGGTGTGGTGACCAGAACTGGACACAATACTCCAGATGTGGCCTTACCATCGATTTGTACAAAGGCATAATGATATTTGCTGTTTTATTCTCAATCCCTTTTTTAATGATCCCGAGCATGGAATTGGCCTTCTTCACAGCCGCCACACACTGGGTCGACACTTTCATCGACCTGTCCACCAGGACCCCAAGATCTCTCTCTTGATCCGTCACAGACAACTCAGAACCCATCAGCGTATATGTGAAATTTTGGTTTCTTGCCCCAATGTGCATCACTTTGCACTTACTTACATTGAAGCGCATCTGCCATTTTGCTGCCCATTCTCCCAGTTTGGAGAGATCCTTCTGGAGCTCTTCACAATCCCTGCTGGTCTTCACCACCCGGAAAAGTTTAGTGTCATTTGCAAACTTGGCCACCTCACTGCCTATCCCCGACTCCAGGTCATTTATGGATAAGTTGAAAAGCACCAGTCCCAAGACCGATCCTTGGGGCACACCGCTTTTCACCTCTCGCCATTGTGAAAATTGCCCATTGACTCCCACTCACTGTTTCCTGGTCTTCAACCAGTTCCTAATCCACAAGAGGACCTACCCTCTTATTCCCTGACTGTGGAGTTTTCTCAGGAGCCTTTCATGAGGGACCGTGTCAAACGCCTTCTGAAAATCCAGATATGTAATATCCATGGGTTCGCTCGCATCCACATGCCTGCTGACCTTTTCAAAAAATTCTAAAAGGTTTGTGAGGCAAGACTTCCCCTTGCAGAAGCCATGCTGACTCTCCCTCAGCACAGCTTGTTCTTCTATGTGTTTTAAGATTTTATCTTTAATGAGACTTTCCATCATCTTCCCTGGAACAGATGTTAGGCTGACCGGCCTGTAGTTTCCCGGGTCCCCCCTCCTTCCTTTTTAAAAGATTGGCGTGACATTAGCTATCCTCCAATCCTCTGTCACAGTGGCCGTTTTAAGGGACAAGTTGCATATTTTGGTCAAGAGGTCAGCAACTTCAGTCTTGAGTTCCTTCAGAACTCTTGGGTGGATGCCAAACACCTCATTCTGTTTGCATGTGACAAACTACAGGCTACAGGCAAAGATTCCAGCTGTGGACTGGCAGTAAATGCCCTAGACTGAAGTACAATGAGGCCGGTTGCAGTTTGTCTAGAATAGAAGCCTATTCTGTTCTTGTAGTTATATGACCATATTTGGGCCAGCCAAGATCTTCTGATGCCTAAGGCAGTGTGCCAGCGCTGCCTCTCCTTATCTGGCGATGTGGCAGCCTTCACTCCTCACATTCCCTGGATTGGAAGAGGGGGGACGAGACAGAATAGAAATTGTGGAGGAGAGGAGAGTGATGGAACACTCTAACTCACCACTCTTCTCTCCTCCACACTTCCTCTTCCCCTCTGTCCTCCTCTGCCTTTTCTAATCCATGGAGTGGGGGGAGGAGCAGCAGCAGCAGAGGCAAGTGGACTGATAGAAGTGGCACCCTCCACCAATCTGTTGCCTGAGGCAGCCACCTCATTTGGCTTCATAGATGGGCTGGCCCTGACCATTTTGCTTTGACAAGTGCATTTTGTCTGCTCTAGAGAATTTACCTCAATTACAACCTTTTGAAGTACATTATTATTCTTGCCTCTCCCATCCTCCCTTTCCCAGCACCAAACTTTATATAGCCCCTTGAGGCATCCACCTTTTTCTTCCTTGTTGCTTACACTGCAAAGCCTTAAGTGCATCATCACATGCATTCCTGATGTTGCATACATAATAATACGTTTTCCCATATACTAGGGAGTAGGGCTGTCCCAGCTACTCAGCAGAATGCTGCAACTTGCCTTTGGCTGCTTCTGATCATAGGAAGCTGCCTTGTGCTGAATGACAGTCCACATGAGGCAGACCAAAGCAGCCACTTTGAGCATGGCTGGGTCCCACCCACCAATCTGCCCATTTATTTGTTTAAAGAATTTATATCCCACCTTTCTCATGCTGAAGGCCAAGGTGGCTATGCCCATCGTCTCCCTCCAGTCCGCCACCCACGCTGCTACTGCTTCACCGTGTGCTCCTAACCTCTTCTCACTCTCTGAAACTGAGAGAGAGGAGGACTGGAGCAGCCAGGGCAACTCACCTCTTGCTCCAGTGCCACTGCTGATTGCAGCAGACAGTGGTGCAGCAGAAAGAAGCACATGGCGCTGCGGTGATCCTGTCCCCATTGTTCTGCGTCAAGGGGAGTGAGCAACATTGACTGTCCCACCCACCCTAAGCAGTTACGGAGGAGGTGGCGGTGCAGTGACCTCCCGCATAGGGCCGGCCTATCCATGAGGCCAACTGAAGCAGTCACCTCAGGCAGCAGAATGGTGGGGGGGGGCATCTTTGTCCACCTACTTGCCTCCACTGCTCCTTTTTCTCCTTCCACTCCCTGGATTAGAAAAGGAAGGGGGGTCAGAGAGGAATAAGAAATGTAGTGGGGAGGAGAGTGTTGAGCTGGAATATCGGAGAGTGGGAGAGCAGAGCCGGTACATCATCGGGTAAGGGGGGCAGCATTTGGTATGAGGGGCTTTGGGCTGGCCCTGCTCCCTCACCTTTATTACTGTGCTGCCTGCTGGTTCCAACCTCACCACTTCTTGAACATGTGGAGAGTGGAAGATGACTTTGCCCCCAACATGCTCTGCCCAGTCTGTGTTACATGGCCAGGCAGGAGGAAGAGGAGGAGAAGGTGGTGGAGCTTGCACACTTATGCCTGCACAAGCAGAACAAAAGGGAGGTGGAAAACATCAGGGCACCACTTTGGGTGCCACCTTAACATGGGCTGGGCACGCTGAGTCCTGCAATTGGTTCCTTAGCAACCCAGGACTTTCGACTAGAGCTGCTAAAGGCTTTCAAGATCTCAGGCACAGGTTTTTCCCAGCCCTGCTACTGAGATGCTGAGGACTGAACCTGGGACCTTCTGCATGCACAGCAGATGCTCCCGCCTTGAACTATGAATCCACCCCTTAGCTGCAGGTTTGAGGGGCCACTATAACAGCACAATCCTATTGGTCATTTACAATGGCGGATATCACGACCCACCACTATAAGTGCCAGTAAATGTTGCACTGCTGTCATGCACGTTGGAGCCACCAGCACAAATGGCCGGAGGCTCTGTGTGCCCACCAGAGATGGACTCAGCACACATCAGAGCCAAGATGCAACATCTGAAGATCAGGCTGCCTTTTAGCTTCCCTACAGGCTTTTCCACTTCAGATTTTTGTGACTCCGTGTTCCCTTTCTAGTTGGTTGTTTTTTTTACAGGGGATATGATGCTCATAATTTCGGGCAAATTCCATTTGAAGGACTAATTTTATTTAACTCGCACACCCGCACGCCTTAAACATGTACAAACAGGTTCTGAATTTAGCAGCCATTTCTTCAAGTCCTGACAACCTGTTTCCTTCTTAGCATCGCATGTTCCATACGAAACTATTGCACACAATATTAATGACAGTAAACTATTTAATTGCCTCATAGTATTCACCATAAAAAAATAGAAACAATGCCACTGCAGGCTTGTTCCGGCATAGGAAGTATGGTAATTAGATCTCTTTTTTTTTTAAGTTCAAAGCAGGGGGGGGGGAGGAAAATTGAATCAGGGAAGCAATTCTAGGGAAGAGAGCGTTTCATGCTTTGCCATTTCCCCAAAGCTGCTATTTATTTTTGGGGGAGGGGGCAACATACATACCTATGAAATGACAGGTAGGAGAGCGGATGGGTCTATAAGCACAATGGCAGGGCACCTGTATTGCATGCAGAAGGTCCCAGGTTCAGTCCCTGGCATCTCCAAATAGGGCTTGAGAAATTCCACTGAGTTGTCATTGTAGATTGCCCTGATCTATATGGGTCAAGGTCTGATGCAATATAAGACATATGAGTGCTGGGCAGGTCACAAGGGACAGGATATGTGAAGAAATACATACAGAGCTTTCCTGCAGCATCACAAATCTAGCTGTTACATCAGAAATGCCCATGCATGATCAATCAATCAATAAACCTTTATTGGCATAACATAACATAACATAACAAAAACAAACATAAAACATAAAGAGTAATAATAAGCCCATGCATGATAGATTTGCAGTTTCACAGATTTTAAAATGGTGGGAAAAGACCATCACTTAATTTCTTAGGACATACTGCCATCTAGTGTTCGCCAGACAAAAGCCCAATCTGAACTTTTGACAGCACACACGTACTTAGAATGGAGTGTACTACCAACAAAACCAATGCAATGCCACAAAATATGTTGTTGTTATTAATGCTAGTAATGATACACACAAAACCGCCTTGGGTCCCTTTGGGGAGAAAGGCGGGGTAAAAAAAATACCGTAAATAAAACCAGCTGACAATTTTCATTGTGTGCTGGAGGAGCAAAGGCACCTACAAGCTCTATACCTCAGATATTTGAGGGGGAAAAGACACCCCACGCAAAGACACATATGCTTGGAAGCCTTGTTTGCGTGCAACACAGGAAGCTGACTTTCAACTGCGTCAGACCCTTGGTCCATCTAGCTCAGTACTGTGGACACTGACTGGCAGTGGCTCTCCAAGGTTTCAGGCAGGATGTTTTCTTCTGCCATACCTGGAGATGGCAGGGATTGAACCTGGAACCTTCTGCATGCAAAGTATGTGCTCTGCCACTGAGCAAATCTGTCCCTCAAATTACCCCCCCCCCATATATCTTGATTCTCAACACATTCTAGCCCAGGGGTGGCCAAACTGTAACTCCTGAGCCACATGCGGCTCTTTGACCTATAATGACCTCTTGGAAATATGTTGGCTGAGCTCCTAAGACGCATGTTTTTTCCCAATTAAGCATTTCAAAAAATGGGGTGCGTCTTAGAATCGAAGATCTCCAAAAAGCACCCCAAAATGCCATTTCCTTACTTACTGGGGCTTGGGGGAGCTTCAGGGTGGTCTGCGTGACCCTCTGCAGGCCTCCCCGATCTTCAGTTTGGTGAAAAACAGCGAAAACCGGAAATGGCTGAAAATCACTGTTTTTCACCAAACTGAAGATCGGGGAGGCCTGCAGAGGGTCACGCAGACCTCCCTGAAGCTCCCCCAAGCCCCGGTAAGTAAGGAAATGGCATTTTCTGGTGGACCGCAAAGGCACTGCTCAAAGGCAGTGAGGAGATTGTCAGCTGCAGCGCAGGGCATGCTGGGGCGAGCTCTCAGGTTCAGGAAGAGAGAGCTCGCCGCTGAGCAGAGGGGGCAAAATGGCGCGGTAAAAATCAGATTGCTGTGGCAGGCAAGCTGGGGAGAGTTGGTGCTGAGCAGACAAATTGAAGAAAGGTGGTGCGTCTTGCAATCGATGGTTTTTGTTTTTTTTCTGCTGGTGTTCCTGAAATTAAGATGCGCCTTAGAATCGATGGCGCCTTAGACTCGAAGAAATACGGTAAATAAGAATTTTTCAAGCTTTATCATTATTTACCAGGTATAAACTGAGAGTCCACTGGATTAAAACATACATTTAATGTTCATGGTGAGTAAATATATTTAAGAATTTAAATGCTTCTTAAATATTGCGGCTCTCAAACATCTGAAGTTTATCATATTTGGCTCTTACATTAAGCAAGTTTGACCACCCCGTTCTAACCTATGACCTTCAAGCCTCCAGCTTCACCACCCTCAACTTTTCAAGGTCTCCTGCGCCATTAAATGGAGTTCTTTTGCTGCCCTTTATACCTAGAGCTGCCTTCCAGGACACTTGTGTAACATCATCTCTCTTCCTTCAAATCCCTCCTCACTTCAACTTTTCTACAAAGCATTCAATACAAACCCCTAGTCCTCATACTCTTCTGTAACTACACTTATGTAACTTTTAAAAAATGGCATACTTTCCCATTTACTCCTGCCACCATTTCCTTCCCACGCCTTTGTTGCCTCTCCTGTGTTGAATTTTAGATTGTATGTTCCTAGGGGCGGGGACCTGTCCCCTTGTACTTTGTAAAGTGCTATGCACACTAATGACATAATAAAATTATGACATTAATAGTGTAAACTAAATACTCCATGATGCTGTAGTGTCCCAAGGTGGCCTGGGCGTTTTCTATTTTTAAATCATTGCAAATCATTGCAAATGGGCAGAAAACAATAAAAAAAATCACAGATAGATTGATTCACGTTGTTCTTAATGACGACTTCTCCTTTCTACTGCTGCTTGCAAAGCTTGCAAAATCAACTCTTTGTTATTCTGGATGTTATAGTCACTCAGGTTTATCAGCTTGTCAAATTCATCCTTAGTGTAAGTTAAATCTATCATGTTATATGGTGACTTTAAGCTAGTAAAATCCAACTCTCCTTGAGCCAATTCTGCAGATGTGCGTCTAATTCCTGCACAAAGAAAAACAAAACTCTATTTTTTAAAGACATTGGGTTGACATTGAATCTGTAAGCTAATAATTATCTAGAAGAGAGGTGGTAACTTCTGTATCGTTCATTCAGGCCACTCTAGTCTCCAAACAGTGTCCTGTGGACCAGAAGTGTATTTTGCCACACAACGCAATGCAATACAACCAACCCCTTTCCATCCCAAAGGTTGGCCTGTGTAATAAATCTAGCAGAAAAGACTTTGCAATCCTAGAGCACGTGCATTGGGTCATAGTTGGGACATTACGTACAAGGAACACCTAGTTAGTTTAAATGAATTTAAGTCCCCAGTACCAGGGTATTGAGTTTGCAGATGTGACCTTAGAGCCACTGTCTGTAATTTTTGAGAACTCTTGGAGAATGGGTAAGGTACCAGAGGACTGAAGACAGCAAATGCCATCCCTATCATTAAAAAAAGGGCGGAGGGAGGATCTGGGAAAGTACAGAACGATCAGCTAGATATCAAAACTAGGAAATACGTTGGAACAGATTATTAAGCAGAATGCCACTCAGCACTTAGAAAATAATGGGGTGATTTCTAGGCGTCAGCATGAGCTTGTCAAGAACAAGTTGTGTCAGACTAATCTTATCTCCTTCTTTGATAGAGTGACTTATCTGGTAGACCATACGAATGCCGTGGACATAGTGTACCTAGATTTCAGCAAAGCATTTGGCAAAGTCTCCTATGATATCCCTGTGGATAAAATAAAATGTGGGCTAGAAAATATTACTGTTAGGTGGGCTGCCCTGAGCTAGATGGGAAAAGCAAATTGGTTTTAAAAGTTATATATATACATATACATCAGTGGTCATATGCATCAGATAAGTTGTTCTTGACAAGTTCATGCTGACTCCTAGAAATCACCCCATTATTTTCTAAGTGCTGAGAAGCATTCTGCTTAATAATCTGTTCCAACCTATTTCCAAGTATTGATATTTAGCTGATCGGTCTGTACTTTCTCAGATCCTCCCCCCGCCCTTTTTTAATTATAGGGATGGCATTTGCTGTCTTCAGTCCTCTGGTACCTTACACACACACACACACACACACACACACACACACACACACACACACACACACACACATACCGTATTGTCCCGAGTATAAGACGCACCTGATTATAAGACGCACCCTTAAAGTTTGGTGCTATTAAAAAAATTTAATTAAATCACTGGCACTAAATTGCAACAGCCTGATTATAAGACGCACCTTTAGTTTAAAAACTTAAATTAGGAGAAAAAAGTGAGTCTTATACTCAGACCAATACGGTATATATGCATGTACACATATAACTTTTAAAACAATTTGCTTTTCCCATCCAGATGCTATTGCACACTATCATTGGGGCAAGGGGGTAGAAAAAATAGTTTAATAGGCTTTATGTGCCTGTGGGTTGCCTTGCTAATGGTTCCACTTGTAGAACTATGGTTTATGCCTGGCTGATATGAGAAGACACTGGCTACAATCCAACAGACATGTCTAACGTCATTGATTTCAATGGCCTTGAGGGTGCAATTCTCTGTTGGATTGTGGCTTCCATAAGCACCCATTTAAAAATAAATATATCTTTTCTCTCTCTCGCATCTAATTGTGATTTAATGATGGAGAAAGTTAACACTTTCACCTGAAAAGAATCATGGAGAGCAAGCAGACTTAAATGAAGGTTGAGGAGCTGGCACAGAGGCAATGCATTGTTCAAAACTTTTTTTTAACATTTGAAGTAATATTTGAAAGTACACACTACATAAGACAGTGTGATAATGCGCCATTCTTACATTAAAAATACAAGGATTAGGCGGGATGACTGGGGTGATCATCCCTTCTGTCATTGAAGACCACAAATTAGAAGATTATATGAAAAAGTCAAATACTCACCAGGACTCTTGTATTCCTTAAAAGAGTTATTCACCAGTGGGAAGTGAAGTACAATTGGAGCGTCTGGATTCCCTTTGTCCTCAAAAACATAGCACTCCTTTGGATTCTCTTTGTCTTCTTCAGTCAGCTCAATTTTAGGGAAAGGAATTCCCTGCTCCAAACAGCATTTGCCCATCTGTTCTATAGACTGAAGCAAACAAGAGGAGAAATACTAGAACCTAAATGAAAGACCACAGTCCACTTCTAGCATCTCCAAACCCAACCAAGGCCCCAGTGTTCTAGGAATGAGAGGTTGCTTTGCTCTTCTAGTACGTTTAGCAGCATTTTACTATTGTGAGATCGTTAAATGTACTGCTTGAATTACAGGAGTTCCAAAGGGACCCTGACCTTCTTACCGTCTACAATGGCCCACCTTAGTTACGGTGTTTAGGAGACTACAGAGGAGCCACAATTTGATTAACTTGGGGGGAAGGAACTGGGGTGTGTGTGTTAGGATTTCATTAAGGGCCCCCTACCTCTTTCCCCATAATAATTCAAACCATAATTAACAGCACAATCCTACACACTCACACCCGGGCCATGTACCATGGGCTCGTGTGGTCCACACTATATCTTATCAGGGGAAGGGACCGCCTGGAGGTCTCCTCAAGGTAAGTGGACATGTCTCTGTTTACCCTGGGTAAACCCCCAGCCACCGCAACGGGGCTACTCAGTTCTCCGCTATCTCCTTAGCTGCCATAGAACCGAGCAGCCCCATGTCGACAGAAAGGGCCTGAAAGAGAGGACAGGATATAGTGCGCTGTAGTGTCACCAATCCCTCCCCCCTCCTGGGCCCAATTCGCCTACCCCCGCCCTGTTATGCCCCTTTCTTGCCCTCCCCCAACGCCCACGCCACTTGGAGCAGGACTTACCTGCTCACGGCACTGGCGATGGGATTCAGTGCTGACCTGCTTTATGTCGCTTTTGTGATGCCCAGCGTCGGCGCTGAGGCTGCGGCGCTGGATTCAATAGCATTGCGCTGTAAATGCAGCTATTCCACAAAGTGGCGCATTTGCTGTAAGCCAGTGGTTCCCAAACCTACCTGGAGCGTGACACCCTTCTCCCACTGGCACCAGTAGCAGAAAGTAAGTACCAATGACACGTGATGTGATGAAATCATCGGAACTTACTTCTGAGTTCCGTGGCCTAAGAAGACCTCAAAATCGGCGCAAAAGAGGTAAGGGCGAATGGGAGGGCCCAGAAAAAAGCCAGGAAAACACTGCGTGCAATGGAGCAGACCCTCTACTCCATGATCTGTTGTGACGTGGTCCCGCTGCCAACCAGCTTGGCCATCGTGCGTCCCGCAACACCCCAAGGGACTGGTTGTGACACCCCAGGGCATTACGACGCCCACTTTGGGAAACTCTGCTATAAGCAAATGTGCTGCCCAACGTGTTTACCAGAAGCTGCTGTGTGTCTCTCAATCTGACCCAGGGGTGTGTACAGGAAGGAATTGTTTCTGTGAAATGGGCTTGTATGCTCCCGAACAATGCAATGAAAGACAAACTTTTTCCGAAGTAAAATAGCCTATCAAAATATTAAAATTAGAAAATCTCACATGAAACCTAGTCTCCAATAAGTTGTAGTCAAGTGACAAGATGACATCTACATTCCTTTCCTTTCTTAACAGTGGGGGACAACTGGTATTAATAAAATATCCAGCATCAACTAGGCACAGCTCTTTTTCCAGTGGTGTCAGATGGTTTGGGCATTGGTCCAGATGGCTATCTGGAAGGCAAATATTGCTTGTTATTAGAGAATGATAGCAAAGAAAGCACATGCTTATGAAATAAGCACCAATAAAATAATGCAGAAACATTAATCCATAATTGGTCCATAATTCTTTGACTCAGCCTTAACCAAAAATCAACACCTTCTCCAAAACATCCAAAATAAAAATCAAAGCTTTCTTAGGAGAGTATTGAATCAGGCACTTCTGGCATGATCTCTACTATTCACATACATGGATTACTGAAATACAGATAATTTTTCAGGAAAAAGGGACTTGACATATGCTGCACTGACTGGTTGGCAAAAGTCAATTATTGGTCACATGCATATGAAAAATGGCAGGTCCACATAATTTAAATAGTATAGTACAGCTCTCTGGTCATAGCCTGAATGTCCTGGACTCTCCTGTACCTGCATGATTTTGTATTCAGAAGAGTGATATTACTCAAGTGCAATCCCAGATCAATCTGAAGTAACACCAATCTGTTTAGTTGATCAAGTTGATCAACCTTAGAAAGATCAGCCAGTTCACTTTTGGACATTAGTCAGTCCATTCACTTCTCATGAAAACCAGAAAACTCGCATTAAAAAAAACCTTGCATGAGGACTAACCCTTTGTGAATATTTTTAACCAAAGATCAGTTTAACCAAATTACCTCAAAGTTCAAGGCTCGGTTATTTACCTTGCCACATAGAGAATGTTTTATGTTGGTAATAGTCCTTGTGCAACTGGAGACCTCTCAAGAAGTTGGATTTCCACTTTCCTATTGGGCGATGGGTCAAAACTCCCTTGATCATGCTGAAGGTATCCTTTGGGGGAGTGAAGCAAGCTGTTTGACATGCAGAGAAGTGATTTGTTGAGGGACTGTTGTCTTTGTCTGGAAAGGCAGCAAAAAGTACAAACTATGAGAAATCCTATATCTGTGTATTCAGGATATAGAAACACACATGCACACCAGTTCCTTACCAATGGCTCACTGCAAGTCTAAGCATTGATAAGGTGCATCTGACTTGCATTCTTTGTGTTACAGTACAGACCCGACTCTAGATAGTATAGATGATCTTGGCTATTATTTATGTATATGTTTTAAAAAAAGGATCATTTTAGGAGAAAATGATTGTACCCTCTTTTAACAACTGGACAAAGGAAACAACATGCGGGCACTGAATGCATTTTCTGTGGGAGCCGGAATGCAGACTGCTAATGCTACTAAAGAAATTGATTATAATATAGTCTCGATGTAGCCTTCTCAGGTCCTAATCTATGCTTAGGGCCAAAATATATATGGCTTGCATTTTTTAATTAAATGCTTGGGACCGGCCACATCTCTTTCTGTATGAAAAGCAGCCATGAGGGATTCTGACTGTGGCATGGGAGAGAGGGTGGTTTGACCCTTTCCCCTGTGCCATTTTCCTGTGAGAAATTAACCCCCGCCAGGCAAATAGGACAGGGGGGGGGATTGTCACGGGGAAAATGGCACAGTGGTTAAGGGTTAGCCCCGTGCATCGTGGTCTCAATTCAAATCAGGGCCCCATGGCTGCTTTTTGTACAGAAAGAGACACAGCCCAGTCCCACGCATGCTATTCAAATATGCAATTTAAGTCATGTCTGCTTTGGCCCTGAGCCCACACTCCAGACTGACTTTTTATGCGCACACAAAGGATTTTGCACTTGCTATAGGGTCATTCCATGTGAAATCAACCAATGCATGAAACATTGATGTCATGGATTTTGTTCATTTTTGGTATATTTCTACCTTACCATGAGATGTTGGACAAAAAAATCTGAAAAAAACAATTTTTAAACATCTCATGGTAAGGTACAAATGTACCAAAAATGAGCAAAATCCATGACATCAAGTTCCAAAATGGATTTTTCATTGGTTGATTTGACATGGAATGACCCTATAATGCTTTGCGCTTGGATCCAACATGTGTACGTACATGCAGTCCTAGTATTTAATTAAATAAAAAGTGTATCATTTAAAACAGGGGTCTTAAAAGTTTTCCAGATGTGGGCTGGATGGGCATATTGACAGGCCCGTCCGGCCCAGGGGTCCGGCCCCTCCCCTTCTGGCAGCCCTTCCCCTTCCGGCCGCATCAGTGAAGCACGAACGGCCAGTGGGGAACCACTTGCTGGACGCGGCAGCCCCCCACGGCCTTCACAGGTAGGTGTGGGGAGCCAGCGGGGGGGAGCTGGAGGCTGTCGCAGGCCGCACTGGCCGGTCTGCTGCAGGCCGGATAAAATCAGCCCACGGGCCATAGGTTGGAGACCCCTGATTTAAAAGTACCGTGTGCTTTCCTGGTGAACAACAAAGAAAACAACTTATACACATGTGGAAGCTACATCCACAGTTTCAGAGGGAAAAACAGATTGCCGGTATTCTGTTAGATTAGATACAGTTTACACATTGAAATCATCCCCTTTGTAAATTCTCTGCCCTAGGAAATATTTTATTCTCAACTCCCTTTTTGTCAAAGAATTCCCATTAAAAGCAAAGAAATTGCACAAAGCTCTCTTACTGCCATTGTTTTCTTTGCCTGGGAAAGGCCACTTCCAGGACTGATTTAAGCTGTTATAAGCATTCCAGACATCCATCACGTTCAAGGAAAATATATTACTCCACACTCCTGTAAATATGAACATATGGAAAACTAAGACTTTCAGCATTTTTCTTTGTTATCAGTCCTTAACAAAAACCCAGTTTATGATGTTCACTAAAGAAGCACATAACAACCTTGTCTAGTCTGCCACCCATTCTAGAGTCCATTGTGGATGGGGAAGGGACTGACACATATTTGTGCTCTCCCTTATATTCAGCTTCAGAATTTTCCACATATTATTTGAAGAATCATCAGTTTCATGCTATAGATACAAAATTCAGATCATGGTGGTCCTAATGCCATTGTTTCAAGATGTCACTGCTGGGCTCCATATGGCAGGTTTTCTTATCAAAAGCTAATTGCTTTTCTTATCCAAATTCAGTCACCTTCCAAATAGCAGATCTTAGACTCTGGTCTCTTCTTCATCAGCCGTCCCATGAAGAACTCACTACCAAAATCCTCTGAGCGAACGAAGGCCCCATATTTAGAAAATCCCACCTCATAAGGGGAAAATTCACACCATTCTATAAACAGAACAAGAGATTAGAGGAGAGGCCTACAGCCTGTTGCCTAAAAACAGACATGATAACGATGAAATGTGGAATGGCTTTCTCCATTCAAGGGAGAGAGAGCTGAATTGCACTTTGCTTGTCAGATTCAAACTGGAACCCACGTACGTAGTGATTCCCACCAGTGACATCACTATGCCGCTCCCCGTGACGTCACCACCGGAAGTAACATCACCACCGCCGCTGCTGCAACTCCCATCGTAGACGCAGGGCAGGAGGGTGGGCCAAACCCATTGTCTTCTCCACCACCCACTGTTCCCGCCGCCAAAACAGTGTAATTGTGTCCCCCCCCCGTCGCTTTTTCACCCCCCTGCTTGTTGTCCAGGGGTCCCGCCCCCCCCCCACAGCGACACTTCTGATTCCCACTAAAACCACTCGATACAGATTCAGGCTTGCAGCTTCTCTGGGAGCATTCCCATTTAAACTGGAAGACAAAGTAATACAGTTCGTCTGATTACCTTTAAATTCATAAGTGCTCCGAGTATCCTCTTTGACATTGAGGGCCACGTAGATGGGCAACGGATTTTGGCCCAGGCTCACAGCCTCTTGCTGATTTGAGAGTTTGCTATCACTCCGCTAAGCAAGAGGAAACAATGCAACAAAACAGAAAGAAAGAACAAATTCAAGCAGAAAAGCAATGCTGAAACAACCGATTCTTAAAACCTTAAAGCCAGAATGTCACTGAAAGAAAAATGAGACTTTCTAATGGAAAGCGGGTGTTTGGAGTAAGAACAGCCCTGCTGAATCAGGCCAAAGACCCATCTGGTTTTCCAGAGTGACCAGACTGATGGCTCTGGGAATCCCAGAAGCAAAACATATAGGCAAATAGCCAGCTTTTCCTGCAGTTGCTTTCCAACAACTGGTATTCAGATGCATCTTGACTCTGACTAGGGGCCATTGGTAGACTTGTCCTCCATGAATTTGTCTACTCCCCTTTTGAAGCCAGCTAGGCTAGTGGCCATCACCACATCTTGAGGTAGTAAATTCCATATATTAATTTTGTAATGTGTGACAATTTTGCATTGTACTTGTTTCTGTCTACCCTGAATCCACAGCCAATTTATTTGAATGACTCTAGTATGAGGAGCTCTAATATTATATGTGAGAGACTTCTCTCTATCTACTTTTGTGAAACCATAATGTTACAAATGTCTAATGTCCTGACCTTTTGTCATTTTTTTTCTAATCTAAAATGCCCCAAAGGCTTTAGCCTTTCCTTATAGGGAAATCATACCTCATCATGGAACATACGGTCAATTATAAGTGACCACACATCAGTAAAAGAAAATGAGCGTCCTTCTTGGGTCCTTCGTTTCAACTCCACATCATAGTGCTGTAGCGCCTCCAAGGAAAAAGCATTTGTCTTACTCCTGGCAATACGTTCCTGTGCTTTACCAATTGGGCCCATCAGGTCCTTCTGAGACCAGTCAGTATCTTCATACAAACTTCTCATTGTCCTAGGAGAAAAATAAATGGCTTTAAAACAAGATGTAATGTAAACAGCACAGTTCTAAAACAATATACAGGTGCAACCCCTTATCCACAGGTTGCCACAGCCACCCCCCACACCCGTTGCCTTTCTTTATTTTCACAGAGCTGGCGCCAAGCCAGCGTGTTTGTTTCTTTACCAAAACACTATAAGCAGCATGTTGCTTATAGCGTTTAGGGAAAGAAACAAATACACTGGCATGGCTCCAGCTCTGTGAAGATAAAAGTAATAGGCACGGGGATCGCATTCCCCCTATCCACGGTTTCCAGTATCCGCGGGGGGGCAGGAACCTATCCCCCGCGGATATCCGGGTCCTACTGTACAAGCAAAACTGTTCTATATTTGAAGTCTACACTCATGTATTTAGAGTCAAATTACACATGACATTAAATGCATCATTGTGTAGTAAGAGGCAGGAATTTACTCATTAGTAGCAGCTATGTAGAGCCATCAATTCCTGGGTCCATCAATTCCTGGGTCCATCAATTCCTGGCAAATAGAAGGGGCAGAAATGGAAGCAGTAACAGATTTTACTTTTCTGGGCTCCAAGATCACTGCAGACGGAGACAGCAGCCATGAAATTAAAAGACGCTTACTCCTTGGAAGGAAAGCTATGGCAAACTTAGACAGCATAATAAAAAGCAGAGATATCACCATGCCAACAAAAGTTCGCATAGTCAGGACGATGGTGTTCCCAGTAGCAATGTATGGTTGCGAGAGTTGGACCATAAGGAAGGCTGAGCGCCGAAGAATAGATGCTTTTGAACTGTGGTGCTGGAGAAGACTCCTGAGAGTCCCTTGGACTGCTAGGAGATCAAATCAGTCAATCCTAAATGAAATCAACCCTAACTGTTCCCTGGAGGGACAGATACTAAGGCTGAAACTCAAATATTTTGGCCACCTAATGCGAAGAGAGGACTCTCTGGAGAAGACTCTGATGCTGGGAAAAATTGAAGGCAAAAGGAGAAGGGGAAGGCAAAGGATGAGATGGTTAGACAGCATCACCGATGCAACGAACATGAAAATGAGCGAACTCAGGAAGATAGTGGAGGACAGGAAGGCCTGGCGGGATATAGTTCATGGGATCACGAAGGGTCGGACACGACTTAACGACTGAACAACAACAACATGTAGAGCCAGCGGGTGGCGCAGTGGGTTAAACCACTGAACCATGAGCTGTTCATCAAAAGGTCGGCAGTTTGAATCCGCGCGATGGCTCCTGCCAACCTAGCAGTTCGAAAGCAAGAAATTGCAAGTAGATTAATAGGTACCACATCAGCGGGATGGTAACAGCGTTCCATGCGCCTCGGTGTTGAGTCATGCCAGCCACATGACCAGGAAACGTCTTCGGACAGCGCTGGCTCTTTGGCTTTGAAACGGAGATGAGCACCGCTCCCTAGAGTTGGACACGACTGGACATAATTGTCAAGGGATACCTTTACTAGCAGCTATGTAGGGCTGTAATTTGGATCAAAACTGCAGCACAGAGGTAGGGGAATTTAACCCTTTACCTCCATTCTGTTTCCTGCCAAAACCTTTTCCCCCTACATGGCTATTTAACCCTGAAAATGCCTATTGCTTCAGGGGTAAAAGAGCTACTTTGGGAGGATGTTTGCAAGGAAGTGGTGCATAGGTAAAGAGTAAAACTTCCTACTTCTGCACTGTGGTCTTGATTCAAGACCCTGCATGGCTACTTATGAGTGAAGTCACACTTTAATTCCACACTGACATATTTAACAACAGGTATGGTTTGGTCCTAATCCTGGAAAGGCATAAGGATTCATGCAAGTGCAGGGTGTGTGTGTGTGTGAAAGGTGATCCACTGCCCGACACCTTCTCCACCGCATGCCCACCACAAGGAAGGCAGCAAGCCTGCCTCCCACCCCTTATCATTCTCCTTCATAGTCCTTTTAAACAAAACAGGAAGTGCAGGGTGTGCTGGGATCACTCCCTGTTTTAAGAAACCAACACTATCATGCGAGAGATTTTAATACAAAGAAGCTTCCCAGCCAGTGCAGTACTACAGCATTTGCCTTTTATGTACACAGACATATAGACACACCAACTCATTAGGTATTTTTAATTAACAAGGTTACAATGAGTAGGTGATCTGTAACTGGATGCGTTGTTACGCCACTGATTCACTTTACCAGGTTGAGCCAGAGGCTCCGCTGAGATATGTAACACAGTCTAAGAGCGTCAGCTTCTGCAGCGCCAAGAGGTGGCCATAGAATGCTGACATTGCCCTGGCTCCTCCTCCTGTTGCCATGACAGCAACCACTGGGACCTGTTGAACAGACAGACTGGAGTCAGATGGAAGTATATGTGTTCAGTTTATACTCAATCTCAGTAGGATATAACTATTTTAGACTGCTTTGCACAAGAAAAAAGGATAAAAAATTATAAAATCTGTAAAGATACGTAAAATGGCCTGAAATTGTGGTGCGCAGGTTGGGGGCCTTAAGCACTTAGCCCCCACTGCAGTTTCTAGCATGATTGCAGCCCACCCCCCAGCACTATTTATAGTTTTAAAAGAATTCTATTGGCTTTCAACAGAAGCTTTGAAATAGTGCTAGAAATAGCACACAGCGTGGGGATGGATGGACAGACAGACAGACAATCAGGCTAGAATCTACAGCAGGGACTAAGTGCTCAGGTCTCCCAATCTCCCTGCTGCAGTTTTGAGCTTTTTTGTCCACCCCACCCCCCAGTATTGTAAAAATAAAAAAATCTGGGTCAAAAGGACACATTTGCACGTGTAACTCTACCCTTATACTCTCGAAACCAAGTGAGTATTAGTTCTATAACACGAGCAGTTCTACACTCTGACTGCAACGAATTCCTCCATCCACCTTTGATCACCAAGTGAAATCTATATACCTTGTGTCCTTGCAGTTCTCGGTCCAGTGTAAGAACCCTTTTTAGAGCACAGGCGACGACCTTTTTCCGCTTATTCAGGAAAACTTGCTCAGCCCCACAGAGATCACATCCCAAACGCACATCTAAATCTCCTGAACTGGAACAGAAAGAAAGAGATGCGCTAGCATCCATCAGCTTATTCTACATGAGGTGTTAGTATTAGGAAGTAAAAATACAAAAGGTATATATTCAGAGAGTCAACCCTCAGCAGAATCAAGAATAAGGCAGTCAGTGAAGCAATATGGAGACCGCCAACCAGGTAGCAAGTTCCGTCTGTCTATTGTGATCATCCTGGACATTGGACCTTGAAGATTGACTGTAATCTTTAGCTTTTATGTGAGCCAGTTTTCAGGCAGGAGGCTGTACCACCTGTTTCCTACAGGAAGCCCATGCAACAGTTTCTCATAGGGGGGAGGGAATGAAAACTCTGCTTATACCATGCAAGAAGGAGTGCTAGTTTTAAGGCATTTTTACCCAAGGGTGTATATATGCAACTGGAGTTAAATGCATATATCTGTGGGCTGGGACAAAATGGGTTTTAATCTTAGCACACTCTGATATGATTAATTTTTATTATTTTTTCACATAATGGGTTTTTTTTAAAAACACAGACAATTCCTCAAATGAAAATGCAACACATGCAATGACTATGCTATGTTACAAATGAAGGCAAGGAACAGCCCTATATCTTCCACCACTATAATCAGCAGGGTATCTTAGCTGGTGCTGGTCTCTGGTCAACATAAAGAGCAATGATAGCGTTGAAATTGTGCAGGGTTCTTAACGTGAAGTACATGGTTACTGGACCATGCAGGATTGAGCTAGCAGACTTTGCATTTTACACAGTTGAACAGACAGGAATTTCTTACCAATCATTAACCTTGAGCTGCAACTCCAAATCTGCATTCTGTAAATGAAAATGTCAAAATGAACTATATGAACAAAATGAACCCAAAATAAATGGGTTAAGGTGCAAGACATGTGCATTCTCTAATGGAAGGGAATTGGCCATTCCTTATACAGAGTTTCCTTTTCATAAGCATTTGTATATATGGTATTTGTGGGTTTCTGAGAGCAGTGCTTGCCCCAATACCTAGGAAACAAGACTGTTTCTTGCTTAGCAATCCTTGATATGGATCAACATGCAACAATGGGAATGGAGGGAAACCAATCTTTAAAACAAAACCTTAGCAATTGAATCCCGAGTTTACTCCTTCAAAGCTACAATGGACTCCTTAAATAATAATAATTTTTAAAAATCAAATGCTATGCATTTAGCAATGTTTCCCAGCAATAGATTACTCATGTCTATCTCTGTTCTGAGAAATTATTTCTATCTCACTTGAAATTCAACATAAATATGAGGCCACATACCTTTGTTATGCCCAAGGCTACTTTTGTGTCCTTTCCCACAGGGAGGGATTTCAGTGACACACCTAGGCAATCAGTTGCAGAGTTTTTCCCAGAGAAATTATTCTGAAATGTATCACAACATTTTAATCATAAACAAGAATGCATTTTGAATGCTTTGTACATATGGATCCACCTAAACCGGTGCCAGCATCCATGCATACCAGTGACAGTGACTTTCAGGAGTGTGCAACATTGCACAGGTATAACTAGACATATAGTCCAACCTGGAGTGCCATATAGGTTGTAAAAGCTTTGGCACTCAGGTGGGAGCAGTAATATTTGAACTGGCTCAAAGACAGCAATTAAATTCATCATTTTATAGAACTTTAATGTTCAAAGTGCTTTCCCATCTGAAATGTGTTTGCCCTCCCAAACAAAGTTAGCTTGTTACTGTTTGTGAGTTGGCATGTTATTCTTTGGTTCGCAAATGGCAATGAAGATGAAAGACTGTGACTTGGCCCAAACCTACCCTCACTGAGTTCGTGGCTGGCCAGACCTGAACTCAATTCTTCCAGGTACAACAGCTTATCTAAGGATGGCTGTTTTATTTATTTATTTATTTTTCACATTTTTATACCGCCCTTCCTCCAAGGAGCTCAGAGTGGGGTATATATTTCCTCCCCTCCTTTTGTCCTCACAACAACCCTGTGAGGTAGGTGGGGCTGAGAGATAGTGACTGGCCCAAGGTCACCCAGGAAGCTTCGTGGCTGAGCAGGCCTTTGAACCTGGATATTCCAGGTCTAAGTCTGATTCCCAAACCACTACACCATTTTTCTTTTCTCACTAGTAACATGGTGTGTGGGAGGGAAAAACATAGTAGAAGTTTCCTTACAGTAAAAGGATCCTAATTCTGGGATCTCATTGAAATTTGCATATGAGGGCAAAGTCATTTTGCTCTTCAGATTGGATAGGCTATCATAATTTTCCAATTTCCAACAATGCCCACCTGTGGACACTGCTCTAAGGGACAAACTAGACATGGTGGGAGCAGTCAGGTTTCTTTATTCATGTGTTTGTCCTAAGAGCACAGGTTTCAAGGTCAAACAAGGAGAAAAGTGCCTAGGACAACAAAATGCAGAGAGGTAAGGTGTAGGAGGGGAAGGTTCAGCTCTCCTCACCCATACAACATTTTAATGTTAAAATGACCCTAACCATTGCTTTGTTCCTGCAAAGACCACACATATGCACAACATGGCTGCTGCTCTTCCATCTACTTTGGACCTTACTACATGAGACAATAGGAAAAGCACACTGTCCCTTCCAAATCATTCTTCCTATATAACTGAAGCACAGTAAGGGCCCCATCTTAGCTACAGCCCTACTCTGTAGTGTCCTTAGTATAGTACAGGGGTGGCCAAACTTGCTTAATGTAAGAGCCACATACGATAAACTTCAGATGTTTGAGAGCCGCAATATTTAAGAAGCAATTACATTCTTAAATATATTTACTCACCATAAACATTAAATTTATGTTTTAATCCAGTTGACTCTCAGTTTATACCTGGTTAATAATTATAGAGCTTGAAAATGTCTTATTTACCTTTTATACAGTATATTAATCGTGATGCAAAAAGGAGCTCAGTCAACATATTTCCGAGAGCCGCACATTATACGTCAACGAGCCACAGTTTGGCCACCCCTGGTATAGTAGATAATCTGGTCCTTAGGGTGCACTGAGGAAGTCTGTCATTTGCAATCAAGGTATTACCTTTATATTGGCTTTCAGCTCTGGCTTCCAGTTCTTTACATAGTGGAAGTGGAAGGTTTTGGAGTCCTGGGTAAAGTTTTGTGCTTCTTCAAATGATTCTTTCACCATAAGTTCAATATTTCTGTGTTCTAGGGGAAAGAATTCAGGGAATAAAAATGTCCCAAACCATGTAATGTTAAGTGCAGCAGAAGGGTCTCCCCCTTAAACATTACCTCATGGATAATTGGAACCTGCTTCGCTCTACATCCCTGCCTAACAAGCAGAGAGATCACACATTACAAAGAGGACAGCAAAGCTAGTTGCCTGGTGCAGGGATTGTAACTAACTAACTAACTAACTAACTAACACACACGTATTTCACCTCACTCATTTGACTGAGAGCAGAGGACACATGGTAACTTAAAATGGTGCACATGTAAACACTTAGGGCTGCGCCTACCACTAGATAAGATGAGGCAGCTCACCTCAGGTGGCATACTTTGGGGGACCATAAAAAAGGAACAAAGCATAAATTATTCTATTTCTATGATCCTATAGAGCACCATTTGTATTTTCTGCTTCAGGCAGCAAGGTAGCAGGATGATGCTGGTTAGCCAAATGATGATGATGCAGGCCCAGCCAGGCAAAGCTGCCTGGAGGCAGCACAATTTCAGAGCCCCATTCCGGTTTTGGGGAGCGCATTAATGTGTTTGTACCTCCCCAATCTCTATCACCATCCCTTCCTTACCTCCTCTCCCACCACCCCTTTTTCAAAACTGGCCAGCAAGGGGGGGGGGAGATGATCATGGGAAAGATCTCCCCTTTGTGTTTCTTCAAAACAGAAGATCTTGTAGAAACACTACAGGAGAGAAGATAAGAAGGGGGTTGTCTTCTTCCTGATAGCTCTCCTTCCAGGACAGTCACAGGAAACAGGATAACAGTGGCTGCTGCTACCTTCTTTACCTCCACCACAACAATCCTTGACAGTAGCTGTGGAGGAGAAGGTAAGCCACCACCATCGTAGTTCATCTTCCAAGGACAGCAAACAAAAAGAGGATAGGGCAATGGACAAGTGGCATGACTGGACAGGTGGTGAGCAGAGGGAGGTGGCGGGTCGTTGTGGGGTATTCCGATGTCAGTTTGCCAGCTCTGCCAATGAGCATGTTGGTTAGCCTCATGGCTGACCAAAGGGTTTTACACTTACACACACACACACACACACACACACACACACACACTTCCTGAATTTGAATGTTGAATAGTTTATGATGAACTGTGTCAGTGTAATTAAAGTTCTTTTAATAGTTCTGAAGCAATGTGTTTCTAAACACATGAAAATAGGCTTTGCTGCTTTGGGTATGTTAAATGCCAATTTAAAATGAGCTTTTCTCAAATATTCTGTGGTTTATTTACTTGAGACTTTTCTGACAATATTCCTGCCAGTAACTTCTTTGGATAAACTATTCATTTTGCCAACACAAAATCACAGTCAAGCCAAAACAATTTCAAACTCAGACTATCTGAAGGAACTTCTTTACCATGTTTTGTCTGCATATATATACAGAGGAACAGAGGTCAAGGATTTGATTGATTTAGCAATACGCTTTCACCACAATGCAAATTTGGAAGTAATTGTGCAATGTTATACATCTTTAGTCCGAGGGTATTTTAAAGTTAGGTTAAAATGGTTTATTTAAGAAATGCAATAACAGACTCACTTGTTAAACACTTCTCATTCCTCCACTTGTCCATCTGAACTTCCAAACAGGAAACCTCACGGGCCTGTGAAGGGGACAAAACCATTAGCCAAGGCTAAAGCTGCTTTTAAGAGGATTACTGCATTATAGGAACCAGCTGTAACATTCCCCTTGTCAGTGTTGACCCTGTGCCTCTCTGGTTTCAAAAGATGTATACCTCTAGCCTGACACTTCTTGTAACCAACTATGTTTACTAGTGACCTCTATATTATTTCTACTTGACTAATGCAATGGTGGCCAATTTTTTTTGCCAAGTATGTCTCAAGTCAAGTCCAAAGTATGAGATGATGCCAATCCACATGCTTAAGTACATACGCAACCCCTATGCCTTGGGATGGTTTTCCTGCCCAGGACTGTCACAGACACCCATTACCCCATACTCCTGGTGATACCTGGGCTGCAACTTGGCTACCATGAGTTCAAGAATCATTTCTAGGTCAACAACCTATTCCTGCTTCAGGGGCCTGTCATTTTAAAAGAGAAATATTGCACGTAACAGACACAGCATATGCAAAGTGATTTTTTTTTCCTCTTTGAAATTGGAGAAATCCGATGATGTGGTCATTTCCCCTTTACAGATATGAAATGGAGGCTGAAAAGACTGCAATTTGCCCAAGACTCTTTTCTTCTGGGCTTTAAAAAGATCAATTTTTCAGAATATTTGCTTAAATATTTGCATTTATTCTACAAAACAGGCTAATGTGTGAATAAAGTCATTTCATTTTAATTACAACCTTGGACATTTTATTCATAAATATCAGTAAAACGTTTGTGACCCAAACATAGAATGAACTCAAGGTCATTTTACATGTTATAGATATAGTGAGAACTCAGTATTCATAGTGGACCCCCATAATGTATAGTATGCATAGTCATTTAACTACGTGTACACATGGCCACGGCCAACTGCAACCTCCCAGTGTGTACACATAGCAACCTAATCCATGTATCTGCTTCATGTGTTTTGGTACACCACAGGTAATTTGTAATACACATATTTTCTCTCTCACTATCTATAATGGGCAGCCCGATCCACCGTAACTTTAGGCCGAGCAAGCATTCAGAGCCAGCCTCAGAAAGCAAGCACTCCACCAGCCTAAGGAGTCACAAACATGCCATAAAGCACATTTGTGACTCCTTCGGAGTAAGCGGCGCCGGTGCAGAGGCCAGCACCACTCACTCCGCTGCCATTCCGGACCCACGTCAGCCGCAGGTAAGGCCCGCGCCATTTGGCGCAGGGGCATGGGGAGGGCAGACAGGAGTGGCAGGGGGGCATTGGCCAGCCCGGACTGGGAGGGGGCAGGGATATTGGCACTGAGTTGCACCAATATCCAGCACCCCATCCCAGGCCAGCCATACACTGCCTCCCTGGACATGTGCCAACTCCAGAGCTTGCACGCATCCGAGGAGGTCTATCAGGGCCTGTGGCACAGGCACAGGGGGAAGGGGACAAATGTCCCCCTGAGCTGAGCCTGGCCTGCACTGGCACAGCACGCATCCTGCTTAGGATGCAGCAACTGGCCATTTTGGCCAGCCGCCGCATCTTAGGCAGGATTGTGCTGTAAGTTCATGTTTTAAATAAATAAAATTTATACCACACGTGCTAATGAATTATTAAACTTCAAAGAGTGATCCCCTAAATTTGTGACTTAGTCAAGTGATTCCCCTTCGGAAAAAATATAAATTATTTTAAAATACAGTAAAATCCTAGCTTTTTTTCTGTTTTGCAGCTATTTTGCTCAGATATGAAAGGTGTTAAATGTGGCAATGACTCTTACCACAAGGATGCCATTAGTAATGAGCCTCTCAAAACCACCAGATCTGGAAGAAACATAAAAACATTCAGTGATAAAATACTTATGTTATAGCATTTCTCTCTCTCTCTCTCTCTCTCACACACACACACACACACACACACACACACACACACACACACACACACAACCTTCCCATAGAAGCCCTATTCTTACCTCTAAATTTAGCCGCAGGGAGGGGAAATAGACAAACAGACATACTGGCCCTTCCCTCGATCCCCGCACTATCAATGGAAGGTGAGAATGGACATTACATGCATAGACTCTTTTACGTGATTGCATGTACACTTTTACACATGTAGACCACCATTATCACCTTCCCTTGAACATACAGGCATCAGGATGCAGCTGGGGGCGTGGTCCCACTCCCTCCTTCATGCATTCAGTCACCCTGGATTTGAAGGCGATAAATGGGAATTCAACATGTATTTGTTTCATTTTATGAGTCCTTTAGCTTTAAAAAGTGAGTATCAGTATTCACTGTTCAACACAGTGGTAGACCAAGACTATAGAACGTGTGGTCCAGTATGCTGAACACAGGCTACCAGCCACATACAGTGGTCCACTACCACCTTGATAAATGCAGGCAAGTGGCAGAGCAATACGAACACTGAGACACATTCATCCAAGTCTAAGATTCTTTGCAGAAGTACAGTAGGTATTCTTTGGTCTCAGTGGTTTCCCTTTTCACTTCCGTTGAAGTGACCGATCTATTCACACAAAGGAACGACTGCATAGAACTGCTCCTCCATTAAAGTGAATAGAGAACCCTGCTCACACAGAAAAACTATAAATTTCAGACAGCAACACTGATGTGCTGGACTGGGAAACCTGCTTAAGAGAACCAGCAACTGCCAATGCAGATAGAATACATTTTTTTATATTAGAATGCAGGAAGATCCCTGCTACTGAATCACGGTTTCCTCATGAGATCATGTCTAATAACCTTGTTTTACTAAACAGAAGAGTTTACTCACATGGTCTCCATCTTGAATTCTACTTCTAGACTCCCTCGTCCCTTAAAGGAGAAGAATTACAATGAAATGATGCCACTTAAATTGACCTCAACACAGAAGAGCCCTGCTGTATCAGGCCAAAGGCCCATCTAGTCCAGCTTCCTGTATCTCACAGTGGCCCACCAGATGCCTCTGAGAGCACACAAACAACAAGTTACCTGTATCCTGTTGCCACTCCCTTGCACCTGACATTCAGAGACAGGCTACCTCTAAAACCCAGCAGTTGCATACAGTCATCATGACTTGTAACCTGTGATGGACTTTTCCTCCATAAATCTGTCCAATTCCCTTTTAAAGGCATCTAGGCCAGGTGCCATTACAATATCCTGTGGCAAGTAGTACCATATATTAATGACACACTTGGTAAAGAAATATTGTGAGACTGTGTTACTATGAATACTATAACACCATAAGTGTTTTCAGTTTATTTTTATTTTTTAGAGAAGGGGCCTTCAGATCTTCTCCTGATGGAATCAAAATTTATTCCCTATTCAAGCAATGTTATTTTCAGAAGAGTAGGAATGTGAAGCTATATTCAGATTGTCCTTATTTCCCCCTGCAGCAAGCCATCCGGACAATTAAGCAGCTCAATGGAAAGAGGTCAATAAGCACAAACAGCAGATGCAGCACTCAGGTCAGTGCACTCCTCACCTCAGAATTCAAAATGAAATTTTCACAAATTGTTTTCCGTGGTCTCACTTTTGCAATATCGTAGACGACAGTGAAAATGAGATCATCTTTGGTGATCATATCTTGATCATAGAGCTTCAATTCCAGTACATTCTGAGAACAAACAATTAATGACATGAGATCATTGTACACACTACAGAGGCATTCCTACATCCCCCGTGGGGGGGCTGCCAACATGACAACCCCCCACGTGACGCCAAACGCCCCACCCTTGGGGGGCATGATGTCATTTTTGCGTGCTGCCGCCAAATTTTGGCGGCGGCGTGGCACGGGACACCCCCACACACACACTTTCCGGCCCTTTTTGGAGCACGAAACACACACACCCGAAAAGCCAAATGGCTCCTGGGCAGGTGGGAGGGCCGAACTCACGGCCAGTGCCCGCCGAAGCTCCAACAAAGACGACAGAAGGAGCGGCGGAGGAGATGACCCGGCGGTGAGGCCGGAGGCAAGTACATACACCCCTGCTGCGTGGCGGCCCACTGCCTCCCCCCATGACGCCTCTGACACACTATTTCGCAAAAACAGGAAGAGCAGGCATTTGCAAGGTAAAGCACCAGCTGCCTTTGATCAGGCCACATTTCCCAACAGCCTCTGGTGTCCAGTGTTGCATTAACTCAGAGTTGAAAGGCAATCCAGTATCAATCCAGCTCTCTTACATGCAGAGCTGGTGAATCATAGTGGCTAAAGCCTGGAGCTCTGAATTTGAATGTCCTCAATTTCAATGTTACTTCAGCCTCACACTCACTAGGTGGCCTTAGGGATGCCACCACTGCTTCAGAGCCCCTTCCCTTACAACACCAGGTAACAACATTGATTTATGTTATGAGACCATTGTAAAAAATTGCTGAGATAATGTGGGTGAAGCATCTGGAACTCCTGACATGTGGCGCTGTATAAATGCTATGAATTGTATTGTATACTGTGTGCTTCAAGTAGCCCAAGCACAAGGCATGTGAAGCCCCCTTCACCTAGGGGCTTTAAGTTCTTAGCCCACGTATTTGTTGTCAACAAGAGACTCTTATAGGACAGAGTTGCCAGATGTGTCCAGCACATATTATTCCAGCACATGCCAGTTCCAGGTAATGTAATAAAAGGTAAAGGTGACCCCTGACAATTAAGTCAAGTCATGTCCGACTCTAGGGTGTGGTGCTCATCCCCATTTCAAAGCCGAAGAGCCAGCGTTGTCCGAAGGCGCCTCCGTGGTCATGTGGCCGGCATGACTCTCCTTGCCGCAGTGCGTAGCATGCAGCTGGAACATGGAGCGCTGTTTACCTTCCAACAAGCGGTACCTATTTATCTACTCGCATTAACATGCTTTGGAACTGCTAGGTTGGCAGGAGCTGGCCAAGCAACCAGAGCTCACCCCGTCGCGGATTCGAACGGCCGACTTTTCGATCGACAGCTCATGGTTCAGCGGTTTAACCCACTGCGCCACCCGCTGGCCTAGGTAATGTAATAGATGCCCTTAATTCCTGGAATCAAATCTGTAGAATATCCCATTTTTGAAATTCTGATCTCACAACCCTAGCATGGGGTCTCAGGTAACCCCAAATCTTGGTGCTTTCCTTTCCCTGCTGAGTTCCCCTTTCATCATGTACATCAAATTCCAAGGCTGTTCACAGAATCATGGCTAAGCCTACTACAGTTCTTCTGTACATAACACTGGTGATATAAAGAAACAAGTTCCACGATGCCTACCTTGACTTGAGTTTGGATAAAGAATTGGAAGTTCTCATTCCAAACAGGATTGCTGGTATTTGAGATTGTTTTAGTCATGACCTGTTTATTTGAAGCTGATGGTAGCCAAAGGCTAACATAACAATCAGAAGCAGTCACTAGAAAATGAATGAATGAAACTGTATTAATGATACCTGCATAGTTTTTAAGAATAACTACACCAAGTCCATTTCACTTGTGATTTATTTTCAAGGTAATCTCCAAAGCCCAGTGGGGTGAGGGGGGGGGTATAGCTTGGGTTTGATAAATAGGGTTATCCTTCTTTATGTCATGGGAATCAGAACTGGTTGGGAAACTGAACTGGTTGGGAAACTGATATTGAATCACAAACTCTTCATTCTCTGGCCTTTAGGTCTTGCTCTCCGCTTGTTGTTGTTGTTCAGTCGTTAAGTCGTGTCCGACCCTTCGTGATCCCATGAACCATATCCCGCCAGGCCTTCCTGTCCTCCACTATCTTCCTGAGTTTGCTCATTTTCATGTTCGTTGCATCGGTGATGCTCTCTAACCATCTCATCCTTTGCCTTCCCCTTCTCCTTTTGCCTTCAATCTTTCCCAGCATCAGAATCTTCTCCAGAGTCCTCTCTTCGCATTAGGTGGCCAAAATATTTGAGCTTCAGCCTCAGTACCTGTCCTTCCAGGGAACAGTCAGGGTTGATTTCATTTAGGATTGACTGATGTCCCTATTTCAAAGTTTCATGGTCAAATAGCCCCCTGTCTGTTTTTCTTAACTGATCTGAAAAAACATCAAGCGATATCTTGCGCCAGATTCAATGCAATTCCTTCCCAGGTTTCTCTGGGTAGATATTCTAATACTCTCCTTACTGACCGTTGTTGCCCATGTAATATGAACTTTGTTGAATCTTTAAGCCACATCTTTCTCTATTGTACACTTCAAGCTTCCTCACGGGCTGTTTACTTAGATCCTATTTTGGTAAATATATCAGGCCTCCCGGATGTTGAGAAACTGGATTTCCTTTTAAACGATGGTCCCCCAGATGTAATTGGACAAACTGCAAAGTTCTTTTGTTTGGTGGAACAAAAATTTCTCGCTAGGCAATGTTGATTTGGTTCTGTGTGTTCTTTTTATGTTTTAGGAATGTGTATTTGTTTTAGTATGTCTATGCCAATAAAGGTTTTTGAATTGAAATTATCAAGGTAACATTAAGAGTCTGTTGGCTCCTCTGTTTTTAACCATCTATTCAACACTTTGCAAGTCTTTGAAAAAAGATGCTGAAAAGTGGATGCAAGACTAAACTGCAGGACAATATGCATCTTTATTAAAGGGGTTTTTGATGCCCTAAAAATCTTCAGGAAAAGTGTAAGATGAGCAATGTGACAACTCACATAGGTCTTTCGAGGGTATCTCTCGAGCCTGAATCACCTTCACAGTCAGCAGGTAGCAGGGAAAAGTTTCAATCTAGGAAGAAATAATGTGCAAGACTGAATTACATAATTTGAGTACTGTGTTGTGTATTTATTACCGTATAACATCTCAAAAACAAAACACTACAGATTGCATTAGAGAGGTAGATTGTCCATTCCCATTTGTACTTTTTATGTTTTTAAAAAGCCTTAAATTATTTTTCACTGTTACTGTATTGAAATTGGCTCTGAAACATTACCGTACTCTTTTTTTTTTTCATGATTAGAGGCTGCCCACAACAGCCATGATTTTTCTATTACTACAAGAACAACTCACATTGATTATACCCTGAACACACTCAGGAATACGTGTCTCCTGTCTATGACTGAGTAGCCCATTTTTTTTCCTACCCTATAATTTCATTCCATTCCTTCTACAGTAGCTATCATTTTTATGAAATTCCTACAACATTTGTAATATTTCTCTGGAAGGGTTTTTGTATTCCACCTGCCAAAAGCTGGATTTTGTGTAGGATATATGGTACAAAATCCACCTTCCAAGGCATTTGAGTGGTATCATTTTAAAACAAGATCATGTTTTTAGTGCTCTGGTCATGGAGAACAACCTTGTAAATGTTCAAAGCTGCAATGCAGGTATGCCCAGCCCACAGAGTCCATTCCCTGGCAAAGAGAGATTAGTGGAGATTTGTGATTTAAAATTATACTGGCTGAGTGGATTGGAAGCAAGCAGACACGTGAATAGTCCATACTAGCCCCAAAGCAGAACAAGAACATGCAAGACCCTAAAGGACCTACAGCAATATCTGAGCAAACTTTCCCAGTTGGTTCCAAACTATAATTTCTCTTCCCTGGTCAAAAAATAACATTGCACAAACTGTTTCACTGCCTATCCTGCAGGTAAACAGGTTACTCTTCGTCTACAACCCAGTGTAGATGATGTCTAAACCCCATGTCTACCTGCGGAATAGACCAACTCCTGCAAAATGCAATGCTGCTAAATGGATTGTGACACTGTCATGGAAAAAGTTCACAAGTTTAGTTATTCTGCCTTAAGCAAGTAATTCCTTCCTAGTTAGATGCACTAAATTCTAACAATGTACCCCTCTTCCTATTTCTGACTATATGACCCAGTATGTCACTGCAGACTGAGCATCTACAATAATCCACCATGTATATTTTTCAAATAGACCAAAATATCTGGAATTGTAGTCTACACAACAAAAACAGGCTCTGAATACGTCGTTTCATGAGAGACCCACAAGCAACTAACAAGGTGGCCTATAATCTATTATGGTCTTTGCACTCGACTTCTTGACTTGACTGTTGCACTCGACTTCTTGCAAGGCCACCCACGTACTGGTTATTGATTAGTTTGCACTGATCAAAACGAGTGCTTCTTTGTGAAGACTTAGTAACAATTAACAACTTTCCTGGAGCAATAAGGCTCATGTCTAGCACTGAAAAATAAATGAAAAATAGCTTATTTATCTTACCTGAGGTGTAAGAGTGTCCATTGTATGAAGGATGGGTGACAAAGATGACACAATTCCAGACTCAGGGGAAAAAAGTATTCTGCTCTGTCCGTTGCCAGGTATGCTCCTAACTGGTTACTTCTTTGAAAAACATGCCTGATGCCACAGAACTGGTGAGATATATACAGATTTTGAGCTCCGCCTTCTTTCTGACTCTTCAGAGTAAAAAGTGTCATTCTTTTTTTCATAGCTGCTGCCAATAAATGGATAACCATTTACCTGAGGTGGAACCGGGAATGCAGAAAAGATACAGATGAAGACAATAAGGCCTGATCTACACATGCAATAGAATGAGGTGATAGAGAGGACTGTACCACTTCAGAGTGTAGCTGGGGAGTTTTTAAACATTCCCACCATGGCAAAATCTCCCTACAAGTAAAAACAAAAACAGTTATGCCGTCATGGAGAAGGGTTCTTGGCTAAGCCACTACATTTCCAGTGCTAATTTTCTACTTGCACAAAGGATTTTTAAGATAGTGGAGGACAGGAAGGCCTGGCGGGATATGGTTCATGGGATCACGAAGGGTCGGACACGACTTAACGACTGAACAACAACAACAACAACAAACCATTCAAAAATGTGATCCTCCACTTTGCAGATTGAAGTGGTACAGGGCTCTACCACTTCACTCTTGTTGCTTATACAGTATAGGCCTATGTCTACAACTTAGCCTATAAGATAGACAGTGGATAGGCATCTCCTTGCATCCGATTACTTTTGGCAGTTCCATTCTCTGCCTATTTAACTTAAAGGGAGAGGGCCAAAAGAGAACAAGGACATCGATTGGCCCATGAGAAAATCCAGCATTCTTACTACCAGAATGAAAGTATAAAAGAGCCACAAGACAGCCGATTACGAGACTTTCTCATAAACGTTGTGCTGTGGCTACACCCCTCAGCAATGACCATAGCTAGGCCATATGGGGATGGGGCAAGGCAGCTCAAGTGGTAGAGCACATGCTGCGCATGCAAAAGGCCCTACATTCAGTGCCTGGCATCTTCAGGTAGGGCTGGGGGGGGGGAACCCACCAGAAACGCTGGAGAGTCATAGCCAGTCAGTATAGACCAGGGGTGGCCAAACTTGATTAAAGTAATATAATAATATAAGATACAGTATTTATATACCGCCTTTCTGGTCATTGGATTTCTCCTCCTACTTTATTCAAGGCGGTGTACATGGACAGGCTGTTCTAAACCCCAAAGGGTTTTTACAATATAATAACATTCTAATCTTTCATAGAACCCTTCATTTGAGATGTTACTTTCACAGTTCAGCTCTCTCTCTTTCTGGCCTCAGCACGCTTCAGCTGCAGCTCACTCCCCCACAGGGCTCTGCAGCTTATCAGCTCGGTGTGCCAGCAGCTCTCCGACAGACTTCCGGCCGTATTGAACTGCTGTCCTGCAGATCTTCAGGCATTTGTGAGAGACTAACGCTCTACCAACTGAGCAATATACAATAAACTTCAGATGTTTGAGAGCCGCAACATTTAAGAAGCATTTAAATTCTTAAATATATTTACTCACCCTGAACATTAAACTTATGTTTTAATCCAGTAGACTCTCAGTTTATACCTGGTCACTAACTAGAAAGCTTGAAAATTTCTTATTTACCTTTAATATATTAATTGTGATGCAAAAAGGAGCTCAACCAACGTTTTTCCGAGAGCCGCACATTGTACGTCAAAGAGGAGCCACAGTTTGGCCACCCCTGGTATAGACAATACTGAGCTAAGTGAACTCAATAGAAAGCAGCGTCATACATTACCCGTGCAACCCCCCCCCCCCCAATAAGCACACAAGACAGAGGCTTGGGATAAATGGACAATTTTATTAAACTTAACAGTACCTGCAGCATGAACATTAACAAAGAAGCAGCGTCATACATTCTTTTAGACATATCCACTGACCTAACTGGCTTACTGACTGAGCTGTTCATGTATCTATGCCCACGGAATAACAGTAGCATATTTTGGTGCCCCTTTTGGAATTCTTTGCCTCCCTGAAGGATTAGGCTGATTATCACAACAAAGCTGTTTGCTGAATGAATAGCTCAGTACTGTTTTTTAAATGCAGTTTGTATGCATTCTAAATACATTGTCCTTGGAAAATGTTTTCATGTGAAGGATCGGTGACATAACGTTACATTAGAACTACCCTTGGGAGTTCTGAAAAACTTCTGTGTTTACAAATAACCAGTGGGCACAGGAACAATTATTAACTAGTGATCCCAGCATTAAACCTCTTGGCTGGACCACATGTTTCAAATGCAGCTTAAAACCCATTAAATTTTAACCTGCAATTTTATGCACACTTCAAAAGGAAGCAGAAGATTAGAGGGCGATATATTTATATAGCACTAACATGCACACATACATACTGCCCGCTAAACAAGGTTAAACTCTAAGTTTAATTTTAAATCTATTTATTTATAAAATCGACCCCCCCCAGCCTAAAAGTTATGGTAATGGCTTACAAAAATTATTTTATAGCTTGAAACTTACAGTAAAAGTTACATTAACTTCAACAAATGTATCCTGAGTCAGCCCTTTTCCACCATCAATTATATGCTGTACCACAAAATAATTACAGAATGCTTAATAGTATGTGTGAGCACATGGCAGAGAAGGCACAATGACATGAATCCAGAGTGTGTCAGGAACACACCTGTGTGCTTGATGTATAACACACTTGAATGCACATGGGTTGACCCAAATGGTTTCTCCATACTGCGAGGGGGGGAAGCAGGGGCTGGGAGGGATAAATAATGGGTTCGCTAAGGCCACTGAGCGAATTCAAGACTCAGGCAAAAACTGAACTGAGGATTTCACTGCACTCACTCTTAGCCAATCTACTACGGTACCCTTGTCTTAAGAACTTAATACTAGTCCAATTTATCCTGCACAGAAGTGGACGGAAGAGAGAGGAATGTCTTTGTGCCAACTCTAATTTTGAACAGGGCAAAATGCATCCTTTTTGCCATTCATATTTGCTAACTCATCTACGTTAACTGCATTATATGACATCTCAAGCACACGTGTGTTTCTGTCACACTCTAGTTCATGTCACTGTTTTTCCTCTGCTGAGTTACTGGGCATTTGTAAAAATTCCTGAGATCAGATAAGTTTAAGCTCAATCAATACTAAAACTGATTGTCTACATACAGTATATACAACACTAAAGTCATTATCAATGTATCTACACATATTTACACAAACTACATATAATGAAGGCATGTTAAGGCATATTTGATCAAATTTTGCTTATAGTGAAATAATTGCTCTGACAATTGTCGTTTATATTATTGATTTTCATTTATTTATTTATTACATTTTTTTTAATTCTACGCTTCCTCCAAGAAGCTACATGGTTTCTCACCCTGCTCTGCCTTCCATCCTCACAACCACCCTGCAAAACGGGTTAGACTGGGAGATGAATACTAGCCCAAGATCATTCACCACTTCACATGGCTGACTGGGAGAATTTGAATCCAGGTCCCCCAAGTCCTAATTCATCATCGTAACCCCTGCATCACAGGGGCTCTCTGTTAATATTGCACTGTAACAACAGAAAATATCGCATTGTGACAACAGAAATTAAAAACTGATATCGTAATTTGTATCATCATTAAGGTGCCACAAGACTGCTTTTTTCAGTGTCATTCATTTGTTTCCTAAATTATTTTCTGTATCTATCCTTGCTCTTTTCTACGATTATTGTGTCCTGCTTTATAGCCCTTTATTCTATTGACATTCATCTTATTAAGTAGAAGGAAAGTCCCCCCTAGACAATCTTCTCCAGATAGCAATTATCTTACATAGCATCAACAAGGCATCTAGTTTATAAATGCACTCTCAAAGAATGACAACATTACGTTTGTGACGGATACTTATGTTCCGTCACAATGTAGTAGACCACCAGTAATTCCAGTAATGTAGTAGACCACCAGTAATTCCAGGAAATTACTGGAAATGAGCATACATTTAACAGGATTTTCCAGAAATCTTGCTAAACAACAATGCTCACAGGGACACATATACTGTATTCACATGGATTCATCGTCTGACTTTGCTAGGAATGAATCTCTTTATTCAAATTAAGATCATGGTAGTATTAAGAGACAAAAGGAAATGAAGTGGCCCAAGGAATGGATACTATGTGTACTAGGTGTAACCTTTATCTACTACACTGCCAGCATGCTTGTGTTACTGTGAGGCTGCTATACAGTAACACTCATGCACCTGGAACAGGCAATTTAGGGTTTTGATTGCTTTCCAAGTATTTGTTAGTTTTTCTCAGTGGAATTGTTTTTATTGCCAAGTGCTCCTAGAGAGAAGGAAACACTGAAGGAATACAATTAAAAACCCTTTTTCTTGATTTTTTTTCTACTTTAAATAACCTTAAAAACTTCACAGCTTTCTCTTAAAAGCAGGCTTGGTACCAAAATAAATGTTGTTGGTTCTCTAATAAAGTGAACCCGCAAGCAGGAAATCTGCAACAGGCATCGCAGCTGCCAGTTCTTATTCAACCACAAGTGGTGTTTTTGAGCTGAAGAACACTACCTAACAACACAACCCTATACCTGTCTACTCAAAAGTAAGTCCCACTGTGTTCAATCGGGCTTACTCCCAGGAAAGTGTGCAAAGGATTGCAGCCTCAGTCAGATTCCATGTAATATACACAAGCCAGCTACATAATTCCCCATATAGTATACCAAGGACAGATAACGCATTGTGCTTCTTTTTGCCTTTACAGGATGTCTTGTTAAGATTGTGTTAGCATGCGTTGCTAGAGTTGTCATGTTCACGACTCAGCTTTCTCTCCAGGCTGTCTAGAAGTTCACTTGGCTTTAACACACATTCCCTCCCAAACTGAAAGGTGGGGTCCACTGTATTCCTTTAAGCTAGGCTGATAGTAGTGACAGGAAAAGGGTAAAAAAAAATCAAAATCAAGGAAAAGGGTCACGCAGTGAGCTTCAGAAATGAACAGAAATCTAAACCCAGATCTTGCCAGTTCCAGTATAGCTGATACACTTATGAACAGGGCCAGAGTGAAACCCAGGGTTTATAGAACATATAGCTACCGTGTTTCCTCGAAGACAGTGTCTTATATTAATTTTGGCTGCAAAAAATGTAGTAGGTCTTATTTTCAGGGAGGTGGACGGGAGGTGTTATTTTCCCAACCTGTGGCGCGACCTCCCCCCCGGCACAAGTGCCGGGTGTGTGTGCCGGGGGGGTCACGTCCATCTGGCTGATGATCCTAGCTAGGTCTTACTTTTGGGGAGGACTTATATTGACGAGTGCCAGCAAAAATCATGCAAAAATGACGGTAGGTCTTACTTTCAGGGGAGGTCTTATTTTAGGGGAAACAGGGTACTCAACCACTTCTGAGTACAGACAACAGGCTTCAACAGACCTGATTTGGGATATTAGTACCAATGTATTACATCCAAATAGTGTGTCCAGACGGAGGGCACTGTGAGTGATCAGTGCACTAAATCAGAATGCCGGATCTCTGCAAGCCACATGAAGACGGTGCTAATTTCCCTGCTTAGAATCAGCACAAAGGGTCCACTCCAATTCAGTGATTGCAGAAGTATATCCGCAAACTAGGTGGTACTTCTTACCAGAGGCACTCCCCTCACATTTAGCACTACAATTGATGGAGGAAGCTACCTCCTGCACACAACCCAAAGGAGTTGTTAAGACCTTTACTGTTCAGCAAGGAGATTTAAAGACCAAGTTACTTCTGAACCACTGAACTAAAGTGCTTCAGTGACTTCTGCCTATATAGCTGGCAGGTCATGGGCCTATGCTGGACGTCCATGCACATTTACAGCTGGATAGAGTAGATGCAGGCAGCCAGGCAATGAGCCAGCCATCACAAGAACAAGTCCTCAATCCTACACTGTTGTTTAGAAGAAAACGTGGCTGAGTTCAATGGAACTTACTCTTAGGTAAGCAAACAGAGCATGGTAGCCCTACAGCCCATTCCAACCCAACTCCACCGCAAGTCTGGCATAAGCGTGGCCTAAGTTCAGCCTAAGTTCGACATAAGTTATGTCTGAGTTATGTCAGAGTTATGCCTGAATTAGGCAGGCTGCAGTTTCTGTGGCCCAGCACCACCCCAGGATCCAGGCAACACTTACCTCCCAGGCAGGCAGGCTCTCCAGGCTCGGTGTCCGGCTCGGGCATGTGCAGGCCTGTGTCTGCATGTGTCAGTGTCCATCCATGGCAGCTGCCGCAGGGTCTGTCGCAGCTCGGTCGCAAAGGGGCCGGCCGCAGGCATGGGGGTTGCGCCAGTCATGTGGTGGGCGCAGGGCAGGTGACAGGTGAGCGAGGTCCCCTTGCCAACCGCCACAGGGCACCCTGTGCATCAGCCACCTGCTGCAGGGGAGAGTGGCCGTCCCCGCCCTCCTGCAGAAGGCGATGCCACCCCCATGCCACGTTGAGGCTGCACGTGGGAGTCATGGGGGGGAGCGGGGGAGGGAAGGGTAGGAGGGGGGTGGGAACGTCACACACAAGGGGGGGGTCGTATGCTGTCTGGAACTGCCTCTGACATGACTCGCAGGTGCGCTGCCTGAAGCCCTGGGCCTCCAGGGCCGGGGCAATGCCCACAAAGGCATCCCGGCGTGCCTTCTGCTCTGTGCCCCGGCCAAGACCGAAAGATGCCTTGGGCTTGTCTGCTGCGAGCGGGAAGGGCTCACGCAGCTCATCACACCCCCAGATGGGGCGACGACGGCGCCTCATGGCAGGCGCTCTGGCAGGGTGGTGGGTGGCCAGCAGCCATCATCAGGGAGTGGGAAGGGAGGCAGACACACAGGCAGGCAGGCAGGGGGTGCTGGGGAGGGGCATGGGTGGGTCAGAGACAGACAACAAGGCTGGTGGGAGACAGATTCCGAGAGAGGGGTCTGCAGAGACCGATAGGGACACAGGGGGCGCTCCGCAGATGAAGGTGATGCATAAACAGGCGCCTCTTATGCGGACGGACTTTGGGCAGAAGCCACACAGAAATGGGCGGACCTTTGGCAGAAGCGCCTTCATTACGGGCGGATGCCCTGGCTGTCACTGTTTGCCTGCCTGTGAGCGCCCCCAACTCCCGCCTCCCCTCTGTGCCATGGGGGTCTGGCAGCCCCCCTGCTGTGTTCTCCCAGGGAAGGCCATAGCAGTCCCTAGATGGGACTCATGTAGGGGCTTCAGTGCTGGGGGCTGTCTGTGTGTGTGGGGCAATGCTTGTGTAACACTGGGCACATATGTTTCACTGGGGCTCTGCCCGAGGGGCATCTTTATTGTTCTGGAACGTTAGCAGAGATGGTCAGGCGAGGCTGCCAGGGGTAGTCACAGCAGCCACTCTGAAAGCAGCAGCAGCCCTGCCCCATGGACCTGGAGATGCAGGCTCTTCCCCTGTGGAACCAAAGCCTGCTCCATAGAAAGGGGAGGGGCAGCAAGTAGGACAGCCAGGCAGGTGGAGCAGCAGCAGCAGCGCCAGCAGCTGAGGAGGGTTGCAGGGCTGGCTCCCTGACCTCTGGCAGTATTGAGGCAGACGACAGTGGGGCAACCAGACTGCAGGCCCAGGGGTGCTCCCAGGAAGGTAGGTGGTAGTGGACATTCCTGGGGAGACAAAAAACAAGGGGGAGTTACATGGCAGCTGGTGTGTGGACGCAGTCGCCATTGAAGAAATGCCAGTGTGTAGGTTGCAAAAGCCTGCAGGGAGAGAAATAAAACACAGCTGATAGGTGTGACACACATAGCATGGTCTGCGCTCCTTCCCTGGGTGTAAGGTGAGCATGATCCTGTAAGGGAAAAGGGTCAAAGAGAGAGACAACAACACAACTTGGGGGTCACAACTATGGCAAACCTAGCACTACTGACCTGTCAGTAGACCCTGTGGAGAAAAGGGGGGGGGGACAGCTGGTGTTTACATAAGGCTAACAGTTCCACACTTGTGGCATTGTCTGCTCACATGACTACAGGCAGCAATCAGACACAACAGTGGTACAGAGGCATGTATCCTATATATCATAGCAGGCAAAGCAGGCAGTTATCAGACAACACATTGGTAAAGAGGCATATCATAGCAGACAAAGCAGGCAGACATGAGAGGGCACATTGGTAAAGAGGCATATCATAGCAGGCAAAGCAGGCAGTTATCAGACAACACATTGGTAAAGAGGCATGTATCATATATTTCTATATGCAAAGAGGCAGAAATCAGACCACATGTCAGCACAAACCCTGCTCTTACCTGCACTTACCTGCTGGTGTTGTTGCCTGTGGGGGGGGGGGAAAGAGGCTGGGAGAAAGACATGGGTTAGCAAATGGTAGCATGGAGGCAGCTGCCCAGGCACAGCTGTAAACAGTTTGGCCAAAGCCAGAACAGCCCTCTCTGCCCTTGAGGGGGGCAGAGAGGAGTGAGGAGAGGAGAAGAGAAGAGAGAAGTGGGGTGTTTGTGAATTTTGCCCTCCACCGACAAAGTCCCACTTTGTGGCTGCTGGGGGACAGAACCCCACGCTCAGAGACAGAGAGAGACTGGAGGTCTGGGGCTGGGCTTTTGTGGGAAAGAGGCTGGGTGGGGCTGGGTGCTGATAGGCTCCCTATCTTTGGCATAACTCTGTCGGTTTCCAGACCTTGCTGACACAACTCCGACATAACTCTGACCTATCTCAGGAGTAGGGTGCAGGGATGTATCTAAGTAACTAGGTCGCGAGTGCGAGTACGAGTCATTTTTGCAAGAGTGCGAGTCCGCGTGCGAGTCAGTGTCAAAATTTTTGGGCAAGTACGAGTCAAGTGCGAGTCATTTTTGCACAAGTGTGAGTCGAGTACGAGTAAGGCCAGAAACCACGCGTCACAAGTCGAGTCACTTTGGGGAAAATGGCTTTTCCCCTGAAAATGGGGTGGGTGGGTGTCTGTGTGTGGGGTGTGTGTGGTGACCTCTGAGACTTTTAAAGCACCCACTTGGCTCCCCCTATGCCCTTTCCCTCACCTCTCAGTCTTGTCACCACCCATCTGGTTTGTGAAAAACAAGCGTGTCTACATTCAAACCATTTATTATTCCCTCCCTGCCCCTTCCCCTTGCTGAGCCAAGCATCCCTTGGGCTCGGAGTTTTGGTCAATGAGAAGGAACTGCTGTGGCAGCTTCGCCTTCCCTCACTCCTCCCCACCCCTCGCGCTCGGAGTTGTGGCCAATGCCAAACAGACAGCTACAAAAGGGGGGGGGATTCAGAGCCAGGCTTGCTTTCCCACCCCCTTGAAAACCCTCCCTGCTGCCCTCCTCCTCCGAGGTCTCCACTGCGCCTGCCTGCCTGTCTGCCTGCCTGTGTTGATGCCAGCCATTAAAGGAAAATGACTTGGAAATGGCAAGTCGTTACCCCCACGAGTGCAAGTCAAGTACGAGTCCGTGGGTCACGAGTGCGACTACGAGTGCAAGTCAGTGGGTCACGAGTGCAAGTACGAGTACGAGTCAGGGAAAAAGTGGCTAAGTCACACTTGCGAGTCGAGTCATTTGACTCGAGTCCCCATCACTGGTAGGGTGTTAGAAATTTTCAGGAGAGGGCTGGAGTGGGTAAGGTAAAATGGCTCCTATGGGTCTCCTCGAATTTATGTCAACCCTTTTGGTCGACATAAAATTTGTGTCAGCTTCTATGTTGGAGGGGGCGTGTCTGTGCTCACCAGGGTCTGGAATCCAAAGTTAATTGGTTGCCGCCCCCATTACACCCACGTTACACCCCTGACACGCCCACTTTTACGCTGACTTTATGCTGGAATAGCTCTTAGGGAGAACTTATGGCAGAACATCACAACTTCAACATAAAATCGACATAAACTCGACATAAATTACGCAATCCTGACATAACTTCGCCGTAAACGCCTTATGTTGACTTTATGTGGACTTTATGTCTGACTTGTGCTGCTTAGCCCTTGCGTTGGAATGGGCTGCTAAACACACAACTGTTATGCACCTACAAAGTGCAAAGCTATGCCTGCCTACTCAGAAGTAAGAGCTTACTCTCAAGTAACTATATTGAGGATTGGGTTACTACTCCTGTTATAACTGAAGGATTCAGGAAATGAAGGAAAACAACAGACTTCGGATTGGAAGGCAAGTGTACTTTGTCAAAAAAAAAAATTCTTAACACCAGAAAAACTTAGGCTACTACAACATCAAAGTGGGATGTGCACTGGTCACGCATGAATCAACCTGCTCCTGCACAGAGGGTCTATAAATAACTCTTGGTGGCAGAGTCCAGCAAGTGTTGTCTGAAAAAGGCCAGTATTCTGTGCCAGGCATCCTCCTGTGCCTTAGCATGCTCTCTCCATTTCCCTCCAAAAGACACAAGGAACCCGAGTGTCCTGAGAAAAGAAACGCAGTTCAAGGGCAGATATGGTGGCTCCAAGAGGTGTCCCGCCCCAGGGTAGCAGTAGAACTCCACATGACGTCCAGCCTGCTGAAGGCGCTTTACCGCTTCCCTGGAGAAGTGCTCACTTTGCCAGTTCCTGTCATCCTGTCCCGAGAAGAAGAGAAACTTGGCAGAGGACTTCTCCACAGGGATGCGAGATTCCCAGGTAGCCGGGTCACTGGAATCATCCAACATTCCTGAGAAACTCTTAACTCCATAGGCTTCTATCTTCTCCAGGCTGAAGGGATGCGCAGGAATGGTGATCCCCTTTACTCTCAGGGGGAACGAAGCATTAACACCTGAGCCAGAAATGCTGACAGCTGCTCTGAGACCTGGCCAAAATGTGGCCAGTGCAAGGGCAAGATCTGCACCTTTAGACAGCCCCACAACGCCAATCCCCATTGTTTTCACCTGAAAGGACAAGGCAACAAGGATTACCAGCAGCTCCACATCCTGCAAACTGATTTCATCCTCCATCCCTCCCTCTATTAAGAACCCCGATGCCTGCAACATTTTGCTGCTACTCTAGAATATGAAAATCTTGTTTCTCTTAAAAGTAGCTTAGGGAACTGAAGAGGGGGCACACAGTTTAGACTTCATAAGTCCCAAACCAAAGAACTAGACCTAGGATAGCTATGCAACAAAAGAACTGGAATCAGATCCAAATATACGGTAGTCTATTTATTTATTTATTTATTTATTTAAAGAATTTGTATCCCGCCTTTCTCCCAGCAAGGGCACTCAAGGCGGCTTACAACATTAAAATAAACATGTACATTAAAATAGTTAAAAACAAATAATTAAAACAATTAAAATAAACAACCCCAGTGGGTCAACTGTATTTACATTTGTTAAAAGCCATTTGTTAAAAAGCCACCATGTCAGACATCAAAAGCGAACCTAAATAAAAACGTCTTAAGGCCCCGCCGAAAGGTCTCTAAAGAGGGAGCCATTCTTAATTCCAGGGGGAGGGAATTCCATAATTGGAGCGCCACAGCCCAAAGTGTTGCAAAGTGTATGAGTGCATCCAGATAGCTCCCATTTGGAGCGGGGCTGGTTTACACCATTTCAGCATGTCCAATCCCTGCAAACCACATGTCATAACAGCTACATATACTTTGGAAGGTTTGTATACAAATTTGGCTTCTCTTTTTTTCCAACTGGTATAGCAGCAAGCCTAGTCATATTTCAAGAGAAAGCAAGGCCCACAGTGCTCCAGTTTGAACGTTTTTATCTAGCTTCTGCTGACCTCCTTAGTGAGCTTCCCTATTAGTCCCAAACAGCGCAATCCGACTTAACTTTTGTGCCGGTTTAACCAGCGGCGCAGCGAGAACGGGAGGCCCCAGAATAGAAAAGGGATTCAAATCCCCTCTAAAAGAGGAATTCAAAGGGGATTTGAATCCCTTTTCCATTCTGGGTCCTCCCGTTCTCGCTGCGCTGCTGGTTAAACCAGCACAAAAGTTAAGTCGGATTGCGCTGAAAGTCTTGGTAATATAAGCCCATTTTGGCACCCAATTGTGAGCGAGTAGAGAAACTGTCTTAAGGTGCCTCCTTATGGGTAAACGTACTCTTCTAAGCAAGAGATTACTGATGCTGATAATCCTGTTACATTTCTAAATTCAAAAGTACTTCTGCTCTGTGAGTCATGCCATAGATTAGACAAATATGAGGGCAATACTGGAACAATTGCAAACATGGGCAAGATGATTGCTGTGTGGGTACATTCTGGCAGAGCAAAACTTAAATTTTCAGCAAACGTGGTGGTAGCTTAGCTACCTACCATCCAAAAGCAGAATTGCTCCGGATTAACCAACACAGGAAGCAATCAACTATTGGAGCAAAATACAGGTCAGTTTTGTGCTGTCTGAAAGCAGGGGTGACATCTGGATTTGGCGGTGGGGTAGGAAAGGACTGTGAAGAGATCCACCAAAGCTCAAAGGCCTACTATTACATAATTAAAGGTTCAATTACAAAACAGCAGGGCACCTTAAGGGCATGTGTTAAACAGAGTTTTCCTCTCTCATCCTCATTATAAGTACAGTAATATTATCAATACAGAATGATCAGTTGTGGGAAAAGCAAAGACATTCATGCCCAATGGTGACACTAGAAAAAAAAAGTGTGTTTGTGCGTGTGCGAACACAGAAGGGTCATATTTTGTCCATGTTAGATTTCTGAAAGATCATGTAGGCGAAAAATTTCAAACTTTGTTTTTATATATGACAGCTGCAGCAAGAATTTTATATGCACAATATTGGAAGAATTCGGAGATACCTTCGCTGGAAGATTGGTGGCTGAAAGTTTTGGACTATGCTGAAATGGATAAACTTACAATTTTAATTAAGGAAAAGTCAGTTAACCTTTTCGTGAATAACTGGAAACCATTTATCGATTTTTTGAGAGAGAGAGAAGAACGATGTGATGATATGCGGATTTAATGAATAGAACGTGGCTGTTATTTTGGCTTAGTTGGATATTATATGTAGAAAATAGTGAATAGTATGCTTGTAGGATGTATTGCTTCGTGCTTGCTATAACTTTATGAAATATGTATTGTTTTTATGTTTTAATATATCAATAAAATATAAATATATATACATACAAAAAAGAAATATATCAGTGTATTTCACAATAATTGTTCCATTCTAAAAGTATGGAAGTAAGCCCATGAGAAACTGCTTTATGCGCACTGAATGATGATAAAGAAGAACAAGACTCCAATCATGTAAAGAGTGCTTTTCCTTCAAATTGCCACAGGAATTCAGCAATGGAGTGTGTGTGACAGGAATGAGCTGTGGGGAGATACTTTTCCCCATAACACCTCCCCCGCATCACCCAGGTTCAACGCTTTCAAATATTCATCTAGTTCAGGGGTGGCCAACCTTCCACCATTAGGACCTCTGCGTTCTTAAGAGTTGTGTCTAAGGTAGAATCTTGGCAGCTGCAAGTGTTGATGGAGCTGCTAAAGCAGCTGCACCTGCTGAAATGCCCTCACCTGTACAACCATTAAAGGGCCAGGAGCATTACTGTTGAAAGGTTGGCCACCCCTGATCTAGTTAGTATGTAAGTCCATACAATTGTTTGTTTAGATTAGAGCAACAGTTGCTTGATATCTAGCTGGCCAGAGATACAGGCAAAGTTCAGAAATAATCACTTGCTGTCTGACACACATTAGACCTGACAGGCATTAGACCTGGTAGACAGAGTGCCTGAAGAACTATGGACGGAAGTTCGTAACATTGTACAGGAGGCAGCAACTAAAACCATCCCAAAGAAAAAGAAATGCAAGAAAGCAAAGTGGCTGTCAGATGAGGCTTTACAAATAGCTGTGGAAAGAAGGAATGCAAAAAGCAAGGGTGAAAGGGAAAGATATAAACAACTGAATGCAGAGTTCCAGAGAATAGCAAGGAGAGATAAGAAGGCCTTCTTAAATGAACAATGCAAGGAAACTGAGGAAAACAACAGAATGGGGAGGACTAGAGATCTCTTCAAGAAAATTGGAGATATCAAGGGAACGTTTTGTGCAAAGATGGGCATGATAAAGGACAAAAAAGGCAAGGACCTAACAGAAGCAGAAGAGATTAAGAAGAGATGGCAAGAATACACAGAAGAACTATACAAGAAAGATCTTAATGTTCATGATGACCACGCTGGTGTGGTCACTGACCCAGAGCCGGACATCCTAGAGAGTGAAGTCAAGTGGGCCTTAGGTAGCATTACTAACAACAAAGCTAGTGGAGATGATAATATCCCAGCTGAGCTACTTAAAATCCTAAATGATGATGCTGTGAAAGTGCTGCACTCAATATGCCAACAAATTTGGAAAACTCAGCAGTGGCCAAAGGATTGGAAAAGTTCAGTTTACGTTCCAATTCCAAAGAAGGGCAGTGCCAAAGAGTGTTCAAACTACCGTACAATTGCACTCATTTCACATGCTAGCAAGGTTATGCTCAAAATCCTACATGCTAGGCTTCAGCAGTACGTGGACCGAGAACTACCGGACGTACAAGCTGGGTTTCGAAGAGGCAGAGGAACTAGAGATCAAATTGCCAACATGCGGTGGATCATGGAGAAAGCACGAGAGTTCCCAAAAAAAAACCTACTTCTGCTTCATTGACTACGCAAAAGCCTTTGATTGTGTGGATCACAACAAACTGTGGCAAATTCTTAAAGAGATGGGGGTACCAGACCACCTTACCTGTCTCCTGAGAAACCTGTATGCGGGTCAAGAAGCAACAGTTCGAACCGGCCATGGAACAACTGATTGGTTCAAAATTGGGAAGGGAGTACGGCAAGGCTGTATATTGTCACCCTGCTTATTTAACTTATATGCAGAGTACATTATGAGAAATGCAGGGCTGAATGAATCACAAGCCGGAATCAAGATTGCCGGGAGAAATATCAACAACCTCAGATATGCAGACGATACCACCCTAATGGCAGAAAGTGAAGAAGAACTAAAGAGCCTCTTGATGAGAGTGAAAGAGGAGAGTGCAAAAGTTGGCTTGAAACTCAACATTAATAAAACTAAGATCATGGCATCGGGTCCCATCAATTCTTGGCAAATAGAAGGGGCAGAAATGGAAGCAGTAACAGATTTTACTTTTCTGGGTTCCAAGATCACTGCAGACGGAGACAGCAGCCATGAAATTAAAAGACGCTTACTCCTTGGAAGGAAAGCTATGGCAAACTTAGACAGCATAATAAAAAGCAGAGATATCACCATGCCAACAAAAGTTCGTATAGTCAGGGCGATGGTGTTCCCAGTAGCAATGTATGGTTGCGAGAGTTGGACCATAAGGAAGGCTGAGCGCCGAAGAATAGATGCTTTTGAACTGTGGTGCTGGAGAAGACTCCTGAGAGTCCCTTGGACTGCTAGGAGATCAAATCAGTCAATTCTAAATGAAATCAAGCCTGACTGTTCCCTGGAAGGACAGGTACTAAGGCTGAAACTCAAATATTTTGGCCACCTAATGCGAAGAGAGGACTCTCTGGAGAAGACTCTGATGCTGGGAAAGATTGAAGGCAAAAGGAGAAGGGGAAGGCCAAGGATGAGATGGTTAGACAGCATCACCGATGCAACAAACATGAAAATGAGCGAACTCAGGAAGATAGTGGAGGACAGGAAGGCCTGGCGGGATATGGTTCATGGGATCACGAAGGGTCGGACACGACTTAACGACTGAACAACAAGTCTGACACACTCCTTAAATGGTGCCTCTGTGTGAAAGTACCATAGTAGCAAGGCTGTCTTACCCAATGGTCAGAGATTACTCATTTCCCTAGCAACAGTTATTCACTCCTATTATGACTTTGTCCTAAGTAGGTATCTCTCGGTCCACTGGGGCTGTGTGATTGCTTGCTATCCAGCAACTTGGTGGCAAGAAGTGGGACTAGAATGGAAACCGTGTTCAGACCCACCAATATTTCAGGGTTTGCATTACACATCTGGGTTAGAAGAGCACTGAATTTCCACTGAGCAGAAAAGAACTGTTATGTTAATTACAGTCTCTTACCTGCTGCTGATTCCGCAAAAACTCCACAGCCTCGCCAAAATACTCCAGCTCAAGAAACTCTGGGAAAGATGGGAGGTCCTCATAGGCCAAGTACGCAAGAGCCAGTGTAACAAACCCTCTGCTCGCCAGAAGGCTTGCTCTGTATTCCACAAGACCCCCTCCACTTCCATACAAGTCGATGAGTCCTGCGAATGGTCCAGGACCTAGACACAGAGAGATTACTCATGGAAGAGGTTTGTTTGGATGCAATGGAATTTTGTCACCACAAAAATCACACTGACACTCTGCCAAGAAAGTGACTTGTTTTAAAAACTAGCTTGGTTTAGACCAGCGGTTCTCAAACTGTGGGTTGCGACCAACCATTGAGAACCTAAGCTGTCCCTTGCGCCCTTAAGGGGCGGGGACAGCATGGCAGCGGCAGTGATCCAGGGGATCACCTTTGCCACCAAACTGCCCTAAACCGCCATTGCGGCACTTACTGGAGCTTGGGGGAGGCCTGCACGACCCTCTGCAGGCCTCCCCGATCTTCGCATCGCTGCAAAACAGCCATCTTCAGCCACTTCCGGTTTTCATGAAAACCAGAAGCGCCCGAAGATCGCTGTTTTGCAGCTATCTGAAGATCAGGGAGGCCTGCAGAGGGTCGCGCAGGCCTCCCCAAAGCTCCCCTAAGCCCCGGTAAATGCTGCAACGGCAGTTTCGGGGGCAGTGGCAATCCCCCGGATTGCCACCGCTGCTGGCTCCGTCCCCACAAACGCTCAAAGTTCTCCCCACCTCGCGGGGAGAACTTTGAGAAACACTGGTTCTGCTTGTAGCACCCTCTGTATGGTGTTACACTTCAGGTTTGTTTCCAAGGAACTGAAAATCTCCTTAAAGAGGTACTGAGTTTTTCACATTTCTTGAACAGGAAGCCTCAAGTCTGCCTGAGCAGACATTGTGAGGGCCATTGTTACCCACAAGGTTGTGATTTGAATGGTTGACTAAACTACCCATCTGTACATCAGTCTCCTTGAAAAGTGCATACCCTGACTGAATATAGAAAGAGTATCTGCTGATTCAACAATTACAGAAACTGTTATTAGGCTGGGTTCACTGCCTGCATTATTAAATCATTCTGGAGCAGTAGTGTAGCTGGGGGGGGGGGCAGTGCGGTAAGTGCTGCACGGCATTACACCGAGGTGGAAGTGGCCCACTCACTGGCCGGTGAGTGGGAGGGACCACTTTGCACCTCTGTGTAACGCTGTGCACATGCAGCACTTAATACTTGTAAATAGCTGTGTTTGGACAAGTGAGAGTTAACTGGAATGAGACAGGAGAGAAAGCAATGGAATGAGTCTGTGCTGAACTGGGTTTCCTCCCCAGCCAGCCAATGGAAGAAGGTGGCTAGCAGGAAGCTTTGAAATATGCGCACGAGAATGGAGGCTTTGGGGGCAGGTTTTGAGTACGAAGTCCGTCTAAGCAGCAAGGGCTGGGCGGCGCGATTCCAGGGGAGAAAAATACAGCAAAAAGGTGTTCTATTGAGCCAGAAAGATAGCTCTGGTGAGGGTAAGGCCACATCTGGAGTATTGTGTCCAGTTCTGGTCACCGCATCTCAAAAAGGATATAGTGAAACTGGAAAAGGTGCAAAAGAGAGTGACCAAAATGATTAGTGAGCTGGGGCATCTCCCTTATGAGGAACGGCTACAGCGTTTGGGGCTCTTCAGTCTAGAAAAAAGGCGGTTGAGGGGGGGGGGACATGATTGAGACGTATAAAATTATGCATGGGATGGAGAGAGTGGATAGAGGGAAATTCTTCTCCCTCTCGCACAACACCAGAACCAGGGAACATGCACTCAAATTGAGTGGAGGGAGTATTAAAACAGACAAAAGAAAATATTTCTTTACCCAGCGTGTAATTGATTTGTGGAACTCCTTGCCACAGGAGGTGGTGATGGCACCTGGCCTGGATGCCTTTAAAAGGAGATTGGACAGATTTATGGAGGAAAAGTCCATCACAGCTTACAAGCCATGATGGGGATAAGCAACCTCCTGGTTGTAGGAGTAGGTTTTCTCTGTGCCAGGTGCAAGGGAGTGGCGACAGGATACAGGTATCTTGTTGTCTTGTGTGCTCTCGGAGGCACCTGGTAGAGCCACTGTGTGATACAGGAAGCTGGACTAGATGGGCCTTTGGCCTGATCCAGCAGGGCTCTTCTTATGTTCTTATGTACCAGAGCAAGAGGGCTCATCAAGAGGCTTCCTGACTGCAGGACACCATTGCCAAGCGGAAAATGTGGAGGCTTTCAGCAGGTAAGAAAGCGCCACCAAAATGGAGGGAGTCTCTACAGAAAGTGACCCAAAAAACAAACAAACGCACAAATGGATGGGCAACTTGGCAAATGGCAAAATTAAGAAAATGCTTAGCAGCAAGGACACTTCCCCACGAAAAGTGACCTAAAATGGAGGAGGTTTCTACTGGGAAAGAACCTCAAAGCGCATCGGAACGTCACCTGCAGAAGGTTTAGGAGAGATAAAATGCTTAGCATGGACACCTCCAAGAAATTGAGACGTGACAAAGTTCTGTTTCCAGAGCAGGGGCAGTTATAGGACTTTGCACAAAGGAAACAAAAATATTTCTGGGTGGACAAAGAGGTTTGGAGCTTCCCTTTGGGTACGTAGCATAGGTTTCCTGGACTTAACTGGGTTAAAGTGTGTCCAGGAGCACACAAAAGGCTTGATTGCTCCCCAACTGGAGAAGTTCCAGAGGGACAAAAGGCATGGCAGGGTATGTGCAGTGCTGCACCCAGACTCAGGGCATAGGAATCTGAAGGTTGTCCAGGTGGCCTGGTCACTGGGCAGCTGGAACCTAATTGATTACGCAACAGGACTTATGCTTTCAGCAAAATTCTATCAGGATGGGGCACCCAAATTTGCAAGACCTTGTAGGAAAGGACAAGGAGACATACATGCCGGTCAGTGCTACAGCCTTCCTTCCCCTTAATAGCCCTTAATTAACATGACATCTCTCCTAAGATGTTCCCTTCGATGTACTCCTAAGATGTTCCCTTGGGTCCCTTCGGGGAGAAAGGCGGGGTAAAAATATTGTAAATAAGAGTTCAGCATTACATCACCCCTTCCAGGGCAAAGTCCCAGAAATGCCAGCACAAAAATGGAGTTAGGTTAGACACGAAAAGATTGCATCTCCAAAGCATATTTGGAAAAAGTGTCAATAAGAATCCTTAATATTTGTATACCATTTTTTGAATGTAAAAGTGCTTCACATCGAATCAACCCTCTCAGAGTTGTTCTGTAACAACATTACGTTACAACATTAGGATTCCCAGATTGCAGCGGGGGAGCTTCGGATCAGCCACTTCGGATCAGAGTCCGAATAGTATTGGCTGGAGGCTGTGGCATTGTAAAAACCCCTTATCAAGTTATCTTCACGTGGGAAGAGGCTCTGGGCCAATCAATTTTAACTACAAGAGGGAGGGAAGGGCCTGCCCACACTTTACAGGTGAGTCACACTTACAACATTCATTATATGTTATAAGCCACACTTACAACATTCATCCAAAGTCCTGTAGCACCTTCCCCAACCTGATCCTCCACGAGCCATTTGGGGGGAAAGGACCCCTTAACTCACCAGGAGGCCGAAAAAGTGTGGCTCTGAGTCTGCCTTCTCGCACCGGGATCCTTTCCACCCCCTCTGCCAGAAACCACCTCTCATTGGTACACGTGTCAAGGAGTTGTCCGGCGACTCCGCGTCCCTCGTACACTTCATAGGTTACACAGAATGGGGTAAGGACGTTCCTTTTCACCAGCCGCTTATTGGGGGTCTTGGGTTCCAGGGACCACAGTAACCCCATGGGCTCTACCCCAGAGTAGCTGCCGCCCAGCGACGCAGAGACGGTGAGGTCCAGTTCTCCATTACTCTCAGCCCTGTAGTAAGCAAAAGACTGGAAAAGCTCCCCGTTGTCATCCTCCAAGGACGCCCTGAGCGTGACTTCTTGCAGCGGAGCGAGCCCCTCTATTCTCACTTGGACTGGTTCGTCGTGCAAGCACTTGCGGGAAGGCAAGACGAGAATCTTCACCGCCATGGAGACGACGCTGCTAAAGGATTCCTGCCTCTCAAACACGCTTGAATCGGCAATCACTGCGCCAGGGTACCTGCACTCCTGTCTCAAGTTAATTTACAAGAGAAAGCTGTATGACTGGGGCTTCTGGGAAATGTAGTTCATAAGAGCCAGGCTAGCCTTTTAAAGGGAGAAGTCAGTTAAAGCGGTGGTATCCAAGTAGCGCGTTTCCCATTAAAAGTTCAGAGATGCTGAGATACAGAAGAATTATAATACGGGATCAACATCTGCCAATAAATGTTCTTGCATTCTGAAAGCTCTGCTTCACTGACAAGTGATGGTTCAGTGACATTCAAGAACGTGCCCTCCATCACCAACAGAATTCCTGAATAGTTTGAGAGAGATAGTTAGGCAGGGAGTGGCTCTGTTTGTTTAGATCAGGGGTGCACAACTTGGAAGTAGGTAGGGGCCAAAATGAATAGACTAAACTTCTTCGGGGCCGCATGGGTGTGTGTCAAGGAACCGTGATGTCACTTCCTCAGGAAGTGACATCACAGAGTGTGTGTCCATGAGCCGGAAAATATCCGGAAAAGCAACATATTAATAAATAAATAAAGATATTTACAGAATTAAAAATTCGGATTTGCCCTCCCGCTGTGAATCCGAGCCTCCTCCTCACACGAAGCAGTGACAACACCAACACGACAAGCCCCAAAACCTCTGCACCCGTTGGCACACAAGAGGAGACGCGGCTCTTCCGGCTCCTGGCCAAATGCCAGGAGATTCCAGCTGATCGGCGGCCTTCAGCAACTGCCTCAAAGCCTCCGGGCCAATGGGCTCGCAAGGCTCAGTGACTTCGTCCTTCTCGCTCGGCGACCCGAGCAAGAAGGCTGCACAGCTACGTGGCTGGAGCGAAGACATCAGAGATCCCTCGGTGCTCTCTTCGTAAGCAACGTGCACCAAGGGATCCCCGATTTCTTCGGGGGCCACTGGAAATCCTTCGGAGGGCCGCAAGCGGCCCTGGGGACGCATGTTGTGCACCCCTGGTTTAGATGTTGGACTTTTTGTTGTTGTTGTTCAGTCGTTAAGTCATGTCCGACCCTTCGCGATCCCATGAATAGGGTTGTCATCTTCTGTCAACGCAATAAATTGTTAAATACAGTACAAAGGAAAGTGTTCTTAAATGTTTGACTCTTATGAATACAGAAGAATTAAGAGATTACATTTGGATCACACTGATTGTATTTTGAATTCTTTCATGGAAATAGTAAAGATACACCATAGTTTATTTAAATGAGATCAATTTATTAACATTCCAAATAATTGCGCCAGGCAGTATACAATGAAAAATCGATATTATTATGCCCATTTATATCCCACTCTTCCCTCCTCGAAAGAACTCAGAGTGGTGTACATAGCTCCCTGCTCCTTGTAGCCTCACAACAACCCTGTGAGGTAGGTTAGGCTGAAAGATAGCAACTGTCCCAAAGTCACCCAGTAAGCTTCCTGGCTGTACAGAGATTTGAACCCAGGTCATTCTCATATTTACAAGCTGGGGAGTTGTGCATGAGAAAGAGTGGATCTAGAAATCAACTTCATCCATAAATGCAACCTTAACGTTAAGATTAATTTGGTAACTGGCAGAATGTTGAAACTAAGTAATTTGCTACAGCCCTCAAAAGTTTACTCAAGATCATTCACAAAAGGCACAGTACGTTCCGAGTCCTCCCAGGGTGGGAACAGCCACTTGATGTTAAGGTTTCCTGACCGTAAAACGGTTGTCCTTTATCTGACAAGCCATGATTAAATATTCTCATCGAATTAATTTGAAGGGCAGTGATGGCCATTCACAGCCATATCTTTTGACCGCATTCGTTCGAATGTTCCAAGTTTGTAATACTGTGCTATTTCAGTGCTGCAGCTTTTGTGAGAGAATCCAGCAGCTGATAATAAGAGTACTTCAGATCATATTCCATATCATACCAATAATTCACTGAGAAGAAAAGAAACAACAAGATTTATAATCTACCTTTGGGGAGAAAAATGATTTTCAGTTTCTGAATGGGTTTTGTGACTTACTGGCAGCTCCAACCATTACAACATATGACTGACAGACAGCGTCAGCCTCAACATCCATCCAATAAGAGCTATGTGCCCAATTAACATGTTACAGTAGCAATAGCCACTTGCTAATGGACTTGCACGGGCATTATTATCTGTAAAAAGCAATTCATGTGAAGTGACTTTTCTGTTGCTGATTTTACCATGTTATTTCAGCCCAAAAGAAAAACTTCTACTGGCTTAGTTGAATTGTATGGGAAGCAACTTCAAAATGGCTTTCTATACAGGCACCTACACAGTTCAATCCTGATCATCCATGCCGTCACTGGTTAGCCTTGGGCATGTTATTGTTTCTACTGTAATATTCCATCTGTGTAAGAGAAAAACTGATGTATGTACAGTGGTTTCACACTGCGTTGCTGAGAACTCATGTTCTTCAGAACCTTACCTTGGATGATAAGATCAGTAATGACAGACCAGCGTCTCTTAAAGAACATGTTCACGGTTGCTCTTTACTGAAAGATCAGCACTGGCGGAGTATGGGCTACGACTGAGCAATTAGCACAGGTCAACAGGCCGAGATGCTGCTCCACTTGAACCAAGAGTCTACCCAGTTGTTTACCCTCAAATCCTCTGTAACATGCAGGGATTCAATGGATGGAAGACACTCAAAGATTCCTTAGCAGACAAACCAATGTCAAAAGAATTTGTTGAACGGTTTAAAAAGCCTGCTGATCTAATATCATTACTGTGTAAAAGGTTTTGTGCATTAAAATGCAACATTAATGAATAAGGAATCCTATTTAATGTTATTTCTTACTTATTTGAATTTCTTGACAAAGTCTTGAGAAAGGTAACACCACCAAATAAGAAGAGCTGCAGTGAAATTTAATAGATTTAGGATGCAATCACACTTTCCTGGGAGTAAGGCCTATTGAACACAGTGGGAATTACTTCTGAGTAAATGTGCATAGGATTGTGCTATTTAGTAGTAGCTGAAGTTTTCTCTCATTACTATAATTGGCACTTTAATTGTTACAACTGAGATTGAAGGATGTGCTTTTAAAAAGTCATTTTGGCTCTGGTGCAGTACTTTAAACAAGAAACAAAAGAGAAACTGGCTTACAGCCCGATCCTGCCTAAGATGCAGTGGCCGGCCAAAATGGCCGGCCGCTGCATCCTAGTCAAGATGTGGCCCACATTGGGCCTCCTCAGATGTGTGCCACAACCAGGCACACAACCAGGGAGGCCATGTAAGGCCAGCACAGCCCAGGAAGGGGCTTGAGATATCGGCGCAGCCAATGAGCCAATATCCGAGCCAGCCAATGGCCCTCTCACCACCCCAGCCCTCCCTAACCAAGCCTTCCGGCCGCACGGTGCAGACCTTACCTGCGTCCGGAGGGGTGGGTTGTGGAGGCCATCAGAGTAAGCGGTGCTGGCCTCCACCGCTTACTTGCTGGGTGCTGCAAAAGTGCTTTACGGCATTTTCGTGACACCCAACACCGGCAGAGTGCACACTACGCCAGTGCAACGTTAAGCAGGATCGTGCTGTTAATCTTATAACAAGCGATAGGTTTATGAAGATGTATGCTAACTCGCACTTTCTTCAATATCCTAAAAAAAGGCACCTTTTGAAGGTTTGATGAGGTGTGCATTTATTTAATCACTGTAATCACCTGGTTTTTAATCTATTAATAATCAAAAGCTATTAGCAAGACTACTACAGGGCCTCTCTTCTAAGAGCCCAATTCTATCCCCCCCCCCCACAGGTGCAGCAGCACAAAAAATGGTCGTGCTGCATCCAGTGGCAGTGTGGGGCCAGATTGGGAGGCTTCAGAGGCAAGGGGGGATTTAAATCCCCTTACACCTCTGTAAGCCTCTCACTTTGCAATGAGTCTCCTCGGACCTAGATTTTCCACCCTAAGCACCAAAGTATTGTGGGTCTAATTTCATTTATATGTACAAATGGCTAATTCTGGCTAGAAAGGGGAGGAAGAGTCCTAATTGAACTCTTGAAGAGAATTCTTGAATTGAAGGGTGAGGGAGTAAAAAAATATCTGGATGGAGGAACAAGATGAAGCAATCTGGTTGCCGCATCTATAACAAATTCAATATGTCTTTTGACAGTCACTATTCTTCTCACCTGCTATGCAGCCATGTGACTGCTGAACATGATGGAACCAGAGAGAAGGGAGATACAACATCTCTCCACCCTTCACGGTGCACTGCAAAGACTTTGCCTGGGCATATTCTGGGTATCGTTTCAGATCTGGATTTAAAGGATCCAATGGGATCCAGGGCACCTGTGGAGATTAAACTTTGTGTGAGAGACACGACTTTCACCAAGACAGACAGTCTAACCATTTCCCCAGAAACTGATGAAGACTTTCCTCTGCTGCTAACAAATGGTTGAGAAACATCTGGCAACAGAGGCCCCTTTGAATAGCAAGCAAGGCGACATTCCACATTTTCTTCATCCCCTCCAATTACATCGCCACACTTTGCTAAATTAATCAATTTTTCTCCCACTTGGTTTGCTTCTAGTATTAGAGCCAGTTTAGGGGAAAACTACATAAAATCAGTGCAGGCGGGACAGGGGGTGGGTTTCACTTCCTTTCCCCACACACATCTTTTGATATAAAATACAGAGCCACATTATAGGCAAACTGGGCAAGCACATGCTTAATAAACATGCAGTTTATTAATAAACATGCGGCTGTGAAGAAGGCCAATTCCATGCTCGGGATCATTAAAAAAGGGATTGAGAATAAAACGGCCAATATCATTATGCCTTTGTACAAATCGATGGTAATGCCACATCTGGAGTATTGTGTCCAGTTCTGGTCACCACACCTCAAAAAGGATATAGTTGAATTGGAAAAGGTACAGAAAAGAGCGACCAGATTGATTCGTGGGCTGGAGCACCTCCCTTATGAGGAAAGGCTACAGCGTTTGGGGCTTTTCAGTCTAGAAAAAAGGTGCCTGAGGGGGGACATGATTGAGACTTATAAAATTATGCATGGGATGGAGAGAGTGGATAGAGGGAAATTCTTCTCCCTCTCGCACAACACCAGAACCAGGGGACATGCACTACAATTGAGTAGAGGGAGAGTTAGAACGGACAAAAGAAAATATTTCTTTACCCAGCGTGTAATTCATTTGTGGAACTCCTTGCCACAGGATGTGGTGATGGCACCTGGCCTAGATGCCTTTAAAAGGGGTTTGGACAGATTCATGGAGGAAAAGACCATAACAGGTTACAAGCCATAAGCAACCTCCTGGTTTTAGAAGTAGGTTTTCTCTGTGCCAGGTGCAGGGGAGTGGCAGCAGGAAACAGGTTATCTTGTTGGCTCTCTGAGGCATCTGGTGGGGGCCACTGTGTGATAAAGGAAGCTGGACTAGATGGGCCTTTGGCCTGATCCAGCAGGGCTCTTCTTATGTTCTTATGCCCCGAACGTCAAGTTTGGTTCAAAGTAGCAAGAAAACAAACACGGTAGATTTTCATGTGCAATACATATGGTGAAACGGTCATTTTCTCTGTGCATGAGTGAGAGTACATTCTGGCCCTACCATGCATGGACACGCACATTCAGAATGCATCAGCAACCACACCTCTAATAATGAGCCATTGAAAACTAGTCTCACCTGTCTTTTGGTGGTGAGTTATCATTACAAAAGCAATTGGGCATGTGTCAGTTCACGGTAGGGCTAGAAATGGCATGTTAGACATGTTATGCGCAAGTGTGAATCCATCACTCTTTTAGGTTTACTTTTACCTACAGATATTCCAAACTATCTGGCCATAATATTCCCTGTTAGCAGCTACCCCCTGTTAGCAGCAGCTACCCCCACAACACTGAACACAACACCTTATAAATACCTTCTCTGCAGCTTTTTGAGCCACCACCTCATATGACCCATCTTCTAATATGTGGTAGGTCGCTGGTGGGTACAGCTCTGGAATGTGAAGCATGAGCATTGTCAAAAGACAAAGAGGCAGAGGGAAGAGAATGTAAAATGTTTAATATTAGAAAGACTAAAATGATAAGAATGGAATTTATTTCAGCCAGCATACATGACCAGAACTGGCTCCATGTAGGAGCATCTATTATAAAAGTCTTGGTGAACAATATTTTTTGCAAAGGTGACATCAAGTCCCAATCATGACACAATGTCACTTTGCAGCCCACTGTGCCTCAATGGTTTTAGCCCTCATCTCCTGAGCTGAGGAGCAGGCAACAGTGCAGTGCAGGAGAAGCTGGCTGGAGGGAGTGCAGTGCCACAATAATGTCCACAAACCCATCTGCCCTCCCCATGAATACCACAACCCCCTGCTGCCAGTATCCCTTCTGGTACACATGACTTACTCCCTTAAAGGGAACATGGTCTGTGTTCATGTTGTATGGTAAGGTACTGCTGAAATTCATCTCCACCTTAGATTATTCTAATCAATCCCAGAAGCCTAGTACAATAGATGTCTGATCATCCAGCACCTTCGGGACCTGGGTGGTGCCAGTTTATCGGATATTCCTGACTAGCAAGAGGTATCAGCAGGGCCAAGGCAAGAGAGACATGCAGGAGGCAGAGGCCTGGGCCAGGCTGAGGTGCCACCAAACGTTGCTTGGGCAGCTGCAGCAGCTCAAAGTGACAGTCAAGCCCCAGCCACCTGGATGTGAAGTTTCAACCCACAGCTGGCACTGTACTTGCAGTACACTCCCTGCCTTACCGAGAACTTCCAGCAAAGCCTACTCTATGGTCTGGGGCTCTATGGCTAGTGAGGGTTTGCTGTCTACAGCAGCCACTCAGCTGGGACACGCACTCAGAGCCAAGCCAGCTGGGCCACCCCTGACCCCAAGCACTTTGGCCAAGCTCACGCAACTCTTGCGATTTTGATGAGGGACTATCAGGAGTGCCATTCATTTGGACACCCAACTATTGAAGTTTCATTGTACTATATATCTCAAGCTACATCCTCTGCTTCCCAGAATACATACCATATGGGATGAAGGGACGGTCACTTGGTGGATGCAGTAGAAAATGCTTCTCTCCAGAAATCACACAGTATAAGTTTTCATAATGGTCTTTATGTACTAAGATGGTGGTGGTGGTAGTGGTAAAAGGACAGTAAGAAGAAGAGAAAGGATAGTTTCATTATCTCTATTATAAACAGAGCTAGAAAAATACTGATTTCTAAACATCAGAATAACATCTCAAATAACTGGCATGATTATTATTTTTATGCCTGCACAAACCCTCTACTGGATTGAAGTTTGTTTGTATTTTAATCTAGGCACCAGCATCAACATGTAGGCATGTTGAATTTGTCCAGTATTATGTATCAAACTGAGCGATCAGCATTCCAAGGCAGTAGTATGAGATTTCATTTCGGAACAAACATATGATATTCAACAATTACAGACTGCAAAAAATCCTTAGAGTCAATTCTAAACTAGCTTCAAAAGGAGCTTGATTCAATGAACATGACTATAGATAGGTGCTGAGAAATCATTTTTACTGTATAATTATGTGTTTTACAGGAGAACGTCTCCAAACAGAAGTATGATTTTTCTAAAAGGATATTCCTACCCATCCTTGCGCTTGGGCAGCCCAATTCTGCGTAAAGATAGGCCCGCTGCTTAAAAGGCCCGCTGCCGTATCCACCACCCTTCCCGGACCATGTTGGCGCGGCCCGGGAACACCTTGGGAAAAGGGGACATTCGTCCCCTTCCCCGGGTGTAGGGCTGCCCGGGCCCAATTGGCCTCCTCGGATATACGTCAGCTCTGGAGCTGGCGTACATCCAGGGTGGCGGGGTAAGGGTGGCCCAGGCTGGAAACGGGCTCAGGATATCGGCAGAGCATGCTGCTGATACCCCTGCCCCCTCCCGACCCTGTTCAGCCAATGGCCCCCCCTTCCTCATCACCAGGCCCCCCCGCCCCTGCACCGACCGGTGCAGGACTTACCTCCACTGGTGGGTGCCGGGTCTAGAGAGCAGCAGAGAGAGGGCTGCCAGCACTCTCCGGGTGCTGTAAACACACTTTACAGAGCATTTCTAACACCCGGCGCCAGCAGAGTGCGCACTCTGCAGGCGCAAAGTTACGCAGGATTGCACAGAAAGTCAGCATTGCAGCTGAAAATACATTTATCACTTGGTACATACAAGATGTCACTGCAGAAGATTCTCCTAGCCAGAAATTCACTGCATCAGGCTTCTTCCCTGTATGAAATGGAAACCAGTAATAAATAGGACAAAACAGAATTTTCCATCTTAAGCTAAAATATTCTCAGGCAAGGAACTTTCCTCCCATTTGCTTTATCACAATCCTTTTTTAATAAATATGCATTGGCTACAAATGGCATAATTATGTATATAATACTGAATGGCCTGTAATAATAATGAAAGCAACTAGCAGGAGACAAGCATATTCATTCACTATTGTCCTTATTTTCCCCTGCCTGAAGAGGTGCGTTCATTCATCAACTGAAGCAACTGATGACTACTGAAAAGTATGAACCCTGGAAGCAGTTGAAAGGGTGCTGCCAGCACAGCATTTAATAAAACTAGAATTTTTCTGCTTACCAAGTGCCTCGCTCATCCAGGGTATGTCCGGCTCCACATCACCCAAGAGTTCAGGGAATTCCTCAGTCAGGTTCGAACACTGTTTCTGCACGTAGAAGACCCCTGGAGAAGCTACTTTCTTCTCTACAATGTCCAAGAAAGCACCGAAGGGCATGCGTCGTTCCTCTGGCATGACAAACCAGTCCTGATAAACTGCATCAGCATACCCATTGGGTGTTACTGCCACACTCACCAACTTGGAGCGCACTATTTCCCTGCACCAAAATACACTGGAGATTCACAGTGGTCCAAGAAACAGACACATCAGACAAAAAGGAACATTAACTCACAACCAAGGCTTAAGATTGGGAAGAATTGCTTGGCATCTAAACACTTGGTGCTGGTGCCCAGGACTCAGAAATATTTCCTGCTTGCGTTTCAGGTATTACAGCCACAGCATTTTTTACTAAATTACCAGCTTTGCAGCTGGTGACGCCACGGACAATTCAGGTTTTCTGGAGTTCCCTTATAAATATTAAGAAACGTCATGAAAGAACCCTTTTGTAACTGAAGACAGGCACTGCTATGGCTTCCATGCGGAGTCTTACCTCAGGTAAGGTAAAGTCCACTTTTTCAGAGCGGGCCAGTGGCTGAATGCATTCCGAATTACGCATGGCTTGTTTGGGCACACCCATTCTCGATAGAATTCCAGGGGAGATGGGAGGCTATCAAGATATGACACAGACTCTGTCCAACACAATTCTGTTCAGGGGAAAGAAAAAGCATTTCTGTGTGAATAATCTTGCAACCTGTTCAAGGACTGACCAACCTGCCTGACAGAATTCTTTGATACAGCTTGACTCCATATCTCTGACTCTGAAAGTTTTCCTAATGGTTTTCAAATAGTTGCTAGGCAGGGCAAGCACGGTTTGGCTCCTTGCTGAGCAAGAATGTGGTGCCTGAGGACAATTACCTGAGCAACTGGAAACGACCTCCATATGCTGACTCTTCCCTACTACATACACAGCAGGCCATGCCATCAAGGTACCTAATGTTGAGAATTTCCATGCCAGCACCACGCAATTTCTGGAAAGCAGCTGTTGATAGTGTGGAAATGATGTGGGGACCAGTGTCAATCATGCGTTACAACCACACTGGGGAGAAGTCATCATGCAGGATGGAATAATTAGTGGTCTCCACATGATCATAACATGTGAACTGTCTCAGCCACAGAACATGTCCCTGGCCCCCTTCTGTATCTTCTGAGGCTGATGATCCCCGAGGCTGAGACCATATATAAAAAAGAACACACCGTTTTCCCTCTGGATTAGCAAACATGAAATAAACTATCATTCTCTTTCTTCTGTACTCACAACTGTTGCATCCATTTCTGCACTAAAGAATGGGGGGGGGGGAAATCATTCTTTATAACCTGGCGGATTAGGATAAAGTACTCAGGGGATTAAGGGGTAATTAACTGGGTGGGTTAAACCGCTGAACCATGAGCTGTCGAAAGGTCGGCAGTTCGAATCCGCGACGGGGTGAGCTCTGGTTGCTTGGCCAGCTCCTGCCAACCTAGCAGTTCCAAAGCATGTTAATGCGAATAGATAAATAGGTACCGCTTGCGGGAAGGTAAACAGCGCTCCGTGTTCCAGCTGCATGCTACGCACTGTGGCAAGGAGAGTCATGCCGGCCACATGACCACGGAGGCGTCTTCGGACAACGCTGGCTCTTTGGCTTTGAAATGGGGATGAGCACCACACCCTAGAGTCAGACACGACTGGACTTAATTGTCAGGGGTCACCTTTACCTTTTAACTGATACTAAGCAACTTTGAGTATCTTCATCCTAATTCTTCCTCCTGGGGGGAAAAAAATACAGCAGAAGCTATCTTCCCACAGAATACTCTGGCCAAAGTCTGTTACACCCAGGGAAATTTGGAATATGATTTGTTTAGGGATCTAACTTGACACAACAAATCGGAAGGCTTGCTATGACAAAGTCTGAGTAATCAGTCATAAATCTGGTTTTGTACGTAGTCTGCTAGAATACCTCCTGGCCCATGGAAGATAGAAATTCAGTTTAAAAGATCTAGGTGTACTACCTGCAAGAAATTTAAGCCTGCAGAGGGTCAAATATACATATTACACAAGATGGATACAGTTTAAGTAAGGAACTACATATGCCAACGGGCTATACTGCTCACTCATGCATCAACGATTAATTCCACATTAATAATTCCAATTAAGATGTGAAAGTTCTGTACACATTCAACAAATGCGTATAGGGGGGGAAGCAAGATAGATCATATCAACTGTCCAAGCCCCTGACCTCCATGCATTCTGCTGAATGCATGCACAATCTTGTATGCATATAGGTGCATCTACACAACCCCCTGCAAAAAGCAGGGTCCCGAATCGCAAGAAACTTGGTATACGTGTGTTGGGCTCTGTGCCCGCCCTTCAGTGGAACGCATGGCCACTGGGGGCAGAGCCAGCCACTGCAGTCCTGCTGTACTATCCCCACCCCGCTGATGCCCGAGGGTATCATTTTTGCATAGAGGGTTTCCATGGAGCTGAACATAACGGCCAATGGTGAAACGCTTTTTTGGTTTGTAAATAGACTCATATTTAATATACTGTATTGTCCCGAGTATAAGACGCACCTGATTATAAGACGCACCCTTAAAGTTTGGCGCTATTAAAAAAATTTAATTAAATCACTGGCATTAAATTGCAACAGCCTAATTATAAGACGCACCCCTAGTTAAAAAACTTAAATTAGGAGAAAAAAGTGAGTCTTATACTCAGACCAATACGGTATACGTCTGTCACTTGATTTCACAACATAAAGCAGTGAGACCACAGACGTTTTCTAACAAACTTCATTTCTCAAAATATTTGGTAGCATCTGTTCTGGAAATATTTGCTGAGGTGCCTGTACATCAACGTGTTCAGTTCAGATTCAGTTTATTAGCCATATAATAAGGAAACATTTATGGTACATGTGTATAACATGTGCTTATGTTATACAGTATGTATTTTGCAACCTAACATCTAGGATGCAGCTGAAATTCTGGCACAGACATTGATAGGCCACAGACACATGGCAATGCTAAGAACCTGCATAGCTTGTTTCCTGAAGGTCCAGTTCACACAAGGCAGTTTTCTACACTTCCAGGTACAAAAATGACACGTCTGCTTTAACATGAGACAAATTTGGAATTATTGCAGATCCAACCAGAAGCTGCCACACTGGCACTCCCATATAATTTTAAGAAAAAAATGAAAACGACTAGTTCACAGTATGGTGCAACACAGTGCCCCCCCCCCGGAAAGTGGGGAATACCACTCCTCCCATCTCAAACAACCTCACACCCTTGATATTCATCCTATAGCTGCACACCTCACAAATGTCACAACAGCAACCAATTTGCTGAGGCCTGAGGGAGACGCACTTCATTCACCCCCTGGTTCAATAAACTGCACTTTGAGAGCAGCTGGAAAACACAGCTAATCTGAGCGAAAACCTGAGCACGAGGAGATGTGACAAATAAATACAAGTAGTACACTGTACTGTACAGCAGCTTTCCGCGCAAAAAGGCGAGTGGGCGGGGAAAGTCTAGACTGGCGCCAATCAACAGCCGGAGAGCCCCTGGTTGGGGAGGAGATTCTGGAAATAGTAACGCAGCGGCGGTGGCGTGCAGCCAGCTTTCTTCCCCGTTCCCGGCTTGGGTGCAACACCCGCCCGAGAAGGGCAACGATATGGGCTTCTTTCCGCCACGCTCACCCCTTGCCTCGGTCGGGAAGCTCGCCAGGCACCGTCTCACGGCCCTCAGCGCCTCCCCTTCCTTGCCGGCGGCGGCCATACCATCAATAGACCGAGCTTGCATTTGCGGGGCTCACGCTCCGCCCTAGCCGAAGCCTCCCCGCCCTGGAGCATTCCCCGCCCAGCAGCAGCTGCCGCGTTCTAAAGAGCCTTGCTGGGTAGCTGCGCCCCGCCTCGCAGTGCAGGCGAAAGAGGAGCTGCGCGTACTCATCGGAGGGAGCGATGATGGGCTGAAAGGGGCTGGCGAAGTTTGGCAGCAAAACCGAAACGAGCTACTTCGGGAACACAAACGAGGGGAACTTCTTTTACTAATTGTAGGAAGGCGCGTTTTAATTTCTCTTTCTGGTATGATAATATGATTCAGTGTGTGTGGTTTTTTCAACAACAAAATACAGTAGCTTGGATTTGGGTTCCAGCCTCAGCAAAATAAAACAGAGGCAGAGGCAGTACATACATAGCCCTGCGGCGTGCCAGCTACCGTCCTAAAATGATCCTGTTTCTTCAGTCCCGTCCCGTCCCCCCGTAGCAAATACTAATTTTTAGGCCATTTGGAGGCTGCCAGAGGGATCAGATCCCCCCCCCCATTTTTCACGGGTTTTGGATGGCACCCCATCTCAATGGTGGAATGCCACTCAGGAAAAAAATCCACCCACAAAATAATTGTGAATACTGTATCTTGAGATGGAGCACCATGAGAATCTTACATAATTATGCAGCTAAACAATCCAAAATACCACATGAATGATAAAAATCACCACAAGGTGTTGTTAGGTACAGTACTTGAAGGACTTCACTGAAGATTAGGTCTAGCTTATAGCCAGCTTATAAACAGCCAGAATGCAGCCTTTAACAACAAATATAAGCTTTTGAGTCAATAGGCAGGTACAAAGAGTGGTTTTGAGCATATGTGCAGCCTTGGGTCAGACTGAAAAGGCAGTGTTTGCTCAGAAGAAAACCTGGGCCGTGGGACAGCTATGCACACTCCTGTAAAACACCTCGGTGGGATAAAATGCAATAAAATAAAATTATGGTGGACATAACCTCTATTATTGAAGAGCAAAGCTCCACAGAGAAAGTTTTCAGAAGAGGCTACTGTAGAGCAGTCCAAAGAACCAAGCACAGAGATGCTTGTCCTACTCTTCGATGCACGCATTTTCGACAAATTCCTCTCAAGCAGGAGATGTTTTAAACCAAATTTGTAAATTTTAATGCTTGAAGGCTCCAAACATTGCTCTGTGCAGGCACAGAATCCATTTGCATGCCTGCCCAGAGGCCATGAAGATTTATTTTGGCATTATATTATGAGGTGTGTACATGCCTGACAGACTTGAAACTTTCCCAGTTTAGCACTGCTTTAAAGGAGACATTCTGTGTAAATTGCCATACCCGTGGATGGTACATAATAATAATGGAACCTGCATGCTGGGACACTGGTGTTGAAGTGTTACTGTTTCTATCTGTCATCCCTATTCACTAGGAAGAGAGGAACAAGGCTACAGAAAACAAGATTCTCATTTTCAATTGAATAGCTGCTACCACCACTTATACCTACTATGTCAGTGTGTATCTAGAATTTTATAGACTCTAGATTACTCAAGCCACTGTATACTGATGGGAAGCTGTCGCTGGGCAGTTCACACAAGCACTTGATAAGTGGAATGAACTCAGATTCCATTGAGAAGCACTGTGTTTGAAGAGATAGGACTTCATATGATAGTTCTTTGGTGGCGGATCATTAGTGATGGGCAATCACACGTCCTCCCCCACTTCAATTTATAAGTAATTGGAGTGGGGGGGGAATTCATTCTGCAACCATCTGAGCTCTCCAAGCACTTTTCAAAATGGTAGCACTGAGCAACAGCAAAAGACCACTTTTATAACAAAGGATCACACTTTTTTATTGAAACTACTGAAGACGCAGAGTACAAATGAATACAGAATCAAAAACAGCCCCAGAAAGGTGGCTTACAGTGCAAAACCCCCACAAACATAACAGTTATTTCAAATAATTAAAAAAGACATTTTAAAAGATTTTTTTTCTTAATGCCAAGGTAGAAAAAAAAAGCATTTATAAATAAGTTTCAGGTTTGTTATCTCCTTTTAAACAAGTGGAGAATGGGAAGGGAATACAGAAAGAATACAGGTAAAGGGGTGTCTGGTGCCTAGGCATAGTTTAGACATGCTGAGTAGACATGGCTTATTCCTAAAGTTGCTGCCTCATGCATCACTCTGTGATTTTGCAGCAGGTTAGCCCAATATACAGCCTGGCTCCAGAATATTATATACAAATAATACATGATTCTGGATAATCTAGGGTTCTTTTTTTTAATCTACAGAAAGAACAATCAATGGTACCTGAAGGGGCATAAGAAAGCTATTCTCTGAGTTTTGATGGATTTAAAATACTGAAAACTACAATTCCAGTGGCTCAACATACTGTATGTATTTATATGTAACAATGGTTTTTTTAAAATACTTTCAGCACATAGACTGCTCCCAACAGTAGCTTTTTTGTGGGAAGAAATGTCTTCTGGATGACTGGAGTGAAAGGAGATTCAGATAGACCCAACTATTAGAGGGATATTCAGTAGAGTAGAAAAGGATTAAACTAGGAAGGACGAACAACAAAATGGTCATGTTCAGTAGCACCAGTTGCATTTACCAATAGCTGGTGGAAACACAATTTGGCTTTCAAAAGTCTTCTGAGTCTGAAGAAACAAGAAATGGCCATTTTATCCCATTCAAGTGTACAGGTATTTGTTCACCTTTCTAAGGGTTCTCCTTGAAAAAAGAAACAGTATACACTCAGAGAAAGAAAAAATAAAATGACACTGCTCAAATACTTCAGAAGGCATGAAGATTATATGCAAGCATGGCTTCAGTGATGGGACCATGTTCTTGTACAGACTTTCCCCATGTAATGTAATACATTAAAATTGCATGCACACATTAATATATGTGGGGCCAGATTCAGATTATCACATGCATTTACATTTCTACAACCCTTTGTGGAAGATTTCCTAACAGGGACAGCAGACTTTTATAATAAAGTAATATAATTTTCATGCAGTTCAAAAAATAAAAAATATAGCTAGCTGATATCTGACTATCCTACAGTCTTGTAACAGATCGTTATAGCGCTCCACATTTAATATCAGGGCAAGTTGTGGTCAGCAACGGGGTACCACCAATAAGTACTATAAACCATAATTTACATTGCAGTATAAAGGAAGTGCACTCTTTTTATCCTCTTCTCATCAGAAAATCCTTGGACATCAACCCTGATTTGGGACTTAGAAAACGGGAGTAAGAAGCTCATGGGAGCCAAGTCATTTTGGACAACTGGCTGGTTTAGGATATGAATCCTCAAAGTCTTCCCAAATAATAAACATGAGTGGGAAAATAAAGGGCACATTATAGGACCTTTTTTATATAAAAAGTGAATACCTTTCCCATTCTTCACATCAAATTCATTCCATTTCTACTTGACTAAGTTCTGTCTCTACTTATACTGTCTCCTTCCTATGTTAGGACTACTTCATATTTTGTCCTTTAAACCAATCATAATTGTTGCCATATTACTACTTTTCTAGAATTCCTGGCTATGCTATTCAAGTAATATTAGAAACAACAGGACTACCCATACATCCTTGCATATCTACTTACTCAAGACCAAAAAATACCACATCTAGTTAACATCCAGGCCCCCTTATTTTTTCCCACCTTGATCTATGAAAGCAGATTGTTACAGTAATTTGATAGGAATTATTGGAAAGGAAACCACATTTTGACATTAACATGGAATTTGTTTGATGCTACCTTTCAGCCAATACAGTCCCAATAAATCACCTACTCGGTAACGATCACCAGCATTGAGGTATAGTCTATGAGCATCTGGAATCTGCTCTAACACCAATGCATTTGATAACTTCAGAGGTAAAATTAAGGAAAAGGACACCCAAGAACTCTCCCCCTTTTTATTATCAAGATTTCTGTGTTGAAAGTATGGCTCTTTTACCTGAGTGTGCATGTCTCCCAGTACAGGAGACTGTTTCATAAGCACAGGACACTTTTCACAGTCTACATATGAACAGCAACAGAAAGGTATTTTGTCTGTAAAATTTTGTCTGACATCCACACGCATCCCAATTTTCACTCAACAGATGTCCAAGAATATCTTCCCCTTAGCCATTTCTTCCTTTGCCACAAATGCTGCCTATCATGAATCACACCTCTTCCCCATTCCATATTCATTTGTGGACTGAAAAAGCTGGCAGTCTTTGTCACTGTCTCTTAACTATCATTCAAACCCATTCAGCAAAATATCAAAGAAAACTATCTGAGGGAGTAAGCAAATGTACTGTGAAAAGCAGTAAAAAGAGTGTCCAAGTCTCCAGCCTTGGAGCTCAGCTACTACAGGTGGTTGGTTGGTCAAGCAGTCAAAAAGAGGGCTGCTCTGCAGGCCCTCTTGGCACTGAAGCACAAGAGCAAAATCAGTCCTTGAGGAGAAGTCACACTGCAGGTGGCCAGCCAGCCTTCTAGCGCAGTGAGGAACAATATCCGTGTGACAACTCCTAAAGTGCAGCAGGAGCGCCAGCCAGAAAGGCCTGCATCAGCTCAGTTATTTAACAGAATGGTCACACCGACAGAAACAGCTGCTGTTGCTCTCTGAGCAGCGAAAGAAAAGCTGCAAGCCAGTCGTTTTTAAAATGCTTTCCTCAGTATCAGCCAGCACGTTTGAAAGATAGTAAGCCTGATACTTCAATAAACACTGAATTCTGCTGTCTTTTCAAAAAGAGAGATAGATAGATGAAAAAGGGCACAATATGCCTTTATGGCATTCTAGGAGGCCACTTATTTCCCTTTCTTTGATTAATTGAGAATGATAAGTTCTTCCTTATCTTATGTGAACTATGGCCATGTTCTAATTTCTCTGAGCTTGGAAACGTCTGGCAAAGTGCGGTTGCCCTGAACGCAATAAAAATCCGATGCAGTCTCATTCCCACACTGCTGACATTAAAAAATTCCTCCAAAGACCCATAATGAAAACGGAAATGGAGATGGTTACGTCACAACAATCTAGATTTGTTGGCTGCTTGCTTACGTTGGTAGTATTATTTCCAGCCTTGAAAGCAAATAAAAGGGGTGCCCCTCTTGCGATGCTAGATACTCTTCTGTTTCTTTTGAGCTGTATTTCAGGACTAGCATCAGACTTTCTCCAGTGACAACTGTCTTTACATTCAGACTAGGATGGAATCAAAGCTATATTATCAGTTCTATTAAATGAAAGTTAAAGCCATATTGTGTTCCTTTCCCCCTCCTTTCTTATCAAATTCTACATTTTCGTGTTCATCCTAACATCAAGAACCCAGTATACAATTCCAGTTGAACACCATAGCTAATAAGAACTTTCTAACAGATTTTAATAGCACTTCAATTATTTTCAAACCCTAAGTGTTTGATATCAAGTGTTTGATATCAGGATAAAACTCGAGAAGATTCTGAATAATTCTTGTAAAAAGCCTTCACATTTGAAGATAACTTGTAACAAGTCTCCAAAGCTTGATCCAAAGGGTGCACTGTCCTCTGGAAGCAGATGTAGATAAAGCACAGGTTTTTCTTTAAAACAGAAAGCAAAGCAAGGAGGATACTGAGAGTATAAATATAAAATACCCCTTTGTGTAGTAAACAGGGAGTGAAATTCAGCAAGGCAGGGCTACAGCAGAAAGTAGCTCACCAATCCTGCCTGACAATTTACTAGCACACCTAATGTATTCTCACAATGTATTGTGGGAAAGATGTAGAAACAGCCATGGCTACAAAATGCATGTGAAAAGTTTAGAGCAACAGTCACAAAAATAAATTAATAAATAAAAGTTTTAACAGTCTGTACACTGATTGCAACAACCCTGCAGAAGGAGTGATTGGGGCCATCTCGATTTCTTTCCGTCAAGTTTCAGCAGGGGCAAAGGATGCATTGGGGTGTTTGTTTGTTTGTTCCTGTAGGGAATTTAAAAAAGCCAAACTTCTTGGCTAGGAAAAAATTTTTTCCAAGCAGTTTCTCTAATAGTATTCCAAAGAGAGGAAACAGGTACAGAAAAAATAGTACTGTGACCAGCACATTTCTGAAAACCATAGACAGACCCTTAAGAAAATTGTTTGTGTCTTGTTTAAAGAAAGAGATCTTTCCCCGCAGGATAAAATCAACAATGGCATTCATCCAAGGCTTTCACCATGTACCTGTCCCCTGTGATTTTCCTGTGTGGTTACCAGTTTTCTTTAAAAAAATGTATTTCCTTTAGAATTACTTGTCTTTACAGTTTTTTGTCCATACGTCGCTCAACAGCTTTTAGCAACAGCTCTGAGTATTGTTCCAACAAAGCAAGAGTCTGGTCATCTCCAAAATGTCGAGGACTGGATAGGGTGATACTGCTTCCCTCACTCAGTGACGTTACAATTGAATCATGTGGCTTCAGCAACTTCTCTTTCTCCCTTTGAAGTTGTTTCCTGTCCTTCAGGGAATCTAGTTGTTTTTTCATCATGGAGAAAGTCTCAGTCAAAAGACCGGCCATCTCATCTTTGTCATCTGAAGTCTCCATATCATCGGACACCTACAAAAGAAGGGAACGGGTAGCAATATAAAATTTTGGTTTGTTATATATTTACAGCTTGCTCATCCTGAATTTGTAATAATGATGCAGACAGCATCAAATCCTGTGTTGCCAGATTATCCATTTGGCATCATCAACTCAGCCTCAGACAGATGGTTAGAAGTCTACAAATAGCCACCTCCATCATTTCTCTTCTCACAGCAGCACTGTAAGCTGTTTCATCTCAGGAAAGCATCTGGAAGTTACTAACTCTGGAAAGCCAGTCCAGACCAATAAGTCTTGAGTCACTCGGAGTAATGTTCAGGCTTAGTCTTCAGATAATTTCTAAGGGAAGGGTGGTTCACTGTTAATAGCCACAGAACGTATAAAATGTTGAGTATTGCCAAATGGCAATCACAGTCACCTGTGCTACTACAGATGATTGCTAGTTATATTTGGTTTGTAGGAAGAAAAATGAGCACAGATGTCTGCTCCAGTACAAAACTAACTTTAGAGGTGCTTTATTCCCAGCCTAACAGCCCAATCCTATCCAACTTTCCAGCACTGATGCAGCCCCAAGGTAAGGAAACAAACATTCTCTCACCTTGAGGAGGCCTCCATGACTGCCTCCCCACTACAGAATGTAGCGCGTGCCCATTGGCAAAGCTGCATCAGCGCCAGAAGGTTAGGATTGGACTGTTAATTACCATATTTTTCGCTCCATAGGACGCATTGGACCATAGGACGCATGCATCCTATGGAGCAAAAAATAGGGAAAAATGTTTTTTTACTTACCTGTGCTTGTGGGGGCTTCGGAGAGGCCTGCAGAGGGTCGCGCAGGCCTCCACGATCTTCATTTCGGCGATAAATGGCTCTTTTCGGCCATTTCCGGTTTTCTGGAAAACCGGAAATGGCCGAAAAGAGCCATTTATTGCCGAAATGAACATGGGGGGGGGGCTGCATGACCCTCTGCAGGCCTCCCTAAAGCCCCCACAAGCCCCGGTAAGTTTTTTTTTTACCTTTTTTTTTAACTTCGCTCCATAAGACGCACTAACATTTCCCCCTATTTGGGGGGGAGTGCGTCTTATGGAGCGACAAATACGGTATACATGCCTAATTTGTCTAACATGGATACTCACATGAAAGCATTAAGATCTAATACCCATTGGAAAGAAGGAAGGAATGACTTACTATATGGTATAGCTGGATGGCCTTGTGCATGCTGTCCTGGAGCTCAGACACGACATGCTTGCACTGCTCAACACTGATAGACGAACCTCCTAGGGAGGGAGACAAGAGAATACAAGCACTAAGCAAAGGACACAAGTATTACCCCAGCCCTGCCAACCTTCTCTCTAGTGAAGCACTGCTAAAATTCTAGCCATCTTGCGCAAATGTACAAATACTTAAAAACAAAAAACTTGTGTTTTTTACCTTGTATCATCTCTAACTATTCATCACGCGATGGTATTATATACTACCTGCATACACAATTCTGAAAATGCATGTTACAGCAAACGTTTCTGCCTGACTAATTTCCAGTCCTTCCTAAGCAAGAAAGGCCAATGTTAACTTGATTTGTCCCACATACTGTACTCTATGATGGGGCCTATGCCAATGGTGCATCTGCATAAAGACTTCTAAGTAATTCTCAAACTATGTGCGTGGGCACACTTGCGTGACATGAAACAAATAAGCATCCATCCAAAGTGGAGGCTGCCTGCTGCATGGTTCACTTCCTTCCTTGCAATCAGCCTCCACTGGAGATAAAAATTTATCCCACGTGTCTGCATTGTGTGCAACTATTTCATTCCCAGGATACAGACTCAGCAGAATTCCCTGCCTTCAGAGAAGGCTGTCCGTTGCATCTCTGCAATCAGTCATTGCTGTGTGCAGCCCTCTTTCCAACCAGAAGGCATTGCTTAGCACAGTAATAGATGCCAAAGCACAAGGTGGACTCTTACCTCTTGACTAAAAGTAAACCTTTGAGTGAGACATGCACCTTCACATTTTGAATCTGGGGGGAAGGGAAGCTTGCCACAGCTACCAGTAGACTGGCCAAACTGGCCTAAACAAAGCTCATCTAGACATTAACAGGGCTAATCCAAAGAGACGATAAAATAGCAACACGTATATTACTAAGCAGCATTATTACTGGAGTGAGATACAACATGAGGTAGAGGGAAAGTTAATTTGCAACACTCGAGAAGCATGTTTCAGCAATACACCACTTTCTGGCCTTTTTAATAATTACAATATTCTCTACTTAGCTATTACCCCATTAACCTAGCAAGATTAATATCTGAGGGCATGTAGTGACACAAGATGGGTGACATACAAATAGACAGAGACAAACAGGTAAGCTTTATTATGTCCTGCTGCAGAACAATTCACTTGAGACCGTTACTGAAAATCCACCTGGTACTTATAAAATAATACGTTATAACAAAGATACGTGTGCTTCTGAATTAGGAACAGAGAACTCAAGAAGAGCGGTAAATGGAAAATCCCATGTCACAATGGAAGGACAGCAAGGCTAGAGGCACCAGCTAAAATCTCAGATTCATGTATTCTTCACCTTCTTAATTTACAGTTTCATTAAAATGGCTTCCATTCTATGGCCTATTATTCTTGCCAAATTAGAACACCAATCTTTCTCTTCTCATCATCTGCAGATTTTTCCCATGGTTATTCTGCACTCACACCGATATCCAGATCAATGAATGGCAACATGCACACGCAGACTGCTCAAGTTATTTAAGCACTACAGATGCCTAGATGAATGGACTACAAGGCTTCGGAGGCAGCGAGGATGCACCTTCAGACACAAATATCAGGTGGCTGCTGTGGTAAGTAACCATGCTTCACATCCCATAGCATTTTTCTCCATAGATCTCAATGCATTATATCAGGCAGAAGTATGCACATTCAGTAGATGGAAAGAGGCTGAGAGAAGGTTTGTTAAGTAACTTTCCACCAAAGTTGCATGCAAGCCAACAGCAGAGCAAAATATATGAACTCAATTCACCACCCCAACCCATGAACTCTGTTCATCTGACTGCAACACTTTTTCTGTAATCTTACAGTGTAATCCACCAAAGTAAGATGTCAGAATGCACAGTAAAAGAACCCCTTTTAGATTAAAATATTCTGTGGGCAAGTGTTTTTTTTTTTAAATTCACTGACATTTGTCTTTATTAGGGATGTGATATTTTAATCATTACTCAGTGTTTTTAATGATGTTTTACGGATGGATTTTTATTGTTTGTTAGCTGCCTTCAGTGTTTAGCAATAGCAGGATCAAAATGTTTAAACATCCATCCTTTTAAAATAGACCGGTGCTCGTGCACTCGCTCTGCATCTTACCAAATTGGGGGTTGCAGGGGATAGAGAGTAAAGAAATATGTTTCATCTCAACAGAGTTTGAGTTGATATTACACAACTCAGTTCATGTGATCTGCATTGTAAGAGCTGATAGCATGGTCTTTCACATGACTATCCCACCTCCAAATGCTAAAAGGGCTGTACTGTAACATCCAAACGTGGCTCTCAACCTCACATCTTGCCAACCAGTCTTTCCATTATAGAACTGACCCCTAAAGCTTCACTCTGCAATAGCTTGAAAAACCTTAGTGGGAATTTACCTCCCACAGGCTCCAGGCATGCATAGTTTCCAAGCATTCCACAACAGCAATGGTTACATGGCTGAAAATAATCCAAGCTCTTTTAGTCACAGCTATAATTTTTAATGTACACGTGGAACATAACTTTCTTTTAACCCAACTGTGTATCTAGATACTATTCCAAGGTAAATGAAGGGACTATTCAATTGATCTGCATTGTTTGCCAGCACCATTTTTTCCTACTTATTAGCATCTCTAACTACTGTGCTATACACAGACTGAATGCAAAATATGAAGACCTCTACGTGTAATCCATTCGTTCCTTCTTTCAGTAGTGCCAGACTAGCATTTGCCATTTTACAACTTAGCATAGCAAAGAGGGAGTCTCTACAGATGGACACTGACAAATGGAGAATTATATAAAAAATTGCATATGTTGAGAGGGGAATGCCACTGAACTAGGAGTAACAGAAGAAAATTTAAATACGGTACTAGACAGGCAAACACTGGACAGTTTTCCTCTCCCCAGCAAACAAGTACCTAACTCTTGCACTATTTCTACCTCCCCTTTCAAGCAGGGAAACATGCAAGTAACAAAATCTGCAAGCACCAAACACAAGAGAACACAAGACAAACAAAGCAGAAACAGAGGACAGAAAAATGAATGTCAGGCTGAATGTCTCACCATTGAAAGGATGGCTTATGGAACGAGACAGGTGCAGACAAGACGAGACAGGCCAGAAGCTGGACGTAAAGAAATGTGATGGAATTGTGAAGCGGTTCACAAAGACAGGAGACAAAAGGGGGAAGAAGATTAGAGATGGATATCCGTGCACACCTGAGTCCTCTGCCGGGGCTGCCACTGTTGTGGGAGACCTCGGCCTGCTTGGTTTGAAAGCACAAAGCTCATGCTGATTATCTGACACACAACCAGTGCTGGCAACTCTCTGTCTGCACCCCAGTGGACTGGATTCTGAATGTGGACTTTCGGATACTTTCAGCTTGGGAGTAGTAACCTCTGGTTGGGCTTCAGTCATCAATAATATTTTGGTGTCTTTTAGGATCTCTGAACAGGGGCTCGCTGGGCTCTCTTTACCAGGTCCGAGAGGTGAGACAGGTGCTTGGCTTTCCACCTTGGGGGTTCGTCCATCATAAGAAGAGTATTTCTTTCTACCAATGCCAGCAGGGGACTGGGGAGACTCCAACTCTAGAACTGTTTTTGATTTGGCCGTTGGTGAAAAAGAAGCCAGTGTTGGTCTATCAGGTAGTGATTTGGGGATATCAAGGATCAAGTGGGCCCGGTTGGAAGCTAACTTGCTGTGAAGGGATTTGGGTGATGAAGAGTTTGTGACTTGTTGAAGGGCAGGTTTCATGAGGCCATTTTCTTTCACAACTGGTTTGTTCTTTTCAGCGTCCCCTGAAGAATTTAGCTGCATCTTCTCTGATGTTTGTGAGCTGACATTCACCTCAGTTAAGGTTTCTGCAGAGTCACTATTGCATAGATTCTCTCCCACAGATATGCTACGGGACATCTTGGCCATGAAGCTAGTGGTAGGGGTCATGTAGGACTTTGGTTTTGTAGCTTTGCCGTCTTTGGCTTGCAGAGAGTTGGAGCCCTCCATCTTCAACAGAGCTGCAGACAATGCCCGACAGTGATTGGACCTGGAATCCTTCTCACCTACCATTAGTGTCTGAGGACGTTGCCTGACAGAAGGCATCGCACCTGGCACCTTATCTGTGGAAATGGAAGACAAATGCACAAAACAGGTCGGGAGCAACTTGTGCAGATAAAATCAAAATAGCTCCAGTTTTAAAATATTATTATTTCACCTCAGTTTCTGGAAGATATATTATGAAAGACATCATCCTGTAAATAATTTTGAACATTTTACCCCTTGCTGTATACAACCTTTCATCAGGCTTAATGCTCTAAATGTTACTGCATGTATAGTTTTGGTATTTTGCCCTGTGAGAAGGGAACATCATGCAGAAAGGTGCACAAGCAAAATCCTGTACCATCAAATCTTTTCAGTAATATGTGTCAAATTGGATACGAAAGACTGTCTTTAGGCTATAACAGAAAGATCCAATGTGTTCTACACATGCTTAAAATGAATGGGAATTTCTGTGAATTTGCACTAAGCTTCTACCAAAGACCTTCCTGGTGGATTGTGTTTAATATCCCTTGCAGTTTTAAGCAATGGCTGCTTTCCAGATGAAGTAGATGTCCAGCTCTTATCACCAATGAGCATTAGCAATTCATCCTCAGCATTTTCAGCTCAAGCGTCCCCATGACACAGGTACATACATGTAGGCAGGGAAATTTTGCTTCCAGGCTGACATGTTATTTATTTTCATCTTTAAGAGTGGGAAAATTTTTAATTTTGCAGTTCAGTACTTGCACAACTTCACCACAGAACCTTACCATTATGAACAAGGTCATGAACCGACTGGGATTTCCTCATCACCACTGCCCCATCACTATCAGGAAAAGGCCCAACAGGTCTTCCAGGACCCCTGTTGATCTCTAAAGCAGGTTTTCTCTTTCTCTGTATGTAGAGAGACCTAAAGGAATTCACATCATTTTGAAAACTGCCGTTCTCCATAGTTGTGTTCTGGTGGTCAATCCCATTTTTCAGCAGATCAGCAGAGACTGGCTTTGACAAGCCAGGAGCCGCAATGGGTTTCTGATCAAATATCAAATTTGATGAGGAACGTGACAACTGCCTATAAAGACAGGACAAAATACATAAATTTGCAAAATAAGTTTCATCACAAAACATTTAGTAGATTTTTATAAGGCTGTTTAGTAGATTCTTATAAGGCTGCAAAGATCACCTGAGCCAGTTCAAGGCCAAAAAGCTGCAGTCCAACAGAATATAAATGCACTTTCCTCTTGGATACAATGGAATAGTAAGTCGGGGAAGAACAACTAATAATACACAAGATTGTAATATTTGACAGAAGGATTTGGTGCAAAGGGGAAGAAGGGACAGGGCAGAAAGGTAGGTTCCAGCAAGGGAAGACAAGCTGCTATGTTGTATCGGGGGAAGTTCCTCTCTGCTCAAACATGCTACCAGACTTGGACCTGCACTTAGTGGAAGAAACTTGACATGTACCACATGAGACATGTGCTCCAGTTTTCCAGCACAGCACAATAAAAATTAACCTCTTCCCACCTGAAAACCAGTGATTATAACACTGACACTAAGACCTTGGGGTAGAGGAAGTACACCCAGACAAAAAGTAAAACTAGTGCAAAGTAGTAAAATTACAATCTGCCCCCATTTAGCAAAGAAAAAAAAGTCTAGTTCTCATAACAAATTTTTTTTTTTAAATAAAATTCTCATGCAGTGTTTGGAGCTTAGTCAGCAGCAGAAGCAATTTGCTAACTGTAAGGAAACTAGAAATACAGCTGATCAGTAAATGAAACTGACTAATATGTTTTTTTTTTCACTGTCCAAGTTGAATGAAATGCAAAAATTAACAAAGTGCATAAATGGTGAAGAGCAAATCAGATGATGACATTCATTCCTCCGTCTGTATGTAAGCAAAAATGGTTTTGTCCACACAGCTGTGAAGGTTTTTGGAAGACTGAAGAAATAAAAGCAATGACAACAACCTCAAACATGGGGCACCCTGGCCTTTTCATGTTCCCCTGTTGATATGGAGACCGTCTGCATACAGAAGACGATTTCTATCTTAATGAACATCAGCCTCTTTTGCTAGGGTGCATCAGGATCAGAAAGCTCAAAATGTAAGACCAGAGCAAGGCTATGGTATCCAGCATTAAATGAAAAGTAAAACTCTACCTAAGAGCTGAAGACTGGGACAGAAAGCGAGAAGAAATACTGTTCTCTGTTCTCTCCAGGATTCTACATGATCCAGCTAGGAATTAAAGGAGGACATGTGCACACGTTAGGCAACAAGACACATACACCACTGATAAATGACATTTTAATAAAATAAATTGAATTTGGGCTTTTTGTTCACAGGTTAACAGTAAAGAAAGTTCATCTTCCTAAGAAGTACTACACTTCATTTCCTAGGCACCCGGAACCTATGCTTCCCCAGAAGCAAGCCCCACTATGTTGGTTTTCAAATAACCATACACAGAGTCGCAGTCTTAATAAGTATTTCATGACCGCAATCTTATTTTAGGTCTTATGAGACTTTAATTTTGAAGGCAGATCATCTTTTATATCTCAAGTAAGGAAACAGCAGAGAAAAGTTAAGATGATCCAAAGCAACTGTTTCCTCCTATGCTAGAGCGTTGAAAAAAATATTTTCTTTTTATTATAAAATAAATTTGAAAAACAAATCCCCCCGCCCCTTAAGGGTAGATCGCTCCGTCCCGGTGTGTGTGTGTGTGTATGTATATATATATATAATACATAATATAAAATGACCATATCCTACCAATACTGTGGATTATTAAACCACAGTGAAACATTCTGAGCCACACCACATATCACATAAAGTCCCCCTGCTGTGTACATTAATGGCATCTTTCTATATCCAAATCAACTTAGAAAGAACCACCACCCACGTTCCCTATTTGTTGCTTCAGAATCTCTCTCTCCCCCCCCCTCTTTCTCTCCCTCTCCTAGAACATTCCTACATGTTCATCATAGTTTTGCTGCCCCCACTTCTACCACTGGGGGCTACTATATTTCTAGTTAATTCCTAGCACAAATGATGGGTCAAGACAGCAATGCATTTCTCCAGACCAACAAAAATGCAATTCTGAAAAGCCAATTAGAATCCTTTCAGAAACGTTTCATTCTTTGCTGCTACTGGGATAATGAAATGAAGGAGAAGTCAGGCAGACAGGCCTGTGGAATAACTGCTGCGTTTGGAGCTACATTTGTCAAGTGAGAGCCATAACAGAGGGCAGCACTGCTGGTGCAAGAAGAGTTCTAGAGAAGCGATTATGAAATATCACAAGAGATACAGTTTTCACTCGTTTTACAAATGTACCCTTTTCACCATTACTGGCCAGAGTCTCAAAATGCTGCTTAAGGAACTTCTCCTGGTCTGGTGTCCTGGGAACATCTCCTTCCAGCAGACCAGTGCTTACGTCCTCTTCATCTTCTTCTCCCACCTGTTCATCCAAGTCTGAAGTACCGTCCACACTGAGAGGTTCTGTGCTTTCAGAATCTGAAGTGGAAAATGCTACATATGAAAATAAAACTTGCACCATAGATATCAACTTAATATACTATTGGCATACACAGACAACTCTGATAATGTCTGTCTAACTACAAGCCTAGGAGACTCTTCAAAGCTGAATCTGAAGCTACATGTTATGGTAGGGCTGCAACTTTCAAATGATTAATCTTTTCAATTAAGTACTGCAAAAAACTGCAGATGGCAGGCTCCATCTTAGCCGAGGCATTCAATCTCCACTCTCAAACAGGAGGGGATGCCTCTTCTGCTGCAAGATATACGTGTCCTGTCTAAAAAAACAAAATATGCTTCCTTCAAAATTATTGTTTTAATCGAGTTCCAATTTATGTCAATTTGATTAATTAAAACTAATTTGATCAATCAACTATGATTTCTTTAATTAGGTAATAGCCCTAGTTATAGCCAATACATGGCCACTACTGAAAGCAGCTTTAATAAAATTTAGTAATTGCTTTATCACCGTTAGCCACCCTTAAAGCTATGCTGGTAGGACATAGCTTTAAAACAGGGTCGAGGCCTGAGGTAGAGGTGGATCGTGACAAGCAATGATCAGCATAAGGGTTGGCATAGCTGACAAGAGTCTGGCACAGGAGTACACTGATCACCCACCAAGCCACTACAGTTGCGGGGAAAAGCCAGCATGTGTAAATCGTTCCAAGCATATTTCAAGTGTGGTGCAGAACCTTCAATCTGGGGTGGTTTTGGTATCCAAGGTGGTCTAGGTTAAGGGTGATACCTGTTTGGCTTTTTGTTTTTCATTTCACCTTCCTGGGTATATTAACATATTGCTATGGAGCTGAAACCTTCCAACTGGGGTGAACTATAAATCCAAAATAAATAAACCTGAATCTCTCACCTTCGTTTGGACTTGATAGCCTGCTGCTACTGTAATCCACAGAGCAGGCACTGTCAGGGCTGTGTTTATCTTGGCATCCATTGCTGTTGTAGCCTCTACCTAGCTTCCCATGGGGGAGTGCTTTTACCTGGAACTCACTGTGAGAGAGGGGAAGAACAAGGTATGAGAAAAGGAGTTGCCTAATATACTCATTTATTTATTTTTTATTTATTTATAGAATTTTTACCCCGCCTTTCTCCCACCAGGGCAACCAAGGCGGCTTACAACAAAAATATTAAAATACATAAGTACATTTAAAATCAAGAATTAAAATAATTAAAAACAATTAAAACAAACAGCCCCAGTGGGTCATCCACATTTGTTAAAAGCAATTTGTAAAAAAGCCAGCCCACCATGTCAGACATCAAATGCTGATCTAAATAAAAATGTCTTGAGGCCCCGCCGAAAGGTCTCTAAGGAGGGAGCCGTTCTTAATTCCAGGGGGAGGGAATTCCATAATTGGGGCGCCACTGCCGAGAAGGCCCTATTCCGCGCCGCCATCCCCCTCACCTCCGTCAGTGGCGGCACGGTCAACAGGGCCCCCCCTGATGACCTCAGAGTACGGGTCGGATTATAAGGAAGGAGGCGGTCCCTCAAATACCCTGGACCCGAGCCGTAAAGGGCTTTAAAAGTCAAAACTAGCACTTTGAATTGTGCCCGGAAACGAACCGGCAGCCAGTGTAGCCGCTGAAGCAACGGTCCGACTCATAAAGACCTTAATGTGCTAACAACCCTTTGATCACAGCAAAAGGAGGAGATTTTTAAGCCTAACATTTTCACCATTTATGCAAAGTTGTTTTGCACTTCATAGAGCTTGGACAGCGACATTTGGACTGTTTCTTCTACTTTCTGTGTCGTCATTATTCAAATATTAATTCTCAGGCCCCAAGCAAATGTTACTATGAGTACATTTTTCCAACACTGCAGGAGAACGTTCACATTGGCTGAATATAGGTTTTGTATCTTCCCTCACAGACCAGAAGTCTTCTAAGCCTCCAAGGTCTAAGCTGCTGCCCCTTAAAGATAATGCAGCCAATGAGTGGAAACACCAATTTATAAGTGGTAATTTGAGATACTTGGTAGATAAAATTTGAGAGACATCATGATAAAAGCATTTGGTCCCCTATGCCTTCCCTCAAACTGTATCAAGATGTGTTTCACCTAGTGTAGCCAATGGTCTCCCCTTGACCTCATAGCTCATAGGCAGGAGGTGTGACCTGGAGGTTTGAGCCGGTGCCCTGCCTGAAGAAGCTAAGCAGGGTCGACCTCGGTTCCCACTTGGATGGGAGATGGAAGCTGCTGAAGAACCTTGCAAAGACACTGAGAAGGCATTGTGAGAGGGTGGAATGCGGAGGAGTCAGCTAGAGAGAGAACATCTAAGACAACCGTCCAAGGGTGAACTGCGGTGAACTGTGAAGCTTGGAAGTGCAAAGCACAAGCCAGAAGGAGGGCTGCACTTGGAAGGGAAAACATCTCGAGCATGGAAGGTTCTATATAGGAATAGAACAATATTGTAAAGACCCTTATCAGGTCTAAAGCCGCCTTGAATAAATCTGATAAGAAATCTGATGATGAGAAAGGCGGGATATAAATACAGAAAATAAATAAATAAATAGCTGAAATTAAAGAATATTTGTGTTCTTCCATTTGAATCCCAGTCACTACATTTGAACTCAACCATGAAAGTTGCAAATGTTGAGTATACTATTTACCTGAATTGCACAAGGACTAGCTCTGACAGCTTACAAGTCCTGTGACTACTGTGTCCTTTGTGCTTCCAAACACTGACCCAACTGTCTCCCACTTTCCAACTGTTTCAAGAGATTACAGTCTGCTCTCTTTAAATATTAGAACTATAACATTAAATACATAGAGCAATAGTTGCTGTGTGTGTGGGGGGGGGGGGGAGAAACAGGACCACTGATTTAGTCTGCAAAACTCTGGAATGTAACAGCTCACATAGGCACATCTAACACTCACAGACATAACATCATATATGGGGGAAGGGAAGAAAGTAAAACAGATACAGCGACGTTTTGTTCAAAGAAGGAACAAGAGGAAACGGATAGTTAAACCATGTAAGGACAAGGTAGATGGGAAGGAGATTGGGAAGAAAGGAGACTGAAGTCTCCTCTGTTTCTTCAGTATATGATTCCTCCAAGACATCCTACTGAAATCTCTAAAAGATCCATTGTTCGATTGCTTCTAGAACAGTTTAAAGCAGTGGTCTTCAACCTTTTTCGTGCCACGACCCCAAATAAATAAATAAATGTATGTGGCTGGGGACCCACCATTGACCCCATCCCCCTCCTGCGACCCAATCTGTCCGCCCCCGTCACCACATCACACCCCCGCTGCCTCACCCTGCTAAGCTTGCCCAGCCCGCACCACCACCAGCAGGATCATTCCGGAACAGGAGAGCCGAGCCATGGTTCCCCACAGCCTCCATAGCAAATAGTAAGGGGGAAGAGGGGGATGAAATCCCTGTGGAAATCCCCCCAGCAGGTTCCCCACACACCCCAGCATTACCCCCAGTGGCCATTTTGTTTCCCGTAAGTTGCCACGAGCCCACAAATGAGGCTTTGTGATCCCATTGGGGCCCTGACCCAAAGGTTGAAGAACAGTGGTTTAAAGAATTTCGTAACTACATTTCAACCTGAATAAGGGTAGAAGCATGAGATAAGGAATAGGAAGGGAAATCTACAAGACATTCATTCAAGGAGAAATCTGGTAATAGTTCATTTGAATAATTTACTCACAAACAAAGATTAGTCTAATAAGTCTCAGTTCATCACACTTCTAGAAATTACAGGCAGGCCAGCATCTATGAACTTCGACATGGGGCTGATAGTTACCTCACCCAGATTACCAAACCTCCTGAACTCATGAGGAAAAACACAACTCAAGTGGCTCAAGTTAAGATCTAGAAAAGAATTTATTTCTGACCTGCTTATGTCTGTAGGATGAGTCTCATCTTGTTCTGGATAGATTACACATTCTTCACTCTCTGAAGGTTCCATTTCCTGGGGGAAAATCCCACCTTCACAGGACACAAGTCGAATAACTTGGGGCCGAATACAAGGTTGGGTCTCCTGAGGAGTAGTGGAGCCTACAACCTGGTACAAAAATGCAAAATAGAAGCTAGTTACTTTTGTTCCAGCAGAGCAATGTGGGGGGGGGGGGGTTGGGGCCCACTATGGGAAAAGCTGTAGCTACATGATTTAAGCAAGAGTCAATCCATTGGCCTGATTCTCCTACCTGACAGATAGCAGATGTGACAACATGCTACTATACACAGAGAATAAACAGAAGTAAACAGGCAGAATCTCTTCTCATTTACTCATGCTTTTTAATGAAAGGGATGTACCAGTAACTCTGGTTTGATGGTCAAGTGACGCTCCTCTAAATCCCAAGCAGATACAGTCGTCCTCCTGATAACACTGCTTTACCAGCAATGTGTTATCTTATCACATAGTCTCCATTAGCCTATGAAGTGGAGGCTAGTGAATTCAATGAAGCCACAACTTCACTGGAGAACTCTGTTTCTTGTTTGTTTGTTTTTCCTTTGAGAAGAAGAGTTCTTACATTATTGACATGTGGAGGAACATCAGCATGCTCTTCTTGGTCATCCCCATTGCTGGCCTGGGACAGAGAGTCTCGACTGGCAGACCGGGAGACTGAGAAAGACTCCAGCTGGCGTAGATCAAGCATGGATTTAACTGTCATCTCTATGCTGCTGGTTGGTTGGGACCAGCGTCCACGCTGCCGAGGTGCCTTGCTCATAGTCGTCTCTGAACACTGGATCATTGCAATTTCTTTTGCCTAAGGAAACATTAAAAAAAAAAAAGCTAGAAGGATACTTTAATAAACCTGCTCAGAGGTCAGAAAGTCCTAAACTCTCCACAGCAAAAACAAACAAACAAAAGAAACAACAGATGTTAGAGAAGTACAATTTATGGGTTTTCCAGCCATGTATTTAAAATTGAAGAAATACAGATAGAAATGTCCAAAAACTTGCCAGAAGAAAATCCTTTTCGGTCCGCAATCGTTGTAAAGAACGAAGCAGCAGAATTGCATCCTCAGGACTATCCGACGCTGACAAGCAGTATTTCTGAAGCTTGCTGATGTTTCGTTCCTCACTCGGAACCTTATCAAAACAATGAACAAACACGGCGACAAGCCGGTAGCTGTTAATCACTTGTCGCCGCATTTGTTCATTGTTTTGATAAGGTTCCGAGTGAGGAACGAAACGTCAGCAAGCTTCAGAAATATTGCTTGTCAGCGTCGGGTAGTCCTGAGGACGCAATTCTGCTGCTTCGTTCTTTACAACAATTGCGGACCGAAAAGGATTTTCTTCTGGCAAGTTTTTGGACATTTCTATCTGTATTTCTTCAATTTTAAATACATGGCTGGAAAACCCATAAATTGTACTTCTCTAATGACTGAATAATAAAGCCATGAACATCTCCATTCTTCTTTGAAACAACAGATGATAGGTTAGAGGAATATAATCTCTGGTTTTGCAAAGAGGATAACCAGAGGAAGAACTTTCCTAACATGTTACCCACTAGGATTTGGGGATGAGAAAGGCCATAACATTTCATCAATATGTTGCGGTTATCAATATGTTGGACCATCATTATCTACACATTAGTCATAACTTTAGTTGTAGACAGACAGCTGCGCTCTCCTGAGCGAGCCAATTTGTAAGATGTCTGGAAAGCCTTGGAAGAATGGAAAACTACAACTTGATTGGTCCTAGACAGCTTCTCCACATTTTTTCCAAGAAGAGGAACATAGTAGGAATACTTGGTGCTTATCAGAGGGCAAATAGTTATAGATTAAATCTACCAGATCAGCGAGTCCCCAGCTAACTTGGACTGGTTTTGCAATGTCTAAGAGAAGCCTTAGGGTCAAATTTGTTGAAACACTTGCCACTTTTTAATATTCTAAATAGCAGCAGGATTCCTACTTCTAACCACCACCACCACCACGGTATGGGACTGCAGCCTTGGGAGACTGGTGCTTTCATCCCTCATACGTTTTGAGGCAGGCAGCCTCCATGAAAATCTATCCACCCTTTAGCTGACTAGGTTTTAAAGCCTTTCTTTTTAAGAAAAGAAACATATTGAAAGCTCACCCTTCTCATTTCCCAGTGGGATAAGCTCCTTGAAAGAGAAAGTTCTGAATCTAGGAGAGAAAACAAAATAGATGAGTGGATATTTCAGTCAAACATTTAGTTTTGCTTTTCTTCCCCCTCCCTCACAAATCTCGTATAGTGCAACGAACACAAATCTCTAGGCAGTCCATAGGGGAAATCTTAGCAGATGCTGTTTTAGAAGCTCAATGAAAGTGTGTTCGTTTGGCTTTTACTGAAATATACAAACACACTCACGGTTGCATTGCTCTTTTTTAGTATGCATATTAAGTATTAATCTGCTTAGAACTTTTTGGGGAATTCCCTTGCGGAAATTATAGTACCAACTTGACATTTCAATTTAACAAACACCTGTGTTTATTTATACCAGCATTTATTCGCCACTCTTGTGGCCAGCAGCATAGGTACAACCCCAGCAGAGGGGCCCACTCGCCGTGCACCCCCGTGCCGTCACAAGCCCCGCCCTTGGTGCATGCCATCACAAGCCCCGCCCCTTTGGGTGTGGTGCATCACTTTCGCACCACCGCCGTGGCAAAACAGCAGCGCAAAAGTCCCACCCGGGGGGGGGGGTAGGCCTGTTTTTAGCCTAAAAAGGCCCCAGGAGGGTGCACAGGAGGGGTGTGCATGAAGACCGGGGGGGGGGGGCGTGCACGACCCGGCACCACTTACCCAACCTTCGTTCGTCGTGCCTCCTCTGTCTCTGGGCGGCATCTCTGGCCTCGTCTACTCGCTGGCCAGAGATGTCCCTACAGAGGCTGCGCCTGCGCAGTTGGTGCAGAGCCTCTCTAGCCCGTAGACTCGCTGGCTGGAGGACTGGAGGTCCTTCAGTTCTCCAGCCAGCGAGACTAGGGGCTAGAGAGGCTCTGCACCAACTGCGCAGGCGCAGCCTTTCTAGGGACATCTCTGGCCAGCGAGTAGACAAGGCCAGAGTTTCCACCCGGCCCAGAGACAGAGGAGGCACGATGAATGAAGGTCGGGGAAGTGGTGCTGGCTTGTGCACCAACACCCCCGGCTCGTGTGGCCATGCGTTCTGGAGCGTCCACGAGCCAGGGGGGTGCACGAATCTGTCGCCGCTGCCAGCTCGTGCAGCCATGCGTTCCAGGGCGTCCACAAGCCGGGGGGGGGGAATGATTCATGCACCACCACCCCGGCTCATGGACGCCCTGGAACGCATGGCCACATGCGCCTGGGGGGTGCACGAGTCATTGCAGCGGAAGTGCCGAGTCGTGCACCCCCCATGTATCCCCATGCATCCGGGGGCCCACTGCCCCCGCCCCCCTAACGACGCCTCTGCTTCTGGCACATAAGTGGTCCTCAAAATGGCTCACAAACAATAAAACACAGTGCAGTGAAACAGACACCAACATTTAAAACCGCCAGTTCTGTGGTCAGCTGGTTGCAAGTGTATATATTCATCTTGATAATCTAATATAGGCAATCTCATTTTTCTTGAATTCTCACGTCTGGCTCTCAGAGTAATTTTCTGCCGTATTCTCTCCATATGAACTAATCCCACATCATGACTGTTTGGAGAAACATTCCATTAGAACTGGGTACACCTTTCAGTAATTTCTAAAATCATGGTAACTCCATATACTGGTATGATTACAGAAAATTACTAAAAGCCCAATCCTGCCTAAGATGTACCAGCCGGCCTAAATGTCCGGCCACTGCATCCTATGTAGAATGCGGCCCATGCCAGCAGGGCCAGGGCTCACCTTGGGGGGAAAGGGACGTTCATCCCCTTTCCCCAGTGTAAGCCCTGGCAGCCCAAATGGACCTCCTCAGATGCACGCCAACTATTTAGCTGGTGCACAACCGGGGAGGCCGTGTACGGCTAACCCGGCGCATTCTCCTCCTAGGCCTGGCTGGCCAATGGCCCCCTTCTCCATCACCCTGGCCCGCCCTCCCGCCACCCGGCACAGGACTTACCTGTGTCCAGCGTCCAGAGTCTGAGTGAGTGGCTCTGGCCTTGGCACCGGTGCTGCTTACTCTTTGGGTGCCACGAAAGTGCTTTACGGCACTTTCGTGGCACCCAACGCTGGCGGAGAAGGAGCTCCACCGGCGTCGACTTAGGTAGGATTGCACTACAAGTGTCCAAGTACTGCTGGTCCACAGTACTTTCACCATGTAGTTCCAGGTCTGCACAGGCCCATGGAGAAAATGTAATGAAGTACATTACTATGCAATCCGGTCATAAATCTCATCCTTCCATAATATCAACCTCCACTTCCCTTATACTTTACCTGAATCCCTTTCAGTGTTGCAGTTGGTCTGTATTTGCAAAGACTGCAGTCCATGCAACTCATCTTCATCATTCCCTTCATCTTCACCATCTTTATCGCTGTCTGAGGAGAGCACTGGTGCAGATGAGAGGACGGAGGCTGACTCATGCCTAGAAGGAATGAATTTAATTAAAAAGCATAAATGGTGAAGGCCAAGATTCTCCATCAAAACCAAATTTTATTTAATTTATTTTATACCAGCACAAAAAACTTTTTGAGACAGCTTATAAACAATAATTAAAGCATCAAAGAAAACCAACAGAAAATTAAAACAGCAACAGATAAAAATCAAAGGTGCTAAAATTCACACTCTTTAGCAGCAGCCAATAAAACAGATGTAAACTGCTGGTTTAAAAGACTGGTCAAATAATAACATTTTTATCTGGCACCACAAACTTCAAAGAATAGAGACACTCAGTTCATGAACTAGAGAGGGCATTCCAGAGAGGGAAGCACCACCACTGAGATGGCCCAACATCCAGTAATCACTTCCTTAACTTCCACAACTGGGGTACCTGAAGAAGGGCCACTCCAGATTATCTAAGAGGGAATAAGCACCTTGTATACACAACCATTGGACCTCAGCATAAGTAAGGGGGGGGGGGAAGACAAGAATTGGATGCCAAGTTATTCTTACCTCCTGAAAACTCAGCTTAAGTACTAATGGTCCGCAGACATGGTGATAGTATAGGTAAAGGTATCCCCTGACAATTAAGTCCAGTCGTGTCCGACTCTAGGGTGTGATGCTCATCTCCATTTCAAAGCCGAAGAGCCAGCGTTGTCCGAAGACGCCTCCGTGGTCATGTGGCTGGCATGACTCTGCGGAGCGCTGTTTACCTTCCCGCAAGCGGTACCTATTTATCTACTCACATTGACATGCTTTGGAACTGCTAGGTTGGCAGGAGCTAGCCAAGCAACGAGCGCTCACCCTGTTGCGGGGATCGAACTGCCGACCTTTCGATCGACAGCTTATGGAACAGACAAAGGACGAACACCATAGCTAATCCATAATAAAACAGTTGTTTGATCTTTTCAATCAAAACATCACATACACACCCAAAAAATAATACTTTGAGCAACAACCAAGGCAAATTAAGCACTTTTAAGTTCCACAGATTTCAGTGAGAGAGTTACACACATACTTAATTCTCTCCCACTGAAATTCTCTCCCACTGAAATCAACGAGATTTGCTTAAATGGTGCCCTTAAGTTTCCACCCATTTTTCTTTACTGAATTTTATAACTTCTATTTAGACATACTATTCATTTGGCTGTAGCATACAGAGGCAATTTAGCCCTTAGGTGGGAGAAAAAAAGATCAATGCTATTATAAGAAAATAATACTGTCTTTTGCAACATAAAACCATTTGCAGAACCTTGGCACCATGATTCTATACTGCCCTGCATGTCAGCTCTGAGACACAACAGAAAGAGAGTGCTTAGCATACTTGGGATGGATCCTTAATCAAAATGGATAAGACAAGCATTCCTGGCATGAGCCCCAAGCATAAGCTTTCACCAGCAAGAGACTTTTTTTTTCCTTTTCAGCCAAAGAAAGAACAGATCAGCCAAGACTGACTAGATTCAAGTAGTAAGTCATATTCAAATTCATCAGCATCACACCTGTTTCATGACCTTACGTAAGAAAGCCAAGCATACCATTAGCAACTTTTATGGAGTGCTGCGGGTAGGCATCCATCACAAGGCATTATTCAGGAGACAAAAATAACCTGATCTACCAAATACGGGCTAGTCTGGCTGGGGAACAACACTCCCTGCAATGTGCAAATTACCAGCAGTACAAAAATAGGGCAAAGGAGCAGTGATGTTTTTAGTATTTGTTACTTTATACTTGTATGGCGCAGTGGGTTAAACTGCTGAACCATGAGCTGTTGATCGAAAGGTCGGCAGTTCGAATCCGCGACGGGGTGAGCTCTCGTTGCTTGGCCAGCTCCTGCCAACCTAGCAGTTCCAAAGCATGTTAATGTGAGTAGATAAATGTTTGGACAGATTCATGGAGGAAAAGACCATCACAGGTTACAAGCCATAAGCAACCTCCTGGTTTTAGAAGTAGGTTTTCTCTGTGCCAGGTGCAAGGGAGTGACAACAGGAAACAGGTTAACTTGTTGTCTTGTGCTCCCTGAGGCATCTGGTGGGGCCACTGTGTGATACAGGAGGCTGGACTAGAAGGGCTTTTGGCCTGATCCAGCAGGGCTCTTCTTATGTTCTTAAGGGATGGCACAGCAACAAAGAGAGCTTCCTTGTGGTACTAGTTAAATTGCATCTGTATAGAAAACATAACCAGCAGGCCTTTCTTGGGAGAAGTTGGGTGTAGCTTTCTGCCCCACATGCATGGACAAGAATATATTTTCACAGTTGGTGGCGGTGTGTGCATGTCACATGCATGTGTACAGCTGAAGACTTTCCATTAGTATGTGTAGCACTGAATGAGGAAGAAACTATATTCACCACAAGGAATAATTTGCTGTCTTTAGTGTTATGAATTTTATTTGAACTTTTTTTAAAAAGAAAAAAGAAAAACTTGAATATTTAAAATAATTCAACAACTTAAAGAAAGCAATGATCACTATGGTATCTGCCCCTTTAAAAGCAGCATTGCTTTTGATTCTGTGCTTTGTGCAATTCAAACATGTATTGTTTTTACGATTCCTAAAAGAATTTGAGGTGGCATTTTCCTGAAGCCCTTTCTCTAAAAAGTTAGTATGGTCCAAGTGCCATCCTTACAATTCTCCCCAAAAGGTATACATTTCTCACTCACTCACACACACACACACACACACACACACACACACACACACACGGATTAGCATAACACCAGCAGGTGACGCAATGGGTTAAACCGCTGAACCATGAGCTGTCGATCGAAAGGTCGGCAGTTCGAATCCGCGACGGGGTGAGCTCTCATTGCTTGGCCAGCTCCTGCCAACCTAGCAGTTCCAAAGCATGTTAATGCGAGTGGATAAATAGGTACCGCTTGCAGGAAGGTAAACAGCGCTCCGTGTTCCAGCCGCATGCTACGCGCTGCGGCAAGGAGAGTCATGCCGGCCACATGACCACAGAGGCGTCTTTGGACAACGCTGGCTCTTTGGCTTTGAAATGGGGATGAGCACTACACCCTAGAGTCGGACACGACTGGACTTAATTGTCAGGGGTCACCTTTACCTTTTTAGAGGCAGTGAAACAGACACTCATTCTTCATTTTACCATTTAGCAGAACTTTCACTTAGGGAAGGCCCAGCTTTTCTGGAAGAAATTCATGCCCTGGCAGACATCTGATAGGAAGCCATAACTGAAGTGAAAACTCACAAAACAAAAGGAGCTTTCATGAATATAAGTACAGATCTACCTGAAACTCAGAAGTGCTAATCGAAGCTAACTTTAACTTACAATTATAAAGGTGCACTTCATCTAAAATCACCAGGAAATAAAGAACTGAAATCTACACACTTGATCTTAGTTCATAAAAGAACAAAATGCAATTCATTTCTAACAGACGAGTTTTAACCCTCTGAATGTTTTGTCCACTGAGATCAATACCTAACCTTTCTTTCAGGAAAAACATGGGTTTTACGAGAATAAATGGAGTAGGAGGAAAGAGGAGAATCAGGATAGAAGAACCTATTAAAAACCATTGTAGAAAACCTTCAGTGCTGCAAAATGAACTTTGTATATTTTCTCCCATTCTACAAGTCAAAAACAGTGCAAGAGATAAAAAGTCCAGCACAAAAATTACATGACCACGATCTGAACCCTGAATAAAGCATAAGCTCAAGGAATCTTTTTTTATTATTATTATTATTATTATTATTATTTTGCAAACTATGAACAGAGGATAGGATCCAGAAGATTCCTTAGCAGAACATTCCAGCACAATGGCCCGGTTCAAATGTCATAGACCTGATAATCCAAAACCAGGCTTTGGAGGCTTGGGAATGTGCTGCGGGCTTGCACACTCTCACCCCTTACCCTTGCATGCAGGTTCTCTTGTCAGCTTCTTGATTCGCTCTAAACCATAATTTGCTGTGACATTTGAATCAGCAAGCTATGATCAGAGCTACCATCTAGCCATCATTTACAACTCTAAATCATGGTTTCAAATCATCGTAGTTTGGAGACAAGGTGCTACCCGTCGTTTGTCAAGATAGACATCATGACAAACTATACGTGAAACAAATTAGGAAGTACAGGCAGGTTAGGGTTAGGATATGAGAGAGCGCCATCAGAGCGCCATCATCAACTGCCCAAACCATGATTTGGAAGACTAGTTTCCATCATGTCAGTTGCATCAGAATAAAGAACATGTCTTTTCAGAGCTAAAATCTAAAGCCCCCCAAATCAACACAGTTTATTTCCATGACATTCCAAAGAATTCTTACTTTGCTCGTTCACCTTGTGATGCTTTCAGAGTACACAACTACTGAAAGCACTAGCAGTCTTCCAAATATACATTCCATTCATCAGAAGTTTCTTACACCATTGAAACAATGGACTAGAAATGCAACCTACAAGTACTATACAGAAGAGCGGTTAAATGTTTCTACACATCTTTTGCTTAGGCCATATATCTTCCTAAACAACAAGCTGCAACTTAAATCTATGTAGCCATATTCCACAGGAATGCATATCCATAAAAACAAAAGAGAGTCTTACACAAGGTCCCCAGCATTTTAGCTCCATACAGCAATTCTGCGAAATGGTTTACATCCTTCCAAACTCCAGCTAGCAGCGTTCTCGGATCTCTGTTCACATCCCACAACTAACTAGGCCCTGTGCCTTTTAAAGCTGGCCAAACAGAAAAGTCTCCGGCTTCAGCAAAGAGGTCACCAAACGTGTTTTCCAACAAACTGCTGGGCTGGGCATGTCACAGAGTCAACCCTCCAAGCAAGAGCATGTGACAAACAAGCCTTACAATATTGACTGAAACCGGGAGTGTCAGATACAGGCTGCGTCTCAAAAAAGGCAAAGCTTTGCAGCTGCTGGAATGGTGAAGGGTCTGCTATAAAAAGAACACTGCAGCACTGCTCCAGGATTTTTGGCTTGAAAAGGCTTCTCCGTGGCTAAATACCAAGGCATAGCAGGAGCAGCTATACAGATGCACCACAAGGGCTTCATTTCAGCAATGACTCAGCAGGGATTATACCTAGAACCTTGTAACACCAATGCTCAGCCCTCAAACATGTCAGAGTGTTTTTGAGCACACACAAAAAGGCTTTTTTTTTACTATCTCTGGATGATTACACACACACACACACACACACACACACACACACACACACACACACACACACACACACACACACACACACACACACACACACACACACACACACACACACACACACACACACACCCCTACCTTTTGTCTCCAAAACTAGGAGAAAAGTTTCCAGTTCAGAGGATGAGACTTATAAACAAGACTCATACTGTATTTCTTTTTGGAAATTAACAGAGTATTCACAAAACAAAACGTACTTGCCTAAGACAGACAGATAAACCTTTGCCCAGTAAGAAAAAAACCCTCACTCACTAAGCAGGCATATATACATATTTTTCCAATGCCATTTATGTAGTGGTTTCTCTGCTTTCAAACAAACCTGGAATGTCTGCAGACAACACAAAAAGGAACTTGCCCTGCTCAAAACAGAATTCTATGCTTGGGCAAACGTTTTCCGAGAAGATTGTTTGAAGACAGTTATTGGTAAATATTTCTAGACAAAATTTAGCAAAACAAGAGTTTAAGAAACAAAGTAAAACAACAAAAGTCTGCCGTCACTAACACATTTGGGAGAAGTGGCCTCCCTTGGACTTTAGGATCATCTCTTGCTTTATCTTTGTAGCATCACTTTCATGGAATTACTTCCATTGCCCCATAGTAATATACCTAGTAGCACCATTCCCATGTGAATCTTCCCATTCCCTTCAGATGCCTGATAAGGCTCTGTTCTGTGTCCCTTCTGTTCACAAAGAGAGATCTTCTATGACCTGGTGCAGAGCCTTTTCACTGGTGACACGGCTGAAATCCTAACTGGTCCAGGTGGCAGCGGACCTGGCCCAGCTGGCACTGACTGCCGTAAAACAGTTCACGCTAACTGTAAAAGGCGCTCCGGCAGCACTGAGTAGTGCGCTGCTGGGGACAGCCCTTCCGTCCGTGCCAGTAGATGCCCAGCTGCCCACCGAGGAAGGTAAAGTGGAGGTGGAGAGGGGGCAGAGGAGGGCAAGCACAACAAGCAGGCAATAGTAGAACAGCAGGCAATAAAAGCAGCAATAAAACAGCAGCAATAAATAAAGAAAACATTTCCAAATAAATATAGGGAGCAATGAAAAAAAAAACAGTTCAATAGTTATAAGACGGCAGTGAGGCAGCCTCCCTCCCCTCCCCCCTCAAAAGCTAACTGAAATCATGTTTTTAAGTATCGTCGGAACAGCTGCACAAAGGGGGCCGATCGCAGACCCTCTGGAACCATGTTCCAGATGTGCGCTACCACAGAGAACGCTCTGTCAATTGCATCCATCCCTTTTATTTCGGATGGCGGTGAAACTACCAGGCGACCTAAGGAATGAGGCAAACTACATGGGAGTAGGGGGCAGTCCCAAAAGGTACCCCTTACATTTATATTGTAAACGGCCTCATGAGTTCCTATAGGTCAGAATGGCAGGCATGAGTGAGGAGCTCTCCACCAGTAGTGTCTGGAATTATCATTTGTAAAAACTAAATTTCTGTTCCTGTTCATGAATCAGAACATAACATAAGAAGAGCCTTGCTGGATCAGGCCAAAGGCCCATCTAGTCCAGCTTCCTGTATGTCACAGTGGCCTGTATCTCACAGTGGAAACACAGTGGCCTGTTTCCTGCTGCCACTCCCCTGCACCTGGCACAAAGAAAACCTACTTTTAAAGCCAGGTGGTTGCTTATGGCTTGTAACCTGTGATGGTCTTTTCCTGCATGAATCTGTCCAAACCCCTTTTAAAGGCATCTAGGCCAGGTGCCATCACCACATCCTGTGGAAAGGAGTTCCACAGATGAATTACACGCTGGGTAAAAAAATATTTTCTTTTGTCCGTTCTAACTCTCCCTCCACTCAATTTTAGTGCATGTCCCCTGGTTCTGGTGTTGTGCGAGAGAGAGAAGAATTTCCCTCTATCCACTCTCTCCATCCGTCTCAATCATGTCCCCCCTCAGGCACCTTTTTTCTAGACTGAAAAGCCCCAAACGCTGTAGCCTTTCCTCATAAGAGAGGTGCTCCAGCCCATGAATCATTTTGGTTGCTCTTTTCTGCACCTTTTCCAATTCAACTATATCCTTTTTGAGGTGTGGTGACCAGAACAGGACGCAATACTCCAGATGCGGCCTTACCATCGATTTGTACAAGGGCATAATGATATTGGCCATTTTATTCTCAATCCCTTTTTTAATGATCCCAAGCATGGAATTGGCCTTCTTCACAGCCGCCGCACACTGGGTCGACACTTTCATCAACCTGTCCACCAGCATCCTTGGGGCATACCGCTTTTCACCTCTCGCCATTGTGAAAATTGCCCATTGACTCCCATATGATAAGTACCAAGTACCAAGGTTTCTTACAAGTGCAGAGATAGCTTTTAATAATAGAAAAACCCAAGTATAATATTTCAAGTCACTCAAGCTAAGATACCAGTCCACAAAGTTCACAGTTCTTAAGGCAAAGCCAGACTTCCCCTTTCATCAGCTTGGAAGAGATATTCAAAATGTAGTAAGAGATCTACATTCAATGCTGCACCTCATAGATTACAAAGGCAAATGAAGCCTTATCTGATGAAAACCTCTTAAAACACAAATGCAGAATCATCACCACATCACTAGCATCTGCCAAGAAGCAAAGTAAAATATACTCAAGTATCTCTTGATGAGAGTGAAAGAGGAGAGTGCAAAAGTTGGCTTGAAACTCAGCATTAATAAAACTAAGATCATGGCATCTGGTCCCATCAATTCCTGGCAAATAGAAGGGGCAGAAATGGAAGCAGTAACAGGTTTTACTTTTTTGGGTTCCAAGATCACTGCAGACGGAGACAGCAGCCATGAAATTAAAAGACGCTTACTCCTTGGAAGGAAAGCTATGGCAAATTTAGATAGCATAATAAAAAGCAGAGATAATCACCATGCCAACAAAAGTTTGTATAGTCAGGGCGATGGTGTTCCCAGTAGCAATGTATGGTTGCGAGAGTTGGACCATAAGGAAGGCTGAGCGCCAAAGAATAGATGCTTTCGAACTGTGGTGCTGGAGAAGACTCCTGAGAGTCCCTTAGACTGCTAGGAGATCAAATCTGGCGGGATATGGTTCATGGGATCACGAAGGGTCGGACACGACTTAACAACAATGCAACTAGTAAATCCTTCATTACTGCAAATTGTCAAAGCTGCAGCAACAGCACCACCTCCTCCTCCTACCTGATGAGTCCAGCTGCTTTTCCTGGTGGAGCTTTCTCCACTTGCTTCCCTCTTTGTTTCATATCAGCCAGTCGCTGCCGCATGTTGATGGTCATCTCAGAACTCAAACGCCAGATAAAAATACAGCTAGGAGGAGGAAATGTATCGTTATATCTTATTTTAGACCCAAATATCCCAAACTTCTCTTGCTTTGCCTTCCTGCAGAACGATGGCTCTCCACTACATTTCTAGTTGCTCCTCGATGCCTGTGAATTGAAGCCTGATATCCACTGGCGGCAATCTGAAAATTTTTGGTTTTGAAAACTACGGTATTTACTGTCATTTTTTTGTCTCCCTCCTCCTTTGCCGCTGAAACATTTGAGCTTTTCCTCATAAAATACTGGTTGCTTAGAGAAAATTTGGAAAGGTATACAAATATTTTAAATAAATAGAATTTGTTTCTAAAGCAATTCTACTTATAGCTAACGTGGCTGGGGGCTGACACCATGGTATAAGTGGCATAAGTTAGTCCAGCCCTGTTTTTCCAACTTGGAATTCACTACACAGTCCACAAGTGAAGACAATATTGGTTTTAAGCAGCAGAAGAAACGGCACATGCTACTGATGAAAGGAAAATTTACAGCAAAAAGAAATCCTTTGCTTACCTGTCACCAGAAACAGAGATCAAGTGTTTACAGTCATTGCTGAACATCATCCCAGTTACAATTTCTATAAACATCAGAAGGAAAAAACGGTACTTGAAACATCCCAAACACCCACACACATCAACCATCTTAAATTCCTCAGCTTTACTCACTGAGACGATGGTGGTGCTTACATTAATCCAGGAATTGCCTGGAACCCCCAGATTTCTGAGGTAGAAAGATTCAAGGAAGACTGACAATCCTGCTAACTGGGTTAAAAGGTAACTTTTAAGTAATGGTTCTCTTATATTTAGCAGGGGGAGAAGTTAGAAGAACTGTCTCTCTTCATCCCAACATAATGTCTCTTCTAATCACTGTTTGTTTGCTGGTGTCTCTTTTGTGCCTTTTGTTTAAATTGTGAACACTTCTGGGACAATCACACACACACACACACACACACACACACACACACACACACACTTTTCTTGTTCTATGTAAACGAGTTTGTGAACATTGTTGAAAAGTGGTATATTCTTAATAATAATACTTATATGACGATCATTGTCTAATTAGAAATCTATTTCCTTCACTTCAAAAAATAGAATTTATTAATTTTAGGCAATTTATAGGCCATTATTGACTGCAGTTCTCAAAGTAGGATATAAAAGTACAAAATGTCAGAAAACAATGTAACATAACTGGTGGAGGGGGGAGCAATAGTTTAAGAGAGCCAGCATGATACAGTGGTACTACCAAGATGGTTCAAAAGAATACAGTATTTGCTATTAGTGACAGTTCTGCTATTTACCTGAGTGCCCATACATTGTGGCCACACACTCTCCTGAGTAGAAATCAAAGATAGAAAGGTTCTTGTCAGAGCAACTTGTTGCAATATAGAGACCCGAGGGATCCGTTTGCACCTGAAACAAGCAATCCAGAAGAGAAAGAACTGCATGAAATAACAGATGTGGTACAGGTCTTTTTCTTTAGGAAGTCTAGCCTGCAGGATTTTACTAAACATGTAGAACAATCTGTAGATAGGTTTTTGCTGAACAGACACACAATCTAGCCAAAGTTAAGCACTTCTCATTGATTTCAAAAGGGAGAGAATTAAGCACTCTACTGCTCCACTGAAGACAGTGAGACTTAAAAATAACCATCTGTCAACTTTCGTTTCATATACCGGTAGTTTTTTTAAATTGTTTCTCACAAACAATTCATATTATTATACTATAGGAGCTGAAACACTAGCAGTTAGACACATTTTAATTCCTCAGCTCAGTACAAATATCCAGTGACATTATTTATTTATTTAAGGAATGTTTACCCCGCCTTTCTCCCGGTAAGGGCAATCAAGGCGGCTTACAAAATTAAAACAAGTTAAAAATGCAAGAATATACAATATAACAAAAATAATTAAAACAATTAATACAAACAATTTCGATCGGTAGCTTTCATGGCCCGCTATTAAACGACAATGTACGACACTTACGGGAAACGATGCCATGTAGAAAGTCTTAGTAAAATTTTTACTGATATCCAACGACCGTAGCGGGTTTCCTCAAAGGGCAGCCGCTCACGGAACAAATACAATAAAATTGAATACAACAGCCCCAACGTTTCGTTCTAATCTTGCCTTAGAACCTTCTCAAGGGAAATATAACAATCACTGAAGATTGCAGATAGAATTGTGTCTGCAATCTTCAGTGATTGTTATATTTCCCTTGAGAAGGTTCTAAGGCACGATTAGAACGAAACGTTGGGGCTGTTGTATTCAATTTTATTGTATTTGTTCCGTGAGCGGCTGCCCTTTGAGGAAACCCGCTACGGTCGTTGGATATCAGTAAAATTTTTACAAGACTTTCTACATGGCATCGTTTCCCGTAAGTGTCGTACATTGTCGTTTAATACAAACAAATCCCAGTGGGTCAGCTCAGCTATGTTTACATTGGTTAAAAAGCCAGCCCACCATGTCAGCCATCGAACACCAACCTGAATAAAAAACGCCTTGAAGGCCCTATTCCTCGCCGCCATCCCTCTCACCTTCGTCAATGGCGGCATGGTTAACAGGGCCCCCCCTGATGACCTCAGAAGATGGGTCGGATTATAAAGAAGGAGGCGGTCCCTCAAGTACCCTGGTCCCAAGCCATAAAGGGCTTTAAAAGTAAAAACTAGCGCTTTGAATTGTGCCCAGCAACGAACCGGCAGCCAGTGTAACCACCGAAGCAACAGCCCGACTGAGTCGAACTGACGAGCCCCGGTAGCCACATTGGAAATTGCAACTAGTGCAGAATGCGGTTGCCAAACAGTCTTCAAAAAGGCAGCCCCACGTAGAGTGCATAACTGAGTGATAACAACTGATAACAACATAACTGAGTGATCCCAGCACATCCTGTTTTATTTAAAGGAACCAGAACCACACGGGGAACGAGTGCGGTGAGCAAGTAGGGGACTGGATCACCACGCCCTGCAACCCACCACTCGACTCAAGCTGCACTGTTCACATCATTGATGGGCTGGCCCTGGTTACGAGGATATAATGAATTCCATGTACACTATTGCTCTGACTTCATTGGTAAGGGAGTAGGAAATAAATGTGACAAACAATCAAATGATCTTTTCCTTATAATTCTACAAATGAACTCCTATAAATCAGCTGGCCTCATTTGTTCTGTAGCATAGAACACAGCTTTTCTTAATGCAGAATTTTTTAGTGCAGAATACTACATCCAGTATGCTGCAGTCATTGGTACAAAAAAGGAGCCACTAAGAGCATCTGCTTTGAGACAGTCATCCCTACAACTGCTTGCTAGCAGGGAAGACGACCCTATGAATTGATAAACGCGCCATCAGTAGACACCCATATAAATTCCTTGTTATGCTCATTGGTTGTTATACTCATTGTAATTGGTTTTTGGAACTCCTTGCCACAGAATGTGGTGATGGCACCTGGCCTGGATGCCTTTAAAAAGGGATTGGACAGATTTATGGAGGAAAAGTCCATCACAGCTTACAAGCCATGATGGGGATAAGCAACCTCCTGGTTGTAGGAGTAGGTTCTCTCTGTGCCAGGTGCAAGGGAGTGGCAGCAGGAAACAGGTTATCTTGTTGTCTGTGTGCTCCCTGTGGCATCTGGTGGGGCCACTGTGTGATACAGGAAGCTGGACTAGATGGGCCTTTGGCCTGATCCAGCAGAGCTCTTCTTGCGTTCTTATGTTCTTATTAAACTAAGCATTAGAGGTCAGGAGTCTCTCAGAAATGCAGGAGACACTTGTCCCTTAAAACGGCCAATGTGCCAGAGGATTGGAGGATAGCTAATGTCACACCAATCTTTAAAAAAGGAAGGAGGGGGGACCCGGGAAACTACAGGCCGGTCAGCCTAACATCTGTTCCAGGGAAGATGGTGGAAAGTCTCATTAAGGATAAAATCTTAAAATACATAGAAGAACAAGCTCTGCTGAGGGAGAGTCAGCATGGCTTCTGCAAGGGGAAGTCTTGCCTCACAAACCTGTTAGAATTTTTTGAAAAGGTCAACAGGCATGTGGATGCGAGCGAACCCGTGGATATTATATATCTGGATTTTCAGAAGGCGTTTGACACGGTCCCTCATGAAAGGCTCCTGCGAAAACTCCACAGTCAGGGAATAAGAGGGCAGGTCCTCTTGTGGATTAGGAACTGGTTGAAGACCAGGAAACAGCGAGTGGGAGTCAATGGGCAATTTTCACAATGGCGAGAGGTGAAAAGCGGTGTGCCCCAAGGATCGGTCTTGGGACCGGTGCTTTTCAACTTATTCATAAATGACCTGGAGTTGGGGATAGGCAGTGAGGTGACCAAGTTTGCAGAGGACACTAAACTTTTCCGGGTGGTAAAGACCAGCAGGGATTGTGAAGAGCTCCAGAAGGATCTCTCCAAACTGGGAGACTGGGCAGCAAAATGGCAGATGCGCTTCAATGTAAGTAAGTGCAAAGTGATGCACATTGGGGCAAGAAACCAAAATTTCACATATACGCTGATGGGTTCTGAGTTGTCTGTGACGGATCAAGAGAGAGATCTTGGGGTCCTGGTGGACAGGTCGATGAAAGTGTCGACCCAGTGTGCGGCGGCTGTGAAGAAGGCCAATTCCATGCTCGGGATCATTAAAAAGGGGATTGAGAATAAAACGGCCAATATCATTATGCCTTTGTACAAATCGATGGTAAGGCCACATCTGGAGTATTGTGTCCAGTTCTGGTCACCATACCTCAAAAAGGATATAGTTGAATTGGAAAAGGTGCAGAAAAGAGCGACCAGAATGATTCGTGGGCTGGAGCACCTCCCTTACGAGGAAAGGCTACAGCGTCTGGGGCTTTTCAGCCTAGAAAAAAGGCGCCTGAGGGGGGACATGATTGAGACTTATAAAATTATGCATGGGATGGAGAGAGTGGATAGAGGGAAATTCTTTTCCCTCTCGCACAACACCAGAACCAGGGGACATGCACTAAAGTTGAGTGGAGGGAGAGTTAGAACAGACAAAAGAAAATATTTCTTTACCCAGCGTGTGATTCATCTGTGGAACTCCTTGCCACAGGATGTGGTGATGGCACCTGGCCTAGATGCCTTTAAAAGGGGTTTGGACAAATTCATGGAGGAAAAGACCATCACAGGTTACAAGCCATAAGCAACCTCCTGGTTTTTAGAAGTGGGTTTTCTCTGTGCCAGGTGCAAGGGAGTGGCGACTGGACACAGGTATCTTGTTGTCTCGTGTGCTCCCTGAGGCATCTGGTGGGGCCACTGTGTGACACAGGAAGCTGGACTAGATGGGCTTTTGGCCTGATCCAGCAGGGCTCTTCTTATGTTCTTATGTACACCAAACATTAGTGTTTATCTAGATGTAAGCCACTTGCTCATCCACAGATCTCTTCCCTTGACAATACTGATATTTCCTCAGTTTCACAGATTTCAAACGGTCTGCATTGCTGAATGTAGAAAGCAAACAAACTGATCAGGCTAGAAGAGGCCCTTCCAGAATCAAATCTAAGGGGGCTGAGAAACTACAAAGAAAACAAATTCAGAGGCTGAGCACAAGGCTCAGCGTGCTGCAACACAGCATGCAGAAATCTTGAAAGACCAATGGAGGAAATGCCCCAGGATTTTGCAAGAGGAAGACAATGGGAAAAATATGCTTACACAGCAATAGCAATACTGAGTTTTGTGCATATGACCAAGTGTGGAGAGCAGCATCAGCAGCTGCCAAATTATCGACAGCTGCTACTTTAAACAAAGCACTGAGATAAGTAATCTATAGCCATGAGTCTATTTATGAATTCCTATTTTTAGTACAGATTAAGTCAAATATGATGATTATGGATTTTAACTAATTACTTTCTGGAGTAATGAGCAGCCTATTTTTAATATTTCATTTTAGTTTAATTTTTAGTGTATCATTTTATCTTTAATTTACAATGAGGATGCCTTGACAAGAGATTAGCCATTTTGCAACCTACATGCAAATAAAAATCCCATCTATAAACACTATACTGTATTACAAAGTGCAATTTTATCACACTACCAGCACAATCCTGACCAAGGATCCGGCCGGCGACCCAGGGCCAGCCGCCGGATCCTGTGCACAGGCTGCACAGCGTGCGCCGGGCCAGAGGTCTACTCAGGGAAGGGGACGCGCGTCCCCTTCCCCGAGTGTAAACCCGGGCCAGCCCTATTAGCCTCCTTGGATTTCCGCCAGCTAAATAGCTGCTGCCAAATAGCTGGCGGAAGTAGAGGAGGCCAGTAACGGCGTAGCCGGTCCGGCAGGGATGGGGATATGGCTGACGCCATCCCCCACCACCTCCCGGGCCGGCTAGGCCAATGGCCCCCCTCCCTCGGCCGGCCGGACCGCCCACGTGGCCGGCAATGGAGCGCTTACCTTACGCCACCGTCCGCGTGGAGATCTGGCACCAGAGGGAGGGAGGCTGGCCCTGTGCCAGCCTCCCTTTCTCCCAAGTCATCGTGAACATGCTTTACAGCACATTTGCAACGGCTTACAGCGCCGGAGAACTCATTCCAGTGTCAGACCTATCGTCAGGATTGCGATCTACATGGAATAAATTCCCAATCCAGATCCTCATTTAGAGTGTAGAACAATAAATAATTCTTTAAAATGTAACAAGGAAAATGGGGAGAGGGGACAGCAATAGGTTATGCTGAAATTGATGGAGGTCTTACTTTAATGAGGGTGCCATCTTCACTTTGAGATCCCTTGTATAGCTTCTTTTGCTTCCCACTGCTAATGTTGAAAATCCTGAGAAAGAAACAAAACAATTTAAAATATTGGATCAGATCAGAGAACCATTGAGTCCAAGCATTCTATTCTTGCCAGTGGGCAACCAAAGTATCTCCAGAAAGCTCACAAGGACATGTCTCAACAGTCTCATTACCTGGGAGCCAGGAGGTTCCACCTAGCTATCATAGCCAATGAGTGTTGACAAACCTGTCCTCCATGAATTTGTTTCAACTCATCATCATCATCATCATCAAAGTACTTCACATGTATTATCTTGATGCAATCCTTACGGCAACACTGTAAGGGGAGTAAATATTACTACCCATTCTACAGACCTCTCCGCCAGTCTAGGGCAGTGGTTCCCAAACTGGGAGGCGTGGCTTGCAGGGGAGCCGCAGAAACCAGCCAGGGGAGCCACAGAGTGCCACGGAATCCTCTCAGAAGACAGTGTAATGCCAATTAGCAGGCATCAATATAATGTAATAGGGAGTCGCAGCCAATGGTCAAGGGAGCCGCAGATTGAAAATGTTTGGGAAACACTGGTCTAGGGTGTTGCAAATGTACCATAAGGCACTTTTGCGGCACCCAGAGAGTAAGCGGTGTGGGTGGAGAGGGACAGCGCAGAACTATGCAGCTCTGCAATGGGAAGGAAAGTCCCTGCTGGGTAGGGGGAGGGCAGAACGGAGGCATTCCGGAAGGGGGGGGATTGGAGGATCAGGCCAGGGAAGTGGGATGGATCGGCAAAGTAGGCCTCCGCCAATATCGTATCCCTCTTCCTGGGCCTGTTGGGCCTTATAGAGGCTTCTTGAATGTACGCCAGCAAAATTGCTGGCGCACGTTCAAGGAAACCCATCAGGGTGGCTGGTGCATTACTCAGTGTAAAGGGACAAACATCCCTTTACCCCTAGGAGGCCGCCAGCTGCGCTGAGGCAGGCCCAATCCTGCACTGCTAGATAGGATTGGGCTGCCCATACATTTTTGAAATCTGATATTTGCCTTTGGACAAACGGGATCCAAACAAAAGACAAGATGGGATTTTATTTTGTTTAATTTCCTAGTTATGATAAACATTGTAGTGTCCTGTCCAGACACTGGAAAGCAAATACTGTATAATATCTGATCAAACTGAATGAGTGTACAGGATTTTGGAAGTATTGAACATGGAAAAGCAGTTATTATACACTCAAGAGATAGATTTGTGGACACTAATTTTAATGTCCATAGAGAAAGGGTCAATCTTTGTTTTTTTTAATCGCTTAAAATACTCATCTAACAAGTCATATATTGAGTTTTAAGATCCATCGAACCTGGAAATTATATAAAGCTAAACACAACAATGGTTAATGTATGTAATATACTAATGAACAGAAATTAAAAATAAAGTTGTTAGAATGAATCCCTGCCTCTTTAGGAAAGGAGTGTAGGGTGAATGGAGATCAGTAAGGAAGCTAGAAAGTAGCATCTCCTACACACACGTGTGCCACCTGAAGACTATGTCCTAGTAATCCGCAAAATTAACTCTCTAGAACAAGCCAAAATCCATGTCCCAAATAAAAACAATACAACTAGTAAACCAACCTGATATTACGGTCTTGGCATCCAATAGCAGCATATTTCCAGTTAGGGTCCACATCCATGTCATACAGTGTGGTCTTCCTAACAACATGGTGCGTACGAGTGAATTGGACCCCTTCACCTGTCTGAGCATAAGAAACACACACACAAAAAGATGGAAACCAAACACAAGACAGTCTAATACACATGTGTGATATCTCTGCAAAGTGCGCCTCCACAAAAACAGCTACCATTAGAGGCTCAAATCAGATAGTGGCTGACTTGCTCCACTATGAGCAATCCTGCATAATTGCTTACATTTTTGTTCTGCGAACAAAGTTGCCATGGAAAGGAGAAGGGTCTGGAACATCATCCAAAACCTTTGCTTCCACCACTGGTCTTAAAATAACTCTACAGCACAAGTTATATAAAAAAGAGAATACTTTAATGGAATTACCTTCTGCGCAGTGCGGAAATAGATACTCTTATCTGCGCCGCAGCTGATCATTCTCACCTTTCCATCATTGGCTGAAGGAGAGAAACATGTAGGTTCATGAACAGATGTGCAAAAATAACTACTCATTAAATTATTCTGTTTGCTCTTATTCTTTCCATACAGTTCTCCCTGCAAATATGTCCAAATTCCTATTCTTGTTGGTCTATCTTGTAGGGCAGCATAGACAAAATATAGCTTTGGCCATTTTCATCCTAACAAACCAGACTCCATCAATTTTGAAATAGAACTGTGAATACCAGAGAGAAGCACAGCAAACAGGTCCAATACAATTTGATCTTCATAACCACACCTTCAGGCTGAGAACAGGGCCTGGTCCAAGTTCATCTAGCAAACTTCATGGCTGAACAGGGATTTGAATACAGGCTTCCCTAGTACAAGTCAGATGCTCTTGTCTGCTAACTACACTAAATCTCAAAGCAGCCATAGAAATCTATTTACTGGAGGGAAGAGGATTGGTCGGCAATGCACGGTCTAAAATCAGCAGACAGTTTGGGATACAACCATTATTATTTCTTTATACAAAATAAAAACCAGCAATATTCAACATCTCTCACTCACTCACTCACTCACTCACTCACTCACTCACTCACTCACACCACAGTTTTGTAAAATAGAAAAGGACCCGTAGAGATACTCAAGTTATATCTAACTTTCATAAAATTCATAGAGCCTGGAAAATGTATGAATCTATGCATCGTTTCCCTCTCTCTTAAATGAATCTATTCACTCAATTTTGCCATCTCAACTATCCTTCATGTTCTAGTAAATCAACGCTTTAAACTTTTGAGTGTGTGTGTGTTACACACACATCCCTTTGCTGCTGCTACTGTATCAGCTTAAACATCTGCAAGACTAGCAGTTTCAGAAGTACTGTAGTTATTATACTTCCATTGCTAGTTGTGAAGTCCACAACTCCCACTAAGGCTTGATTCAGACAATGAATGAGCTGCAGTGAGCCTCAGGCTCATGCTCTTCCCCTTCTCCTCCACACAGTGGCGTCACTAGGGCGCGCGCTGCCCCAGAGCGGGGAGCGCGCGTCACCTAGTGACGCCTCCCCCGACAACCCCCCCTCCGTATTGGGGGGAGGCGCCCGACGGGTCGCCTCTCCGGGCGCCCGCTCCAGGAGCCCCCTCAATCGGGAGAGCCGGCTCAGGGACGTCCTCCCCGGCCGGCTGCCCGGGGCCTTCTGAAGGCCTGCTGCGAGAACGATATTTATACCATTCTTTTTGCGCATGCTCAGACTGTATCTGAGGGAAAAGGACAGCCCTTTTCCCTCAGTAACAGTCTGAGCATGCGCAAAAAGAACGGTATAAATATCGTTCTCGCAGCGGGCCTTCAGAAGGTCCCGGGCAGCCGGCTGGGGAGGACGTCCCCGAGCCGACTCTCCCAATTGAGGGGCTCCCAGAGCCGGCCTGGCGAGGCGACGCACGTGTGCGCGTCACCCTTCTGCGCATGCACCCGCGCGCGTCACCTGGGGCCCCCCGCACACCCCGCCAGGCCACAGCGACGCCTCTGCCTCCACATGTGAGAAGAGAAGAGCAAACACTTTTGCTGTCACTTTAAAACAAACTACAGTTCCATGTTTCTACAAACTACTGGAGCTGTGGTTTGTTATCTAACTAAAGTTATAAAAACCAGGACATCAAACGGGGGAGGGAAAGGTGGAAAGGGGATTATTTCTTTTCTATCACTTGTCTTAAAATGTCACGGTAAGCAAAAGCAAAGCTTTGGTTGCAATTCCATGCTACTTGATTGTCCTCTCTTTACTTCAGCAGTTTCTAATACCCCAGAGGGAAGGAGGAAAAGATCCAGGATATATAGAAGGGGGGGAATTTTCATGATGCCCCCATAAGCCACACTCAAGGGACAATACTACAGAAAGGAATCAGGAGAGTTACCAAAGCCAGTCTGCTACTCACAGTTGCCAAGAAGAACAGGTGTTTGCTTATTGACTCACGTTAATAAGGATAGATGTCCCCGACCCCATTACCTGCAAATTTCACTGCTGTGATGGAAGATGAATGCTCATCCAAGGTCTGTTGCAAGCTGTAGTCCTTCCCTGCATCCAAAACGTGAATCAGTCTGTCCCGACTGGCTGAGGCCAGAAGCTTCAAGCCTATCATAGAGATAATTAAGAAAGGGGAAAGTCCTTACTAAAAAAAAAAAAAAAAAGATAGTTCCTTCAGTTCCACATTAAAAACAGTACTTCAGGAGGACTGCAATATATTCTAATAAAGTGAAACCAAGCACACAGGAGGATGCTTCTCTGTGGGGTTAGGGGGAAAACGTAATGGTCTAGGTACGCATGATCATTTAGACTTCAGAATCAGAAGAAGAGGAAGCCTCCTTAATATTTATTGCCTTTTGTGCCTGATGTTGGAGGGTTTTTACTAACCGAGCTAGAGGAACATGCTTAATGAAAGCATAGCTGTTGCACCTCAAGTTGCCAACAAATCAGCAAAGGGAGCCAGGATGGTACCCATCTTACCTGTTTCAGGTCTGGAGTATTCAAGACAGAGAATTTCAGAATCATGGGCTTCCACTTTCAGCATCTCTCTCAGGGACCTCAACTCATAGATTCTGAAAAGAGGACACGTATGCAGATGGGTCAGAAAGGACATTTCTATTGACACGAGGCCACACCTTCCCAAGATTCCAAAAGCTTACCTGAGCGTGCCTATCCTATCCCCCGAGGCCAGATGCTCCCCAGTAGGGCTCACACATACTGTACGAATCCCCACTTTTGCATCTAAGGCCTGTGTGTCAGCTTTGTCCACACCTCCACCAGTATTGTATTCTGTGTCCAGGAGGGCCTGAGTGTTTCCATCCACATAGATAATTTTCATCAGGTCCTGATGAGAGACAGCACACAAGAGATCCCAGATGATGCAACCAGATGAAAGCAAAGGGAAGTTCAGAATAAAGCCATAGCTAGTCCATATGCATTCTCTTGCAACAGCAGCAAAGACAATCATACATGCTAGCCTGGACTAGACCTGCTGCCTGTTTGACCCTAAACCTGCAAGTAACCTCTAATCTGCAAGTTTCAAAGCAAGACAAAAAATATAGCCCAACTCCAGGCATCTGGTAAGTTTAGCTGAATTTAGATCAGCAAGCCACTTAATGATGGGGAAGTCTGAATGTAGAGAGTCTGAAAATAATATTGCAATGTGGCCTGATTTTTTTTAAAAAAAAAGGGGTAGAGAAAAAAGCTGCTTGATACTAGCAGTACGCAGCAGGGGGAATCTAAAATGCTGAAAGAAAAAAAATATTAAAGGACAACACAGGGGTAGTTCTCATCAATTATACTTTTGTTGCAATGCCGAAAAATCCCATTCTTAGCAAGTTTCTGCAAAAGACTCTACAGTGCAGCGTGGGATATAGAGTGGGAAGGCCAGAATGGGAGGGTTATCAGTAACCAAATCATTTAGCAGTCACCACTAGATCATTTGCGATTACAGAAATGGAAATTTCTGAAGCCGACTCTAGCATGGTATGCCATTACTTTCTGCAACACCATATTTCAGTAGCTAAAAGCAAAGGCGTGAATCAAATGGTACACTTCCAATGCTACAATTTCCCACTGTAAGGCAACATCTGATTCAGCATCAACAATATTACAGAAAGAACTGGAGGAGTTGTGAAGGAAAAACAAATGCTCTTTTTTCAGTATCTGATACAGTCAACTCTGGAAGGAACTTAAATTGATGACCCAGTTTGATCTCCTTGACAAGAATCTAAGAGCCTCAGACCTTCCTAAGACAGAAATAGCATTATGCCACTTATACATGGGCAGCTGATAAATCAAACTGACTGAAACCATTTTCACTTAATATTATAATTGCCACTCAAGTATCATTAACAACAGACTTGTGCATGCAATTGCAGAAGACCACTTAATTAGGCGATCGCGCACAGCCCATTATTTCATAAAACAATACACAATATATTCTGGCAGACTGAAGAAATGTTTGGTTATGCTTTTTAACACCCCAAGCATCCGGGGCACTTCCTCTTTTTCATTATAAAGCAGCACTAACAGCGCTGTGAAAGGAGGGGAAAATACAGAGGTAACAGCATCAGGTACAACTGGTGGACAAGTATAAGGCTTATTTGACAAGCAACGCTTAACTTGGTCATTGCATTTACATCTGTAAAATTAAGTTAGAAGCCTACGTTGCCTAGAATGCAAGTTAAGAATAAAGCCGGCTCTTCTTCTACTTCCTGTTTTATATTCGCAACAATTACATTCAATCAGTGCTGGTTCCAGGTTGCTGGGGACCCTGGGGAAAAACCCTGCACTGGGCCTCCTATGGTACCCCACATGGTACATAGGGCACTACCATTGCCACTGGTACTGTGGGTTTAGTCTCGTCAGGTGGGCCTTCTGACCGGCACGGGTCATTGGCCAGTGCCCAGTCCACCCAACGTTTGAGGCCATGCCCATCAAATCAAAGATGTTCTTACATTGCTGAGAATGTTCCGATGCAGAGCAGTGCCATGAATGTTGGAGCTCTCGGTGTTCCAGAGGCGAATGGTGTTATCAGAGGAGCATGTGATAAAAGAGTTTGGGGGTAAGCAAGACTGATTGCACTCCTTCACTTCAGGATACACCTGAAGGCAGATAAGAAACAAAGCAAAGAACAGTAACCTAAGATAAATTTCTAAGATAGCCACAGTAACTTCCATAACCATAGTTTCACTTTCTGATAGAGAAAAGAAGCACTCCGTTCACATAAAAGGTGGACCAAATGTAGGGTGACCAAACTGCAGGGAAGAGACAACTCCTGTATTGTTACAGAGGTATACAGAAGAGATCATTTCTGCTGCTGCAGCTTTTCTCATCCTTACAAGTCATGCTGCTTCTGCCAAAATCCCCCTTTTTTCTGTGTAATTATTGAAGGTTGATTGGCCAATGTCCACCTTTGAAGCTGGTCTTGCTAGCCATACCTTCAGTCCAACATATACAAAATAATCTGACTGGAATGTAGCAGCAATTTGTCCTTTTAATGGGAGCCCTACAGTTCTGTAACACTTCAAATCCTCCGTGCCAATGCATGTAGAAATGAGCAAGTACATTCTATCAATCCTTTAAACATTCACACCAGCAGGGAGCAGCACTCTGCTATTGCCATGATCTTTTGGTATAACTAGTTTTTTTTACACACACACACACACACACACACACACACACACACACACACACACACACACACACACACACACACACACACAGAGAGAGAGAGAGAGAGAGAGAGAGAGAGAGAGAGAGAGAGAGAGAGAGAGAGGCACGCACGCAAAGTGTGCTCTGAAATGCCTAAACCGGTGGTTCTCAAACGTTTTGCTCTGCATAGTCCTTTACACTTCTAAAAATTGTGAAGCTCCAAAGAGCTTTTGTTCATGTAGGTTCTACCTATCGATGGTAGAATATAAAACTTGCATTAGAATATAAAACTTGATAAATAAAAATAAAACCATTACTTATTAAACATTACATTATTTATTTTTTTCCAAAACAAAATAATGTTTAGTTTTAGTGAGAAGAGTGGCATTGTTATTTATATTTTTGCAAAGTTCTTTAATGTCTTTTTTTTAAATGGAGAAAGAACAAAATGCTTGAAAGCATTCTTTAAAAAGTCTGTTTAGGCGACGAATAACTCTTCCAAATTGTTATAAATGGGACAACTTTGGTTCATATTATTAAACATTTAAAAAATCAAAGAAAGGAAATTTTACTTTCAGTGAGACTTTTGCTATTGCATCAACTATGACAGATATTTTATATCAGGCGTGTACTGTATATGGCTGTTTTGAGAGCTATGCTGTAGTGAGATGGCTGAGATATACCGAGATGGCTAAGAAAGCAATGAGGAAAAGAACGATGCATTTCCCACCCGCAACCCTTTCTCTGAGGCAAACACTCCTGTTTGCATGGCTTTCCCACCTCTGCCTCCCCAGGAGTCAGCTGCGCAGTGCGCACTTATTGAGGGCTGCCTGCCTGCCTGCCTGCCCTCTCCTTCCTCCCTCGCCAAGCTCACAGCTGGACACAGAGCCCTTTGCTTTTGCCACAGAGTGTGACCCCCCCCCTCCCACACACAGCTCCTGTCTGCAGGGCAGGAGAGAGGGAAGAGTGGAGCACTCCAGAGGCTACAACTCAAGTGCCGGTTTGAGAAACGCTGGCCTACAACAATTATCTGATCCTTTTCCTGACTAATCCTAAGGAGAAACCTTCTGGGCATACTAAGCAGCATGCCAGTAAAAACAGAGGGACACAGGCACAGCAGGGAGCCTGAGTTATGTACCAATTTCAGAAGCTGGCAACCATTTGATAACAATCAGCAACGTATCCCTTCCAGTTCCCACAAATAATAAAGCTGGCACATTGCGAGTGTGTGTGGGTGCACATGCACTTGGTACGGAGAGATCATGAATAGAAACTTCAGACCCTTTGTAACCACATAAACTTTGATCAATCCTTAGATTGATTCCATAGGGCAGAGGTTCCCTAACTCCTGGGAAGGCCCTCCGCTGCTCTAAGTAGCAGCGGGGCCTTCCCAGGAGTCGCGATGACGCGCCCGGGATCCCACCGCCGCCACCACCGCCGCGCCCGGGATCGCCCTTTTTACCTTCATTGGTGGGCAGTGGGTGTCCGGCGGGGGTTGTGGGGAGCCTGCGGACCCCTCCGCAGGCCTCCCCAAGCGTCGGAGCAGCGCTCCGACGCGATTGCAACCCACTTCCGGTTTCGCGTAAAACCGGAAGTGGGTTGCAATCGCGTCGGAGCGCTGCTCCGACGCTTGGGGAGGCCTGCGGAGGGGTCCGCAGGCTCCCCACAACCCCCGCCGGACACCCACTGCCCACCAATGAAGGTAAAAAGGGCGATCCCGGGCGCGGCAGCGGTGGCGGCGGCGTGATCCCGGGCGCGCCGTCGACGTCACCGCCGTTTGCCATGCCCCTTAAGGGCATAGCAACCCTTTGTTCCCGGCTGGGGCGTCGCGACGCCCCAGTTAGGGAACCACTGCCATAGGGGAATCTTCAGATTCATATTACTTCAGACAGGGTTTAAAAGGCGGTGAATTTTAAACTAACAACTGTAAACACTTCAGCCTGCTCCCTTGTTCAAGCGTGTACTCTAGTCTCATTTATTTAACAGCAAGAAAAGTGCTTTGTTTTTTTCCCTTCCAGTTAGTCTTCACTCCCAGAGGTTCAGACAGTTATTGCTGTATATTCAAATATTGCTTCTTCCTGCAGTCTGAAGTTAAGCACGCAGGGAAAACTCATTAACAAAAGAGGAGGAAAAAAATTGCATTGGGACTCTGGCCATAAGAATTATCTTTGTAATTTTTAAAGTCCCCCAACAATCAAGAATGAAGTCACCAAGCTCTCTCTTTCTACATCTCTCCAACACTGCTCCCTCCCCTCGATCCCAATCTTCCTAGAGTAGACCTTCGTTACCTCAATGCTCCAAACACATGAGGAGTGGTATAAGGCAGAATAAACCTTGCCCACTTTCTTGGGGTCCTTGACATCCCACACATACAAGCTGTGATCATTATAAACGCATGAGAGCCACTGGTTATTGGGGTCAAAGGTCAGGGCGATGGTGTCTGGATACTTGGCATCCGTCACATTAGTGAAGAGGCGGCTGCAGAAAGATAAGAGAACGGTTCATAGTGAAATTATTGATTTAAGAAGTAGAAAGAGACCCGACAAAGTAACATCCAACAGGGGAATAAAGTTTGCTTGTTCTGTGAACGAAAACATAGATTTAGAGGTTTTCCAGTGTGTTCAAACTACAGTATTCCTCACATGGTTTTATTGTGTTAACCTATATATCCTGTAACAAAAGCCAACATTAACATCTCTGTACTTCAAACAGAGGGAGGTGCGGGTTGAGAGAATGACTGGCTGGGGCAGGCAGTTAGCCTGAAGGTAAGTGGCAGTCCACTTGATCTTGTTCAGCCTGAGGCCCAGACTGAGGGAGACAGTTCAAAGGATGTGCACCACTGAACTTCCATTTTCCCAAGTTCAACTATGCCCCCTCCCTTCACCTGAATCAGAGCCACTGTAATGGAATGCAAATCCAAATTTGTATATGGATGCTGTTTACAGTGTATTGCTTTCCATGGAATGTGCACATCCAGGTGTGTTTTCCACTGAAAGCAATCCAATGCATTCACATGCACATTTATTTTTTATTTTTCACATTTTTATACCGCCCTTCCTCCAAGGAGCTCAGAGTGGGGTACATATTTCCTCCCCTCCTTTTTTTTTTTTTTTTGTCCTCACAACAACCCTGTGAGGTAGGTGGGGCTGAGAGATAGTGACTGGCCCAAGGTCACCCAGGAAGCTTTGTGGCTGAGCGGGGATTTGAACCTGGATCTTCCAGGTCTAAGTCCGACTCCCAAACCACTACACCATCCTGGCTCCCTTATCATTTGGATAAGCAACCCTATACAAACTGTGAAAAATGTTTGCGGTCTACACTTACTATTTCTGCTAATTAATTAACTAAATACATTAATAACTAGCAGTAAACTAACGTCAGCCCTCCATCTCAGATGTCCATCAGTTTGTATATTTCTTCCAAATAGGCAATTGCATGGATTTTTTTTAAAAAAACGAACAGATTAGCAACCCACACATCTAGATCAGCAATTGAAATGCACTGAATAATGGGCAAAAATAATAATATATATATTTTTAAAAAGATATTGTTGATCAACTCTTGACATTGCTAGGGCAATTGAATCGCTCAGATTTTGAGAACTGGCAGACCAAAGAATGTAACTGACGTTGTACTGGAAGCGAAGCAATTAATGAACTGTGGGTTGACAAAGTGCTCTCATGGCAGGCATCCCATGAAGAACCTATTGTATGAATGGGATATAACGACGACTGTGTGTTTCAGCTTCTTTTAAAGTGGAAAAAATGCATGCAGCTATAATTGTGATCAGCTCTCAGACCCCATACCTTAGAAACACGTGGTTGCTTGGAGAGAGACGACAGGCATGGGATTGGAAGAAATTGGTGTGTGTGTTTTTAAGAGCCAGCATATACATTTTCTTAATCAAGTGTTCCAACACCATGAGGCTTTTTAGAAATGGGACAGCTAAACTCTGTGCTCTATGCCCATTTCTCAAATTCTCCTGATTTTAAAATGCAACTCTCATTAATTAATGAGAACTCTCATTCTACCTTCCCAATAAAATTCTGCTTAAAAAGGCAACAAGTACAATCAAAAAGGCACAAACTATGCATGGGCTAAAGGAACGTGATGCAGAGTCATGGCAGAGTTACACACATGTACCTTTTTAAAGTGGCAAAACTTTTTGACTTTTCAGATCCAGTGTATTAAAAAATCAGGAGGAAGTCCAGACAGCACACACCATTTTACCTGTGCATTTATATCTATTTTTGCCTCTCTTGTTCTATAGGTCAATACTGCAGCCATCAGCTAATAATCTGCCAATACCAGATTACTGAAAGACTGCATTGGCACCAATGGGAGCTTATTTTCCTTGTCAAATAGCAGCCACATGAAGGTCCTCCCCCCCCCCACCCCCTTTATCTTCGAAATAAAACTTAAGCCGATCAGAGCTAATGATGGACATAATGTCCAGTTTGGCCCCAAGACTAGCAGCAGCTCTTCAAGGCAGAGATCGTTTTGGACCCTACCACCAGAGAGCCTTTAACTGCATATGCCAGGGACTGACCTTGGGATCTCTGGTCTACCATTAAGCTATGGCCTCTTTTTCTGTCCACTGCAATTCTAAGCCAATGGAATGGAATCAAGAACCCAATATAAACAAATACTCTTGTCATTTTGTCCTGCAGGAAGCACTCTGTCTTTTGTCACAAGGAAAAATGTACCACACTGGTTTCAAACTAAGCCCCTCCAATTCCTACCTGGCTTCAGTGACGCTGGCAATGTCCGTTCCTAGGAAGTGAGGTTTGGGCAGAGTGGTCACAAAGTGAAGGTTGGAAGGGTTAAAGATCCGTACTGTGCCGTCAGCACAGCCACAGAAGATGTAATCTTGGTTCACAGAGATGCAGTTTGCCACAGTAGTCTGAGGATAAAAGACACCAACATGAGCAGCATTCTTCCCAAAGCCACCCCATGAAATGTGACGAAGCACATGGAAATTGAAAGTCAGGAAAAAAAGTGAGATGAGATGTAGGGAAGAGCCATGTAGTCTGGAGATCCTTCATAAGCAGATCCTTCGAGAATAGTCTGCTACAGGTACTAGAACATCGACCATACTCCTTACTGGGCAAGGATGCTGAACCAGGGGGCGAAGCCAACCCTACATAAAAACATAAGAATACTTCCAGGCCCAGTTTTAGTCAACTCTGCTTTAGTGCTTTATTATTATTATTATTATATTGCAAATTGTGCACAAGTCACAAAAAATGATAAATGGGAGGCATGATGAGGAAGTGGAGTGCTGGAAGCAATGACTGCATTCTGACTTACTGTGAAGCTGTCTGTGTTCTAAGTGAAAGAGAAAAGGTAGTCTCAGTGCAGAAAGGAAACAAAGGAGAAGAGAGACAGACATTGAACTTGGATAGTGAGCAAAGACTTAGGCTCTGGTTAAAAACACAGATCAAACTGGAGCCCACTGCATTCACCCTTTTTTCATTTCACAAGGAAGAGAACCTTTTCATCACATTGTGGCTCAGCTGTAACACGGCATCATGCGTCTAGGCATCAAAATCCAGAAAATGACAACTTCTAGGGGGCAGCACAGGAACGCCTGGCACAATTAAGCTAATCCACACTGTAGCTCAGCTACAGTAGGTAGTCTGTAGGTAGGCGAAACAAGTTGCCATTTCTCAGCCTGACAGCGCAATCCACCATAAAGATCTGCGGGCGGCCCTGCTGGATCCTATCCCCATTCCAGGCCAATCATGTTCGGCACAGAGGTCTCCTTGCAGGAAGGGGACATTCATCCCCTTCCCCCTGGTGTAGCACAGGGAGGCCCCAATGGGGCTGGCGTAAGTCCGAGAAGGCCGTATAACGGCCGCCATCCCCGCCCCCTCCCGGGCCAGCTTGGCCAACTGCTGCCCTCCCATGCTGCCCAGCCGGCCCCTGCTCCTGCCAGCGGGAACCTTACCTTCCTCCACTGGCGGCTGGGTTGATCCAGCACCGGAGTCGATCCGGCCAGCCTCCACGTCGGTGGCCCTTACCCTAAAGTAGTCGCAAACGTGCTTTATGGCACGTTTGTGACACTTTCAAACGGCGGAGCGCGCTCTCCACCGTTAGAAAGTTACAGTGGATTGCGCAGTCAGTCAGTCATAATCTATAACAGGTACTGATGCGAGTCTAAATGGAATAAGTATTGTAAACCCACTTCACAAATCAAGTACTTAAAACATTTCTAAATAAAACTGATTTTACTGGAGGAGAAAACACCTAGTATACACCTAAGTGCTGTTAAAACTGCTATTTCAGACAACTCTCTGAAATATTGATGGGCCCCTCTCTCATGTATTAGTCAACATGGCACTTAGGACAACCCCATGTCTAAGCAATTGAGGCTTTGCAAGGTTTAAGTGGGTCTCGACAGGAACACATCGCGGAAATGCCTCTCTTTTTCCAGATTTCTACTACTTCTCATCAACGAGAAACTCTCAGGCCCAAATTTCATACAACATCCACAGTCCCACATCTTTAAATGAGGGTGCGCCCCATTCACATGTAAAGCAGAGAAACAGGATGCAATTTTACAGGCCCCACTTGTAGAAAATGCAGAATCATCCTTCAGGCCATGCCTCCCCCTGCAGTGCTTCTCTCCCTGCCAAGCTCACTTCAGGTATCTAGAGGAACAGTATGTGGGGAGGGGGGACTGCCCAGGTAAGACCATTAGGGGAATGGAAGGTTCAACATACCCCTGCCCTTGCACTCCTTTGACCCTTTAAATATCACCATTCACTGGACATGGGAGTCACATCAGTTAAGCCCAAGCTATCTCTTATGTATATCCCACCTTTCTGCCATACATAGAAGTTCCAAGACACCAAGACTCTCATCCAGGCACCGGCCAGATCCAGACCTGCTTGGGTTCAGCACAGTGGCCATATCATGTATCCTCAGAAAAATGCCCTAGGATGAGCTTGTGGGCTTGGAATATCCCCATCATCCTTTTTTTTTTCTATGCACAGCTATCCAGAGGCTACGGATCTTGGACTTACTCTCAGCTCCACCCACTTGTCCAGCAGCCTCTTTTCGTTGAATTCACACAGGAGACCTGAGGAAGTGATACAGAAAGTGCTGTCCGCTTTTTTACCCCTGCCACATGCCACGTCCGTGAAGAAGTTGTTCCTCAATTCCCCGAGCAAACCAGAGCGCCCAAGTAAGGGCACAGTGGCATTCACCTGGCAAAAGACAACAACACATTAAGACTGCTGTGTGCTGGCGAGCACAGAAAAGTTTGAAAAGAACTAGTAGGAGAGGCTCAGTGAAGTGGACATAAATATTATGGGAGAAAGCATCTTCTGCCTTCTTAGCCAGCACTATCAATAAGAGTAATGATAGGTTGTCTGTACATCTGAAGGTCAAACTACACATGTTATTTAACATTCCCCCCCCCCTTTCATTGTTCTTTTTAGAAGCAGATCAAGACTGGACATGGAGGAAGGGGTGAATTTTGTTTTAACCCCTTCCCCACATGCCGCAATCCCAATGAGAATTGCCCCACTTGAAGTTGCTATTTGCCCCAGTAGAGACTGCAACTGGTGCTAAAAGCAGCATCCCTCCAGGGGCAAATAGCAACTAGGGGGAAGGGGGATGTGAACTGGAACCACCGCGCAAGGAAAAAGGTAAAAGGGTTGCTCCATCTCTCATCTATGCCATGGATGGGTCATCCTTATCAGGCTCTCCCACAACTGTCATTAAAAAACAAACAAACAGAAAGAAATACACATTTAAAATAATGTGTAGCTTGACCCAGAAACTGCTGGGAAGCTGCCAGGCAACAGTCACAAACATAAGGCAAAACCTTCTGGAAATGATGTCTTATCTCTCTCTCTCCTCAGTATCCCTCCCCACCACCCACAAAGGTGAACTTTTCTCACACTGCCTCTTACCTTGGAGGTTTTGCTGTCATCCAGGTACCAAAATTTGATGTGCCGGTTTCCAGCCGTGACAAAATAGCTACAGTCCTCAGAGAATGAAACTGCTGTCACTTTGCTTGAGACTTTATTGGCTGCGACAACAACGTTTTTCTGGAAAGAAAGTACTCAAGCAAATCAAATCTCTTGTTTAAGTCAAGAGGCTCCACCTACAAATATAAGCAGTGAGCGACACATCAAAGATTCACACTCCATTTGCAAAAATTAGGTAGGAGGATGAAAGGACAAAGAGGAGGAAATCTTTAGCCCCTTGCAGATATTCAGTCTATGTACAGGGAATGAGGAAGAGGCATGCTGATACCTATTTGTGCAGTTTGTATGTGTGGAGAGTACACTGAATGCGTACAGATTACCGTGCAGGGCCTGCGGCCACAAGTCTGCCCACCCCTCCGCACAATGTACACACACTGAACATTTGCAAAGATGATGCATTCCATATTATTCCATCTCATCAACAGAAATCTAATTATTTGAGCCATCACCACATATCTATAGGCTGCCTGTTTTCTGTATGTTGCCCTTGGGATACCACACATGTAGATTAAGGGTTACCACCATTCTTTCCACATCCCACAATCTTAAAATGTTTCACATCCATTTCATTTAAAAAGATGCATATCTTTCAGACTAACATTAGCAGATGCTGGTTCCAAGTCTCTGTGGTGAAATGGGCAAAGACATCTGAGAACATTTGTAGTGCTGTTAGACAGTGGTGTACATAGCCATATCTTATTAGTCCTTTTTCCTTGCTGTTACTTGTGCCATTGGATAATAAAGCGACAGCAATATATGCTTTATGCTCAGTACACAATGTGCGTGCGTGCGTGCGCGCGCATATGCACATCTTCAGACCATGATCAACTGGCAGAAGTTGGCATTACTGTCTAAAAAAGTGTTTGTTTTAAAAGACAAAAACAAACTGATTACACAAAAGACAAAATTATCATGAGGCAGAACTGAAACATCTTCTAGAATATACAGTGCAAACAAATAAAATGTTGGATTAAATTAATACTGCATTATTTTATCAGATGCTAGATAAGGAGGGATTGTTCGTACAAATTAGGAGACAGCAAGGCATGGCCCAGACATTTTCCAGGCCAAGAACCACCAGCTGTGCATGCACGTCCTGGTCCCTTGCCTCCCATCGGGGGAATGTGGGGCACTTCCTTTAATCACAAGGGGTGGGACTTAGGTTTACCAGCACATGTAGAGGAGGCAGTTCATCTGCCCACCATGAAATTAAAGGAACTGTCCTGAATTCCCCGGGTGCAACAGGAAGAGCCAGGACTGTGTGCATTCCCATTTCTATCCCATGGAGCTGGTCAGACAGATAGCAGTAATCTCCAAATCGGTCCACTGAGGCAAGTCGAGAAACAAGAGTTAAATACACCACTGACCATGGCTATGTCACAGTGGACTAAATAGCATCTTTTAAAAATAAATAAGATCCAGAGGTATTACAGGGCATTACCCTCCCCAAGGATGTTGCCTTGTGTTCACTTGGCAAATACAAAACCCCATTACCATTCTAGCCTCGCTTGTGCTAAAACTTGCTTATGCATGAATTCCCATATGTTAATCTAACAAAAATGTGAATGCCAAACTGAATACATTTCAGTTCTACAAGCAATAAGCTATGCTCTTGTTCAAACAAAACTGCCTGTTTATTTGGAGTTCTGATCAAAGGAATCTGTCTCCCTGGAGAAACAACTTCTACAATCAACTGTAACAACTTGTTGAAGACCTTGTTTCTGGGTATCACACAGGGAGCAATCAAATTTTGAAAGGTAGCTCAGGAAAAAAAACATGCAGGTCTCTTTGTCGCCTAGAAGGACCTAGACACAATTATATTGGCCTTCTCAAGCAGCAACCACAGGGAAGTCAGAATGGATACTAGCTATATCAAATGTAAAATATTAGAGAATTTTTCTGCTTTGGGAGTGGGCACCTAAAGCACAGTAAACAACCTAAGAGAAAAGAAGGAAAGGCCTGCTGTGAACCTGCATTGTGTGCTCATTAGATAACTAAGGAGAGGAAATTATGGAGATGAGCAGGTTATTTTCTGATGTGGAAATTCTCTCTGGCTGAGCTGCTACTAGACTCTAGAATGTTTATTCTATAGATTAGGAAAAACAAGAAGTCTTTCTGCCCTTAGTGCTGATTCCTGTTGCAACTATTACAGGATTCAGAAGGTCAGAAAGCCTTTCACCTACATATTTGATACACTCGGCAAATTCCAGCTTTTCTTAGTACAATCTGAGTTATTCTGGTACAGGCTTTTGATTCTTGGTTACGGCGGGATGCACACCAACCAGTATAAAAAGGAACACCCACTTTCCTAAGAGCCCTCCAATAAAATAGTACCCGATCAATAAAAGGACACAATGTTGACTTGTGTATCAGTTCTTCTCTTGCACTGAAGTTGGGTATTAGGAACCCAACATCCCAAACAAAAAGGGTGAACAAAATCAATAGCAGCTCACAATATGTTTGAAATCAGTGGGGTTCTTAACATTAATTAACATATTCCACATTAGGATGTAGCAAACGTATCACACAAGGCTTACTGTAGGGAACAACCTTCCACTGCGACTGGCATAACACGGTAACTTATTATGATCGTTTCATATATAATTCCTATGCATGTCCAGACACCCTGGGAGGCAGGATCAACCGATTTCTTTGAGCTCTTTCAAGCATACCTACATGAATACTAAAAAGAATCTTGTTATTGCTTTACCTTCCATGACCAAACATTGACTATCATGTCATGCTGGTATCCCACGGAGACAATGTACTTGGAGCTTGGGGAAAATGCCACACATGCCACTCCATACTTATGTTCTTGAAGCTCAGCCACCTGGGTATGTTCCGCAACATCCCATACACGAACAGCAGGCATGTGCCCACTCTGGAAATGGAAAGAGAAATGGATAATAGCAGAGAACCCTAATCCAAAAAAAATCATCAAAACAGTTTACATATATAAGCTGCAATTCTAGCATGTTGATTATAATGAGGTGTACCATAATGCGTTAGTCAGAACATCTCCGGGTATGGACCATGAGGTTCTTTTTGTTAACATTTGAAGTTTTGACAGAGATAATGAGGTAATTTTCGACAACTAGTAACTAACACAGTCAACCACACTCTTAAGCAAACACGGACCCCCTCCCATCTCTAACTACCGGTATCTCCCTATCTTGAAATACTCCTCTGACCAACTGCCTCCCCAACATGAATGTGACCAGAGTAAGGAAAGAAGGAAGAGAAAAAAAAAAGAGAACTTATGTATGGTTAGTGAAAAATCAACTAAAATGCCATGCTCCGGGAACATATCTAGAAATAACTGCCAAGGTGAGACAAGTTTATCAGGATTACTTCTGCATACTCCTGGTATGCAATTCATATTTTAGTGGATAAATCTAAAAGCTCTTCAATCCAGCAATCTGTTGTTGGCACAGACCTACCTTGAATGTCTCATATAGTTCATAATAATTAAGCTATAGGAAGATACAGACTTCCAAAATTATAGCATAATAATTCATTTTGCCACTCAAGGTGCTCCAGCATCCCAAGGCACAAAAGCTTTCAGAAGCACCCAAATTACAGAGATTGTTCCTTCTAAAGCCCTACATGGCTTAGGCTTCCCACACACATATGTGTGAAGGGCCTCTCAGTGAAGGACGATTGATGGGAACAAGGTGCAGGGTGTTTTAGCAGCAGCAGCCTGACTATGGAACTCCTTCCCTCTGGAGGCACAAATGACTCAGTCCTTAGCGGTTTTTAAATTTATGGTCAAGACCTATATATTCCATCTGGCCTTTGGCTTATGGTGCTTTTTGCTCTGTGTTTGCTTTTGATATTTGTCACTGTTGCTACTATATATGATGATGATTTAGATTTTGTTTATTGATTTTAGGATTTAGATTTTGTTTATTGATTTTAGGATTTGCTATTTTAATAATTGTTGTAAGCCACCCTGATGGCCAGGAGGGGGTGGAAGGGGGGGTAGAATTTTAAAAATAAAACAAATAAGCTTTGGCAACTCCTAATCAACATCACTAGAATCCTGTGATAGCAACAACATGAGCCAACAGCATCACCAAAGAGAACCAAGGATTAAACATTAGCTACAGACAACCATGAATTCTGCTGCTGCCGCCGCCCCCCACATTCTCTTGGTTAAGGATGAATGATGCACAAGAACAGGCTGTGCCATTTTTAAAATCCTTATTTTGCTCTGTTAGTTCAGCACCTTTCTCCAATCCAGCATCCGATCTGAAACATGTAAAAATGAGTGAAATATAGAGAAGCCTGACAGGCAACTCCTACTCAACAGCTTCCTTGCGATTTCACAAAAGCCTGGAAAAGGTATCCTACTAGATGACATCTCCATAGCAACCAGGCAGAATTGTGCTCTTTCTAAGCAAGAATTAACCAAGCCTCTTGACAGTGTGTAGAGAGGAAAAGGACACAAGTTTGACTACTGGAATCAAGATCTCCGTTCAGAAAATGAAATTCCAAATGGAGAGGTCCCGAGATAGATGCTGCTTAGAAGTCAACCGGCTTTGCAACTATACCCCCAGCGTTAACTGATCTGGAAAGTACAGCAATGAAAATTTCAAAATATACTCTGTTTTACATGCATGGTTGAGCCAGGATGTTACAGACAAGAGGGCATAAGGAGGGCAACATGGCTAAGTCAGAGAGTTGATAACACCGGTTTAAGAGAACCTTTATTACAAGGAAAGCCTTATAAGTTTGGTAGATAGATTTTCATCTCCAGTAAGACTATGGAGGAGATGGAAGATGAAGCGCATCTCACAACGGAGTCATAACTACATGGTGATTGTCACTAGATTATATGGCTTAAAAATAGGATACACTGATGGATAGAACGATTAGACCTAACAGCTGAAATGGAAATACGCTGCCTTCATGTTACAAGGCAGTGTACTTCTGAGTACCAAACGCGGAGGAAGAGGGGGGCAGGTGAGGGTCATAACCACTCTGCTTGCAGGCTATCAGAGGCTATCTAGCTGCCCAGAACTAGGAAACATTCCATTTCCTACAAGGCAACTCTTCTTACATTAACTAGGCTATACGGACTTTTAGCTATACTGACTTTTAGCATACAAACTGTCAAGACAGATATCCACAAAAGATTGACATCTACACTGACTACTGATGGACAGCTATAAATTTGCCTTGTAGGGGAACCACCCCCTTGCAATCCAAGGCATTCGGGATAATAAAAAAGAAACGTTTGTGTGCAGTGCCCACTAGTAATCAACCTCAGAAGACACAGATGGCAGCCTTCCAGCATGGACAAGAAGAGGACAGTCAACATTTTTGTGGGCTTCCAGCGTCCAGCAATTCAAGCTTCATTACACGTACAGTATGAGTATTGTGTATCTGGTCTGCATTAGGAACTGAATGCAGTCATCTCTGTCTTCCCTTTATATGCCTTTCAAAGGGGAAAACATTTTTGCCAGCAACGGACGAAACCCTGCCAAACCCACAGGCACCAGGATCTTTGTCACAATTCTCAAGGCTTCATTCCAAGTGTGCTTTCCTTTCCTTAAAGAAAATAAGGCTGTTAACATCATTGTCTCCATATCCCACAGGGTGAAATCCAAGGCAGAAACCAGCACAAGTAACCTTTGGTCCACTTCCTTTACTTCCTCCCTGACATGAGCAAGGGGGAAGAGATGCCCAGTGCCCTTGGCTAATTTTCACCCTGCAAATCCCAGCTCTGTGCTCTCCATCTGTCTAAATGTCTGGTCTTTATTCTCGAGAGAAACTACTCCTAAAAGCAAAGCTACCAAGACCAGACAAGCAACTGAGCTAGCTAGTCTCCACCATGAATCATTTGAATAAATCCTAATGCGTGGGCAAATTAAGAGTTCTCTTATAGCTATTTTAACAAACTATTATACATTTTCAATGTGAGCAACACCATGGTGTAGTGGTTTGGGAGTCGGACTTAGACCTGGAAGATCCAGGTTCAAATGCCCGCTCAGCCACAAAGCTTCCTGGGTGACCTTGGGCCAGTCACTATCTCTCAGCCTCACCTACCTCACAGGGTTGTTGTGAGGACAAAAAAAAAAAAGGAGGGGAGGAAATATGTACACCACTCTGAGCTCCTTGGAGGAAGGGTGATATAAAAATGTGAAAAATAAAATAAATAAAATATTCCCTACTCTCAAGGAGAAGCAATGAACCTTTTGTCCAACCATGCTGACACACCTTCCCAATAAGCTAGGGAGCTGCCTTATGCAGACAAGTCACCTAGGTCCATAATGCGACTAGATAGGAGCAGCTCTCCAGCATTGCAAAAGTCTTTCCCTGGTTTTGCTACTTGAGATCCTTTAATTGGAGATGCCAGGAAGGGAACCCAGGACCTTCTCTGTGCAAAATGTATGTCCTACCACTAAGCCACAGCTCCTCTAAAAGGTCTGGCTACACATCATATAGGAGGCAACTGGACTGATTGTTTAGTTTCTCCTGGTGTTTAGTTGAAGCCAAGCAGTTAACTCTCAAAACTGCAGATCTCTCTACTCCGGAAGATGAAAAACAAAAACATAGCCAGCAGCAGTGAGACAAGACAGGACTCCTTTGCTCAAGGAAGAAGATATGCTGGCTCTTTTGACTTGCCAGGGCTCTTTCACCCCCTCACCAGGGGCAGGAAAATGTCAGGAGTGAGTTCAAAGACTTCCAAACCCATGGAGACAAATGCATGCGAGGTTTCACAGGAACGTGGTACACAAGCCATGTCCCTCCAATAACCCACACACACGTAATTGCCCTGCCCCATCCTCCCCATGTCCAGTGTTTGTCTGCAGCAACACCCTGGAAGGCACTCACAGGCAGGATCCCTCCCCTGATTCAGTGTTTGCTATTTGCGACAAACACTGATCACGGGGAGGATGGGGGGCAGGACAGGGCTAATGTGTGCGCATCGTTGGAACAGGAAGGGCTGGCGCGCATATTCCTGTAAGCCCCTCTTGTGTTCATCCACGAGAAGACAAATGCCTGAACTGAGCTAAAGCTAATAGCTAGACTCATTCACAGATTCCAGTTTCGGGAGATCTTTCTTCTAATACAGGAGAACTGTCCATAGAAATCAATAGAGAACCTAAGATTTTATCATAGCCGCTACTGGGGAGCAGTATGTCTCCCCCCAGAACAAAAGGCAGCAGTAAAAAAAAAAAAAAAAAAGGAGTTTATGCTCCTTCGAGCTCAGGTCTCATTTCCCATGAAAAACAACCTAGGCTAGGGCGTTTTTGAAACACTTAAAAGTACAACACATCAGTACACCACATCAGTACACAAGTCCATGGAGCACAAGGCCTCTCCATGTAATTGAGCACAGAATTTGGACTGGGAGTGAGTCTGAAGGTGAAATCTATGTAGATTAAACATTGCTGCAATCCGAGGAGTTATTTTAGCTGGAAATCCAAAGCAGCTTCAGTCCCACCTCTAACCTGCAATATTCACAAGTGGAAGATATTGCAGGGCTGTCATAAGCCACAGCTCACCCCACGCATACACTGGCAATATGGGGATAAGAGACTATTTTGGCATTTGCAGGTAGTTTTTAAAATAGCCAAACACTCAAAAATATCTTTTTCACATGAAATGAGACCTAGGTTAGAAAGATCATGAGCTGTTACGTTGTGGGGGAAGGGACACCACGTGGTTGCCCAATTGCAGACACACTAAAAATCTGAATTTCTGCGTTGACATCCATGGACAGCTCTCACTTCCGCCCTGGGGGAGACAAAAATAGGTTGCTTTCAGTGTGAACACTGAAATCTCCTATCCAGATGAAGAGATGAGTTACTCTAATATCTTATCTTCACAGGAGAGCCAGCACTTCAATCCCTCCAGCCTTCTCTGCCTGTTGGCACTGTTGTGGGAGGGAAACTTTTCAGATTCTTGGGCATTGAGAGTCCACATAAGCAGCCATAACATGCAGTCAGAGACTCTCACCCTCCATCACTTACCTCTCCAGTAACAAGATATTTTCCATCAGGAGAAAAAGCAAGGGCCGTAATAGTCTTCCTGCATAAGAGGGGGAAAAAGCATAATGTGAAACAGCATCAGCATTGGATGAAGCCCTGGAGCTTTCCGCCCAAAACTAAATGGGGAGTGGGTTTGGACAAGCACGTAAAAGCAAAAGTCATGCCAATCTATGTTAGGGGGGCTTAATGTCATCCCTGTACTACCCTATAGAATAAGGTCCCATGAGTGACAAACATAGTATTCTAGCATGTCTTGGAAAGATACAGCTTGAACAAAATAGTGGCTCTTTAATTTTAGGAACCTAGTAAGAAGTTTGGCTGCAGGCATGGGTGTACAAAACAAAAAACTAAATGAAGTCGATGTGGCCTATGCCTGTACATGTCCATGTCAACCTAATGGTCTCCCTAGCATGATTTTCCAACTAAGATTTGTTTGGGTGGTTGATCAGATTAGAAACCATGCCTACAGGAAAGAGACCTTTTAAGCAAACAGCCAAGGCCCATCTCAGAACAGCACAAGTAAGCAACAGCTTCACGTGGACATGCAACAACATTTGGTTACAGTTTATTTGGTTTTCGTTCTTAACACCTACGCCTGCCAAAGAACTTTGTGAATTGGAAGTACACAGCTACAGTAAACTCATAAGGATTAATGGCCCATCTATGTATGGCCCTTGTCCTGTCTGTGCTTGTCCGACACAAATTTAACATTTAATTTCAAACTTTGATTTTTCAAACTTGGACTTCATCTAATTACCAGAACTTGGAGTATGAGCCCAAATATTGCTCTATCATTAAGGTAGAGGTGACCCCTGACAATTAAGTCCAGTCGTGTCCGACTCTAGGGTGTGGTGCTCATCCCCATTTCAAAGCCGAAGAGCCAGCGTTGTCCGAAGACACCTCCGTCGTCATGTGGCCGGCATGACTCTCCTTGCCGCAGCGTGTAGCATGCAGCTGGAACACGGAGCGCTGTTTACCTTCCCGCAAGCGGTACCTATTTATCTACTCACATTAACATGCTTTGGAACTGCTAGGTTGGCAGGAGCTGGCCAAGCAACGAGAGCTCACCCCGTCGCGTATTCGAACTGCCGACCTTTCGATCGACAGCTCATGGTTCAGCGGTTTAACCCACTGCGCCACCCGCTCTATCATTAGCCAAACACTAATCCCAAAAACTAACTACCAAACTATTATGAACTTCATTGAGTAAATTTTCAGTAACTCGGCTAGCTCTTTTTATTTTGCACAAATTAGTGATAAGTATTCTCTCTTAATTAGAAAGAATATAAGAACAGTCTTTCTGGATTAGGCCATAGGCCCAGCTTCCTATATCTCACAGTGGCCCACCAAATGCCTCTAGGAGCACACAGACAACAAGATACCTGTATCTCATTGCCACTCCCACTACAGTTAGAAAAAACCTCTGCATTTTCCTTCCAGATAGAGTAAGGCAAGGCACCAGTGCAAAGCTCTGGGTTTCACTCACCGTGAGCTATTCAGAATATGATGCTGCTTATTCTTTCTGGGATTGAACAGCACGACGACACACCTACAAAATGAGAATTGTAAAAATTGGCAAATGTATAAAACAGACTTGTGAACATAATTATTAGATGATATACTCTCTCATTCTTCCATTGTCTAGAGTTGGCTTCCCAGGTCCTGCAAAAGAAAAGTCTTCAGAACCATCCCGACACATACAGAAACTTTCATGCAACTAGCCCTTTTCAGACACGAGGTTATTTCCGGGAGGACCAATGAATGAGGGAGTCAAAGATGTTAGGGATATTGAATGTGCCTAAGTTAATCTTCAGGACAGTTTCACTTAGTAGCTGGTTATGCTAAAGCTGCTGTTCTAGCATATTTACAGTATCAATTTTCCATACAGCAATACTTTGACTTTATTCAGCCATTTTCAATTATAACCATTTCAAAATTTCGTCCACATGAGGTTATGTTAATTCCCTTTTAGGATCTTGGGCTTGTTATGGTAACCTTGAGCTCCACTGGGCTAAAGAGATACTTCCCAGACACGCTAGACTCGTTGCTAAGAGGGGACGTTATGTTAATTTCCACCCAAGGATCATCGGCTTATTATCGCTGCTTTTACGTTGTAAGTTCCTGCCGGATCCTTCCTATTCCCTGGGGTCAGGGGTTTTTCCCCCCAGAAAACATTAATCGGACTGTAACAGAGCTACTAGCTGATAGCATCCGGGTATTTGGGGTTTCTGTATAATTGAGGTGTGCTCGGTAAAGCCGTTTCATTTCTGAGCATGCCCCGGATGATCGGGGCGAAATGTAAAAATTGTTTTAACATCTTATAATAATTAATAAATCTTTTGAAATGACGGAGTTTGCCCGGCAACATGTTGATCTTCAATTCCTCTTGAAAATTTTGGCTTTATGAGGGACATCTTGGGGTGGTAAAAATGAGGGCCCTGTCAAGACATTTTTTTTTTATGGTGGCCAGGACTTGATCAGCAAATAGAAGGGCTATGCGATGTTTTGGGTGCCAGCTCTGCACCTCTGCATCCATGGGAGTGGCCATCTACTCCATGGCAACATTTGCATATTCACTTTGCAGGTCCACTTCTGGGACAGATGTCCTTGACAGTTGTGGATGCCCATTCAAAATGGCCTGACGCTTTTTGTACAAAATCCACTACCGCTTCCCAGACAATTGCAATTCTTTGGAGCAAGTCTGCAAGGACAGGTCTGCCAGAGCAAGTCATCAATGCCAATGGCCCACAGGTTGCCCCTGAAAAATTCAAAGACTTCATGCACTGCAATGGCATTTGGCACATCATACCAGGTCCCATCCACTAATGACTTGGTGGAAACATTTGTGCAGACTTTGACTTCAGGGCTCACCTTAACTACATCGTCAAAATAGGTCCTTACAATCAAAAATGGTGCATGCCACCACTAGTCAATCACCGGCAGTGTCATTTATGGGCAGAGAAGCTTATGTTCACGTTTGGATTAGTTAAAATCAGATTTGCGAATGCAGGCCAGCAATTAATAACTTAGCATCTAATAGGGGATGTGATGCACCTCATCTTCTACAAGTGGTTCAGATGGTATTAGCCTGTGATTGCAGGGGACTAAACAAATGGCACCCTGGCATTATCCATAATCAGACAAGGCCCTTGTCTAGACTTCTTATACTGTCCAGGTATCACCTGATACTTTGAAATCAACACCATTGCGTCTCAAGAAAGCCTCTTTCTTAAAGGCCATTTACTGAGGAGGGCAAGCTTGCAAGGTTGATGCCAGAATATACACTAGAAGTCTTATCCAATTTCTACACAAGCTGCTTACAGAAGCCATTACTGGCTTTGCATACACTTGCTGTCGAGGTACAAGATGGCCCACCAATAAGTTGACAATCTCTCTGCTGAAAGACAGCTTCCTAATGGTAGCACACAACCATGAAACACAGCATTTAAAAGCTGCCTTCGCTCTCCAGCATCGCAAAGTCAACTACAGGATTTTTTTTTCTTTTTTAGAAAGCAGGTGCGAGATCTTAAAAATGGAAAGTGTGTTGCTGGTGCTAAGTATTACCAGAGAGCACCTGAAAATAGCAGTGAGTGACTTTCCAATCTACAGGGAGGGGATTCACCATGGCAGGCAGCACAGCGATTCCTGGAAGCTCTTACAATGGAGAGGAGGGGGTCTCGGCACTCTTGGTCAAGGAATTTTCCAGATTAGCTACCATGGCTGTAAAACAGAAGTCAATGTGGGCTTTTTCCCCGCCCCTGCAAAGGGACAAACGTACCTAGCTCCAAACTGAATAGAGAGTGTGAGTATGAAAGGAGATAACACATTCAGATGTGTTAACCACCTTGTTTCATTTTTCAAGCTGCTAAAAAGTTTATTTATTAAATATGTACGCTGTGTGTTAATGTAAGATATTTATTAAATATACTTTTATTTTCAACTTAAAAATATACTTTGAGAAGAGGTGGCCTTGCAATTGATCCAAGGGCCAACTTAACCAGTGCTATGCAAATCTCTCTTCTGCTGAAAGCCAGAAAAATAGGGTTTCCTCGTAAAAGTGGGAGGGAGATTTATTTATTTATTAAAAATTATATCCCGCCTTATCCTATGCAGAAGGCAAATGCCCAAGGCGGCTTACAACAAAAATTAAAATACGCTTGTAAAAGATGGTACGCTTGTATGAAATGCAATGAGTGAACTCCCAGAGCAGGCTCACAGCTGAAATTATGTATGTCTGCACACATCCTATCACCCTGATTCATAGCGGGAACAGACCTCTGGGTTATACAGCAGCAACCACAATGACCACCCACCCCTTCGCAGAACTCGGCGCTGAGAGGATCGGGGGTTGAGTAGCTTGCCACAAAAGCATCCCTAAATAAGCAGCTCTGTTGAGCAGGAAAAAGAAAAGGTTGCACTTTCCCATTAAAACTAAATTTAGAAATGGAATAGCAAGGAACGTCAGAATCGCGATCACTCAGCGTATGAGTCATTCAAACACCTCCTATGTAACACCCAGTTCTCCCTTTTCTAAAACATTGTGGTCTTAAACCTTAGTCCTACTCCATAGTCACCCACCCCCTTTTTAGCCCCATTTTCCCATTTCAGTTCAACTCATCACTTTTTCATTCCACAAAACCCTCCTTGCTCCTTCAAGCTCTTCCCTCGACAGACTAACCAACACAGATTACTCTTGCAGTTTGGCGTCTTTAGCAACATTCTGCTCATTCCTTTTTTCTGGCAGGCAGAACATCTACAGGTGAAGTTTCCCCAGTACTGTATATTTTTGTTCTTGGAAAGAGAGTTACTGTGCAACTTTAAAAGATTTTGAAGCCTTGTAGAAAAGACAACCTTGCTTTCTCCTCTTCCAACACAGCGCATACACCCTTCTACAGTCCCAAAAGAATTGCAGATCACTGATGGAATTCCTCCAAAGCTATTTTTATTCAGTTAACAGATTCATAGCCTACCTTTCCTGATCCCTCCAAAGCAAATCACAATTTATACAAAATATATAGCATATATAAATCTATAAAGTTATCCAAAATTAATAAAAAATAAAACAGCAGATAAAGGTCAATCCTCCTTCTCCTCCTCTCTTGCTTTTGAAGCCTTTGCTATATTTCACAGGATTCACAATGGCTAACAGAGCTGTCCCTTATTTTTATCATTTGGTCTGGCAGCTAAACCAGAACTACAGACAATGTACTGGGTTGGGGGGTGTCATAGCAGTCTAGAAGTCCTCCTTCTAGACTTCAAAAGGCAGGCAAAAGTTTTACAGGTGCAGCTTCAACCATCACTGTGTTCACTGCAGTGACTGAGCAATCTGCATCTATGTTGCTTTCAACCCTGCCTCAGGTGAGATATGGCAATCCAAATAGATCTCCTTCCACACAGAAATAAAGTTTAGTTTGGATATCAAACATGTTATTCAGCATGTTGGGCATCTACTCACATACATGCACACCTATGCACAAACATGCTCTATTTTCCTCCTGCTACACCACTGAATGACAAAGGATAATGCTTCTTCAATGTCTGCACTTTCTAGAGCATTTCTTGCCTTCCAGATAAACGCCAACAGTGTTAAGGGGGGAAAGTACTAGTTTCCCCAAACATGTCTGCACAAAGGTGCCAAATCGCCTTTGTTTTCTTTGCTTAAAAGCTTCCCTGTATTATAGTATATACTGAGCATCTCATTCATTGCAAGTGCGCTACACAGTACAATCTGATTAGCGCTTCAGAGATAGATATCACATGGCTGAATTTTTTTCCTAATGCAACCAAGGAAACAAGCCGTGGTAATTAAATGAATTGTGAAGGGAAGGAATTCTGGAGTGAGTGGGAGAGGACTGGAGTGTCACAACATAAGAATTAGGGCCCTGACAGCTCCTATTTTCAATTCGTGAAAAAGAGGATTGTCAGAAAACAAGGCCACCAAGAGTGCATGGTCAGAGATGGAGTAAATAAATGCTTCAAACTTCAGGAGATTCTATACCAGATTAAGACACGACATGATTACCAGAGTACAATAATCGCTTAAAAAAAGGCATCTAGGCCTGCAAATTAATTGGAGATTATACCAATTAAATTATACCAATTTAAGCATATGCAGACAAGCCTCTGCAAAAACGTTCCAGGGGAATTAAAAAGCAAGGAGGGGCAGAAGGCAGCACAACGGCAAACGCACTGTGCGAACTATGAGCAAAACACCATTGGGAACAGGTCTCCCCTACACCTAGGAGAACTGGCGAGAGAGGTCAAAGGCCAGGGTAGGTGTACCAGTATTTCTTAGTTGTTTGAATCAACAGTTGTGTGAACATGCTTACCTCAGGGTAACTGACTGCCATCTACAACAATTTCTTCTTCCAAAGAACACACTGTATCATGCATATTACGCCCCGGGAGCCTGCTACTCTCCCGAGAAACTTAGGTTAACCTAACATCTCAACTTAGTAGAAAATGTATTCTTATTTCAAGTCCATCCATCCAACTATGAATGAAAGAACTTCGGGTGTGACCTGGCTTATTGAGGGCTGGGGTTCTACTCTTAGGCTGTGAGAGAGTAATGCTTTGAAATCTACTGGTAAGTTGTCAAAGTTTTAAGAAATTGTTGTTGTTCAGTCGTTAAGTCGTGTCCGACCCTTCGTGATCCCATGAACCATATCCCGCCAGGCCTTCCTGTCCTCCACTATCTTCCTGAGTTCACTCATTTTCATGTTCGTTGCATCGGTGATGCTGTCTAACCATCTCATCCTTGGCCTTCCCCTTCTCCTTTTGCCTTCAGTCTTTCCCAGCATCAGAGTCTTCTCCAGAGACTCCTCTCTTCGCATTAGGTGGCCAAAATATTTGAGCTTCAGCCTCAGTACCTGTCCTTCCAGGGAACAGTCAGGGTTGATTTTCTTTAGGATTGACTGATTTGATCTCCTTGCAGTCCAAGGGACTCTCAGGAGTCTTCTCCAGCACCACAGTTCGAAAGCATCTATTCTTCGGCGCTCAGCCTTCCTTATGGTCCAACTCTCGCAACCATACATTGCTACTGGGAACACCATCGCCCTGACTATACGAACTTTGACTGGCTGAGGAAGCACATACTTTGTGTGCAGAAGTTTTAAATACCTGGCATCTCCAGCTATCTCAGAACCCAATCCTATCCAACTTTCCATCGCTGATGCAAACATGCCAAATGGGGCATGCGCTGCATCCTGAAGTGAGGGGAGGCAGTCATGGAGACCTCCTCAAGGTTCCCTTACCTGGGGGCTGCATCGGTACTGGAAAGTTGGATAGGACTGGGCCCTCAGATAGGTACGGCTGGGAAAAATCACTGTCTGAGACCACAGAGAAGGACTGCTATTAGAGTAGACAGCACGGGGCTATGTGGATCAGTAGCCTGACTCAGTATGAGATAGTTTCATATATTTTATATGAAAGGCACTCAGTCCAACTGTCTAGAGGAGATTATGCAGGCACAGAACCAGGGGTCTTCACTATAGCAGTCCTTGGCAAATCAATCACCACACAAGTATACCCCTGGTACACAAAGGGCATCTGCCACAATTATCTGGAATGCCTCCAGAAAAGATGAACTGAGATTCTCCCAACTCAGTAAACCTGCAACATTCTCTTTCAGTTCTGTAGAGGTTAATTAAGATCATCAGCACCCCTCATGGTGTGGAGATGTGCATATCACACCTCTGTCAGCACTATTGCATCCACATTCAAGCTGAGATAGAGTCTCCCTAGATATATCTTCCAAAAGGTTGAAGGGTATAATAAAAACAACTTGTGAAGGCAGGAGACAGTACAGCTACCCAACTGACAGCGCAATCCTGTGCAACCTTGTTCACAGTAGATGCATCGGTGTAACAGCAGATGCACCGGTGTGATGTAAGTGCAAGGTTACACAGGATTGCGCTGTAAGAGGATTAATATCTGCCCTTCTGAAATACTGCTTTAATGCTGACAAAAAATGGCTAATCTTCTCACTATCCACCCATTCCTTCCTCCTCATCCTCCTTCAGTCCTATCATTTGCTTTCTTTCGCCTTGCACAGAACATGCAGTTGTGAAATGAAGGCAATGAACAACAGAGTGCTTCCTTCAGAATCACGGAAGGTGACTTCAAGACCATCTAGTCCAACCCCTTGCTTGAAGCAGGAAAATCCTCTGCAGAGCATCTCCAAAAGATGCCTGTCAAGCCTCTGCCTGAACCCTTTCAGAGAGGCAGCAGTGTAATGGCAATCAGTTCCATTGTCGAACTGCTCTTACTGTTAAGAACTTGTTCCCGATATTCAACTGAAATCTCCTCTCCTGAAGCTTAAGCCGATTAGGTCTAGATTTTAAAAAAAACAACCCAACCCCCTCAACTTTCCTCCTTTTTCAGCAATAATTTTAGTTTCTATGCTTGAGAAGCAGCCCTTAGGAAGGCAGAACAGAGCCACTAAGCTCTCAGAAAATACGGTGATAACATCCCACCTTCCCCAAAAGCAAACAAACTCTCACTTCTTCCCTTAAGGCTTAAGTTATGAATCATATTAACTCGTACATTTTCAGCACAACACAGTAAAAGAGAAGGAAAAGGGGCTGGTTTCTCCAGAATTAAGAATTATAGCAGCACTAGTCATTACTATTGTTATAGGAAACAAAGAAGAGGGCTACACCAGAGATTTCTGCAGCAAACACAAAAAGTGTAGACGTAAAGTTTGCATGTACACACAACTTTAAATGCAGAACCTATTCATGCCTCTAGGAAACCTACTTGGTCGCAGTTTTCCAGAGATATCTACTATGGGTGTTTCAAGATACACATACATGCAAATTTTTCTTTCACATTTTGCTCTTGTTGTGGAAAACACATGCATAGCCCCATGTTTCCTGCAACAATCTTTCTTGCCTCCTAGCACTGCCCTTATTTGTTCTTTCCAAAGGATCACATGCACAAAGAAGCCCCAAGTGCTCGACATTAGGACATCATCACTTTCTGCGACAATCTGCAAGAAAAGCCACAGGATCTTGTCAGAAGGTACCTGGCAAGCAGAGCTTAGGGCTCTGTTCTGCTGGAAATGCAAATCTAAAACACATGGAGAATTGCACATGACCCGCTCAGCACAGAGTCAGAACACACTGGAGGGGATAGTAGCACTGAAAAAGCTTGTTAGCCTGACAAATTCGTGCATTGTAATGAATCCTGACTGTCAAAACATTTCCATTCCAACAGTCTTCCCCATCCCATCCATGTTTCCTCAGATTCTCCCCGCTACTGAAGCCACCATCTGCTCCTGCAGAACCCACCCAGCAAAACAGTCTTCCAAGAGCACAGCCATCTGTCCTATGGAAAGCATTGAACTATAGAGGAGCAGAAGCAGAAACACCAGCAAAACATTAGAATTAATAGAGCACAAGAGAAACAGGCAACACCCCAGGAGAGGACATAATTATAATTTTTGCATTAATTCTCTAGATCATGAAATATATCCACACCCATTAATCCCTAAGGATGGGGCGGTGGGAAAGATGCCATTGATAAAGCATGTACCAGCTTATGAAAGTACTGTATGTTTTAGCAACAACAACAACTTCCTCAGAGAGGGAGGGTGGGTGTGTTTAACCCATTTACTGTAGCACCCGCATGGTAGCAAAGTAGAGATAGGAGCAAAGAGAGTATGCGACAAGGAAATACAAGACCTTCCCAACAAGTGCGTGTCTGGAAGCCTAGAGGGAAATTAAATTCACCTTACCTACAGTGGCCATAAAGATATCCCATTGCAACTGATGGCATGATTGGGGGAATACGAGCTCTGTGTGTGTGTGTGTGTGTGTGTGTGTGTGTGTGTGTAGGGGGGGGTTTAATCTATGCTGTTTCAAATTAAAATCAATTAGTGAAACACTGAAGAACTGACATTAGAAAAATTCCTGCTCATCCATAGTCAAATGCTTTTTTAAAAAAATATAAAGGCTTCTGAAAAATATTTGATAAATTTTGACAGATCTCTGGTAAAAAGATTTTTCCCATTGTTGGGAAAGCAGCCAACAATGGCTGTCCACAAGGCCTTGCTCAAATTTGGTGCACAGAGGACACAACTGCGAGATTGTTCTTGGCTGACAATAAACTCTCTCACACGTACTCATACAGAACAAGTATATGGGAAGAGTTGACATTCAGGCAAACACAACCAATTCGGGCCTTGGTGCAAAAGAGTAAAATGTTGCACTACAAATCATACTGTATAAATTTTATCTGGCTCAGTCTTGCAGTCTGAGAGGTTATTTAATAAGTAAGAAATACTAGGGAAACAATAGATGGAATCCAGTGGAAACATCTGCACTGCACAGAGCTCCCTTGAAGTGAATGGGAGGTGCTACTAATTGTGGGAGGCAGAAAAACCACTTCTAAAGCACAACAAGGAAGAGCAGTTCAGTTACCTTGGCAGTGGGGACACATTCCCACTGCCCAAAGCAGAGTGAGGCAAGACAACTGTCTCATTGCCGTCACTGACATCAGCTATGTGACAACATGATGACATCATATCCATGACGTGATCTCCGATTGGCTGGGATGTCATACAGGAGAAAAGAAGTCCTATTAAGCTAAAATAAAATTGGCACTGAAGCAGGAGCAGATTGGGAGAACAACTGAACAGGCACAAAAAGTGGAAGGAACGTTTTGGGGAAGGCCTTTCCCTCCCCCCCCTCAAAAGTATGCAGTACAGTACTGTATTTTTCACCCTAAAAATGCTTAGAAGCAAACACAAAGAAAAGCCTAATTTCTGCGCAACAAACACACTCTGCAACTGAACAGTTAACATACTGCTACCCTTTTACAGTACCAGACACACCCACAGTTCTTTTTTACTGTGGTTCAACAAAAAGGAAAATATTCACCCATTACAAAAATGAACTGAGAACTGCTCGAGGTTGGAAGCAGACATCTCATCAATAATAACATATCACAAGACAGACAGGTAGTAGCTATTAAAACAGGCAATAAATTAAGCAATTTAACTGTCTATGCTTTCCATTCAATTAAATTAAGCCACTTGGGAAATTGTGCAAGGCAATAAAACTATCTACGATGCAAACAAGACGCTACTCTCTCTAGACACTTTAACTTATAATCACTGATGTATGCATATATAATTTACACGCTCTCTCACTCACTCACTCACTGGAACCCCTCCACCAAGTTCCAATGGCCACAGAAGTTACAAAAGGTCACCTGCAACAATAGAGCAACACTCTCCACATGTCATGTGACTGATTCAAGTAAGCATTATCACGCCATCCACTGCACACAACTCCAGGAGAGTAAAAAAAAGAACCAATTCCTTGAAAGCACCAAGTCCCAAGCCACTATTCAAACAACCACTGGATCAAAATTTAACATACAGATGGTGGTTTGGGGAAGGAGGGAGAGGAGCACAGGTTCTACAGTAGCTGGCATTGCACATAGTGCGAGAAATTATCCAAGGGCTCTCATTCCTAACACACACAGCCTCTTTTCTGAGGCACATGTGCCTCTTCGAAATGAAAAGGAAGAGACCTTCATGCTTTGCCAACTTCTTATGCTTTTGATGTGAGGTTCTGGCTGGTTCCACTTTTTTTTCCCCCTTGCATCCTCTTAACCTTGTTTTCATCTATTTCTATGCCAAGTGCTGCTATTTTAAGATGTTCATATTTATATTGTTTCTAATCTACATTATTAGGTCAGATACTGTATGCTACGTTGTGTGTTATTTGACTGGAAGTGCGGCATAGGAACCTTACAGATAAGAACCAAAAGGATCTGCAACAAAATGTCGCATCTCCCCAACCGTTATTTCCACCTGGCTCAAGCAAGACAATTATGATGATGGCGATTAAGCACATACTTGACTCTACCCTTGAAATCAGTGGACTAAAAAAAGGCTTAATTTTGGTTACTTTGTATACCTTAGACTGGCTACAAATAATTCAAATCCAGAAAAGAAAAAAAGAAAAAAGGATCCTATAACTGGTACCATTCCTTCTTTTTGCATTGAAGGCCAAGCTTGGAGAACCCTGAAGGCCAATTCACACCATAAATATGCCTTACCAACACAAGCAATCTTGACTGTCTTCTTATTTAGGCAAATTTGATGTGCGATCCAAGCAATGCACTGTCATCAATTTTCATACAAGGTTTTTTTTGGTTTTGGTTTTTGGTGCTTTATTTTCTCTTAATCAAACTGTGGGGGAAAGTTGCAGCTGGCTCCAATAAGGCAAGGGTGGTGCTTTCCTGACTGACAGACAAAAGGATCAGTTAATCAGTCAGCACTCCATAGCCCAGCTTCAAGAAGTGGGGGGGGGGGGAAGAGAGTTGCTTTGTGATCCACACAAGAAACCACCAGTTAGCACATCTGTTGTAAACCAGAAGAATAGATTCCAGAAAAATTCCAAAAAAGATTCCAAAATCTTTTGGAATTCCAAAAAACAGATTTTGGAATTCCAAAAAACAGATTCCAAAAAAGACTGTCTCAGTCCTTGAAGACTATTTGCATGTCAGGGATGCAGCAAGTACGTTCCCACAGTTGAATCACTGTTGAAATTACTGTACATCTGTCTGTCTTCAGCCTTTGACTGCAGTGGTTGACTACGTAAGTTTCTTAAAAATATCCTGTTCTACACACATGCCTTCTGCAAACAAATAAAACCTCAGAGCCAGTAACCACACATCAACTTGCTCAGGAGAAAGAAAACAACTCTCATCAATGCAGGTGATGGGTATCAGGTTTCTTTTAAAAAATAAAATGCAATGCCTCAGACCTGGGCAGGATTTTTCCTTTTCTTAAATCTTATACAAGCTCAAAAACTTGGCTCTAAAGCAATTCATGTTGCTACATCACTGGTTGCTAGGAACAACAACTGTTCCTAAAGAGATGCCAAGTTCTTCTTCTTCCTTGCCTGGGAAAGCAAGTCATCACCTGCACCGGTAGGGCAACTGTAACTAAATTCCTAGGCAACACCATCCCTCTCCTTTTACAAACTTGGAAAGGCCTGAGCATAGCAAAGGATCTGGTGTTTCATGGTTTCAAAGAGATATTGCATTTGAATTGTTGCTTGTCATAAAGAGCAGAGACGACACCCATGGATGAACACATCAAAGAACCTGCCAGCTCTTCCTACCATGGAGAGCCTGAACCAAAGCTTCTGCTGCACAAAGCTGCAGAGCATCTCCAATATGCTGCTGCTCAGGGACTCCACAGTACAAAAGCTATCCATAGAACCACATATATCCAGATGCTACAGCATCTTTCCACTCCACCAACTGCCAAGCTAAACAACGTATGATTTTAAGATGTCTATTTTTGTTTTAAAATGTGAAACTAGTTTAACAATCCTTTTTGCTGTTCTTCCCATGTCAGTACATCTCAGACCCTTCTACATTCTCTCTGTGCAAGACAAGGGGAAGACGCAAGACCTGCTCAGGCCATAAGCTGCTATGCCAGAACGGTATTATTAAAGGGGGACAGGTATCAACTCAGAACTACATAAAAAGTAACAGAACGTTTGTAATCTTGTTCAAATGTGCCTATAAAATATTGTATGTTTGGGAGAAACGGGGCAACAGTGGTGACACCAACATATACACACAGTGGTCCACAGGCACACACCACACACAGCTTCCATAAGCACATGCAGAAATATGCATGTACGTTGAAATACAGGAAACTTGATGGGTATTATTTGTTAAGTGCCTAAAAAGCTAGGCACTGTACAAGATTTGCATGCAAGCAAGCAAGCACACCAGAGCTCATTCTAGTACGCAATAATGTACATCTGGGGTTTGTCACCCCCTAGCTTAGGTGGGGGGGGGTTTCATCCCTATTACACTCACAGAATCGTTTTGCCGGGCTTCAGAGAGGCCCCTACCTGTTCACCTAGGAAGCTCCTGCTGGTCTTGCCTGGTGACCCTTCTCTTATTGCCTTACTGCTATTTTGAGACAGGAGGGGCTTATAGACAGTACAGTACCTGCTTCCTCGTCCTCTCACAGGACAGCTTCCCTAGGCTGCTGTCTCTCCATGGCTGTACATGGTTTGGTATCCTGTCACTATAGCTTCATCACCGGCACTGGCTGGGGTTTTTGTATTTCTGTTCAGCTCCACACCTGCTACCCACCCAAAGTCTCCCCCACCCCCAGTGTTTTTGTTCCCCCAAAACTTCCTAGGAAGTGTAAGTAGTTGCGGGATCTACCTGGGGCTCATTCTGTGGTTGGAGTGCTGGTAAAGGAATTAGTGATTGTTGGCTTGTTGATGATGTGCTACTGGATGGCCCCAGCAGCAAGCCTGGTGACTGTACATTGGGGGGTGGGAGACCCCCCCCCCGGGTGCCTAGTGGGTGCAAGGCCAGGGGAGGCAGTGCTACTCCTGGAAAGTACTGTACATGTATTTTCAAGGAAGAAAATGTGCATTTAAATCACCTCTGCCACTAAAATTATTATGTCCACCTCTACCATATACACCTAACTTATAAGTAGTTTTTAAAATCTTGTACATGCATACAGCTATTGCTCTGAAGCTTCTCTGCACTTTCCTATAAGCAATAGTGAACATAAGAAGAGCCCTGCTGGATCAGGCCAAAGGTCCATCTAGTCCAGCTTCCTGTATCTCACAGTGGCCCCACCAGTGTTACTACTGCAGTCTCTGTTCCTAGTTTCATTACCATTCTTCGTGTGTAGCCCATGGTTCTAGACCAGGATTGCTAGACACCCTTAGTCTAACAACGTTATCCTTTATTCCAGAGCTTCGTAGCACCACAAGAAATCACATATTTCATACTGCAAAGTATTCCAAATCCAGAAAAATCTGCAAGACAGATGTCAGAACACTGTTAGCTTTCATCTGGCAGCTATTCATGATAGCTTTCCTTTCACTCGGGTGGCACATCTTATTCAGCTGCCTGTTGGAGAGTGCAATAGTGTGCCAGGAACCAAGGACAGCCCAAGATGATCCACCACCTGACCTGAAATCCCCATTGTTGCTGTTCCAACCCACTGTAACACACACACCCAAAAACTGTGCAGAAGGCAACAATCCAGCCCCTACCTCCTTGAGTTACACTTTCCTTGCGCAGTCCATTTAAACAAATCAGGAAGCATGTGCGAGGAAGAAGAAACACAAGGATGAAGGGGGTGGGACCGCTGCCTTCCAATCTGCTCCCCACTTGCTTTCAGCAAGCGGCAAGCGGATTGGACTGGCTCCGTGAAGTGGCGTAGCAAGCGGGGGTGGGGTAGCGGTCTGTTCAGGCCAGGAAGGGGTGCCACGTGAAGCCCAGCCAAGATGGCGGAGGTGGGAGAAGCAGCAGCACCAGCCGCTAGGTTCACCTCTTCATGTTTCAGTGGCTTTGCGATCTGGCTGCCACCCCCCTTCCTTCTCCTTTGGAGGCTCTCATTGAAAGAAGGAAAGGGGCAGCAGCCAGATTGTGAAGCCGCCGCCGCCATGTTCAAGAAAACGCCCTCTCTCGTACAAGAGCAGGAACACTAGAGCTGGGTAGGGCTCATTTCTAGGGTTTCTCAAAGGGCTCACTCTGCCTTCTGGGACCACCCACCCAGCTCTAAATCATCTATTATTTCACAGGCAAGAGAGTACAGTAGTGGGCATCCAGCTTGCTGTACTGTGTGAGAACCTATGTTGAGATTAGTCGGACTCCAACTCAACGGCACATCTCTCTGCCCCCCTCCTGAAACCTTGTCCTTTCTGATCTTCTCAGATTATCTTGGGATAGTAACTATGCAGCCACCATCCACAAATGCAGTGTGGATCACTGATGGTCCTCTGCCAAGAAGAGGAGCGCAAGGAGCGATTGCTCAGCAGCAGAGTTTGTGCTTTACATGTACAAGATGCCATATTCAGCCCCTGGCCCCTCCTCCCAAGTGAAAAATCTCAGGTAGCAAGTGCTGAAAGAGATCTCCACCTGATCTAGCATCCTTAAAGAGCCAGTATCAGAGTTGACAATATTGGGCTAGATCAACTGATGAACCGACTCAGAACAAGGCAGCTTAATCTCTTCCCCCCCCCCCAAAAAAAAAATCTGCTTCAGGGCAGGGGTAAACGCTCCCTGAAACTCTGTGTGTATAGACATCCATACCAGGTTTCTTATGCCCCTACTAAAGGGTAGTTATTTTTTGTAGACCCACATTGTAAACGACTTCCTTTCTTTCATCGATGGCATTCAGATGAAGCAAAGAAAAACTGCATCCACTTATTGTCAATAGCTCCATTTTAACTGGAGTTAGTTAGTAGCCAGTATTCCTCTTCGCTGCGGTCCAGTTGAGAACACTGACAGCTATGTTGCTTTTCTTTGGCACAGGGCAAAACCAAATCCAGCTGCAGGAAAGGTTATGCCAATCACTATGTTCAAGCAACAAAATAAAAGGACCATTATGGCCATCTTTTACAGAACATGAACCCCTCCTACAGTGCTATTGGGATATCCCCACACAGAAGGCAGATGGATACAAGGAATTCATACAACAGGAGGCCAAATTCCCAGCTAGATTTGGCTGTCGGAACTCCTGTACAAAGATGATTGTTAGAGAGTACACTAGCCCAATAATACAGAATCATAACCAGTGGTTAATTAGTCACACTACAACATAGCGGTCACGTTTATGACTGAGGTACTGTCACTTTTAGTTCTAGAAGCAAACATCTGTGATAAAAATCCTTACCAATGAATGAAAGTTATCAAATCCATTAGACCAGTGCATGGTTATTCAATTTTGGCCCTATCTCTGATTCAAAGTCCATCTTAAGAGATATAAACTAATTAATTAAGCTGGTACTTGACAGTAATCACATTCTTGACATCCCATGCAGGCAGCAAAACAGCCTGGTAGACTGCGTGCCGCTTGGTGGGTCAGAAGTTGTACAGGCCTGGGTTTAACTATTGAGAAAAAGGACGTGCAGCAAGCACACAAGTGTGATTTTATACATCACATACACACTGGAGTAAAAAAAAAAGTACTTCTCCAAGACCTGCATTAATACAGTATTTCCTTCCTATAGTCTATGTAGTGACAGAAGGTCCTTGGAAGGCTTTTCAAACTTGTGAGATAGTTATCCTTATCTAGGAACGTGCTGTGCACCAATTACAACTTGGCTAAAAGGTCACGGTAGCATTTATCTGATCTTTTTTTATGTCCTGTCCATTATTCAATTATCCAGAGACCACAAAAACAGAACACGGGGGGGGGGGGATTCTAAAAAGGGAGGACCATGGAAATTAAAAGATCAACACCATAAGGAATTTGTGAACAATCCCATGGCCAGAAAGAAGAAAAATCTTCATCCTTCAGCTTACAGTGAGATTTAGTGCTCAGTCTACCAAGACATCTCTCCATGTGCTAAGCAGATTTCTGGCTGGAGAGACACTGAGCTGAGTCCACTTCCCCCACCCCACCCCCTGCCTTGGCTGTGACACAGATGGCTGTCATTTTTCGGCTGACTTGGCTTATGACAGACCTAACTAAGAACCTCCCAAGCTTAGCAAAAACAGATCCTGGAAGTCCATGACTCAGGAGAGGAAAACTGCCCAGGTTCAGGAGGTTTACACTAAGTGCAAACTGCAAACCACTCCATTTTAGAAAGGAAATTGGGGGTGGTGGAAGGATTAGATTACCCGGCACTTTGCACTCTGCTTGGTGACTCCACAGGTCACATTGGTGCTGGAATTTATCTAGCAGAGGAAAATCTTGCACTTTCCAAGTCCAACGCATATGCAACGGCAATTTACCCCAGCATGAAATTATATCTGACCTGGCATAACCCATCTGCCAGAGATAGTGGCCTTGCAGCAAAATCTAAGGTTCAAAGTAGACATGACTGTGGCAGGTTTGTATTTCAACACAGACCAGCACTAATCATATAAAAAGGAGAAATGGGAGTCTGTTTAACAGCCCTGGGGCAAGTAGGTAAGGAGTGCCCAAGAACTACCCTGCCTCCTGCTTCTCTCTCCATAAATGCTCTCCTTTTCTCCCAGAAGTCATCGTGTTGGGAAACTGGACAAGAAGAGAAGCGCCCAGGGAGAGCAGCGGCGGTGAACATGGGGTGAGGGGGAACCCATGGGCTCTTTTTCGCTGACAGCGCCTCCTCCACAGAACTGGGGCAGATGATCTATATTTAAAGACATGAATCTGGTTTGGCTTCAATGTACTAACACAGGGAAAAAGAAAAGCCTCCAACTGCAGCAAGGGCAAAGTCTTGTAGAGTTGTTATACCTTCACTCTTCCATCTTACCACTATCTTCCCCTACTTAGCTCCTTGATGGTATGGTTTGCTTGAAATTATCGTGATTTTGTGAACGCAATACACTTGTCTATAGATGCAAATAATGAAAGGTTGTATTACGCTCTGGAAACCAGAGGATTTGGTAAATTGTCTTTCCCCAAGTTCATCATACGACCTCCCTCACATGTATGGCACTAGTCTCATTGTATCATTGGTCACTGTACTTTTAAAATTGCTGTCAGCTGCCTGAAGTCCTTTGGGAGTGAGGCAAAGTATAAATATTTTAAATAAATAAAAAATACTGTTCCACCATCACTGTAACGATGCCATTCCATTCAAGTACATTGGCTCCCAGCCGAGTCCTGCAACCGTTTCAGGGTCTTAAGGACTCTCACTTTCAAACTTCTCCAGCCCCTGTCCCCGACTGTACCTCATGTGCCCTGCACTCCCTTGGCCCTACACAAGCTCATCGACTGTCGGTTTCCTGCACCTTCTCCCACTGCTCTAGCCTTAGGGCTTTTGACATCAAGCTGTTCAGTCACTCTACTTCAGGGGTTCTCAAGAAGACAGCAGAGCCCCTCCTCAAAAACCACCTTTATTAGGCTTTATTAGTCCATTTGCTGGACTACCTCAGTCTCACCTTACCTTCACCTGCATCGTCATCTCTTCTTTCCTGCTTCACTCCCATTGCTCATTGCCAGTATTTTAGCTCACAGCACACCATTCTCTTACTCACTTGTAGACTGAAGATCTCTTGGACAGGGATTGCACCACATGTTGTACACTGCCAACACAGCTTTGGTGCTCAAATATTAAATACTATAGGTAGTAGCTTTTCCGGTGCCATCGGAAATACAGAACTGGAGGGTTTGGGGAATTGAGGCATTCTAGGGGCAAAGATACAATTTGGAAGCAAGCTGTCTTTGTTAGTTAATAATATACTGTACATCTGAAAGTCGCAGTACAGTACGAAGGAAGGAAGGAAGCACATGAGGTAATGTGTCAGTAGACACTTGTAAAAAGAGCTAAATGGGGCAATGGAAACCAATTACCTTCTATGCACTAGTAAAGAGCCACACTGATTCACACGATGCACAAAGCAGCATTACGTCCTCCTGGTACAGGCTGCTAGGCGATACTCAAGCCTGATAGGGTTACATACAAGTGGTTAGCCAGAGTATGTAAAAACATTTACCTGACTGGGCAAGAGATTAGGAAGCAACCATCAGCCAATGCAAAAAGAGGCAGGAGAATTTTTCCAAACGAGGGCGAAAAAGTACATTAAACACATGCAGTTCCACAAACTTTATTTTAAAAAAAGATTCAAACAAAATAAGTTGACACCAGTAATCAAAGCATCTGGCTTTGGAATTCAAATGGACAGACATTTTCCTCCTTTCTTTTTTTTTTTTTTTTTTTTTTTTTTTTGGTACTCTTCAACAGTAATCTCAGAGGATTTCTTAGTTTTGGTTTACTCCTTGTTTCTAGGATACCAAATCTCAACAGCTTAGTATGAAGAGATGCCAAAAGAAAACATAAAACCCACCCCACACTAAGGCATGAGTGAGGGGGGGTGTGTGAAAGAGCCACCACAGAACTTTTGCCTGTTTCAAAACAATAATTTGTTTTATTGAAAGAGTCGCACGAGGTCTCCTATCCCCACTAAACCTGAACACTGACTTATTGGTGTAACACATGAGATATCGTCTACATGCAGCTGCTCAAGTCTTCTTCCATTCATGGCCTGGTTTTGTGTCCAAAGAGGCAGCACTGCAGTAGGGAGGCCTTCCAAGGTAAGCTGCACGTTACTTGACTTGCTTTCTCCAAAAATAGCCACAGGAAAATGCTGTTGCTGCAGAATGCAGAAACACCGGGTCCCAGGCAAGGTAATAGGCTCCCAATAGTTAGAGCAAGAAGGGATTTTATGGTGCAGCAGCATCTAGGCCAGGGTGACCAACCTTCCACCATTAGGGCCTCTGCGTTCCTAAGAGTTGTGTAGAAGACAGAATCTTGGCAGCTGTAAGTGCTGATGGTGCTGCTAAAGCAGCTGCACCTGCTGAAATGCCCTCACCTATACAACCATTAAAGGGGCAGAAGCATTCAGGTTGAAACGTTGGCCACCCCTGATCGAGGCCTAGTCTCCAGGACTGAAGCGTCAATATCTGCTCACTGTGCCCCACCAATAATCTACCACCAGTACCCTGCATTTTTTGTGGCAAGGGACTTTCCATTGTCTGCTGAATTGGACAGGTTTGCTTGCATGTTCTGGATTTGAGAATATAATTTTTTTGGTTTTTTTATTTAAAAAACCATACTACTTCAATTGTACATACCCGCACGTAAAAGTCCGTTACATAAAACCAAATAATATCATTTCTCTATCTATTACTTCGTTTCTTTGCCTAACTTATCCTAATACAGTTTTTTTTCTTCAAGTTATCGGCGGAGTGGTCCCCTCCATCCACGGCCAAAACTTTATCCATTTAGCTCTTGGCATTCTCTTCCTTTCATACTCGCTCAGAGTCCTCATTTTACATACTATAAAATTAACAGATACCTCTGGTAATTTTGGTTTATTTGTTTTTACCTCCCTGTGTCTGGCATAAATTAAAGCTGTAAGGACTAACAGATTTAGAAGTCTTACCGTGGACCAGGGGACCATCCAAAACCGAGCAATCAGTCTTCCTTGTTCGTTAACTGTTTTTCTTTTCAGATTCTTCTTCGGGCCTCTAAAGATTTCATCTTTCCGTGTTCCCGATATAATGGTCTCCCAATTTTGAGTTGCCAAATCAGGCCAAGTAAGTTCTTTTGCAAGTCTTTTCCAGACCTCCTTTGCCGCAGGACAGTCAGACACAAAGTGTTGGATTGTCTCTCTTCGGCCCCTTTGCCGACAAGTTAGTCTGGGGCAAACTTGTTCATCTTCAGGTAACCATGGCCTTGTCACTCTTACATCACAAACTTGGTGGAAAAATCTCCACCTTGTCTCCCATAAAAAATATGGTACTCTTTTGTCTTTGAAAAACATTATTGGATATATCGGTTCTCTCAAATATATAGACATATATAGATATGTTCTGGATTTGAGGGTTCATTGAGAAGAGAAACAAATGGACCTGCAACAAAATGCTTCGGTCTATCCCAACCACTAGAAAAGGGCTTCTGTTCCATCAGTCAGCCTGAAATAAGAGTGTCTAATGTTGTTGGGGCCTCGTGTGGGAGGGGGAGCTTCAGGAGGCGAGAAAGGACACCTTTTTTTTTTTCTTTCCCACTTTGTCGAGGCCTTCTCTTGCTGCAGTATATAAGACTTAAGCGTGAGGCTTTAGGGTGACTGCTATACAGTGTGGAAGGCAGAAAAAGAAGAAGTGTTCCTTTGTTTCCTCCAGAAACACCCGTGTATAATGCAAGGAGGGGAGTTTTGTTTTTTAAATTCACAGCATGCATCTCCCAAATCAAATCCCACCCAAAATATACTTACTGTAAGTTGCTGAAGCATAAGCAGGTTAATTCCCTCTTTCTTATTCCCACCCATCTATTTTATTGGGTTTATTTCAGCTGCCAACCTAACATTTCACCCTCTGCTGTCAACATCCCACAAAGTCTTGGAAGCTAATAGGGGGACATGGGAGGTCAACTTCCACAAGAAGAACATTCCATCTAATCATGGAGGAAGCTTCTGTTTGTGGAGCAGACTCCCCACGGTGGAAGCGAAAGTTGCGATACCATGCTCTACTTTGAACTTCAAAATTTTAAATGAGTTGGGCTTGGATGGGATGATACTTTAGTGCCTGAACCATCCCCTCACGATTAAACATGCATGTATGCTCTCTCTCTCTCTCTCTCTCTCTCTCTCTCTCTCTCTCTCTCTCTCTCTCTCTCTCTCTCACACACACACACACACACACACACACACACACACACTCTGACCCCTCTCCTCACTCCCATATTTGTTTTGCTGAAGTGTGTGTGTGGGGGGGGGCTCATTGAACTGCTCCTTCATTGTGCATTGTAGTTCAGATGAACTGTGAACCCTGTTATCACACGCAATTAAAACCAACTAAAACTAACAGAAGCAAGGGGAGGAGCCAGGATATAAGTACAGTGTGAATGTACTCATTGCTGCTAATCACATGGGGCTGGTTCGGGCACTAGTATCATCCAAACAGATCCCATGTTTTTGGCAGGCTATACCCAGAGGTATAATTTCCAGGTCCAGCTGGAGAAAAGCAAAAGATACTTTGGGTAGTGAAACAAGATTCAAAAGCCTGTTCTTGGATATAGTCAAGATTAAATTCCAAAAGAGTTGCGTATTTTTAAGAGCATCTAATGTGGCTGCTTTTTATATCTCATAGTAACCATAGGTAGGCTTACCATTCATCCCGGTTTCGCCGGGACAGTCCCGGAAATCGGACCCGATTCCCGGTCGTGTCACGGGGGACGAATGGGCGCCGCCATCTTTTTTTTTAATTTTAAACTTACCGGGCAGCATCTTGGGTCACGAAATCTCACGTGATCCAAGATGTCGGCGCCCAAATCTCGTGAGGGCATCATGCCCTCACGAGATTTGGGCGCCGACATCTTGGATCACGTGAGATTTCGTGACCCAAGATGCTGCCCGGTAAGTTTAAAAAAAAAAAAAAAGAAGAAGAAGATGGCGGCGAGGCGAGCGGGTGCTTCTCCCGGTCGTCAGCGGCACCGGGAGAAGCACAGTGCTTGCCCGTGTTGCGCGAGCCTGCTGGAGGCTCGCGCTGGCCGGGCAAGCAGGCTGTGCTTCTCCGGTCTGGAGCACACAAGCCCAAGGGGAGGGCAGGCTTGTCCATCTTTTAACCTTTATTTGTTTAAACTAGTTAAGAGTTACATATAAACTTGGAAAACTGTGGTTTGTTGCAACATGAAGCTGGTTTAAAAGCAATTTTTTTTCTCTCTTCCTTTTGCATGCGAGACATCTAACTTCTAAATGTAGTTTTATTAGAATTTGGGCTATTGGGATTTGGACAAGTCCATTGTCCATTCAGCAGCAGGCAAAGAATTTGAAAAATGCGATCCGAGCCTAACACATAACCCTCAGATTTATGAAAGGAAAGAGGAAATCAAGATAAATCCCAGAGCAGCTAACTCATGAGAAGTTCGCACCAATATAATGTTTTGAGCACTTCAGGCCTGCTGGGCTGAAATTATGTTATTAAATGAGTTTTGTGCTTTCAAACTATCCCACAGTAAAAATAAAGGCCTCTTACATAACCTGGCCCTTTGGCTAGAACAGCCAAGGAGTTGAATCTCAGGACTGCCCTGAACTGGCAGTTTTAATAAGTGATGAGTCAACTCTTAGAGCCTATCTGCTGGAGAGGAGCAGAACTGAGGCATATGCAAGAGCTGCATGGAAGTCAGCAAATCCTTCCACTCTCTGCCAAGGTTTTTAAAAAAGTGCCTTCGAATGAAGACTCAAAGAAGCCAATGAAATAGCGATGCCAAGCTTTTTTGCTTTCTGCCAAGAAGGTATAAATCCCTCGAGAACAAGACAATAAAACAGACTGACCTTGCAACCCAATTAGGCCTGCAAACTGCTTCTCTTGTGTGTTTTGGGTCTATAACAAACCCAAGGATAAACGGAACACAAAGCGTTGTCTTGACAGTGGCAACTTGTGTATCAGCATCATAAGACAGCCAAGCAGAACATGCAAGCAGCTAGGCAAGGCAAACAGATGTTGGTTGCAAAACAAAGCAAAATCTTAAGGCTTGGCTGACATATTGCAGCAGTATCTACCCATTTGCTCTACCACCACGAATCCTTAAAAAAAAAAGTCTATGCAATTGTGCCTTAACCCCATTTCCTACTCCTGATCCTAGAGAATGGTGGAAATTCTTAACTGCTGTCTGGGATAAGTTCTGGTGTGAAAAGGGAGAAATATATTTATTTAAAAAGGTATTTTAAATATAAATAAAAACTGTAAACGGTAAACTGAAGTTTAATCCAAACAGGTTAAATGCACTGTTCTAATCAGAGGTTCCGCTAAACTGGAGGATGGTATTAAGGTTCACAATTTGGGGGTCCTCCTTGATGCCTCACTGCTTCAGGATGCCCAGGTGGCAGCAGCGACCAGAGGTGCCACCAGTTTAGGCTGGTGCATCAGCTGTGACCATAACTGAATTGATCAGACCCGACCACAGAAGTTCATGCACCGGCAACATTAAGACTCAATTACTGTAATGTGCTTTATGTGGGGCTGCCCTTGAAGACTGTTCAGAAATGGCAATTAGTGCAAAAAGCAGTGGCCTGTGTGCTCGTGGGGGCTAGGTGGTTTTATTCATATCTGGAAGAACAAATTTGTTCTCGACTGAGAGTAGAACTAGATCAAATGGGTACAAACTGCAAGAGCGGAGATTCCAATTGGCCATCAGGAAGACAGTCTTGACAGTACGGTCGGTTCAGCAGTAGAACAGATTGCCGAGGGAGGTTGTGGATTCTTCCTCACTGGAGGTCTTCAAGCAGAGGCCATTATACTGTTGCGAATGGATTTTATTGTATGTTAGCCGCCTTGACCCTTTTATTATAAAAATGAAAGGCAGGATAAAACTATATTAAATAAAATAAAGGGAATAACTGTCACTCAAGTACCTACTTTGCATGCAGAAAGTTCCAGGTTCAATCCCTGGCAGCATCTCCAGGTAGAGCTGGGAAAGATCCCTGCCTGAAAGCCTGGAGAGCTGCTACCAGTCAGTGTAGACAATACTGGGCCAAAAGGGCTAGTGTAGTAGAAGGCAGCTTCCTATACAATCTGTCCTAGTAAGCGTTCATTTATTTATCTATACTCTGTGTGCGTGCGTGCGTGCGCACACACTCCACTTTTCATTGTTTAAAATCAAACATGGCAGTTTCTGGCCACAAGGGGCAGGGCCTTTTTTGTAGTGGTGCCTCAACTCTGGAACACCCTCCCTTTTGAGTTAAGAGCAGGACTGCCCTGCAAGGGCTATGTTCTTGTTGCCGCTGGCTTCCACTTGGCATTTCCTTCATAGCAGTATCGTAGGAATGGGGCGGGGGCGGAGGACCCCCAGCGGCACACGGGGGGTCGGGCCCCGGGCAGCAGGTGGGCGGGGGGTCACAGTAGGTGGCAGCAGCGCAAGAATCGGGCCATTTCATCGGCGTGAGCAGGAGGTGGTGACGGGTTTGGCCCTTTCACCCACCCTGCTCTTCTGTTTGATGTAAAACCGCTGGCAGTGGTGACATCACATCCGGCGCCGGGGGGGGGGGGGCGGTCGTAGCTCCACTACTGCTTCGTAGGCCTTTTTATGCTTTTTTATTTTAACTGTAACAGATTGCAGTCATTAAACTGAAAAAAAAATGTTTAAAATGTTTATTGCATTTACTGCACTGCTGTTTTTATCACTCTTATTACCTCTTGTTTTTCTGCTTTTAACTATTGCAATTTTTTATTGTATTTTATTGTACTTTCTGCATTTTTGAACTTTTGTTAGCTGCCTTGGACGTCCCAACTTAAGGGAGGAAAGGCAGGACAAAAACAAACAACAGAACACATATTTGCATAAATGGCTTCTTTTGAACTAATAGCCACGGAGGCGATTTTTGCCATGAAAACTCCCCTCATCACATGCCCCACACGAACATGCCTAATCAAGTCCCTCCAACTCTTGTAGGGCTTAAAAAAGGACCACCTTCTATTTTAAATTCATTTGTTATCGATGGCTTTAAGGTAACATGTAATTTTGCCCTGTAGTGACTCTTTTTCTAGGCTCTCAACATCTGAGTTAATCATACAGTAGTTCATTAAACATATGTAAATTAAAGATTGCCAAGCTTAAAATACATTTGCACAATGACAAAAGCCCCTGTCAGGCTGGCTTTGAAACTAGTCACGTGGCAAGCCTAGCTATGACAAAAATGACTTCTGTGCTACCCCCACTCGATAGGCCTATTGTGGCCAAAGCAACAGCTTCCTAAAATCGGACTTGATTTCTTTCCCACTCCAAGCTCATTATACACACCCATGCACATTAGCACAACTACGGTAATTCTAACAATTGGCTAAACATTCACCATGCTCTAGAACCAGTTAGCCACTCAACATCATCTTTGCCAGCTGATCAAGTTCTCATTCTATAGGTACATTTCAGGCACACATTGCACATTTCAGGCACACATTCACAATATCAGATGATCCTAGATGCTTGGCAGTTTTCCAACATGGACGTGTGGCCCTCAGTCTTCTACTGAGCCTCAGTCTCCCCCTCTTATGGAGATGCACAGTGCAAGAGACCAGTAGTGAGGGGATATGGGCTAGTCCCTCAGCTAAGGTGGAGTACCTAGCCTGTCCGCAAGTCCCTGTCTCATTGCCCAAAATATTACCCTGCCATCCCTTCTCCTTCGCTCAGGATGCTGGTGGCCAAAGGCCTTGTTGAAGGTTGTTTGGTTCCACTAAAACTCCAGTGCATTGGAGTCCTTGGGAGTTTGGATAGGGAACTGCAGATGAGAGAAATACTTCTCGATATCCCAGGCTGCAGGGAAGGTATATTGTAATTTCTGTTAATTAAATGAATCCTAAGAGAACATAGTCTCAAAAGGGACAGCACAGGCAGCATTGTACAGATCTTGAAAACACTGCAACAAGCTTCCAACAGAACTAACCAATCCAGGCTGTCTACTAGAATATGCCTCTAGAATAACACCAAGACAGCAATCCCATACACACTTTCCTGGGAGTAAGCCCAACTCGACACAATGGGACATACTTCTGAGTAGACATGCATAGGATTGTGCTGTGATGAGCTCTTTTACTGAATCTGTCCACCTGTCTAGGGAACTTTTTTGGCTCAGCTAAGGAGGGTTGGGGAAAAAAAAGAGAGAGAACAAGCCCCAGAATCAAAATAGGAGTGTAAAAAATGGCAACATGCTGCCACCTCCCCTTGGAACTCAGAATCAACCTCATTTTCACTGAGCTATGTCCAAGTTCAACACATAGTACAAAATCCAATTATTAAAAAAAAATCCAACACAATTAAAGCTTAGCTGAGAGCAAGAGGAGGACCCACACAGGAAAAAAAAATTCATTAGCTATGACAGGTAAAGTATTCCCTCTAGCAATGATTTAAACCAACACAACTAATGCTCACCATAATTGGAGACAGTTAGGAAGCTCTTATAAAATGTGTCACTCCACTACACACCAGATTTGGCATAAAACGGTATCTTTAGGCTGACAACATGCACCCATTTATAAGAGCATCCTCAGTGACTCACCCAGCTGGATAGGCAACAAGTCCACTCTTGGGGTCGCAGGCCAATCCTCTGCCTCCAGAGACAGTGACTCCCAACACCTTCTCCAAGGTCACCTAGTTAAAAGGGGGAGGGAAAAAAAAAGATCTGATTTGCAGAGATAGGATTGAACTTGCAGGTAACCCCTCTCCCTGCCACATCACCTTTTTTGTTTAAACAGATAATGTAACCGAAGACTGAAGGTTGCGCATGAATTAGCAAAAGCACCACGAAGTATCAAGACTTGTGTCTTTTAATACAAAGCTGGCCTTCCTCAGAACTTATTTTACCGTCTTGTTGCCACCACGCTCCCTCTCTAACAATTTTTTTCCTAGCTCTGGCATTGTTCCTCTTAATTCGCTGGCCTTAAAACAAATGAAGTGCAACTTGTATTTACGGTACACATGTAACATTTTTCTAATCACCATTACTTCACCAATTCATGGCGCTATGGAATTCAGTGTTGACTTTTCTGTTTTTAGTTACAATCATTGGTTACATCTTGTCAGATCTCCAAAAGACCCATAGGGCTGGGCAGCACATTTCTTTATCTTCATTATTGCTGTTACTTGCTCTCTAGAGACTCCAGTCTTTCAGAACAAAGAAAGCGCCCACACACAGGTATGCCCTGAAGCTTGGTTGGCAAAACTATCTGTGGGAGCAGATTGCTCGGATTTGCCCAACAGGGTTTTTCTTTTGCAAGTTGGTTTCCCATCCCAATAGAATTTCGTAAGTCCTTTTTTCATACATTAATCATTTCATTAGCTTGCTGTAGATCCAAACTAGTGGCCTAAAGGTAAAAGTTGCATAACCTACTGCCCGCACTTTCCCCACCTCCACTGCGGTATCATTTTTCACATTTTTGACCATGCCAGATGCCTTGAGGCAGGAAGAAAGATCCCCCCAATACAGTGTCTTTGTATTTCAAAACTACACATCTCTCTGCAAATAACTTTCAGAGGAGTAGCCATATTACTCAGTTACAGCAAATTCAAGAGTGTCTTAATGCGCATGAGATGCTATAATCAGTTGGCAGGTAACGTGTATACGCATCAGTTCCACAACATTAAAAAAACTGCTGAATAAAAAAACTGCTGAATCTTTGCTGTGCAAATGCATGAAGTGGACTTCTGCCTACCCAAACATTTGGGGATATGCACTATACAGCCTACTTCTAGACACAGGCAAGATCCAACTTGCTTTTCAAGAAAGAACATCCCAGACAAATCCCAAATGTAAGATGCGTAACTGCAATACAAACACCTCCTGGATAAAAGAACGTAATGCACTTAATAATCTAATTCCTTAATTAAATAACACGAAGAGACAGCATCTGCCACAATCAATCAGCCACTCAACTGTACCATGCAAACAGTTATGGGTATATATGGGTAAACCACACATTACTTGTGGAAAACACAAGGTGCTCAGCCATCCTGGGAGGGAATTTGATTAGTTCATTTTCAATACATTTTAATGAAGGCTGAGAGCCATTGGGCCCCATAACCGAAAGCACGTTCCAGCAGTCAGGCATGTGTGTCATTTCACTGAGCACCGCCTTGCTCAGCTGCTTCCAGTCCCCCACCCCTTCCATTGCTTCTTAGGCTATGAACAGATGTATGGCTCCTAAATCCTGCATAACCTACTTGACCAGAGAGACCACATTGGGACTGGAAGAAAAAAAAAAATGAACGCAGTCCAACAATCGCTCTACTGTATCACCTCCCAGCTTTTGAAGAACTTTCATCTGTATACATCCCTCCACAAGTATGAGTTTGGTCAATTAATTGTCAAGGCAATACAGCCTGCAAAACCTCTGCAATTGCCCCCATATATGCAGATAGGAGAAAGACAAGCACGGAACAAACAAGGGCATCATGTGATGTACAACAATCAGCCACAGCAATCCCCAAAATACACCCTATATGGCACATGCATAATTCAGCATCAGGGTGCCCAAGATGTTCAACAACTACAGCCAACTAGGAACAAGCTGGAAAGAGTAGGAGAACATAAGAAGAGCTCTGCTGGATCAGGCCAAAGGCCCATCTAGTCCAGCTTCCTGTATCACACAGTGGCCCCACCAGATGCCTCAGGGAGCACAAGACAACAAGATACATGTATCCTGTCGCCACTCCCTTGCACCTGGCACAGAGAAAACCTACTCCTCCAACCAGGAGGTTGCTTATCCCCATCGTGGCTTGTAAGCTGTGATGGACGTTTCCTCCATAAATCTGTCCAATCCCCTTTTAAAGGCATCTAGGCCAGGTGCCATCACCACCTCCTGTGGCAAGGAGTTCCACAAACCAATTACACGCTGGGTAAAGAAATATTTTCTTTTGTCTGTTTTAATACTCCCTCCACTCAATTTGAGTGCATGTCCCCTAGTTCTAGTGTTGTGTGACAGGGAAAAGAACTTCTCTCTATCCACCTTCTCCATCCCATGCATAATTTTATACATCTCAATCATGTCCCCCTCAGGCACCTTTTTTCTAGACTGAAGAGCCCCAAATGCTGTAGCCTTTCCTCATAAAGGGAGATGCCCCAGCCCACTCATCATTTTGGTCGCTCTCTTCTGCACCTTTTCCAGTTCCACTATATCCTTTTTGAGATGCGGCGACCAGAACTGAACGCAATACTCCAGATGCGGCCTTACCATCGATTTGTACAACGGCATAATAATATTGGCCTAACATTGTCGTTCTGTTATAGTCTTCATAACAACTGGAAATAGCTACTACTGGTGGACTGGACAGCAGTGCACACAGCCCCATAGTGTCGTCTACTGTCAGAATGCACTTCCCAATACTGTTGTACAGCAAAAGGCTTGAGCTATTACACCGAGCTCTGCCAGGCTTCATTTGGCACTAATTACAGTGTGCTGTTCTGCTTAGGGGGCTGTCAGCATTTCCACTGCAAAGCTTTCATTTTGGGATTTTATAACACAGCTACAATATATTCACTTTGGGTTAAAATTACATGCTGGAAGGGCTGGTCCCTACCCAGGTTTTTCTGTTTGTTTAGAGTATTTTTTTTAAAATAGGCTTGGTGTTTTCAATTTTGATCACAAGGGTTCGAAAAGAAAGTTAAAATTGGAGATTATTAATTGCGGTTATAACTCAAATTGTTTTAAAAGGCAGTTCTAGTTTACATCTTGCACAAATGCACATCTTTTGGGGGGTAGGTTCTAATTTGAAACAGCTTATTTTTTCCAACTTCTACATACTCAGGTTGCAATCCTATACATGCTTACCTGGGAGTAGATCCCATTTAATGCAATGGAACTTACTTCTGAGTAGACATACCTAGGATTGGGCTGTGAGTTTTCTAAAGTGGATGTTCTGATTTTTCTCTTTCCACACCTACAGTTTCATTCCCTCTCTTGGGAGTTAGTGTTAGGCAGACATATTGCAATGATAGTTTTCTAAAAGACTGAAATAGACTCCCCATTACAAAGTAAGCAGAACTATGAGTAAAGACAGAAAATACTTTGAGAGAATTGTAGGTGGTATTATTAGAGAGTCATCAATGCCCACAGTATACGAGCATTTATTTTATGTTGCTATTGCCTCTGGTCAAACTGATCTAGGAGGTTTTTGAAATGCTACCAAAATTGTAAATTCAAAAATAGTGAGCCACAATGCCTCTGTCATACCCCCGCAACACTTTGAAAAAAGTCACTATCATCCATCTCAATCCAAAAGTGCAACCCTCCCAACACACTTCATTCTGCTCTTCAATTCCATATTGATATTTTTTCAAAAGAAACCTGGTTGGGTCAGAACTGGTTTAAAACACATCTATGGTTCATAGGGTGGCAAGCTAGGTCAAAAATGCACATCACGGCCAAGGGGTGTATCTAGTGAAGAAGTGAATGTCATCAAGCTATCATCTGTGACGGAGACAGAAACAAAAACATGGACAGTAGCGGAGAGAAGAACACGGAGATGGAAGGCAAGTGTCTCATCAGTGAGAAGAGAAAGACTGAGTTTGTGTGATTTTGTGAGAAGCAGCCGGGGAGCATACAAAGCAGAAGGGCTGTGTCATAACCTCCAACATTTGACAAACAATAAGTATACAGGTGGGCCCCCATATCCACGGATCCACTATCCACGGTTTCAGTTATCCACGGATCACGGGGAAACCCCCCCCCAGGCTTTTACTTTTTTCCCCAGTAAGCTTTGTTTCTTCCTTAAACAGGAGAAGCAGCCTTTGGCTGCTTATTGCAGGCAAGTAGAATGAGACTAAGTCCTAGAGAGGCTCTGCAAGGTTAACAGAAACCTTGCAGAGCCTCTCTAGGACTTAGTCTCGTTCTACTTGCCTGCAATGGAGGCTGCTTCTCTGTTTGTTTTAAGGAAGAAACAAAGCTTGCTGAAAGAAAAATATGAGCTGGGGGTGCATGCATGCCTGCCCGCAGGGGAGGCAGGGCAGGGACCCCTCAGGAAACCATGGAGGGGGTGTTCCCTCCTATCCACGGTTTCAAGTATCCACGGAGGGGCCTGGAACATATCCCCAGCAGATATGGGAGGAGTATTGTACTCGTTTCACACCAATACAGCAGTCCTAAGCACATTTACTACAGAGCAAGTCCTATTGAATTCAACGGGTCTGGCTTCCGGGTACACATGTTGAAGACTGCACTGTAAAACAGAAAGTGCCCGTTTCCACTGGAATCTGTGTGCCAAACTAGACATGATAGGGGAATTCTGTATTTGAAAACTGCCAATATCTTTTTTCTTCCTCAAAAAGCAGCGGGGGGGAGGTGTGAGGGGAGAGAAGTCCATTTAAGCGAACTCAGGAAGATAGTGGAGGACAGGAAGGCCTGGCGGGATATGGTTCATGGGATCACGAAGGGTCGGACACGACTTAACGACTGAACAACAACAAGCAGCTGCAGAAGGTGTTTAACCCTCTGCATCAATTCCCCCACTTTAATTCCCTTCAAAGTTCTATTAGTTGCAAAGGAGGGGGGGGGACATATAAGCACAAATTTTTGCATCCATAAGTTTCTATCTCCACAGGAAATAGCAACTTCAGGGAAAGTCATTTTAATCAGGGCTGCAGGGTGTGTAGGAGGAGAAAAGGTTGAACGTGCACGAGTGCACGCAGACACACACCCAGCTCTGATCAAAGTGGCCCCACTAGCTGCTTTTTTAGAAAAAACTAAGTCAAGAAACATGAAGCCCTTGCATCATGTCTGGTTTGGCCCTGCTGGCACACATCTCCAGGGTATGGATTGAAAATTATACATGCCAACACTAAAAGGCACGTTCACACATCTTTGTTCTTACACAGATAAACAAAGACCCAATGCAAAAAAGCTTTTGAGTCCCACATTCTCAAATACCCCTCATCATGAGGAACATGGAACTTAGCCAACCAGTCAATTTATTGAGAACTTTGACATTACTCAGGCATGGAACTAAATGAACCACAGACTGAAATCAGTAGCTCTCAAACCATTTCCTTATCCCTCGGGTCAAAAGCATTCAAAATGCTAACATTCAACTGATTATTATGGTACTGGTAAAGATTCTTGCACACAGTACTCCTAACATTTCTTTTCATTTCAGATTTTCAGGAAAAGCTCTCCCAGTACAGGGCCACCCTACTGTAGTGTTCCTGCTTAAGTAGGCTTACCAGATCTCCAACCGGGACAGAGTGCTAGACCTTTAGGAGAAGGAATGTGGGCAGGCGTAGCTTGTTAAACCTTAGAGCACAATCCTAGGTATGTCTACTCAGAAGCAAGCCCCATTGTGTTCAGTGGGGCTTGCTTCCGAGTAGACATGCCTAGGATTGTGCTCCAAGGTTTAACAAGTTACACCTGTCCATATTCCTTCTCCTAAAGGTCTAGCACTCTGTCCCGGTTGGAGATCTGGTAAGCCTATACTTAAGGAACACTATAATACACAGTGTGCTTTGAAGTTGACCAAGAACTTCAGGCAATGCATTGTATGAAGCCTTTTGTCTATCATAAATCTCACATGCACAAAAAGCAGGGGCGTTCAAATAGAAAATGCTGACATTCTCTAGTCTATTCTATTAGCTCTGCCAGTTCACTGCAGTGTCTATGTGGGTGTGCCTGTAAATTGATCACGCAGTTTTATCCATCTAAAACAGCAGTGGGGAACCTCCGGCCCCAGGGCCGGATCAGGCCCCCGAGGCCATCCGGTCCGGCCCCCGGAGAGATTGCTGGGAGGCCGCCCAACTGGCCCCTGGAGGCTCCGCCAGGTTCGCGCGTCACCTCCAGAGGCCGGGAGAGGGCCTTTGCATGTCCTCCCCGGTCGCCGCCTCGACCTCTTCTCACCAGGCCATTGGCCATTTCGCACATGCGTATCTTGCCCTCATCGGCATGGTACGCTGGAGGTGATGCGTGGACCCAGCGGTGGCTTCGGACAGTGAGCGCAGAGCCTCCAGAGGCCAATGGGGGCGGGGGCAAAATTTAATTAAATAAATAAAAATGGTGCCCGGCCGTAAGGCCGGCCCTCAAGCAAATTTCTTTAAAACGGCCCTCGCCAGGGAAAAGGTTCCCCGCCCCTGATCTAAAATAATATATAAAATAGCCTGAAGAACAGAACAGAGTGAATGGAACACAGAACAAAAGGAAAGATTCAGAAGAATCCATCTATCAGTATTGTTACTGATTTCGTTCTCACTGTTGCTTCTGAGGAAATCCCGAAGTGCCGGGAAGAAACGTAAAGCGGGAGATTTAAAGTTCATTGCCTGCCTGGTCTTGGATAATCTTTTTCGGGACGCCTGCATACATCGTGGCAGAGACGTTTGAAGGAGAATTTCTACAGGCAAGTTACAGACCATCTACTTCTTTATTTCTTCAGTTAAGAATTATACATGGCTGGAAATCCCATAAGAATTGTTTCGTTGTCGATTCAGAAGACATTTGCTCCTTGACTTCTTCCCACGTGTACCCTCATAACATTCAAGCTCAGTGTTTGTTCACACATCTCCAACACCATTTGGCCCTCAGTCTCTCAATTCCATTCTAACTAGGAGGGGACACTTTGGAAGAGAGGCTGCAGAGAAGCTAGGCACAGATGGTGGGACCCATCCAACCAACTCCCAAACATATGCCCCTTTTGCTCTAAAAATCAGGGGCTCCATCTATTATCCCCCACTGTATGAGTTATTGCTGAGACTTGGTCTGCCCCAAACAGTCCTGTCACCATCAAGAGTGCAGATCCCCCCCTCCCAAGTGTTTATGAAGTTTCTATTTAATGGAATGCCCCTCCCTTCAACATAATAAACCAAATTTCCAATCCTGGTGAGCTAGTTGCTCATTGGGTGGAAATTACTTAGGAGGAAAAAATTACAATTTGTGTTTTGTTTACTTAAAATATTTTCAATGTGTTATTTAATACAAAAAATATTTTTAGAGCTGCTGGGACAAAAATTATTTGTGCTTGTTAATCTATAGGCGCATTTTGCTTTAAGTGAAAATACACATTACAAGTCATCACCTGGCTCAATGAGGTTGACCTGAGACTCGGTTCTTTCGTCAAAATTTTTATTTTAACTGTTTGATTAAAGTGCAACCTGACCAATTATATCCTCATTTTTTTTAATTATACGGGACAGATTTTTCATTACACACACGGGACTATCCTGTTGTCATGCATAGCATAGCACTACTTAGGGCCCAATCCTATCCAACTTTTCAGAGAAGGCCTCCATGACCGTCCATCCACCGCAGGATGCAGTTGGCATGCCTGCATCAGCGCTGGAAAGTTGGATAGGATTGGGCCCTTAGTCAAGCACAGTTTGCTCAATACATTCTTTGCTATACAACTTGTAAGAGTTATCAAAAACTGATATGTAGCCTGTCCTGTCTGCAGCTGCAGCCCCCAAACTGGCACAAACCAGTCACAGGTAGCTCCAGTATTCTGTGCTCCCTTCCTAGCAGAGGAAGAAGGGGAGCGATGCAGCATACGTGAGAGCTTTCACTGGTTTCCAAGCACAACATGGTGCCAATACCCTCTCAATCTAGCCTAAAAGTGATGCACCCCCAGCCAACATCCATCCTCCTCCCACAGCCTTAGTGCAGGTTTATGTGGGCAATACACAGAGCATGCTCATGAGGGAGTCTATTATACCAGATTAGACCATTGGTCCACCTAGTCCAGTATTGTCTTCAGCAAGTGGCAGAGGCTCACCAGGGCTTCAACAAGGGCCTTTCCCAGCCCTACCTGGAGATGCCAGGAAACGAACCTGGGACGTTCTGCATGCAATGCATGCTAACCCTTCCCCAACCAAGGCTTCCTTGGTTGGTCCTCTCCTTTGGCCAGAGCTGGTGGTGCACACGCTGAATCTTTCCCCAAACATCCTTCCTCCCAGTTCAAGACCTAGTACAAATTTGAGTTCTAGCTGGCACAACAGATTTCCATCTAGAGGTTTTCTGGTCAAATTCCATAAACCTAACAGGAACAGTTTGGGGAAGGTGTTCCAGGTTCTCGCCAGCAATTCGGTGCAGCCTCCACTCCAGTCAGTGTATCTGTGCTAACAGAATCTAGCCTGCCCTATTTGCAAATTAACCACACACATCCACTCAGCTACCAATAAGAAATACTTTACTGTATAGGAAACTATTGAGATAGGGGATTTGCATGCAACTGAGCAACCACAAACCAAAGCTTTGGGATCAGATTCAAGCAAAAGGAAGCATCTGGGGGAGTTAAAAGAAAGCCGAAAGTACAATTCCTCTGAGTAATGTTCAATCATTTTAAAAGACTGTTTGGAATCATTTCTGCAAGGGCAATAAAGAGGCTAGGATTTACTACTGTTAGTCATCCCTCGACTATGAAAGCAGCCTTTCCTTCTACTGATCTTTCCTTTCCCATCAGAATATCCGTGCTCGTAACAAGGGAATATAGTCAAGGCATATCCAAGTAAAAACTGGTCAAGATCCACCCTAACTCTCACAAAAGAGTGCACCTTTTCCATGGACCTCTCACCAAGAATGGGAAATTGGTGACACTGTCACATTAGCAAATACCCATCACAAGTCCTTTTACCTGGTGAAGTGTCACCTTAGACAAAGAATTCTGAGAAAAAGAAAAATTGTACAGGTTGAGTATCCAAGATGCTTGGGACCAGACGTTTTTTGTATTTTTCTGGATTTGGGTATATTTGCATAAACATAATGGGATTGAACCATCAGAAAGCAAAGGCCAGATACAGGAAAGCAAAGGTGTCTATCTCACCCACCTGTTGGCATGTGCAGTCCGCAATGTGCTGTCCAACCCCGATGTGGGTGAGGCCCCCAGCTCACCCCCTGGAAGCCCCCCCCACACCGAGCGGCCTGCTTGGCTCCATGCCGCCTTCTACACCACCTGATGGCAGGGATTGCAGCGTGGCTGGCTTCCTCAGCTGGGTAGCGTCCCAGCATGCCTTGTACTATGTCAGCTGGCGCTTTCTAGAGCACAAAAAACACCACTCATGTCTAGGCTTACCATTCGTCCCGGTTTGGCCAGAACAGTACCGGTATTTGGGGGTTCACCCTGGGCGGGTCCCGGGGGGCCCCCAACAAAAATAAAATTAAATTTTTTCCAAAAAAAGGAGGGGTGACTAACAGTAGTAAATCCTAGCCTCTTTATTGCCGCGATGTAAAAAACATGGCCGCAGCCATTTCTTCCCGGAAGCCCTTTATTCTGAAGGGCTCCCGGGCTGCTTGTGCGCATGCATGCGGCTTTTGCGAGCCGCACGCATGCGCACAAGCAAGAGGTGAGGTGGAGGCGGCAACATGGCTGCAAGCAGGCCGGCGCCGGCCTCGCTCTCCGAACCAGCTCTCGTCGCTCCGAGCAACGACAGCTGGTGAGAGCGGCAGCTCGCCTCTCTTGCTCTCAGAGAGGCGAGAGCAGGCGATCTGGCTCGGAGGGTGAGCCGCTGCTCTCACAGGCTGTTGTCGCTCCGAGCTCGGAGCGACGACAACCAGTGAGAGCGGCGGCTCGCCCTCGGCTTGCCTGCTCTCGCCGCTCCGGGAGCGAGAGCGGACGAGCTGGGTGAGCGCGTCCTGGCCCAGCCCGACCCGGCTGGCAGAGGAGCAGCAGCAACAGCGTAGCGGCGTAGACGGCGGCGGCGGAGTAAGTCAATTTAATTTATTTATTTAAACGTTTAAATAAATAAAATTGTGGCCGCGCTTCGCGCCCCCTTGATTTTTAAAATCAAATTGCTTTATTTATTTATTTAGCTCGTATGTAAATAAATACCGTATTGACCCGAGTATAAGACTCACTTTTGACCCCTAAGGCAAGTCTTTAAAATAGGGGTGCGGCCTACAATCAAAGTCTAGCTTCTTCTGCCTAGAGTTTTCTGCAAAGTGTCCCTTTTTCAAGCCTCTCCAAGTCTCTTTTAAAGGTAAAACGCTTTTTCTTTTTTTAAAACTGCAAAAGCTGTGTTTTCAGATCTTAATCACTTGCTAAATGGACACAATCTCTCTAGCAACCTCTAGCCTTAGAGGCATTTGAAAAAAAATAACCCCTAAGTTCCAGCCCCAGGACTCCAGCCCCAGGACATATTTATTGATCCTGAAAGTTGAGAGCAAGAGCTCCTGCATAGCCTTATCATATCCAAAGGGGGACAGAGTGCCAACCTTTAGGTTGCAATCCAAAGCACACCTTCCTGGGAGTAAGCCCCATTGAATGCAATAGGACTTACTTCTGAGTAGACATGCATAGGATTGTGTTGTTAACCATTGAAATTAGGGCAGGTGCAGCTCATCATCATGGAAGGGTGCAACAAGCTGCAGCTGCCCAAATTCCAAAGGTTAAAGGTAGGCACTCTGTCCCCCTTTGGATCTGGGAAGGCTACTTATACTAGGGTGCCCAGATTCAATAAGGGACAGGGTGCCTATGCCTTTAACTGTACTAAAGCTGTACTGTTTTACTATTCTACTAATGTGTATATTTTCTTTAAGTTAAATAAAGTTAAAAATGTATTTTTTAAAAAATAGCACCAAACTTTAAGGGTGCGGCTTATAATCAGGAGCGTCCTATACGCGGGGCAATACGGTAAATAAACATGCAGACGCGCTTCGTGCCCCCTTGGTTTTTTACTTGCATTCCTGTATTTATTTATTTAGTTAGCTCGTGGCTTAAATAAATAAATAAATAAAATTGCGGCCGTGCTTCGCGCCCCCTTGATTTTTAAAATTAAATTGCTTTATTTATTTATTTATTTATTTAGCTCATAGGTAAATAAATAAAATTGCAGCCTTGGTTTTTTAAACTTCCATTCCTGTATTTATTTATTTAGCTCATGGCTCAAATAAATAAATAAATATTGCGACCACGTTTCGCATGGCAATAGGGGTTCGCGCCCCCATTCATTTTTAATATTAAATTGATTTTTAATTTATTATTTTTTAATTAATTAATTGTGGGGGTGTCCCGGTTTAAGGGGGGGTATGGTAAGCCTACTCATGTCAGCACACAAAAAAGTTCCAGATTTTGGAGCATTCCAGTTTTTGGAATTCCAGATAAGGGGTAATCCACTTGCAATATTAAATGTTTTCTTTTCACAGAGACAAATACAATCCGCGGCATAATTCTGTACAATGATGAGCAAGCGCCATGAGCACTACCGCCCACCTGAAAAGGCTACAGGGACAGAATTATATTATATATTAGTTTCACTTGGGGGAAATGACATTTTGAAAGTTCCTGTAGGACTGAACAAGTAGTGTCACCACTATCTTGAGCAGGTAGCGTCACCACTATCTGTTCAGTCCCAAAAGGAACTTTCAAATATCATTTCCCCCAAGTGAAACTAATATGAACAAACCCAAGCATCCCCACTCAGCTGCATGTATGACTAGATTCCAGACCACCCTTTACTTAGGAAGATAGGAAGGGAACACCACTAACTCCACTAGCAGGGCACAAGTTCTGCACATATAAAAAGGGGCCCAATTCAACCTCTGGCATTCTCAGTGAATGCATCTTCGACAGCTAGATGATCACCACCCCCGAGATCTTGGAGAACCATTTCCAAGATAAAACAGTACCAAGCTAGTTAGATCATTGCTCTGATAAGGTCTCAGTTTAGGTGTGCCATTATTAGGGGCAGGAGAAAATGGTGATAATGAAATAAAAACAAATGCCGTATTGGTCTGAGTATAAGACTCACTTTTTTCTCCTAATTTAAGTTTTTAAACTAGGGGTGCGTCTTATAATCACGCTGTTGCAATTTAATGCCAGTGATTTAATTAAAAAAAATTAATAGCACCAAACTTTAAGGGTGCGTCTTATAATCAGGTGCGTCTTATACTCGGGACAATACGGTAACACCACTTTCTGCTAAAAAAATCTGCGGAAAAAAAAACCATGTAATTTTGCATCATTCTTCATCTGCTGACCCTGCATAACCTATACCACCTACCTAGTACACTTTTATTAAAGTGGTTACAATTGATAAAAGTGGGGGAAATCTGGAACACGTAACACTGCTTTCCGTTATTTCATTTTGGTTAAACACTGAAACCTGTGAAAAATTAAAATCATTTTCTATTATCCTTTTTCTCCCCAACTGTGACATTGTACAGCTTTCCCCACAAAAGTATGCCGAAATCACAAAAAGAATTCTGTTCGATTGAGACAGGAGCAAGAGTTTCTGGACAGCCAAGGTTAACGTCTGTCGAATACCGTGGTTATCTTTTGACCAGACCGTCTTTAGCTAGGACAACGTATCGAACTCCTATCTGAAGCCATGTGTGCTCTCTCCACGTTTCGTATTTGAAGAAAAGAATAAGAGTGCTCTCTGAAATGGTGTGGATATTTTTAAAAATGTTCTTGGAACTATTGTTTGTAGATACCAAATAAAACTTGGGTTCCCTTAGTTACTATGAGACCAGTTGTCATGGTCAGCTGCAGTTTAAACATCTGTCACACCTTTAAGTTATTTTTAAGATTGAAAAGGCTAATTTTTAAAGTGCTACATTAGTGCTACTGCCCTCTCTGTAGCTTTGCCTGTTTGGCGATACTTCAGTAACCCTATCTACAGTACTAGCCTTTATCAGTTTTATGCCACTAACTGTAATGGTTTCCCCTCAAAGAGTTGAGATAATTGTCATGGAGATCCTGTGAATTCTATAATAAAGCCCTAGCCATGCTAGCCAATTACAACTCATGGGGTTTCCTAGTTAAGAGGGAACGAATACCATTAAACCAGCTGAAGTCTGTAGTGTGGCAATGCCCCAAGACGCTGCCCATTTCATTCAGGTATCCTTCCTTGTCAGGCACGGGCATAATTTTAACCCAGTTGAAGTTGTCTGTCTGTAGTTCTAAATTTGTTTCATGCAAGTCTCCAGCCTGGGATCAGTGCAGACTCAATTCTAGGGCAGTTTATTTGAAAGTTCACCAGACTGGAGCCCCGAGGAAACACAAGCACCATTCCTAGTCACTCAGCTTGTGCACTCTGGTCCCCTGTCCAATTATTCCAAAGCTTGTCTGCACAGAGGGAGAACATGGAGTACATTACCAGGGACATAGCATGTTTTTAAGTTGGAGCCACAGTTCCTTTCAAGGAACCATAAGGCAAACTGAGGCAATTGCCTCAGGCAACAGATTGGTGGGGGACGATGCACACATCTCTCCGTCCATTTGCTTCCACTGCTCCGCCTCCTCTTTCCATTCCCTGAATTGGTAAAGTTGGGGGGGGGGCCAAAGAAGAGGAGAAGTGTGGAGGAGAGAAGGTGGTACAGCATCTTTGACACTCTAACCCACCACTCTCCCTTCCTCCACATTCTCTCTTCCACTCCACACCACTCAAACCTTTCCAGTCACAGGAACAGGAGAGGCTGGCACATCACCAGGTAGGTAGGGGGAGCAGAATTTGGCATGCTTCCTCAGGCACCAGGGGGGTCTTCGGCCAACCCTTGTTGCAACAGAGCACCTGTTTAACCTCTATAACAAAGCGGCCTTCTGTGTCACTCCAGTCTCAACAAATGCGGAATGCGCAACAAATGCGGTTGATAGCAATGAGAAATGTAGCAGCAGCAACTTGAAAAGATTTGTGGGCCTATGCGAAGACATTTTTCTTGAGGAGGGGGGGGGGGGAACGCCAGCAGACAAAGTATGTTCTTCCAGCTACGTTGGAGCCATGTTATCCAAGAGCTCCTGCACAACTAGGAGAATATCTGAATGGCATCCCAGAAGCAAGTGGAGGAGAGAGTCGATGGTGGGAAGCAACAGCTTCTGGGTTCTAGAGGCACCTAGTTGAGCACTAAGGGAAAAAGGGTGGACGACTAGATGGTCATTGGTCTGATCCAGCAGGGATCCTCTTATGACACTGGAAAAAAATACTGCCTCAAACATTGCAAGGTTTCCACACACACACACACCACGATGTGCAGTGGTCATCCATGCCCTTATTTTGCTGCACATATAACCACAGCAGCAAAAAGAAAAAGAAAAAAAGAGGTATCCCAACTTTTCATCGAGGGGCAGGAATGAGAAAGAAAGATCAGAAATACACATATTAATTTTGTGCACCCTTTCTTCCCTCGCGGAAGTAATATCTGTGCTGAAAATCCATCATAAGTGAAGCAGCCTTTAAAGAAGGCACTTGACATAGTATGTGTTGACTGGAAAAAACAAATGCATCCAGTAAAAAAAAAAAAAACTTCCCAAGGGTTTGTAATGCGACAATAATAAAATCTGAGGAAGATGGATGGATTGGCAGATGGCAAGCGTGGCACTCAAAAGGTACAGTATATCACATTGTTAGCCCCCTCTGTGTGTGTATTGCGTGTGCATTTTAACACTGATCCTTTTATATCACATTGTTAGCCCCCTCTATGTGTGTATTGCGTGTGCATTTTAACACTGATTCTTTTATTTCACATTGTTAGCCCCCTCTGTGTGTGTATTGCGTGTGCATTTTAACACTGATCCTTTTAGGTCCCCTGCCAATACACTTGCCTTAATCACCCTTGAACAAGGGCTGCATCAATCTCCATCTCAGCTGCATGCAATTTCCTCTCTGCCTTCCTCCCTAGTGAATAAGCTTCTTATAAAAAGGAGGGGACACATCACCAAGTGCCCTTCCAACATCTAAGAATTAAGGCCCTCCTCACATCTGTTGTTCAGCATAAATGCTGACCATGCAGGATGTACGGCTGAGAGCGGAGCAGCAGAGAAAGAGAAGCAACCCAAAATGCTTGTTGATCATGAATGCATTTACAACAAAGAAGCAGAGAGAGGGAACCACCATCACCACCTGTCTCTTCACTTTTGCCAGTGCAATTTGTGGAACAGATCAAAGGGCTTTTAACACCAGTTCAAGGTAAATTGTTTTACAAAGTCGCACTGAAACCCATCCAACTACATGCAATAACCCAGACAGGATCCATATCACAGAAAACATGCCATGCAATTATAGGGTTCCCTTGGCATTTCAAACCCTTTTCACACGTTATAGAAGTTAGTAGATACACGTACCTTTGATGTTCCTGTTCATGCAAGCCACATCATCAGGAAAACCAGGATCCCCCCCCCCCACACACACACACACACACACACACTACAATATATACCACCCTTTTTCCAAGATAACTTAAGCCCCCAACTCTAGGTTTTAAAGGCGTAGAACCCAAATCCCTCTTGGTTATTAACTAAATCTGGGAAAGTTCTCATGCGGCAATTATTTTTTTCATAAACCTTGCTCTAACAGATTAATCCTGTTATTGCTGTTCTAAAACAATCTTAATGGGGAAAAATATTCAGCCAGTACAGAATAACCAATTGTGCCTTAACAGATGATGGCACATTCACCCATTTCAGCTCGTACAAGTACTGCTAGAGTTGATGCTGGCAAACATAGTAAGAATCCAAAATAGTAAGCAAAACCTGATGTTGGAGGAGCACCAGATAGATTTTAGATGTTCTGTCCACCCAATCTATTAAATGCAAAGTCTTTCGTAGATGTGTCACACCACCTTAGTGTCTGCCTATCCGATTTCTGAACAGCGCCCACTTTACTATTGTGTAGGAAAGGATTACTCACCTTCTGTTTAGCAGTGACATGACAACTAATATTGAACAATGAATAGATGGTTTTGCGTACATGGCACTATGCAAGCATCCCTCCGCCTCTTGGTCAGTGCTTCAGCAATATTTGCAAGGTGCTTCTGTGTTTTAGTGCCACCCCTTGAACAAGAAGTACTCCTCACCTGGGACAGTGTGCACATATTCAACTCTAAATGCAGGCCTAAATAATTCTAAAGGAGGATGAGAAACATGCACCAAATATGAACTTCCTCACGATTGCTCTTGTGTTAGGCTGCCAGCACAGGAATGCTCTCCCAGTAGTGAAATAGGCATGAATAACTATGCATTTCTTTGCTTGCAATTACTCTTCTATAGTGGGAAAAACGCCACTACAGATGTATGGGAAAGGATCCCACCTTTCATGAAGAGGGGCAGGGAATGAGAAAGAGATATCAGAAATACTTGTGCAAATACCAACTGGGGGAGGGGATTTTCAGCACAAAAACACCCTGAGGAAAAAAGGTTAAGCCTCTTTCCCTAGTCCTAATCTTGATCAGGGTGGTCCATATCTGGGTTTGGTAAAGGAAAGGGGGGGGGGCTCCTGCGCCTAGGATTCAAGTTAGACATTAAAAGTAATGTCTAGTTCCAGACAGGTTTAATACTAGAAGCACAGCATTTTTTTTTAAAGGTACATGCCAGCTCACTCTTCACGCATTTGATTACCTCAGGTTCAAATCTGGAAGCTACAGGCCACTAACTTCACACATTACATTTTAGGTGTATACCAATGGCGTTGAAAGTGTGCACCTAGAAATGAAAATTATAAATGGAACATACGTACCCTACAGATACACTCGGATAGCTATGAGGGTTTGCAGCTTCTTGTTGAGTGTAGTAGTGAACCTAGGCTTGTGTCATTGGTGAAACTGGGCCGAAATAGTTGAGACTATAACATGCTCATAAGAAAAACAACCACCCAGTATGGCATGGTGTAACCAAGCAGAAGTAACCACTCTATAAATTTAACAAAATATAGATAGGCAACTCTGAATCAATAAACAAGGCAGAGAAAGGAGGAAGTTACTGTGAAAGCCACAGACAAACTTGGATAATCACTCCCAGCCATTGAAATAATTGTTTGTTCTGCTTCCTCATATCCACACACGCTTTGCATTCAAAATGAACACAACTGCTTTCATTTGGTGTTTTTTTCCAACCTATTACCTTCGTTAAGGATGGTAAGAACAACACTGTATGTACACACCTTCTCACAACAACCCCTATGATCACCGGCATCACACCCTTTTTGCTCATTGAGAATAGCAGCTAGCCCAAGGTTGCACGGAATACATAGCAAAGGCAAAAAAAAAAAAAACTGACCATGGCTAGCACTAGACCACATTTCCTTTTATTTATTTTTTCCCACAGCCAGTGGGTTGTGTCTTCCTGACATAACCTTTCAACATATAGCTGCCCCAAATGGGTAGAGTGTCCTAAAAGGAGCCTCCAAATCAATCTTCTTCCCAGTTCAACACAAAGTATAATGCAGTCTAACAGAACAGCCACACAAGCAGTGGTTTTACAGATCAGCCTGAAAAGGCCCCTACTTAATTTAGCTCTCAAGGTCATTAGTTCAATCTGTGGCATGACAGCAGGCACCACGTAAACAAAGTAGAAGTAAAATAAGTATGCAAATTCAAACAAACAAATATAACGATCAACACTCTCAGTGCAGCTGGCACAAGGGAAGTAAAAGAGTTTCGCCACTGGGATGAAAACAGTTTACAACAATCATCACTTCCATCAGCTAAGATGAGAAGGAGCGTGGAGAAACTGGGCCCCACTCAGTATGGTTGATAGACAGGACACTAGAAGTTGATAAAGCGAGAAGAATTCACCATTTCCAAGAGGATACTTAGCACGGAATCACAGGTATTTTACTGCATCAGGGCTGCTCAACTGGTGACCCACCAAGCCAAAGGGAGCCCAATGCATGGAGGGCAGGCTACTAGTCTCTTGTTTTTTTCTACCTGCTTGGTGCCACAAGAACAGAGAGGTCATCATACATGCCTCCAACTTGCTGGATCAAGTTGTACTACCATGTAATACAGGCACATGCCTGTATTACATGGTATCCGTAAAAAAAAAAAAATCACTCCATAGTCGCTCAAAGCACATAGATAGCTCATCATTTCATACAAATTGTTTGGTCATGAGATGAACCAAATGCTAGACCCATAATTAGCATGCCCCTCTCCCCCCTGCCACATCTCATGTGGTTCCGCATTCCACCTTAGGAGGACATTAGGTTAAACTTCACCATGGGCAGTTTTCTCTGTAGCAGCCCTGGAGTTCTAGACCGCTCTTCCAAGAGAAGTTCATATATCCTCCTCCCCACTGGCTTCCAGAAGATGTGCAAAAACTTTGTTTCAAGTGGCCTTTGAAAACAAATGACCTAATTACTGCTGTGTCCTCTGTGCTTCACATCCTTGCCTTGGGTTTTTCATTGCTATCGCTGCTTTCGCTTGGTTTCTAGCATTTTAACCTGCTTCATTGTTGGCGGTGATGTCATTCTATAAACTGCTGTGAATTCTTTATGAACAACAATATACAGCTACAGTACTTATGCACCCTTATTTCTTGGCAGTTGTGGGCACGCAGCAATGCTCAGCTGGCCATATGGCCAGAAGTGACATATCACCAGCTCTCCACACAATTAGAGCTGCCATATGGCAAGTTTTCAAGCGGCAGGACCACACGTGACTCTACTCTTAATCAAAGGGATTTCAACACTGCACTCCCATTAGCCATGTTGTCATCACATCCCTTTCTGCCATGAGCATAAACCAGCAGTCCGCAAATGTGGGTTATTAGCAATAACTGGAGTGAGGGTTATAGTGGGGGCTAATAACTATGTGCCCAATGAATTTACCTCCTGGGCAAGAAGAATCACACCATACCGGGGGGGGGGGGGGGAATGGTACAAATGCACTTTCCAGCAATGGCATCTGCTTTTATGGGTGTGTCATTTAGAGCTGCCAAAGTGGGGGAAAGTCCACAAGTTAATCATGAAGTTTAAACACAGAGAATGTCCAAATAGATATACCATATCCAGAATAACTGCATAGTTTTTTTTTAGATTTTGTTAAAGGGTGTCTGGATGTATCCTTGGGGTTTCACATCTGATTGAAAAGGGATTCACAACAACTTGGGGCTACTTCGAAAGATACTTTTTTAAACGTCTCCAGTCCCGTCTCCCTATACGCAGAGAAAGCTGAGGGGCCCACATTATTTGTACCAACACTACTGATGAGAAACAGCTATTGTTAACAGTTAAAGAAACAAAGAGGCCCCAGAGTTTATTTCCAGCCAGATGTAACCCAACACTGGAGCACATACATTCAGACCACAGTGGTTGGAAATAGCTCCACTGTAAATGCCGTTACTTCTGCAGCTCAGCTAAGAAGCTGCTTCCGTGCCTCCCTTTGCAGGAACGACACACCAAGAAGCAAAACAAGTTGCTTGGCAGCTGCAGGTCACTGACAGATTTCTACTCTGACCCCAAAACAGCTTCACACACATTCGTTTTCTAACACTCAGCTTTTTGCCATTTGTAAAAACCAAATCACTGAGGAAACTTTGATCAGCAACAGACTGAACAAATGCACATGACAGTGTGGAAGGAGGAATCGTAGAAATGTGTCCATCATAAGTTTTGAATTAACTTAAAAAAAAATTTAAACATGCAAACTGAAGCCAGTCACTAGCTTCCCTTAAGCTCCTGCAGGTCTGGGTTCAGCTGGATTTAACGACAGTTCTCACGCCACCCTCCATGAAGATTGGATGTGATCTGGCTAAATAAATACATTTTTCCACACCAAAGAAAAACTGTGCATTAGGGTAACTTTTTTTCAGATCCTTTTTCAAAGACAGTTAACGGGCCTCCTTTGTTCCAGTCTGCATTTGCTTAGAACCAGAGACGTTCAGCACATCTCTAAATGTTATTAGGAGCAAGTGACTGCTGCTTTTCGATAGATACATACTGGTTCCCAATAGGTTTTTCCAAGCCCAATTCAAATAATTCGTTATCAACTTTAAAGCCTTAAATTGTTTGGATCCAGTGTGTGTTTAAGGACCCAGACGATTCTACCTACCTACTGAGATCTATGGGACTGGCTTTGCATCCCACTGCCATGGGAAATGCAGTTGACGGGTATCTGGGGCAGGGCTTCCTCTCTTAGGAGAGGCCTAACCCTTTTCAGGGTCAGTAAAGATTTTTTTCCTTTTATGCAGGCCTTTCATGTAGTTTAATATGCTCCACAAGATGACTTTTTTACGGCCCTTTTGCTGACAGTGTGTTTTTCTTGTGTCATCAGTGTCTCTTTTTATGATGTTAGCTTTCTTTTTACATATTTGTTTGTTTAATGATTGTATGCTGCTTCAAGGGATCTTGGGCTAAAAAGCAACTTCTACTTTGCAGTCTGCATTTATAATCAGTGGTCCACAGACTGGTGGTCTTCTACGAATGGTTGACCGCCTAAACCAGGGCTCAGCAACCTTTCCAGCAGAGGCCAGATGTTTGGCGATGACGTCATCATCATCAAAAGTCTGGGTTGCCAAGCTCCTGGAAGCAGCTGCGGGAGGTCAGCCTGGGAGGCAGTGGCACAGGGGCTCTACGAGCCTGGGCAGGTGGCTCTGCCGTTCCCTGTCCGGCGCAAGGCAAATTGGGCGGGAGGCTTCAGGCCATAAGTTGCCGACCCCTGATCTAGACACGCATTCAGCTGCTAGGTGAAGAATGTTCCTCTCTTTCTTGCAACAAAAGTCTGTGCCAAACCCTCAGAGCATAACTTAAAGGATATACCAAAATCAGAAAATCAAAAAGTGTGAACTAACACTGAATTGGGCACACAACACAAATCTACCTACCTGACTTCGCTGTTGCTTCCATCTGCCATGCAGATGGACAGAAGACCAGCATAAAATGGATTGTCTGTGACAATGACTGCAGCCAGTCCTGAAAGTCCCATGTAAATATGTACTTGCTTCTAGATGGAAACAACTTTAAAGATCAAAAGGAACAAAAAAAACTGGCAGACAGAGCCTGAGCTTGTGTCATTACTGTGGGGTTGGGACCATCAAGTCAAGCAGACCCGCACTATGGTAAGAAGCTGGTTGGTATGGAAGAGCTATACAAGAGGGATCAAACCCCATAAACCTATTTCTAAACAATATGCACCCAATGTTTAGCTCACAGGGCTCTTGAGACAAACAATTTAAGAAAATTCAATAAAACCATTTCACCAGAATTAGAATATCAAACAAGCCAATAAAGCAACTTGCAGAAATACTGTTTGTTCTTGGGAGGAGAGAACATCTGCCAAATTTCTTATCCAGAAAAGCCATTAGTTCACTTGTTCCAATATTTCACCCTTTGGCTTGTTTATTTTTTCACATTTTTATACTGCCCTTCCTTCAAGGAACTCAGGGTAGTGTACATGGTTCCCTCCTTTTGTCCTCACAACGATCCTGTGAGGTAGGTTAGGCTGAAAGATGGTGACTGGCACAAGGTCACCCAGGAAGCTTTGTGGCTGAGCGGGGATTTGAATCTAGTTCTCCCAGGTCTAACACCAGAATACTTACATTTTATTGGTAGGAAGGACACATAGAGGGATACCCGATATAGTCGGTCATGGACATTTATTCACACGTTAATAGGATTCCTGAGATCACATGGGTACAACCATGTCAATGTCAGAATCCTCTTCTCTAGACCAGCAATACTGGTGTCAGCAGTATCCGCATGGTGCCGGCAATCCCACTCTCACATCATTCTGTCATCCAAACACTACCAGGACTACAAACGATCCAGGCACCACCCACATAATGTAAAAAAAAAAGGGGGGGGGCCCAAGTTCCACTTTGTCACTGTCAACCCAAAAGGCAAGAGCTCCATGTATAGATTATCTTTGATCTTGAGGTGCTATTTATACTTTAGCCGCATCCCTGCAAAAGGAAAAAAAAGCTGTAAAGCTAAAGAACAGAGAGCAGCAGCGAGATGGAACTCAGGCAAGCAAGTCCGGAGGCCCAAAAAATACAAGTTCCACATGTCCTCTTCCACACAGATTCCCTTTCCCGGGATAGAGTACTGCATTTGTAACGTGTGTATTTCCAATCAGCCGAGTATTCATTCTGCAAGGCTCTCTTACCCAGACTGTCTCCAAGAGAACAGGAACCTCCTAGGCAGAGGAAAATCATCTGCCTTGACACTTTATAAATGGATTTCATTTATAAGCCCTTCCTTCTATCCTAACTGCTTCTGAGGTTTACGCTGATCACCCCTAAATAACGGTTTTGCTCTTTCCCCAGCATAAGAGTGCCCAGACACAAATATCCCCTGGTATGAAGCACTGCAAAAATAACATGCTCCAGGCCTTAGATTCCCCCCCTCCCCTGCAGCTTTGCTCCATGATACCTGGACATACAGTGGTATATTTACACTTTCTTCTCCGCAGGACTTGCTATTGTAGTGCTTCAGGTTGCTCCTCTGAACAAGCCAGGGCCCTGGGTGCCACTGCCAACGTTAATCTTCTCCAAAGAGAAACACTCCCAACTGTTGCCAACAACCCTTAAGGCAACAACAGGTGATACACAAGCTGGGGTGTTTCCCTGGTTCTTTTAAGCCTCCTGGAAACAGTAACCAGTAAAGCAAGCAAACCCAGCAGTCTCTGGGCCAATTCCAGGATGTTTTTCCCTCCAGAGGGAACATGTTGGAAAGATTAATCCACATGGATTTTTCACGTGTTATTTCTTCACAGAGGAAACTCAAGGAGTTGCAGCCGACGGCTATCACAGAAATGAGTTTGAAGCCGACTTCTAGAGCTCACACGTCTTTCTGCGAGAGAGATGCATCAGTCTCACTTAGGAAACAGCCCAGTGTCCCATCTTTCACGCAGAGGCATTCTGTGAGACCGCAAAAATCTTTCCATTTAAGGAAGGAGAGTGGCACTCACAGTCACAGAAGGACCCCTGGTATGAACGCAACTTCTATCTGCGAGCGGAAGGAGGCTGCAGTCTCAGAATGAATGCGCAATAGTTCAACCACTTACCGTCTTACTTTACGTCAAAAAGGAGGGTCCAGCTGAAAATATCCCTCCTGCCTTCCTTTACCATGTTATTCCATACTTGCTGGATAACAACAGAAAAATGAACTCTTGAATCAAACGTTGCTACATTTGTGACTGTCGGCAATCTTGCTTGTTCATTTAATTGTTTGCTTGGCTCCAAGTCTTCAGACTGGGATGCATGCATAAATATGCTACGGGTCCCCTTGAACACTTTCCTCATGGTAAGGGAAAGGTGGGATACAAATATTTTAAGTAGATACATTCATTGTTTTAAAACAACGTTCTCACACATTTGTATGTCAGCATCAGCAGCATTAGGGAAAGATTTCAGAAGATCACTTTTACACACAAAGAGTGTCAATGAGTGCAAGAATTTATAACACACTTTTGTTAAGCATGTTAAGGCCAAGTCATCAAACATTTGATGAATTTGGGGTCCCACTGAATATCTGAAACAGAATTCAGCAGTGGCAAATCTTCAAGGCTCACCACCCCAAACTTCAGGTGTAAGAAATTTGGCAGCAAGTCCAGTCTGGATTATTAAAAACCCAAGCACCTTTCAAAGAACTGCTTCTTACATTACTTGTAAAAAGACACACCCAGTGCCCAAAGATGTACAGAAACATTCTAGGTAGGGTGGGAAGAGGATAAGTCCAGGGAGAAACTTCTATATGCAAAATCTTGAATTGAAAAAAAAAAAAGGGAACTGTCTAATTACCTGGGAAACAGCGGGGGGAGCTGCCTGCGAAAGTTAAAAAAAAAAAAAAGAACCCCCCCCCCCGAAAAAAAACCCAAAAAAACCCAGAGCACCCCTTACAGCCGTGCCAAAACGTGTTACGGTGACATAAAGGGGGGGTGTCAAAAGGGGTGGGGGTGGGGCGTAAGGGGTCCGCACCAGGTGCAAAATGGTCTGGCTCCCCCTCTGCATGGAGTCCTCCTGCTGCCTGCCCAATACCAACCTCTCCACAAACAGATTTCAATGTACACAAGAGAAAGAAGTAAGGTTCTAAGTTTTTAGCAAAGCAGGTATTCTTAAATGTCTACAAATTGCTCCTTGCAGATGTAAATAATATTTACAACAAATACCTTCAAAGCAACATATAGAAGAGAGATACTAGATTTTTCCAATATTGTATACCGTAATTTCATCTGCACTGAAAATGTGGATACAGGGTGTTAAGCCAGTTTAGATTTCAATAGTTGGGTGATTTAAATACGTGATATTTAGCAATTATCAGACACCCTGTGGGAGGGCAGCTATAGCTTTACTAGTTGTGCAGAAGAGAGTATTTTGTCAGCAGAATCTTCTCTCATCATTGTCACATTGGTGAGCAATGTGGCACCTGACAAAATCTTCCCTTCTACACGACTGCCAAAAATGCACAGGGTTCAGAGCTGTATCACATCACATCTGGCAGCCTTATTTAGTCAGCATGTTGTGCAGAACTTTATAATCCACTTACAAGTTCTCCATGTGCAATACAATAAACATACGACAAGCATATAACTGTGCAATTTATCCAATAATTGCAGTACCAGAAATTTCTGGACCTGATAGTTCTCCAGTGGCAAGAAATTCCACAAGCATGGGGCCAAATGTAGTTATAAAAGCTGTAACTATTATAAAACTATGTGACAGCAGTATCACTTTTGGCTCAAGGTTTTTCCTTTCGGTTCTTTTTAAATGTACACGGAGGTATGCAAAACTGGTCAAAACTACAGTGGGGTTGAGGGGCTTTATTATTTGCCCCTGCCTCAGTTGTGATCGTCCTCCCCCCAGTGCTACTTTAAAGAGGGGGGAGGAGCTTCTGTTGAAAGTTTGGCTCAAAAAAAGCTATGTTACCTCCTTTATCTATTCTATACCTCAAATGTTATCACCAAGCCCACCACCAGTTACTAGAAAAATGGAGATGTTCACATTGTTACAGTTGCAACATTTTGCAGTCATTTCAAATTTTAGTTTAGCTACTGTTGTCTACATTGGGATTTTAGCATCTTAGGAGTTTGTCTTCTGATTGGTCCCCCTCCCTTTTTTTTTTTAAAGAGTTGCAAATCTTTTATGGAAAGCTATCCAAAAGCAAACCTCAGTGGTCAAGGAGACAACCCCAAATAAACAGAACATTTTCAGAAGGGATGCAGACTTTCTGCTGCCTAAATTCTTCCTCCACAGACAGTACCTGTGCCTATGATTTTCTACTTCTGTGCAATGAAGAAACTACATCTTACACAATAGCAAATGCAGTACCACACATTTAACTTCACAAAGTAGTCATCAAGGCCAAGCTGCAACCCCATGGCTGTTAGATTACCTTTGCAGCATGAGAAATGAAGAAAGGCCTCAGCAGTCCAGTAATAAAAGTCTCCTGATGTTTCACAATACCAGCTAGCCAAGCTACATGGGTAGGTGCAAGAAACAGCTCTGTGACCAAGTGCCAAGCTTCAAGTAGTAACACGTGCAGAGCGACAAGGATGCTCTTGGTTTTCACAACCCCTCTAGCTTAGTCCATCTAGACTCTCCTAGTTTAATCCTTCCCAATATCCATGGGACAGGGCCGTAGCTTAAGTAGAAGAGCACCTGCTCTGCATACACAATGTTCAAGTTTCAATGCCTGCAGGTAGGGCTGGGGAAACAAATCCCCATCTGAAATCCTGGAGAGTCACTACAAATCATTATAAACAGTATTGAGGTAGATGAGCCAGTAGTCTGACTCAATGCAAAGCAGCTTAATGGGTTCATCCAGTTTAATAGCAAGGATTCTTATTGGTTTTGAGACAGAAGAGATTAGAGAGCCAGAATGGAACCTAGTTACAAGAACCCTGTCAAAGACCTCCTTCTTCCAAGTCTTCCATCTTTTTGCTATATGATATCAAATGCCTGCTACCCTTTTCCTTCATCCTCCCAACGACTGCATACTGAAAAAAAAATGCATCTCAACAGTTTATCACCAGGAGGGACAAATACACAGTAAAGGGATTAATGGTAAGAGATTATTCCCCTCCCACTTGCTGGAAAGAAAGGAAAGCCAAGAATCAAGGCTCAGAAGCAACCCAGGCTTTTAGGAAATGCCTTGGAGTTTCTTATAACGAATCCAAGTAGCTAAGCCAATATTTGAAGTTATGGTAGGATTATTTTATTTATTTATTTTAAGAATTTATATCCTGCCTTTCTTCTGACAGGGCAACCAAGGCGGCTTATTTTGTGTCTGGAAGCCTCTTATGATGAAGTTGGCTATACTCAACAATGCTTATGCCACAATAAACTTGTCAGTTTAAGGTGCTACAAGACCTTTTGTTGGTTTTTCCTGTAACAAACCAACATAGCGACCTCTCTGGAATTTGTAACGTCCTTATCACAGCTTGATTATATCTGTGGAGACTCTACACATTCAGCTAATGTATATTAAAGGTCTTCCTGTACGTGCTAGAAAGGCAGACAGATCAAAGCTCCACCATGGGACCAGACAATGCATACTTCCCTCCCATTTGATTTTGTGCAATACTGAAAAGTACTTGCAAGAGTCCCAACGTATCTTTTCCACATGTAACATATGAAAAATAAGAGGAAACAGTATTGCAAAGCAAGTGGATGACAGTTGTACTGCTGTATGCCCCTTTTTAGCAAAAAAAAAAAAAAAAAGCTTATCTAGGAGACATAATACAGTATAGGAGATGACACTGTTTATAAACTGGTGTGTGAGGGAAGAAGAATTATGTCACCGCATCACAAAAATATTCAATGTCCATAATACTCTCATAGGCACATTTGACGTAGCAAACACAGCCAGAGACTTGAGGCAAGGCAAAGGCAGTCGCAGCAGATTCTGGACAAGATTGAGGACCAGAGAGAGTCAGGCAGACCTGAACCACAGGCATGATCTGACAGAACGTTCTCCTGTGACGCCCCACTGAAACAAATGTTCTCTTACGTGGCCCTCTTTCATCTCATGGGACTTGCAACCCCACGTAAGTTCTGACCTTGATATTCAAAAACATCTGGATAGAGAAAAAGCAGAAAAAAGAGGAGCCTGTAACTTAGGAGGGGTGTCCCGGCCAGTTTTAAATCATGATGACCTGGGCAGGGTGTGTGTGTGTGTGTGTCTCCTCTATAGTCTTTTTGTTTTGTTTTTTAAAGTTAAGCGTAATGCTAGAGCAATAAGTCAGAACAGTAGGCAAAAACGCTCAATTTTATACATGGCAATAAACGGGTGTGAGCAGTAGAACTGAGCCAATGGCTAGCCTCTCAGCTCTCAATCCAATTGACTAAATTGGTTTTCTTTTCCTCATTTTACAAGGCAGATAGAATTAAGTCTACAACCGCTGCTTAAATGAAGTATGCAGTCTTTGTTAGATCAACAAATCTTGTCTGGCAGCATAGGTCCAGTCTATTAAAAAAGTCTGAAATTGTGTTAATCTCCAGATCAGAATGAAATGGTGCTGTAACACTGTCCCCTGCCTCCATTACAGTGCTGATAAATAATCATTTCTTCTTTATCACAGAACCTGCCAAAAAAAAACAAAAACAGAAAAACCTCAACCCACCAGCTCCCCCCTCTCCCCAACAAGGATGAAATGCAAGGTTGCCTCATCTCCTGTATGAGAAAATAAGAATTTGAAAAAAAGATGCTGGTTAAATTAATTAATGAGGTATACATTTTTACTACAGTAAAGGCTTTTTTCCATAATCCTTACAGTAAATGTGGAACTCAACAAATTAGCCATTAAGGAAGTTCTAGTATTTGTTCCATCAACATTTGAATGAAATTCAAACTCATACATTTTTGATAGTATAGGTGCCTCTCATTGTACATGGGTTTGATTTACATGTTTTTGAAAAAGCGCACTTTGAACATTAATACTAAAACTTAATTTACACATGCTAATTTTCAAAATAATGCAGTAAAACTTCCCAGCACTCCTGCATGTTCAGCTGGCTTTGTGTGCATTCCTCTTGATTTTTAATTTACACATTTTTAAATATACGCTGAGTTTCAATAACGTAACCTCTGCGTAAAACAAGAGTTGCCTGTAATGGAAAATCTGTAACCCCACTGTAACTGCGTTAAGATTTGGTTTTTCTAGCTCATTTGGGAGGCAAAATGCAGCCAATTGTATATTCTTAAATCACAGTAACTCTTCATAAATTATATCTATTTTGCAATCATGCTTGTAATAAATCTAACAGGGCAGAGCCATGAGAATTGTCTGAAGGTGTCTGATTATACTTCTCAAACTAAGCAGGTTGAGCCAGCTGTAAAGTCTGAGAAAGAATAGTGTGCAAATGTAACGCAATACGTACTGGTTATTAAGTACAGGTGGTGTGGCAAGACATTACATGTAAAGAGGCAATAGTAGTGTTTATGCAGATTGATGAGAGTTTGGTAACGGACAAACATCAGAACATCAGTCCCTAATTCACATAGGCCTCGCTCACAATCTAAGTTTTACTTTGAGGAACTTGTTGTTCCTGTGAATCAAATATAAATGTCACAATATACAACGTGAGGTCGTGAACAACCATCTCAATGAATGGATGGCAGTAGAACTGAAGCAAGTGGATACCTTCTGTGGCCCGCTCTGCTTTTCCACCATATTAATCAGATCTGCAGTGCTGTTCCCAACCTATATACCGTATTGGTCTAAGACTCACTTTTTTCTCCTAATTTAAGTTTTTAAACTAGGGGTGCGTCTTATAATCAGTCTGTTGCAATTTAATGCCAGTGATTTAATTAAATTAATAGCACCAAACTTTAAGGGTGCGTCTTATAATCAGGTGTGTCTTATACTCGGGACAATACGGTATATTTTTCCATCAGGTCTGAGAGTAGTGTTGGTGCATGCAGAATTTACATGAATGAATGTAAATACAAAGTGGAACTGCTCAACTCCTACTTTGTGTCAATCTTCTCTCAGAAGGAGGATTATGTAAATGTGGGTGCTGGATCATTGGCCAATGAGGGGAAATACGTACATCCCCACAAAGGTTATGAAAATACAAACAGCACAGATCTGCAGATTAAAACTGATATGGAATTAGTTAAGAACCACCTAACTGATCTAAATAAATTCAAGTCATTTGGACCAGATGAACTGCACCCTGGAGTACTAAAAGAACTTGCAGATGTACTTGCAGAGCCTCCGTCAATTGGCTCTGAGAAACCCTGGAAGATAAGGGAGGTGGCAGTAGACTGGAAGTGGGATAATGTAGTTCCAATCTTTACAAAGGGGAAAAAGGAAGACCCAGGAAATTACAGACCTGTCAATCTGATTTCAATACTAGGAAAGATATTAGAACAAATTATAAAACATACAGTCTGAACACATCTGGATAACAACTCAGTGATTAATAGAAGCCAACATGGATTTGTCAAAAATAAATCTTACCCAACAAATCTCATTTCCTTTTTTGATGGAGTTACTAGCTTATTGGACAGTGGAAATACGTGGATGTAATTTATTTCGAATTTAGTAAGGCATTTGACAAGGTTCCCCACGACTTCTTAATCAGCAAGTTGGTAAAATATAGGACAGATCAGGAGTTCTCAACCCTTGGGACCTGACGTACCACCTCCATCAGGTCCTAGTCTCCGGAGTGCCACCAGAAGTAATGGTTTTCTTCTGGGATGGAGACCGCAAAGAGGCTCAAAAAATGCTGGTAAGAGACTCAGGGAAGGTGGGCCTTCCCGAGTGTGTGAAAACCATGCACTGGAGCTCAGCCCACTGGGCTGAGCTTCCTACCAGTGTTTTCTGAACCTCTTAGCGGTCTCCATTATGTGACGTGGGTGTCCACAGGTACCATGCATACCACTGGACACCACCTCACATACCACTGGTTGAGAACCGCTGGGCTAGATGATACAATTGTTAGGTGGATTCACAACTGGTGGAAAACCGTACACAAAAGGGTCTCATCAATGGCTTCGTATCAACTAGAGCAAGGATTCCCAACCTTTGGAGGCCCACGTACCACCTACGCGGGTCTTCGGATGCCCAGCGTACCCCCGGACTTGCTGCCCCCGCGTACCCACTGTTAAAGTGTTTTTTCCAGGTTGCGGCATGGGCAGGTCCTCCCGCTCCCGCCACAACCTGGGAAAAAAAAAAGACTACAGCCCTGCCGATGTCCCCGGTATCTCCTTCTACCTGTTCTCCTGGGCGCTGCCATCTTGGATCTTGCGAGATCCAAGATGGTGGTGCCCAGAAGAATAGGTAGGAGGAGCTACCAGAGACATCAGCAGGGCAGTAGCCATTTTTCCAGGTTGCGGCAGGAACGGGAGGACCTCCCCGCACCGCAACCCGAAAAAAACCCATTAACAGCTGATAATGAGCAGCGTCTCGTGTACCCCCAGCCTGCGGTATGCATACCCCTTGGGGGTACCAGAAAACACTGGTAGGAAGCGTACCCCCTTGGGGTACGCATACCACAGGTTGGGAACGCCTGAACTAGAGGACAGTTTCAAGTGGAGTGCCCCAGGACTCTGTCTTGGGCCCAGTTCTCTAACATCTTCATCAAAGATTTGGATGAAGCAACACAAGGAGGCCTCATCAAATTTGCAGATGACACCAAGCTGGGAGGAGTAGCAAATGCTATAGAAGACAGTAGAAGCATTCAGGAAGACCTTGACAGAATGGAATACTGGGCTGAAATGAATAAGATGTTCAACAGGGACAAATGCAGAGTTCTGCACTTAGGCAAAAAATAACCAAAGACATGGATATAGAATGGGAGATATCTGGCTTGGCAGCACAACGTGCGAGAGGGATCTCAGAGTTGCAGTGCATCACAAAATGAACATGAGTCAGCAGTGTGATGCAGCTGCAAAGAAGGCCAATTCAATTTTAGCCTGTATTAGTAGGACCATAGCTTCCAAGTTGTGAGAAGTAGGGATTCCATTTTACTCCGTGTTAGTCAGACCTCACCTGGAGTACTGTGTCCAATTCCGGGCACCGCACTTTAGGAAAGATGCAGCCAAACTGGAGCGGGTTCAGAGAAGAGCAACAAGGATGATCATCAGAGGTCTGGAGAACAAGTTCTATGAGGAAAGGTTGATGGAACTCGGTATGTTTAGCCTGGAGAAGAGAAGGCTGAGAGGGGGTATGGACCTGAAGGGCTGTCACATGGAAGAAGAAACAAATTTGTTCTCAACTGCCTCAGGGTAGAACTAGATCCAATGGGCCCAAACTGCAAGAGAGGAGATTCTAGTTGGGATATCAGGAAGAAATTCTTGACGGTATGAGGCAGACCCCTCCGCGGACCTCCCCGAGTTTTAGATCATTGCAGAGCACCACATAGCCACACATTTCCACCACATAGCCATTTCTACGTGACAGTAGCCAGAGAATAATGCTTGGCCCAGGAGGAACGGAAGCAAAGCAGACATACTTTGGCATTTTAACATTGCAAACACAATGTTTTTAAGACATAGTGGATACCAGGTTTTACTGTTAACACAGGCACCCACATAACCCAGCGCAACATTAACAATCCCAGGGAGGACAGTGAAATAGAAAGGGTAACAGTGAACTACAAGCAAGGTAACATTGCCTACAAGCAAGTCTCACAGGCATGGTTATTACTTGTACTGCCATGCACTTGTCAGCACAACACTCAGTTTCCATGAAGGAAACAAATATAAGGCTGAACCACTGTGAGCGATAATCCAACAAGTATACAATCACTGCCAGCCTATAGCATCCACTGGAATTCATGTGGCAGATGACCCAGTTCAGTGCATTATTCATGCTTTCCGCATCCAAGCTGTTAGTGAACATAACTCCTTGCTTGGCATGAGGATGTTATCCAATTTGGGGAAAGCAGGATTTTAGCCAAGTCAAAATAAAATTTAGTCTGCCCATAGACTGAATGTACCATTTTATAAGCTCTTTTACAACCTCTTGCTCATTACAACTACCATGAACATAGCAGCTGTATGCCCTTAAAAAAAAAAATCTCAAGGCAGTTTAAAAATGTTTGGCTACTGATGTGGCATAGTCCTCTCACAGGACTGTGCAGTCTCAGCTTTCACATGGGAGGCTCACTTGCTTTGAGATGCGGGCACTTTCAAATTCTACTCCACATGTAAAGCTCACGAGTCAGAGAGAAGTCCTCCCCTTCCCTATAATGAAATGCAAGTTGAATGTTTGGGTTGGATCCAGTGGCGTCACTAGAGGGGGCTGACCGCACCGGGTGACACCCTCGGGGGGGGGGGTGACACCACTAGTAGACCAAATTGTGAAACCTTTGTATTTATGAATACCACCACCATGTTAAATATCATTTGATGCATAATTTCATGCAGAATGCAATTAAACCGTTTTGAATTATCTGCAGTCTATCAAACGTTATGCCCAAATAACCGGAAAATAAAACGCAACTGCCTTATGTAACAAAAAGTGGATTTCCTTAACTCAAAACAGACCAATGAGACTGATTGTTCCGAGAGCTGACTTGGTTACTGATTTGTTGGGTGACCTGTACTGCTGTATAGTATTAAAATAAATAAAGTTAATGGGGGCGACACCATGAGTTACTGGACCGGGTGACACCAACCCTAATGACACCACTGACCAGGAGTAATCTGTAGAAATACTTAGTCCTGCCTGATGGACATCTTTTGTAGAACCCAGCTCAGCACAACCTTGTTTATCCCTAATCATCTCTGGGGTCCATGATGGGGGTGACATGCTGAGCTCTCGCATCGGGTGATGCAAACCCTAGTGACACCTCTGGTTGGACCTAGGAAGAACTCCAGGTTTTTGTGAAGTCCCAGAGATGCAAATTTATATTATCAAAGGACAACAGTATTGTAGGACAGATTTTCTTTAAAAAAAATCTGTGGCAATTTTCTGTATTTACTGTTTTAATTGCTATGTTTTATAGCAATTTTATAGTTTGTCTTGGGCACTGCTGGACAGAAAGGCAAATTATAAATTATAAAGAAATATTATTCTGATATGAATCATTCCTAAAGACTCAACGTTCATGACCAAAAAGCACCAACAAAATTCAAGGTTTTGTACAGGAGACGTATAGAATAGACACAATGCCTATATTAGTACAGTCACTGCTTTCACCTTCGAAAGCATTTTAATAGTTATTATGAGTATACTTCAAGTCTCTATGACAAGTATCAAATCCACTATCTTATCCATTAAATAGTTTTCTTCTCATTTGAACACACTACCAGGTTGTCCTTGTGCCCAGCAGTCAATTCTATTTCCTTCCAACCTTCCCCTCCCCCAGCCCTGGCTCCTTTCTCGAGGATTAATTAATCCATGAATGAAAAGGTCAACAAGGATGCCAGTTGGAGTAGCAAAGCTCTCATATTTATGTATTTTGGTTTAAGTCCACTCAATTCCAAGATCTCAAAACAGACGGGTGCCAGAAATTATTCTTTTGGGAGATTAATCCTTTACTGAGAGGTCACAATCTACCGGTAAATGGTGTTTTCTCAAACTGTGTTTCTCAAACTGTGGGTCGGGACCCACTAGGTGGGTCACAACCTGATTTCTGGTGGGTCCCAGGTGATGAAAAGATCAGATAACAGTGGGAAAAGGCTACACCGATCTCCACATACTTCCATATTGAGTGGGTTATATATCCTAAGGTTTCCTTCCTCCAAACAAGTAGCCTTTACGATACAACCCATATAACAGGACTGGTCCAAGACCCCCTGGCCTGGCACCCAAGTGTGGAGGAGAGGAGGGTGCTGAGCTAGAGCAAGGCGAGCTCCAGAGGGCAGGCCTACCCAGGGACTTGCTGAGGGCCGACAATTCCCATGTAGCTTCAATCATGTAACCCCCATTTGCTGCTGCATGGGTCACAACAGACTCAGAGGTCACCTAGTAAAATCTAATTAAAATGGATCCTGACTGTTTACTCCTTTATAGTCTCTTGCCCCCTCCTTTTACTTGCTTTCTGTATTATTCACTATTTATTTTAATTTATCCGTACATGTGTGTATGTCTTTCTGTGTTATGCCAATAAAGGTATTTTGATTGATTGACTTGCACAACAGGAGTTGCACAAAGTTAAGAAAAATCTAGAATTGCCGCCCAGTTCTAGATTTTCTGGAGTGAACTTTGACTCCGGTAGCAGCCAATGGGATACTCTCAGGAGCCCTCAAGGAATCCCCGTGGGCCTCTCAAGGAGGAGGAAGGTCTTCTCCACTCAAGAAATCAAAGAAACCAGAATGTTCCAAGCAGCAGAGATACTTCAATCACAGCTTAGACAGCATGCCAGAGTGGGCAAAACATCCTGCCCCTCATCACCAAGCATACCTAACAAGCTGTTCTACTGCCCTTCTGGTAAGTGGCAGAGTGGCAGTGTGCGTGTCCAGAAAATCTTCCTTCTCCAGAACCTGCTGGCACCAAACCTAGGCTTTGGCCCACCACTTTCCTTTCCTCCATACTTCCTCTTCCACTCCATTTCCCCATCGTTTTTCCTCTTCCACTCCATTTCCCCATCCTTTTTTCAAATCCAGAAAGCAGGAGAAGGAGGAACAGTGGGAAAAGGTGAGCATTTGAATACATGTAGCCCCCACCACCACCAAAATGCCACCATCGATCAGTCAACATTGTGAATGGTATGGCCCTACTTGATAACCACGTAGCATACACTCATCCCGAGGGCAGGCAGCAGCTGTCACCCTGGCTCAACCTTTTCACACCCAACACAAGTCACTGTGCACTACTTGCTTCTTCATCTGTCTGAGTATGAGCAGGGATTGCATTGCCAAAAATCAACTGGCTGGGATTTTATTCCTTGTTTTCAGCTCACTTCTGCTCAATTAACCTATTGATCATGTAAATAAATTGGAACATAAGGGCGTAGCTTTGGACAACAAATTTCATAAATGAGTCCAGAATTAAGAGAACCAGAAGAGCCAAGATGGAAACCTTAAGTATTCTACTGCTTTAATTATCTCCATGGAGGGGGCTTGGAAGTATTTTCTTTTAATATTGATTTTATTTATTTATTTATTTATTTATAGAAGTTATACCCCGCCTTTCTCCCACAAGGGCAACCAAGGCGGCTTACAATAAAAACATTAAAATACATAAATACATTTAAAATCAAGAATTAAAACAATTAAAACAAACAGCCCCAGTGGGTCATCCATTTACATTTGTTAAAAAGCCCGCCCGCCATGTCAGACATCAAATGCTGATCTAAATAAAAATGTCTTAGGTCCCCGCCGAAAGGTGCATATAAAAGGTGCATATAATAATTGATGCATATAATAATAAAATGGATGTTATGAATTTGGTTCTGTCCAAGAGATTTTGCTCTTATAGTATTTCATTACATTAAAATCATCTATTTAGTTTTCTCATTGGAGATCCACTCAGAAAATCAGGTAGTCTGATTAACTGAACTAGTCAATGAATTATTTTAACAAGAGTCATTCTGCCATCTATAAGCTTATTTCTTATAGCATTTAATTGCTTGGGGTGGTATAACATTTTAAGACATTCAGTTTTTTCTTCCACCTAACAAAGTTCAGTGTACAATAGATGGGAGGACATGCATACTTTGTTAGCAACCACCAAACATTATGTTAAGGGCCTATAACAGGGGTGGCCAACCTTTCAACTTGAATGCTCCTGGCCCTTTAATGGTTGTATAGGTGAGGGCATTTCAGCAGGTGCAGTTGCTTTAGCAGCACCATCAGCACTTGCAGCTGCCAAAATTCTGTCTTCTACACAATGCTTAAGAACGCAGAGGTCCTAATAGTGGAAGGCTGGCCACCCCTGGCCTATAACAAGCACAATCCTATGCATGTCTACATGTCTAAGTTCCATTGAGTTCAACAGTATTACTCCCAGGTAAATGTAACGATTGCAGCCTAAGCCTGCTATGTGTGCCAAAAGCACAAATATACATTTCTTGTCCTAAGTGGGGCAGGGTGACCATTTGACTTATGCCTACTGACCATGACTGCCTACTGACCATTTCACCATCCATCTGATGAAGTGGACTCTAGCACTCTGTCCGGGTTGGAGATCTGGTAAGCGTAACTCTAACCCACAAAATCTTATGGTGAAATAAATTGGTCTTTCCAAGACACACTGTTTTTGCTGAAACATGACTATCCCTCTGGAATGTAGTTATTATGAGGCACAAACAATAAGAAACAGAAATGCTCTTTAAATGCACTGCTTTTTTTTGAAAAGTGTTATTGAAAAGCAGACCTTTGAACCTTGCTATGAATCTATTTCGTGCTCCACGCACTGAAGTTTGAATCACAACCTGAGACATGGCATTAAAGGATTTGTCTCTACAAAGCCCCAGTTCAATGATTCTGCAACTGTTTAAGAAACATTAAACTCAACTGAGATTCTGTATTCTTTGGAAAATCCACTTGCTTCAAGCAAACACACTTTACAGGCTCTTGTAAAAAAAAAAAACACTATGAAGAGGTCACCCCACACCACCTATTTCTTGACTCTCTCCAAGTGTTATATATCTGTACCCCTTCTGCAAAAGTATTGCTTTCACTGAAGTCATGAAAGTACATTGCTTAAACTGGCTTCAGATGAGTAGGCCTCTTTCAGCCTGTCCACTTCTCCTCAGAGGATTATAGGACGTCTATGGATGAGAGCCAGCTGGCCCCAATATAGCTCTTCATCTTCCTTCCCAGCCTCCCTCAGATCCGCAAACAGGTTTCTCTAATCATCTTCCAAAAAAACCTCTTGAAGACAAAAAAGGTACCACACTGACTGGGAAGTTCGCCACCACAGTCCAGTCATTAATTAGGAAGCAGCTCAGCATCCTTTTCTAAACAAGCCACAGCGCTTGGACACAGAGAGGAGAACACACACACACACACACACACACACACACACACACACCAGGTCTAAATAGAATCAGTTGAGATTAATCAAGCCTGAAGGGCACCCTTCTGGCCTGAAAGGAATAAGCCACATTCTGTCACTAAGCCTGAATGTAGAGAGTAGCCAAAGTTAGTTTTCCTCAGATAAAAACAGTCACCCAACTCACAACCCATTCCTCTTTTTGATGAATTAGGAGAATGTGGGAAAGATTTTGGAATTAAAGAGTATCCTGTTCAATATGGCATAATTTAGATATTGCACCGTCAACAGGAGAGGTTGCTGCCACTCAATCACCCACAACATTCCTTCCTGGGTCTAGTCACTCACTCCCCTCTCTCACAGCTAAAGCAAATTGCACTTCAGTTTTGGTTTGCCCTCATCAGGTGTGGGAAGAACGACCGGCAATGGGACTCAAAACGGAATGGGGTAGGATGCACGGCATGTTGACACAGTTCTCTTAAAAGGTAAAGGTGCAATCTCAGAGTTGTGACCAGGCAATGTTATGTTTCAAATAGTCTTCCTAGTTGCAAAGCTAAGAGTATCCATACAGAGTTATTGTACCTAGCCATTATTCATGACAAGGCAGTGAATTAAAAAAAAATCAAGCATGTTCAAGATATTGTATATAAAGCACCAAATATCCCAAACAAATGTCTCTTGCTTGCATTTCAAGAGACAGCATTTCAACTCAGACCTCGTTTCAAGAGGCAATCAACTAACTGCACCACTTCAAACTACAGGTTGTGGGAGCTCAACGTGATTGAACACATACACAAAACCCCTGCACACAGAAAACTAGCTGTCAGGGTAAAGGGTAGGCTACCACTTCCCTCCCAGCGTACTGGGTTTTACATTTATTTGTGTGTTTTTATGTACAGGGATTTTTGTTTGTTTTGGTATGGAGAAATGTTCAATCATGTGAACCCCCAGTCTGAAGTGCAAGTTATATCACCTTTTGGCCAAGTGAAAAACCTGTGTACTTTTGCACCTGGGACAGAGATGTGGGGAAGACACAACATTCCCAATGTCTGGCGAGCAATACAAATGGTTTCACACTTCCCATGTGATCAATAGTAGGCTGTGCTCACCCCACAAGACTCTAGCTTTCCATTTATAAAGAGCACGTTTTAAGGCATTGTTGTGGCAGTGACTAGAAGAGGCCAACCCTTAAGGCTGAGCTACATTGTCCACGGCCGCGTCGCGTCTGCGTTCTGTGCGTGTCTGGTGTCCCGCCCCCAGGTCAAACGACAGGCTCTGATTGGCCGGACGTAGCGCGGACGCAGCAAAAGCTGGGCTCGACGACATTTGCTGCGTCCGCGCTACGTCCGGCCAATCAGAGCCTGCCGTTTGACCTGGGGGCGGGACACCAGGCACGCGCGGCCGTGGACAATGTAGCTCAGCCTTTAGAAGTCAGGAGAAAGCAGCACTTTTCACAGCTTTCTTCAGGGACCCTTCACAGCTTTCTTCAGGGACCCTTTCCCAACAATGTAGCTTCCACTGTACCATTCCTCCTTGCTTTCACAAGTAGATTATAATCTACAGCACAGGTCGCATTTGTTGCTCAGGAGGGGCTAGGGATGGGGGAAGAGTCCATTACCAGTAACAGCCCTCATTTACTAAGTGCTTCTGTCCAAAATTAACTGTAAAAGCTTATTCCTAACCAGTCCCAAATTCCCATTATTCCTTAATCACCAAACTCATACAGAGTTGTCTCAAATAAGCTTCTAACAATACAACAAACAAACAAAATAATTGTACATGCTTAATCTGCCTACATTTATTCTGCTCATAGTGAAGAGAACTAGACTTCAGTTTCATCTTAGTTCTGGTTATGTTTTACAGACAATCACCATGTATGAAAGAATAAACCAAGAACTTGCACTATTTTGCCTCTGAGCTGTTGCTTTCTCTTGCTAGCTCAGCATAATCACAACAAAATGCAAGATGAGTAGAACAAACAGTTGATTTCCCTTTGGAGATTAGACAAATTCTACCAAGGCATCAGAAGCAGTAGCTCACCTCAGGTTTCAAAATAATTCTTTGGAAAGGCACACACTTCACCAAGGAGTTTTAAGACCCAAGCCTGCCTTGACAGCACGTGGGCACAATAAGCAGTCTGGCTACTTTTAATGTTTGCAAAAATTTATTCTGCAGATGGAGGCTTGCAAGCTTTTCGGTGGGAGGGGTTTCACATAATTTTCAGCATAAACTAGACATTGGTCAGTACCACCACTAGTTAATGCATTGCAGCTGCAGACTGCTACTTAAAAAAAGTCTGTATGTTGACTCAAAAAAAATGTGACCCTAAAATGGCTTATTCACAAAAGAGAGACTTTTCCCTAAAACACAGAACACATTTATTAACATGTAGTGGGGGGAGAAGAACATTGGTCTGGTTAGATTGCTGTTAAGGAACAGCTTCTCCTGTGACTTCACCTGCACAGCTGTTCTAAAGCAGCATGTGGTTCCTCTGAAATGAAGTGTGCTTACTTTAGTTTTCATTTCACAAGTCTTTCATTTGCAGTGCAGTGGCTAAGCAACTTGCAAGGTGTTCGGGCTACAAACAAAGCTACACATACTTATTGGAGAGTAAATCCCATTCAACAATGAATGGGTTCGAGAAAACATACATAGGATCAGGCAACAAGCCTGTAAAATACGCATACAGCACTGCAGCACAAGATGCTTTAAGGCAGGGGTCTCTAACCACTGGGCTGCAGCCCAGGACCGGGCCACCCAGCCAGAAGCGTCTTTGGGGTTGGGGCGGTGGGCCCCAGGGTGGGGGCCGGACGTGGCGGTGAAGGGGCTTACTTACCTCCGCACTGCGCCGCCTCGGCCCTCCCACCCGTCCTGGAGCTGGAACGGCTCCAAATAGGCACTAAACGGGTGGTGGTGGTGATTGGAGCCGCACTGGGCGCGCACAGCTGACATCACGCCCAGGTCACATGGGGGTGTGGCGTCGGCACCCTCCCCCCGGTCCATGAAAAAAATCCTCTGCGATGCCGGTCCCTGGCACCACAGAGGTTGGGGGCCGCTGCTTTAAGGCATTTTTACCCAAGGGAGTATACACGCAACAGGAGTTAAATGTGTATACCTGTGGGCTGAGAGGAAACGGCTGGGAGGAAACAAGCACTCATTACTTGCAATTAGATACAATTAGACAACTTACAGATGGGTAAATCGAGGCACTTGTTTATGCTTCTCCTCCCTACAGCATACAATTATTGTACAGGCAAGGGCAAAGTACTCAGTAATTCAGGCTTCCAGTCCCCCCCCCTTAAACTATTATATAGGCCACCCTGATTTTTCTTTTTCAAACAAACTAGCTGAAGGAAAGCAGAGGCATGGCTTTTTCTGTATTATCTCATTCTCAGGACAACTTGCCACCATGAAGAAAAAAATCCTTGGTTGTAAAACCATCATAAGTTAGATAACATACCAAATATTGGGAGAAAATGTGTGCATCTATGACAAACAGCAATCTCTCAAGGATTGACTACCTTAATGCACGTATCTTTCCTCAACATTTTTAATCCTATTCATTCAAATGAATCAGTTGTGTCAATTGATGCAATAACTTTGGGGCTGTATCCATTTGATCAGCACAAAGGTATAAAGACGCCTGTTGCTTTTAAATGATTTCCAAAGGCTTGTTTTAACCAAGCAGCCACTTACTGCTCAATTCCTCATGCAAGAGTAGGTTGTCTCCCGCCTCCCCTTTGCTTGAAGAAGTTGCCTTTTTACACTTACCCAGTCTCAACATACTCAAGTATCTTCTGGATGGCACACACATACAACTTGATGGGCACCCAAATATAATTGCACCTTTCCAGTTGTATTACATAGAGTTCAGGAAAGCAGAAACAGCCACCCCAGAGCATTGGGAAGCATTCATGCCACATCTCCCGACGCAGTCAGGTCAGTCTCAGTATGCTGCAGAACAGGAACTACCCAACTGCAGTACTCACCTTAGTACTGATGTCTTCCCTCTTGTTCCCTGGCTTGCTTCTCCTCAGCTTGATAGAGGGAGATCGAAGCAGGTTCTTAATTCTGCTCGTTATTGTTGAACCTTCAACTGACATCATAGCCTCAGTGGGAAGGGAGCACTGCCCCCCTCTCAAACACTATTCCTTCCCAGTCACTGGCTCACACACCAGAGAAACTGAGGCCAGTTTTGCTGCACTTCACATCTCTCTCAAGAGACTTCACATTCCAGGCACGCCTCCCTCACTTCATCACAAGGATCTTCCTTCAGGGCACAGGTGTTGTAAGCTTTTTATTGTTCCAGATGCCTCCTTTATCGTCTAAAAGGCTCAAATCAGTGTGGATCTGTGGGAGAAGAAAACCTAAGAGGAGTCAATTATACATGTTGAAGTGCATTTTGAACTTTACTCTAATAGAGAATGGATGGCAAACACATCCCACATCAAGGGGCAGTGACTCTCATCAGGATTTGTGGGATTTTTTTCCTTTCAAACGTGAGCAATTTTAAAATGACACTGTAATAAGTAGTAGTACAATATAAATAAATAAATAAAATATCAGAATTCCAAAGTTAGAATCCTGACATGCTCTTTTTTCTCCCAGATAATCGTAATGGTCAGATCTTGACCACGACTGGGGAGCAGTCATTTGAGAGATTAATGCAAGACAATCTCTCAGCAGAATCCGAGCCAGATTTCCAAGAGGAGCACCTCACAGTGTGGAGTAACCATCCATTACACATTGTTTTGGTATTTAAATGACAACGGAAGAAAATAGAAGCCAGATGCATAAGTAATGAGTAAATGAAGAAACTTACTCCTGGCAGTTCATATAAACCCCAGATTTTAATCGTACTGGATATCTTCAATCATATAGTATACTTATTCTGAACACAACATTCATTCCTTATTTCTTAAGAATCGTGACCAGCCAAAATTATCAATAGACTTCAGGCCCAAAACCTTCCGCACCTTTGACTGAGAGGGGAAATCTATCTACCCAAATCTGCAACAGAAGTTTGCGGTAAAATTTATTTCTGCCCGCAAATGAAAGAAGACGAGAAATGCCCGAGTCAGCGGGATCGTAAACCCTTTCAGAGCGTTTGGAACAACGTTATTATGGGGACGGGGAAATCGGGAGGCTACTATTCGACCCAGCAGGACAATAAATTCTTGCCAAAGAAATGCAATTTTAAAAGGAAACCATTGCATGGTTCAAGCTTTGTTACCTTGGTGAAGAAGCAGCGGCGCTTTGTGGATGAAAGAGACTAGATGAAAGCGAATTTCTTCCATACAGTCGATTTTTTTTCCCGAAAGAAAGCCACTGCAGATTGGAAGCGTCCTTTTCTTCCCTTACGCCTTCGTTCCCGGTGCGTCGCCGCTTTGCAGGGGTCAAGATCGCAGGAGACGAGGAGCGAGGGGTGGAGGAGAGGAGAGACAGCGAGAGAGGATTCAAACTACAAGGAAGGTCGGGAGTTCCTCTTGTAGGTTAAAAAAAAAAAAGAGCTAGAGAAGCGGTTGTGGGAGGGGAGAATTGGAAAAAGGCTGGCTCTACCATTCGCAGCCCTGGTCAATTTCATCGCAGTCTGCAAGTTGACAGCAAAAGGGTTGTAAGGAGCTGGAGTGCCCATGCAAGGAAAGCGGCCAGACCCTCTTCCAGCCCGATCTCCTCCCCAGAGGGCTGGCTACAGTGTCTCACATCCTCCTCCACCTCCTCCACGCTCAGCTGTTTCCAGGCTAGCGACCACTCTTGCCGCTCCTACCGCCACTTACACGCTCCAGTCCCTGCCTGCTGGGATTGTATATTCCTTCTGGCGCAGGATTCACACTGACAGATCCCAGCCAGCCAGATTCCGCCGAAGCTACGGTGGCCTATGCAGACCAAACCGCGAAACGGAAAAGAAAAAAAATCCTCGAGGACGACAGAGGCTAAAATCAGATCCCAGTGAGTGAGTGAGAGAGGATCTGACCTCCTCGGTGCTTCTGCAGGAACGAGGAGCCTGGCTTTACCAGCGAGGGGGAGGTACTTCGAATGTTTCACCCTCCCCCTCCGGCTGCTGCCAGATCACATCTTTGCAGGCAAAACGAACCGGTTTACAAACTCGACCCGGGCTATGCCAGCAGCCGCAAACATGTCCGTTGCTTTCTGTGCAACTGGGCTCGTTTCAACGTGCCACAGGGCTTGAGTTATGGCCAACACTGAGGTGCCTGGTGGGTAACACATGGCACTACTCATTAAGGTTGCAAACCTTTTTTTCCCCCGTGGCAAAACTCGCTCTGCCGCTAACAGGCGCTTCACACGAAGAAAGTGAAGCTTTTCCCTGCTTAGCCAAAAAGAAGAACTCTGAAATAAATGTAATTTCACGGCTTGAAAATGGTAGGCCTACGTACCAGGTGTCCCTCCCGTCTGAACTCTGAGATTTTTTTAAAGCCCCAATTCAGATTTGCCTAGCTAGAACCTTTTGAATATTCCAGTGATATTTCCACCTTTGACTACCTACTTCAGTTTTGTACTGTTCCATATCTACTTCCACTGGCATTCAACTATGCCTGAATTTCTGAATTATTTAATGCAGGTGGTCTCGTGTGTTGTTGTTAAAAAAAAGTACGTTTGTGAAAAATGCTTGCAAAATTAGCATTACTGTAATAATCATAACTGCCAGCTTCACATCATGCCAGAGAATATTACTCAGGATCACATCTAGGATAATTTCACATTCTAGAAAAATTGCAGGCAGCCCAATCCTGTGTACATTTTTTTTGCAACTAATTTCTGCTGAGTTCAGTGACTCACTTTCTTGTAACAATAATTGAAATCAATGGGCTTGTACCTGTCAAACTATATAGAATCAGGTTGCAGGTGTGTATACTTTTCAGTGGCAACCCAAGATCTTTGGGTGTCTAAGGTGGGGCACCCTGGTTCAGAGCACTGGCAACACACCGAGAACTACTCTGTTCTCCTCCTCCTCAACATGCTGTATGTACAGTATTTGAAAAAGAGGGAGGAAAGGAGCAGAAGAGGAAGCATGGAAGAGAGATGCTTTAGCCCAGCATTTCTCAGAGTGTGCTCCTAGGTGCCCTGGGGCTCCTTGAGACCCCTTCAAGGCTCCAAGAGCATACCATAAGTGGCCAACTTCTGCCCTCTGCCTAGTTTGTGCCAGTGCTCTGGGGCTCTCCAAGTCTCCACACATGCGCCTTTTATGAGTGTAAAGGGCTCCAGAGACCGAAAAGTTTGAGAAGCGCTGATGTAGCATATTACTCTCCTCCACACTTCCTCTTTTGCTCCCCTCCCCCCTTCAAAGAGAGCATGCTGAGGAAGAGAACGGAGTGGTATTAGCAGCAGCATGCAGAACCAGGTGGTGGAAAGCAGGAGGCGAAGCAGCAGCCACTGTAGCTGGCAAAAGGTCAGGTCAATGGCAGCCTCAGGCAACCGCTTCAATTCACCTCATTATAAGGCTCGTCCGGACGCTTAAAAACTGTCCACTGTTGTGATGGCCTCCTGAAGAGCAGGGCCTCTGAGCAGAAATTTAACAGGGGGTACAAAGTTTCTTTTGAGCTCCTTTCCAAAGGGGGAGGAGGCAAAATGGGGCAAGGGGGCAATGGGGGTGGGCGGATTGGGCCCAGAAGGGGGTGGGATTGGCAACCTATAAATAAATAAAAGAGGATCAGAGATAAGAAAAGAAAAGGGATAAGAGATAATCTGTTGATTTGACCATCTTTGCCAACCTAGCCTTTGTTAGCCCAGCCTTACTTGCAACTTGCCACACAAATTGTTTTTTCAAATGTTTAGGGCCTGTTTTGCCACCAGAATGCCAGAAACCCCAGCAGGCCAGGGACAGCTCATGCCCCTCCCTCACAGCTTGGCAGCAGGCCTGCCTCATGTACCAGGCCACTAATGCTGCCAGAAACCCCAGCAGCCACAGAGACAGAGCTCATGCCTCTCCCTCACAGCGCACAGGCCCCCGTAATAGCACTGCACCACTTTGCCTTGTCAGACTTGGAAGCCAGGACCAGGTCGGAGCTGGCGAGGGCTGCCTGTAGAAGGGATCCATTTTTTTTTTGCTACAGAGTACATGCATGCGCTGTGTGCGCCTCCCACAGAGGTCCCTCCTCTGCCTCCCAGGCCCCCTTTTGGACCGTGAACCCGGGTACAAATTGCCCCCTTGGGTCCTGCTGAAGTGTACTTTTCAGGCTTTGCTATTCAGTCACCTGGAGCTTCTCAGTACCAGAACATACGTATCTATGTAGCCATATTGTCCGTTCTCCCAGGCACCACCATACTAAGATGGACGAGCTCCACTGCTACAGTGGTCTGCCCCCTATCAGCTGAATCCTGGAGCTGCCATATCTTATACTGCGTCAGATGGTCCCACTGTTTTTCTAGTTTCTCTGTTCTATATGTGGTATGATCCTATTTACTCAGAAGTTAGCTCTACTGAGTTGATTTCATCTTATTCACAGGTACACATTCATGGGATTGCAACCTTAGTCCACAGAACACGTGCCTGGGTTTGTGGCCTTAAGGAATTTGTTTCTTATTATGTAATTCCACTGGTTTCTATAGCAGCTTTTGGGTAACTTGTTTTCTATTTTGCATCAGAAATATCTATAAAGAAGTTACTGATATCTGTTGGTAGGGCAGTGTGCAAGGTTATTTCCCCCACATTGTCTCATTTCAACCGGGACAGAGTGCTAGACCTTTAGGAGAAGGAATGTGGGCAGGTGTAGCTTGTTAAACCTTAGAGCACAATCCTAGGTATGTCTACACAGAAGCAAGCCCTATTGTGTTCAGTGGGGCTTGCTTCTGAGTAGACATACCTAGGATTGTGCTCTCAGGTTTAACAAGCTACACCTGCCCACATTCCTTCTCCTAAAGGTCTAGCACTCTGTCCCGGTTGGAGATCTGGTAAGCCTACTTCTACTGCCTGTCAGGAATTCAGCCGGTGCTCTGATGCCTTTAGTTAAGGCCTTCTTCTCCCCTCTAGAGATGCTAAGATGAGCTGCATTTGGACATTTCCCTGCCTTCCACATTTTCGCTAGAATGTATATTTTGATAGCTTAACTGCTATGGTTACTAACATTATGCCAGGAACTTACTGCCAATCGATGAGGCAAATAAAGTTTAACAGTTCATTAGCGTGAGGGACGTGAGGAGCTCAAGAAAGTAGGCCACCATGTTCCTCAAAGAAAAGAAAACATTGAAATATTAGAAAATATGTTAACAATGCTTTATCTTTCTTCCATTTTCAGTTTACACAAAACAGTCCAATTGAATGTGTTTTTCATACTCCCCCCCCACCTTTTATTCAAGTCATTTATACCGAATCGGGTGCCTTCCTGACTATCTGTTGGAAACTTGGTTACATCTCCTTTTCTAGATGCCTCAGAAATGGGGCCTACCTTTCCAGAAACATCCCTCCTCTGCCTGTTCTTACTTGCTTTTTATTGCCATAACCCAGGCTTGGGGTCCACTGTGAAATTATCAGAATTCTTGCATTTTTCAAGGTTTGACCAACATGTATTTTAGCTGCTATTAGGAATGTGAGAATTGCTGGATTGCAAGACAGGTCCATTCATTTTAATTCCAACAATTGCCAGACAGAGGCTTGGGGGAAGCTTATAAAACAGGACATTAAAGCAATAGCCCTCCACTGATCTATGTCCATTCTAGAGGACAGTGTACAAGATTTCCCCACCCCCTTGTTTTTATCATCACACAACAGTTCTGTGAGGTAGGCTTAGCTGGGAACTGGTGATTGGCCTAAGGTCACCTAATAAGCTTAATGGCTGAGCCAGAATTGGCATCCAGGTCACATTCAGCCACTGCTCCTTCCTTAGCTTTCCACACAATCCCAGAGACCTCCATAGTTTAGGCCCCCACCATAGCTATTGTCATCACCATCAGCACATCTCCCCCATGATAGGGTTGGTAACATCACCAACTGATCTGAAAAATGGTTTTGCCTGGTTAAACTGCTGAACTATGAGCTGTCGATCGAAAGGTCGGCAGTTCGAATCCCGCGACGGGGTGAGCTCTCATTGCTTGGCCAGCTCCTGCCAACCTAGCAGTTCCAAAGCATGTCAATGCGAGTAGATAAATAGGTACCGCTTGCGGGAAGGTAAACAGCGCTCCGTGTTCCAGCTGCATGCTACGCGCTGCGGCAAGTAGAGTCATGCCGGCCACATGACCACGGAGGCGTCTTTGGACAACGCTGGCTCTTCGGCTTTGAAATGGGGATGAGCACCACACCCTAGAGTCGGACATGACTGGACTCAATTGTCAGGGGTCACCTTTACCTTTACCATGTTTTAACAGCACCATGATTTGCAATTGCCTGCAGATCAGCTGTTGTTAAAGGCACAGGAGCAGGAACCAGTAAATGTGTTGGCAAGCTTTCCCTTGGTCTTAGTGTTTCATGGAGTTAGGGCAAAGAAAAACAAGTTTCTGTTGTGCCCTAAAAAATAGAATGTGCCCATTCATGTTATTGCCTTCTTTGGCTCTTATTGCTCTTTGATTCTTATTGAACTTCCCATGAGTCTCACATAGCTCAGAGGTTTGGCCACCCACCACCTGTTGTTGTGTAGTAAAATATAGATTTGGCTGTTAATTTAGATTCTGGATTTTGTCATGCATCATTCTGATTGCCTGCTTTCTCTTTAATTGCTATCCCACCCCTAAGGGTGAATGGGAAAAGAAAGGGTGGTGCCTCATCCTTGCATTTCTAGCCAGCTGGGTTTGGTCCTTGGAAGAGGGAACATTTGCAAGATCTGCACCTGCACTGCACCTAGAAGCTCACAGGAAAAATTGTGTAATTCTCATGCGAGGGCAGTGCCTGAAAGGCATAAAAAGGATGGGGACATACAGGATCGCCTTTCTGCTGCAGGAACTGTAGATCAAAAATTTGGGGGAGAGCGGAGAGAGAGTGTGTGTGCATTTTTTGTTTGAAATATTTATGATTGCTTGCTTTAGTTTAGTGCTTGAGTTTAAACCAAGGCCTTGATCATTAAGGCTGCAATCCTATGCATGCTTTTTGGGGAAAATGTCCCACTGAACCTGGTGAGACAATTTTTGCAAGGTGAATATAGAACAAAAGAGAAATGTCCCCTTGTCCTACATATAGACAAATGTACAACAAAAATCCAGGTAAAAATTATTCAGTGTAAAAAGAAACACATTTATTAAAACAATCTACCAATAAAACTGTCAATCATAAGCAAAATGTACATTGTGCAAAAATGATAATGTAACTATCACTGGGATGTAAATGAATGCACTCAGAAGGCTGTTACAATAATAATAATCCTTAGCACATGTACACAGTGTGCACTCTCTCTCTCTCTCTCTCTCTCTCTCTCTCTCTCTCTCTCACACACACACACACACACACACACACACACACACACACACACACAGTATAGCTCTCTGTGAGCACAAAGTGTTTCCTACAAATATTATCTTGATGTTGTCCTTACAACAGTCCTGTAAGTTGATAGTATTATCTGCATATTGCAACTGAGGCTGAGAGAGAGAGAATGGTATGCCTAAAGCTGCCTTGTCAGAATTCATGGCAGGCACAAAATTCAAACCAGGGAGTTCCTGAGTTGCAGTTCAGTTTCTTAACGTGCATATCTAAGTAATCCACATTTATTTCAGTGGGACTTACTTCCTGGTAAGTGTGTATAGGATTGCAACCTAATAGTGCAATCTTATGTAAGTATAGGGCAGCGGAGCGCACACTCCGCCACTCTAACCTGTCAAACGTGCCATAAAGCAAGTTTGCGATGACTTGGGAGTAAGTGCCACCAGTGTGGAGACCAGCAGCCCTCACTCCGCCGCCCACCAGACCCTGCGGACGCCGGTGAAAGTAAGTCTTTTACCAGTCGGGGCAGTGGCTGGGGGAGGGTGGGCAGGGGCAGCCAGGGGGGTGGCCATTTGCTGACCCAGGCTGGGAGAGGTTGGGAATATTGGCGGTGTGCTCTGCCGATATCCTAGGCCCTTAACCTGGTTTGGCCTTACTCCGCCACCTCGGATGCACACAAGCTTCAGAGCTGGCGTGCACCCGAGGAGACCCATAGGGCTCTGGCTGGCTTACACCCAGGCAAGGGGACGTCCCCTTCTCCTGAGGTGCTCCCAGGCTGCCCCGGGGCAGCCCGGGATGGCCATAGGATACAGCGGGATTGTGCTGTTAGCTAGGGATAAAAAAATATATATATCCCGCTGTTTGGCCCAGAGAGAGAGAGAGTTAATAAACAAAACTATTACGATATCTTAATAATACTTAAAATAGGACAAGACTTGCTGGGAAACATAAATCAGCTCAGCAGGGGGATAATCAACATAACTGAAACAACTGGCATAACAAAAGAAGGTGATGAAAAACTAACATTAGATTGATAGTTGAACAATCGGCAGATGTATCAACCATCACAAAATACATACCAGTATATGTTACATAAAATCCCAGTGGGCAATTCCCTCTGGAGTGCAAGTATGCCAACTGCAATAAATTGTGTTCAATGGGACTTACTCCCAGGAAAGTGTGCATAGGATTGCAGCCTTAATGATCTCAAAGATGCCAAAACACTGAACCTCTTATGAGTTCAAGGACACCTGATAAGAAAAAGAGTTTTAGAAAAATATAGAACAGTAAAATATATGGCATCTTGCTTGTCTTACTGCTTTGATGAAAATGTTTTAAAATCATTTTCTAAAACAGCGTCCAGCTCTTAGTGTAGCAGTGAGTAATTGTTGAACTGGCTGTACTTCGTGGTTAGGTGGCTGCAGAAATTCACACTTCATTCTGTGAGTCACACATTATGCCTAAGGCGCAAGGATATCCGGTAGAAGGCCACACAACACCTTTTACTTATTATGGGCTATGGCTTACTATGAGGTAAAAAATGGGGGAGATGAAGCTATGCAGATTGTTCTCTCTGCTAGTCTCAGAGAACGGTTTCCAGAGTCCTCTTCTATTTTGTATTATATGTTTTTCAAACTACAGCTAGGATAACATATTGAGAATTAATGCTCCAAGTTGCTTAGGACTTTTTGTCACAGCCCATTGATCACAAATAACACAATCCTGGGCATGTTTTCTTGGAAGTACGGTAGGTACCACTGTATTTAATGGAGCTTAATCCAAGGTAAGTCGTGAGCATAGGATTGTAGCATATGTTCACCCACACTAAATATTCTACTGTGCTCTATCTGGTCATCTTGTTCATGAATACATAGCACTAAATGCAAGTTGTGGTAGAGACTAATCTGCTTTCAGTGTAACAGAGTTACAGTGAAATCCTAACTAAAGATCCGCCCGGCGGCCCAGGGCCGCCTGCCAGATCCTATCTCCGCTCCAGGCTGCACTGCTGTGGCCTGGAGGTCTACTCGGGGGGTTGTCCCCTTCACCGGGTGTAAACCGGGGCAGACCCTATCGGCCTTCTCGGATTTCCACCAGCTAAATAGCTGGCGGAAGTAGGAGGAGACCGTGTAATGACTGAACTGGCCTGGTGGGGACAGGGATATGGCAGACGCCATCCCCTCCCCCTCCCGGGCTTGCTCGCCCTATGGCCCCTCTCCCTTGCCGCCCGGACCGCCCACGTGGCCAGCGCCGGAGACTCACCTTCTGCCACCAGCCGCATTGACATTCATGTGCTGGAGTGAGGGCGGCCGGCCTTGTGCCGGCCTCCCTTATTCCCGAATCAGCGCAAATGTGCCAATGGCTTCCGGTGCCGGAGCACTCACTCCAGCACCGGAAACCTACACTGGATTTTGTCAACAGTTGTAGCCCAATCCTATGCAGTATTGGAAGCAAGTTCCTCTTCACTGAGTCAAGTAAATGTGAGGAGTACAGTTTTAACATTAATAAATGCAAAAAGATGTACACTAGACCAGGTATTTGAAAATTGAGTACATTGGACCAAATAAAGAGGGAACATGCACACCACTGGCCCCACACCAAAACATTCCTTAGCCATGCTCCCAGCTTTCCTTTTGTTTGGCATTTGTTTGAAGATACCCTGGGGACACTTCCTTCATGCAATTCATCAGGGTTCTCAGTGGAGGAAGTGTTCCCCACTTCAGCGACACCCTCCTCAAACAAGTGCCAGAGAGAGCAGAAGGTGTGGCTAAGGAGCACATGGGGTAGGGCCAGCTGGTGCACTCCATCTGGGTGCAGTAAATGTCTGAACTGGGAGACAAAAATGCACCTCTGATTAGCAGGTATTTATCCTCAGCAACCATGGATTTGTAAGCTTTCTCAGGGGATATGACTGGCTGGTGGACCAGCATGAAATTTCTTATGTCATCAAGATGTTTTGCTCCAAGAGACAAACATTCTTTCCCCTGACTTCTAGTATTAAATGCTGAAGCAGAAGTATCTCTGTGGATGCACCTAACCCTCCTCCACTTTTAACCTATGAAAATGTGTACATTGGTATAACAACAAATATACCTACTTGCTATTTCTTGTTCTTTGGAACCGACTCAGCAATACACTTTTATACAAACAAGCACAAAGAAAAGGAGTCAGCCAGTTTATCTGATGGTGTTGTGAAACTTTCCAAAGGAGGAAAAACATAAGCATGTGTAGAACGATTCTGAAGTCATCAGAAGGAATGTTCCAGATGTCAAAGAGCTGAGCCTTATATAAGACCCTATACAGCAAATGATGATAACATTCAGCCAGACAAAATGTCCTAAAGTAACAAGCAAGGAGACCAGACATAATGGTTTGGCTGACAGATACAGGAATTAAAGGAGAAGGCAACCTTAGGACACAAATTGACAAGAGCCATAAAAAATGTACATGTAGTTGTGAGGGGAGATGAAAAACAGGGGGAGAAAAAAAAACACAAGGGCACAGAAACCCTAAGCAATATTTCTGTTTGATGTCACATAAATAAGATGATAAATGCAAACATGATGGCAGAACAGAAGAGTGCCTAGCCCTAAGAGGATACCAGAGAGCTCAGTATATATGCCAAGTCACCAACAAAGAGTCTGAATAATAATTCAATGTTACCTTGTTTGCTTCTCCTCAATTTGGATATATTTGTGACCATGCTAATGAAAGAAAGTGTGTAATTCTTGGGGAATACAACTCTCATGGAGTCTTTAGTGATCTGAGACAATATTGAACGGAGGTTTAGTGACAGCACCGGCAACAAAATACATTGGAAGAAGTAGAAAAGGAGGAGATTGCATGGGGTAGAGGGCAAACCTTGCCCCATATGTTAGATTTCTGAAAGAAACATGGTGGTGTCTCTCACATTAATGTGTCCATCCAAAGTGTAAATAGGAACGAGTCCCTGAGGGATTGCTCTTTAGGATGGATGGATGGATGGGTGGGTGGGTGGATGGTGGTGGTAGTGGTGGTGGTGGTGATGGTGATACCAGTATTTATATACCGCCTTTCTTGGTCATTGGATTTCTCCTCTGACTTTCAAGGCAGTGCACATAGGCAGGCAATTCTAACCCCCTGAAGGGGTCTTTACAATACAAAGTTCTAATCTTTCATATAACGTCTTCATTCCAGATGGTTTTCTTCATGGCATTCGCCTCCCACGCTCGGCTGACGGCAACTCTGACTCCCACTCAGAGTGCAGCTGACAGCTTTTCCTCGCTCTCACTGAGGGCTTTTGCAGAGTGTCAGAGGCGTGTCGACAGCTCTCGGATACTTCTGGTTGTCTCGAGCTGGTGTCCTCAGATCTCTTCAGGCATTACAAGGCGGCATCTCTACCACTGAGCCAGATCTCCTGCCCCCACTGAGCCAGACCTCCTACCCTGAGATAATAGAGATAAGCACTCTATGTAAAAAGTGCTTTTCCTTCAAGTTACCACAGTGGTCCAGCAATGGGCAGTAAGGGGTGAACTACTTGTTTGGGGGTCACTTCTCACCTGGCACTGCCTAAGTGGAGCTCATGTGTCTGCAGGGTACTTGTACAAATTATTGCACCTGGATTAGATGTTCACAAACTTGTGTTCTTGTAGTAATTCAGCCAAAGCAAATATAAGCAAAGATGATGCGATGTCAGCATGCAGAGTGATGTGGCTGTTCTGCTTATAAATATTCTTCCTGTTTGAGATGTAGCAAGGATACTTTTGCTTTGAGCCGTTTAAAGCTACCTTAAGGGATCATATCATTCCTTGAGAAATTATTTTCAGGCCCTTAAATTCCAAACAATGAATGCTGAGTTTTGTAGGAAAGATCTTGTAGGGTTCCATGACAGGTTTTGGATTTGCGGACTGAAGATGGTGGAAGAGTTTTCCCACTGTCTTCTTGCCCTTTGAATTATGATTTACATAAAATTTATCCGAGCATAATAGCTCTGACAATAAATTGGTCCACTAGATTTATACTGAACTGTGTTCAAGTGTGCTGAACAACTATGTTTTTTCTTACTTTTGATCCAGTGATTATTTAAAATGTAACATGGTATGTAGAAGCTGCATAAAAGTTCAAACTGATTATTTGAAAATAAACTCCCTTCACTACTGGAGTGATAAAGAGGTCTAAGATAGGTCATGATTATTTTATAATTGTTTTATTTATAGATGTTATATGAAAACCTTTACATATTGATTTGTGTGCATTTTTTGTTTTACAGTGTTTCAAAATTGGCTATGTTTAATTTACTTTTGTAATTGCCATGTAGCTAGACAGTACTATACATTGGTGGATTGGGTAGTTCAACTTCCGGGGGCGTAGATCATTCCTCTGCTCTGCCGCGAACTCTGTAAAGCGCCTAGCAGCACTTTACAGAGTTCATGCATGCGCAGAACGTCGATTGGAACCATCGTCGTTCTGCGCATGCGTGAACTCTGTAAAGCGGCGGCGCCAGGGGCGGCAGAGCAACGATCTGCGCCCCCGGAAGAGATAGTCGCCCCTGGAGATCGTTGCGGGAGGCTCCTAGACACAAGATAAGTGGGCGCAAAGCATACACACACGCTTAGAAGCCCCGATAGTGCTAAAAAACCCCTAAAAACCTAAAAAAAAAACCTGAAAAAATTGAAAACAAAAACGAAACTCAAGGAGGCCCGCGCGCCCCCCCCGAGCCTCAGCGCCCTTATGCCCTAGGGCCCACCGGCCCACCGCCCCATATCAGCCGACGCCAGAAGCAGGATTTTTAGCAAGTACTTCTTTTCTCACTCCTTCAGCAAATGACAAACTGGATCTGCCAGCATTCTTTGGTCCAGGAAGTGGGGTGAAGTGATCCAGTATTTTGCACATGGTGAAGCAGTAAGCTCAGTGTTTCACCACAAACACATATAGTGAATCACCATATCCTTGCCAACTTTCCAAAGTGGGTTGATCGAGGGTGTGCTGTCTCACGATCTGTGTTTACGATGAGAAGCATCTTTTTCCCCCACCAGCAAAATAGCAACCTGGATGAATCATTTCAACTTGTTTCCTAACTCTGACAGGTCTGCTAGTTCACTGCAGTGAATAGAAGAACTGATTCTCAGAGATTTGTCATGGGACTGTCAGGAGCCCACAGCCACAAGAAAGTGCTGGAAAGTCCACACGTGAAATCCCCTAGGTGAGCCAGGTGTGTTTTCAGAACATGCCAGGAAGTGTCAGAGGAATGGTGTTTCTCAATATGTGATGAAAACCAAGCTGAACATATAAATGAAGCTGCCTTCTAGATAGTGAGCCAGGACATTCTTCCATCTTGCTCAGTATGGTCTTCTCTGACTGGTAGTGGCATACAAAAAGCTTCTAACAGGCTGAGGACCATCATAAGCTCGCACAGCAGGGGGCCACTTCAGCTTAAATTAACCTCCAGATTTGCTAATATAGAATGATTACTACAATTATGTTCTCTCTGCCTTCTAAGTAGTCTGTGAGACCAGAGCCACAACTATGCCCTACTCCTAGTTGTTATAGTTTCACAAGGTATGTTAATTTTTTACTGTCTCCATTGTCCCTGGAGAGCCTTTTAAAAATTTAATCTTAGCAGTTGTAGTTATTTTGGAATCTAATTAACAGTATCTGCATTAACTAACTTCCTACTTCTTTATCCTGAAAGGCAACAGACTTGCTAGCAGCTAGGGAAATAGAATAAGAATGCAAAGCTGATTTGTTGGGGGTGGTGTCGTGAGCATCTTTGAAATCCCATACTTTACGTCTTTAATTATTCAAGCAAGGGGTCATCTCAGTTGTTCAAATTTCAAGGGTGTTTCTTGTTCAAAATCAGTACAGTCCCATCAGATCTAATGGATGTATTTAATACGTATCACTATTATTCTGGTTAACTTCCCAAGACATCTGCTTAATTGGCTGTTGTTAGTATAGGGGAGGGAATGCTAATATCTTTTTTTACCCAGCTTTAAGGCACTAATAGGGGAAAGGTGTACATCATGCCCTATAAAATGTAGTTTTGGCCTCAGGCGCTCTTAGTTGTGGATTCTTGATTTGATAGCAGCTCTATGCTAGAATTAAAGAACTGTACATAAGTAAATACACTTCAAGACTGCAGACAAAATCCTGAGATATAACATGAGCACATGCCTAATTTTCTCATACAGGATTGGTGTCTGTCTTTATACCCAGCTGGAACCATCTTCAGAAAGCATGACTTTCAACTAACTGACAAAGCAGGCATGGATGGCAGTTGTTGCTGCCTTGCTAAACTATGAGACAGCATGGCATATAGCAGGGGTGGCCAAACTTGTTTAATGTAAGAGCCACATGCGATAAACTTCAGACGTTTGAGAGCCACAATATTTAAGAAGCATTTAAATTCTTAAATATATTTACTCACCGTTAACATTAAACTTGTGTTTTCATCCAGTGAACTCTCAGTTTATGATTCTGACTCTCTGGTAAATTTATAAAGCTTGAAAATTTCTTATTTACCTTTTATATTAATTGTGATGCAAAAAGGAGCTCAGCCAACATATTTCCGAGAGCCACACATTATATGTCAAAGAGCCACATGTGGCTCAGGAGCCACAGTTTGGCCACCCCTGGCATATAAGTCACATCCACCTAGTGGCAGAATCACTGTAACAAACCAGCTCAGCTCCAGGTACAGATGAAGAATATCTTTCACGATTGAAGCGTGATCAGGTGGCTGGGAAATTACTTGCAATCCTGCCAGCAACGTCATGAGTACGTAAATGACAGCCTACACAGTACAATATGTTTACTGTACTTGAAGCTGGTGTCATTTAGAGTTTGCTCAGGTTTGCATTGTGCAATATCGTTTTAGGGCCCAATCCGATCCAACTTTCTTTCGCCGATGCAACTGCAATCCAGCCCCGAGGTAAGGGAACAAACTTTTTCCAAAGGACCTTAGCCAAAAAGAGAAGCATCAGGATCAGCAGGAGGCAAACTGAGAAATATACCCAGAGGCATTTGTTAATACCTAGATATATAGTATATCAGAGGTTCTCAACCAGTAGTACTAGTACCACCAGTGGTACTTCGGCCGACTGCTGGTGGTACTCAGACCGCCAGAACCCTGCTCCAAAGTGGCGTTTTCGGCAGCGTGTTTTTGCTCCTAAGAGGCTCCTTCCTTTGGCCGAGCCTCCTGGGGACGCTGAGAAGGGCCCTCCCATTTGCCCAGAGCCTCCTACCTGCGTTTTCTTGCTTCCAAAAACCTAAAACCCAGAAGTAACTGGTGATGATGTCATTGTCAGTCACTTCTGGTGGTACACAGCAGGTGCCGGAAGTGGTACTCGGCCGGGAAGGTGTGGAGAACCCCTGTAGTATATGGTCTTTCCCAAAGGCTACCTGAGAGATGGAATGTAGCCCATGTTGTATTAGGGCTACAATCCTATGCAAATTTTACCCAAGTCCTGTTGAACACAGTGGGACTACCACTCTAACCAACTTTCCAGCACTGATGCAGCCGCCATGTATCCCCGAGGTAAGGGAACATTTGTTCCCTTACCCTGAGGAGGCCTCCGTGATTGCCCCACCACCACAGGATGCAGCACATGCCCCATTGGCATGGCTGCATCAGCGCTGGAAAGTTGGATAGGATTGGGCCCTTAATCTTTGAGTGTTCCTGAAGGGGAAAGGGAAAATATAAATTGAAAAACAAGAAAGGAAAAAATATTACCCATTAATCTGAAGTTCAGCCAATTGTTGCCATACTTACAGCAGGCACATGGTTCTGTGCAGCGAAGATTCTCCCTTCACAGAAATGATTCATACTTGAAAAACAGGAATTCTTGGAGAAAATGTTCAGTCCAATAGGATAACTAGCCAATGGGACTCAAAGGTCATGTTATGTATTGACATCTGTAAAATATGAAACTGTCATGTTTTCTTTTTTTTCAGTTTGGAATAGACAGATTTTCTAGGTGAAAATTGAAAAAAAAACTTGCTGAGAGGCTTAGTGAGGGCAGCAGGCTAGTTATCCATATATCTTCTCTGTGGCTAGAATCTGAGATAGAAACACACATTCAGAACCTGAATTGGGGGCAGTTAACAAGATAATATGAAGTGTGCATCAAACAGCAGAAACCAAAAGTATTTTTTCGCTACAGCTTGTGAGCTCTCTCACTATAAGATCAGGAATGGCCAACCACATCCAACCCACACTCTGACTTTTATCGAATCCACCCCACCTTGTCCCTGTTTCAGCTTGGGAGCACAAGTTGTGTCACCATTTCTTACATGGCAGATGTCCACATTTCCTGGGAGCCACCTGCAACGTAAGAAGTGGCACCAAGTCTTACATTCACAGTCAGGTACTGGGAGAGCAAGAGCGAGCGAGCGAGCAGGGGCTGGTGGAGTTGTGTTTTTCTTTCTGTCAGCTTCTAGAGCCAGGGGGGAGGGGGAAGGCAATGATCTGACTCCAAATCAACTTGGCCCGGGAGAATCTAACCCCAGGCTCAAGAAGCTGACTAACCCCGCTGTAGAGCAGTAAACTATAGGAACAGTAAGACCCTTTGAAATACAGTAATTTCTGTTCATCCCAGACTTTACCATTCACTATAGCTGCAATTTTCAACCAGTGTGTCACAGCCCATTGGTGTGCTGCGAATGATCTTCAGGAGTGTTGCGGGAGTGGGGGGAGGGGGAATTGACAATTTTAGTGCCTTGTCAGTGTGCCATGAAATGAAAAAGGTTGAAAATCGCTGCTTTGTAAGGACAATTCAGAGATAAGGGGTTTTTTGTGTGTGTGTTATACTTCTAACAGGCAACGATTACATTTTATGAATATATTTTGTAATCTAGAAGAGATTTGACTGTGGCTTATATTGGTGCATGGACAGAAATGACCATAGCACTGGGTTTGTTTGACAGGTAGACTGATTGCATAGTGAAAAATTAGAGCCTGAGATCATATAGGCTGAGAAACAAAGGCCGTTTCCATATTACAGTATGCTGTACTCAGGTACAGAATATCTGACCACCTGGGAACAGTTTGGCTATACCAGGAAACACATTTCTTTGTGAATGGTTGCACTTAAGTTCATTTTTACAGCTCCATGGTCTGTGCACGCTGTTCACAAATTGTACCTGTGTTGCTTTGTTGAAATTGTACCCGTTTCAACAAACCTTCTGGCTGTTTTTTAAATATTCCAGCTGGATGGAATCCAAATGTGCTGACAAAAACAAAACAGAAGAGCCCCTCAAATCAGCCCCTGGGAGCGTGAACAGTCTAGTGGTTTTCAGACAGCTCTCACATGGCCTGACCTGCAGTGCAGTTTGGTTAAAGTGTTTGAATTTAAGCCAAACTCATGTGTCTGGGACCTAGCATGTGTCTGTGCAAAATTGAAACCTTCACTACAAAATAAACCTACAGCATACACCTGGCCAGGTCCCTTGAAAATCAATCACAAGGCTGGAAACCTCGATATAAAGATGGGCAACAGCATTTGTGTGCAAAGTTTGGTGAATTTGCTTTGAAGTAGAGGCATATTTAGGAAACATTTAATGCTGCAAGTCCTTTGTGTGTTTTGGGCAGAGGCGCACATATATAAAACATTGGTAGAACACATACATTGGATTTTACATTGCACACTTCAGTGACTGGCATCACCTGGTGGCAGCCATTGAGTACAACATGGGCACACTGGAGTGAGGCCACTGTAGTGGTACATTTTGAAGCATTTCGTGTGCAGGGATCCTGTGTGGTGGCCAATGGCATAGCAATGCGCTTTGGCAGCGAAAGGAAGGAGGAGGGGTGGATGAAATGTGCAACAAAGGATTTATTTTAGTGACTGAAAAACAAAGGAATCAAAACTGAACTTGTTCATTCACTCTTATGGCCAGAACGGGGGGGGGGGGGGGGAGATACCATTTCTAACCATTCACAAAACAAATTCACTCACACACAGCACTCAGAAAGGACCACAAACACTAACAGCGCAATCCTATCCCAACTTACACCACTGGTGTAACCAGCGGTGCAGCGAGAACGGGAGGCCCCAGAACAGAAAGGAGATTCAAATCCCTTCCAACGGGGGATTCAAAGGGGATTTAAATCTCCCCTCTCCTCCAAATCTTCCCATCCTGCCTTCCCTCGCTGGTTACACCAGTGGTGTAAGTTGGATAGGATTGCGTCGTGTGCCATCAATTTGACTAAACATGAGAGACAAGGAAAGATAGAGGGGAGTTGGGGAGGGGCAAAGCTGTGCCTCAGACCAAGGTTACCACTCCACTTCTGTGAAGCTTGAGAGTATTGCATTGCAGAGGCTTCAGAGCATCGGAGCCAAGACCAGCAAACCACCCAAGGAAAAAAAATGGGATTTCACAGAAGAGGGCTATGAAGCAAACCCTAGCTTTCAGGGAGGGAAGCTGGGAAAATAAACCCAGAGGAAAGAGGCTCATTGAGAGGCGTCCCACAAAGGTTAGCTGACCAGCCCATGCTGGCACAGTGGCTTTGGTTGCGCTCGGAGAGACAAGACAGAAATGTTGGAAAGGGGAGGAGCAGCCGGGTGTTACTAGTCCTGGGTCCAGGCTGGCACTGTGGTCCTTTGATGGCAGCTGAAATGGGTTAGCATAAGTTAACATAGCACCAGCAGATTAACACACCATCCATGAACAGCAAGGCAGGATGCAGGAAGTGGGAACAAGCAGTAGGCAAAGAACAAATGCCACAAGGGTCTAATGCCTTTTTTGGGGGGGGGGGTTTAAACCGCTGTCAATTGAAAGGTTGGCAGTTCAAATCCACGACGGGGTGAGCTCTCATTGCTTGGCCAGCTCCTGCCAACCTAGCAGTTCCAAAACATGTTAATGCGAGTAGATAAATAGGTACCGCTTGCGGGAAGGTAAACAGTGCTCCGTGTTCCAGCTGCATGCTATGCGCTGCGGCAAGGAGAGTCATGCCGGCCACATGACCACGGAGACATCTTCGGACAACGCTGGCTCTTCGGCTTTGAAATGGGGATGAGCACCACACCCTAGAGTCGGACACGACTCTAATTGTCAGGGGTCACCTTTACCTTTACCTCACTTAATTGTCAGGGGTCACCTTTACCTTTTTATAGAAGCCTAGGGATCCGAGGTGGGGTATAAACTAATCAAGAGATCTTTCTTTGCTAGTTGAGGACCTCTGCTGGGTTCTGCCTTGTCTTTCACACCCAGCTGAGGGCGTGATGACTAGTTTGGAGGTCTGTTTGCTTGTAAACAAGTCCCCTTGATTGAATTCTAATCACAGCCTTGGCATGGACTGTTGGAGTAAGGGATCCATATCTCGTTTGGATAAAATTGTCTCCCACCCCCCACCAAAAGGCAGTGGCGAGAACACAAGACATCTTCTATTCCAGAAGGTTATTTGAATTTTGAGCCAGTAAAACTCCATTTGAATTTTAGAGCATATTAATATTTGTAGCAGGCAAAACTCTATTGGAGGCAGTCTGATCAATGCCACCTCCTGCACCATAGATCTAACACAGGTTTCCACTGACATCTCAATAGTAGTTCTTCCAGACAGCACATAGAAGAAATATAGCCATGTCTTATATGTATCACTTCAGACTGCAGGTGGAAATTCAGGTGACTGACTGCTCCTTCATGCAACTCCCCCCTCCCCACTTGCTACACATTAAAAAAAACTAGCATGGTAGGGAGACTTAAGGATGTTTTGCATGCACAGCAAGATTCAGCATCAAGTTATTGTAGAAAACTGATTTAGGGATCAGTTTTCTCTCTGCATATATGATTTGTGCATTCAATGCAAAATAGAGAGAGCAATGACATCAAGGTACATCTGACCAACTTCCAACTATTGTTTTGGTAGGGTTTCTGCATAAATATGGTCCACATTTCTTCCTCAAATACGTAAGAACATAAGAAGAGCCCTGCTGGATCAGGCCAAAGGCCCATCTAGTCCAGCTTCCTGTATCACACAGTGGCCCCACCAGATGCCACAGGGAGCACAAGACAACAAGATACCTGTATACTGTCGCCACTCCCTTGCACCTGGCACAAAGAAAACCTACTCCTACAACCAGGAGGTTATACAAGCTCCAGGACATTCTGAGCTCATCATAAATAAGCAGCAGTACCCGCTGTGCAAGTGCAATGACAGTTGATACCAAGGTGGGGATTAGCAGCAATAGGTTCTTCAGGTGGTATTAACTTTATAGGTTTAAAAGGTCATGTAAAATATAATTAAATTGGAATTCCTCATATGTATTTTAAAAACGTAATACAATCACCAAATGTCCACACATTAAAAATATAGGTCCGACGTTTCGTTCATATCCCTGAACATTCTCAAGGAACACACATAAAACTATGTGTGAGATGTAGTTAACTATTGGAGTAAAACTGCTGACTTAAATAAACTGCTTAACTATTAAACTATTTAAGTCATCAGTTTTACTCCAATAAGTTAACTATATCTCACACATAGTTTTATGTGTGTTCCTTGAGAATGTTCAGGGATATGAACGAAACGTCAGACCTATATTTTTAATGTGTGGACATTTGGTGATTTTATAACGTTTTTAAAATACATTGGAATTCCTCATATTTAATTATATTTTTACATGACCTTTTAAACCTATAAAAAAAGTTTCTTTCTTGCTATCATGTCTGGTCATGAAAATATTCATTCTACATTCAGGTGGTATTGTTTTCATTCTAATCTGAACCTAGCCTTCGTAATGTCCAGGGAGAAACACACCCTTGCTACAGAGCCAGCTACTGAAACTTAAGGGTACCCAACCCCGATAAATCATGATACCAGCTTGTTTTCTGAAAGTTAGAAAATGTGGAAGGTCTCTCATAGGACTTCCCCCTGCTACTTACTATGCTAGTTAGGTTGAGGTCCACTTTCACTGAGCACCTATCCATGAACAGTTTGGTAAAGGAAAGGAAGGGTACAGTTTGGGCAGAGAGCAGCAGCCTTTCTGAAGGCCACTGTGCAGAGGCTTTGTCTTCCACAGGAGCTAAAATTTCACTCAAGAATCCTATCCCTAGAACTCACTATTACCTGCTTCCAGTTTGCATCTTACTTGATGGTGAATCAGATAACACTTCACAATCACTGCTGCAGTAGTCACAAAAGGGTGGGATTCTACGTGTGCCCACCCAAGCTGGGTTATTTTACTTCCATCCTAGAAATAATGTTTCAAAGCTGGCTTCTAGCTGAAGACTATTTATTTTCAATTTGACAGATTTTCCTTCTCATGGTTACTGAAATAGGCTTTATGGTTAGAGGTCTACAAAAATATCAGTGTTTAAGGAAATACAGAAAAAAGAAGGAATATATAGTAAAAACAAAATCTGACATTATATTCTTAAAAACATTTCAGCCTATTTACAATTTATTAAAAATCAAATGTCCAATATCCAGGAACCTCAGTCAAATGAGCAAGTGGTCATTATAAGTGTTTTAATAGTTCTCTTGATTAGAAAATCCTCTCTATAAAATTTGGAATCTTGCATTATTATTTGTGAAAACAGTATACATAATTTTCAACATTACCTTTGAAACAAGAAAATGGAACTACATATCTTGGGATGTACTTCTATTCGATTTTTTAAAAAGTTTGGGATTGAGAATTGAAATGCTTGGCTGTGGAATGAGGTAATCAGGGAAGAGAGATTCAGTATTTTGCAGAGCATTGCCTACCAAACTTGATTACTTACATAAAAAGTTTTGTCTCCAATTCTTCACTGTCCATGGTAATATTATAAAGCAAACAGCCCTTCAAAACAACCAAGTGCTTTGTCAAAATATGAGATGTCTTCAATGACATAGTTCTTACGCATTGTCTATTCTGAAGATTTCTACAGAGCTTCTATAGTTAGATAGAGTTAAGGAAGTAAATGCCTAGAAAAGGTGAGGGAAAATGCAGAGAAACAAGGAAAATGTACTCTAAAGCTATATTTTTGTGGAGCTTCTAGGATACTGCTGGTGCCACTACACACAACAGGGAAATCTTGGGCAGAAATACATAGCATCATTAGCTAAGGAAGAATTCTGCTTGACACTGTTGCATTAGAATTTGATTAGTAAGACAGAAGCACTGGATGAAATCTTAACCAAGCATGTACAGCAGATGCTAGGTTCCTTCCCCAATCCTAAGGCACTGAATGAACACCGGAAAGCATGAAAGAGGAATGTTCACCATAAGTTAAATACAGGACAAGAGAATGTGTAAAACTGTGGGGAAATGATACCAAATTATTTTCTCCATTGTACTATTTAGAACTTATTGAGAGGTCATCACCTTCTTTCACCTTAAGCTCTCAGTTCTCCCTTTGCTTGGTAACAAAGAAGAGCAGATTTAAAGCATGTATCCATGCTTTATGCATTACAGGCAATTCCATGATTTTTTTCTGAATACAATGCAGCCGCTGTGGCTGCAATGTGAAGTGGAATTCATGTGGGGGAGGGGGAGAAGAGGGAATAAGGAAGGGTTTTTTTTCTCAATTCTTTCTCCCCCTGCTGTATTTTCACCTGCACCTTCCCAAACTACTTTTATCCCCATGGGGTGTGTGTGTGGTACAAATGTACTTTATTTGTTTTCCTCAGCAGGGATTAGAGCAGCAGGTATGAGAGATTTTCAGAACAATGACAAGGGTTAAGAAGACCCTTTTCTCCTCATAGCAGTCTTTCACTTTAAACTGCAGCCTCAGTAGCTGCATCGTCTACTCAGAAAGCCTCAAGAAATGGGTAATTCATAAAGTGTAGTTTCACCTTAATAAATAGAGTCAGATGTGGGGTGAGGTGAGGCTCAATGAGGAGCACGTGAAGTTTTGCTACATGGACAGGCTGGAACGGATCTATGTTCTACACTCATGCAGAAGACGGCCTCTTAACCTCAGTGACAGGAAACAGAAGCTTCCCATTTGAGGAGACCACCACAAGGAGCAGGGAAGCCTTAACACATTTTGCTGGGTTAAAAAGAATAGAGGTTTACATTCCTAAATACAATTACTTTTAAAAAGCAAAATGCAGCAATTTTCGAACTCGCTCAACAACAGTGATTGACCTTGTAGGAGCACCTAGATCTCTCATAAATTCTCAAAAATTCTTATTTACAATAATCATAGAAAGCAACCATTAATATTTCCCTAGGTGGAAAGTTGCATTATAATGTTACATATTTACAAAAACAAGCTGTATACAAAAATAGAAGTCATTTTACACTATGAAATCTCTTCACATTCAGTAGCTTAAAAATGAAGAGTTTCCTCAAACTATTCAGTTAAGAGTCACTGTATTAGAGGGAAATGCATCTTGTGGCTCAAACGCCATTAATGGAGCTTCTTCTCCATGAATTCTTGACTCTACTACAACTCCTGAATTTATCATATAATAAGACATATGTACACAACATTTACAATCCTGAAGGTTTCTGTTTTTTAAAAGATGCCAAAAATGTTTAAAGATATTTTTTGATGACTGAATATCTGACAAGGGGGAAGGAAAATTATACCATTCATGCTATTATACCTTTCTGGAGTTTGAGCAAGGCAACAGTACTCTCAACTAAATGAATTTTTTGGAATACTAGAAAAGGTTCTGCAGTTTCCTGTCCCCAGAGCAAATTATGTAATATAATTTAGTATAGCTCCTCGTCCGATTTCCCACAAGCGCTACAGAAATAGCACAGTGACTGCACTATTTCTTTTTTGGATCTTTTCCTCTTGATTTGTCATCACCTGTTACATGTTCATTTGTTACAATATACATGCACGCAAAAAAGCATTTGAAGCCACAAAAATAATTCTATTTTGATCGTGTAACAATAGGTGCTAACGCGGGCATCGCTTTACAGTCCTGACTTGCACTAGTCAGTGGTTGAGCAGTTATCTCTTTTGCAGCAATAGGTGCCAATAAAGGCATCACCTTGGTATTCTGCCCTTCTGAATCTAAAGAGAAGTTCGCACCTTTTAACCCAAGCGGTGCCAGTTTGGGCATGGGCCTCCACGTTGTGTCAGTGTTGCCACCTTCTAGGTTAGCTTTCATCTGCAAAATGGGAGGCGACAGGCTTCTGGTTTTGGCAAGAGGATCCATATTTTTGCCACTCCCACCACTATTTACTGCTGAGTGGTCAGGATTTGAGTCCTTTACTTCAGAGCCTAGCATGATTTTCAAAGCATCCGATTCAGATGAAAGCTCTCTTGAGTTCCTGTTACCTTCAGGTAGATCGTCGTCATCCAAGTGAAGCAGGAGAGGAGTTATGGAATCACTGCTCTCTTGAACTACAGAGAGGTCCTTAAAGCTCCCACCCAATGCCCCAAACTGAAAGGGAGATCCATCTGCAGTAGATGATTCCCTACGATTTTCCACATCTCCTAGAGAAAAGCCGGAGCTTAAGGAGTTGGGGAGTTCTGCTATGTCCGAGGAATCATCATTCAGCTGCTGATTGAGAAATGCGATTTCATTCAGAAGTGAGGTGAGAGTTTCATCTGTGTCATCATTCTCCTCTATGTCTATTAAGTCACTTGCATCCAGCGCTGCTTCCTGTATTGCAGAGGCAACTTTTTGCAATTCCATTTCTATCCCAGAGTCCTTGGGCTCCTTAGGCTGCAGCTTTTGGAATGAAGAATTCTTTGCCTTTTGCCCATCATCTCCCCTGTCCGTTTGCTTTTCCTCTGCCTGGCTTCCAGGCAACTCTTCGATGCAGAGTTTTGTTGCAAAGGAATCCCCAGAATCCTTTAAACTGGAGACATTTACTATTTGTGGAAAAATCTCTTCTTCCCTAGGAAAATCTTGCACTGTTCCAGTAGCATCTCGCTCTTTTCCACAAGAAGCGTCAGCTTTTTCTTCAGACTGCAAATTAGTTGTTTCCTGTGCTACAACTTGCAATGAAGACTCAGATATCTGGGAACTGGCACCTGAGGTTACATATGGATTCTTATTTATTTCCAGGTTTAAATTTGTATTTTCTTCAGTAGCTAGTGAAGTCACATTTACTATTCTTGGCATCATGAATGAATCTTCAGTTTCTGTAAACAAAACAAAATATATTAGAACACTGGTGACAGAAAATGGAAGTTGTCCCCTTCCTTTGAATCTGCCCCTCCAAATAGTCACTTCAGCACATTCAACTGCAAAAGGGATGAAAGTGTCCTACACAATGAAGAACCAAACCTCACTGCATTTCCAGTTATTCTACAGCTAAAGCACCCTAACTTTTTTTCCTAAACCTCTACAAGGAAGGAGATACTGTCCTTTCTCTGGACAACCTGGTCTACCGGTGAATTGCTCTTACAGGTAGAAAGCTTCCTTTAATGTTTCTTCTATGAACATATGATGGTGGTCTAAACCAAGTCAGACCACTGATCCATCTAGCCTCATATTGCAACGATTGCAACTGGCAGAGGTTCTCCAATGTCTTAGGCAAGTTTTTTCCCCAGGCTTGCTACCTATCATCCATTTTAAATTAGCATGCTAGGGATTGAAACTGAGACTTTCATACCACTGAGCCACAACCCCTCTAAAAAGCTACCTTCCATAAGCCCATTCGTTTTTTAACCTTGGCACGTAAGATAAACTAATGATCCCCCCCTTCTAACATCCTTTTAAACGGATTACCAATGTAACTCTTCCTCTTAGCTAAACCACACCCAATTTCACAGTGCAATCCTAACCAACTTTCCAGCGCTGTTGCAGTCACAATGCAGCCTCATGGAAAGGGAACAAATGTTCCCTCACTTTGAAGAGAACTCGATGACTGCCCCAGCACCACCAAATGCAGTGTGCGCCCTGTTGGCACGGCTGTATCGATGCTGGAAAATTGGTTAGGATTGCGCTGTCAATCTTCTAGCATCTCTGTCATCCTTAGACCACCTTACAGGGTTCAGACTCATGTCCCTCATGGGTGCTACAAGCCTGTTGATTACATGGAGACCTTAATAGTGTTACATTCAATTCACATTATCCAATGGGATTAGGTTCCTAGAAAACCCAGCGGATACCGAATCATTGATCCTATGGGAAAACGGGGTAAGAAGGAAAATCAAATTGGCACCCCTTTTTGTCATGATGACCTCAGCCTCAGGAAAGCCACAGATAGCCAAGAACAGACCGCGAATGGCACAATGTAAAGGGCACTCGTGTTCCTGCGGATAAGCGAATCATGGGAACAGAGTGCACGGATAACGAGAATTAACTGTATATCATCCCCCACCACCACTGTAAATGCAGCCAGCCTCCATGATCATGACCCTTTTAAAGGGATTTGCAACCACAGAAAGACTATATGTGCATGGGATTGTGCAAAGGACTGATAAATACCATAAAACATCTTCACCCTTTGATTGCAAGGGGGTTCTGAGGATGGGGGCATATGTAATGGTGCTCTAAATGTATGCTTGTAAACTCTCCTCTGAGCCTTTTCATTTTGCCAAAATATCTTTTGCTTGCAAAGACCAAAACGAACACAATGGCCTAGATCAGATGATCCAACAAGCTATAGTTTGTTGGATCATGAACAAGTCAACAAGCCTTGTTCAGACCTACCATGGTCTGATATCTTGATTTGTTGGGATGTCTTAAACCACAGTTTTCTGGTTTGGACATCACAAGGAACTGTCATTCAGGAAACTTTGCTACTGGCCTGGTTCAGGCATTCAACAAGCCATCATTTGTTGGATCATGAACAAGTTAAGGAGTCTTTGTGCCTTTCTTCTCCTTTGCTCAAAGTGCAAAGATGTGGTTCTCCCTTTCTTAGGGATGAATAAAAGAGCATAAATTCTCCTCTAGTTCGACTGCAACAAAACACTAGCTACAGTGGTTACAGATGTGGGCCCTTTGAGAGAAATCACATATTTAAATGATGGAAAAGGTCTTAAAAACTGAACTTTGCAGTGAGGATGCGATAGTATTTATTACATTTTAGAGAACAATCTAATCCAATCCGAGAAAATATACTCAATTGCTTCGGCAGCATCTAATGCAAGTTTACCTGAAGTAAGCTCTGGAGCCATTTCTATAACTGGGGAGGTAGGGCTACTGGCCACAGCAGACAAGGTAATGGGTATTGTGGAGTTAGGGAGGATGCCTTTCACTTGCACTGGCACTGTTGAGCCCGGCAACTGAATCATCACAGAAGCAATACCTTATCAAGGGGAAATAATTAGTTCAGTTTCAGATAAGCTGTCAAGGAAAAAAATTATGCAGAACAGTTCTTTGGTAAACGTTAACGTATGGCACCATAAGAAATGAAACATTCGCCTAGTTTGTATACTTTTAATAGGTACATTCCACATACTTCCTAGTACCATGTACACTCTTCCCTCTTTATTGGTACAGTCACTATAAGAATGTTCACATCCATACTGTGCATATTAAGACCATCCCTTTTTATCCATACAAAAGTTTTCAATATAAGGTCCAGGAACGGTGGGGGGGGGGGGAAGATACAAGTCCTGGTGTAGGCAATGTCTACCTTCCATTTTACCCAATAGATAGACCTTCCCTCCACTTTGACTTCTGCCGACAGAGAAGGGGACAAATTTGCCTTGGATGCCCAGGAAGGCGTTCCAGCAGGTTGTACTGAATTTTGCATTTCTCCTCTAGTAGGACAGAGGTCCAGAAGGGCCCCCTTTTCCGGCATGCTCCCCATGCATTCATGACACATGTACTAAATGCTCCTTTTTACAGTGTAGCTGTTTTTGTGCTGTGTTTCCATAAATGACTGTGAATATGGGTCCTAATGAACAGAAGATGAGAAAAGTGGAAAGACAGGTGAAATGTAAAAGAGCTGCTTATATAGTGTGCTAATGTAATGCCATTATGTAATGCTAAAACTTCTGTAACTTTTTCTTCGTCAACTTTAATACCTGATTGATGCCGTAATGTTATTAACCCATTTTTGTCGTTTATTCTATTTTGTCATGCCAGACAATCCTTTCCTTATGGTATTAGCCATTTGTGTTGATTTTTGGGTGAACTTGGAATGGCTTTGGAATGAGTCAGAAGTTTTCACATTGAAATTAATGTAATTGTACTCATACGGATTTTCACTATAAGGGAAATTATCAGGAATAAATGAGGTATGGATAATGAGGGAAAAGTGTTTGTTTCTCTGCTTGCTGAGTTTGTGTATGTGTGTGGCAAAAATTAATTATGTATCAAAGGACCAGACCAAGAAATCAGTTTTGTGTTTTTGATTTTAGAAAATGTTTATACCTTAAATATATTGACAGAAAGTTGGAGGATACCATATCAGAGATAATGTAATAGATTATTTCCAAAGCACATGCTTTCTGCTTTTATAAAGACTGTCAGCTTTTATAAACCTCATACAGAAATAAGAATAGGTTCAAATCCTTATGATTGTTCAGTGGTTCTGCTAGATTGTGACTATACCTGGCTGTGTTGCTCCACCTCTGCTGTCAACGTCTGATTTGAGTTCAGCTTGCAGAAGAGTGGAAGGCAGGGTAGCAACCTGTCCTGGCAACAGGGGACTCTTGATAGCAAGGACTTGACCGTGTGCGGTCATTACTAGGCTAGCATTAGATAATGTCACAGAAGACGTCTCCCCTGTAAGAAAAACAAGACAAGGCAGTACTGAGATATGCAAGTATACAAGACATAACTTGGCATTTTGTTTACTGATCAACCTCTTATTATGCACGAACAGTAAAATACCACCGTTCCATCCCAATGCTGGCAGACTTCAGAGCACTCTGTAAATACTAAGCAGCAAGTATGAAAACAAATGAATTTGGGAGAAAATATTAAGATGAAATGACAAGGAGTAAAATATATTATGCAAGCAAGAATACAGTCAGGTTGTTTGTGACAGTTAAATGTGTTCCTATGCGAAGGTCTTTCACCTAACAAATCAACTTTACTAATTTGTTTTAATAGTGAGGTTGTAGGTTAGTGGAGTATTCTAGGCCTGTAGACACTATAGGTACAATATGGAGTTAGGCTTACGCAACCAATGCAAATGTAACCTACCTTCCCTACCCCATGAGCACCCTGAAAAGCCCGTGCCAAGGGTCAGGGAATTTTCAGCAGTGACATAGGGGAAGAGATAATCAGGTGAGAAAAACCATGAGAAGAGCTCATCTCCACTCACAGCTTCCTGCTATTCTTCCTCCCCTGCAAACCCCCCCCCCCACGCTGCATCCCATGCTGCTGCCGAGGGTGCTCAGGGATGTGGGTGAAAAGGGGTAGGGTAGGTAGGCTACGTTTGTGCTAGTTACACAAGCATAACTACGGATGGTACCCACTGTTTCTAAGAATGCCCTATGGCTCTGGCTTCCCCTTTGTGTGAAGATTAACTACTCCGCCCTTTCATCAGTCTACCTGTGACGCGGCTTCCTTTCCTGGAAAGTATTAATGGTTTTGTACGCTTGTTGGATCCGGTCACTGGTTTAATCTCTCTAAAGAGAGAAGAGGAACTGTTTTCCACTGAAGGTTTAGCCGTCTCTGCAGTTTCAACGACCTTCACAGGTTCTGCTTGCTGCTGCTGCTGCTTCTTCTGTGCTTCTACTGCCTTTTGTTTTGCATAAATGTATTCTAGTTTCTTCAAGACCACCTCCTGCGTTTTGCCTAGAGAGAAAAGGAGTAGTCAGGTTTCCCCTCATGCTTATCAGGCTTCTAAGAACTTAAGCTACTAAGGGAGCCCCCCAGGTTAGCCAAAAGGCAGTGTTTAATAGCACAAGCATTATCACACTTCCAACACACACCCATATCTCTTTCAGTAAGTAGGCCATTCATGCATTTGAAAAGTCTAGCACTTAGACTTCTGTACGAACCATATATTCCAACGTTCACAACCATTTGGAACCATTATAATGTTCCCTTATCCTGGGCATTGCCTTGCGTTTTACTGCTCATTCTTTCAAATGCCTTCTCACCTGAAAGTGCAGATACTTTACGAATCAGAGTGTCCTGCTTGCGCATCAGCAAGTTCTTCTGGCCAGTGAGTTTATCTGCCTGATCCGTTAGCCCCTGGATCTCTTCAAAGGCCTGAAAAAAGACCAGGAGCCCATTTTACGTTCCAGTACATCATACAAAAAAGACAGCTTCCCACTAATAATGTACTCTGACAAAAACATACTTGAACGAGCATTATCAATAAGGGAACTGTATCGGCTGAATTTAGAACTGAATATTTTAGAACATGCTACACCCTTCCAAAAGGTAAGCCAAGTCTTAGGCAAACAGCAGCTTTTTACAACGGGTGTTGTGAAAGAACAGATCAGCTACACTTGCACAGTACCTCCAATTTCTGCTTGAAGCGGACACAGACTAAGCACTAGAGCAGGGGTGCCAAACTCATTTCATACAGTCAGCCAAATCGGACTCATTGTGCCTGCTGCGGGCCAGTTCTGTACATCGTATCTGTATAGCAGAGACAATGACTAGCAGAGTGGGGAAGCACTATTCATAACAATTGTAAGTTATTAAGGCTATATCCACCTATAGTGCTGTATACTGATTCGCTATTGTTCATTTGTTAGGCCATATGTTTGACACCCCCGCACTACTGTTACTGAAAGCTAAGCAATTAGTGTCTGTAGAACGTGGACGGGGGGGCAGGGTGGGACTTTCTGCAGGCTGACCATTTCCTCGGAAGTCAGTCTCATTGAATTCAATGATTTTTTTCCCCCCAACTTGCGAGTAAATGTGCTGTGGCTCTAGCCTTAACCCATATCTGTAAGCAGGTTCGCTTGTCTGTGTGTACAGGAGGAAGACATTGTTTCTTTTGTCTTTGAGGTTGCAATCCTATGCAGGATTAAAAGGTAAAGGTATCCCTTGATAATTAAGTCCAGTCGTGTCCGACTCTAGGGAGCGGTGCTCATCTCCGTTTCAAAGCCAAAGAGCCAGCGCTGTCCGAAGACGTTTCCATGCTCATGTGGCCGGCATGACTCAACACCGAGGCGCATGGAACGCTGTTACCGTCCCGCTAACGTGGTACCTATTAATCTACTTGCAATTTCTTGCTTTCAAACTGCTAGGTTGGCAGGAGCCGTTGCACGGACTCGAACTGCCGACCTTTCGTTCGACAGCTCATGGTTCAGTGGTTTAACCCACTGCGCCACCCGCTGGCTCTATGCAGGATTACACTTGCCCAAACCCCTTGGTTCCAGTGAACCTAGGCGCCAGAGGCTTCAATTCTATGGAGTAAGACTAATTGAATTTAGTGGGAGTTACCTTCTGCACAAGGAACAGGCTGCAAGTTTCTTATTTGCCCACTAAAGCTACAGTTACAAAGGCATTTTCTGCTGCACAGGAAAACCTCATTAGCACAGCAAACAAGCAAAGCAGCGCATTACTTAACTCTGCATGGCTTTTTTTAACGACACAAGATCAAAGCCACTTCACCTCCCTCTCCCTGTGCACACACTCAATACTTCCTGGTAAGAAGAGGTCAAAGTCTCTTGTCTATTCATGGCAATTGGCAAAAAGAAGTGCGGGAGAGAGAGTAAATCAAGCAGAAGCAGCTGGAAAAGGAGCTAAGGGCTGGCATGAGAGTTGTGATGAAAACACAATTCAGTCAAAGGAGGCGCACTGCGCACACAGTGCTCCGAACATAGCTAAACTACCGCGGGTCACAACGTTTGGTTATTTTCACAGATATAAAACCCACCCAATCATCACATGGACCGGATAAATAGCTTCTGTGGTCCATATATTTGATACCCTTGTACTAGTTTTTCCAGTTTTATTTTGTGTATGTCTTCTTTTGGCCTGTTTCCAGTGTGTAGTAAGTAGGGTTGTAAAATCAGTCAACACACTTACCTGAGAGTAAGCTCCACTGGATAAAATGGGACTTACTTCTGAGTAAACATGTATAAGATTTAGCTGTTAAATTGAAAATTGAATGTATGCTCCAGATTAACTGGGCATAAAAAAGTAATGACGTTTACTACAAATGCTGAAACATATAGCAGTGGGAAGCTGCCAACTTAGAAGAGGAAGAGCAAATGTCTCTTTGAAGATGGTGCCTGCTGTGACACATACATATATCAAACAAATACTTTTTATTTCTAATAGAACTGTACTGTATGAGAATTATACTCCTAGCCAAATTTAATCTATCAATCAACAAAACCCAATACATTAATAGGACTAAAAAGTCTTTAATCTGATGATGTTGTTGCAAGACTTTCATCTCATTAATGCAAAGATGCAACTCCGTCCTGGTGTCACCTTCAAGTGATGCTAAACTATAAAATTCTAACCTGCTTGAGGATGAAGCACTTGGAAACTTTGGGAAGTGCTTGCAATCCCAAAGTTGCCTTCAGTTTTTCAAAGAGACCCCTCATTTCTTTACGACGGCGACGTTCATTTGCTGTGTGTGTTTGGCGATAATTAGCAAAGGCTTCTTCCTCCTTCTTTGGCTTCTTGTCTGAAATATCAGACTGCTATAGAAAAGAAAACACCCAGTGAACCTTTAAAATAAAACTTGAATCCAAAACAATTATCTGTATATAATTAGTTCCTTTGCTACATTTTTTCTATAAACCTTGCCATACTCCACTATTACTCAACAAAACTGGGCAGACTTTTGGCAGAGTGACACAGTATGTTGCCTGACATGTTCTCTTTATACGGATGATAGCGCAATCCTAACGAACATTCCAGCGCTGATGTAGCCATTCCAACAGGGTGCACGCTGCATTTTGCAGTGCAGGGGCAGTCATGGAGGCCTCTTCAAGGTGAGGGAATATTTGTTCCCTTACCTCAGGGCTGCATTGCGACTGCACTGGTGCTGGAAAGTTGGTTAGGACTGCGTTGTGAGTGGCACACTTGCTTGCAGGTGTATACAGTGCTGAGTAAATACCGGGAGAGCATAATTCAGGTCAGTCTCATGGTGCTTGAATTGGACAGATGACAAGAGGCTTCAGGTCCCACAGGCCTCAAAAAAGGCCAAAGCTTTGGTTTATCAGAGTAATCACCACCCTCCCTCTCTCTCACTCTCACTCACACACACACACACACATATGCAAATATTCCAAAATCCAGACAAATCCAAAATCCAGACAAGTTCCCGTCCCAAGCAGTCTGGATAAGGGATGCTCAACCTGTACGCACTCAGTCTGTTCCACTCCACTCAGCAGGTTGTTGTGAGCCTGCTCTCACAACAGTTTACTGCCAGGCAATGATGTCACTGCCCAGTGAGAAACTCGCACGCTCCGTCCTCCTGCTGGCTCGCATGGCACCTCGGCAGGCTACGGGTCACAGTTGGTCACCTATACCTCAAGGTAGAACTATCTGTGATGCTGGACCTGCTATCAAAAGTGGTAACCCCAAATTGAACTCAGCCTGTCTTCTTCCCATACTGTTTAGGCAGATTTAACAATTTTTCTTCCCTGCACTTCCCCATCCATATTCCACATCACTGGCTGCCACCCAGCAGGGAAATCAACATGGATAATTCTGACTAAAGGAGAATTCGATGCAGGCTTACGATATTCTGATATGTCCAGTATCACATCTGGTCTCTGGCGTCACTACAGGGGGGGTGGAGCTGTAAGTGCTGCTGAAATCCGAGCCTCCCTTACACAGACGAACGAAGCGGTACTGAAAGTAAAGGTGCGCCTTAGAATTGATGGCGCCTTAGACTCGAAGAAATACGGTAAATCTGCCTAAACAGTATGGGAAGAAGACAGGCTGAGTTCAATTTGGGGTTACCACTTTCGATAGCAGGTCCAGCATCACAGATAGTTCTACCTTGAGGTATAGGTGACCAACTGTGGCCCGTAGCCTGCTGAGGTGCCATGCGAGCCAGAAGGAGGACGGAGCGGATTCTCCTGCCTGTTGTTTTCGCTTCTCTGAACGGCTGCGAGGGTGAGGGGGCGGGGCCGCTTTGTTCGTCTGTGTAAGGGAGGCTTGGATTTCAGCAGCACTTACAGCTCCGCCCCCCCTGTAGTGACGCTAGTGCATCTAGTTCTGCCCTTAGACAAACTCAGACATAAATCTTTGTATTTCTGGACTGGCAACATGCATCACAAAGAAGAAATAGGAGAATGAATATGTCTACCTTAGGAGTCTTATTTGAATGGTCACGAACAAGATGCCTGGAAGATAAAAATGAATGTTTGTTATGTGGGTTACTACGGAGACTTATCCAAGTCCTCAAGGCGAGTTACATATATAAAATATATAATTAAAAACACCCCCCTAAAACATCACAAATGTTAACTTAATTATAGGCACCAATATGAACGGAGATATCATACTAAAAACAAAGAGGAAATAAAGACAGATCAATCAACGCATTCACTAATGCATGTTACCCTGAGTAGAGCCCCAGCCGCCCTGATGGGTCTACTCAAATGTTCACCAGCTATTTTGCTGTCGCACATTCAAGTGTGCCGTGTAATGGTGGCCAGGCCCGGAAAGGGGGATAGGATTTTGGAGGAGCTGCCGCCATTAATCCCTTCCCATTCCTGGGCCGACACCCCCCCCCCGTCTTGGAATGCCCCATTCTGCCCCCACATGATGGGGAACCTACCTTCCCCGGTGGGAGCACCACTCGATCTAGGGCAAGTAGACCAGCGTCGCCTACTACAAACATGCTTTGTGGCATTTTTGCAACACCCTAGACCGGCAAAGTCTCTAAAGTTTACACTGGATCGTGCCGTAAATGTGTTTTAAGATATATTGGACCCCCACATTCCAGAACCACAAAGAGGCATGGAACTTGTAGGCAATAATATGTGCAGATGGAAGCATGAGAAGGAATGGTTATACTTGAGCTAGTGAAACAAGGATTTTTTTTTCATTAAATCTAAACACGTGGATCCTTGTATAAACAATGCTTCAATAAGCAAAATAAAAACTTTTTCAACAATCTCAAATTACCAGATTCATGGTAAAACAGTGCCATGGAAGTAATCCCCTGGCTGATAAAACACTAACACAATGCACACTTACAGTTGTTTGGACAGTAGGGCATGGGCAGCTGTTGCCTTCATGCGAGCAATATTAATTTTCTCTGAAAGCTCCTCCACAGTCTCGATGTCCACATTCTCCTCAACTTCACTGTATTCACTATCATTCTAAAACAGAATAATAAGATAAGATACTACAAAAGAGTTTCAGTCACATGATCTGTCCCATTTCCTCCCAAGCCCACAGGTGTACACATTTGTTGAGTATGTTTAACCTTGAGTAAAAATAACCCATTTAGGTGCATTTACACCTAAATGCATTTAGGTGCTCTAGATGAGAACAAAAGTACTGTATTCAGAGTTGAAAAAGAATAAAAGTAGACATAGTTTATCCTTCAAAGGAAAAATGGTGATTGGGGATGAGGGCACACTGGATCCTATTACCACAAATGGTTAAATTGTTCAGGGAATAAATAGAAAAATGGTGGTCAAGAAAACTGATTTAAGGAGAGTATTTGCCACTGACATGTAAAATGATGTACCTTTAAAAATATCCTGTTCTGTCATGTACATTGAAGCTCACTACAACATATACTCCAAATCCCTAGCCAAGTTGCAACTTTCATGAGTAAACTAAGGCTGCAATCCTATACAAACTAACCTGGGAGTCCCATTAAACTCGACTGTCTTTGAGTCCGTCTGGCCCAATACCAGATTTTCCAAGTTCAGGGAAACAAACAAAAACAATTGCCCAGTGTTTGTCTTGTAGCACAAGTCAAATAGTACTGTGAATTTCCTGTTAACTTTACTTCCTTGATATGACAATTATATGAGGCAGCACCCAGACCTAAGGCACATTGGCATACGACTGACAGAAGCTCTCTTTACATAAGGCAAGTTCCTCTCGCTCAAGGACCCCTTGCATAAGCACAATTCTCCTTTCATTCTTGGTATACCACTGTGCCAAAAGTCTGCATGCCTCCCTTTGTTGATTGCAGTTTACCTTTAGAAGCAGATATACGCAATTCCTATACCATAATATAGCATTAATAGTCACTCTAGTTACCATTTACAGTAGTTCTTAGAAAACAGTTTAATCTGCTTAACATTGATTATGGCATTAGTCCATGTTGAAAGTGACACCTAACTGTGAAGTTAATGATGATAAAGTATATCAGGAAGTCCTCACTTAACATTGCTTCCTTCAGCATCATTTCGTTAACGTTGATGAGAAAAAATGGTGTCTTGTAAATAATTATCTTTCTTGTTTTCATTAATCTTAAATGTATTCACTGCATCAATGATCATTTTGAAGCTCTCCACAGCCATTCTGAAGCTATCTGTGGCCATTCTAGAGCTCTCTGCAGCCATTCGAAATGTAGTCAATTTCACTAGTAGTGCCCCAGAATGCCTTGCTAAAACTCTCCACAGCCATCCCTGGCTATTTTACAGCTCTCTGTTCCATCAATTAGCCTATGATACAGTTGGCTTCGTTTCACTTATAGCTGCATTTTCCAAGAACCTATCGATGACAATAAGTGAGGACTTCCTGTACTTAAAGTAGCATTGTTGGATTTTTCTCTGTTTGAGCAAAGTAACTGCTTGAGAACATTTAAAAAGAAACTGTAAGCTGTTCTTTTGTTTAAAAAATATGCAACGCCATATACAATAAAATAAAAATGGCTAAAATAATAAATACAATTAAATTTGTCACAGCAAATTAAAATAGCAATTAAAATAAATAAAAGTTAGTCTTTTTGTCCTCTTATCTTACCAAAAGGTTACCTTTCTGCTTACATAATGTTTTTTTTTTTTTTTTTTTTAGAATTTGAGAACATCCAAGTACTCTCTACAATCAAACCTTATTACCCCGGATATACAGAGAAGCAACTGAAATTCAAAAGCACAGGTATAATATCAATAGAAAGGAAGAAATACTCAGCATCAGTAATGCCAGGCTGCCCGCTCTCCCAAAAACAAGGATACGTGACTTTAATAACATGGACAGAAATCTGTCAGCAAACACAAGACGGGCAACACAGACCAGCAATTGTGTCAGTTTCAATCAGGGCAATGTCAGATTCACTTTAAGGCACAGACAGCTCCCAGTCGATTAAGATCAGGTGGGACTGGGAGCACTGTCAATTAACACCTTGTGATTATATCTGATCCTGGAAGCTCTGCAAAGAGAGTACTTTGGTGCTCTCTCTCTCTGTTTACCTTTGAAAATGCCAGTCACAGATGCTGGCTAAACGTCAGAGATAATGGACCATGGCCAACAATCCTGGCTGATTTTCATTCTATAGTTGACTTATTTATTTAAAAAGATTTATATACTGCTTTTCTGGTACTCAAATTGAGGTTTGTAGTTCAATTATTTACAACATTTCTATCCCGCCTTTCTCTCCGAAGGGACCCAAGGCGGCTTCAAAAACCCAACCCAGCTTCAAAGGCGGGTTCATGGTACAAGAATACAGCTACACAAAAACGGTATCTGGGTAATGTAATGACCCCAATATTAGTATTTCTATTGAGGGAGGTGTATTTCAAACTTCCAGTACTTTATTTTTCCTTCAACTCAAAGCCTCCTGGAGAGCAAACAAAGTAAATGAAAGACAGAAGCTTTTTATGCATCAACATAAACCTTCTGTTTTGTTAATGTTAATTTTCCATATATTTGAGTCGTTTAGGAAGAGAGACCTTCAACTGGTGAATCGGGACCCTCAAAGTGGGCTGTGACTCGACCTCAGGCGAGTTACAGCAGTGCTGCCATCCTCATTTTGTTTTGAGGCCCAGGTATACAGAGGTAGAAAAGTAGCCAGGGCTAGAGAGTCTAGCTGACATAAATCCCACTAGACATTTGGCTTTGAAGTGGTTGCTTTGGTCAACCCCCCCAAACTTCAGTGAGGCCCCCTCCCAGTCTCTCATACCTCAATCTACTCATCCCGACACAACACTCCCTTTGCTCTCTATCTTGCTTTACCTAGACTCTTCTTTCTCACCCTCTACCTTTCAAAACTGAATGCCTGTTGTTGCCATCCCGCTCTTTTCCAACTGGCCAGAAAGGAAAGAAGCTCTTGACAATTTGAAGACAGTAGTCTGGTTCAGATGTCCAGTACTTTGTATTTCCAGCTTTTCATCTTTTCCCATTCACTTTAATAACTAGATATCCACCCTCAGCTTTTTCTGTGGGATTCCCCAAAAGCATAGAGGGTGGTTAACTTTTCATCTTTTATATAAATTGTGTCTAGAAACAATGAAAGAACTAATGCTGTAGTGACTAGTTTAGGTAGGTGGTTGGAAAAAAATATTTCAGATACCAAAAGTCAAATTCTCAATTTAGAGAGCCAGTAAAAAAAAGTAAAGGTGACCCCTGACAACTAAGTCCAGTCGTGTCCGACTCTAGGGTGTGGTGCTCATCCCCATTTCAAAGCCGAAGAGCCAGCGTTGTCCGAAGACGCCTCCGTGGCCATGTGGCCGGCATGACTCTCCTTGCCGCAGCGCGTGGCATGCAGCTGGAACACAGAGCGCTGTTTACCTTCCCGCAAGCGGTACCTAGTACCATATATTAAATAGGGTATGTGGAAAGAAGGAGTGGGCCAATTCAGATCAGGAATGTGGTGAGGCACGGGTTTACTGTCCCTCCATCCCAACTCTGCAGTCCCAATCCAGATGCTATTTACTCCTATTTATTTAAGCACGTTTGTCAGGCCTAATGGATGTAATGTCATGTGTAATTTGGCATTTTAATACAACTATTTTTTCAATATTCAACCATGAATTAGATCAGGGGTAGCCCACCATTAGGGCCTCTGTGTTCTTAAGAGCTGCGTAGAAGACAGAATCTTGGCAGCTATAAGTGCTGATGGTGATGCTAAAGCAGCTGCACCTGCTGAAATGCCCTCACCTATACCACCATTAAAGGGCCAGGAGCATTCACGTTGAAAGGTTGGCCATCACTGAATTAGATACTCACCAGTGTTTCAACATTCACTATATCTTCACTCTGATAACCAGATACTTCATCAACCATCTCATCTGCAGAATCATCAGTTTTCTCATCTTTTTCTGTATCATCCATGGTTATATCAATAATTAGCGTAGAATCATTTCTTTCATGGCTGGTTTTCAGCGTATTCTGTTCTATGCATTTAGTGTGTTTCTCCAGATATTCATCAGCATCCATGCCATTTTTGCTTTCCAAAGCAACTGACTGCCTTGATATTTTGTTCCAAGTTCTGCCGACTTGCACAAGGCTGTCCTTAGCAATCTGATTCTCTTCCAGATTATCAGCAGTACTTTTTTTATGGTTAGAGGCATCACAATTCTCCTGAAAACTAGTGTCTCTTTTATGTAAAACTTCTTGAGTACAGCCCACATTGTTGGCTTCTTCTGCACTGTTTTGCTCCTTTGCACTACTGACCTTTGGTATTTCTCCAGCTTCTTCTTGATCCCACTCAGTTGCCACAGAGTAATCCTCTTCCTTCGTGCCCATCTCTAGCAGTTCCAAATCTTGGTTTTCTCTTAGAGAAGATTTAGTCTTTTTCTGTAGTTTTTCTGTACAATTTGTGTGTACTTTCTGCTTATCCAATTGTTTTTGGGACGGTTCAACCATCACTCCCTCTTCCGTTTCCAAATGCATCTGTTCAGCTTCTTCTGACTCAGCAGCTGGGCTCTGGACAGTGTGTGTTTCCTCCTCATTTGGGCTCTTTAACTGCCTAATGCGTTTCTGCTCTTGCAATGTATTTTGTGTAAGGGCTGCAATTTGACTGCATTCCTCATGAACAGACTCAGAAGTATATGGAACTTCGCCTGGAATACCTTTGGGGTGTTTGGCAGGCTGTTTCATCTTAACCATCATTTTTATTTCCTCACACTTTAATTTCTCACTCATGTAGGTGTGGTCTGATGATGCAGTATCAGGTTGTAATATGGGAGGTCCAGTCGATAATTGCTCCACACCCTTCTCAGGTAAGTCTGATGTAATAGTATTTCTGTCGTCCATGATCTCTTCAGAATGGGAGTCTGGTTGATTTGCTAGTAATATATTTTCATTGGTTTTGGTATCAGACATTGTGACTTCCGACTCCACGGCCTCCACCTCTTGCGAGCTTGATGCTTTTTCTTCTAGCTGAACAGCACTGAACTCATCTTTTTGATTGGTATTTTTTACCTCAAGGGACACATTTTGTTTCACAGTGGAGCTTGAAACATCCTTCTGTTCTGGAAACTGAAGCAAGGCAAAACTGCCGGACTGAAGAGATATCAGATTAAGTGTATTATCTGGTTGTCCATTCATGCTGCATATTGTTTTAGAATCTGAGTCTGTATGATTAGCAATACTTTTTACCCCTGAAGGAGAAATTCTCAGAGTCAAAATGCCAGCTTGTGAGACCAGAACAGGTACTGGAGGAATTATGGATGCTGCTTGAGTAGCTGAAATAGAAGGTGCAGGCACAGATCTAATAGCCTGTAGAGTCTGGTTGATGGTAGGGGCCTCAGGCAAAATGGAAGGGGCTTCGGCAGTAGAGGACTCCGGCAATGCAGATGGGGTCTCAGCAATAGGGGCCTCTGGCAATGCAGATGGGGCCTCGGCGGTAGGGGCCTCCAGCAATACAGATGGGGGCTTGACGGTAGGGGCCTCCAGCAACGCAGATGTGGCCTCTGGCAACAGAGGACGGAGTGCAGGCATAACTCGAAGCTCAGTGGTGGTGGGGGCCTCCAGCAATGCAGACGGGGTCTTGACGGTACGGGCCTCCAGCAACACAGATGGGGCCTCCGGCAACAGAGGACGGAGTGCAGGCATAACTCGAGGAAGCTCAGTGGTGGTGGGGGCCTCCAGCAATGCAGACGGGGCCTCAGTGGTACGGGCCTCCAGCAATGCAGATGGGGCCTCCGGCAACAGAGGACGGAGTGCAGGCATAACTCGAGGAAGCTCAGTGGTGGGGGTAAGCAATGTGGAAGGAGGTCCACTTAATACTGAAGTAGCCATGGTGGCTGGAGTCGCAGATGAAACTGATGTAGACTGACACACAGTTGTGTCAGAAAGCTTTGATGGTCCAGGCAACTGGATTCCTACAACAGATCCTGTAACCAAATGAGAACGACTATTACTATTCCTTGCCACATAATCACCAGTTCTTGTTTGACAAAAACAGCCTTGTGCAGTGCATTTCCTATTTCAGAAAAGGATCCACTTTGTTACACAAGTCCAGGATAAGAAAAGTAAAGACTTAGGGGGATTTGAAAATACCCAGTTTACTATTGAACAGAGTAGGGTATGAGTTATGACCTTTTGTTTCTCAAAAATGCTGATTTATAGGCTAGAGGAAATCAATTCAGAAACAAGGGTATGAGTGAGACAACACAGAGAGAAGAAACCAAGTCAACCAGAGGGAGGAAAAAGGAAAAAAAATAAAAGAAACTTATTTAAGCAAAGTTCTATTGACCAGAAGAATAATAGGTAAAGGTAAAGGTGACCCCTGACAATTAAGTCCAGTCGTGTCCGACTCTAGGGTGTGGTGCTCATCCCCATTTCAAAGCCGAAGAGCCAGCGTTGTCCGAAGACGCCTCCGTGGTCATGTGGCCGGCATGACTCTCCTTGCCGCAGCACGCAGCTGGAACACGGAGCGCTGTTTACCTTCCCGCAAGCGGTACCTATTTATCCACTCGCATTAACATGCTTTGGAACTGCTAGGTTGGCAGGAGCTGGCCAAGCAACGAGAGCTCACTCGCGGATTCAAACTGCCGACCTTTCGATCGACAGCTCATGGTTCAGCAGTTTAACCCATACAAGTGGGAAAAGGCAGTAACTTTAGGAAGTCTCCACTACTTGTGCTTTTATAAAATCATGGTTTGAATATATACTTAAACCGAGATACAGTACAGTAGGACCCTGGTATCGGCGGGGGACAGGTTCCTCCCCCACTTGGATGCTGGAAACCGCAGATGGGGGGAGAATGCTCGCCCATTACTTTATTTAGCCTCACAGAGCTTGCACCAAGCTAGCGTGTTTCGTTACTAAAACGGTATAAGTGCTTATAGCAACGAAGCAGGCAAGCAGTCTGAATGCTAGAGAGGCTCTGTTAACAGGAAGCATGGGGCTGTGAGACCCGCAGATAAGCAGACTTGCAGATACAGGGGTTGCACCTGTACTGAAAGACCAGTATTCAAATAGGAAATATATAAATACCTTAAACTGGGATGAATTAGTGTTTCCTGGTTGGAGGAAACTAGTTTTTGACAAGATGGTAAAATTCATGCCAACCTTGAGTCTGGTCATAATGCACAATGCAATGACCCTTATACCAGCATTATTGCCTCAGCATAAAAACTAGTATCAGGCTCAAGGGGTGCAATCCTATACATTTACCTGGAAATAAATCCCATTAACTCAATGGACTTACTTCTGAGTAGACATGCACAGGATAGCACTGTGTCTTATGCATAGTTGGACAACAGTAGGAGGAAGGAAATGGCATGTTTATCTCAAAACACTAGAAAGCTATATGCACAATCATAGGAGGCTGTGTTTCTTGTAATATTTCCTGCCCCATCTCGGAAAAGTTAGGAAATCAGATTGTCTTTGTTCTGTACCTGGGCTGCGGAATGCTACAGGAGGCAGGCTGGGCTGGAACTTTGTAGGCTGGAATTGATGCAGGGGAACAAGCTGTATAATCTGCCCATTAGGATGTCGGTAGAGATTCACACCACCAGGATTCCTTATAGGCTGCAAAATCATTCTCTTCCCTTGCCCCTGAGGAGGCTGTATGTTTTGTGCAGGTTGCAAAGTAGGAGAACCTTGACGTACTGGAATCAAAAGCAGCCGTGGTCCCATACGTTTCTCTGCTCCAGGAGACAACCCTGGAGGACTTGTAGCACCTGCAGTATTAGGAAATAACACTATTCACAACTATTGCTTATTTATTTTTACAGCAAGATCTACAGATGATTTTATGAAACATAGGGCCAGAACATTCCATTGTATCAGATCAAAGATTCATTTAGTTCAGCATTTCATTTCTAACAGTGGTTAGCTTCCGAGAACCGTACAAGTGTGGCATGAGGGCAACTACCCTTGGTCCCTAATAAATGCTCCTGCAACTGGAAAATCAAGAGTCTTCCCAAGAGTAGAACATGGGCTTGAGAGAATACATGTGGATTCCAACAAAAAGCAGATTAAACCTATTCTCCAGAAATTCTCACTAAAGCCTTCTTTCTTCTAAACAAGATTTTTAAAGTCTTTTCTACTGACAGAGGACCCTTTTCACATAAATTCATTTGTGGAGAAACCCCTGCACATTTAGTAATGGAACTACAGAACAGGATTCTGAATAGTGTTCAAAGATGCAACTTCAGTTCATGTGGAGAACTAGTCAGCATATTTTGGTCTCACTGTCATCCCACATGAACCGAGTCTTAGGCCCAGGACAAACATACAAAAACCCATATGAAAACGGGCACTTGCCATGGAACAACTGCATGTTTGGATTCAAAACCTTTTCTTTAACATCTTTTCCTTATCAGTTGAGGGTTTTTTTTAAACCACTGAATAAGCCAACTATCTTTCCCCCTCTTTATTCTGTGAGCCACATTTTCCATGTGGATTTTAAATACAAAAGGAGAACTCACATGGTTTTCAATATCTGAGTTTTGAGTTCTCGAAGGAGAGATGGTACCCTAGACTGGATCTTGGAAGAGCCCTCTCTCTTCATAGTTCCTTATTTTCAGCTTTAAAACAGCAGCTCTCCTCCCCCTCGCTTTTGATGGGTAGGAGAGAGAGGTGCAAAAGCAGCCCTAGTTTGAATTTTGGTGCATCATTGTTGCATAGACTAACGCAGTGGTTCTCAAAGTGAACAAAAACTGTCCCCTGCCCCCTTAAGGGGCCGGGACAGCATGGCAGGGACGATTCAGGGGATCACCACCGCCATGGTCAAAAAAAATGCCCAAAATCGCCATTTTTGGCCTTACCGGGGCTGAGGGGGGCTTTGGGGAGGCCTGCAGACCCTCCGAAGGTCTCCCCGATCTTCGGATCGCCGAAAAACAGCAATTTCGGGCACTTCTGGGTTTTGCAAAAATGGAAATGCACGAAAATCGCTGTTTTCCAGCGATCCGAAGATCAGGGAGGCCTGCGGGGCGTCGTGCAGGCCTCCACGAAGCCCCCCCCCAAGGCAAAACTCGGCGATTTCAGACACTTTCGGCTGCGGCGATCCTCACTACTGCTGGCCCCGCCCCAGAAGACACTCAAAGTTCTCCCCATCTTGCAGGGAGAACTTTGAGAACCACTGAATTAACGGTATAATAAAGCAGCATTTCAAAATTTCCAGCTGCTCCTGTCAGTGGTGAAAGGCTTCCTTGCTATCCAAGGAATCCTTCATGATGAGAGGAGTTGAGAGCCTTCACTACATTTAATGAGAAGAGACTGTCCAGGCAACTCTCTCCCAAAATTACTGGAATGAGCAATTACGCTATATTTCGGAGAAACTCCAGGACATGGGTTATTGCAGGAGAAAAGCCAAGGGAATGAGATGGAATTACAAACTAGAGAAGGCAGGCAACAGCTGCTCTGGGTACTCCAGGACAAGCATGCCTTCTTCAATATCCTTGACCAGTTCCTCTGTGTGGACCATGAGGTGGTCGTACCCCACGAGTGGCTCAGGAGTGGGGTTGCCATGCCAAGGAAGGAGGGGACGAAACGGACAACAAGGAAAAAGCGATCTTCAGCTTGGTTCCCGCTGACCCAGAGAAGCCTCCCTCTCTGAAGCCAGGATCTTCTGCATTGGACAAGTCATCCCAAGCCATGGGTGATGCAGGCACCCAGCCTTTGTTTGAACAGTCTCAACAGACATCTTCAGAACCAGAAAACTACTCCCCCATCATTGTCCCTGTTAAGCTGCGTGGTCATGGAGAGGCAGGCCACTGTGATGGAGGCTTACCTGTTCAGGTATGAACCTCCACAACCTGAGAAGGTGGAGAAGCATTAGCAGATTGCATCAGTGGAAGGCCATGCAACCCCCCCCCCTTCTGTGAACTCATTGGCCAGCACTTGTTTTGAGTGCATTTGTACTTACCTGTTTGTACACTGGAACACAGGAAACACACCCTTTAAAATTAGTTTTGGAATGCTTATTAACAGGTTACAGGACAGTAAACTTGCTTGTTGCAAAACAGCCACTGCTTTATTTGAACCACTAATTAATCTAGTCCCTCACTGACAAATTAGCTGCAGAGAGTGTCTTAGTTTTTTGGCAGCCTCTGTCTCTTTAAGTAGGCTTGGGGGGCACATGTATCATCAGCAGTGGATGGCTCTGGGTCCAGCAGAACCTTGCCCACTTTCCTCCCTTTGCCTATGTTCTCCATTGAAAACTACCCCACTCTCGGTCTTGCTGCAGTACTCATAAGAACATAAGAAGAGCCCTGCTGGATCTGGCCAAAGGCCCATGTAGTCCAGCCTCCTGTATCACACAGTGGCCCCACCAGATGCCTCAGGGAGCACACAGCCAACAAGATAACGTGTTTCCTGCTGCCACTCCCCTGCACCTGGCACAGAGAAAACCTACTTCTAAAAACAGGAGGTTGCTTATGGCTTGTAACCTGTGATGGTCTTTTCCTCCATGAATCTGTCCAAACCCCTTTTAAAGGCATCTAGGCCAGGTGCCATCACCACATCCTGTGGCAAGGAGTTCTACAAACCAATTACACGCTGGGTAAAGAAATATTTTCTTTTGTCCGTTCTATCTCTCCCTCCACTCAATTTTAGTGCATGTCCCCTGGTTCTGGTGTTGTGCGAGAGGGAGAAGAATTTCCCTTTATCCATTCTCTCCATCCCATGCATAATTGTACACGTCTCAATCATGGCCCCCCTCAGGCGCCTTTTTTCTAGACTGAAAAGCCCCAAACGCTGTAGCCTTTCCTCATAAGGGAAGTGCTCCAGCCCACGAATCATTCTGGTCTTTCTTTTCTACACCTTTTCCAATTCAACTATATCCTTTTTGAGGTGTGGTGACCAGAACTGGACACAATACTCCAGATGTGGCCTTACCATCGATTTGTACAACGGCATAATGATATTGGCCATTTTATTCTCAATCCCTTTTTTAATCATCCCGAGCATGGAATTGGCCTTCTTCACAGCTGCCGCACACTGGGTCCACACCTTCATCAACCTGTCCACCAGCACCCCAAGATCTCTCTTGATCCGTCACAGACAACTCAGAACCCATTAGCGTATATGTGAAATTTTGGTTTCTTGCCCCAATGTGCATCACTTTGCACTTACTTACACTGAAGCGCATCTGCCATTTTGCTGCCCATTCTCCCAGTTTGGAGAGATCCTTCTGGAGCTCTTCACAATCCCTGCTTGTCTTCACCACCCGGAAAAGTTTAGTGTCAAAAGTTGAAGGGGGGGGGGGGGAAGCTGAGGCACACCTGACCAGCCTCCACTGAGGGTGAATGAATTGTGTTAGGGCACAGTGACTGATTGATCACTTGCTTGCATGGATATCAAACAGCTCCCTTCCCTGGTTCTAAATGGGAAGGTTGCCCCAAGAAGCCACCCAATCAACCAACCAACCCACAATTTTGGAAGAATCTTCCTGCTTAGAATCAGGAAGGAGATCCTATTTCTTTCCAAAAAGGGTTACCCCTCAAGGGAATCCCACTTTCTTTATTAAAGAACTGAGATGAACAAAAAGGGGAAAACATTCACTGGGAAACCTGGAGTGGTGAATCACATGATATGTGTGGTCCAGGAAGTTTTCTGCCCTCAGAAAGCAACTCCTCAGGGGGGAAACTCCTGTCCCTTTGGATGGGCAAGTGCTACTGGGGTACATGCAGACACAGGGATACATGCAGACACTACCAACCAGGAAAAGGAGGCAGGAGAAGGTTAAAGCTGAGTTTAATTAAGGCCCCTTAAAGCTGCCATTTAAAAAGCAAGCACAGAGAAAAATCTTTCAGCCTAATCATATAATTTAATTATGATTAATGTGACTAAAATTTAAGACCAAAGGAATATTCTTATGACAGCACCCTTTTGTATTGTAACTGCTTTGGCTCAGTGGATACCCAAGAGTCATACTTTTGACCACAGTGAACAAAGACCACAGTCTTTGGAATCAGTGAACTAGGATAGAAAAGAGAACATTCTCAACCCTGTCATGTCTGGGAAGCATAACAGAGAGAGGACAAAAAAAACTTGACAACCAGATGAAAATAGCAGAACACGTACTGTAAATACATTTTTTTTTTCATATTTCACAAAATGTTTGCTACTGATAATAGTGATTATCTGACATTGTCCGGACCTTACTCTCATCGACTAACATTTGGACCATCAACCAGTTATCGTTTTTAAGTTTTATGTTTGTTTGTGTGTTATGCCAATAAAGGTTTATTGATTGATTGATAATAGTGATGTTGGACTTTGGTACAAAATGACAAGAATGCCTGGAACCTAACCTGTATGTAAGTTGGGGAGCTGGTGTATTAGGAAGTTGCAGACACAAAAACCCATTACTAGGTTCAACAGTGCTTGAATCAGGAATCCTGGGAACCAGGGACCAACTCCTTACTCACTGTGCCACCAGGACATCAGAAAGAGGGAACCTATAGAAACCACTTGGCACCTGTTGGATACTCTCACCCACACCATGTTGGAACAGCTGAACTGACAAACAAGTGTTTGTAGGTCATCAGAGTCTTACCTGGTTTTTTATTTGATAAAGGACTTGTTTGGATTCCTGAGGGCCCAGTAAGAACACAGCTAGTTGGTGAAGTTGGTGTGGTCACTGTGGCTGTTGATGCAACTGTAGTCAAAACTGGAGACAGAGATGCTGTAGATACTGGTACGGTAACAGGCGATGCGGCTACTATGGACTTAGCAAAAGCAATGGTGGCAACTGATGTAGCTATTCCAGTTGGTTTTGTTATTGTAACAGTAGCTGCAGTAGTTGTAGCTGATGAAGTGCTATTTTCAAGTTTTCTAATAGCATTTGCTACAGCAGTGTCAGAAGAAGAGTAGGTAGCTTTGTTACATCCTGAAGGGCTGGCAGCAGTTACAGCAGGTGATACCACAGCAATAGTAGCATAAGTAGTAGTGGCAACACTAGTTGTTGCAGGAGCCACTGGTGAATACTTGATGTTAAAGTTCTGAGGTCCACTCAGGGGCTGGGATGTTTTAACCACAGGCATCTTCTGCTGCAGAGCTCCAACCACACTCATTACCAACTGGGAGGGCAAAGCGTCCACTAATGGCCGAGCAGCTGAAAACAAAGACTTAAAAAGGTCAAAATCTTAATAGCTCCCCTCTTACAAAGTCCAGGAGCAGCTGGAATTACTCCAACTGCTCAGTCTTCCCCAACAACGTGCCCCTGAAGCAACTGTGCGGGTTTTCCTTTGACTCAGGGGAACAGCTTGGAAAGGGATGCATTCTCAGCAAACCTTTGGGCAGTGAGGACATGTTCTAAGATGGTCAAGGGGAATCGGGCTGGAAAGATTCCCAGAAAGGATGCATGGAGCACATCTCCTTTGAGGTCCAACCAAATTGTAATTCCTGATTGGTGTGCACACAGAACAGTTTTCTCCTTGACAGACATGGAATTTCCTGTCTCTGGGAGTCTGGGAAGCCTCCTCTCTTTTTGTTTTTAAAAAAAGGTGCTAAAGACTTGTTGGCTCTTTAAGGTTCTAAAGACAAGCCCACCTATTGGCTTGTGAGCTGCATTTGTTGCTGCTGGAGCGTTTTATTTTTCATCTGTTTTTAATTACTATTTTAATTACTATTTTAAAGTTGTTGAATTTGATTATTGTAAGTTGTTCTTATGCTTCTGTTAGCTACCTTGGGATTATTTACAGTGCAATCCTATCCAACTTTCCAGTTCCAGTGCAGCCACAATGCAGACCCGAGGTGAGGGAATCCCTCACCTTGAAGAGGCCTCCATGACTGCCCCTGCACTGCAAAACGAGTGTGTGCCCTGTTGGCACAGCTACACCGGCGCTGGAAAGTTGGTTAGGATTGTGCTGTTAGTGATACAAATGAAGCCGATTCTGGACTGCTAGACTGTCTGAATCACACCAAGAAAGGGGTTAAGTGGTGGCCATTTTGTCAAAGTGTGTTCTGGATAATGCAAAGCAGAGTTATTTTCTGTCTCCTCTTCTATATTCCATTCACAATTAAAACAGTACAAATAGGGAACGAGGAATTCCTGGTCTGAATCCGGTCTCTGCCATGAACTCAGTAGGTGGCCTTAGACAAGTCATTCCCTCTCAGCCTCAGCTGTAATATGGGATAATACAGTGGGGGCACCGTATCCGCAACTTCAGCATCTGCGTTTGTCTCAACGCGGATTTCTCTCAATGCAGATGCTTCACGGATACGGGGGGCCAACCTAAAAACATTTTAAAAAGAAAAAAAGGTTAAAAAAAGCTTTCCTTACCTTTTCGCTGCAAATCGTTGCAATTTCTTGCTTGCACAAGGTAAAATCATGCTCTGGAAGCCTCTTCTGGGTTGCGCAACTCCCTTTCCCAGAATCGCCTCAAAATGCATTGCAATGTATTCTGGGGAAAACTTGGGAGAGGAGAGAGGGGAGTTGCACAACTTGGACGAGGCTTCCGGATCACGATTTCACTTTGTACAACCAAGAAAATGCAACGGATACTGAGAGCCCACTGTACTTGCTTGCCTGATGGGATTGTTGTAAGGATATCACCAAAATACATGTGAAGGACTTTGCACACTTAGTATTAAATTATATAATGAATATGTAAGTACATTATTGTGGACATTTAGGTTAATTCTCCCCTTTATTCTTGTGTGACAGTAAGGTTACCACCAGCAGCAGAACCACAGCCACTTGTCCCCACAAATAGCCTCAGGGGTGCTCCTTGGCAAGGGATAAGGTATCAGAGTATCCCTACAAGTTTTAAACTCCAACTACAGAACAGAAGGCTGAAGAAGGATGAAAATCTCACTAACTAGTATGATAGCAATCTTCCACTATTTTTAGTAGTGATGAGATGGTTAGACAGCATCACCGATGCAACGAACATGAAAATGAGCGAACTCAGGAAGACAGTGGAGGACAGGAAGGCCTGGCGGGATATGGTTCATGGGATCACGAAGGCTCGGACACGACTTAACAACAGCAAAGACTACTTTTAGTAGATAGATTCTAAACTATCAGAGAACGTTTACATTTTGCTCCTTATTAACTAGTATAATACAAGAGTTATTTTTCCTATGTTATATGCAGCCAACCACTTTTACCATGTAGCAATGCAGTATGAAGTGCATAAGCAATCATTCTGCTTCAAATGATCACAGAGGTTCTAGCATAAATTTAATCAACATAAAAAAGCAAACACAGTTTGGTTTTTCCAGTTTAACGAACGTGAATAATGATTAGGCTTCAAAAAATAAAAATCAACAGTTTAAATTTCCTTGGGTTTAAAGTAAGTGCTATAATGCTCCAATGGTCCAATTGGATAATAAGTCTATAAAAATAAAAATCTACATTTTAAAAACTTTCCTTGGGTTTAAAATGAGAGCATTTGGACTTGTACAAGAATTATATGAGATCATAGGCTGGCTGTTTAATAGTTATTGACTATGACAGAAACAAATAAATACTGTGTTCTCACTTTTCATTTTACACTTCAGACAACTTATGACACAGAAAGTAATGTTCCAACATACCTATTTGCCTTTGTGCTGGGGCATGAACACCGATGGCTGTTGCAGTAGAAGTTGACATGTTGGAAAATGTTTTAGAAGTGTCTGATGTGGGCACTTCAGCTGACTGCGATTCAAAAGGAGCAAGTTTAGCACCCGATGCTACTTTGGAGATCACAGTACTGAGTGTTGAGAGGTCAAGTACTGATGGCCGCAGCCTGCCTGTGATATAAGCAGCTAGTCGATTGGCTGGATGTAGTGCTCCCATTTGTCCCAAAAGCAATTTGGCTTGAGGATAATTTTTACCATTAACCTGCAAGAAAACGGGGGAAAAAATGCCAGCACTTACCAACTCTATTATTTTTAGGCTTACCATCGTCCCGGAAATGACCGGGAAAGTCCCGGCAAGCCCCTTTTGTCCCCCCGTCCCCCCCAACTGTAGTTTAGTCCCGGCCGGCTACATCGCGGCCGGCCGGAGCACTTCTGAGACTGTGCTGCCTGCTGCAGCACGTCTCTGTCCCTAATCTTCCTAGTCTCGCGCGTTTGCGCGAGACTGGAAGCACTCAGAAGATGTCCGAAGTTCACTCGGACATCTTCCGAGACGTTCCAGCTTCTCGTCGCGTATTTGCGCGACGCTGGGAGCTCTCTGGAACAGCCCGAGTGAACTCGGGCCGTTCCGGAGAGCTCTCAGTCTCGTCGCGTATTTGCGCGACGAGCCTGGGAGCTCTCCGGAACGGCCCGAGTTTACTCAGGCTGTTCCAGAGAGCTCCCAGCCTCAAGGGAGGAAGTCCCCGCCCCTGGCCACGCCCCCCATGCCCCCGGCCACACCCCCACGCCCCCGGCCACACCCCCAGTCCCGGCTGAGGGCCGGGGAATCTGGTAGGCCTAATTATTTTCAACAATGGCTGGGATTCAAAGAGCTACTTATACCCATGCAGGAGGCTTGCACAAGTCCAGTGAATTCCTTTTTTTTTTTCTTTGATGCCTTCCTCCTGATGCCTCAATGCCACAACACAAACAGCTTTTGAAATTCCCTTTAGTTCAAATGCAGCATGGAAGGCTACTTTTGAGAAAGGGCTCTCTAAAGTCTCCTTGGGCTCATGCAACTAGCTGCACGTTTCTTAGCTCTTGGCATATGTGTTTCATGTTAAAAATATGCAAAAGAGGATTACAAATATTACAGCGTTTTGTTTTCCAGAATAAAGCAAAGTTAATTTGTGTTTCTACTCAGTGTCCTAAGCAAAAATACAGTAGGCACCAAAGTCTGAAGGGGAAATAGAAGAACGATCAAAGCTGGCATGTGGTGTTCTTGCTCTGTAATTAATTTCAATAGTTTAAGCGAAGATGGCCTTTCAAAGCAAGAAAAGAAACTTGTCTGTTTTTGAGTCGTATTATCCTAGGAGAGATCACGCAGCAACCTCTTAGGAGCTTGTATGTGCAGAAAAAGGGTCAATAACCTTGCCAGCTTCCTCTAATTTGCACAGATATAAGTTGTGGGTTATTGGTAATGCCTAGATTTAGATGGAGGCTATAAACAGCCCCTATAAACAGTCCACATGAACAACAATTGTACCTCAAGTGTGTAAATGGCTACTGCGTGGTTCCTGAATGTCTGACGTATTTCTTGTCAGAGACATTCAGAACACCAATGCAGAGCAGGATACAGGTTTGTCTCAAAAGTTCCCCTCTCTTTACTGTTTTTTGATGTTGTGACAAAATGTGGGCTATTTAGCCTGAGAAAATAAGAGATCCACTTCAAGAATAAGTATGGCTAAGAGATTATTTGCAGTGCAATCCTATACATCTCTTCAGAAGCAAGTCCCACTGTGCTGAATGGGGCTTACTGCCAGGTAAGTGTGCACAGGATTGCCATCTCTTAAACCAAAAAGGGATGAGAGTCATAGCTGTAGTCATTATACTTGTTAAATGCTATTGCTTTTTCCATTTATTGTTGGTTTTATTACATTTTCAGAAAACTAAGGCATATCCTTTTTACACGGTAGATATTTTATTCTTACGTATTTCTGTTTGATGCAGGAAACGCGCAACCAAACACATATGCTTGGTGCTAGGTGCCTGCCTGAAGAGCAAAGGACCAGACCAGTAACGTGCCTATTGTACAGGACTGATGGCAAGAAGCCACAGCTCCATCGGCCAGGAAGGCCACATTTTTCATTTGAATCATGTAATCACCTGATACATGAAGCTCAACGCTCCAAATGCAAATGAAACCCTGTTTACTCCTTAAATGTAAGTAGTTGTTTTCACGCCTCCAAAATACAGATGAAGCCTTCTAGCACCATATGCTGCTGGAACAGCACATTTAGCGGACTCTGAAGTGTGAGAGAAAAGGAAAAACTTCACACCTCCAACAGTCCTCACCAACCCTATGACTGAATTCCAATCTGGAAACAATCCGACAGACCATCCAACTCAGTACCACACCCTCTACTGGTGAGAAAAAGGCAGAAGCCAGAAGGAGTCCTTCACTAGCAAGTGAGGACCTACAGAGTCACCCCACCTAAAAATCCCGCAGGATTGTAATGGGCAAAAAATTATTTAAAAAAACTACGCACTAGAGTCTACGTTCTTTGTTTTCCACTTGCTCTTTGCCCACTATTCTGCCTTGCTGTTGTTCTGTGGAACAATAACCTGCTGATGCTGCATCAAGTCACCCCCATTCCAGCCTCCATCTGAGAACCAGTGTGACAGCCAGCACCCAGGATCAGCAATATCTCACAACCCCCTTTCCTTTCCAGCCTTCTCTCCCCAAGCAATACTGAAGTTGCTGAAGCCAGCCAGCGCAGCTAACCTTTCCAGCCACTCCTCTCTCCAAGCACTCAACCTTCCTTCGCTCGCTCCCTCCCTCCCTCCAAGAAAGGCAGCTCAGCTCAGTTGCCCTTCGCTCAGTTGCCCTTTGCTGCCACAACTCAACACTCTCAAACGTCAGAAAAACAGGAGTGGCACAGTCTGGCCAAAGACCCACCACCAAATCCCCACTATATTTCCTTGTCCTATGTGAACTCAAATTGACTGCATGCTTATAGTGACCGTCTCAGTCTTTCCTCCTCCTGACCACTTTCTTTAAGGCCCCATTGTAGACCCCCGCCCCCAGTCTAGAATAAGTGTGAAGTGAGCCAAATCAGACCCAATCAAACCCTCTTGTTTGAACATTTTTAGTAAAGTTTAGTGTACCCTTTACCCTTATCCATTTTCCTTTCACTGCTGAATTATATAGTCACTGCACTGGCCATTACACTGGATCCCTCACACACTATCCCCCCCCCCCCCGTACGCACATGTTGCTTATGTGTTATAAAGCACTGTTGGTAACACTCTTGAACATGAAAAAATCCTCCATGGTCAACCTCAGCCCTCCACACAGTTTTTAGAATTTTTCCTTTCCACAGAAGGCCCTATGCTATATCCCACAGTCTGCTGACCTTCTGGTAGTGATTTCTCAGAGGGGGCTTGCTGAGCTGTCCTGGGGAAGGGGGAAGAACAGATAGCGTATACTGCAACTTAGGATAACCCTTTGCTAGAGACATTTGTCTTCAGAGGTTTTGTCCAGAGCCTTGATGATAAAAGCTTCCTTTATCGTCCAGAGAATTCCTTCCTGAGTATTATTTCCTGAGGCTCTTCCTTCAGGAAGTATTAACTTCTTACTTATACTTGAGACATAACCAATCGGATCCAAAATAGTGAGATATTATGTTATGGAAAATATAAAATTCAAATATCATATTGTTTGAAATGTTAATTTAAAATATATGTTTATAATGGTTCTGTACTAAAGACTGCTCAAGACTATGCTATTAAACACTTAAAAAAAACACTGATGCATTTCTCCTCTAAAGTTTTAATGTTGTGAGATGATAGGTAACCAAGAAAAGCAGATTAATTTAACTGTCATCTACAAAACATTCAACAAAAAGGAAAAAAAATACCTGGAATAAGATTGCACATCTTAGTGGTTTTCCATACATAAACAAAAAGGTAACCTTTAATGCCACTCATGTCTTATCATATCTTTTTGGAATCACCATGAGCCAATACAAACAGCCACTAAATTAATTCACTTGCAGCTCAATCCTAACTAACCCCCCCTCCCGCCGCCAATGCAGCTGTGCCAATGGAGTGCATGCTATATCCTGCAGGGGGACAGTCTACTACCTCCACTGCCCAATGGGTCTCCTCGGATCTGTGCCAGCTATGTTGCTGGCACAAAAGTAAGGAAGAAGGAAAGAGACAGAGAACAGGGTTAGGATCTGTCGCACGCCGGTGCCACTGAGATCTACCCCCTTCTCTCAGTCTGCCTCCTGCCCAGCCCCCTCCTGGCCCAGAAACTCCCTGCTCCATTCTGCCCACCACCCACTGGTATACCTTCGCTGCCAAAGGTAGCGTGCTGCCATATGGCCATTTACAACAGCACAACTGTGTTCCATTGTTGTAAAGGGCAGCACAATCCTAGTAAAGCCCAACTCACACCGCACGAGCTCCGGCGCGTCCCAGACACGTGCCGAGCTGTGTGGTCACCATTTCGAGAGACAGCAACTGCGCTCTCCCGAGTTCCAGCGCGAGCAGAATAGTTTGTTGCCCATGATTTTCAGGGGGTGGGGATGCGGAGCTACTGTAGCCACCAATCAGATGAGAGGGCGGGATGAAAGGGGTTGTCAGTCAATCGGAACTCACTTGAGTCTCTGATTTCTCTTGGATCCATTTCTCCTTCTCACAAAAGTTAGCAAGATGAATTCTATTCCAGGCACAAATTGTTTTGTTAGTTTTCTCTCCTTCCTGCCCCTCTCTCTCTTCTCTTGTGTATCAGAGGGGTTTCCACGGTAGGGGCTACACCATAAGTTGCGCCCCATCCTAGTACCGTGTTTACCAACCGGAACGAGGAGGCCCCGCCCCCTTGCCATCGCAGCCATTTCGCGCTGCAAAGGCGAACGGGCAGGAGACTCCCTGCTCGTCACCTTCGCAGCGCGGAATGGATCCGCCGGCAAGGGGGCAGGGCCTCCTCGTTCCGGTTGGTAAACACGGTACTAGGACGGGGCGCGACTTACGGTGCGGCCCCTACCGTGGAAACGCCTCTGTCGTGTATTGGACCGCACTTGTGCTTAGCCAATCACCGCTGCGCTTTCTAAGAAGGCAGGACAACAGGAGGGACTATTTGCAAGAAGACACTTGTGGAGACGAGGTCAGCGCTGGGAGGCGGGCGTCCAGGCACCTACGCTCACTCGCCTCCGCGCCAGATCTTGTGCGGTGTGGGTCGGGCTTTAGGATTGGGGTTTTAGTAGTACTCCATTTGTGGTGAGTTATTCATGTGAAGTGGGCACTATATACTGAATCCAACTGTTTTGAAGGCCATAGTCTGTTTGTGTGGCACTCGCTTCATATATATAGCTTACCCAAAAGAAGGAATTCTTGAATGTAATTAACTGATACAACTCAACAGCACGAATACCACTCATCTCCTACATAGCTGTCACATGTTAACTGAATTACTATCCTAAAAAAAAATTCAAGAACATATTTAATTTTCCATAAAAAAGGCAGAGAAACCCACCTGAATCAAGCGTGAGGGATTCAAATCTGACTGGCATGTATAAGCAGTCAGTTTTCCTGCAGGAGAAAGTCCAGCATAAAAAGGTAAGCCTTTCTTCCTTTGCTCCCGTAACATGCCAGGTGTTAAGAACGTTATTTTTTCTGTCCTTTTGCATGGTGATGGTCTATCATCAGGAGATTCTGAAACTGAGATACGAGCTTTTTCACCCTTACTTTGGCAAGATGGCATAGAGATTTTCACTCGGGAAGAGTAGATGGGAGTGTTCCTCTCATCCCAGGTTTTGCTCTCAGATTCTAGATCAATAACGAAATTCCCTACTTTGAGGGACTTAGGCATCTTAGTCTTCACATGCTGCGATAAGATGTTCAAGATCTCATTGCGATCCTCCTCCCAGTTGCAATCAGAGACAATCTCAATTAGTTTGGTGGTCCCACCTGGAGTGGTGTGATGTACATAGGAAGTGGATGGATCCTCTGCACTACAAGAAAACCACCAACTTTTTTCTGGGAAAGAATGGAAAAGATTTCTGGAATATTGATTTGCAATTTAATATCACTAGGTACTGAACTGTTATATATCTTCATCCTCACCAGCACAAAAAGTTAAGTAGACCAAAAGCTTGGAGCACCATTTCTCATTTGTAACATAGTAAATGTTACAATCTTGGTACAAAACATTCTTGGTACAAAAACCTAAGCATTCCAATTTCCCCATAGTTTTCTGGCAGCTATATATCATCATGCTCTGTAATATCAAGCTAGCAGCCTCATGTCTATGAACTAGATCATGTTTGACTTTTTTTCAGTCTCGAGAGAAAAATATTTGCATTTGCCAGAAAGACACATCATCGTTCCCAATCAAATCCCAATCAAGTCTCCAGTACTCTGGTTTGAAAGGTAGCGTGACTTTGATGTACAAAATGTATCATCCTGAGCAAGTGCAGGGTGCTCCTAATTATATATTTACTCCAAACTGCTTAATCCAGCATGATTCTGGATTTACCAGGAACTACAACTGGTACTGTGTTTAACACTGGTACCAAATATAAAAGTTAACCATAGTTAGACCTACTGGTTTAATTATTAGCTACTAAGTCCATGTTTATTAAAAAAACTTTGAACTTTGGGTCCCACTTCTGAACTCAATCTACTTTTTGCCCCTACGCCAACTCAGCATCAACCATCAACTTGTTCTGCAAGTGACTATACAAAGATCTCTGACGACCGCTGAAATCTGTTTTTCCTTAGCAACTGAAATCATGATTTAATGGCATTAAGAAAAGATCCAACAGGATAAATATGAGGATGTTCAACGCATCAAATTCCCTTCCTAGAATTTGGAATCAATCAACATAGTCTTGCCTCAAAAGAGGCAGCAGTGGTTGCAATGCCAACTCACAGCTAGTGAGAAGAAAGGCTTAACTCAGTGGTTCTCACAGTTCTTCCTGCAAGGTGGGGAGAAGGTTGAGTGCTTGCGGGAGTGGGGACAGTGGTGATCCCTGGGATAGCCACCGGCGCTGGGAAACAAAGGTGATTTGTGCACTTACCTGGGGTTCTGGAGCCCTCTGGAGGGTTCAGGGAGGTCTGCGCTACCCCCTCCACAGGTCTCTCTCTCGAGCTTCAGATCGCCGCTCTGCGGCGATTTACAACCACTTCTGGTTTTTGTGAAAACCAAAGTGGTCGTAAATCGCCATAGAGCGGCAAGCTGAAGCTGGGTGGAGGATTTGTAAGTACACAAATCAACTTTTAAAATTTTCTCTTGGCACTGGTGGCGAACCCTGGGATCACCACCGCCATGATGTTCTCGCCCCTTAAGGGGGCAGGGGACAGCTTTTGGTTCCAATGGTGGGTCTTGACACACCACTTTGAGAACCACTGGCTTAACTAAACGGTCACCTCCTTCCTTGGAACTTAGAGGTATCCCATGCTGCCGCCGCCACCACCACCACCACAAGCACCACCCTGGGACTCACCCCAGAGTTTGAAAACTGAGGGATTAAACTCAAGATTTTAATCTTACGTCCAGATCCAGACTCTTTATCCTCTTCCATTTTGGGGGGCTGAGGCTCAGGATTATGCTCCTGGGAACGAGACAAAGAATAAGAAATGTGAAAAGATGACTAAATTTGAGCCTGGGGGGGGGGGGGAAATCAAGATTTATTTATTTATTTAAAAAATTTATACCCCGCCTTATCCTATGCCAAGGCAAATGCCCAACAACCCATCACCCAAACGCTAGACAAAAGAGAAACGTTTTGAACCCTCGCCGAAAAGTCATAAGAACATAAGAAGAGCCCTGCTGGATCAGGCCAAAGGCCCATCTAGTCCAGCTTCCTGTATCACACAGTGGCCCCACCAGATACCTCAGAGAGCACAAGACAACAAGATACTTGTATCCTGTCGCCATTCCCTTGCACCTGGCACAAAGAAAACGTACTCTTACAACCAGGAGGATGCTTATCCCCATCATGGCTTGTAAGCTGTGATGGACGTTTCCTCCATAAATCTGTCTAATCCCCTTTTAGGCATCCAGGCCAGGTGCCATCACCACCTCCTGGGGCAAGGAGTTCCACAAACCAATTACACGCTGGGTAAAGAAATATTTTCTTTTGTCTGTTTTAATACTCCTTCCACTCAATCTGAGTGGATGTCCCCTAGTTCTAGTGTTGTATGAGAGGGAAAAGAACTTCTCTCTATCCACTCTCTCCATCCCATGCATAATTTTATACGTCTCAATCATGTCCCCCCTCAAGGGGGTAGTTCTCAAGTCCCCTGGCAAGGAGTTCCACAATTGTGTCGCCACAACAGAGAAGGCTCGCCCATGTGTTGCCATTCCCCTAACCTGAGATAAAGGTGGCACTCGAAGGAGAGCACCCTCAGATGACCCAAAGACGGTCCCTCAGATATCCTGGACCCAAACCGTGAAGGGCTTTAAAGGTCATTACCAGCACCTAGAATTGGGCTCGGAAACGAATGGGCAGCCAGTGCAGCCGCTGAAGCAGCGGTTCAACAGAGTCAAACCGCCTAGCTCCAGTGACCACCCGGGCCGCCGCATTCTGCACTAATTGCAGCTTCCGAACAGTCTTCAAGGGCAGCCCCACGTAGAGCATGTTACAGTAATCCAGCCTTGATGTCACTAAGGCATGGACCACCGTAGTCAGGTCCGATCAACTCAAGTACGGCCGTAGCTGGCACACCAGACAAAGCTGGGCAAATGCACCCACCTGGCTTTCCAGGGAGAGCTGTGAATCCAGAAGTACTCCCAAGCTGCGCACCCGTTCCTGCAGGGGGAGTGCAACCCCATTGAGAATGAGCAGATGACTCAGTACTTGCATCAAGGCTTTCCTGACCAGTAGGACCTCTGTCTTTTCTGGATTCAATCTCAGCCTGTTAGCCCTCATCCAGACCCCAACCACCTCCAGACAGCACTTTAGGACTTCCACAGCCTCCCCGGAACGAGATGGCAAGGAGAGATAGAGCTGGGTGTCATTGGCATATTGGTGACACCCGACTCCAAATCCACGGATGATCTTCCCCAACCGTTTCATGTAGAATGTTAAAACGCATGGGAGACAGAATAGAATCCAGTGGCACCCCATACTGTAAAAGGCAAGGTGCTGAACAGGCGTCTCCCAGCATCACCATCTGGGACCTGTCAGCCAAGTAGGAACGGAACCACTGCAAGGCAGTGCCCCCAAGTCCCAATTCAGCCGGCCGACCCAGAAGGATACCATGGTCGATGGTATCGAAAGCTGCTGAGAGGTCCAAAAGGACCAGCAGGGATGCACTCCCCGTCTAGTCCTCAGCGAAGATCATCTATTTATTTATTTTAGGAATTTGTAGCCCGCCTTTCTCCCGAGGGCACTCAAGGCGGCTTACAACATATTAAAATACATATAAACATTAAAACAATTTATAAACACAATTAAAATCATTAATTAAAACACTTAAGTTAAAAATAAACAACCCCAGTGGGTCACCAGCATTTACATATATTAAAACCATTTGTTAAAAGGTCAGCCCACCATGTCAGACATTAAAAGCATCTAGCAGGGCGACCAAGGCTGTCTCCACCCCAAAGCACAGTCCGAAGCCAGACTGAAAAGGGTCCAGATACTCCATTTCATCTAGTATCTCCTGGAGCTGAGACACCACCACCCGCTCAATCACCTTACCCAAGAAAGGAAGATTGGAAACTGGCCAATAGTTAGTTAAATTGGAGGAATCCAGAGATGGTTTTTTCAGGAGGGGGTGCACAATTGTGGTCTTCAAGAAGCTAGGCATCACTCCCTCCCGCAAAGATGCACAATGGGTTCCACCCAATCAGCCAGACCATCCTGTGCAGATCGTATTAGCCAGGCTGGGCAAGGGTCAAGCCGGCAGGAAGACAGTCAAACTACAGAGGACCCTATCCACATCCCTCAGGCTGTATAAGGTGAAAATAATCCATAATGATGGAATTGACAGATGCCATAGGGACAACTTCCGGAACTGTTAAACCAGAGTCCAAGTCATGGCGAATCTGAGCGATTTTATCTGCGAAGTGCCGTGCGATCTAATTGCAGCGGTCAGTCAAGCACTCCAACTCACTCGCTACAGGAGCCGAGTGGAATACGACTGTACCTCTCTTAAGACAGAGTTCAAATCCCCAGTACTCAAATGGAAGGGACTGAGAAATAAAACTGTTGTACAAAATTCCTCATCTTAAAATGTTTAACTTATTGAACAGGTACTTTTAAATGCTAACATTTGACATCTGTGCAATGGCAATGCTAAACAGCTAACATCATCCCAACTGGGAGGATAGATTCATGGTAGAAATAGAATTTTACCTTTTCAATGTTTCGTTCAGAATTCAACGGGCACTTTTGCTGCTGCTTTTTCTCCTGTTTCTTACGTTCATACATTCGAACACGAGCACAGGTCATCATACTTTCGAAATACAAATAGACAGGATCCTTATCTTCCTCTCGAATCTATAAACCAAGATAAACAAGCTTCAAATTAAATCGAGAGCCCATGAAAAATCGATGTTCTTACTTTCTTTCTCCACTTTATTTTATTTATTTATTTCTGTATTTATATACCGCCTTTCTTATCCTGATTGCTCTTCAGATGTTATTCAAGGCAGTTTACATAGGCAGGCTTATCTAGATCCGATAAGGATCTTTACAATATTGTTCTGTATAGAACCCTACAATTCCAGCTGGTTTCCTCCATGATGTAGTCATCTTCACTAGCTGCTAAACACAAGCCTCGAGCTCTCTACAGGACACCACAGATCATGCCGAACAGGGAAATAGTTTTCCAGTTGTCATTGCTCTGTCACTGACATTCTCAGCATTCCAGTCTGTTCTCTCACCGCACCATGCAACAGCGACTCCTCTCTGCCACCGAGGGTCATGATAGCTTATCAGTGACTTCCTTCACTTTAATGATTAAGTACTTAGACAAAGTGCCAAACGGAGCAGCAACTTTCAAAGATGAAGGCTACAGTATCCAATAAAAAACTTGCTTTCTATACAAAGAAGTGATAGGACAAACACTAGTGCATTGCCACATTTCAGGTTTTCCTTGACCAGATTAAAGAGTTCTCTCCAGTGAACTGACTAGTTGTATCCAAATGTTCATCTTGCCGATTTTAGATTTAAGGTATTTTTCATATTACGAGCATAAATATCATGTGTATATTTCTCAAAGGAAGAAGTTACATATTAGGCTTAATTTAATTTTACCTTTCAGTAACAAAAAATCATGCACTTTTTTGGTACAACCAAATAAATACATTTTATATTTAAGAAGCATTTTGTTCAGAATGGAGACTGATAACCTCAAATCAAATAAAAGGGTAATGTACCAAATCACCCAGTTAGTGCTTCACTTTTCATTCACTCCCATTGCAAACCTGGTACAAAAGTATACAATGCAAAAATTCCTATTTAATGTATGCATCTCCAGTACGAGCAGCTAGGAATCTAAGATAGTTCAAACGGTTTATTTGTGGTAAAATAACCCATACAAAGTGTCATGCATAAAGACCCTAACTCCTCAAGCCACAATTTTTAAATTGCTACAACACAGTCTTATTTCATTTGATTTTTCTGAAGTTTGGTCAGCTTGTATGTTTCACCAAAAAGGTTCTCCATACCAGATACTATTTCAGGAAAACAAATTTCACAGGTGGTTCTTGCTAGTTTGTTCTTTCTGCTTTGCTTGCCATCTTTGTTTTTTAATTACAGTTTGTTTAATTGATTATAGGCTTATGTATTTCTATGTATAGAACTGAAAGTCGGCATATAAATATTTTAAATAAGTACATGTTAATAAAGCACTACTGCATTTTTATAATTATCTAGTGCTCCTTTTCACATCTAGAAATAACATTTAGTGATTTCTTTTTTAAACCTTTTCTCCATATCTTTACAGTTCTTCATTGCATATTTATACAGGGCCACCAATGTGGTGGAGTAGTGGCAGGGTAAATAGGGGAAGAATATGCTATTATTTCATGTACATAGGCTTAATTGCAGTAGTACAGCATTTGTGGCCGGAAGCGCCCAAAAACTGCCGTTTTTCGGCGATCCGAAGATCGGAGAGGTCTGCAGAGGGTTGCGCAGGCCTCCCCAAAGCACCCCCAAGCCCCGGTAAGGACAAAAACAGCTGTTTCGGGGGGGGGCTGTTTTGTTTGGCAGCGACGGCAATTCCCGGGATCACCGCTGTCATGCTGTCCCCCACCACTTAAGGGGGCAGCTTTTGGTTCCTATGGTGGGTCGTGACCCACAGTTTGAGAACCACTGCAGTAGTAGGGTAAAAGGACTAGGGGATCTGGACGGGATACAGAACAGAGTTGAAGTCAAGACAACAGGAGTAAAAGAGCACACTCCAAGAGTAGATCACCCTCCTCGTAAGAAGGGAGGTGTTGGGGATTCGCCACCCCGACTCACCTCCGCCATGCCCCTGCAGGGTCTTGGTTGCAGTGGCACCATCATCCCATGTTGCCCCCGCTCCAGGAACACTTCCAGGGCGGCTGCTTAGGCTAGAGGCAGTAGAGCCCCTGGTGGGGCTGAAGCCGCCACCACTACCCCCTGCCGAGCCCAGCCCAAGTAAGTGTCGGCAGGATCTCACCCCCGAGTTCTCAGAGTGCCGGCAGGATCTCGCCCCCGACATGAGAGGAGGCCAAGGCCAGGGAAGGGGGCAGAGCAGAAGAATTGGACAGCCTTAAAAGGGGTCAGGGGAGGCCGATGAGGCGGCTCAGTACCTGAGAGGCTGTCAGAGAGTGAGGATCTCCCTGACTGCCTAAGACCAGGAGCAAGAAAGCCTGGGCAGGAGGAGGACCGCGGGTGTAGTAACCCCCTCCCCCTGCCTTGTCTGAGGCTTATTCCCACCCCATGAGCGAGGCCAGGGCAGGAACCTCACAGGAGGAAAAGATAACATTTGTTCCCATATTCATTCCTCCTTGTCTTCTTGCTTATTCTAAAATTTGCCACGCTTTAAAAGGCCTCTATCCCTTCTCCATCCTCTTTCATATGCAAATTCTTCCCAGAAGACATCTGCTGCTGACCCCTCTTTTCCATCTTAAAAATACAGAAATTAACGTCTACACCTAGCTTCTCTTTATTTCAACCAGCATACTCAAGGTGATTTTACAGACAAGAGGTGCAATATTCCTCATTTCTTACCACTGGATTGGGTCTGGGTGTATAAACTCGCCCTGGCTTGGCTCCGTTGGATGAAGGCTTAACTCCACCAGATGAAGGCTTGTTATCAGAAGGCAAAACCTCTGATATAGGTTGCATCATGGGTTTTGTTGGTTCAGCAGCAGAAGGTGTTGGGATGTACACTGGTTCAGGATCCATTTCCCCATCTACTTTTATCCACAATGGAAAGTTCTTAACAGGTGTTTCTGGCTCTGTATCACAAATAGCTAGTAGAAAGTTTTAAGAGTTAATTTTCCCGTAAAGGATCCCTACTCTGATACAAGCTACAAAAAAAAATCTATACAGACATTGCCCAAGTATAAACATTACAACTTTTGTTGGGAAAAAACTAGGGAAATCATATCAGAACTTGTCACTCATCTGTTTGAAGCTCACTATAATTCTTAGGGAGCGAAAACAGAAAAGAAAATGGAAGGGCTGATTTCATGAACAAGACAAGAATGGAGTGGATTCTGTACTAGATTTGTTTGTTTAAATGTCTACTGTTACAACACAGATTTACTACTAAATGTCTGCCACAATAGGTGAAGAGTGACCTGTATAGGGATGTTTTGATATTCCAGTTTCAGGGGTGCATACTGTTCTACAAGACCACCAATTCATTAAAATTGGTGGTCTTGTATTGGTGGTCACCAATTCATTAAAATAGAATAGCTATTAACTCATTAAAAGTTAATAGCTAAACACACAGTAAAACATAGTACATTTCATATCAATCTAATGGAGCATTGATGCTACACACGGAATATGGGAAAGCTCCAAGCTTGAGGAATTTACTTATGTCTGGGAGAGGAGAAGGGCAACGATGGGGAACTGGAGGGAGACACAGACTTCATGTGCCCAATAAACGTATTCTTTCTATTCAGGTCCTTCTATTCAACTTTACAGTTCCCAGAGCAGTATATAAAATTAAAAGAATAATACCAACAATAAAATACACAATATCTAGTAGGAAAATGAATAAGACTCTTAACCACAGAGGTCAATGTTTAAAAAGGCTAGGCAGAATAAAAACGTTTTTACCATCCTTTTAGAAGGGTCAAGGACTCAGAGCTGGAAGGGTTTCCCTTCTGCTGAATAGGCAGGAGAGCAGGCAACAATAAGTTCTCTCCTCTCCAGTCACAAGGCAGAGCCAGCAAACTTAAAATGTCTCATCCAGAGAGGAAATCCCTCGGATTTAGGGATAGAGTTTCTGCTGCAAATATGACTATTCAAAAAAAAAAAAAGTCGGAAACAAAGTAACTTGCCCTGCACGAACTAACAAGGAGGAAAAATTAGATAACTGAAAATTGATGGACAAGAAGTAATTTCTTCAGGAATACTTGGCTACTACCTATTGGTAATGAGGAAGTGGCCTCGCCCCACTTGCACATCTAGTTTGAAATTCAGAATGAGTCTGCCTGCTCTCCCCTCTCCTGCACAGAAGGAAACCTCATGGTAAATTCAACTTCCCATTCTTATTCACCCAGCATGAAAAGGGATGTCCAAGAACAGTGAGAAGGCAGCAGAAGGGATGTCCAGGAGCAGTGTACACAGATCCTGGTGGTACACATTTTCACAGGCCAAAGTGAGAAAAAGCCATCTTGGGAAGGCTTTTTATGTCAACATATAGATTTTACTGGCAGAGGAGCACTGGGAAATCAAGATGGACTGGACCACTTTAGCCAACTAGCCTTTGAACATCTTTAGGTATTGTTGCCTAACCTCTAGATATTCAATCATAAGTCACTCTAGGTCTGGATGGACTGGTTTTCTCCTTTCTCAGGGGCCAAAAATCAAGGAAAGGAACTTGGGATCCACCAGGTTCAAAAGTCATGACCCAGTGGGCTAAAAGGGAGCTATTACGACTACTTTTACTCTCAGCATGTAGATATTGAGAAGCACTCTTGCCAGGAATGGGAATGCTCAATCATTCTGCTTGGTACAGAGCACCCTGGATGTATACTTTTGCAATGGAGAGGAGACTGTCTTCCATTAAGTATATAAGGTAGTATGTTTCTTCCTGGAGTTTTCTGCATCTGGTTACTCACTTGCAAGTAATATGTGTTTACCCATACAGTCTGTCGAGATTAGTGGATCCTGCCATGAACCTCAGTAGCATGTCAGACTACTTTCAGTTCAAACCAATGGACAGGTTTGGCATCCTTCCTGGGAGACCTCTGGCTGCAAACTATGAATTCCATAAGGAGGTGTCTTCAACTTAAGACACCTGCACTGGTTATTTGGACACAAAAGAAAATCCCTTTGGAGAGGTGATCAGAATTCAGACAGATAGAAAAGTGTCTTGTATCTGGCATGAAGTCTAACTGGATCAACTGCTGGAGAAAAATCTAAGGTTATCAGGCATGCAAAAGCCACTGGAGTGAAATTTCACTCCAGGAATTGAGTGCAGGTTATTATGGCACCCTGCAGGCAGACCAGAAACTTGAGATCTTCTGCCCATAGCACTATAATTTCTCATGCAGCAGACAGTATCATAGGTTGTTGTCTTTTCTTGAGACATGAACATTCTCACTGAAGCAGTGTTCAAGAGTATTCCAAGGTGCAGGTAATGCACTAGATCAGGCCTGCGGGCCACATGTGGCCCATGGAAACTATCTGGCCCACGTGGTGTTTGCCTTATCTCCTGGTCAGCAGCAGCAATCTCCGCTTGTGCACAATGATAACAATTGGCCATGCGGCTGACAGGGAGAACCAAGGAGGAAATGAAACTCCCAGCAGCAGCCAAGGCACAAGGGAAGGTGTGCGCGCGCACATGCACGCACACACGCACACACACAGCCATGCAGAGCAAGGAAAGCAGATGCTGTTTTAGTAAGAAACGGCCGGCACGTGTGTATTCACTTCCTTTGTGGCCTGGCTGCTGGGCGCAGCTTCACCATCTCCTACTCCCCCCTCACCTCCTCCCTGACTCTCACTGCCAGCAACATAACCAGTGGGAAGCAATCGGCTTCAAAAGCCACCCCCATCTGGTACCACCTGCCTCATTACTTAGCAAAAAGGAACAAATGAGACCAGGATGGCACTGTGGAGCAATGATTCCTTGGTTGTGATCAGCTTTGAGGTTCCGGCAGGCACTGCTAGAAGGCAGACTGTTGCAAAGCACTTTCGCAACAGTGCGCGTTCTGCCAGCACTGCAATAGGGTAGCATTGGGCTATTACTCTGGTAAAAACATTCTTTAAATGGTAGAGTACTTAAAATTATTATTACTCTGTCATGCAAGCTTACTCCAACTGAATAACCTGAATGTTGTTATAGGCTTGTCCTTTAGTCACTGGAAAAGATAAATGATAAACTACTATTGCAGTTAATATAAACTTGTTCATGAATAGTGCATATCTGTACTGTATAATATGCGGCAAGATGGTGTGAAGAAACATAACATAAGAAGAGCCCTGCCGGATCAGGCCAAAGGCCCATCTAGTCCAGCTTCCTGTATCTCACAGTGGCCCCACCAGATGCCTCAGGGAGCACACAGATAACAAGATACCTGTTTCCTGTTGTCACTTCCTTGAACCTGGCACAGAGAAAACCTACTTCTAAAGCCAGGAGGTGGCTTATGGCTTGTAACCTGTGATGGTCTTTTCCTCCATTAATCTATCTAATCCCCTTTTAAAGGCATCTAGGCCAGGTGCCATCACCACATCCTGTGGCAAGGAATTCCACAGATGAATTACACGCTGGGTAAAGAAATATTTTCTTTTGTCTGTTCTAACTTTCCCTCCACTCAATTTTAGTGCATGTCCCCTGGTTCTGGTGTTGTGCGAGAGGGAGAAGAATTTCCCTCTATCCACTCTCTCCATCCCATGCATAATTGTATAAGTCTCAATCATGTCCCCCCTCAGGCACCTTTTTTCTAGACTGAAAAGCCCCAAACGCTGTAGCCGTTCCTCATAAAAGGAGGTGCTCCAGCCCACGAATCATTCTAGTTGCTCTTTTCTACACCTTTTCCAGTTCCACTATATCCTTTTTGAGATGCGGAGACCAGAACTGGACGCAATACTCCAGATGTGGCCGTACCATCGATTTGTACAAGGGCATAATGATATTGGCCGTTTTATCCTCAATCCCTTTTTTAATGATCCCGAGCATGGAATTGGCCTTCTTCACAGCCGCCACACACTGGGTCAACACTTTCATCGACCTGTCCACCAGCACCCCAAGATCTCTCTCTTGATCCGTCACAGACAGCTCAGAACCCATTAGCGTATATGTGAAATTTTGGTTTCTTGCCCCAATGTGCATCACTTTACACTTACTTACATTGAAGCACATCTGCCATTTTGCTGCCCATTCTCCCAGTTTGGAGAGATCCTTCTGAAGCTCCTCACAATCCCTGTTGGTCTTCACCACCCGGAAAAGTTTAGTGTTGTCCGCAAACTTGGCCACTTCACTGCCTATCCCCAACTCCAGGTCATTTACGAATAAGTTGAAAAGCACCAGTCCCAAGACCAATCCTTGGGGCACATTGCTTTTCACCTCTCGCATGCCCATTGACTCCCACTCGCTGTTTCCTGGTCTTCAACCACTTCCTAATCCACAAGAGGACCTGCCCTCTTATTCCCTGACTGTGGAATTCTTAGGAGCCTTTCATGAGGGACCGTGCCAACACCTTCTGAAAATCTAGATATATAATATCCACGGGTTCGTTCGCATCCACATGCCTGTTGACCTTTTCAAAAAATTCTAAAAGGTTTGTGAGGCAAGACTTCCCCTTGCAGAAGCCATGCTGACTCTCCCTCAGCAAAGCCTGTTCTTCTATGTGTTTTAAGATTTTATCCTTAATGAGACTTTCCACCATCTTCCCTGGAACAGATGTTAGGCTGACCTGTTAGGCCTGTAGTTTCCCAGGTCCCCCCTCCTTCCATTTTTAAAGATTGTTGTGACATTAGCTATCCTCCAATCCTCTGTCACAGTGGCCGTTTTAAGGGACAAGTTGCATATTTTGGTCAAGAGGTCAGCAACTTCAGTCTTGAGTTCCTTCAGAACTCTTGGGTGGATGCCATCTGGGCCTGGTGATTTATTGATCTTTATTTTGTCAATTAAGTCTGAAACGTCTTCTCTTTTAACCTCTATTTGACTTAATTCTTTAGTCGGGGAGGTTGTTCAGGCAGCGGTATTACGATTATGGATATAGTAACAATTAAAAGTGGGTAGCACTTGCACAACTTTTCTAACTGTATTCAATGGCCTTAACCAATACTTACTATATTCCACCTTTTTTCTTCTCTTCCTATCTTTCAGTTTCAGTTTCTCTTGTTCTTTTTCTATTGCTTCCTCCTGTTCCGGTTGTTTTCTGCTATACAACTTATGCCTTTCGTGCACAGGCTTCTCCAGGATCTTCTTGTGCTTGAAGCCTCCTTTAACTAGGACCACTCTTCTCTTTAGGCAAGTGCAGCCAAACATGCAGTCTGGCTTGCGGCAATGTGTAGGCTGACGTTTCTCAAGAGCTAAACTAGAGCAGACACACCCAAGTCGACAAAAGTCATTGTTGCATGGTGGTGCTCGCCTCTTGACTATTTTGTGGATAGGTTTGTTTTTGAGTGAAGCCTGAAAGAGGGCATAGATATACATTCTTCTCAAACATTTGAACAAATATCTGTATTCATACAAATGAAAGTAATAACCACACTGAGGCTTCCTGAACTGAAGTATTTTTAGTTTGCTCTTAAACACAATGTGAAAGCTACTCTCCTGAGAAGGATTCTTAAACACTATAGTTAGGTATAAGTGCACAGTTTGTATTTTAAAAAACTTAACACCTGAAAAATTAAAACCAGTACCACACGCAGAAGCAGATATATTAAATGCACTTTTAACTTCAACACCACCAAAGGCCAGGATCCGAAACAAGCACACCACTCTTTCCACATGCGCAGACAGAGGAGCTTTGGACTTCCATTTCTCAGACAGCCGCTTCCCATAATGCACAGCTACTCTGGAAGTTTAGGGGAGTTTCAAAAGTATACAGCTCTGGTCACCACATCTCAAAAAGATTATTGCAGAGCTGGAAAAGGTGCAGAAAAAAATTAACGAAATGATCAGGGGGCTGAAGAACTTTCCTTATGAGAAACAGCTACAGCATTTGGGTTTTTTTAGTTTCGAAAAATGGCGATTAATGAGGGATGTGACTGAGGCTTTTAAAATTATGCATGGTATGGAGACAGAAGAAAAAACTCTCACAATACGCCCTTTAGAAACACAAAAGGATGTATTTCTTCACACACTACATAATGAATCTATGGAATTTGCTGCTGCAAACTGCGATAGCCACTAGTTTAGATGGCTTTAAAAGTGGATTAAACAGATTCATGGAAGATAGGTCCATCAATGCCTATCAATGTCTACTTGTCATGATGGCTACATGCTACCTCCAGGCTTAGAGGCAGTGTGCCTATCGATACCAATTGCAGGGGAGCACCAGCAGAAAAAGGTTCTTGCCTTCAAGCCCTGCACGTGGTTGGTCACAGTGGGAACAAGATGTTAGATTAGATGGGCCTTTGGTCTGATCCAGCAGGGCTCTTCTTACATTCTAAAATAAGACTGCAACATGGTATAAGGGGGAAGTGGTTTACTGATCAAGAAAAAAAAAAAGCTCTCCCTCCTGCCTCCTTTTTGACCCACCTCTAAGTTAGTTCCCCACTCTATTTGCTGGGACACCCCCCCCCCCCGTGGAGACTGCCAGGCAGTATAAGAATCTGTTTTTCATCTTTCAAAGATGCTACCTAAAGGAGCTTTCTCTCGTGCAACTGGGGTGGGGCATGACCAATGAAAAGAAATGACCTCCCTCCCATGCTTTGATGTTTCTCTTGCCATGAATAGGACTAACACAGACAAAATCAGTGCCCTCTATCAGGTAGGCACCCCAGGCCTGCCAACGGAGGGAGAGCAGCATCCCAACCCCACCCTGTGCACTCCTGGCTTAGCTGCTGCTCAGCATAAGCATGGAAAATCCACTTTTGGGCTCGTTTTGGGAATATACACATACGTATAAGAAAGGGTGCCTCTGAGCATGTAAAGAGTGCCTGTCTCTTCAGTGCACTGTAATGGGGAGCCATGGCTAACAGCGAGGGAGGTCAAGGGAGCCGCGAGTCTAAAACGTTTGGGAACCACTGGTATATGCCATCATAAACTGTGTTTACACAAACTTAGCTCTATCCAAAAACAAAACTGTTTGTTCAGTTTTAAAAAATTCAGTCTAGACACACGAAAGGGTTCAATATTATCTCTCAATTTTCCTTTAAAGTAATTTCTTAACAAACACCGCTGTACAAATCTGTAACCAGAGTCAGCTATTCAAAATAACACAACTGACCACAACAAACTGACAAATTATTTACATCTGAAAAAGCAAGCAATTGTCATTACAAAAATGCTCTAACGCATTTATTCTTCTTCTTTAGAATATAGGTAAAGGTGTAAAGGTGACCCCTGACAATTAAGTCCAGTCGTGTCCGACTCTAGGGTGTGGTGGTCATCCCCATTTCAAAGCCGAGGAGCCAGCGTTGTCCGAAGACGCCTCCGTGGTCATGTGGCCAGCATGACTCTCCTTGTCGCAGCGCATAGCATGCAGCTAGAACACGGAGCGTTGTTTACCTTCCCGCAAGCGGTACCTATTTATCTACTCGCATTAACATGCTTTGGAATTGCTAGGTTGGCAGGAGCTGGCCAAGCAACGAGAGCTCACCCCGTCGCGGATTCGAACTACCGACCTTTCGATCGACAGCTCATGGTTCAGCGGTTTAACCCACTGCGCCACCCGCTGGCCTTCTTTAGAATATACCCGCATACTATTCAGGATTTATTGCAACTTTCCCCTTCGACTGGAGAGACAGAAAATATTGGCTATTAAAGAGCAAAAGAACTTCCTGTTAATACCCAATATCTTTAAGGCTCTGACATTCCAAAGACAACTACTCTCATATTAAAAACTGAAGTTAATAGTGTATTGCAGTTTTGGGCCTTCAAAACTGTGTGCAAGTTAGCATAATTTCAGAACTCCACTTACTGCCAAACTAGTCAGCAATTCTACTAAAGGATCTAGATTAGTCTTGTCTTTAACCACCCATGCTGTCACCTCTGGCGACCTTAACTTTATGTGTGGGAGAGTGACTGCAGTGGAGCATGTATTTAAAAAACACACCACCCCAAACAAACAAGTTTTTTTCACCATAACTCTAAGGGCAGCAGTAATTTCAACAACGATTCCTGCTGGTCGTCAATTTGTCAGAATATGTCAGGAAATGGCCCTACATCAGGTTATCAGAACATTTTTGGTGCATTCTAGAAGAAAAAAAAATGGCAACTGACAGGAGCCAGCTCCAAGAATGCTACCAGCGCCGTAAGTGCTGGTGAAACTGCCACTGCTCAAAGATGTGGCAGAAAATGTTTCAAAAAGGAAAAATGCACTGCCCAGAACATCACTGGCACTTCAAGTGCCACTTCTTAACACAGACACACAGCTATAATTTTTTTTAAAAAACAGAAAAGAAAAAACCTCACAAGCGGCACCAACAAGGGTAAGTACCACCTTCTCCTCAACAAGTGATCAAGAATTTTTGCATATAGGAAGATCTGGAGTGGCTTATTGACAAGACAGGTCTAGATATTATAAAAGAAAGGCAGCATATTTAGACTTATTGGCCCTTTTTCTCTTAGCCCCACACCCACCCCATTTCCTATAGTACAGGCGCTCCAAACCTGTGGTACATGTACCCTTTGGGGTACGCAGACCGCAGGCCGAGGGTACGTGAGATGTTGCCTGTTATCAGCTGCTGTGATCAGCAGCTGATAACGGGCAGCCGTAGAGTTTTTTTCTGGGTTTTGGCGTGAGCGAGAGGACCTCCCGCACTGCAACCCTGAAAAAAGGCTACAACCCTGTCAATGTCCCTGGTAACTCCTCCTGCCTGTTCGCCTGGGCGCCGCCATCTTGGATCTCATGAGATTTTGCAAGATCCAAGATGGCGGCACCCAGGAAGGAGGAGCTACCGGGGACATCGGCAGGGCTCCAAACTCGGGCGGAGCGTCCGTAGCCACCGCCACCCCCTTGCTGCTGCTGCTCGGCCTCCAAGCTCGCTCTTCCACCTTGTCATCCGATGTCGGAGCTTGTCGGAGCTTGCAGCCGGCCGTAGCTAGCAGCAGGAGCTAGCGTGGCTGTTCGCCGCTCAGGGCCACCACCCTCGCTCTTCCTGGAGACCCAATTCAGCGGGGCTGGAGCTTTTCTCTCCAGGTTGCAGCACACACAAGAGGAGCATCCCGCATACTCCGCGGCCCGGGAGGAAAGGCTCCAGTCCTGCCGAATCAGGTCTCCAAGAAGTGCGAGGGTGGTGGCCCTGAGAGGCGAGCACCTCGGACAACGAGGTGGAAGAGCAAGCTTGGAGGCTGAGCCGAGTAGCAGCAAGGGGGTTGCAACAGCTATGGACACTCCGCCCAAGCTACACTGCTGCTGTATCGCTGGACACCTGGGTGCTATTGAAGTGCGTTGAAGAAGTGGGGTCGATGAGCACGGCTCATGCTAGGGAGGGGGAGAAAGGAGGGATACAGCCCAGTCTACCCCCTTCTGCCAACTGGACACAGCCACGAGCCCAGGTAAGATGACGAGAGACCCTACTTTTTAGTTCATCCTTCCCAATTTCCCCCCCCCAGAAGCCGCTTCATTCACCCTCTCACTCAAACACACACAGCCGCTTTGCCCACCCCTCCAACTCACTCAGTTTTACACACACACACACACACACACACACACACACACACACACACACACACTTCCATTCACTCACTCTCTCACATGGAGAGAGAGAGGGGACATTTTTTCACTTTGGGGACAAATTAGTTAATTATCCAATTAATTAGCAGTGGTACTTCAGAAAATTGGACCATGACAGGGGGTGCACCAGCCGACAAAGGTTGGGAACCCCTGGAATAGTACATCTCAAGTTAAGACTCTGCTAATTAATTTGCTACAAAATTTATACCCTTACTAAGGTAGGAACAGTACTGTAGTTATGATGAAGGCAAAAGGCATCACAGCAACTTACCTGAGCAGTAAGTAAAGTTGTCAAAGATAAATCTGCTCGCTCCTCAGTAATATAGGTTCGTGGCTTACCATCCCACAATACACAATCTTCCAAGTCCATCAGTTTTAACTGAGTCTTAGATAAACTTGGCAGGCGACTACTCTGCTGTTGCTGCTGTGCCTGACGTACAGGGATCGGTTTCCCCAGCACATTTTCTTCTACACCTGGTACTACAGGAGCATCTGCTTCACTAGCTGTTTGACTACTTGGCTGAGACTTGGCGACTTTCTCTTCCAAAACTGGTAAGTGGCGTTTCTGCTTCGTTACAACAGGTAAAGAAGACGCTGCAGACTTATGGGGTAGCTTTTCTTTGCCTCTAGGGGCTGCTTGTTTTTTATTCTTAATTTTTTTAATGTTCTTTCTCTTCTTTTTAGAAACAGAAGGCACAGAAAGAGGCTTGAAGATATAGGAGTCAGATGGAGTGACAGTGGATTGCTTTTTAAGAACACTATCTAGTGTCCGAACATAGCTGGTGCTTTTAGTTGGAAGCTGATAAACCACAGGACAGCTGGACGTACTAGGAGAGAATTCCATGCTTGTTTCCATCAGCTTCCCTTCATTTTCCAAGTATTCATCAAGCTTGTCACTGCAGAAGGCAGATCGGTTCTTCAAGGAGCCTTCTAATATGCTACCTGAATAATCACATAAAAAGCAACCCAATAAAGAATACTGCGAACATCATTGCAACAATCTATTTAGGTAGATTCTATTCATTATACATTTCTAAAACTTTTAGAATACCAGGTAAAAGCTTTAAGAATAGATATTTGAAATAGTTGCTGAGGCAGAAGACATTTTTCCCCATTATTATAAACCTATGAAGGGATGTTTATTGGGTATGTAATTATGGAAGTCTTCCAGCTCTGAGAGGCAGAAGACCAATTCAAAGTATGGTAATTCTTTTCACAGTTGAGAACAGGGAAAATTAGACTTGGGGAGTTCTTTGGGTAACTTCTCTACTTCTAGAAAGTTAAAGGGAGTCAGGAATCAACAAAACAATGTCCTGCCTGCTGGCTCAGTAGAATACAATGTTTTAGGAACAATGTAATATTCTTTAGCAGAGACTTTGGAACACATATCCTAACTAAACTGTGAGAACAGTTTCTTCAACAAAAGCCAAGGATTCAACCCAGCCAAGGATTCAACAACATTTAGAATGGAACTAAATTATAGCTATTCATTTTAAACCCTTATTTTCTTCATTCTAAGCATCTATGTTATGCATTATATTTGAAATATATGTGGTAGCTCGACTCCGCTCAGTGTAAACCAAATTTAACATAAGAAGAGCCCTGCTGGATCAGGCCAAAGGCCCATCTAGTCCAGTGGTTAAACTCAATTGGATTTAACTGACATTTAGATGCTGTATTGCAACACACATTAGTGGCATGGTCCTAAAGTTTCTGGTGTTTAAACAAAACTGGACGAGTCTACAAACTGGCTAAATTACAACATAGACAGGGGTGGCTAACCTTCTACCATTAGGGCCTCTGCGTTCTTAAGAGTTGTGTAGAAGACAGAATCTTGGCACCTGCAAGTGTGGATGGTGCTGCTAAAGCAGCTGCACCTGCTGAAATGCCCTCACCTATATAGCCATTAAAGGTCCAGGAGCACTCATGTTGAAAGGTTGGCCACCCCTGGCTTAGCATGTGGATCAAATACAGTATCTAATTCTTCAAGAGCACTTTACTGCTCGTTTCTGGTTTGCGTTAATGTATCTTTTACAGAGACGTCCTCAAGGGGGGGTGGGGGCCCAGGGCCCCCGGGCGGAGGACGCAGAGGCTCCTGGGGGGGGGGCGGGGGACTACTTAGGTTTCAATTTTTGTTTCTGTTTTTTCGGGGGGTTACGGGCTTTTTTACTGTGATGTGCATGTGTGTATGCTTTGTCCCACTTAGCTTGTGTGTCCCACTTAGCTTGTGCAGGCTCGTTCTGCCTGCGACCGGGCAGCAGAACTCCGGAGAAGCGCCAGGGCGCTCCGTCATTCTGCGCTTGCACATATCTTCACAGTTTGCGCAGGCGCAGAACGACAAAAATTCCAATCGTTGTGCGCACGCGCGAACTGAGAAGACTTGCACATACACACAACGATTGGAATTTTTGTCGTTCTGCGCCTGCGCAAACTGTGAAGACATGCGCAAGCGCAGAACGACAGAGCGCCCTGCTCCGGAGCGACCGGGCGCTTTTCCGGAGTTTTGCCGCCCGGTCGCAGGAGAAGATTTTATTATTTTATTTATTATTAATTTGTTTAAACAATTTATAGCTGCCTCTCCCTCCAAATAAACGGATCACTCAAGGCTGCGTACAATATAGTGAAAAACGTACATGCCAAAATAGGAATGAAATAAAACGCAGTAGTTGTAAAAATCATGAACAGTACAATAAAAACATGGAAACAAAATACAACCATACAACCATAAAACCCCAAAGGAACTTGGGAAGGCCAGGCATAAAAAGTTTTCAGTCCTTGCCAGAAGGCTAACAAGGAGGGGGCAGCTCTTAATCCCACTGAGAGGGAGTTCTATAATAGTGGAATAAACAAATGAACATACATAACTGCTTCATAGCACTAGCGTCGACGGGGGGAAGCGGGCCGCCGGGGGGCGTCGCGCGTATGGGGGTGACGCGCGATGCCCCTCACTTACATTTTTTGCGGTGGAGGTGGGCCCGCCCGCCCTCCCCTGGGTCCGTTTGGCTCTAAAATGAGCCAAAAACGGAGCGGGGAGGGCGCTCCGCTCCTGCACGTGACGTCACGCGCGGGGGCGGAGCCTCCCCCTTAAGGGTGACGCGCGTCCCCGCTCAGGGGTGTCGCGCGTCGTCGCGACGCCCCTGCTTCATAGCATCCAAATGTATTAATAAATATAGATGTATATTTATAGTTTACACAGTACACTTCATCTTTTCTTGAAAAGACAATTCAAGGACAAGGAAACATAGAATCGTGTTCTAGAACTGCAGCCTTCACATCTTCATTGAAGTCTACTGGCTGATCAGAGATTACCTTTCCTCCCTTACTTCCAGAAGTAGTGAGAACAGAAGCAGCCCTAAACCTCTATACTTTCTTCTACTTGCCTAGCCATATGTACAAAGGTAAAATTCCAAACTGGAAGAACTTATTTCTCTGACTGTTATGCTCTTCGTGCATATTAACAAATCTAGCTTCTTGATTAATGCTTTGTTCTTTCAACTAAGATATTGAAAACTGGTAGAGTTGTAATTTGGTACCCCATTTAGATTCCCATAAACATATTTGTCACCTTTAAAAAGGACTTAACTAAACTGTGGAAAAAACACACATGTATGCGTATCCCCCCCCACACACACACACTTAAAAAAACTTCTTACTTTCATTTTTCGAAGAACTATGTAACTTCCCTCGCCATCCCTTTATTTTTGTGAAGTCATTTGTTTTCCCTGTCCTAGAAACAAAGGGAAGCCCAGTATCTGGAAAAAAAAAACACAGTCGAACTAATTAAACACCACTAATAAGGTATGAAAAATGTTTAGCCTGCAGAAAAGCAGATGTTTAACAGAATCATACAAATGTCATTGCTAGCATATACTGGGAATGCTTCTTGAGAACACAGCTAGGTAAACTTCTCAGATGCTCACATATTTGCAATCCCCTCCCTCCCTCAATCCGACTTAAACACAGTCCACCATATGCAATTAGGGGCATTTATGCCAATTTAAATCAAAGGGCATAAAAGATGCATCTAAATCTCCATAAAAGTTCAGCATCATAAATTCATTTACTGAACAGCAGTTTTGTTAGAAAACAACAAAGCTTCAGTAACACTAAGCTGATAAGGATTTATCCACTAAAGTACAAATCTTGCAGCTACTGTCCAAAGACAATGGAATCAGACTGGATTCAGTCTGGCTGGATTGAGACAATGCAAAATGTGGTTTGTGCTAATCATAGTAAAGTAAATCATGGTTCAAGCTTCCAGATGTACAACACACAAATCATGGTTCATTACTGCTTGTATTTCCCCCATCAGCTCAGGACTTTGACACATAAGGTCATAAATTCACTCCTATTGCCATAGCACAGCAGCCTCTTCAGGCAGAGCAATAACTAATTATGGTTTATCGCTGGTATGTGAATTCAGACATAGCTCAAAGCGACAGACAGCACTAACTATGGTTTTCAAACTAACTCCAAACCATGGGTTCAGATCCTGATTTGGTGGTCCCAAACAAACCATGGTTTCTGGGCAGGCTTGGGTTTCACGCATAGTGACAAAACAGGATTTCACATTATGTCTGACCATAGCTGATAACTAAGCTTTAAGCTTCACTGCATTACCAACAGAGATGCTAACTTACCAACAGAGCTGGAATTGGTCCCTAGAGTTTTCCACAATATGTAGTCATTTGAATAACTTAGTGGCAGCTGCACACCCAAATACTTTAGATCAATGCTCATTGTTGGGTCCACAAGATTCAGTTTTAATCCCACTGCAAGGAAAATAAATGCAATGTAAAAGGCGCAGTGGGTTAAACCACTGAACCATGAGCTGTCGATCGAAAGGTCAGCAGTTCAAATCCGTGCGACGGCTCCTGCCAACCTAGCAGTTCGAAAGCAAGAAATTGCGATTAATAGGTACCACGTTAGCGGGACGGTAACAGCGTTCCATGTGCCTCGGTGTTGAGTCATGCCGGCCACATGACCATGGAAACGTCTTCGGACAGCGCTGGCTTTTCGGCTTTGAAACGGAGATGAGCACCACTCCCTAGAGTCGGACACGACTGGACTTAATTGTCAAGGGATACCTTTACCTAAAAGCTCTATACAGATCTGCACATAAACCAATGAGCACACCCTCTCTTCTCTGTGCCAGTATTCAATTTCTTAGATTACAAAGATATGAGATGGAGTATTTCACATAGCCACTTCCCTCTCCAGCATGAATTCCCAGCCCTCCCATGGTGTGTCAATGTAACTGTGATTAAGGTTAATCAACTTTCCCCTCAGCTAAGGATTGCTAATAAGTCTGGTTAAGAAGGAACCCTGAGTACTCAAGTGTTGCGCAAATTAGATGCACAACAATTAATATTAAATTAATATTTGCACCAAAGTAACATTTCATCTTGGTTAAAGCTAGTGGGGTAGGAGAATATGGAGAATCTACACCAGAGAATGGAATGAACAATCCCACAGCCCACACCTCATTTTTATAATCACTGTTTAAGGCATGACTAACATTATGAGCACATTCAGAGGAAACACCAAATCATGGTTAGGAGTTATATGTATAAGAAGGTTCAAAATTTGTACATGTCTTCTTTCTTTTGGGTGTCACAAATTCTAAGCTAACTTCCTGTGTCAATAAATCATAGTTTATTATGGCATCTAGATGCAGCAAACTATGGTCTGCTCATAAACCAGGATCAAACCATAATTTAAAATACTGGCTTATATAAAGGCAAACCATGGTTTGAAAAACACAGTTTGACAGATATAGAAACAATGGCAAATTATTATTTGATTTGGCATTATGTCTATATGCAGTCTAGGTCTGCATCAGTTTTCACTTGGCTCTTGAATCTACTTCTGATTTAATAATAATAATACCAGTATTTATATACTGCCTCTCTCTGGTCATCCGATTTCTCCTCCTACTTTAAGTCAAGGCGGTTTACATAGGCAGGCTATCTAAACCGAACCAAATATTACAAATGTTCTAGTCTTGCATAGAACGCTCATTCCAGGTGGTTTCCTTCACGGTCTGGCCTCTCTCTGGCATTTGCCTCCCACGCATCGACTTGACGGCAACACTCCCTCCCACTCAGTGTGCCAGCTGCAGAATTCTCTCTCCCACCGAGGCTTCTGCAGCTTGTCAGTTGCATGTTGATAGCTCTCGATGGGTCTCGAACTGCCGTCCTCAGATCTTCAGGCATACGAGGCGGCCGCTCTACCAACTGAGTCAGACCTCCTGCATATAACTATATATGCATATAACTGCATATAACTCCTTTATAACTACAATAGTTTCCAATTGAGATTTGCTACCATTTCCAATGAAACAAACATTTAAGAGCCTGGGAATCTATCCCTTCTTGAAAAATATACACAATAGGACAAGAATTTAATTAACTGATGCATCTCATAACATGACCAACAAAACAATTACAGGTGGGCCCCCATATCCACAAATTCACTATCCACGGTTTCAGTTATCCATGGATTGTGGGGACCCCCCCCCCCCCAGGCTTTTACTTTTTCCCCAGTAAGCTTCATTTCTTCCTTAAACAAACAGGAGAAGCAGCTTCTGGCTGCTTATTGCAGGCAAGTAGAACAAGACTAAGTCCTAGAGAGGCTCTGTAAGGTTAACAGAATCCTTGCAGAGCCTCTCTAGGACTTAGTCTCATTCTACGTGCCTGCAATGGAGGCTGCTTCTCTGTTTGTTTTAAGGAAGAAACAAAGCTTGCTGAAAGAAAAATAAGAGCGGGGGGGGGGGCCCTCAGGAAACCATGGAGGGGGTGTTCACTCTTATCCACGGTTTCAAGTATCCACGGAGGGGCCTGGAACATATCCCCAGTGGATATGGGGGCCCACCTGTATAATCCAGACAAGCTGAAAAATACTGTACTACTGACTGGCAGATCACCAGATTGAGAAAAGGTCCACAACCTGTTCTGCTCCCCAGAGATGTGGGGGGAGGAAAAGAAACATGGGGAGAGGCCTGGAATATATCCCCAGCGGAAAAGGGGGGAGTACTGTATTTTTATAGTGTCAATTACATGATTTTTGCTGGCACTCAAATATAAGACCTCCCCTGAAAATAAGACCTAGCTAGGATCATCAGCCAGACTGACACGACCCCCCTGGTACTTGCTTTGAACGATTTAAGCTTCATTCCTTCCCGAGGGTGCAAGGCTCTGCAAGACCTGGAAAGCTTGCACTTGAGTCCTCCACCATAGAGATGACGTGCTAAAGAGGCCAGCAAGGCCTGCAAGGAGGCTGCAACCTTGCAGAGTCTCTCTAGCACGTCGTCTCCATGGTGGTGGACTCGAGTCCTCCACCATGGTGACGACGTGCTAGAGAGACTCTGCAAGGTTGCAGCCTCCTTGCAGGCCTCTCTAGCACATCATCTCTATGGTGGAGGACTCAAGTGCAGGCCTTCCAGGCCTTGTAGAGCCTTGCACCCTCGGGAAAGAATGGAGCTTTAATCGGTCAAAGTAAGTGCTGGGGGGGGGGGGGGAATCGCGCCACAGGTTGGGAAAATAAGGCCTCCCTGAATATAAGACCTACTGCATTTTTGGAGCCAAAATTAATATAAGACACTGTATTATTTTCGGCGAAACACGGTAGCAGCCAAGGCAAGGGATAACCAGGGGGTGGACCAGAAATTCTATCAAGGGAATAGAGAAGGGCTAAATTTTTTAATGTTGAACAGGGAGAAGTAATATGACATGGCACTGGAATTAATACTGGGTAGGAAGGAGTGTAAAGAAACCCAAACACAGAAAGAGAAAGCAGAAGAGCTTTCCCACTATCAAAATATTGAAAGTGATTAGATTAGACTGGCAGGACAGGAACCCAACAACAGAAACATGGATACCTATGGCAAAAAAAAATGATTCAAGCATGACAGAATCATCAATAGTACCAAAGGTAGCAGAAAATCAAGGAAGATAGAGACCTTTTGTAAGGGTTATTTATAGCCAAGACGGTTTATCTTGCTTGCGTTACTATTGTTGCACTGTTCTTCCTTTCAGAAAACCACATACTCTGGTAGCAAATACAAGCAAGATTAGTAACAACCTGAACACAGATGCAATTGAGATCAAGGCCACAAAATCAAGGTGTACAGTTAGGTTGTTTAACTCCCATTGGATTTAAAGAGTTCTGTGTGCAAGTTTTGCAGTCTGTAGTTAGAAAAAAACCTGCATCTTGCCCATGTTGCATTAGAATATAGTATCACAGGATAACATGAACTAGAAGAGAGCCTTCTCCAATGTGGCACGCCATGTATGAAATGAGCCCCAGGGAGGCTCATTTGGTGTTTGCATTACTATCTTTCTAGAAGCAGGTGAAAACGTATTTTCTCAAGCTTTTAACATCCGATGTGTTTTTAATATTTGGCAGTTTCACTGCTATTTTATTCAGCTGTTTCACTGGCTCCTGCTTTGTTGAATTTGTATAATTGTGTTTTTATCTTGTGAGCCACCCTGGGAATATTTGTTCTAGGGCAGCTTATAATTGTGTAAGTTAAAATAACTTAGGGTGACAAGGTCCCTAGCGGGAATTTTTTTTTTAAAAAAAGGAACCATTCCTTCACATTTAAAGTACTTGCAATCTGTCAGTCAACCAGGTTGCCAGAGCAGCTTACGTAAAATCAAACAATGAGAAATTATTAAATAAGGTATATGTGTGTGGGGGGGGGGAAGGGGAGATGCCTTGCTTGTCTCCTCCTCCACACAGGACAGTTGGTGTTTCTATAGCCACTGTGAGAGGAACAGTCCAAACTTAAAGTGATAAATTTACAATTCTCCAATATTTCCTGCGGATTGAACAGAATTATATGGAACTTAGATAACCTATTTGTGTTAATGTAATGCAGGGCTACCATGCAAAATATGAGGGACTGTAATGTTTAAATATACAATTAAAAAGACATTGGACAAACAAGCAGCAGGATACAGCTTAATAGTTCTAAACAAATACTGAGGGAGTGGGCACACACAACTTCATATATTACTACTCCACAAAGCTTATACATACCTTCCTGAAGACTAGGATGTATTACTTGCTTATACTTAAATGACTTTAAATCTTCCAACAGATCTTTTTCCAGCTGTTGTATCCTTTGATCATCTGTCAAAAAAGATTATATTTCTGTCTTTAAAATTAAAAGGGAGTGGCAACAGGATACGGGTATCTTGTTGTCTTGAGAGCTCCCCGAGGCATCTGGTGGGCCAATGTGAGATACAGGAAGCTGGAGTAGATGGGCCTTTTGCCTCATCCAGCAAGGCTCTTCTTACGTTCTTATGAGCTGCCTCCCAATTGTACTCTGGAGTTCCTCTCCTCCCCAATCCCAGAACACGGAGAGGGAGCCGTTATGAATATGCACCCTATGGTCCCCACACCAACTCCTAGAAATCAAAAGCAGCAACTACCATTAGTGCAAAAAAGTGTTGTTTATTCAAAAACAGCAAAAGTTCTGTGACGCCTAAAGACCAACAAATTTACTTCAGTGTTAAGTTTTCGTATCAGGTGCATAAAATGAAATCCTCAGGAGGTAGGTATATATGTCCATAGCTATATATGTTTTTGAAAACAAGAGAGTGAATTAGCAAGAGCAGTGATTCTCAAAGTCCCCACCACCGCGCCCCACCTTAGCCAGCCGCTCCCGCATCGCTCCAGACCGTGGATGGCCTCCAGAGGCCTCAGAAAGGCCTCCCAACACAACGGTAAGTTTTGTCGGCAAAACCGTAAGTGACTTTTAGATCACTTCCGGAGGCCTTCTGAGGTCTGCCGAGGCCTCTGGAGGCCATCCCCGGGCTGGAGCAACCTGGGAATGGCGGGCTAAGGTGGGTTGGGCCTCAGAAGTGGCTTCTAGTTGCTTCCATGTGGCTCCAATTTGGAGCCAAACAGAGGCAAGGGTGGGTGGTCTAAACTGGCGACCCACCTCCACCTCGGGCCACAACCTACCAACTGGATTGCGACCCAGACTTTGAGAAGCCCTGAGAGCAAGAGGAAATGAAGCAAGGCATCAACAACATCAAGTCAATGGCAGCTTAGTCTCTAGACTCTTAAGTCTGAGAAGGGGGGGGGGGGGGAAACCAATTCATGGTCTGCCTCCTTGATATTGCTATGAAACCTATACAGAGACTTGAAATTCTGCAAGAGGGAAATTCTACAACAGTGAGTAGAAGTTAGAAATGCTGTGCTTAATTACCCAGGCAATCACCTAGGCAAGTTCACTAACTCTCACAGTTGGGGGAAAGGATGAGAGAGAGAAAAATAGTAACTTGAGTCAATCCCATTGTTTCTCTCCCTTTCAGAGGGCAGGGAATAGAAGCATCCCACAGACAGTGATCAAGTGTAGGCAACTGTTTTCTTCTTCCCTACAAAGTGAAAGAGAGAACCCTCACATGCAGCTTCTAGAGTTATGGAGGCAAGACATGGGGGGGGGGGGAGGAGGATGTCTTGCCCAATCATCGGCAGGAGATTCTTATTCATCCCAGGTGACTTTTTTTTGGTCCAAGGTGATTTTCAAGCCTACTGTAAATCAAGTGATGCCAACTTAGCTTTTTCTCGTTGTTACCTGAATCAATAGATGAATCACATGCAGCCAGTAAAGGAGTCTGCATATTTGGCAATTCTTCTTTTTCTTCAGATCTATCAATAGTGTGGATATCAAGAGCTTCCTATATATAAAAAAGGTAAAATATGTTAAAAGAGTTAACAAGATGTTGTTCTAGATTTATACTGGAAACAATCTAATTGGTCTAGGAAAAATGCAGGAAGATTCTGTTACAAATAGACTGATCTAGATATTGAGGGTCCAGATAATTATATTTGAAGCTAGTGAGAACCAAGACAGCTGTAATACAGTACAAAACTTGCAATGTCAAGCTTTAGCAAATTCCAAGATCCCACAGCTCAGCGTCAAGAAATAAATCTTCAAATTTGTAACTTAAGTATGGTTCTTGCATGCTACTAAGTGCTTTGGACAATTTTAAATTTCATTCAGATGTAGATTTACCTTGGAGGCAAAGGATACAAAGAGCACTCCATCCACATCCTCAAGATCAGGTTTAACATCCAAATGGGTAATGCCGGGCCCCAAAGAGGCATAACTGCTTGTTGCAATTGACTTTCCAGTGTATTTAGATGGTTGACCAACCTCTGATTGCTTTATTTTCCGTGGTCTTCCTCTTTTACGTGGGCCTGGCAACACAACTTTTTGGTTACCAACAATACTCTTGCGAAACGTATGAGTCTTTGGAGCACGTGTCTTTCCCCCCTCACAAATATCTTTACCTGACAAAAGGTCACTGTATGTAGTGGGTTTGAGGCTATAGCTAGATGCTTTCTTTGCTACAGTGAGGCTGCTGCACATTTCAGTATTTTCCCACAGCCCATCTCTGAATGAAGGGCACGTGTGTGGTACGTTACTTCCAGAAAACTGCTTTTCAACTGGTATTTGCTCCATTTCTATAACTGTAAAAGGACTAGATATACTGTCACTTTCAAAACACTGTGGCAGAGAATCTCCGGAATGACCCAAATGAGATTTGTCACTCTTAGAAAGTGACAACATGGTCTGCGAAAGAGCAGAGACCTTTACTGTATTTCTAGTGACTGCGCAGGGCTCTAGGTAGACTACAGGCATCTTCCCACTATCCAATTTTAACATTTTAGCTTTGGCCACGCCCAACTGGCTACTCCGTGGTCGCTTGTGGGAATCTATTTCCATTTCCTTTCTGCCCATTTCACTACGTTTCTTCAACTCTTTCTCTGGTATAGAATCGTCACTATTGGAATATTCTTCTGTCTCTTTATCCGATTCTTCCTGCTTCACACATATCTCTTTCATGCACACACTTGGCCCATAATCATAGTCATCTGCTGGTTCTTCTTTAACAACAACATTGATGCTGCCATTTGAGTTCAGTGGAGATGCCACATGGGAGTTGCTTTGACAAGGGCTAGCTATTGGACTGAACAAAAAAGAAAAAGAAAATGCTAAGTATAGCAAATGCAGTATAAAAACAAACAGTACTTCTCCCTTCAAGACTTTTTTAAAGAGCTCATAAGGAATGAAGGTATAGTGAAAGTAAATAGTTATAAAAGCAAACTGCTATTGCAAGATATTACCACTTAATAAAGGCATCATACTCATCTCTCAAGAGCAGGCAGATTGCAAAAAACAACAAAACCAGCTGTGGGTTGAAATATTTAAAAAGATGCCATATAAGAGTAATTTGCAGTCAATTCTTGTAGCTGAATACAAGCACGCCAGAGATGAAAGAAAACATTCACTTTCATCTGAGCCCACATTTAGGTGATCCAAGAGTCTGGGTACTGGAGATAGTGAAAGTTTAGGCAACAAGATACTATGTTCAACAGTATTTTAATTCAGGTACTCTAGTTTTCATGGCCACAAGTTCTGGAGTACAAAGTATTTAAGGGGTTTAAAACCATGGTAAACTATTTCTTCTTTACCATGGTTTTAAACCCCTTAAATACTTCGTACTCTAGTATTTTAATTCCATCAATATAGAGAGAGATTGAATCTTTGCTATATTGTATCTCAATCTTCTCGCTATATTGTATCTCAATCTTCTCACCATATCATAGCTGTTTCTTCAAAAGCCACTTGAAGACTAGCATTCCTTGCGCTTTCAGAAATATCCTGTTTGTTCTCATTCCCCGTCCATGTTTTCCAACTAATTGTATTATTCTTAAGCAAACTATGTTTAATGCCAACTGCTTCCATAAGTGCCATACAAATACGTTTAAATATTCACAAAGCAGTTTATAGACAAAATCAAATAACTGAATGGCTCCCAATCTAAAAAGATGCAAAACACCACCAGCGCAAAAAATTAGAAAAATCACTGTGCTGGGGTGAAGAGGGACAGTTCTTCCCCTGCCAACTAGAAGAGGAGTCCCACTTGAAAAAGTACCTCCTTGCCCAGTTAGCAGGGTCAAACATCTATAGGACTTCCCACACATTCAATAGTACACTGGCTTTGCACCCCAAGGCCACAACAGGAATTACTGCGGTGATCTGACAAACCTGGACAACTATGTTAACAGTAACATTTAAGAAAAAATGAGCTTTAGAACATTCTCATGTATTGTTAACAGGACATTATAAGCTCCCTTTTATCCCTGGTGAGGCATTATTAAGGTAGTTTGTAGCAAACGTGCTTCTGGAGGGATGCTGTACTGCAATTCAACAGCCCTGAACTCCCATATTCTTCCTTCTGCACATGCTTCTCTACCCCACATTAAAAGATGTGCCCTGCTCACAATCCAACGGATGTATTGGGGTCATTCCATGTGAAATCAACCAATGCATGAAACCTTGATGTCATGGATTTTGTTCATTTTTGGTACATTTGTACCTTACCATGAGATGTACTCCTTACCATGGATGAGATGGTTAGACAGCATCACCGATGCAACGAACATGAAAATGAATGAACTCAGGAAGATAGTGGAGGATAGGAAGGCCTGGCGGGATATGGTTCATGGGATCACGAAGGGTCGGACACGACTTAACGACTGAACAACAACAAATGAGATGTTTCAAAATATTTTTTTTCAGATTTTTTTTGTCCACTCATTTTTGAGATATTGAAATTTCAAAATTGCCTAAAAACGCCAAAATTCACTTGTCACCATACCTTCAAATGCCATTTACAGGATAACTATGAAATCTACAGACATGGGACAGGTGCCATTTTAAAACGTATGAATAGGACTTTCATTTGATATACAACATGACAATTGTAAATTTTCACAAAATTCAAAAATATTCAAATAATATTTATTTTTACTTTTTGGAAAAACGGAATGTTTTAAAATTTTCAAAAAATCACACTTAGGTATATGTCTTGTAGTCAAACAGTCAAAATTTCAAGGTGGTATCTCAATGGTATCATACAAAAATTAAATTTTCTTGTTGGCAGTGACAAGGAATTAAACCCCTCAAGTCCATTTTTCTACAATTTACATTAATAAAATTATGTGGTAAACTGAAATGAATCCAAAAAATTTTTAACAGGATTTTTACAGCTTTCGTTTGAAGGTATGGTGATGAGTGAATTTTGGCGTTTTTAGGCAATTTTGAAAATTCAATATCTCAAAAATGGATGGACAAAAAAACTTGAAAATAATAATTTTTAAACATCTCATGGTAAGGTACAAATGTACCAAAAATGAACAAAATCCGTGACATCAAGTTCCAAAATGGATTTGTCATTGGTTGATTTGACATGGAATGACCCATTGCTGCCATTTATACCACATCTCATGGGGAAGCTTCCCCAAAGAAGAGAATATGTAACCCAAACTCCTTGTTTAACTGGTTTCTTCATTTACCTCAGTCAGTGAAAGAGAAGCTTAGAGGTGCAACTGTCAGAGACAACAATGGGAAGTTAGAACAATTTGAAGAAAAGGGAGAAAACTGTTATCTGGCTTTAATTAACTCTGGCTCCACCATCACAGCAGCACGAGACAAGAGCAATAGCTTAACTTAACATAAGAACTCCCTCTGCCAGTCTCAGTCTACAAATCAAACTCCTGCAATGGGAACTCTGCCCAGAGGTGCTTCTTTTGCAGTCACTGAGGAGAATCAAGAATACAAGCAGGGCAACATATTCAACGCAACTGTTTTGTATAAACTATATTGACTTTTCCAAAGGTGTCCCTGCAGAATTTATTTACTGCTTCCTCCTAAACCAGGCCTGACTGACTGATGTGCATGGAATACGTCCTACTTCACTGCTAGAAGGAACGCCAGTGTAGCCCCTCACGGCTCCAGCTGCAATGGCAGTAGAGTCCATTCCAGCAGAAAAATATTGGGACCCGTTATTAGCCATTCCTGGGTCCAGGTGCGTGGATGAGCCATTTTGCCTCATTCTTCGCTACTGAAAAAAGAATCATGGAAGAGCTACAAAACAGTTCCTGGTTAGCAATAAATGCTGGTTGTGCTCTGACTGTACCAACAGCAGTTCCTATAGTGCCGCTTCTCCCTTCTATAATCATCAATCACTTGTTTCAGAAACTCTTGCTAACGCTTACATCTCAATTTTCCCCCACAATGCTGTTGCCCAAAGTAGAGAGCAGACAGTCTGGCACAAGTCAGTACTGACTGGCAAACAGGGTTCCACCTGCTTACCCTGCCTGAGTTGCTAGAATATTTAGCAGAACCTTTCTTTTCAGCACATACTTCAATTATTGTTGACGCAAAAGATGTTGCTATATGCGAGTCATGTCCTTAACCACTTGCCTGGTTGGCACTGGCAACCTTGAATGTCTGTGTTAGCGGCTGTGCAAAAAAATACATTTTTAACTGCACTTTCCAGGGCAGAGGAAAGCTTTTGTAGTCTCTAAGGTGCCGATAACTTTCCTAGCAGTCAGCTCCTGCCAACAGCCAATTTTTCTTCTTTAGAAGTGCCAGGAAATTACCGTGGGCTATAGAGTCACTGGCAAAATCTAAATAAACACAAAATCAGCGCTAAAAAAAAAAAGTTACTCACGCTTCAAGCACTGCTAAAGCTGCCACTGCCATAGGGAGGTACACTGAAAAAAATATTCTTCAATAAAGCCAAAATGTCTCTGAGAATAGCTTTACGTGTGCTGAAGCTGCTGCTACTCATGTGGCAAAACAAAGTTAATGAGTGAGAAGCCCTGGTGCTATTATGGTTACACACACTCCACAAAGGAGGTTCCCAAATTCTTTATGGGTGGGTGAGTTTGGCAGAATACATTGCAAGGCCGCTAGATGCCATGGAAGAGCGGCAAAAAAAATGGGTCTGCAGTAAATTTCACTCTGCTGTTTGATGCAGTGATGCCCTATCAATGAGTGGGCATAACACATTATATACTGTAATGCAGTGTTTCTCAAAATTCTCCCCCTGAGTAGGGGGAGTCGTAAGTGGTGGTGGGGGCGGGCCGGAGGCAGCGCTACTGGGATCGCGCCGCCATCAGGGGGAAAAGGTTTTTTTTACCTTACTGGGGGTCACACCGGCCCTCCGGAGGGAGCGGGGAGGCCCATGGCCCCCTCTGCAGGGCTCCTTGCACTTCAAAGTGGCTCCCCAAAGCAACTCTGACCCACTTCCAGTTTTCATCCAAAACCAGACATGGGTCGCAATCACCTTGGGGAGCGGATCTGAAGCGTTGGGAGTACCGGGCACTCTTTGGAGGGCTGGCATGACCCCTAGTAAGGTAAAAAAAAAAAAAACCCTTTTTTCCCCAGCAGCAGCATGTCACCACCTCCCTTAAGGGGGTAGCGAGATCTTCCGGTTCTCGTGGTGGGTTGTGACCCACCACTTTGAGAACCACTGCTGTAATGTATTAAGAATATGTATATACCGCTTTTCAACAAAAAGTAGTTTAAAGTCATTTACACAGCTAAATAAATAAAATGGTTTCCTGCCCTCAAAGGTCTTGCAATCTAAAAAAGACGCACGAGAGACGTCATCAACAGCCACTGGAAAAGACTCCATGATAGGCTAGGAACAGTTACTCTTCCACTGCCAAATATAAGAGGATACCACTTTAAAAGGTGCCTCTTTGCCCACAAACTTTCACTGGCTGAAAATCACTCCCAATCTTATTCTTCAAGCATCTAAAAAGGCCCTTTACCAACAAACTGAAAAACACCCTAACAGCCTGATCCAGCGTATACGTAGGCCGGCGAAGCGAGCACTCCGCCAGCCTAAGGAGTTGTAAATGTGCCGCAAAGCAGGGGTCCTCAACCCCCGGTCCACAGCCCAGTACCAGTCCACAGCCTGTTATGAACTGGGCCGCGGCAAATTCGTGGTGCCCCCCCGCTGCTTCGCCCTGCTGCCGCTAACAATATTTTGCTCCCATCGCTCGTTGCTAACATCATTTTGCCTCCTAGTCGCCCCTCTGCTCAGCAACGAGCTGTCCCGAGGCACTCAGCCCGATACGCTCTCTTGGAAGAGAATGGGTCTGGCTGGCTGACTCCGGAGAGCTTGCCCCAACATGCTCTGCACTCCACTGACAATCGGAATAGCGCTCAGCTTCTGAGCCCCTTTCTGATAGTCAGTGAGGGCGGGCGGGGCATGCATTGCTGGGGAGAGTTTGTCGGCTTCAGGGGGAGGGACAAAAAAAAAGCGCGGAGGTGCAGCGTGGCCACGGTGGAGTAGAGAGAGCTCTTGGCAGCAGCCAAGGCCTGCAATCCCCAGGCTTTAGGACCGAGCGGGCTTTTGGGCCACGGTGGAGTACAGAGCTCTTGGTAGGAGGCTGTAAACCCCGGACTTTTGGACAGAGAACACTAGCTTGCTTGGGGCTCTTTTGTGCTGCCTCCTCCTGCAGAAGCAGTAACAGCAAATGGCCTAGCTGGCTGGACAGCTAACCCAGAAGACAAGAGAGTGGGTAGGGAATTGTAATCCTTCTGTTTTAATACAGGATAGGTACCTTTTTTTAAACTGGCTTTAACACTTCCCTTCCCTTCCCTCTGCAGTCATGCTTTGGTATAGTGCAGCGTTTCTCAAAGTGTGTGTGCGGGGGCGGAGCCAGCAGCAGCAGCAGCGATCCGAGTGTCGCCACCGCTGCTGCCGAAACCGCCCCCAAAATGACCCCTCTGCACTTACTGGGACTTGGGGGAGCATTGGGGAGGCCTGCGCGACCCTCTGCAGCCCACCCCCCATCTTTGGATCGCTGTTTTGCAGCGATCTTCAGGCACTTCCGGTTTTCGCAAAACTAGGCAAAAACCAGAAGTACCTGAAGATCGCTGCAAAACAGCGCTCCGAAGATCGGGGGGGGGGGCTGCAGAGGGTCGCGCAGGCCTCCCCAATGCTCCCCCAAGTCCCAGTAAGTGCAGGGGGCCGTTTCTGGCACTTTGGCGGCGGTGATCCCCTGGATCGCCACCTCCGCCATGCTGTCCCCGCCACTTAAGGGGGCAGGAGACAGCAAAAGTTCTCAATGGTGGGTCACGACCCACAGTTTGAGAACCATTGGTAAAGTGATTCCCTCTGATCTGTGAAATGGTCCCCCATTTGTCACCCCCCCCCATGTTTCTTTTCCTCCCCCCACATCTTTGGGGAACAGAACAGGTTGTGAACCTTTTCTCAATCTGGTGATCTGCCAGTCAGTAGTACAGTATTTTTCAGCTTGTCTGGATTATATTTCAGTTTGTTTAGCCACATCCAGTCCATTACCAACCTCAGACACAAGTTCAACATTTCAATCTCCTCCCTAGGATCAGCTGGAAATCAGAGGTAGAGTATCATTAACCTGCCTTTATTGTCAAGGGAGTCACTTTACAGCAAGTTGTATAATTATTTCATTATATAATAATAGAAATAAAGCACATAATAAATCTAATGTGCTTGAATGATCCCGAAACCATCCCCCCTCCCACTGGTCCTTCGAAAAATTGTCTTCCACAAAACCGGTCCCTGGTGCCAAAAAGGTTGGGGACCGCTGCCGTAAAGCACATTTGCGGCTCCTTGTGAGTAAGCGGTGCCGGTGTGGAGACCAGCGCCACTCAGTCAATCGGTGCGTCGGCCGCCACAGGTGAGTCCTGCACCAAATGGCACAGTTGCAGGGGGAGGGCAGGGGCGGCGAGGGAGGGTGCCGGACTTACATGGCCTCCCCGGTGGGGAAGGGGACGAATGTTCCCTTTCCCCGAAGTGAGTCCAGGCCACACCAATGCAGGCTGCAATCCACATAGGATGGAGCGACTGGCCATTTAGGCCAGCTGCGCATACCTGCGCAGGATCGCGCCGTAAAACTGTTATGCATAACCTAGCTATCCCTTCTGCTTTTAATCTAGAGAGTTTTCTGTTCAAGTCTGGATTCCCATGGAAGATATACAAAAAACCTATTTGTTTACTTATTACACTTATTCTCAGCTCTTCTTCTAAAGAACAGAACAGTTTATATGTGATTCCCAAGCAGTCCTCTCCTTTGAGTACTTGGTCTCTATTCATCGTCTTTCAAATAAAAAGGTAAGGAATATGGATTCTCAAACATACAATTAAAAACAAACAAAGGCAAGCTTCATTATTTCTCCAGTTTGAAACACACTGGAACAGTACTGCAGTTTGGCTGACAAGTTCCCAGAAAAAATACTTTCATAATTTTCCAAAATATATGGGAACTCCTAAGCATAGCAGCAACAAAAGCAGAGAAATGCTTTCAGGAAAAGCAGTGCAAAATGGTTTATTAATCACAAATATCATTTGAACTTGCCACCGCAGGTGAGTCCCGCGCTGGTCAGGACTTGCATATATACTCAGTTCTCAAACATAACATTTGACAGTTTTATCTCCCCTGCCATCCCGCTCAAAAAAACAAACATATTCCTACCTTTCAGATTCTTCCTGTTTTAATACTGGACTATCACAAACATGCATATCCGTATCCATAATACCCAGAAAGTCATGATCTGAACTGAGCAATTCTTTCTCCAAATCTGTGTTACCCATTCTACAAAGTGATGGCTCTAGGCATCGCTGCTCCAAAATATCACCTTCAGTGGGATGTCTGTGATTGCTGGGAGAACTAGTAACACTACCTCCTTCCTGCTCTGAGCTACCATTTTGCTTCACATCACGATGGGGCTTACTACTCAGGCCATCATCCCTGAACCCTTTGGCAAATGGATTATAGTCTATTTTTAGTTGTGTTATTTGGATGTTTTGATAGGCTGTCACAGCAAAGAACTCTGTCTGTGGGAAAGTGAACGTATGGACATCCGGACCATTCAGCTGGATAACCTCTATGGCTTTGTCAGCAGGCACCAGGTGCAGTCGAGGTAGATAGCGGTGCATAGAGTGCAGAATGATATGCCCTTCCTGATCCAAGGTATTGTTAGTAAGCTTCAGTTTATAGAAAGACACGGGCTGGTGCATCCAGTAATTACCGCTAGAAGGCGACTCTGGGTGCATAAATACTCGCCCCAGCACGTGGGGTTCCGCTTTCCCGCTAGGCTCCCAACTATGGCCATTCCATTTATAGCGAAAGTTGTCAACAGGAGAAATATCCATGATCAGGATATACTTCAGGCTGGATTCTAGACCTGTTATCCAGTATCGACAATACGGGAACATCCGTCTTCCCTGCTTAGTCAGAATCATTTCTGTGCTGCGATGGTAGAATTCATTCCACATACTGTTGTTGTCCAGGGTGACAGTAATGTCTCCTGAGATGCAATCTGCTGGAAGGCAGGTCTTCCCCTTGGATTTTACTGGTGTTGTTGAACCGCTGGCAAGACCAGTGTCATCTTGATTTGAAACTTGCTTTTCTTGATCAGATTTTCCAGAGGTCTGCGGCTGTTTCACCAAGACATAAAAAGCAGGTGCTGTACCTGATGCACTCCCACCATCCTCATTCCCAAATACAACTGGTTGCTTCTCCATTATGGAAACTGTTGGAAGTTGCTCTAACATTAATTCCAAATATTTCACAATTCTGTCAGTTTCTCCTGCACAGAACTCATCCTGAAAAATCAATATACAATAAAAATATACAATAAACATCTATTTAATGTATGTAGACATCTTACATTATACAGGCTTCCTTCAAAACATATTATATAATAAAGCCATACAATATTAGCGAAGCTGACTGCAACAAAGCAGCCACAGTACATAGTCATTTAGCAATCGTACACACATTCAGTCAAATAAATGCGACCGTACTTGGATCGTGAAGACCTGGCCACAGTGACCCATGCCCTAGTGACATCTAGATTAGATTACTGCAATGCACTCTATGTGGGGCTGCCTTTGAAGACTGTTCGGAAATTGCAACTAGTGCAGAATGCAGCTGCTCGGGTTGTTGTCAGAGCTTGTCAGTTCGACTTAGTCGGGCTGTTGCTTCGGCGGCTAAACTGGCTGCCGGTTCGTTTCCAGGCACAATTCAAAGTGCTAGTTTTGGCTTTTAAAGCCCTTTATGGCTCGGGTCCGTGGTATTTGAGGAACCGCCTCCTACCTTATAATCCAACCTGTACTCTGAGGTCATCGGGGGAGGGGGGCTGTTAACCGTGCCATTGACGGAGCTGAGGGGGACGGCGGTGAGGAATAAGGCCTTCTCGGCGGTGGTGACCCAACAATGAAATTCCCTCCCCCTGGAATTAAGAACGGCTCCCTCGTTAGAGACCTTTCGGTGGGGCCTCAAGACATTTTTATTCAGGTTGGTGATCGATGGCTGACATGGTGGGCTGGCTTTTTAATAAATGCAATCATAAGGTGACCCACTGGTGTTGTTTAATTTGTTTTTATTGTATTGCATTTTATTATGTATTTTAACATGTTTTAATTGTGAGCCGCCTTGATTGCCCTTATCAGGAGAAAGGTGGGGTAAAAATTATTTAAATAAAATAAATAAATGCCACTACCATCACCTTGAAATTAAAATGCAATGTTTGAACTTTTAGATGTAAGAAACAAAAAGTTAATACTATGGTGTGATCTCAACCTTAGAGTTAGATTAAAACCTGACTAGATACCAACATTTGTGAGGATATAGCAAGCTCATGTTATTACTATTACAGTATAGGCCACAATCTGGTCTTTAAATTTTCTAGTCAAAAATCAAGGGAATGTTAAAAGTGTTGAGCTTTGGCTGGATTTTACACACAGAATGCAACCTACTGTGCCATACTCATAATGCTTGACTGCCTCCACCTCCACAAAAGGCAAATATTTTCTCCATGGATTGCTGGTTAACAATCCATGGAGAAGAGCAGTCTAACTTAATGGCTCGACTTAGATATTACACCAAACTATGCTTAAGGAAGCTTGACTATATCATTTGGCATGCTATCTAAATTTTCAGATCATGGTTTGCAATCAACTGACAAACCAGAATCCAAAAGCATGGTTTAAAGTAGCTTTGCAAACCATATCTTGTGCTTACTACATTTGGCATGATGTATGAATCGACAAACCAGTAATTGATGCTGCTTTGCTTCCAAGGTTGCTACACCAATAGAGATGGGAGTGAACTTATAAAGTTGAGTGCTGCTGACAGGATGGGAAACTAAAGTAGATGAGCAGCTGTAAATCACGGGTAGCACAAACAACATGGTGGTGTGATATCTGAATGCACTAACCTTTAGATGCATTCAGATACCATATTTCTGGCCCTTCAAGCCATGGTTTGAAGGATCAAAAACAAGCTCTGTTTTTTTGCAGTCCCTCCTCTTCCTGCCTTTGCACACTCACTATAATGGAATGGTTCCTAGTCTGATCAAACCACAGCCTGCCATTACATCCAAACGGGGAGCAGAGCAAGCCCTTCAAACCAGAATCAAAACAGTTTGGATACAATGCAAACTGTGGTTTGGTCAAGCTCAAAAGTATTCAATTAAGCGGACTGCAATAAAGGGAGAAGGAAAGAGGAAAGGCGAGAAGGGAGACAGTGAGCACAGAAAGATTATGCCCCTGAGCCTCCAAATTACGGTTTGAAGAACCAGAAATGCAACATCTGAATGCAGTCAATGTGTCTGTCAGAAAGTCACAGATTCTAATGTAAGCATTAAATTCAGATTTCATTTTAAGTAAGATTTTTTAAAACATACTATAGTTTTAATTTTGAAAAAAACTTAGATCAAATCTGTATTTTCACCACTGACTTTATCCATGCTAAAATCATACCTTCAAAAATTACAGCAATTACTTCTTTTTTTAAATATTTATAGTACCAGGTTAAGTGCATCTTCAAAAATCATTTTAAGCACGAACTTCACAGATAAGTGCAGTGGAGGTACATAGCTTCTGCATCACATTCATCAGACTCTGAAAAAAGAAAACTTCTGGTTAACAAAAGAAGTTGCCAATATCAGAAGAAGTAAACATTCGCTACATATACTAAACGAAATAGAAAAAACTAATCATCAACCCTAATAGAATTTGCTTCCATTAATTAATGGTTTCTTTAAACAGCACATGGAAAAGTACAGAACTGCATCCAGGACTGTCAAACTGTACTTATAAGATGGGCAGCCCAATCTTGTGTAACTATACATGGCTGGCCGCTGTATTCAAGGCCCATTGTGGCCTGCCCCAGCGCAGCCCGGGTCCACCTCAGGAGAAGGAGATGTTTGTTCCACTCACCTGGCATAAGCAGTGCAGGTTGCAGTGGGCCTCCTCGGATGCACGCCAGCTCTGAAGTTGGCGTGCTTCCAGGGAGGTCGTGTAAGGCCAGCCCAGGCTGCGACGGGGCATAGGATATCAGTGCATCTCAGCACCGATATTCCTGCCCCCTCCCAGCCCAGGCTGGTCAACAGCCCGCCTCCCTCGCCACCCATGCCCACCACCCCATGCCCCCTGCACTGACCGGCGCAGCACTCACCTGCATCGGCCGGCATGGGTCCAGGTAAGTCATGAAGTGAGCAGTGCCGGCGTCACTTACTCTCTGGGTGTCGAAAACGTGTTTTACGGCACATTTACGACGCCCTAGACCAGCAGAGCGCAAGCTCCACCAGCCTACAGTTGTGCAGGATTGCGCTGAGAGTCTGGGTCTTTTCTCCAAGACGACTCACCTATCAACTATTCCTTACCTCAGAGAGCTATTAAGCAGCAACTAATCAACATACCGTACATAAATGAGAAATAATCCCCATTACTGTCAAGCAGCTAGAAATGGATGAGGAAACAAAAAGACAATCCTACCTTTCAGGATTATGAATTTGCACTTTAGTACATGTTAAGTGTAGTGTACAAATTTAGGACAGGAACAGTGTAGGTTTAAAAATCCCCATTTACAAACAAAAAGGTAACTGAATGACCTTGAACCAGTAATTGTTTGTGTTAATTGACCGTTTTCATAATTGTTTTTTAGTTTTGTTCTAAGCCTCTTTGGGGGTTCTTTTATTTATTTATTTTTCACATTTTTATACCGCCCTTCCTCCAAGGAGCTCAGAGTGGTGTACATATTTCCTCCCCTCCTTTTTGTCCTCACAACAACCCTGTGAGGTAGGTAGGGCTAAGAGATAGTGACTGGCCCAAGGTCACCCAGAGTACATGTCACTGGATAAATACAAAAAAACCCAAATCTCTCTCACTATTAGGCTCTCTTTATTTAATTTTTATTTTTAATTAAAAATTAATATATCTCAGATTCAATTAGATTTACAACGTTGTTGCGAACATAAAAAGCAGTAGTGAGAAGAGAATAACAAGCTCCCTGGATATGTGCAATCAATTCTTTTAAGGGTAACAGCACAGTCAAAATACTCATTGCATCTAAAGATGTGTGCCAAGTACACTTAACCCACAATTTCAACAACATTCCCCTGGTACAGCAAGGACCTAAGAATAGCACTACCAGTTGATAATATAGCTAGCATTCTAAAGGCAAAGGCCGTGCTACACTTTCAACGTTCACGCTCCGTCTGCGTCTGACGTAGCCGGAGCGCAGCCGAACGGGCAAAAGTCGAGACGAGGTCGACTTGCCCTGCGGGGATGTTGGCTGCCAACGGGCCAGCGCCAGCTGCCGACGGCAGGCTCTATTTGACGTGCGTGCCCGTGCCGCACGTTGGCCACACGCAAACAGTGTAGCTCGGGCTTTAGGCTGCAGTCCTATGCACACTAACCTGGGAGTAAGTCCTCTTGAACACAGTGATACTTCCGAGAAGACATGCACACAATTAATCCGTAAAAGTTTAGCAGCAAGGGATAACAAGTGGCCCACCGTTGCCTTCAATATGCTTTAAGAATCAAGGCACACAAAAGATGTATTTCTATATATAATATATAGCTTCTATGGAAATCATGATTCTGATCCAGCTCAGAAAGACACCAGTGGTGCATTTTGTATCTTCATGTACTCTACAACTAATCTCCGCATAATACTTGCACACTGATGACTATACAACATGCAACACATTTACTCCCAACAAATATTCCGCAGCAAGATGCTCTGGAATGCATTTTACTGTCACCATCAGAGTGTTAACTCACACCAACAAAAGAAATAAAAGAACTAAATGAAATTTTCTTCAAGAATGTAGGATTCAATGTTATCATCGGATAACAGCAAATGGCAGGGGAGGTGCTACAGTTTTATACATAGTAGCAATCGGTCTTAAAATTATTGCAATCTTGAGTTTAGCTGCTTTATACATTATTTTGAGCAAAAAATTATGTGAGTTTGAAAGATGACACATCAAGTGCTGCATACACTTCATGAACATAACTACCCATCACCACAGGAATGAAGGAACACAATCAAAAGAGTTAAAACATGCAATCTTATTTGTATTTTTACTTCCTACATTAGGATTTGTCAGGGATCAACGTTGCCCCCCTGCAGATAAATAGTAACAAAATCTAACAAGTTGTTTTGAATTTTGCTTCCCTGCCCAGTGCCATTACATAATAATGAACAACAGCGCAATACAAAGGAGAAGAAATTCTCAGTCTGTCAAAAATGGCAGAGGAGGAACCTGATGTTTCACACCCTGCACGTTTAAACACAGTTGCCTGGAAGTAAGTGTACCTTACTCCCTAAGTAAACGTACTTAAGATCGGGACGTTACAGAGGATTACGCATGATCCAATAATACGATCTAATCTATATATGTTCAGATACTATTCAATCGATCAATAAATGTTTGCGACTTTTCAATTTGTGCGCACCCTAGAACCGGAGGGCTATCCTCCAACAACACATTCTCTTTCCTCTTCCCTAGAATGATTAAGCCAAGGAAAACAGCCAGCCAACGTGGGACACAAACCCGTAATAACGCTAAGGGAGGGAGGGGAGAGAGAAAGTGAGCAGGAGAAAGAGAGGGAAAACCTTCCACGCAGACATAAGCGAGGTCAGAGGCCCGCAGCTCAGCGGCGCGCGTGCCTAATCCGGCGGCTTCTTCGAGCCCAACACGCACGTGCCCTCCCCGTAGGCCGCGGGCTGCGATATCCCGTCCCTCCCCCGCGGCACTCCTTGGCAAACCCCAAACCGCCCGCCATACTGCCTGGCGCTGCTGCTGCGAGAGCGCAGCCGCCGCTCGACGAGAGCCCAACACACGAAGGCGCCCTGAGCTCCGAGCGCCCCCCGCCGCCGGGTGTGGCAGCGATGCGATCGCCCTCCATGACACGCGGACACAGCCACGCATCGTCGCCCATTCCCAGCCCTCCGCCTCGCAGGCTTCTCACCGCCCATCCATGGCCGTCCCAAACTGGTGTTAATTTTCTCAGCTGTCACCATCCTCGGCAGGAGGTGTGCAAGACACGCGGAAAGTTGCGCGATCGAGGCGGACCGCGCGCGATCCAGCATTGCAAGACTAGGCAGGGGTGGCTAGACAATATCCCGCCCCTCCCCCGTTCGCACCCCGACAATTACCGTGTGGCTTTTAGAGCGAGGCGATGGACCCCTCCCCCCGCCCTCTATGTTCAGTCAAATCGCGTGTTGCCTGATGGAGAGAACGTGCGCACGCACCCATGTGACGTCGTAGGCGCGCCTCAAGTGGCGCACGCGCGGTGTAGGCCCGCGCGCCGCCTCCTACTCGCCTGCCGACTGTCACGTGCCCGCGGTTTGCCCCCCTCTCTCCCCCCCTTCTCATTTTCGCGCTTGCTCTGAGAGCTTTGTCTGAGGTCGCTCGCGGCTACGTAAAAGAACGTTCTGGAATTCCCGCTTCTTCCCTGCCGGTCGCCCTGCCACACACACTTCGTTTTGCGGGGGAGGGTGTCTGTGTGAGGCGGTTAACAGTTGTAGCCCGTTGTTTGCGTTGATCGAGTTTGCAGCTTCTCCCAACTGCCCCCCCCGGTCGTTCACTCGAAGCGCTTATGCGTACGCTGGACTCGGCAGCCCCGCTGCCTCGGGCGGCGGTGTGGCGCTTTCCCCTTTCTCTCCTTCCTTAAGCCACTTTTTATAGGTACTGTGACGGGCGCCAGCGGGACACTGTCAGCCCCCATGAGCCCCGGGTCGGGTGCCTGCCGAGGAATGTGGAAGCTCGTGCGTGTCCGCTTCCTTGGGCTGGGCTGATCAGGAGGGAGGCTTCGCCCGCCTGGCGCAAAGCCCTGAGGGGCGACAAGGCCGCCGCCGCCGCCTTCTCCTCTGCTCTTTCGGAGACAGATGCAGCTGCGGCTTCCGAAGGGGCCGCCCCGTTCTCTGGCTCTTGCCGCTTTGCGCCTGCTTCGCCTCTTGTTAAGGCAGGGCTGGTCTTTGTTGCTGGCAGCTGGCTGTTAACGTGAGAGCGGGATCCCGTTAACGCTTCACCTCCGCGCCCCGATCGCGCTCAGCCAGTCCCAATTGTCCCCCAATGTTTTCATACCGTCGCTGCCTCCTCATCCATCCCGAGCAAGGTCGTTCCTCGAAACAGCGCATATTCTGGCTTTGTTTTTTCACGACCCGTTCGTTCAACATCTCTTCCTCTCTATCATATTGGCCATTGCTACGTTCGTTATGTGTTACCCTTTGAAGGCGAAAGAAGGGGGAGTTTGCTCCCAGCCACGTGGAGAAAAAAAATGTTTCAGGCTATATTGCCTCGATTATGTGGCATGATGTCGAGGATCGTGTGGCTTATATACATTGAAATAACGTACGTCTTCACAGTGCCTCTGTGTTATCCTGAATTAGGCACACCATAATCTACTACAAGCCATGTTTGAACACACTGGCCATTTAAACATTTTCTAATGCATTTTGCTTGCTGTGGTTGCAGCCTGTTTGTTGGACTTTTATTTTATTTGCTTTGAAATATTTTTAATGGTTATTTGCTCTGTTTTAAAGTATGTCACTTTGGGCACCTCAACAGCTGCAAATTGAGAACATACATATTTAGATTTTTTTTTTTAAAGAACCAGCCAGTAGGAAATTATTCTGAACTTGGGTCACCTCAAATTTTTTTTTTTTTGAAAGAGCAGCCTAAAGTGACTGATTCTTGGAGACATCATGGTGGCCTAAATCACATGTTTTGCTAACACACATAATTTGAAGGACACTTATTCAAAACAACTTCTCAGGTTTTATTTGGACACCCTGCTTTGTGTTCCCTCGGGCCACAAAGCTTGGTTTCAAAACTGTACAGTACAATGCCAATCACCCAAATCACAACCAGCATATCCATGGGAATTTTCAGAAGATAATTTATGTACAACAAATGTGAAATTACTGTATTGTTATTTGGTGGGCAAAATCATAAATGAACATCACAATTTCTCAGCCCTCAAATCTCAACATATTGTTGCTGGGGAAATGCGATTTGGAAAGGACTTTCATCACTTTCTGCTGAAATTGAGTTACCTAAGCGAGCAAGGAGGGAGGTGCACATAGACTTTATACAAAGAGCTTTACAGAGAATACAACTGATCTGTGCCCAAAGGGGCTTACAAGCTGAATATTGACACAGGAGTGACAATGGGGTGGGGGAAGGAGGTAGGGGAAATAAGCAATTGTTTCAGGTATGTACATGTACAATTTAGTCATGGGCGTATCCCAGCTAGTCTTGAGAATTTGGCCCAAACTGTGTGCTTAAAAAAAACCCAGGAACAACGCAATCCAACTTAACTTTTGTGCCAGTGTAACCAGTGGTGCGAGGCCAGCGGGTGGCGCAGTGGGTTAAACCGCTGAACCATGAGCTGTTGATCAAAAGGTTGGCAGTTTGAATCCGTGACGGGGTGAGCTCACGTTGCTTGGCCAGCTCCTGCCAACCTAGCAGTTCCAAAGCATGTTAATGCGAGTAGATAAATAGGTACTGCTTGCGGGAAGGTAAACAGCGCTCCGTGTTCCAGCTGCATGCTACGCGTTGCGGCAAGGAGAGTCATGCCGGCCACATGACCACGGAGGTGTCTTCGGACAACGCTGGCTCTTCGGCTTTGACATGGGGATGAGCACCACACCCTAGAGTCGGACACGACTGGACTTAATTGTCAGGGGTCACCTTTACCTTACCTAACCAGCGGTGCAGTGAGAACGGGAGGCCCCAGAACGGAAAAGGGATTCAAGTCCCCTTTCAATTCCTCTTTTTTGGGGAGGGTTTGAATCCCTTTTCCGTTCTGGGGCCTCCTCGCTGCGCTGCTGGTTACACCGGCACAAAAGTTAAGTCAGATTGCGCTGGAAGTCTTTAAGAGCAAGTACCTATGCACATTCACTTGGAAGTAAGCCCCACCATTGAGTTCAGTGGGATTTACTCCTATGTGAATGTGTATAGGATTGCAGCCTAAAGCACTTGCAGTGTAAAACTTAGGTGTGAAATAGCTCTTTTGACTCATAAGAACATAAGAAGAGCCCTGCTGGATCAGGCCAAAAGCCCATCTAGTCCAGCTTCCTGTGTCACACAGTGTCCCCACCAGATGCCTCAGGGAGCACACGAGACAACAAGATACCTGTGTCCAGTCGCCACTCCCTTGCACCTGGCACAGAGAAAATCCACTTCTAAAAAAACCAGGAGGTTGCTTATGGCTTGTAACCTGTGATGGTCTTTTCCTCCATGAATTTGTCCAAACCCCTTTTAAAGGCATCTAGGCCAGGTGCCATCACCACATCCTGTGGCAAGGAGTTCCACAGATGAATCACACGCTGGGTAAAGAAATATTTTCTTTTGTCTGTTCTAACTCTCCCTCCACTCAATTTTAGTGCGTGTCCCCTGGTTCTGGTGTTGTGCGAGAGGGAGAAGAATTTCCCTCTATCCACTCTCTCCATCCCATGCATAATTTTATAAGTCTCAATCATGTCCCCCCTCAGGCGCCTTTTTTCTAGGCTGAAAAGCCCCAGACGCTGTAGCCTTTCCTCGTAAGGGAGGTGCTCCAGCCCACAAATCATGCTGGCCGCTCTTTTCTGCACCTTTTCCAATTCAACTATATCCTTTTTGAGGTATGGTGACCAGAACTGGACACAATACTCCAGATGCGGCCTTACCATCGATTTGTACAAAGGCATAATGATATTGGCCGTTTTATTCTCAATCCCCTTTTTAATGATCCCGAGCATGGAATTGGCCTTCTTCACAGCCGCCGCACACTGGGTCGACACTTTCATCGACCTGTCCACCAGCACCAAGATCTCTCTCTTGATCTGTCACAGACAACTCAGAACCCATTAGCGTATATGTGAAATTTTGGTTTCTTGCCCCAATGTGCATCACTTTGCACTTACTTACATTGAAGCGCATCTCACTTGTTGGTAGTTGGATTTAATGTGGTTGGTGACAGTAGGCAGTACGGTTTCTTGCTGTTTCCTAGCTGCCCATCCTTCTAACACTAGCCCTGTCTGCTGCCCAGTGAAAATGACAAGATGGGATGGAACCATTTTCATCTACCTTTAAAAAAAACCCCAGACTTTTACTGTGCACATCAGTGTAGGCAGGGTGGCAGCCCTTGAGACAGAGGAGCAAGTGAGCCAGCCCAGTCCCTCAGGCTCTTAAAACACTGAACTACTGCAGTTTGTAAAGTCCCACCTTGGAGACTCCCACCTCCATAGAACTCCCTCTGCTGCTAGGTCTGTTGTGTGCCCAAAATGGCACTGGGAAGAAGAATTAACACTATGTTTAATAGCTACATTGTGGAAAGAGTTTGTGCCTCTTGGCATTGAGGGGTCAGGCAGACTGGCACTTCCAGATGTGGTTTTTCATTAAGTCTTCCCTTCCAGTGCAAAGTACCCCCACTCCCCTTTGCTGAAAGCTATGATTCCCAGAGCAACGTACTGTATTTCAGGATGACAACGGAAAAAGCATGATTATTTCTTTATAATGCTTAATGCATGAAGAACAGGATTAGCTCTAGTATTATGCCAATAAAACATATTGAAAATGAGTTTCTCAATGGCTGATGACAGCAGACCCATGTCTTTGAGTGCAGCTCTGTTCCAGGTGTAAAGTGGCAAATGAGGGTGTAATTTAAAGGGAGTTGCTGAATCTTCTCCATGCCTACTGCCTTTGTCCCTGACCCCCAGGCACTTTTCTCTCACATTGATACCTGATTGGCTGGCAAAGTGAAACTGAGAAGGAATTGCTATTTTTGTATTGTCTTGATTGTAATAGCCATTGGTTGAATGATAAATGATGTGTCATCTTGGTTTGTTTAAATGAATGTCATTTTAGTTGGCATCTTTTTATAGATTGAAGGGCATTTTGAGTTTGTGTAATAGAGAAACAGCTCACATATTTTATAAGTGCCAGCTGCCATGATGACAGTCCCATTTTTGCATGCGGAGTACTCCCTCTGGCAGGTACTGAAGCCCACATTACTCATTTTTTTTCGAAAGATGTGAGAGCAACACAATGATTCCCGCAGCCTCTGCAACAGCCAGGCAACAATGGAGCAGGCCAAGCCCCAAATCCTATAACTTAACTAGCAGCGCAATCCTATGTAACTCTTGCACCGATGTAACCGTAGATCAACCGGTATAAGTGCGCTTATGCCAGTGTAACTTGCCGTACGCTGATGTACACAGGACGAACACCAGTGTAACCCCCCTCGGACGCCACGCATGCACAGTTCGGACGCAGGACGGACTCCAGTGTAACTCCGCTGGCGCAAGGGACATTCCAGGGGTGTCTGAAGCCCCCGGAATGCCCCCTACGCCGGCGAAGTTGTGCTGGTGTCTGTCCTATGTCCAAACTGTGCATGCACGGCGTCCAAGGGGAGTTACGCTGGTGTCGTCCTGTGTACGGCAAGTTACTGTCAAGTGTGTCTTGGAAATTGAAGTATATATAATGTCCACTGGACTACCTGCATGTACATATTTGTTTCTACTTTCAAGAAGTTCTAAAAGGTTTTTCACGTTACAGAAGTCATGCTGATTCTTCCGCAGCAAGGACATTTTTTGGCAAGTTTATTAATTCTAACTTCAGTGCCTTCTACCAATTTAACAGATGGCTAACAGGGCTGTTTCTTTGATTTCATTCTAAGAATTGGGTGTTATGGTGGCTACCATCCAATCATCTGGGAAAGAGGCCAATTTTTGTGACAAGTTGTATATTTTTGTTATAAGACTAGCAATTTTACACTGGAGTTCTTCAGAACTCTTCGCTTTCAAGACCTAGCAACTTGTAAATTGTCTAGTCTAGTAGTTTATTCCTTATCTTTTTCCTCTTCAGTTTTGTTCATCAGATAAGGTGGTAAACATGTGTTTACACTAACACTATACAGTACAGCCTGCAGGTAGAGACATCAGGGGTGGTCAACCTTCCACCATTAGGGCCTCTGTGTTCTTAAGGGTCGAAAACAGAATCTTGGCAGCTGCAATTGCTGATGGTGCTGCTAAAGCAGCTGCACCTGCTGAAATGCCCTCACCTATACCATTAAAGGGGAAGGAGCATTCATGTTGAAAGGTTGGCCACCCTTGACTTACATGACTCAACAGTCTTCCATTTAAATTTTAAAACATTTCCTGCACATAAAATACAGTTGTTATAGAGAAGGGTTCTAGCCTAGCTCCCTAATATGCTAGCTTTTTGTGTGCAGCCATTTTTTCCATGGAGGAACATTCTCGCATGTGAGCATTCTCTGGAAGTCTGAGGTAGAGCAGTAGAAAGACTTTGTTATGGTTTCATCTGCTCTGTGTGAGAAGTAGGCCAATCTTCTTCATATGTCCTCCCTAAAAAGAAAAAAAAAACCTATGCATCTCACATCTTCTGCAGTTAGGAACAATGCAAATAATTCACTTGATTTTGACTGCTTGATTTCTCTGCAGTCTCTATTCTTGTTCACTAACAGCGCAATCCTGTGCAACTTTACACAGCTGGCCTAAAGGACTGGCAGCGGTATCCTGAGCCTGTTCCCTGGCCACACCAGCGGGGCCTGGGAAAACCTTGGGAAAGAGGACATTTGTCCTCTTCCCCGAGTATAGGGCTGCCCGAGGCCAATGGGCCTCCTTGGATGTACGCCAGCTCTGAAGCTGACATACATCTGAGGCGGCGGGGTAAGGCCCAATTGGGCTGGGAAAGGGCCTGGGATATTGGTGGAGTGTGCCACTCATAACCCCATCCTCCCCCAGCCCAGGTGTCTCCCAGCATCACCATCTGGGACCTGTCAGCCAAGTAAGAATGGAACCACTGCAAAGCAGTGCCCTCAAGTCCCAACTTGGCCAGCCGGCCCAGAAGGATACCATGGTCGATGGTATCGAAAGCCGCTGAGAAGTCCAAAAGGACCAGCAGGGATGCACTCCCCCCTGCCCAGTCCTCGGCGAAGATCATCCAGCAGGGCAACCAAGGCTGTCTCTGTCCCAAAGTCCAGTCTGAAGCCGGACTGAGATACTCTTTCATCTAGTATCTCCTGGAGCTGAGACCACCCCCTCAATCACCTTACCCAAGAAAGGAAGATTGGAAACTGGCCAATAGTTAGTTAAATTGGAGGAATCCAGAGATGGTTTTTTCAGGAGGGGGTGCACAGTTGTGGTCTTCAAGATGCTAGGCATCACTCCGTCCCACAAGGATTAATTCACAATGGGTTCCACCCAATCGGCCAGACAAACCTGCGCAGATCGTATTAGCCAAACTGGGCATGGGTCAAGCGGGCAGGAAGACGGTCTCAAACTACAGAGGACCCTATCCACATCCCTCAGGCTGTACAAGGTGAAAAGAATCCATAATGATGGAATTGACAGATGCCGTAGGGACAACTTCTGGAACTGTTAAACCAGAGTCCAAGTTGTGGCGAATCTGAGTGATTTTATCTGCGAAGTGCTGTGCGATCTCATTGCAGCAGTCTGTCGAGCACTCCAACTCACTCGCTACAGGAGCAGAGTCGAGCAGATCCCAAACAACTCGAAAGAGCTCCACTGGTCGGCTGCTTGCAGACGCAATGGTGGCAGAGAAAAATGCCTTCGCTGCCATCGCTGCCATGGAATAGGCCCTGAAATGGGCCCTGTGTTCAGTCAGATTCATCACATGTTTTCCTCCACTGTTGCTCTAGGTGGCGGCCCAGTCGTTTCATTGCCCACAGTTCCTCAGTAAACCAAGTTGCTGCCTTGGCTCAATGGCGAGGTCTTTCAGGAGCAATCTGATCCAAGGCTCCAGCTGCCTCCCCTTACCACAGGGCAGCCAGCGCATCAGATGAATCACTGACCTGGGAAGCGGAGAAGTCCCCCAGAGCCCTCAGGAAACCATCCGGATTCATCAGTCTCCGGGAACGGACCATACAATTTGGTCTCCCAGCTCTGCAGGGGTGATTAAACGTTGCCAGTCTAAAACTCACCAAATAGTTATCCGCCCAAGATAAAGGCATGATTTTAATCTCCTTCATAGGCAGATCACCATCCAGTGAACACCAAGTCCAGTGTGTGTCCCACACCATGCATTGGTGCCGTGATCCACTGAGACAGGCCCATGGTCACCATGGCAGCCATGAAGTCCTGAGCCGCCACTGTCTCAGGGGCCTCAGCATGAACATTGAAATTCCCCAGCACTAACAGGCGTGGGGAATCCAATGCCACCGCCAAGACCACCTTGGTCAGCTCACATAGGGAAACCGATGGGCAACAAGGTGGACGGTACACCAGCAGCATCCCCATCATGTCTCGCCCCTGTAGCACGATGCGAAGACACTCACACCTAGCACACTGTGGGACAGGGTATCCAGTGATGGCGATGTAATCCCGATAGACCACAGCAACACCACTCCCTCACCCCTGTAGCCGGACACAGCTAGGAAAGGTTCACACCACCAGCCGCATCCAACCAGGTCTCCGTAGGTAATGCAAGCCAGGTCAGCACCCTCCTCCAGGATTAAATCCTGGATTAGGGAGATATTATTGTTAACCGACCTGGCATTTAACAGCAGCAGTTTAAGGCCACAGGGGTTTCTCCCAGGTACTCCCTGGTTGCCGACTTCTTTATATCCAAGTTTAAATGTGTATTTTAAATGCGATAGTAACATCACATTTACTATCATTGGCATTATAAATGAATCATTTTCTGGAAGCCAAAACAAAGCAGCTTGTTAGCACATGGAATGAGATGTGATCCAAGCAGCTAATTTAGGCCCACCCAAAAATCTGGACATGGCAATGGGATTTATTATTATTATTATTATTATTATTATTATTGCTTTGACCAGCAGGCTTCTATGTCTAATCACACTGCTTTTTCAAAGTCTCCCTAGTTTCCAAAAGGGTTGTTGTGTGGCATGCAAGGCAAAGTTCAAAGACCTCCATAAAGCTAGTTTTACGTTTCTCTGGATCCCAGCCAAGAAAGGGAGATTTCCTTCTTCAAATAGAAAATGCTAACTATGTCATGAGATCAACTTCAACAGGTGACAGAAGACAGTAGTAAATGTGGAAGAACAAAGATATGTGGTAATACATTTAAGGTGCAATCCTGCTTGTTCAGCATATACAGCATGCAGAACATAAGAACATAAGAACATAAGAACATAAGAAGAGCCCTGCTGGATCAGGCCAAAAGCCCATCTAGTCCAGCTTCCTGTGTCACACAGTGGCCCCACCAGATGCCTCAGGGAGCACACGAGACAACAAGATACCTGTGTCCAGTCGCCACTCCCTTGCACCTGGCACAGAGAAAACCCACTTCTTTAAAAAAACAAAACAAAACAAAACAAACAAACAAAAAAACCAGGAGGTTGCTTATGGCTTGTAACCTGTGATGGTCTTTTCCTCCATGAATTTGTCCAAACCCCTTTTAAAGGCATCTAGGCCAGGTGCCATCACCACATCCTGTGGCAAGGAGTTCCACAGATGAATCACACGCTGGGTAAAGAAATATTTTCTTTTGTCTGTTCTAACTCTCCCTCCACTCAATTTTAGTGCGTGTCCCCTAGTTCTGGTGTTGTGTGAGAGGGAGAAGAATTTCCCTCTATCCACTCTCTCCATCCCATGCATAATTTTATAAGTCTCAATCATGTCCCCCCTCAGGCGCCTTTTTTCTAGGCTGAAAAGCCCCAGACGCTGTAGCCTTTCCTCGTAAGGGAGGTGCTCCAGCCCACAAATCATTCTAGTCGCTCTTTTCTGCACCTTTTCCAATTCAACTATATCCTTTTTGAGGTATGGTGACCAGAACTGGACACAATACTCCAGATGTGGCCTTACCATCGATTTGTACAAAGGCATAATGATATTGGCCGTTTTATTCTCAATCCCCTTTTTAATGATCCCGAGCATGGAATTGGCCTTCTTCACAGCCGCCGCACACTGGGTCGACACTTTCATCGACCTGTCCACCAGCACCCCAAGATCCCTCTCTTGATCCGTCACAGACAACTCAGAACCCATTAGTTACCTCAGAGAAACCACGATCGCTTACCCCTTCCTCCTACCAAGCACACAACACTGCATGCAAGCTGTGCACTTCAAAGATAAGCCATTCTACACTGCCACTAAGAAGAGCCAACATCTTGTTCTCCTTGGGTCTCTGGGAGCAAAACTACCCCTTTCATCCACCCACTGCCCACCCCGGCAGCAGGATGCTTCTGGAAAGCCGACAGAAGGGCCTTGCTTCGGATTGTATAGGGTTGACTGTGATGCTGCGTGCTTGATAATGTGATAATGGTTTAGTGCAAAGGTGGCCCAGGACATGTACATAGTTTTTTTTTTTTACACACCCAGTGTCAAGTCTAATCAGGTACTGGAGAATTTTGCGGATACAGGGGGGGGCCTGTATCCGCGGATTCACTTATCCGTGGATCCGCGCCCCGCACCCACTACCTTCGTGTGTGTTGTGCTGGCGCCAAGCCAGCATGGGTCTTCCTTAAACCAAATGCTATAAGCAGCAGTGTGCTGCTTATGGCACAGCATCTGAATGCTTATAGCAAGCAGCCTCAGTGCTAGAGAGGCTCCGAACGTTAACAGGAAGTGCTTACAGGAATCACAGGAATCGCGAAAATGGAAGTGCCCAAAAATCACCGGTTTTTGGCGATTCGAAGATTGGGGAGGCCTGCAGAGGGTCGCACAGGCCTCCCTGAAGCCCCCCCAAGCCCCGGTAAGTACAAAAACAGCTATTTCGGGGGCTTTTTCAGCGGTGATGGCGGCGATCCCTGGGATTGCCGCTGCTGCTGCCGTGCTGTCCACGCCCCTTAAGGGAGCAGGAGACAGCTTTCGGTTCCTATGGTTGGTCACGACCACTGCCGTACATGATTAGAAAATATAGACTCTCCACAACTGGTTCCCCCCAGCAAACCTCCATCCAGCAGCTCTCACAACTGGAATAACACCCCCCCCCCCCCAACACACATCTCACTTGCCATAGGCAGACTCTTCACTCTGGGTACTCATCCTACCACCAACGGGCTTTATTTGGAAGAGGACACAGAAGAAAGTCTGAGCACTGAAAATCAAGTTAATGAATACTTTCCCTACATGAGTGGGGGCCTTCTAGGTTGTGGTACCCAGTTTGTGTAACTTCTTCTCTTAGGAGATTAGAATTGCTCCTTTACTGCCAACATTCCAGGGAGGGGGTTAAAACGTTTTGTTCTGTTTAGTCTTTAGTTGATGAGCTGTTTATTGCATTGTTGGTTTTTGCCATTTCTTTTGCTTGGTTATTGTTTTATTGTGCCATATTATTATGTCAGTGGTTCCCAAACTTTTCTGGCTCACAGCTTACTCCAGTGGCTATTGGCCACGGTTCCCCATTAAGTTACCGCACCTCAATTACCCCAATAATTGGGATGAAGGTATTCTAATTATAGAATGTTACAAAATAAAAATATAGCAGTTGTTTAATTGGTTAAAAAAACTATTGTTTTATTTACAAAAAAAAAAAAGATTCTGAACAACCTGTTTTAACACAGGTAAGTTTAACCACACAAAATCCTAGTGAGACGGATGTGCTTGTTTTTCCTTGCATAGCTCATCAAATCTTGGTGTTATTTTTGAGATCGCAACACGCATTTCTTTTTCAATGTTAACTTTTGACCTATATTTCGACTTAATCACTGCAACTGCTGAGAAGCCAGCTTTACAAAGGTCAGTAGTAGCAAACTGGATCAAAACACACAGGGCTCTCTTACTTATCACTGGGTATTCATCTTCAGTTTGGCACCAGAACTCAGGCAATGACTGAGACTGGAACCTTACTTTCAATGTTGAGTCAGTTGATACATCAATGAGCTGTTCTGCTTCCTTGATGTTGAAATGCGGAGGTATCTCGGCATTGAAGGGGTCTCTCACCCATTTTATTGGCTCCACTTCATCCTCTGGGAAATATTTTTGTAGATAAAGATGCAGTTGTGACAAATACTGAACAAAAACTGTGCTCAGTTCCTCCTTTAAACTTATCTCATTTGCTTGCAGAAACTGATCCAATGAAGGAAACCCTTTATAGTCACCTTTGCTTATGCTGCTTTTCCAAAAGATTACTTTCTTCTTCAACCCAGCGACTTTGTCTGAAAGCTGCAAGATATTTGTATTACTGCCTCGCAAGGACTTGTTCAATGTATTCAGTTTTTCAAAGAGGTCAGAAAGAAAAGCCAATTGTATTAGAAAGTCTGAGTCAATAAATTTGTCAGCCAAACAATGTTCTTCATCATGTAGATAAGAGTATATTTCATTCCTAAGCTCATACAGCCTAAGCAGGGAGTTGCCGAGAGATAGCCATAGAGAACTGCTGTAGAACAAGAGGCATGAATGTTCAGCACCCATGTCATCGCACATCTTGGCAAAAAAACTTGCTTTCATTGGTCTTGTTTTAATAAAATTTACCACTTTAATGACTGTTTTCAGAATATCATGCAGTTCTCCGCTGAGGTTTTCTGCTGCCAGTGCTTCCCCGTGCATTATACAGTGTGTCCAAACAGCATTAGGTGCTTTGGACCGTATGCGAGCTTGAAGTCCTTGGTAGCATCCTGCCACTGAATGATCCCCATCAGTACAAACTCCAACACATTTCTCCCAGTCCATCTGATTCTGCACCATAAAATTGTCCACAACCTCAAACAAATCTTCACCTGTATTTCCACCTTTCATTTCTTTAAAGAACAGCAAATCCTCAACAATTTTTTTTTCATTAACAAACTTGACATAGCAAATAAGATGGCTGTCTTTGTGGTTGTCTGTTGCCTTGTCCAATTGGAGTGCAAACTCCTTGCCTTTTAAATTGCAAATGAGCTGGTCGTTAATATCTTCAGCCATATCATTTATCCTCTGGCTGATTGTATTATTAGAAAGAGGCACTTTGAGCAGCTGTTTACCCACATCTTCACCAAAGACAGCAATAGGCAGAATTAGCTCTTCTGCAATTGTGTGAGGTTTTTTCGACTGTGCAACATGATAGGCCACTTTATAAGAAGACAGGAGGGCATTAGTATTAACTTTGGATTGCTCTGAGAAAGTAGACTGTTGTAGTTTGGCTTCTTTAAGTTTCCTTATACAAATATCTCTTGGCTTTCCAACCACATTTGGGTGAAGACTTTCAAGATGACGCTTTAGTTTACTTGGAAGCACTGATTTTGCAGCCACAACTTTTAAACAGATATCACATTGAGGACGTTCCTCATTCTTAACCTCTACACATGTGAAGCCACAATCTAGATAGCTGTCCTTGTACTTTCTGCACTTGGCTTTTCGTTTCCTGCTCTCTTTCTCTTCAGAAGAACGTGGGACTTCACTTTGCTCAGAGAAACTTGAACTTGGTATTAAAAAGCTCTTCACTGTGTCCAAACTAAATGCGTGGAGCTCGCTGGAGCTTATATGTGCTCGCTGAATGTTCTGGAGAGATCCAGGAGCTGATCCACATGGCTTTGATGTCTCAAAAAAGCAGAACAAACATTGAATTAAATTTAAGTAATTAAATAAAGTAGTGTACCTGTGCTAAAGAAAAGCAACAGAGAAAGGCTGCTGCCTTTGTGATCTGTAAGCTTCAAGACAACATCTAACTTGAAGCTCTTAGAAACAGAATACTGGATGAGATTGGATTTTTGGCCCAATACAGCAGGGCATTTCTTATGGATGCATTCTGGTTTACAGTATGACAGCCTCTACAGGTCTGACACTGAAATTCTCTGTTTGCATTTCTTGTGAAAACATACTCACGAGCATTTGAGATGAGGTTTGGCAGGGGCTGTGCCAAGGATCCCCCACATGCACAATATTTACTCCTAACTGGGCAGAGAAGATGAAAACAGTCTTAATAATAATTGAGATTGGAATTCCTCCTGAAATAGCCTCTAGTCTAGAGTCTAGTGCAGTGATGGCGAACGCGTGGCACGGGTGCCGCTGCCGGCATGCCGAGCCGTCTCTGTGGGCACGCCGTGACTACAGTCATACACTGTAGTCACGGCGTCGGCTCCCCCCTTCCTTCCCCCAGTCCCGATCACAACAAAGAGGTCGCTGAAGTATGCCTCTCGGTCCAGCTGACGATCGGATCGGCTTGCCGTGTGTGTGTTGTAGAATTGTAGAATTCTACAATTGTGGGCTGCTTGTGAGGAACTTCTTCCTGGCGAGGCTTCCGTGCCTGCCGCCAGCTCACCCTTTCCCTCCTTTGCACCCGCCACTCTTTCCTGAGCCCGCTGCGCACAGCCCTTATCGGCGCGGCCACTTCTTATTGCGCTGGTGCACGAGGCTGATCATTCATTCGGCTACCTTCGGGTGAGCCGAGCGAAGGCTTGGACTTGCACACGCCTGCTCAATATGCAGACTCCAGGACTTGTGTGCTTTCTTCATATTGTGTAGGCTTGCGCGTGTCTGAGCCTTCACTCGGCTCGCCCGAAGGTAGCCGAACAAATGCTCGGCGTCGCGCACCTGCGTAGTTAGGAGCAGTGGCTGCACCGCGCGAGGGCTGGCTGTGCACGGGGGGCTCACTAAAGAGAGTGGTGGCGGGTGCAAAGGAGGGAAAGGGTGAGCTGGCGGCAGGCACGGAAGCCTCGCCAGGAAGAAGTTCCTCACAAGCAGCCCCCCCACACACACACAGCAAGCCGATCCGATCGTCGGCTGGACCGAGAGGCATACTTCAGCGACCTCTTTGCAAGGACTTTGAGCGGCACGAGAGAAAACCAGGCGAGCTGGGCGTGAAGGAGGGAGAGCTGGTAGGAAAGCCCCTCCGGGAAGCAGCTACTCACAAGCAGCCTGCCCCTGACAAGGCAAGTGGGCTGCAGTCTCTGCAGAGGAGTGTGGAGGAGCTCTGGCATACTAGCAACAGCCTGAAGGAGGGGAACAATGGTGGCCAGCACGTGTGCGGCACGCTTAACCCCTCCTCTCTCCCAATTCTACAACTCCGCAAAGGTTTGGAGCGATTGTTTCGCCCTCTGACTCTATTTTCCTCCCCTCTCCTTCCCCACTTGCAGCATGCATAGTTTGCACTGTGATTGAGGGCTGTTGCTGTTCATTGAAGCTGCTTTATTCACACACTGGCAGCACAATCCTATGCATGTCTACTCAGAAGTAAGTCCCATTGCATTCAATGGGGCTTACTCAGATTGCAGCCACAGAGAGAGAGAGAGAGAGAGAGAGAGAGAGAGAGAGAGAGAGAGAGAAAGAGAGAGAGAGGATATGCTTCTCAGTGCATCGAGGGAGGGATAAAATGGTCCTTTTCATCCAAAATGATTGGCGATGGGAGCAAAAAAGTTTTGGAAACAGAGGGTTTTCTTTTTTAGATTTGGTTGGGAGACAGGGAAAATATGAGTAGGAGATTTTTTTTTTGCAATGTTCTCTCCAGTGGTGAGTGGGGGGGGGGGAGGTGTGCCTCTGCAAAAGGTAGGAAATGGAGTTTTAAACGTTCACGTGTGTGTGTGAGTGAGTTAAAGTGAGAGGAATATATTTCTAATTACATCCAGTCCTGGAGCAAGGTGAACTTGCAAACACAGTATCTGCCCCCCCCCCTTAAAATATTGGTGCTGAGCGGGCAATTCAAGGAAGGAGGGTTTCTGGGTCACATGGGAGGGTTTCTGGGCCGGAAAAATGGGGGGAGGAATGGGCCACCCCAGAGAAGTGGTATTTCTGCTTGGGCTGTGGTAGGAGGCACAGGCTCACAAAGCGTTTTGTTTTCTTCAATATGTACTCTAATCATCTTTAAAAAATATCCCAGTGTGGGTCTTACCAACTCTGCTTGTGTGCAGTGCTCATTATTATTAATTACTTGTGCATTGGTCATTATTATTCATTAATTATTAATTTAATTCATTGTGTGGCCTGGTCTATGGGATCAAACATTAACGGTATTCAGGTTTAATTGCAGTGTTGGCACTTTGAAATAAATAAGTTGGTTTTGTGTTGCAGTTTGGGCACTCGGGCTCAAAAAAGTTCGCCATCACTGGTCTAGTGTGTTGGTGATGAGTGGATCGCTGGGGTGAGAATTCCCACATATGCCTCTTTCCCCCCCCCCCCCCCAAGACTCAGGAATAAAAGTGATGAACCTCTCAAGGAGGAAGGACCTCAAGCAAGAGAATGAGGCAGCAGCCCTATAGACACCACAATCTCACACCTCCGCTCCTGAGCTGGAGTCCTCTCTCTTACTCGTTTCTTTTTTTTGGGGGGGGGGTTGCAGTTTCTCCCCTCCCTTATACTGTCCCATCCTGCAAAGACTGCCCCCCTACCCCAAGGCACAGTAAGAAATGGATAGTCCCCAGCAGCTCTTTAGATCAAGGTGCGATCGTGATACTGAAAAAGCACCCTGCCTCTCTTTCCCCGCTGCATGGAGTGGCTCCAGCCAGCAAAGTGAAAGAGAAAAGAGACCTGCAAGGAGTCCGTCTGAGCAAAACTAAAGGAGCCCCATGCGGGAGTGGGAGTACAGGGGAAGGGGAGACAAAACCAATACCGTATTTGCAGTGGCATAGCTAGGGCATTTAACCCTGAGGGTTTTTAACACCCCTCTCCTCTATATGAGGTGCCCCTCCAGCCCAGTTCTCCGAGGAGCTGCACAGCCCTCTGCCACCCCGTCACCTCTTTTCGCCCCCCTATTGAAGGGAAAAGGAGATGTCTGTCCTGGCTGTGTTTGTAAGCCCCATTACATTCAACCAGGCTCACTCTCTAGTATCTGTGCCAAGGATCACAGCCTGAGTAATGTGTCTTTGTTAATGCAAAAATACAAGTCACACCCTTTTGTAGAACATTTAGAACTGGTGCATGCATCAAAAACAAAGATCTCCCACCTTACTGACTGACTGCTGAGAGGGGCAGTAGGGCCGAAGCTCTATGGGTGTGGGGCTGGGGAGGCGGCAGCTGCCGCCGCTCGGGCTTCTTACCTGGGAAGCTCTTGGAGGGCAGGCGTACTAGGAGGGCATGGGTACTAGGCTTACCAATAGGGAAATACTATCTGAAGCGTCTTCAGGAAGTTTCATGTGCTGCTGTTTCTCAGCCTTCACTTTGATGACATAGGAGTGGTCTGACAATACAGTATCAGGATGGACTATGGGAGCATCACTTGACAATTTCTCCATAGTTTCAGCATCCTTTTTATCCATCTCCAAAGTAACAGCATCTCTGTTGTATGTGACTCCTCCACAATGAGACTTTGGTTCATTTTCTTCCGATTCAGAACAAGACATGGTGACTTCCAACAACATGGCCTTCTCCTCTTGCCAGCATGATGTCTTTTCATCTACCCTAAGAGCAATGAACTCATCTTTCTGTTCGGTGTTCTTTACCTGGAAGAAAACATGTTGAACAATGGAATGTATTTGTTTGTTTATAATCTGCTCTTCCTCCAATGAGCTCTGAGTGGTATATGATTCTATCTTTACCATTCCGTCCAAACTTATTCCCTGTGAGATAGGTTTACTGTAGAAAGGTGGGATATCCTCAGCAGGAGCTTAGGTTAAGAGATAGCAATTGGTTCAAGGTCATAAAGAGCCCAATCCTATCCTTTCCCCTACCATAGCATGCAGCCATGCCAAAAAGGGCTGTGCTGTATGCTATGATGGGAGGGGGAAGATTGGGAGGTAAAATATTTTCCCTTACCCCTCCATAAGCCTCCTGATTGACAATGGGTTTCCTTGGACCTACACCAGCTCTTTAGCTGGCACAAGTCCAAGGAGACAAAGGGGGCGTCTAGTAAATCACCTGCACTGGGTGCCACCCTCTCCTGCCTCAGACGCCTCCCACCCCCTGTTCAACCCTCTCCCTGCTCCGTTCCACCTTGCCTGCTGATCTACCCGAGTCAGTGGGCCTTCCTCACCCCATCACTGTGCGCGGAGCCACTCTGGTGGCATTCTGGAAGTGCATGGTTTTGCACGCTGCTGGAACGCCGCTTGCAACAGTCGTAAAGCAGCTACCACAGCTGGAACACTAGTTCTGGCAGCAGTAGAGTACTGAGCTGCTTGAAGCTTGGCGGATACTGAACCCAGGTTTCCATTTATTTGAAAAATTCAGAACTTTCTTCTCTTGGAAACCTCTAGGCCAGGAGTTCTCAACTAGTAGTACGCGGAACACTGGGAGGTGGTATGCGGGCCCCTGCCGCCAAGATGGCAGCTACCTGGGGCCCCCGCACCACGGCAGAACCCTGGAAACGGAGGCAGGAGCTCTGCAGAGCCAGCAGAGCCCGAGAGCATGTGTTTCCAGGGCTGGAAAAGGCCCGTCTGCCCATGTCCCCTTACCTCTGCCTTCAGGCCTCTGGCATGGCCGAAAACCCGGAGCTGGCAATGATGTCATTGTCACTTACGTCCGGTGGTACTTGGTGCGGTGGCTGCCACAGAGGTTGAAGGGGTGGAGAACCCCTGCTCTAGGCCCATCAGCTTCTCCTGAGTCTTAGATAAATTTAGTAAATGAGTACTCTCTTGCTGTGCTTGTTGCACAGTTCTCTGTCTTTCCTGCTCATTTCTCCCTAATTCTGACATCAGAAGAACATGCTCCTCATCACCCACTTGGTTACTTGACTGTAACTTAATGTCTGTCTTCTGGGAAGGCATATTTCTGTTTTGACAGAACAGATGAATTTTGAACAGATAAATATTGGAGAATTTTTCTCTGCCTCTAGATGTTTGTTTATTCTTAGTCTTTCTTCTCCTCTGTCTAAAAACAGAAGGCAGAGAAAGAGGCTTGAAAGTATATGAACTGGGTAGAGTAATAGAGGACTTCTTGTGTAGAAGAACCTGATTTTTTTCTGTATTGCTGGTGTCTTTGGAAGGAAGTTGGCAGAGCACAGCAGAATTAGATGCAAGGGTGGAGAATCCCAAACTTGTTTCCATCAGCTTCCCTTCATTTTCTAAATATCTGTCCAGCTTTTCACTGCAGAAGACAGACTGGTTCTTCAAGGAGCCCTTTAAAATACCTGAATAAATACAAAATATGAAATGTGCAAAGTTGTCAAACACAACCTCCAAAAGTACAGGGGTTCCCATTTTAGCTTAAAAAGAAGTTTCCCTGAAAAAACAGAATAAAAGGCGCTGTCTACACCAATTTCCAGTTTTTCTTTACACAACAAATAAAGAAATAAGTTTTACCCAATAAGTTTAGAATTCAAAAGGAAGTTTGTTTTCCAGGAATATGGGCAAGTTATATACTGCATATTTTAATCAGGAATTTGATTATATTCTGCCTCTGGAGAAAATAGCCAGCACCTACCATTTACCACCAAAATGTGCCCTTACTCCTAACAGCATGACTTTGGGAAAGTGGTGGTGGTGGTAATGATTGAAAGAGGGATAAAACCAGTCATCTTGCCAACTGCAGCCTGTTTGACATAAATAACAGTGGGAACCATAGAATCAAGGCTGGCCTTATCTCAAATGTGATGGAACCGTGATAATTGGCGTGTTCCCTCCCATACAAATGCATATAAATAAAAAGATGGCAGCACCCATTTTCAAGTTCCTCATAAAAACTAAGACCATTGAAAATATACTATAAAATCCAGTGCTTACACTGCTTTTGGTAGAACTACCTTGCTGATACAATATCTGATGGCTTTACCAGAAACCAAGGTCTTCAGTTTTTAGTTTTAAAAGGAAAGTTTGTAGCCTTGAATGGCTGTGGAAAATACATGAAGATGGCTTCTGAGCTGTAAGCTAAAACCAATAGGGGTCAAAAGTACAGGGTCCCCTCCATATCCGCTATCCATGGATTCACTTATCTGCGGATAGCGGCAGCCCCCCCACCCCCCACTGCGTGCCCCACCGGCTATTATTTTACCTTAGAAGGTGGTCTGTGTCTTCCTTGAAACAAACGCTATAAGCAGCAGCAAGCAGCAAGCATGCTGCTTATAGCGCTGAAGCCAGCTGAGTGCTAGAGAGGCTCAGTCAAAGAACAGGAAGCAGGAACTGGAACTTCAGCAGCATGCTGCTGCTTATAGTGTTTGTTTCAAGGAAGACATACACGACCTTCTAAGGTAAAATAATGGCCGGTGGGATGTGCGGGGGGGGGCGTGGAGGGGGCATTTGCCCCTATCAGCAGTTCGCTGGTATCTGGGGGAGGCCTGGAATGGCTCCCCCGCAGATACCGTCCCCCCTGTATATCCATCGGCAAAATAACTGGACATTGCCCACTTACTAACCTTATTCCCTATGCTGATTGTCTTCTGTTCAGTTACACAATTCCTCACTAACCCCCCATAACAATGTGTAAGGTCTTCCTTTCTCTACATCATCCAAGTAACTGATATACAGATCTGTAAACTTCCTAATTTTACAACCAAAAGAGGCCTCCATCCGTGCAGGTCTAGAAAGGTCTGCAGAGGCCTGTAAGCCTCTCCAATGCGATTTAAAGTGACTTCCGAGAAGTCACCAGAAGTCACTTTAAATTGCATCGGAGAGGCCTACAGAGTCCCATGGAGGTGCCTGCAGGCCCTTTCAGGCCGGTGCCGATGTGGAACGCGCCTCTGGAAGCCTCCACAGTGAGAAAATGGGGCATTGGGTGCTGGACTCCAGCACCCCGTTATTCGCGGGCTGCTTCTGCAGATCCACAGATACTTTGATTCGCGGAAGCAGAATCCGCAAATAACGAGGCCCCGCTGTACATGCAGAACTGAACTCTTACCTTCCTGCCCAGAAGCATTGTGAAATTTTCCCTGCCAGCCCTTTATATTTCTAAAATCATATGTTTTTCTAGTTCTGGAAATAAAGGAAAGACCAGTATCTAGAAGCAAAGGCAAGGAGGGCAACAAAGCCAACTTATTAACCAATCACAAAATAATAAATCATACATGAATGACAACTATATTTTGAACTGAAAACTAGTTACTAGACTGATAGTTAAGAGATGCATGTACTGGAAACGGAACCCATTAGGTGAGAAGATTAAACAATAATACAGCACAACAAAAACACTTGAGTAACAACAAAGTTAGTTTTCAAGGATTCATTCTGGGGGGAAAATTAAAATAGAAACATTCATGGCTTCTTGGCCATACCTAGAGTCCAACTAACCTTTCCTTTCTAGAATTACCATATATTACAGTATTTTAAAATATATTCACCTTGAGAACTGGTACCTGATGCCTCAAATACATAATCCTTTGAAAGGCTCAGAGGCAGCTGCACTCCCAAATATTTTAGGTCAATGCTAAGTCCTGGGTCCACAGAACCCAGCTTCAGTCCCACTAGAAAAAGAAACACACCTTAAGTACCTTAGTTGCAAAAAAAGAGAAAAGGTATGAATAACCAACTACATCAGGGATGATTCCAAAAACCATTCATCAAACACCACTGAAATCAGTGAGACAAGTTGGGTGTGACTAATTAATTTCAATATGATTAAGTTAAAGACTTACTGTGAATGCAGGTAACAACACACAAATTATTAGTCATATTATTATAAAAGGCAAGAAAGACACTTATCTGAATATTTGCACTGCACATATCCTCACAACCATAAAAATGGCCATCAGTGTGAGCTTCACAGACATTTTTATCAATACTGGATAATATGTTCTAGGTAGTCATCATGATATCTATGGTGTCTACTTCAGGGGTGGCCAAATTGCAGCTTCTGAACCACATGTGGCTCTTTGACATATAATGTGCGGCTCTCGGAAATATTTGGCTGAGCTCCTTTTTGTATCACAATTTAATATAAAAGGTAAAGAAGAAGTTTTATTAAAGCTTTATAATTATTTACCAGGTATAAACTGAGAGTCCACTGGATTAAAACATAAGTTTTAAAACAAGGTGAGTAAATAAAGAATTTAAATGCTTCTTAAATATTGCGGCTCTCAAACATCTGAAGTTTATCGTATGTGGCTCTTACATTAAGCAAGTTTGGCCACCCCTGGTCTATTGCTTAAACACACCTTCCTGAAGATTGGGATGTATCACTTGTTTGTGCCTGAAGACCTTCAAGTCTTCTAAGAGCTTTGTTTCCAGCAGACGTAATCTAACTTGACAGTCTGCCAGAGAAGAAAAATATATTACTAAAAACACATCAAATGTTTAGAATGCAAATATACCATTTAAAAAATAGCCTTACGGCAGCTTTTGCAACAGTTCTGGGCAGGCACAGTCGTTCTAAGATGGCCTAGCGGCCAGATAAGATTATACCATTAGGCTGCAATCCTATGCACAATTACCTGGGACGTTAATTGAATTCAATGGGACTTGCTTCTGAGTTGACACGCATAGGAGTGCACTGCACACCTCTCCTTTACAGGACCATCCCATATGATTCATATCAATTATATTATGCTAAGTGTACCTGAATCAGGGGTCGGTAAGGAAACTACTTCTCTTTCCCCACAGTCATCAACAGTGTAACTATCAAGAATTTCCTACGGGAAACACAAAATAAATATTTTATATAAAACAGTAATCAAGCTTACACGAGAATCTTCCAGTTGCATAACAGCTGGAGAGGCACAGTGGCTTGGAGTGACATAGCAGCTAAGGCTGCAATCTGATGCACATTTACCTGGGAGTAAGCCCCACTGAATACAATGAACTTACTTCTGAGAACACATGCAGAGAATTGCACTGGAAGAGACTAAGCTGTGAATCTTGCCCATTTTGCTGCCCTTAGGCAAGCCACTCCTCACTCTGAACTGAAACATGTGGATAACAACACAGGCTTGCGCACAGTTTGCTTTCTTAAAAGTGAGACCTATTCTTGGGTACATTTGGAGTGCCAATTCCAATATTATTATTATTATTAGTAGTAGTAGTATTAATATTAGTATTAGTATTAGTAGTGGCATCGGTTTTGCCCTAGTTTTGGGGGTAAGGCATCACCACCTCATAATGCGAGTCAAGCAGCTTCCTCATGAGAAATCCGATGTCATATCTTCCTCACGAGGAAGCTGCTTGACTTGCATTATGAGGTGGCGATGCTGTACCCCAAAAACTAGTCATGATAGGGCAAAACCAATGTCATTTGGGAATCAGTGCCCCAGATTCATATAAAACCGCCATAACTTTTTTAAGAAGTTTTTTGACCCTCAAATTTGCAGGCCTGTATAATCTTTACCTTACAGGTTTGTTGAAGGGACTACATTCAAGCTAATACATGTTAAAGCTTTTACATTCCCAAAAGTGCTATATAAATACTTATAATATACAATTTCACACAAACCAGCTGAAGTAGATGGGTCTTGATATCTGCAAAATTCAAGGTCCGAACCATTATTCAGAAATAGTGAGACTAACAGCCAAATCCAACTTAAAGATTGTGTGTGTGTGTGTGTGTGTGTGTGTGTGTGTGTGTGTGTGTGTGTGTGTGTGTGTGTGTGTATATATAATATTATTATTTTGCTGGTGGAAGTTAGAGGCGGCCGTGTAACGGCCCACCTGCCTTCCAGAGACCAGCGGAGACCAGGATCAGGCGGACGCCATGTCCCTGCCCCCGCCTGGCTGGGTCTATGGCCACCCTCCCGGCTCCGCCGTCCCTCCCCCCCATCCGCCGACTGACTGAGCCGTCCGCCCGATCCACATTTACCTGGGTCTGGCGGCGGTCCGAGTCCTCAGCCGGTGGAGCAGGGCAGACTGGCCTTGCACCGGCCTGCCCTGCTCTAAAGTAATCCGCAAACGTGCTTTACGGCACGTTTGCTACTACTTTGGGTTATTCCGGGCGGCGGATCACTTGGTCTGCCGCCGGAACTTAAGTCGGATCGTGCAGTTAAGATTGCAGCAATATAGAGAACACAGAGAATATCCAAATGTAAGCATTTTTTTCCATCCCCAAAACTCTACATTTCACCACTAAGAAGGAAATACACCATCAGTTTTTAGTTTCAGAAGGAACAAAAATCTATGTATTGTTTGTTACATCTGCCTATATGAAAGATCTGTAGATTTACCTTTGCGGGAAATGATGCAAAGACGACCCCATCTACATCCTCAAGATCAAGCACAAACTCTGAACACGTAAGATGTGGTTTCAAAGGGACTTGCTGGCTTGTCATAACAGACCTTCTGGTGTTTTTTAGGTGCTGTCCAATCTCTGAGAACTTCAGTTTCTGTAGCCTTCCTCTTTCAACTGACCTTGATAACACAGCGTTTGGATTACTATCAACACCATTGCCCAACATAGGATTCTTCACTGCATTTGTCTTTTTTCCTTCCAAGATAAATTTGGCGGATGCCAAGGGCATAAGACAGGAATTAGAGGCATTTTTCATGATGGCATGGTTGCTATAAGTTTCAGGATTTCCCCATGGCACATCTTCGACTAAAGAACATTTCTGCTTTTTGGTTTCAGAAAAACATTTTTTAACTTTTGTCTCCATCTCTGCAAGTGGGCTAGACTAGACAAAATGTTATTTTCAAAACAGCCAGGCACAGAATTCACTGAATGATTCAAAGTAGATTTGTTTGTTGTACAGAGAAAACAGCCTGAAGAGCAGAGACCTTTACCATACCCTTAGTGACCTGATGGAAGGGTAATGGCATTTCGCCCATTATCCAATTTTAATATTTTTGCTTTAGAAGCACTCAACAGCCTAGTCTGGGGTTGCTTGTGGGATTAAGTTTCCATTCCCGTTCTTCCCATGTCACTGTGTTTCTTCAGTTACTTCTCCAGTCATCTCTACAGAAATATTGCTCTGCTTCTTTATCAGTTTCCTCCTGCTTCACAAGTATCCTCTCCGCACACACATTTGGCACATAATCAGAGTCATCTATTGACTCATCTTTAATGAAAATACTGGTGCCTCCATTTGAATTCAGCAAGGATTTCAGATGGGAGTCATGTTCACAAGGACTACTGGACTGAAAAAAAGAAAAGAAAAAAAAGCTAGACTAAAATTAAGTAATAGAGATATCCTGTTTTCAGTATCCTTTAAACATTCATATTACATATTTGTAGATAATTAAATGAAAAGAAATACAGTAATTGCATATCGTTTTGGCAGATCCCATCCATAGTTTGGAAGTGTCTCCCTTCCATAATTAAATGCACACCTTTTTCATAAGTCTCTGGACACTATAAACTCATTATACATTTTCATTTATACGCTTCTATTTTCAGTGAATTACAGCCTGATCCTCACTAACTTTAGAGTGGTGGAGCACGCTCTAAAGTGTCGCAAACGTAAAGCGTGTTTGCGACTACTCAAGACTAAAGCCCAAGCTACATTGTCCACGTCCGCGTTCTGTGCGTGTCTGGTGACCAGCCCCCAGGTCAAACAACAGGCTCTGATTGGCCGGACGTAGCGCGGACGCAGCAGAAGTCGAGCCCAACTCGAACACGCACGGAATGTGGACGCGGCCGTGGACAATGTAGCTCGGGCTTCAGGACCAGCAGCACAGAGGCTGGCAGCCCTCACTCCTACTGCAGCTGACTATCCCTGCTCCCTCCGGTGAAGGTAAGCCCTGCACTGACAGGAGGACAGGTCAATTTCTTCTCAAAAGCTGTATTTTGGTATGATGGAATTAGGTGCAGGATAGGTGTTTCTTCCAGCACAGAGAGACTTTAAAAAAACGAACAAGGAGGAGTAGAAAACTGGCTTTTAAAGATTGAAACGCAAAAAACGCAGATAGATAAAGGTAAGATAATTTCAAAACTACAGGAAGATAAACTACATCGGAGCAGTTCATTTTAATTACTGTACTACTAACACATCCACTGCCAACCGGACATATATTTATATAAAGGGGGAGATCCCAAGGCAGTTCATGATCGTGCAACACAACCTGTGTTGTTAAGATACCCCTCTTGCAGACTGCTACCAAACTTTGGAAGACTGCTACCAAACTCAGCAGAATCCTCACATATGTATTTAAAAGTTTGCATCCTCCCAACGTTTCAAACATCCAAAGCTTCAATGGAGGAGGGGTAAGTTAAAACTAAGAGCCACGCGGACACCAAGCCCAGCCTTGCGTCTCACCCTATTCCCCTCACACAGCCAATCCCAGACTCTGTCCCGCCCCATAGTGGATGTTAACGCCCCCCTCGCCCGATGCCGCAAAGGAGACGCCACAGGCTCCGCGAGGAAAGGGGAGGAGGTTGCTTGCAAAGGTATGCGCTCTGTGTTTGTATCTGAACGGACCAGGCGTAATCTTGAATTTCCCACCAGTCGTACTTCCGCCCGCGCCCCAACAGTTTACCTTGCGGCTGTCGGCGACCGGGAATGGGGAAGGACGAGGAGGACCCAAGGCTTTCCCACATACCCTCCCCTTCCTAATGATTTCACTGCGTGGGCAGACCCCGCTTGCGGCCAGGTGGAGCAGACCGTGCGCGCATGCGCGCCCGACTGCATGACGTAGATAGCTCGCGCCCTCCCCTGCGGCGAGCGTGCAGTGCGGGCGTACGAGCGGTCACGTGCCTCTCATTCATTTTTCCCCCCGCACCCCCCGTCTGAGTACCCCCTGTTAGGGTCGTATATAGGTGGGTGGTGGTGAAGGAAAGTTGTGGAGATGGCGTCCGCGTTGTCTCTATCTTGTTTCTCTCCCGGGGCGGGGAGTCGGAGGCAACCTCAACACAAGAGGCGCGTAGCCGCAGGCAGAAGAGTGTGCCTCCTCGCGCAACTGTTGTGTGTTGCAGGAGCTGCGCCCCACTTACTGACCCCTAGAGCACTGGTACGAAGCGCGGGGGCGAATCAGGAGAAGAAGGAACCCCTCTTGGAGTATTGATGTGGAAATGTGCTATTGTTTCGTACTGAAACTTCCTACTTACCATATATTTTCTTGTTTACTGAAATTGGTGCTTTAACGGTATTTTACAGATACTGTATATTTCGGCTGTGGTGGGGAAAACACGTACAGTACTGTATCTTGTACTGTATTGTGAAGACACAAAATGCACATACTGTGTTGTGAAGCTCTGGCCAATCACAGCTTCTTGCAAAAAAAAAAAAAAAAACAATACCAGGCACGTCTGTTAAGGAAATGGTATTGTCTAAAACTCTCTAGTGACTAGACTAGAGAGTTAAAGTTAAATTTTAATTAACACTTGAGGTGTTCCCAGGCCATGCCAGTGAACATAATTCTGGGATTTAATGAGGCCTATGAATTGGACTGTAAATGTATTTCTCTTTTGAACTCCTCTGCAGATGCATTCTGCCATCCTCCATCTAGCTAGCAGCAACTTCCTCATAATCCTGCAGCACAGCTAGGAAAAAGCAAGCCTGACTTTGCAATTGGAGGGGTTTTTTTTTTTGCAAATACTTCCTTCCACAATTTGTTGGAATTGTTTCACTTTTGTCTGCAAATTTAATTAGGCTGATTAAAAGCTGCTGAGAACTACAGGCCCAAATCTAACACTCAATTATTAAGTGAATGACATGAGAGGCCTGCCTTTTCCAAACTTGCCCATCTAGAGTTGAACATCTGGGTTAAGCAATTTTGACAGGACAAGAATAAGAGATATGTTTTATGGGGCCAACTAATGTTAAAAATGCTGGAAGTGTGAGCAAGAGAGTGATAAAAACTTTTACTGGCTCCCATTTTTGGGACAAGGAGAATGTCAAAATAATTCATCAATTTGTGTTCCTGAGACTCCATTTTTAGCGTACTCTTTGTTAAGATGAACCAACAAATTTAAAGTTCTCACAGTGTTACACTTCTGTCATTTCACAGTCCTGTCAGTATATTTCTGTTTTTAAATAATGTGATTTTTAAGTGATGGGATGAAAAAAAAACATCCTAGCAAGCTAGAAGTGCAGACTGCCCTTCTTGCATAAAACTCAGTACTGAAATGACTTGGAAGTACCCTAGTATGAACTTTGAACCCCTTTGTAGCATTGGTCTCACTGCACAAATGTTACTGAAGTTTGGAAGATATGAGAAGCTGTTGGCAAACAAATTTTTGTAACTTTTTGGCCACAGTAACTCCTGCCTGGTTACATCCAGGCTGAACAATTGTAATAGACTCTTTGTAGGGCTGTTGTTGGAAAGCAACATTTGTTATGGAATACTGCTGACTGTATTAGTCCTTGACTGAAATTGACCACTTAGAACACATTGTCCCAATTTTCCAACAGGTGCTTTGATCAGTTTCTAGGACCAATTTAAAGTGCTGGTGTTCACCTTTAAAGCAATAACTAGTCTGGGCTCTGGATATTTAAAGGGTTGCCTTCTCCCATACGAGCTTACATGCACCTTAAGATCTTCCTGCTCCATATGTCCGCTCTGTCTGAAACACAGTGAGTGGCCATGCAAAGCAAAGTAGGGCTTTTTCGGTGCTGGCACCAACACCCAGGCATGTATGTCTCACTTCCTCCATGTTATCTTAGGCAGCTGGCCAAGACTCTGGTGTTCTGGCATGCTTTTGGACTTGTATAGCATCTGGTTCCAATCATTATTATTTGCAGCTGTTTTGATGGGACTGCTGTAGGGTGTCTTTTTAAACCAAGTATTTTTTTTATTTATCTCATTCACAGTGCAATCCTGTGTAACCTTGCACCAGTGTAACAGTAGATGCACCGGTATAAGTGCACTTATGCCATTGTAAGTGCACTTACACCGGTGCATCTGCGGTTACACCGGTGCAAGGTTACACAGGATTGCACTGACAATGTTGTTAGCTGTCTTGTGGATTTGTTTTAATTGGAAAGGCAGGATCCAAATGCTCTTAATAGGTGAATTGGGTCTCACAAGCAGTTGCTCAGTGAGTGGGACATAACAGCAAGAAGGGCTTCTGTAGAGACCAGGCTATAGTAGTAATACACTCTAGGAAAGTTGGTATACTCTCACCCTTTGTCCCAGTTTTGCCTCACCAGCCTTAGGAAGGCAATGGTTATTTGATTCAATGCACTGTGTAATTGTTCAATTTCAGGGACACTCAGTTTTCTCAGTTCCATTTTGAAGACTCTAAAAAAGGAACCGTCAGGAAGTGACATGAAGCAAACAAAAGGCAACAATTATGACACGGTACCGGTTTTATTTTAAAAAAGCATAAAAACTAATGACATGCGTCAGAAAATTAGATTTTGTATGTACACTTGCTCTTGTTAAGTGACTGCTGCAGGAAAGCTGCAATCCTATGCACACTGACTTGGGAGCAAATCCCACTGAATCCACTGAGACTCAATTCCAAGTAAAGAGGCATAGGATTGGGGTATTAGTCTTCACGTTTCACACTGCACAATTTGAGAGCACAGGTGTGGCAAGATGGTATTCTTAAGAATTAAGTTCTCACCCCTCTCCTATGTCTCTTGTAAACAAACTTAATAAGGGTTGGAATGGAAGGGTGGGAGGGCACTGCCTAATCTTCAACAAAGTTCATTTTACACCCATGTTGAATTATTGCGTAGGCCATTGAAAAGGTTTCTTTATAACACATGCTCTGAGTGGCTTAGTTCAACCAGATGAGTGTCCATCAAATATCTAAAGTTCGTACTACTTCAGAATAATATTTATTCCAGATCTCGTCTCAAATGCAAAAGTGAAGTTTGAAACGTGGGACTTTTGTCACAATGGCTCATAGGATAATTTCTTTTCAATGTGGTCTCAACTATAGTGTATTCAGACTGTGCATGAATACAACACACCAACTCTATCACTTCATTCAAGAACATCAAATACAGATTTCTCAATGCTTACGCCATTTTTTCAGTCATAATTATAATACCACCAGTTTTTCTAATCTCTTTCAGGAATTTTTACATTACCAAGAACCACACCAATTCTTAGCTTTGGTAATACTGTATACAACTGTGATGATAGGAAGTTCATTTGCACAACCATGTACCACTGTCAATGAAAGAATACCACTGAGGGGTGTTTTTTTTTTTTTTGCACAAATAAACATCGTTTTTGAGACCAAGCTCTTTTATTATGGCTTAATGTTTGTAATATTTCAGTGTTTGTTTGCATGATAACTTAATTTGAATTTGTTTACCATTAGCTGTTTTAAGCCACTTAGCTCACACAATAATAATTTCTGAAGCTGTGCCCCCAATGTCTCAGTGCATGTCTATGAGTGCATATCTATGAGTACAGAGGTTCCAAGAGTACTATGTTAACTTGGATGAGGAAGAGGCAGATATTGAACCTGTTCTCCTCTGCCGCACATACTGGTCTTCTTCAGGGCCAGGCTGTTTGTGGGAAGGCAGCCATGTTTGTTCATGTTCATGTCCCATTCGTGTATAAAGTAGGCCATTTAGTTGTTAATGTTTACAACAAAAGATACACATGGGCGAGAAGTGCTGAACCATCAAAGGTGGTTCCTGCCAAAACCTCTGGCATTTTGGTAGTTCAGGAATGTTTCTCCATAGTTCTGCTCACTTTTGGTGTTAGAACTGGTGCATGAAGTAATGGAGTGTAGAAAGAAGGCAAGAGAGCGTTCAGCTGTCTTCACTAACAACTTGCATTTTGTGTTTTAAAAATTAGGACACTCAACCCACCCATCACTTTGTACATGAACGGGACAGTCATGCTGCCTCAATCACATCTACTCTGGTCCTTTGTGGTGGCCAGACCATCTGAGGGAACATTTCTTTTCCATAGAAGGGAAAGAAAGGCCAACTTTTATACAGAAGAAAGTAAAGTGTATTGTGGGACACGGAATGGGGTGGATGATGCGAACCCACAATAAAAGTGAGTGAACCAATTGTGATAATCCTGCACTAAACAGCCTGTCTGGAATTCCCCTTTGTCCCATTAAATATAGTGAGAATAACTGAGAACATAAGTCAGTATTACCTGCACAGCCCTATCCTGAGTTTTGTTTCTTACAGCACAACCCTATGCATGTGTACTCAGAATTAAGTCTCATTGAGTCCAATGGGTCTCCCAGGTATGTACAGAATTAGCAGCCTAACAGCGCAATCCTATCCAACTTACACCACCGGTGTAACCAGCAGGGGAGGGCAGGGCTTTGGAGGGAAGGGGAGGGGCAATTTCAATCCCCTTTGAATCCCCCTTTGGAGGGGATTTGAATCCCCTTTCTGTTCTGGGTCCTCCCGTTCTCACTGCACCGCTGGTTACACCGGTGGTGTAAGTTGGATAGGACTGCGCTGTTAGACATGCTAAAGGGTGATGCAGAAACTGGCTTCTATGAACTGTTTACTCTGGAACATAAAAATGACCACTCTAATCTTTGGAAAAATGTTGGCCTCCTTGAAGCATAGTGTGCATGTGAACAAAAGGCATTAAAACTGGATAAGAGTAAACTAATTCATATAAGGGGCCTTGTCAATGTTCCTCAGCAGGGCTTATGTGGTGATTTTAGCTCCAGTAATCCTGTATAAGTGGCAGGGATAAATTTCTACTCAGCGAGCAATTAATGACATATCCATCAAGAAAACATGACTTAACAGAACAAACATGTTATCAGTGGTATTCTCTTACTGTCTCTGGGGTTTGTTGTGTAGACAGCATTTAAGGGATGTGCAGCCCAGAAACAAAAAATGGGTATGATCCAGCCTTTAAAAAAGCATTTTAAGTCCCAAAGGACCATCACTAGGAGATAACTAAGCATATGCTGCACTCATGGAAAGAAATTAGGCTGCAGAGTACTTAACTTCAGTTGGGTCACACTCAACGTGATTCTGTGGCTGCATATGAAACAGCATTGTAAGGGAGTCCTTCAAAAAACCCAGAGAAGAATAATAGCACAATCCTAACCAACTTTCCTGCGCCGGTGTAGCTGTGCCAACAGGGCGCACACTGCATTTTGCAGTGCAGGGGCAGTCACAGAGGCTTCTTCATGGTGAGGGAACATTTGTTCCCTTACCTTGGGGCTGTATTGCGGCTGCACTGGTGCTGGAAAGTTGGTTAGGATTGTGCTGTCATTTAGGTTTGCTAAAAGTTCAGGCAGCCATTATCTGGTGCAATGCTCTAGGCCTGTCTTATGTTAGGAACAGCTGTAAAAAAACCCAGATTGATTTACACATTGCATGCCTCTCTCTCTCTCTCTCAACACACATGTTATTCTTTTCAGTTATGATTAATCACACAGGCTGATTTTAAAAATGAGTGTTTCCTTCTTGCCAAAATAGGCAAAGTTATGTTCTAATGCAGCTGAGCAGAATGCCAGAAGAGCCTCTCATCAGGTGGGCCAGTGATTCTCAAACCCTTTCTGACTGAACTTTACTTCTTGATCTAGGAAGCATCTCATTAGTGTCTCCTTTTTCTGCTGGCATCAGTTTACCAGTGTACTTACTGCAGTTACTGATTTTATATATATATATATAGGCAACAGGATAAATACAATGAAAATCTATTTTTGTCTGAAAATCCTGCTGTCTGCTATCATTATAGCCTTTTAAAAAAACTGCTTTCCTTTGCTGGATATGTAGTGCTTTGCATAATTAAAGGACAAGTGTAAGCATGTTTACTCAGAAGTAAGCCATTGCGCTTAGTGGGGCTTCCTCTTTAGTAAGTGTGCATAGGATTGCAAAGTCAGCATCCAATAATTCCACACACAGCTCTGGCTTTGTCTGCACTATTCTCTTAAAATCTGTCTGAAGTTTTGTTATGTCACTGCTCAGTTTTGCTCCCCATGGCAACTCTGATTACAACTGATTTTATGTGAGACATAAAATGGAGGAAGACAAGAAAAGATGACTCTCTGGAGGGGAGGGGGTAGAATGTTGTTACTTAGCTGCTGGGGAAGCCTTGAGGAATGCCCAGATTTTGCTGGCAACAAAACACTACTCTGAGAAAAGGTGCAATGTTTCCCCATTGTAGGAGCCATTCAGATCCTAGTTTGAGAACCACTGAGGTAGATAAGAGCTCTAGGCAGTACTGCTAGATGAGGGTTTTTCCACATGCTCTGAAAGACAGTATAAATCAATGTGAACACCTGCCAGATAATCCCCCCCTCCCCCGTGTGCTGGTCCCAAACGTGCTTTCCCAGAAGGGGGGGAACAATACAAAAAAAGAGGGTGCCAAAGAGCACCTCACTTGACTCCAGTGCTCAGTCAGATGTCTGTAGGCAAACAAGCATTTACTGGCTGGACCAGACTGGGCCTGTTCCCGTTGGATTTCATTGACCATTGAGCCTACCCTCAGAAGGCCAAGAGGTGATTAGGATTTGTGATAATTTTGAGCTGTCAGCCACAGCAACCAAAGCAGCTGTAGGCAGCTACAGAAGTAGCCCATGTGTTATAGCTACCTATGCTGGTTACAAGCAGCCTACAACTGTCTTTGTAAAGCAGTACCATATGATGAGAAAGATACACGCATCTTATTGGAGGAGGGTGAAGTGTCATTTTTCTTTTAGGCTAACATCGTTTTGCTCCCATCTCCAGATCATACAGAATGCTCCTGGCCTCCCCTTCAGAAGCATCTGGATGTCTTTCACTTTCAGCATCATTTCCAAGGCACAAGGGGCTCATGATGTAACGATAGTCACTAGTGACAGCAACAGCAGCTGCTCCTGCAATATTCACTTCACTGTCCAAGGTTCCAAATGGACAATTAATTGTGGGGTCATTCCAAGACGCTTCTTGTGGTTTCCCAATGTTGACATACAAGGGATCCTGACTGGAAGAGAGCAAAGACAGTCTTGCCAAGATCATTTCGAGCTGCAGCTTCAGTGCTCCAAAGCTTGGGCGTAGCTTGGGTTCTGAATGCCAACATCTGCACATGAGATCATAGCTGCAAAGCAAAGAGAGAAAAAACTACTGATAAAAGAGGCCTTGGAGCATCCATCTTTCCCCACCAGGTTTCAAACCCCGTCAGTGTAAACCTCCCTGTCAGCAGCATTGCCAGTCACAACCATCAAATGCCATGTAAACAGAGGTGGATTAACAGACATGGGGTTTTCAAACTGAACAGCAATCTGAGCAGAGGAGGCCTGAGTCATTACGGTATCTTAATCAGAAAATCAAAATGATGTTCCTGAGGCTGCAGAGTATAATAGCAGCATAATAATGACCTACACTGAATAATTTCTGCCTTTATATCCCCAAATTCACCATGCAAGGCAGGCTGCCTACCCCTACCTGGTGGAAGAGTTGGCCCTGAATATGGAGCTCTGTGACCCAGTGAACTGTTCAAGGCCATGAATCTTGTACTTATCATAGTGGGTTTTTTAAACACTCCCCCCCCCCACCTTTTGAGGCCTGGGAAAGGTGCTGATTGATTAAATTCCCCTTGGGCTCTTGGGACTAGTTCAGTATGTTTTGGATCCCAGCCTGGGGGAGCCAAAACTGTCTGCTCTTCATGCTCTTTCAGTATCCCATCTTTCTCCATGTCTGGAAAAATGGCCACAGCTTCCATGCTATCTACATGAGAAAGGAACAGTCTTCAGGCTGTGGGCCATATGAAAATAATATGAAATAAATATATACTGTATGCAAGGCTCTTTTAAAAGGGCACATTTTAAAAGAACTCTGTGCAAAGAGAAGCAGAACAAACTTAAAGAATGTCTGGATGACAGTTGAGTATCATTTTGTTACCCCTAGACTGTCAATTCAATGCCAAACGTACCACCTGATTTATTTTAATTTTTTTGTGAAAGTATAAGTTATGAATTTTTATTTAGTCAAGATTTTATTCAGTAACAGGTTTCTTGTTACATTCTAACAAGTTCTAATGGCTCCCCTCCATTAAGAAAGAATGTTCTACTATAGGCACCATTCACCATATGTTTGAGCTGGCCAAAAGCACCCTTCTTTTGTGTTGTTGTTGTTGTTGTTGTTCAGTCGTTAAGTCGTGTCCGACCCTTCGTGATCCCATGAACCATATCCCGCCAGGCCTTCCTGTCCTCCACTATCTTCCTGAATTCGCTCATTTTCATGTTCGTTGCATCGGTGATGCTGTCTAACCATCTCATCCTTTCCCTTTCCCTTCTCCTTTTGCCTTCAATCTTTCCCAGCATCAGAGTCTTCTCCAGAGAGTCCTCTCTTCGCATTAGGTGGCCAAAATATTAACTTTGGCTTATCTTAGTGTGGCCGGCACTGGAGAAGATATGCCCATGTTCACCAAACAAATGGACCAATCAGCTACTCACACATCTTCCAGGCACTCCGGGGGCTGCTTCAGTCTGTTTCCACTGATGAGGTAGTTGTAAATTTCTGCATTCTCAATGCCTGCATATGGAGTTTGCCCTCGGGTCACGATCTCCCACATAGTCACACCAAATGCCCACTGAAATACAGCAACAGGGAAAAATGGAAGAAAGATAGTTACTGTATTTCTTCAATTCTAAGATGCATGTTTTTTCCCAATTAAGCATTTCAAAAAATGGGGTGCGTCTTAGAATCGAAGGTCTCCAAAAAGCACCCCAAAATGGCTCGTGGGCCGGACGCCATCATACTGAACCTCAAGGTTCGATATACCTTCAAGAGGGAATTGTTTTCATGACAGATACTGTTACCAATATCCCAAGTCCTCTAACCTGCATATGGCTAAAGATAAAAAAGTTAAACAAGGGTAGTTAGTAAGGCCCCCCCCCCATCTGCATAATCTACCCACACTTTAGATGGGCCATATAGACCTTCATGAAGAGGTTTCTGCAAACATCACCAAGTATGTAAGTATAGATAAGATCGAAAACTTTCATGGACAGCAATAATGTGTACAGAACGTGTACGTAGAAACGGGTTTAAAAGCCATGTGTAAGATAAAATATTTATTGCTTTAAAAGCATGTTTAAAAACAACTTAAAAACACAATTACTGTATTTCTTCAATTCTAAGATGCATGTTTTTTCCCAATTAAGCATTTCAAAAAATGGGGTGCGTCTTAGAATCGAAGGTCTCCAAAAAGCACCCCAAAATGCTATCTTCTTACTTACTGGGGCTTGGGGGAGCTTCAGGGAGGCCTGCGCAACCCTCTGCAGGCCTCCCTGATCTTCAGTTCGGCAAAAAACGGTGATTTTCAGCCATTTCCGGTTTTCGCGAAAACCAGAAATGCCCAAAAATCGCTGTTTTTCGCCAAACTGAAGATCAGGGAGGCCTGCAGAGGGTTGCGCAGGCCTCCCTGAAGCTCCCCCAAGCCCAGGTAACGAAGGAAATGGCACTTTCTGACGGGGCCAGAAATGCTATGCAAAGGCAGTGCAGTCAGTCATCCTCAGCTGCAGGAGACATGCTGGGGAGAGTTGGTGCTGAGCAGGTAGATTTAATGAAGGGAGGCGAGTCTTACAATTGATGGATTTTTTCCCCCTGCTGGTGGTACTGAAAGTAAAGGTGCGCCTTAGAATCGATGGCGCCTTAGACTCGAAGAAATACGGTAAGTACTGCAATTATTTTTATGAGCAATTTATTATTTATTTTTATGAACAATTATTTTCATCTTATGTATTTATTGTGATTTTGGCTATAAAAATGACGTTTGCATGCATATATGATTTACTGGAAATATTTAGTTTAAACATAGGGCAACTAGAAATGTGAAGGGATAAGAAATGGTAGACCAATAGATACTAATACTGTATAATAAAAACTTAATTATGTAGGGTTTTTTTTCCTGTTTTGGAGAAAAATTGCAAAGAAAAAATTAAATGGCATAATTTGCTGCATTTCCCATAAACAACCATATTTAAGCCACTGTGGTATAGTATTGTACTGTACTGTATATTATAGAAAGTTGGACTTGGTTCGAAAAGACCTGGGCTTAAAGCTTGGCTCAGCTACGAAGCTCATTTGGGTGGTTCTGGCTAATTCACTACTGCTGAGCCTAACCAAACACACAACATTAAGATAAAATGAATTATAACCTTGCCTGTGCAACCACGAGCTCTTTGGAGAGAAAGTGAAATACAAATATAATAAATAAGCAACACTAAGCACATCAGCATGCAGTTGCAGGCTTAGGTTTACTCATGTGTAGCAACTGCATGAGGCTGCAATTTGGATTGGGAATGCAGCATAGAGAGGGAGAGAGTATTTATATCTCCATGTTGTTTTTCCATTGACAATTGCCTCTCTGAGTCTGACAAGGCGATTTACCCCTAAAAAGGCTATTTGCTACAACGGCATTTTAAGCGTTAAATCATCTCTTCAGAGGAACACTTCTGGGGAAAACTGCATGGAGGTAAATACATGCTACCTCTGTGTTGCACTCTTGATCCAAACTGCAGCCCCACATGGCTGCTACACACGAATAAACTTAAGCTGCATCTCCACACACTGATGTGCTCACATGTAGCTTGGCCTAACAGAACTACTGTCAATACAGCCTTTCCTTAGGCTTGCCCAGCTACAAGGTGGAGAACTGTACTCTGGGGAATTCTATCTGTTGTTACCACAAGCCAAGCAATACCATCTCAGATATCAGCACTACTACTGTAGGGATGTGACTTCTCTCCTCATAACCTATATTAGCAGTACCCCACCTTGTCTGCATGATAAAACAAACGTTCCAGGTACTATTGTTATTACTTTGCATTATATGTTATCTTGGTAATCTTTACAATCTAAACATAGCCCAGGTCCAGTATAACTATTTCCAGAACGCAGATGAGGAGCTGAGATTGAGATTATAGTGATGAGCCAAAGGTTACTTATGGCCCAATCCTATTCAGGGCCAGCCTGTATGGTGCAGGACCGCTGACACAGTGTCTGCTGCATCCTGCATGCTGGCTGGGGACCAGGCCATCTGGGAGAGGTAAGTAAAGAAAATTTTTACATACGTTCTCTGCTGCTCCCTGGTCCCCTATGGGCCTACTCAGATCTACGCCAGCTATTTTGCTGGAGTAGATTTGTTAGGGCGAAGGGGTGTGTCAGGGCCAGAATGGGGGATCCAATCCTATTGCTGCCACTGAGATCCAACTTGGCCTAATCTGTGTCCCAATCTGGCCCCAAATGTACTTTTCCCATCAGCCGGGGTCCGTCAACGGCTGATCTGCGGGCTGCTGTCGGCAGTGTGCGGCCTTCTGGGCCTTACACCGGCGGAAGCACTCCACAGAACGGTGGAGAGGCTGCTGCACCAGCAGCCTTTGTGATCTGCCAGCACAACATGCCAGTAGGATTGGGCCATTAGTGAGTTTGTGGTTGAGGAGAAATTTGAACTGGAGAAAGTTATAATGCTCCACCAGAGATATGTCAGAAAATGCTATTCGGCAAAAATGATATGGGAACTCTAAATGTCACAACAATTGACCCAGATGGCTCATAAGCTGTCAGCAACAATATTTTTTTGATGATGCTAGAGTGTGTGAACTTTTCCACTGTCCTCACTCCAATAATTTCAGATTTGGGATAACCTGTATATTTCCTGGTCAACAGTACTAATATGCTACCTGCATGGATCCATAGTATGGCTGTCTTGTAACAATGCTTCCTCACTGCCTATCCTCATTCCATCAGAGTTCCTCTAATCTGTTTGAGGTACACTGATATTCTGGGCTCATATGAAGAAGGTTCTAGAAAAATTCCTCTAGGACTTCAACAACTTCCAGCAAGTTTCATCCCATCATTAACCTGAATCTCAATCTGCTCTTCAATTAGTGGATTCACTTTCTGAATACTATTGTCTAATTATGTGATGACTGCATATAAATGTCACCATATTGGAAAGTCACTAGCTGCAATGCTATCCCACTTGCCCAGTTCACACCACACAATTCACTGACTACAACTAAGCCCTAGGATACAACTGCATTTGTTCCAGAGGCTGCTTTAGTCACCATTCTGAAGGGGGCATGGACAGTTTCCAACTGCCTAGTCAAAAATGAAGCATTCAGGCTTCATTTCATTTCAGCCATCATCACTGACTTAAATATTTCTGCGTTCTTTCGTCACTCTTACTCCCATTTGCCAACTTTTCTCTTTAAATAAATAATCTTAAATTAAAAAAAAAATGGTTTGGTGGTCCAATACAGTTTGATTCTTTACCTGTACAAATCAAGAACCATTCTAACATGCTCACAATAATTACCTTTTAGAACCAAATTAATGTCTGCCTGAGATCAAAATCGGATGCAATAGTTAAACAGATGTGCATAGGCCACTTTCTGGCCTAGACTATACAACATTACACTAGAGGGAGCACTCTTCTTCATTTCACAGCAGAATCACAACACACTAACAAAATACAGTAAATCCAAGACTCTGCCCCTTGATCTTATCTTTTATATTTGTCTCCTCTTTCTGCCACAGAGAACTCACATTGGTACATGTATGACATTAGTTAGGCTGAGAGATAATGGCTTGTCTAAAGCTACCCAATGAGCTTAATGGACGAGGAAGTCTTTCCATTCTGAGGCTAGTACTCTATCTGCTACAGTCACTATACTGCTCCTCAGTACTTTTCTCAGTTTCAATTATAGGCAAATAACAGTCAGTGACCTTCCATCAGTCATTACATCATGGTGTTGTTAGTATTGTGATTCTTTCTTCCCTTCCACAGAAAAATTGATTCCCCAGAACTCGTGGAACACAATTTTCTAGTTGCTATTTTCATCTTGCTTTTTTTCTTTCCAAGTTCTATCTTGACCATGGAGATCTCAATTGTGTTTACATACTGCTCTTTTCAAGTTGAGGGGGGAAAAATGGCAACGTTGTCAATATTGATTTTGGATTGAGACGATACCTAAGGCAAACGTCTGACTGTTACTCATACAGAGCATGAGTATTAAGGCAATATAATTGATTAAACTTTATACAGGTGGGCCCCCATATCCACGGATTCGCTATCCACGGTTTCAGTTATCCACGGATCGTGGGGACCCCCCCCCGGCTTTTAATTTTTTCCCAGTAAGCTTCGTTTCTTCCTTAAACAAACAGGAGAAGCAGCCTCTGGCTGCTTATTACAGGCAAGCAGAACGAGACGAAGTCCTAGAGAGGCTCTGCAAGGTTAACAGAAACCTTGCAGAGCCTCTCTAGGACTTCGTCTCGTTCTACTTGCCTGCAATGGAGGCTGCTTCTCTGTTTGTTTTAAGGAAGAAACAAAGCTTGTTGAAAGAAAAATAAGAGCTGGGGGGGTGAGCATGCCTGCCCACAGGGGAGGCAGGGCGGGGGCCCCTCAGGAAACCATGGAGGGGGTGTTCGCTCTTATCCACGGTTTCAAGTATCCATGGAAGGGCCTGGAACATATCCCCAGCGGATATGGGGGGAGTACTGTACCACTTCCCAAGCCAAGCTCACCAATGGAAATGGAAATGGAGCTGAAAACACTCACCACGTCACTATGCGTTGTGTAGAGATTGTCTGCCAGGCTTTCCAGCGCAAGCCACTTCACTGGCAGCTTAGAGGCACAGCCCTGACGGTAATAGTCTCCACTATAGATTTTCTTTGAAAGTCCAAAATCAGCAACACACACATTCATGTTTTCATCCAGCCTAAAGGAAACCAGAAAATGACTGTTGAAAAATCCAAGCAACTTAGCATACCCAGGAGATGTATGAAGGAAATAGCGGATGTAGGTTTCCTTTTTCAAACTCTACCTCCTTCCTTGTGCCAATGCAAGGCTTCATGTCAAAAGAATTATTGAGCCTCACAAGTTGAACTCACCAAATCAAGTATGCTTCAGACTGTTAGTGAGCCAAAGTCATCAGCATCTAATGCCTGTCTGGTAGCTGACATGGGTTGTAGTCTCCCAACTATTTCACTTGGGAAAATAACTTATTAAGACCTGAAGATGGGGGAGGATAATGATTTCAAACTACAGAGATGTTTTGCCTCATCTTGGCTTCTCCTCATTGCTATGTAAGATGGTGTGAACGCAAAAAGAAAAGGAGCCAGCTGAAGAGAACACTGATGGCAGAAAGATCATGTCCCGCTCCCATTTTCTCTGAAGCAACTTAATGATCTGAAGGAAAGGCAGAGAAAGAGTCCAGACCAAGAAGCTCCTTCTACCAGTTTCCAAAGAGATCACCAGTGGCCTGAATGAATTCATTTTGGGACACTGCTCTCTTCCTAAAACCTACTTAAAGACACGGGTGGCCTTAGAAGTGGGTCAAAAAGGAGTCCAGGCCAGGGAGTTCATGCAATCAGTTCCCAAAGAGACCAACAACATTATCTGAGATAATTCATACATTCATTCATACATTCAATGCTGCTGTTTTGTCTTTTGTATCTTTTATTTTTCATACTAGTATTGTAAGCTCCCTTAAGTGCATTTACGGAAAGGCAGCATATAAGTGCAGTAAATAAATAGATTGATGTCCCATTGACAGAACCAATCAATTATCCATTAGGAATATTCACATCATGGGTTGGACTTGGAACATTTCTGTTGCTATGCCTGTGTATGTAGTTACTGTGGTTGCATGTTGCAAGTTGAATTTCAGCAAGTTGGAGCACCTAGGATCCATTACCCAAGAGGCACCAATGCCCTTTGTCTCTGGGCTTGTTCCTCTTTCAACAACCAGAAACTCAGATGGATGGGGATGGTGCAAGTGATTCTACCACCTGCTGCCGGTGCCTCTGAAAGAATGAAAAAGCCCCTCACATCCTTGCCTTTTCCATCATGTGGTCCTTTTCCCAAACCAGAAAAACCCACACGACAGAGGAAGGTAAGGAAGCGGATCAAAGTGGCTCATGATTGATCCACTGTGGTGGTGGTGGCAGATTCAGGGTAAAGGGCACCCTGAATGTGCCACCCTTCCCATCTCCTGCCCTGATGTGAGTCGCGTCCTTTGCTTCAAAGCTGGGCCGGCCCTGCGCATGGATAACCATGCAGACTGATGGTGACTCTGTTTAAAGCTACGTGAAACTGATACAACTGCTTGCCTTTCTTGTTCCCTTCATAACAGCTAGGAAGGGCATGGAGGATGCCAGTTATAATATCAACCAGAGTTGCTAAAACCCAATTATTTCACGAGAAAATGTTCCATAAAAAGCGTAGGGTTCTGTAAGCAGGATGTGAGCTTGGCAAAACCTGTTTTAAGCTCCCGACATATCAAAGCTAATAATGGTCTGGGGCCAAGTCTTTCAGTACCTTATTCTTCCCTCAGTCTGAGGGGGAGGCTGTTCTTTCCTCAGTCTTACTTTTTTTTCTGTAATATCACAATGAAGCTAACTATTTCATTGTAGGCCATTTTTGAAATTTCAATACAAGCTTCAGAAATGCATTAAGCAGAAACGTTACTGAAGGGATGCATACACAAAACCATGATAGATGCAGTCGCTTTCGAAAAAAGCTTTTCCAGATTATGCTGGGAATCATTTTTTGGAATCTGAAGTGCTAGACACAGGCTAGCTCCATATAGGACCTGCAGCACACTATTCAGGCCCCACATCATGGCTTGCAGGAGGGGCTGCTGCTTAAAGAAAGCTATGCTGCCTTTTCCTTTATTTTTTTTTTTGGGGGGGGGGGAATGATTCTCTCCTGTAAGTCTCTTAACCAAATTCAACTGAGGTTCATTTGTTGAAAAGATCTTCCTTGCCACGTCTTCCTGAGTCAATTTCAGCAGGTTCCTGAAATTCTGGGTAGTGTCTGAATGAGTCTGTTACTTTTGGGGGGTGGGGGGAGCTGGTCATGTTTAAAAACTTTAGTGGGAGAATTCATACCCATGTTTCAAAAGAGCCAAAGTATCAAATATTTGCTTACATAATGGCACAGGTTTAGGCTACAGAGTTGGAAGCTCACGCTGTGAGTCATTGTGAAATAGATGCCCATCTACCCTAACACAACCATTATCTGCACAGTACTAAAAAAAAAACCACGCAAGGCTTGTAGGTGGAAATCACAGTTCTCCCCCCATCTCACAACAGTAGTTAAACTGCTGGAAAAATGCAGTTTTTCTGCAATGGATGCACTAACTGAGAGGAATGATGTTCCCTCAAGCACTGTAGCAGCAGTTCAGCCTACACCTGGTGAGTCTTTGGGATTACTCAAACAATCACATCTATTTTTCTCAACCTCTGCAAACTCTACCCACAAGAACCTGGTAGACTTACATGCAGTTCCTTGCAGCTAGATCCCTGTGTATGAAGTTTTTGGAGCTCAGGTACTCCATGCCACCAGCAATATCAATCATAAACTTTAAGAGCGTCTGAAGAGGCAAGTTCTGCATAAAGAAACACAATTGAAGGCACGTTATTGGAAACACTACAAACGTTACACCATGTTCTGTTGTGGTATTTAATTCATTATCAGCGCTAGAGATGATGAATGGCGATCAGTAGACCAAGCATAGGTGACCCTATACAATTTAAGAAACCTAACTGGCTAACTGCATGGCAGCAATAACAGCTTAATTCTTTCACCACGAGTGTGCAAAGAAAGCCAGAACATAATATTTTAGCATTTGTATAGCACTTTCTAAGTGTGCAAAGCACCTCACGTGTATTATCTTGATGTTCTCTTTATAACAACCTCTGTAAGGTAATGAATTATTGTTATATATATCAACCTTTATTGGCATATCTCTCTCTCTCTCTCTCTCTCTCTCTCTCTCTCTCTCTCACACACACACACACACACACACACACACACACACGGTAAGGGAAGCTGAGGTTGCAGAGGAGTGGTTTGCATGAGGGCACCTAGCAGAGGTGAGATCTGAACTGGCAAAGTCTTGTTTTGCCGCTCACTCAGCCACTATGCTACATCAGGGCTTGGGAGTTGAATGTGTAGAGTGTTGGCTTTCCTCAGTGGCACGTTTGGAACCCTAATGGGTGAGGAGAAGGTTTGTGTCTGAGAGCCAAGCTACATGAGCACTGCCATATACAGCAAACTCCCTGCTCACAGAAAAGTAGCATGTCAGGGAGAAGGCTAGGCTAAAACCATTTTCCCTGACATTCTACTTTCTTTTTACATGGAGTTTTTTTTCCTGAGTGGAGGCATTTAAACTTGCCATTCAGTCCAAATTAGTAAAAGCTTACAAGACCTGAACCATGTGATTCTCCTGCTCAAATAGCTTGGCTCTTAAGAGTGAGGAAGAAGAGAGTCACAGCACAATCCTTACCAACTTTCCAGTGCTGGTGCAGTGCTGGTGCAATGCTGCCCTGAGGTAAGGGAACAAATGTAAATATTCTTACTAAATAGCTTTGTCCATGTACGACGAAGCTACAGGACAACTCTGCCCTCAGTTTGTTTACTGAGAGGTGAATACTGGAATCCAAGAACAGAGCCCTACTCATGTGCTAATCTTGTTGAGGAAAAGGGATTTAATGCAAATGCTGAGGACACTATTGGGGCCCATGTCACCCTGAATTCACAGTTTTTGCAAAAGCTAACTTAGATAAAAAATAGTAATGTTTTACTACAGTGTCACAGCAAGGAACTGCTGGTACAACCTTTTTTAGGCTAGTGTGTCTATTCTGTTATCCTTGTTGACTATAACAAGTACATCTGATTAAAGGTGTTAATTCAAGAACCAAAAACGATAATTTTCTACAACTGACAGTAATGTGAGTAAGGCTGCTGAGTTTAATACAGGAGAAAAGAGGTTTGCAGCACCTGTGTGCCCAATACAATAGAAGATATACTGTACATTTGAGAAACAAAAGGTAGTGTTCTCAATGTGAACTTAAAATCTATTCATCCATCAGAGGTGTGGTAAGAGAAACAGTCTTACAAAAGGGTTCTCCCCAATCCGGGACATCAGCAGAAAGGAATGAAGGTCACCATGCTTCATGAAGGGCAGGATAACCATGGGGATTGGAAGCCGGCCTTTTGGGCGATTGCGCAAACTGACTCCTAATGGCAGAGAATGGGAAAGAAGAGAGCAATTAGCAAGTACGGTTGTCCTTGACCTGTATTATCACACTCTCCTTTTCACAATTTGCTGAAGCTTTACCAATATATTTCTGAATGGTGGCAGCATCTCTAAACCCTTAGTATGATCCATCCAACATGTTCAGTGACAACTAATCATCAGTGGCGTCACTTGAGGTGGAGCAGAACGGTAAGTTCTGCACTGTGCTAACCTCTGTTTACTCCCCGGCACGAGGCGGCCCTGCCCCCTCGCCGTCAGAACCATTCAGTGCGGCGAAGGCAACACACAGTAGACTCCCTGTGCGTTGCCTTCACCACACTGAATGGCTCCGAAGGCGAGGGGGCGGAGTCGCCTTGTGCCAGGGAGTAGGTTAGCACAATGCGGAACTTACTGTTCCGCCCAACCTTGAGCGACGCCAGTGATTATCATCTACTTCACAAGGACTAAGGAGTTTGCAAAAGTTGATCCTTCTGATATTTGGCACTAGAACTCCAGAAGCACCTTCCAAGGAGGCTTGCCCTCTGCATGGAATGATGAAAGAATCCATCTTTTGCTCTCCACTTCACAGGGCTGTAGAGTTAAACCAAAACAGGAGGCTCTTTTTCACTTGTAGCCAGGGACATCCAACCTGAAACATTAGGGCCATTTACGCTCTGAGGTTCTATTTCTTGGTCAGCCCACTTAACATACCTCTTTCTGCAGTGCAGCCAATTTATACTTGTGCCTATAACTGTTTGATATATTGCTGAGAGCTAATATATGCTGGAGAAATTAGGGTTATAGAAGAAGCACGGTAGTTAAAAGTACATTTGGGCTGCATCTTATGGGCAGGTTATCTTCTGAGGACAGCGCGTAAAGTCAACATTTTGTATAGACAAAACTCAAAATTTTGTATAGACAAAACTTCCTTAAAGTCAACAAATATGTACTGTCTTTTTAAGAACTAAAAGCACAGTACGAAAGACATGCAGGGACTGAGGGATCAACAGCTTCGTTCTCCCATTTCAGGCTCACTCCGGGGCATAAACAGAGTAAATGAAATGGCGAACGGAGTCACCTGCACTATACCATTTCTTTTTCTCCGTCTTTTTTTTGGGGGGAGGGGGGGCAAGTGTGTATAGGATACTTGAATTCACGTGAGTCTATCATGCGTAAAATGCGGGCTGGCTGTATTTTGAATGCAAGTGCGTACAAACCCATAGAAAACTTCTAAAGTAGGCTGACTTCAAAATAGGAGTGTGTGTTCCTTGACTTGCACTGCCTTCTAATCTAGTACTTGCCTGCTTCCACGGATTTGTGTGATATGCACAGTATGGAATATTTCTGTGCAAAACAAGTATATCATGTAGAAGAGCTCACCAATCAGTTTAGTCACATGTGGATGGTCAAACTCCTTCATGCAAGCAGCTTCCTTCAGGAATTCCTCAATGTCATTTGAGGTAAAGATGTCCGCTGAAATGAAGGAAAGAAGCACTGAGATTTCCAGCACAATCCTATACGTGTCTACTCAGGAAATACAACGCTCCATTGTATTTAATGGGGCATACTCCCAGGAAACTGTGTGTCCCAGGAACATCTGGGGTTCACACAGACCAGCTGGACTGCAAAGAGGAGGAGCTGAGCTGGGCACAGTGCATGTGCAAGAAGGGGCGAGGCAAATAGGAGGGATTAGGACCCACTCTAGGGCCTCGGTGACAGTCATGTAAGGGGATGTGAGTAAGAGAAGTAAACCCATGAGAGGGGATTGTAAACTACTTAAGTAAAGAGGGGTTTGGAGCGTCTGGAAGAATTCTCAGGAAAACCTTGTTACTGTTACAACAGCTGGTAAGGAAGCCTGTTACTTCAGCATCTCTGGCTGGTAAGCGTGTTTATATCCCCCTTTCTCCCATTGCCCCGGCCCGAGCCATAATTGAAACTCCTTAATGCAAAGTAGAGCTCCCCCTGTAGGATGATCCAGGGCCCTGGGGGGTCGCTACACACTGGCATATCTCGAGGATAGGACTGTGCCTCAATAACTATGGTGGTATCAACTTTGGTGGTATTGTAGCATTCTAGGAAAACTTTGGTGGTATTGTAGCATTCTAGGAATACTTAAAGAAGGTAGAGCGGAAGACGAACAATGTCAAAAGGTGAAAATAAAGAGGAGAAGAAGCATAATGAACAAGGTTAAGCGTGGTTGGTCAAGGACTGATCACAGACATAAAAGGACAGGTGGTTACAGGGAGACATTGGAAGCTCTTCCAATAGCCCAGATTTTACTCACCTTTTAGCATTTTCACTGCAACCTTCTGGAGAGAGCCATCAGGCAGTCTCAGCTGACCCTCTCTTACAGACCCAAACTCTCCTGTTAAATAAGAACAGAACATAAGAGCTTTCCTGGATGAGACCAAAGGTCCATCTAGTCCAGAATCCTGTTTCCTACAGTGGCCCACCAGATGGCCCTCTGGGAAGCCCCGAAGCAGGGGATGTTGGCATAACTTTGGCAAAATGGGATAGTTCAAAGCCCAGCGCATGTACATTTTCATTCCAGGGACCATGGAAAGGGGAGCTTTGAAGTGCACAGGAGGAGGCTAATTGAGAGCATTTCCCAATGTACAGTTCTCTTTCCTGGGAACACATTTTGGAAAATTTTCCAAAGATGTATTCACATATATGGACATTAACTTAGAATGGAAAATGTACAGGGGCCTTTTTCCCAGGAAATATAAAGGAGCAGGAATGGGACAGGAAATTAACGCATAATGCAGTCAAAGTTGAACGGAAAATAATGGGACTTGAAAGTGCTTAGCTTTAACTGCATTGTACTCCTCAATCTTCAGGAGGTGATATACGAAGCGGAGGGTGGCTGGGCAGGGCCTCATACATTTGCAAAAAACTATAACAATTTTGACTCTTTTTTTCCTCCTCACTAATGTGATGATGTACCAACTCAACTCTGCACAGGATTGGGGCTGCTGTACTCCAAAATCAAAACGAATGCACTTTTGTCTAGGCTTTGGTTCACACTCACCCTTGCCTAGCATTCTTCCCAGAGTAAACTGCTGTTCCTGGATCAGGACATCTTTCAGCTTGGTCTTCAGGTCATCACTGATTCCTATACTGTCCACTAGAGAAATGGAAGGAGAGATCGAACAAGCGATACAGAACAAAGAGTGAACCTGCCATTCCTACAGAACCCATGGTCTTTGATCTGAACCACAACTAGTGCTGAATGTGGCAGAGAGTCTAGAAAATGCACCGCTGGATCTTGAACATCTCTACTCAGATGTAAATTGTATTGAGTTTAATGAGATTTGCTCCTGGGTAAGTATGCTTAGGATTGCAGCACAGGATTTCCCAAATGTTTGTAATCTTATGAAAAGGGAGAAGCCCAAAATGTCCAGTCTTATTAAAACTGCATTTTTCCAGTGCTTAATGTTTCAGAATCAGAAATGGTTTGTCAATTTTCTTTTTAAATAACTAATGGGGGGGGGGAGAGTAAGGACAGTTTAAGCAATACAGATGAATCCGTCTTGTATGAGTTTCACAGATGGGCATCTGGGAATCAGTCTGAAGATGTTTACATCACAGCTGTTTGGACATTGTAGGACTTATAATAACTGAATGTCTAGACTTTCATCAGAAGTACAGTACAAATTCTGATGTTTAATAAAGGCGAGTCCTTTTTAATTTAAAAAACAAAATTAATTAATTATTTTTAAAGGACTATATCCCACCTCTATGTCAAGAAGTGCAGCTGGCAGTAAAAACCAAAACAAAATAAAGACACCAGTAAGTAAACTCAACTAAAGGCTTGTGTAAACAAGAAGATGTTAACCTATCTCCAAAAAGTGGCAAGTAATGAAAGGCCTACAAGGTTCAATCAGGCAAAGAGTTTTACAAAGTAGGCATCAGCACTGAAAAGGCCCTGCTCCTTGAAAGCACTCACCTAAACTAAAAAGGCAGTCGCATTCAAGGCAGGGCCTCCCCCAATTATTCCAGACGCCAATGAATCATATAGGAGAAGGCAGTTCTTCAAATCATTACAATACTTCATGGAATTGTGCAGCAGCTTCTGAATCAAGGAATGCAATCATTGCCTGGGGTCAATGGGGCTTACTCGTAATAGGTATACAGGATTGTCACTTCATTCCCAATAACCATTGGTTATTGGTTTGGACAGGGCTGGAGGGAATCAGAATGAAAATATGCCATTGCAGTCATCCCAAGTCAAGAATTAGGAGTTGCTTCTTGAAGAATTCAATCTAGGAACTAAAACACAGGTCTGGATGTGGGATTTTTACTCTAAAAGGTTTTAGTGAATTTCAAAGTTGCATGCTGAAATATCAGTTTCAGCCAAGGCTTTTGTAAACAGCTCTCCCTGAGATTATTCAGTTCTGCTGACACTTTCTGTATGTGTATTAGCAATGTTTTGTGTTCAGTACAAAGAATGAGAAAATTCAGGGGGTAGGAGAGAATAGGGAAAAGAACAGCACCTGAGACTTATTTGAAAGAAACTCCATAAATGCGATCGAGTGAAATACGTGAGGAAAAGCCATTCAGAACATTTTACCTACATGTTGCCTCGATAAGCTCTGGGCCTTCCCTGTTGAAAGATCTCACTGCTCTGAAATGGACCACGGGATCCCCTCCCACCACACTGCCAAAGGCATGACTAGAAGGTAAAAAAGGAAACAAAATTCTTATTAATGTAATGTCTATGGATTGTGACAAAGGTACAGCAAAGGTACAGTCTACTTGCATGTACTTAATGTCTACAGCAGCTTAGAGCCTCCATAAATTGGTAAGTATTTCATCTTTGTGCAGTTGTGCAAAAGCCCTGATGTGCCTAAGCAGGCCATTTCTGCCTTGGGTTCCCCTGAGGCCTCAGAAATTGAGAGGATAGCAGCTACAGAACGCCCACCCCATCAGCGTCACCGGGATCGCTTGAGTGCCCGTGTTCCTGTTTGACGCTGGCTAGGCCACCAGCACACCTCTAATTTCCTCCTCCTGTTCCTAATCCCCCTGTACCTAAAGGCATGCTGTTAGACCCAGTCTTGTGCAGGCTGCATTGACCAGAGGGATATTCTAGCCACTCCCACTTCTTTCTGGGCTCATTCTTCCTTTTCCTACAAGCCAACCTCAAGCTCCTTCACTGCTTTGCAAACACCAGAAGATTCCCTACCCCACCCTTTGTACTTGCAATCTTGGCATGACACAATGAATCTGTGCAAATGCATCTCCATAAAAGACCCAAAGACAGTAATTTTCAGCACTATTACTACTAATAATAAGCTTACCCAAAGCGAGTCTCTTTTCTTCTTTTCCGTAGGAGGATAAGTGCCAAGGCAACAGCTGTAACCAGTGCAGTAAGAATTCCTAAAACCACAGGAACCCAGGATGTGCCATAGCGGGGCTGTCTCTGCCCTCCTGTGTAGAAAAGTGAGAAAGCAAAATGTACCTAAAATAATCTGCCTTCAAACAGTTTCCAATGTATAAGGCCTCCAGCACCAGAAGGAGACTCATTCGTGATTTTACGGCCCAATCCTATGCAGCCACCATACTGAGAGCGCAGGGCCACTGGCACAATGGCCATTAAATGAGAGGGGTAAGAGGGGTGAGGCCTACCTTGCATCCTGGTTGCTGCATAGCCCCCATGGAACTTCTCAGAGCTATGCCAGCTCTGTTGCTAGCATAGCAATGGGGAGCTGCTAGGGGCATGTCTGGCTCGGGACAGAAGTTCGGGATCCAGTGGCTGCTGACTTCAACTCATCCTGCCCCCATCCCACCCCACTCTCCACCCCTTTCCCAACTCTCTGCTGCTGGGGTTGTGCCGGCAGCCAGTCTGCATCCTGTTGCTGCTGGTGTGCAGATTTATGGCTGCTACACTGGTGTCTGTGCAGCAGCCGGAGGACAGAGCGGCTTCCACGATGGTGGGGGGTGACTTTGCATTGGCATACCTGGCAGTATGCCGGGATTTGCCAGGATAGGATTGGGTCTAGTCTAGCGAGTCACTCATTTGTGATTTTATGAATTTTGTAAGCTGCCTTGGGCGCCCCGGTAATTGGGGGGGGGGGGGAGGAGAAGATGATGTATAAATGTTTTAAATAAATAAAATGTTAAATCACTTAGACAAGATGTAGCAGCACCACAGTCTAACTTTGTTGTGACAGGAAATCTCAGCATTGGAGTCTCAGCCACCAGCTACCTCCCAAAACATTATCTAATGCCCATTCTGGGGCTTGGAAGGAGCCTTTCCTGAGGGGAGGAAGCTCATTGTTGAGAGCCTCAACAGGAATATGAAGCTGAGTTGAATGACTAGCAGTGCGATCCTATCCTTATATTACACTGGGGGCAGTGGGGAGGACAGGGTATCTATTAAATCTCTTACACAGGTGGAACAAAACATTATGCCATCTAGGTGGATTTAAACAGGTATAGAGTTACTGTTGCACTGGTGGAACACAATGTTGCAACACTAGCATGGGAACAACAGAGCTAGGGGGGGAAGGTGCACAGCTGGGGGTATAGTGAGGAGGAGCTGCTTAACCAGGATCAATGTTCACTCACGAGGTCAGTCCAGCCTGCAACAATGGTGTAACGTTAGGCCCACAAAACATGGTGAAAAGCATTCCCACCAGAGTCAACAGGAACCAAAGGCAACTGCTCCCATTTCCCTCTAGCCCTGTCCTCGGCTACATCATTGGATACGATTCTAACTAACTCAGTTCCCAATCATGACAAACTGCTAGGAGTATACCAGTTTGAGCAAGGGCGCACAGTTCATATCAAGATGCACAGCAAGAGGCTACCCCACTCTGCCCCCTCCCTGTGTCTAGATCTCTTTCACACATTACATAAACATAAGAACATACCGTAAGAAGAGCCCTGCTGGATCAGGCCAAAGGCCCATCTAGTCCAGCTTCCTGTATCTCACAGTAGCCCACCAGAGGCCTCAGGGAGCACACAAGACAACAAGATACCTATATCCTGTACAGGCACCAGAACTGTACGCAATGCTCCAGATGTGGCCTTACCATCGATTTGTACAATGGCATAATAATATTGGTCATTCTATTAATCCCTTTTTTAATGATCCCAAGCATGAAACTGGCCTTCACAGCCGCCTCACACTTTCACTGAGCTGTCCACCAGACCCCAAGATCTCTCCCCTTTTCTGTCAGACAGCTCAGAACCCATTAGCGTGGTTTTGATTTCTTGCCCCAATGTGCATTAATTTTCACCTTGCTCTAAACTGCTGACTATCCAGGTGTTTTGGAGGTCTGAAAGGGCGTTTGAGTAAAAGAGGTGAATGCCAGTGTACCAAACAAGACTAATAATATTGTGAAAACCAGATCAGTTCAAACTTGGAAAGTGATTTCCTTTTGTTTTTTTCTCTTCCTATGCCCTTAATGACAGACAGCAACATTGTGTGAAACTGGCACACTACTAGTCATTATTGAACTTGCTGCCAATCCCAACTGTAACCGCCTTAGAAATGGTCTCTCTTCATCCTTGTTGAAAAGAACAAGGAACTCTGTCACAGAAACCATCTGCGAACCATGTGTGCAGGGTATGGCCAACTGCCTATTAAATTGAGCTTCTGTCAGCATGTCCATCATTTACAAAACTAGACAGAAACACCACAGGACTTCCTTCATCATTGTGGCATACAGCCAATGGGCTTATACAGACATTTTGGCTATAATAGGCTATAACATTACCCGATTATATTCAGTTTTTCCATTCTCTTATTCTAAGGCTGTGCAAAATAACTTATCCTCAGAGGCCTTCTAAACATCAGCATAAAGATAGGAAAAAAAAATCTACATCTAAGGTTGCCAATTTGTAAGCATCCTAATTTAGGCTAAAGACTATAAAATCCTGGACCTACGGGTTACAGGGAAAGACTGAGCAATGCTTGTTCGTAGCTAATCCACACTTCCTGCCATTCCTTGATAACTTGGAATCAAACAACTTGATGGTCCACCAAGTTGCCTCGAATGGATGTTTCCATTCCCCTCAGATTTCTACATCTGTCATCCTATTCCTAAATGCATTTGGCTTCACTATCCTCAGCCAGATGCCATTTTCACAAGACACATGAATTCACAGTGATATATCCTGCATCAGAATGGCCCACATTACGCATGTTTAAATGCTCATGTTTTCAAACGCTTTGAAACAGCATTTTAGAGGGAGAGACAGAGAGAAACATACCGGTACATAGAGACTACTTGTGCTTCCACATAAGAGTACAGTTGGGACCCTGTATCCACAGGCGATACATTCCAGGCCCCCTCGCGCAGATACGTGAAAATCGCAGATACGTGAAAACCACCCCCAAACCCCTTACCTTTATTTCTTGCTTAAACAAACAGTTCTTGCTTAAACAGAATGCTATAGGCAGCAGCGTGCTGCTTATAGCACAGAGCCAGAATGATTCTAGCAAGCAGCCTCGGTGCTAGAGAGGCTCTGAACGTCGTTTCCACTTCCTGTTAACGTTCGGAGCCTCTCTAGCACCGAGGCTCCTTGCTAGAATAAGTATAAGTAGAATAGAATAAGTAGAATAAGCAATAAGTAGAATAAGATTTGCTAGAATAGAATAAGTAGAATAAGCACGCTACTACTTATAGCATTCTGTTTAAGCAAGAACTGTTTAAGCAAGAAATAAAGATAAGGGGTGTGGGGAAGGGTGTGGATCCCGGATCTGCACATAAGTGAATCCGCGGATACTGGATCCGTGGGGGGGGGCTGTACATGAGTGGTCTTTTTGTGGTATTCTCCCATGGTCAAGCAATTTTATTCCTGTAAATTCCCCATACGATTAAATTTGATCTTGTTCCCATTAAACTCATGCAACTTCCACCCTCAACAGTCACTCTTGGAAAGTTAGAATTAGGCAACAGGGAGGGGGAGGGCGGAGAGAGGCATTCCTTCATTTTCCTGCTGCCACTGTTGGAAGGAACCACTGTCCCAACACTGTTCTTCACTGTTGGAAGAAAAAAATATTTCTTTACAAGGCATGTAATTAATCTGTGGAACTGCTTGCCACAGGATGTGGTGATGGCACTTGGCCTAGATGCCTTTAAAAGGGTGTTGGACAGATGTATGGAGGAAAAGTCCATCACAGGTTACAGGCCATGATGGGTACATGCAACCTCCTGGTTTTAGAAGTAGGTCATCTCTGAATGCCAGATGCATGGGAGTGGCAACAGGATACAGGTATCTTGTTGTCTTGTGTCCTCCCTGAGGCATCTGATGGACCACTGTGAGATACAGGAAGCTGGATTAGATGGGTCCTTGGCCTGATCCAGCAGGACTCTTCTTATATTCTTATGTTTTATGTTCTTATGTAACCACACAGCTGCACACTGTTGAAAGTGGGTGGGGAAGTGTTTGGGGAAAGGCAGGTGGGTGGGCTGGTGAGAGGGAGAGATGTCAAATTGAGGAAATTGTTTTTTTCTAAGCCTAGTTCTGAACCTGACTGGGAAGGGTTTATCCATCACCCAAAATAAATGGTAGACACTACAGCAGCAGTGATAGTTAGTGATAGTGATAGCAACAATAGGAACATTTTGGACCCTTCCCACACTCTTCAAAGGACAGGGCACAACAGCATATAAACATGTGTCTTGCAGGCTGAGGGTGTTTCAAGTAAAACCTGAAGGGATTCCCTCAAACATGCAGCGTTTTTATAAACACTATTAAATGGTTTTATAAGCTTCCTCACCCATGTGCTGGGAGATACTAACAAGCTGTCCCAGATTATTTACACGCAAAGGCAGCGTGGAAAATGCCAATTCAGTACCAGCTAGTTCTTTCTGGAAAGTAAGCAATTTTTATTTTCCATCAAGCTTAGGCACAGAACACAGTTTCATTATTTTTACAGATCTATAGCTTTGGTCTGTCAGCATTTTCATAATGAAGCTTTATTTCCAAGTGCTTATCTGCTCAGCTACATACTATAGGTGTGGCTGATGTTTGTACACCACAAGCCTCAGGCTAAAAGCCTAGTGTTCTGGCTTTTGTTTTGATTCAGTGCAATTGTTTAAATAAAGGGAGGTTATTTATTATTAGCGCTTTCTTGTCAGATTTAAGGGAACACATTACCATTCAAGGCAGGCAGCCCAATCCTGTGTAAGGATACCCAGCCGGCATAAAAGGGGCATAAAGGGCCAACTGCGGTATCCTGTGGCCGCCCCGGGGCAGCCCAGGAGCACCTTGGGGGAAGGGGACACTCGTCCCTTCCCTGGATGCAAGGCGACCCAGGCCCTATGGGCCTACTCAAATGTACACCAGCTCTGAAGCTGACGTACATTCGAGGTCAGGGTGTAAGGGCGAACCGAGCCAGTAGAGGGCTTGGGATATTGGCAGAGTTCACGGCTGCCGGATTGTTGCGCAGGATTGCGCTCTGAGTACATGAAGGTTTACAAAAACCCTTTTGGGCTGCTTCTACATTACACAATTCCTGCACATAATGCACTTCTGTATAGGAATTAACTGGAAAGTAACCTGTGGATTATTATATGACAATCCTGCATACAGGTTTTTCATCAGTTATTCATGTGCCAGGTGCTATACCCTCTGGTGCCAACCGATATGCCCCCTTTGTCTCCTCGGACCTGCACCAGCTCTTTAGCTGGCACAAGTCCAAGGAGACCCATTGCTGGTCAAAGGGTTTATGGAGGGGTAAGGGAAAATAATTTCCCTTTCCCCTCCCAAGCCTCCTGATCAGCCCCCCCCCCCCCAGCATGCAGCACAGCCCGTTTCAGCATGCTGCATGCTATGGTGGGGAAAACCATAGGACTGGGCTGTAACTTACTCTTCTCTTTCCCCATCTCCTACACAGGTAACAAACTGTATTTGCTTCCATTTGGAGAATGGACCTCTCTTTTTCCTCACTCACATTACTCTGTGTGTACACTTACAACAATATACTGTATAAGCAATGCCAGCAACTAGGGGTGGCTTTCTGCGGGTGACTATCTCCAGCTACCAGCAGGGCTCTTCATATGTTCTGCAGAAAATCATTGCAGCCTGCAAAATGCCACCCTTCCCAAATGCAGAAAACAAAATGTTTACAGGGCTCTGATCCTAAGCATCATTCCAGTCAAATAAACAGCATGTCATGCCCACAGATTTTTTCACTGACTTATACACATTTGCAACGGCATCAATCCATGGCAAAGAGGCCTCTTCTATTGCATTTTCCTTTTGTTTGCAGGGTCTAATTCACGGTGAAATCCGTTGGGGGAGGAAGCATGCTGTAGCTGCAGCTGAGAACGCTTTCCCTCTTCTCCTGGATTGCTTGATGTTATTTGGCTTCAATCTCCTTTAGTTGAAACGTACAACACACGCAGCTGTGAGCACTGGGAAAAGCAGGGCCAGAGAGATACAATAGTACCACTGGCTCTCAGTGTTCCTCAGCTCATGCCCAATACTAACAAAGGACCATTTTCCTTGTGCAAAAAACCCAGCGAAAAAGCTTCCTGCATATGCAACTCACCTATTAAATCTTGGGCTGTAACCAGTAAGGGCTCACTCCACGGTCCACAGCCAGCAGAGTTGAGTACGCATACCCTGATTATCAGGTCTTTTAGGGGATTCCACAAAGAAAGGTTGGCTCTTGCCTCCTGCACTACCATCTCCCCCTGAAACCAGAAAACCAGAAATGGTGATCAGCATTCAAATGACATCGTGAAGATTCACTTAATGGATGTGCTCATGCTCAAGAAGGGCTTGCTTTCAAGATCTGGGCCCAAGAAGGAATTTTCCTCCAAGCTCAATTGTTTAGTGGTCCTGGTGTTTTTCTTTTGTACTCTTCCTGCAGCACGCTGTCGAGCTGACTTGCTTGAGTCATCTGAGGCTATTTGCTCTGCAGGCAACATCTGTACTGCTCCTGTTCTCTTGCTTGGGGCAACCATGGGCTGGAGCACAAAGGCTGGCCTGTGGCAATCCCTTTGGTGGGTTGTTCTGTCCTACTGCAGGCTGCTGAAGTACATGGCCTTCTGGTCCCATCCAACTCTATGGATAAAACGTTCATGAAAACTGATGTTTTGCTTTCATGACAAATTCTTTTTCTGCAAGGATTGAAAATCAATACTCATTCATCTTTGTTCAACAATTTATTTCTTATGTTGCTTTAAGACTTTTTTTTTTGCCTTTTATAAAAAGGGCCTTTTATAGCTGCTGGTGCAAATTTGAAGCATTATTTAGTGGGAATCTGAGTTATTTTCTCTTAGCTGATACATCTCTGGATCCAGGCAGTCCTGGAATGACTGGTTTGGATGCTAAAGTGTGACTGTGCAACTGCGAAGCACTTTGCTCTCTGACGGCAGTGCCCCCAACTTTAAGCAATACCTCTTACTTGCAGCAGTGCCCTGTACCATATCCCATAGTGCTCGCTCGACAATATCTCCAACCTTCAGGGGCTGTGGCAGGTAAGGGTGAAAATCAGGGACCCTGACTTGCTCAAGCCAAATTATATTTCACTGGCCCAATAACACTAAGGGCCCAGTCCTATCCCCCACCAGCCCATAGCATGCAGCGCCGCTGACAGAGTGCATGCTGCATGCTAAAGGGGTGTGTGTGAGCAAATGGCCTAGGAGAAGTTAGTAAAACTTTTTCTTACCTCTCCGTGGGCCACCTGGCCTCTGACGGATCTCCTTGGACCTATGTCAGTTATTTTATTATTATTATTATTATTATTATTATTATTATTATTATTATTATTATTATTATTATTATTGTTGTTGTTGTTGTTGTTGTTGTTGTTATTGTTATTGTTATTGTTATTGTTATTGTTATTGTTATTAACAGTATTTACATACCACTTTTCAACAAAAAGTTCACAAAGCTGTTTACAGACAAAATCAAATGATTAAATGGCTCCCTGTCCCAAAAGGGCTCACAATCTAAAGGGCTCACAATCTATTTTGCTGGCTTAAGTCCGAGGAGACTCTGGGGGTAGTTTGGGGTAGGGAAAGGGGTATAGGGTCTTGGCATGCCTTGCTGCCACCGAGATCCCCCCTCCTGCACCTGAACCACTCCCTGCCCAGTCTGCTCCACCCTGAACTGACCACAATCCTCCCCCGCCGCCAACCTAACTGCTCTGGCGTTGTGTCTGGGAGCCACTGATACGAATGCCAGGCCTCTGGCCCTTTGCCCTGGTGGCCCTGAAGCGCACAGCGACGGCATGGCTTTAGCGCCACCAGTCCAGTGCTTATGGTGGCAGATTACAAGATCTGCCACCATAAGACCTGGATAGGACTGGGCTGTAAGACTGAAATCTTATGCACACTTTCCTGGTAGTAAGGTCCATTGAACACTGTGGGGCTTACTTCTGAGTAGACATGCACAGGCCCACACTGTAGGCCAATGTATTGAAAATTACTCTCTGAAACACAGTATGACAAAAATGCCTATGGGGACCAATCTGATTCTGTGAGATTTCCTAGGGTGCTGCTGATTCCCTGCTCTTCTCTTTCGGCTCCCTTGTCTACTCCCCACCTCCAGTGCACAGAATAGGAACAAATTTGGCTGGGTCTCCTTTCTACATGGATCACATTTTTCTCTTTCTTGCTGACACATTGCAGAATTTTGTAATCTGATGAGCGACTATAAAATGCTCTTTGAATACTATGGTACAGAAGCTCAAGACAAGCACTGCAAACCATCCCGCCCAAGAGAGCAGTCTGCAAGAAGCTGCCTTCTACTGAGTCAGGCCCTTGGTCCATCTCAGTCAGTATTGCCCACACTCACTGGCAGCAGCAGGTGTCCAGGGATTGAGGCAGGGATCTTCCCCAGCCCTACCTGGAGATGCTGCCAGGGATTGAACCTGGGGCCTTCAACATGCAAAACAGATGCTGTATCCTGGAGCTACAGCTCTGTCTCCAAGACAGGGCACTGCGGATGCAGATATAATTTGAAGCCATTCATGCCACTTCTTCAATCCCTGAGATTTCCTGGAACAGATTGTATGCATCAGATTTGCTATTTTATTTTAAGTCATATTTGTATACGTCAACCCAGTCCTATTTGCAGTGGTACAAGATGAGAACTTGTAATAATGTTTTATTTTTGTCATATTTGTAGTGCCTTCCAATTCTGTGTCACTTCCATTTCTGAGGGGAAAATGCTCCATTCCTTAATGAACAGACCCAGACTCAGAACAAACTGCGTTAGTGCGACATATGTTACCACCTCCTTCCCTTTTGACACAAAAACATTCATATAAGTATGAATGTGACTTTTGTGTGTGGCTTCCCCCCCCCCCCCCCCCAGAGCTCTTAGCCTAGAATCATCCCTTAGCACTAAACTCAAATCTTTTCTCAATCCAGATGAATTTCCATGTCATAATCCGGGTAATTTGAGATGGACCCCAGGAACAACAATGAAGAGTCTTTGACAAACAGTACACGGTGATTTTCATTGATTCAGAACACATTATTATAGCCCAGTCCTATGTAACTCCCTGTATGGTGATGCAATACCATACAGGGAGTTACATAGGACAACAACACGGCGTCTGCTGTATCCCACGGGGGAGTTTTGGTGTATTGAGGCCTCGTTGGGGCAAGGGAACATTTGTTCCCTTGCCCCAGGGTAAGGCCTAGCAGCCGCCATGGGCCAACTCAGACCTGCGTCAGCTCTATAGCTGGCACAAATTTGCATTGACTCGTGAAGGCGGATAAGGCCTGGGAAGGGGGTTAGGATTCGGTGTGTGCTGTTGCTGCCAAACCCACCTCCTTTCTGGGCCCAATCTTCCCTCCCCATCTCCTCCCCGTTCCACCCACCCCCACTCCGTTCCACTCCCTTCCTGCCTCACTCTTGGCCCCTGTGCAAGTTTACCTGTGGCAGCAGGCATCTGCTGTCCGCCGTTGTGCAGACCCGGCCACTCACTGCTTGTGGCCATGCCGTGCACCCTGGCGCTGTCACATTTGTGACAGCCATAAAGGGGTTTATTCCACTGGAACACCCGTTCCAGCGGTGTAAAGGTTCCTTAGGATTGGGCAGACAGTCTCAGCTTTGTTTGTCCCAAAGGATCTATCAATGTTGCTCAGACTGACAGTTTTCAAATACACAACTAAAAAGTGCATCAGAACCACATGTGAAGTTCGTTAATTTCAAATAGGATGCGTAAGAGAAATCAAATCTATATTCTAATTTCTAGCCAGTGAAGGTTTTATGTTCACATTATAGATTGACAGAAGCATAAATACAGTTAAGCTTCCAGTCACAAGAACATAAGATGCTGCCCAGAGGTGGCCCATGATGACTCCTCACCACCCAAATCCCACCCCCAATTTTGCCTTCCTGCGAGTGAGTGTGCGCGCGCCCACCCCAGTGGACAAGGAGAGGGGGCTGGCAAGAGTGCACCCCCTGTCCACTCACCCTGGTGGATAAGGAGAGGCAGGGAAGGAGGTGCCTCTGCCCCCTTTCCCTTCGCTTACCTGGAGCTGTTCTTGGCATGCAGCCTTCCACCTCTGCTCTGCTTCTCTTTCAGATGAACAGGAGTGCAGCATGTTGGTTACCCAGCATACTACGTTCCTGTTCAAACAAGACTGGTGCAGAGGAGGAGGCTGCACACCAAGTAAGCGGGTAAGCAAAGAGAAGGAGGGTGGGCGGGCTTGTGCTTTTTCATAAGCAGCGAGGTGGGTGGGGAGAGGTGATCCAGAGCCACAGCAGTTTTCCTCCCTTCTTCCTCCAACAGTACTGGAGGGAGAAGGAGACTGTCAGTGCTGTGATCACAGTACACACTGGAGCAGCAGAAAGATAGGCTGGGGGTGGGGGTGGTTGTCAGTTCACCACTCCTCCAGGTTTGCCACTTGATGCACCAGTTTCTTGTTGCTGCATGGACAGGCCTTCAAGCTGCCTTATAAAAGCCTGAGCCAGGCCTTTAGTCCATCTAGCTCAGCGTTGTTGAAGCTGACTGGTTGTGGCTCTCCTGGGTTCAGACAGGACATTTCTCTGCCCTACCTGGAGACGTTGGGGGTTGAATCTGGGAACTTCTTTGTGAAAAACACACATACGTTTCATCAGTGAGCTATGGCCCCTCTCTCCTTATCGGTAGTAGGTTGACCAAAGGAAGAATTCTTATACTACACATAATTAGCTTGCAGGATTCATCACCACATGATGTGGTAATGGTCCCTAGCTTAGATAGCTTTTAAAAAAGGATGAGACAAATTTGTGGAGGATGGGACTGTCAAGGGCAATTATGTTCAGGCTTCTGAGTCCTGCAACAACAGAGGATGACCACAAGTTCCTAGAAGTCTGCAGCTTGCTGCTTTTAGAATGCCAAACTAGATGGACCATCTGATCATTCAACATGATTATGTTCCTCAGCCTCTTACCTGAGTTATGTTATCTTGACTCCACTCCAGCCTGTATCCCAGGGCACTGTCTCTCAGCATATCTAGAGCTGCAGTTTCCCATTCCAAAAGCAGGCAAGAATCTCTTTGGATAACGTGTACGTTTTGTGGAGTACTGTTTGGAGCTGTATGGAGAGAAAGTCACAATATATATGATTTTGTTAAAAAGGAAGAGAGAAAGTGAGAAGAGTATTCCCTATTCTCAACCTGTGGTACGGGTACCCCTAGGGATACGCGGACCTCTTGCTGGGGGTACGCCAAGCCCTGCCCCTTATCTGTCCCATCAGCAGCTAATTAAGTGTTAATTAACATGGATTTTAAATTTTAATTATTTTCGGGGCCCTTCTGTCTCTCTGATTTTGGTTTGGGGCTTATTTTTGTACTTTGGAAAATGTACTTTGGTGGGGTGGAGGAGGGAGGAGCTGATTTTGGGAAGTGTGACTTGGAGAAAAAAAAGAGATCCTTGCATGTGTCTCACTCACTCACTCACTCACTCACTCACACACACACACACACACACACACACACACACACACACACACACACACACACACACACACGAGTTAAATAAGACTTTTTCACATTTAAAATTGTTTTAGTACTTTTTTTAACGATTAATTACCTAATTAATCCAATTAATTAGCAGTTAATTAGCAGGGGGTACTTCAGAAAATTGGACCATGATAAGGGGTACCCGGGCCTCCAAAGGTTAACCCCTGTCCTAGGCATTACAGCCTTAGGGCAACTAGATGTTCCATTTACTAGTTCACTTCTAAGCTCTACAAGAGACTCTTGGTGTCCTGGACAGTCCGATAAACTCTTTCTGTCCCTTAATAAGATGTGAAAAGGGGAAATGGCAGTTCCACTTTCACACGATCAATTTACAGGCAACCTACGTCCTACGCTGGAAAATAGGGAGCAGAGGCTCAACTATTTGACTCAGCCCTATGGTTAGGTAGATAGTGACATATCCTTTGTACTTTTACTTGAATAACAGTCCAAACCAAACTGGGCTGTGCAGTGGTGTTGCCAGGGCTAGGGCGATGATGCGTTTTGCATCGGTAGCGGGGATTTAGTTAGGATTGGACTGTCATTTGTCTAATTTTTAACTTTTATCCCATCTTTCACTGCAAATCACAAGTTAGCTAACAGTAAAGCATAAACACAAAGAAACAATTAAAAACCACTTAAAAACATTAGGGATTAGTGATCCAGTAGAGTGGTCCAATGGTTTTCTGTTCCAGAACTGCACAATTATATGGAAAAATCTTTCAAAATGCACTTGTTTGCTGTCTTCTTACCTAACCCCAAGGTCTGAAAATAGACCCAGTCTGTAAAAGGGGAGCTGCCCATTTCATTAGTGCACTGGACTCGGACACTATAATTAGTGGAGTGCTTTAATCCTGGGAAAGAACTGGTAAGGGACCGGACAGGAACAACTTCGGTGAAAACCTCCTCGTTGTTTTGTGCCTCAGTCACCTGTCGCAAAAGGAAGATAAAGCTGTTACATCATAATCTCATGTATTTCAAAGAAAATAAAACTTTATGAGTTGTACCCAGTAAATAAAATATTACATATAATTTTGGCTTCAGTGCATTGATATACAATGATTCATTCATCAAACACTTAAGAGTTGCAAGGCAATATACTGTAAAACTTTAGAAAAACATTTGAACTGAAAGATAGTGGCATGGAAAATTGGGGATGGTGTTATTGTTATTATTCCATTTATATCCTGCCCTTCATCTATGGAGCTCAGGGTGGTATAACAGGAAAGGAAGAACACACAAACCAATTTTTTGAAGCAGTAGTTCCCTTTCTTGACTTTACTGAAAACAAATCCACATGTCAACAAAAGCTTCTGAGGCTACATTTATGTCCGTCTATTAAGGAACTAATCCTATAATCTTGACACTCAATATGGGTTTGACTTGTACGCTCAGTTACTATACATAAATAGTCCTCCCAGTCTGCATTACTATCTTTTCTTGTGTATTTTGTAGAATGCAATTTAGATTTGTGCCTAGGTTCTTTCAGAGATTTTGCATTTTGAATTCTTTTTATCTGATTAGTGCTTTTGTATTTTTACTGTATGTGCATGAAAAAAAAAGAATTGAGTTTTTAAAAATACCAAATGTGCAGATCTGGCACATATCTGCTTCTTTAACTTTTAGGAGAATTTTACTCAAATTTCTTTTTTTAACCATTGTTTTTAAGAAAGCTGAATATGGTATGATAAAATCATTGTTGCCTGTGCTGCATGCACCTCTGTCTTTTATCTCACTGTTATCTTTGGCCAAACAGGTTTTATAGGTTTAGAAAACATTGCAAACGTCTGCAAAGCCCGTGAACAGAGATAATAGTAGGATGAGTATGTACACCACAGCCAATGAGGCCTCTATCAGACCATCTTCAACTTTATGGAAAAAAGAATCATTTGTCACCTTGCCTGAGGATGACAATATTTCGTTCCCTGGCGGAGCATGGATGGCCTTGTGGAAATACAGGTCAACAGTAAGGTAAAGGTAAAGGTATCCCTTGACAATTAAGTCCAGTCGTGTCCGACTCCAGGGAGTGGTGCTCATCTCCGTTTCAAAGCCGAAGAGCCAGCGCTGTCCAAAGACGTTTCCATGGTCATGTGGCCAGCGTGACTCAACACCGAGGTGCATGGAACGCTGTTACCGTCCCGCTGACGCGGTACCTATTAATCTACTTGCAATTTCTTGCTTTCAAACTGCTAGGTTGGCAGGAGCCGTCGCATGGATTCGAACTGCCAACCTTTCGATCGACAGCTCATGGTTCAGTGGTTTAACCCACTGCGCTACCCGCTGGCTCGTGACTAAACATCAGGGCAGAGTGTGGGAGAAGCCAGGCAGACGAAACTTGCTGTGGCAGTTGCCAAAAAATGTGGCTGTTCTCCAGGTAAGGCTTTCTGCAGTGGAGTATTATTGTCATGTTAAACCTGTTTGGAGGCTGAAATCCCTCTTTGTTTCTCCTAGCGTGGGATAGAAAGACCTGCAAAGCTTAGGAAAAAAAGCTGCCTGAGGAGGATGAAATCCAAACCGCTCTCACTCTGCTTGCCTCTCCACTTCACCAGTTACAAAAAAGAGAAAGAAATGGGGGGGGGGGAGAGAGAGAGAGAGAGAAAGAAAGAAATGGGAAGGTTGGGGGAGGAGCTCAAAAGCAGAAGAGATTAGCATTGTATGGTGACTGGTGGACGTGCAAACTAGGAAAGAATAGGCTGTACCGACTGGGGAAAGCTCGGCATTCCAATGTGCAGGAGGAAATTCATTCTGATCTGTCAAAGGCCTTCAACACAGCAACAGCAGAAATGGTACAAGAAAGCAGAGGAGAGCTGCTGCATGCAGAAAGTCAAAAAGAATGTAGTCGTTCATGAGTTATTTGATTTCATGACAGAAACAGGCAAGAGCCTCTTCTGCAACTTCATTGAAACAGGAGAAAGCAGAATAACCTCAGTAGGTTGACAGCAATAGCCCAGGAATTCCATCCTCAGATGCAGTGAAGCAGGGAGTCGGGGGGGGGGGGGGGCTATGTTATTAGAGGTTGGCCCTGCTGCTGTCTGGAGTTAGGACTGGAAGCCCACAGCTCTGTACACAGCACTCCTGTGTACTGAGCCACCAGAGCTACAGGTTAGATAGAACATCTCCCTAGGGCCTAGGCAGTACATGTATTGATGGGGCTCTGCCCACCTGGGCTGGCCATAGGCTTTTTTCAGCATGAAGGGCTATAATAAAGACTTCCTGTTCAGACTGGGACTTTGCCTGGGCTCTGATAGTCTTTACTGATTCTGGCTTGTTCTCTGGCCCTGATTCCCAGCTCTGACCTCGGCTTGACCTCCTGGCTCCCAGTCAGCAGTTGTATACAACCCAGCTCTGATAACTGCTTACTAGAGAACTGGTTCACTCTGAGAACCCATAATTAACATAACCAACTTGGCATGTCGAGAATGTGGACTGAATAGAAGTGGGCTTGTTGCAGTGATGACTGCAATCCCCAGTGTAAATCTGAGTTCTGTGGAATTGTATTCGGGGCCTACTATGCGAGTGGATCTCATGGTCGAGACTGGTCGGTTCCCGTCCCCCCCATTGCATGCAGCATGTGCTCCGTTGACACTGCTGCATCATGCAGGCTAGTATGGGATAGGGTTGGGCTGTTAGTGAGTTTTAGGTCCACTTGGACACTTAAAAGATGCGTCAGGACTGAAATCTGCAGTACGTCCTGATGCTGGGGTGTGTGAGACAGAGGTTTAGCTGTGTGCCGATACTGAGCATTGGTCAAAGGCAGGAACTACAGGATGAGTGAGCAAACATGCAAGAAGCCTAGAACATATTAGAACAATATGTAATATCACTGTACTGAAGAAGAAGAAGAAGAAGAAGAAGAAGAAGAAGAAGAAGAAGAAGTAGTAGTTACATGGTGGCCCCGCCCACTAGCAGTCGGAGCCATTCCGAGCAGCGAAGGCAATGCTCAGGAGACTCCCTGCGTGTTGCCTTCACTGCTCGGAATGGTTCTGACGGTGAGTGGGCGGGGCCACTGTGTAACGCTGAGTAGACCTATGCACAACTTGCAGTACCGCCCCCCCCCTCTAGGAACGCCACTGAACTAGAGCTTTGCAATCGTTGGTGATTAGCTCCATATGGAAGGCATCTGCGTTCATAAGTCACTTGCTTTGGTTTAGTATGTGCGCTCCTGACAAGTTCAAGTAAGTAGCATCAGTTTAAGAAGCTTAAGCTGAGTTTACATAACTCTGCAGCCTGTAGGTCTCAGAACTTCTGCAAGTCAGTATCTGTGTCTAGCACTGTAATCGTTCAAGGCACCAGGCACTCTGGCAGAAGAAGCAAAGCTCTTGCTGGGTATGGCTATTTACTTTGCAGAGCGGGGTATATGGAAGTCTTACATACCTGAACTGTACACGAATGAAGTGAGGAACGGCCATCGAATCCTGGTACCCAAGTGATACTGGCATTGTTGCTGGTGATCCGAGTTACTGTCACGTTGACAGGTGGAAAGGGAAGAGCTGAAAACAAAACAGTTTAGCATATGCAGAACTGAGCAGATATTTGTATGACAATGTGCAGACACCACAATCTGGGAATTTGGATAAGATCCCTCAGAGGTGCTAATAGAGCTTTGAATGAACAGAGGTAGCTTGCTCATGCCATTATAAATCCTGATTAACACTGAATAACTTATTCTCTTTATTCACTGCTTGGTGGCTAAACAGACATTTGTTATAGACGCTTCCTAAAACATGATGTTGTAGAAGCTGAGATGCAAGCAGTATGGTCTGAAGGTTGGTTTTTTTTGTTTGTTTTAATTTCTCAGTCCTTCCAACAGCCCATCTCTTTGAAAATTGTGGCAGGTCTTTGATGTATAGCCTTTTTTTTTTACATTAACGTGTTGGAATTAATCTGTACTTACGCCCACTTAAAAACAGGAGAATACAGGCTTTTCAAAAAAAAGTCGGAGTGAATCCAACGAATGTGACATTCCAGTTTCATAAAGTAAACTGCCCTGGAAGATGCTGCATAGACAATTCATATAAAATCCAGAAAGTCCTGAACTTTTCATAAGCTTCTCATTGAATAATTATTCCCATGCCACCAAAGAACCAACAATAAAGTGTAATCTGGTATGGTACATTCAGATATATAACCACATGGCAATTGTTATATGTTTCATAATTCAGAATTATTTTGTTATATCCTAACTCTTCTGTTGGGAAGATCACAGCTGTTTACATGATCTTACAAAAAGCCTGGTATTGACTAGACTGAAACTTGCTTAGCTTTAGCAATGTCATAGTGTCATTTGCCCTTAGACCATTTTCTGAGATCACATGGGAGAAGCATAGCAAGAGTTTGTTGCTGACCTTTTCCTCCATTTTCTTATCAGGAAGTTGGTGGTCATAAATGCATGGCTGGTGCTGCTACCTAGCTAATCCCCTTCAGTGATAGGTGAAAAATGGCTCCCAAACTGCTTTCTTTTCCCAGTAGGCATAAAAACAGCTTGGGGGAGATTTTCAGTGAGAAAACAGAGTGAGGGAAAGAGGTGAAGAAGCCCCTCTCCCCCCATGCTGGTCTTCCCTTTCCAACTGAAGCCGCAACAGCTGCAGTATAAAAAGAAAAGCACATCTCTAAAAAGAATAATGGAATTACACCTGACATGCAGTTCCACCCTTAGAGAGTGGCAAAGTGAAAAGGGGTCTCCAGGATCAGGGCCTGAGGTGAAACTTAGCAGTGGTGGTATCCCTACAGGCAAAGGTCCCACTGCTAGCAGACACAGAGCCAAACTAGATGTTATCTGGGAGAGCCATGACTGGATCTCTCCACATAATTTTTTTTCTAAAAGCTGCTGTGCCCCTCCCTCCCAAATTAGGGTCCTCCTGGCCATGAGAGTGGGAAGGGAGATGTTTTCTCCTCTGCAACTACCGTAATAGCAGCTGAGGGGGGGATTTTAACGAGAGTGTAGAGGGAAAGGTTAGGTCCCCCTTCCCCTGGACCAAGGCCCCAACCCAAATTACACACATCCCACATTTGCTATTAGAAGAAGAAAAATACCCAGAGAGATCCAATGGCTGCCTGTTGCCCAGGCAAACGTAGAAGAAGCAGATGCACTGTGGGCAAAATCACTCTGGGCAAAAATCACTCTGGCGCCTGAGAAGACATAGCCTGAGGAATCTTCCAACCTGCTGTCCCAGTGGGGCAGCAGAGTACAGATTCAAAGGTTCCCACTTCTAGCCTCAGCAGTCCTGCAACACCAGCATAATCAACAGATTAGCCTGTGTACAGACTCTGAAGGCTGATCTACACGACAGCGTCGCGGCTCCGCCGTCGCCTCTGCCTGGCGCCTCCGCGCTGGAAGCGGGGGGAGTGTCTTCAAGCCTGTTACCCCTCATGTTGTCCCGCCTTCCTAAGAAAGCACAGTTGTGATTGGTTAAACTCTTCCCCCCCCTCTCTGTGATTGGTAGGCTGTAGCAGCTCCGCGAGCCACCTCCAAGCTCTGCCGTACGCCCCCTAAAAAATAGAGCACTCGACTTGGAGTACGCGGCAGTGGGGCGGAGGTCCGGCGGCTCCGCCGGATTACAAAAACGCTCCGCGACGCTGTCGTGTAGATCAGCCTTAAGTTGTAAATAAGGTTGAAAAGTGGCAGCTCTCAGAGTCCCTTATTGTGTGGGTGAGCCCATCATGAGCTTTCCAACTGCTGAGTTAGAGATATTTGTTTTTCCTTTGATGCACTTTATAATGGCAATAATAATAATAAAAATAATCATTATTAATGCAAGGCAAGTGATTCAGAAAAACAATGTGAGAAGGTAGGACAGATTTAAAAAGAAATGAAGTCACAAGTTGGATGAAGCTCACAATGAGACACATGCTTGGAAAGAATCCAGAGAAACAGAGGAGAACCGAGAAAGGCGTGAATTTACGGGGGTGGAAAGAGGGAGAACTGCACGTGATCGCCATATTAAAAGTGGATTTGTGTGGAAATACTGTGGTGTTGTAGGTTGCAACTCCCCCCTCCACTACTCGCAGTGGATTTGCACTTGGGACGAAAACGACATCTCTGTGCAGCCCTCTGGATTAAGAGAGCTCTTTGCAATTCCTTCCTTGGCTAGTTGTCTTCGTTAACTACGTCAGTCCAGGCTGTTTGCCCTCCCCTTCCACAGCTCCGGACCTGCTCTCCTCTCATTTACTCCCAATCTTCTCAATCCGTATGTTCCCTCCAATCCACCTCTTCACTGCTCCCATCATCTCCTGCTCCTACTCTGGGCTTGGCAGTTCCATTCATGCCGCCACTGACTCCGCTGCTCCTTATACGGCAAATGCTATCTCTTACCTTCAGATCCCTCCCCATAATCCGCTTCGCCTAAACATTAATCCTTCACATTTTGTTTATTTATAGGACTCCCATAAGTCCTGCTTCATAGAGCTGTAAATTCATTTGTAAACTCCAGATAAGTGGGAAGCCTTAAGAAATAGCTTCGCTTTTTATCTCTCACAAAGCTCCTTGCAGAAAAGAGAAAAGGACCTCTGTGGCTTGCAGCAAGCCCTGAACTACTAACTGTCTTGCTACCCATACTGCGCATCACAGGTTGCAATAGCCTATTATGCCCGTGTGCAGCCACAGGGCAGTGTCCTCCCTCCCAAGAAGACAAGCTTTGATAGATCAGACCAAAGGACCATCATTCTGGTTGAAGAGTGTCTAGTCAGATGCCCCAGAGAAGATCACAAGAGGGGCAAAATGGAGATAGCCGTCCTCTGCTGTGTCTGCCTGTTTTTGGCAAAGGAGAAGAACAGGCCTCAGCTGCTGCTGGTCACTTGAAACCTGCTCAGCCTTGTCAGCTTCTGGGCAGAGCTTGTTTGGAATAGGTCTGGCAGTGACTGTGGGGGTTCTCTTTACATCATCTCCATGGAGGCAGCTCACTGCCATGACTGCCATAACTAGACTGAGGAGATACCTCAGGAGACTGGGGCAGTAGTAGTAGTGGCTACTGGTACCTCAGCGAGTCACTGTCATGGAGGCAGCTCCTACAGAGGGCTATTCAGCAAAAAGCAATGTAGAAAGCACCACAGCCCCATCCTTTGACTAATGGAAGAGCTGCTCTCTGCATTCTGAGATTTTACTGGACACATACTGGCATTATAGATTTTCAGGAAACCATATTCTGCACCACATACCACACTCACCCAATGCAACCATACTTGCATGAAATATACATGAACCTCCTTGCGATAAGAAACTATTCTCTAGAACAGGGGTTCTCAAAGTGGTGGTTTGCGAGCCATCATGCCAGGCGGGAGCTGCCGCTGCCCCTTTAAGGGGCACTGTGATCCCTGATGGCGGCGGCAGCAATCCTAGGATCCCACAACCGGTCCCATCCCCCCCCCCCCCGGGCAGGCCTCTCCAAACCTCCAAACGGCTCCTGAAGGTGATTAAAGCCCACTTCTGGTTTACGGAGAAAACCATCACCTCCAGGAGCCATTTGGAGGCTGGGGAGGCCTGCTGGGGGGGACGCCCCCCGTACCCTCCGTAGGGCAGCACAACCCCCGGTAAGTTTAAATCTCTTAATGCCAGATGCAAGGGAGAGGCAACAGGATACAGGTATCTTGTTGTCTTGTGTGCTCCCTGAGGCATCTGGTGGGGCCACTGTGAGATACAGGAAGCTGGAGATACAGACAAGATGGGCCTTTGGCCTGATCCAGCAGGGCTCTTCTTATGTTCTTAAATATATCCCTTTTGTCCCCGATGGCGGCGCGATCCCAGGATCGCTGCTGCTGCCATCACCCCACCCCTGCAAGCACTCAAAGTTCTCCCCTACTCATGGGGAGAACTTTGAGAAACGCTGCTCTAGAACAAAAGTTTTGGCAATCCTCATTCCCAATGAGCCCCAGGACATGGTCTGAGTGCATATGATACAGACACCTTGTTGACACTAAGCATGTCTGGGTCTGGTCAGTGTTTGGATGGGGTGATGCCTGCCTGGGAATCCCAGGTATCCAGTGAGAAACCAAGTTCTATGACAAAAGACATATCATGGGATGTAAATAAGTGAATAATGCATCCCAGTAAAAACGAGTTCCTCGTATGTTGCCTGCTAAAAAATATGACCAGCAGCAGATTTGCCCGGAAGGGGATGGATTCCTCTTCTTGGCCTGCCTGCCATTGCGTTAGTATCTTGGGAAGGGAGAAAAAAAATACAAGAGCAGGGATTGTGGTAGGAACAAACATGATTACATATTTTAAACCAGAGATTTGGGGTCTGCAAAGCACAGAAATCTGTACAGCCACAACATTCCTGAAATGTAATTTCCCCCAATGGTGATCTGTCTCCTCCTGTTTTCAGCAGCTAATGAGATGCCAGAGCATCAGAGCAAAAAACAAAAAAACGGGGGGAAACCGGAAAAAACAATAGGAGTTTTTGGCTGCAGAGACAAATCTCTATCTGTATAAAAGGAAGATTTCCCCACTACCCACTGCAGATTACATCATGGCCCGCGCCACCTTCCACAAACAGTGCAATGCCCTGATTCTATCATTTTCAAGGAGAATCTCTTATCTTGCGTCACACTCCCTTCCTGAACCAGTTGTGGGCTGTTTTCGACTGCCAATTTCACTGCAGGGGTACAAGCCTGCATACCAAACAGTAAGCACAGTAGTTATTTCATCTGGTGAGAACATGGAACAGGCACCACAGGGAAGCAGCTCAGAAGTGTATGTGTGTGCACAGCACATGTATGTGAGAAAGAGGTGCTGGTGGGGAAATAATAGCGCCTGTTGTTTAGCTGAGCCCTGCTTGCTTTCTACTCACTCCTCTCAGTCCCTCCCTGTATTTCCTTTTCTGGGGAGGACAGGGAAGGCTCTCTCACCTTTAAGTTGCACAGTGGCCGTCCTGGATGAAGACAGTCCCTTTATGTTGTGGGCTTCACAGGAAAAAACTGTGCTTTGATTTATACCTGGAAATCAGCCAAGAAAAGGGGGAGAAAAAAATAATAAGAAAGCTGCACACAAAACTGCTGTATCCCCCCCTCCCCCCCCGCACTTCCACCTCAAGCAGAATTTCAATTATATTTGACATGTGGCTCTGGCTCTATATATGCAACTTGGGGGCTGAACTGGAAGCCGATCAAAATCACATGGATTTAAGTGTAATTAACGTGTCAATTGGCTTTCTTTTTATAAAACAGAAAGAATGTGGCATTGTAGAGGAGTTCGAAGCAGAGGCTAGTTCTGCAAGACATGAAAAGGGAGGGTGGGGAAGGGACTTTGTAAAGCAGGCAGCCAAAGTGCTAGGCTCTTAGCTCTCGTGTTGTTGTGATCTCATTGCTGTCCTTGGCTGGACTGATCCCTATTGTTTGTGGCACTCAAATCAAGGCTTGTGTACACTCTGTTAGTGTGCTTGTGCAATTCCTGGGACAACAGGGCTTCAGGTCTGACCGGGCCTCTAGCTGCTGCTGAATTATAGCCACCACGACCTCCAATCAGAACATCTCTATATTCAAAGACAAGATGAATACAATACAGTTGGAACAATAAAACCGAGTCGCCATACCCTGAGTTCTAACACAATCATTTCATCAGTGCTTTGTTTTAGTCATAAGTATTCTTTGCAAGCATTCACATGAAAGGGGAGCAATAGTGTTTTCTGAAAACTGGGGGGGGGGGGGGTTGTCCACTGGCAGTGCTTACCAAATTACTTCTTTTCTATTTAAGTTTTGTAATCTATGTTAGAAAACGCATGTGCATTGTAATGTGCCAGCCCCTGCATGAGTGTCTGGGTACATGTGGCAGCTTTGACATACTGGTACATGGCCATTGGGTTGGAGAAATTAAAAGAAATGCAAAACTAGCCAGCATAACAGCACAACCTTTCTCTCACCCATTTTTCTCAACACTAGTCATTGTTTTGGAGAAAAAGACTCCCTCTCCTTCAGTTTCTTCCAGAGTTTTTTTCAATAGGGACTTTGCTTGAAACTCATTTTTCATGCGGACACCAGAAGACAGAATATGTGTGAAGGGTGTCTTACTTTAGAGTAAGTAATGAGAGCAATCTTATAAAATGGATGGTTTTGACACAAAATGAAAAACATAATTTCCCTTTAAGTCTGTCAAAATCCAAATAATAATTATATTCAGATGACAATATGGAACCAATTAAATTACAAAATGTATTCCATTTGACTTCAGGCCCTAGAACCAGATTCTTCTGTATTGGGCATTTGCTAATACTCTTTTTCTCCTGCTGGCTGAAGAATGCCCCAGATTGGACACACAGTGCCAGCTCTCACAACAAAAAGTCCCACAACAAGAAGGACCCTGGGATCTCACTAGGTTCAAAGTCTGGAGCGCTCTGAAAATGAAAATCTAAATACAAGCTGCAGAATATCATTTCATACAGTGGGACTTCCAGTCAGGCTTATCAACCACCAAGCACTAGAAAATGATTTATTTGTGAAACTCTCAACAAGCAGCCTAACAATGTTAGATCTACACATGCAGTAAACTGTGGTGCTAGAATCCTGAGATGGTAGAGTGGACTGTACCACTTCAGATTACAGGCAGAGATGCTCTTTTTTATTTTTAACCATTTCCCATGTAAAAATACTCTCTGAAAACAAATTTTAAAACTCCACCGCATAAAGAAGAAAGGTTCTAGACCTGACCACTTCCTTTTATACTTATTTGCAAGGAGGTTTTGCCATAAGGGAGCATTCAAAAATATGATCCTCCTCCCTCCATCTAAAGTGGTACAATCCATTCTAGCACCCTAGAACTCTACCACTTAATTCTGTACACCATGGGCTAAGTGGCAGACAGGCAACCTTACCACTTGTATAGCTATTTACAATTGGACAAAATGGGATTCAAGGGTAGTCCACCAGAAAGGGAACGTTTCTTAGGCTGTATTTTTTTTGCTTCTTAACAGACATAGTGATAAAACAATGAGACCTCTGATGTCAACGTCATTTGTTACTTTCTTCACTCATCATTATCCTGGTCACTGGAAGCACAGAGCTGTTTACACATAAACTGGAGCCTTAAGCAGGATTCAAAATGATTGTGAGGGCAAATAATACTTCTAATAGTCACTGTATGGTTTATTTCTTAATTTATTATTCCCCCTTGTACATTTTGTTTACTTTTAATGTTGTGTCTTGCTTTGTGTAATTATTTGTCACGATATTACAGTACTTGTAAAAGAACAAAAAAGACAAAAATAACTTTTTTTTTTTAAATGGAACTAGCGACAGTGAGTCGGGAGCTTGTGGGATATTCTTCTGCTTTAGCCTGCTTCATAGCGTAAGATAAACTGGAATCTTATACTGCAGCTGAGAACGCAGTTATACTGTCAACCCTTGTCTGAAACCAAGCTGTACAATCTTCACTGAAAATGAAAATAAGCCGTGGAAGATCAAAAGATGGACAGATGACAGCATGATAAATTTTTAAAAGGTAGTTATGCCATGAAACCACAAGGTAATATATTCTACCGGTAGTTGATAACAAACCAAGCAACACTAGTATGATTATTTTTCTTTCTGAGAGTGGTAACTCTCAAAATGTCCTTCGTGGTTTCCAGGCACAATGAAAAAACCTTGACTCTTTGCTCTGCAATCTACATCTTGAACACGAATCAACTGGTTAACTGAAATGCTGACCCCACCCCAACTTCCTCCACATTTCCTTTTTTTAATATTTTGCTTGTCCATTCTTGCTGACTCCAGCTCTTTTCTCTGTCCTGGAGTCTGTATTGTGGCATGCCTCAAGGAACTGTGACCTAGTGATAGTGCACACAGGTTCATCCTCTGATCCTTCCTTTCCCCTTCAGAGACAAGAAGCTACATGCACAGCCCAGAGAGAGTACTAGAGGACTGAACCATGAAGAAAACATAGATTTCAAGCCGAGAAGATTTATTATTCTATCCTCCACAGTGTTTGAGCAAACAGGCATGAAATAAATCACTGACTGCCCAGGATTTTACAACTATGTGCACTTCTGGCTGAAAAAGGTCTGGTCATATGTGAATCCTGACTTAAAGCCCCTCAAATTACCATATTTAAGGCAAGGCCCAGATGGGGGGAGACCTGTCTGCGTGAGAACAACAGTATACGCTTTTGGTATCAGATGCTAAACTTCTTGGGGCTTCTCAAAGCTTCTCTGAGAGTAGGTATATAACCCCCAGAAATGCCAATGCCCTCTGGATTTCACAAGTGGGCGAGGAACTGCACAGGTGTGCCCTGGAATCGTGCCCCACTGGAGTCTATCCACTGCTGTGAAGAATCCCCAGCAAGCTGAAGGAATGTTTGCCCAGTTTCTATTCCATATACATGCTTTCTTTTACCTATTGCAATTTATGTGTATAAACTTTCTGTAGTTTCTGTGTATCAATCAATCTTACTCTTTCTAATATACATTGTGGTCTAGTTCTCCTTGGTTACCCTCTGAACTTGAGAAAAGAGGAATCTGGGTGGGCCAGCTTCTGGAATTTAAGACGGGTGCTAAGACTTCACATTGTTCCCAGGTATTTCTTAAGCAAGTGTCCTAACTCTCAATGGGGTGACAGTATGACTGCTGATTAGTGGTCTCCTTTTCTTGTATGAGAAAGGCTGCCCCGGGAGTGAGTGTGAATGGTAGAAGTACCATGGCTTAACTGGATCAGTGTCTGGTCCTGTGACAACAGCACACAATGAGGAGCAGGGTTTTGGATTTATGATACTTAGGGCTAGCCCATCCATGAGGACAACTGAAGTGGCTGCCTCAGGCAGCAGACTAGTGGGGGCGTCCATCTCTGTCCACCAACTTGCCTCCACTGCTCCTCTCCTGGAATGGAAAAGAAGAGGGGGACAGAGAGGAAGAGGAGATGTGGAGGGGAGGAGAGTGCTGAGCTAGAACATTTGAGAGTGGGAGGAGCAGAGGCTGGGACATCTTTGGGTAAAGGAGGCAGTATTTGGCATGCCACCACAGATGTCAGGAGGTCTTGGTGCCACTTAAGCGAAAATATTGCTGGATGAGGCTTTGGACAGTATTCCTCCCTGTTCCTTTCAGGAACAGGTTCCATTGCTAGATCACACACCTTCCCACTAAAAGCTTGCATGAATCCTGTATACCGTATTTTTCGTTCCATAAGACGCACTTTTCTCGCCCCAAAAAATAGGGGGGGGGAGCCTGCGTCTTATGGAGCGAATTAAAAAAGTAAAGAAAAAATACTTACCGGGGCTTCGGGGAGGCCTGCAGAGGCTCGCGCAGGCCTCCCCGATCTTCATTTCGTCAAAAAATGGCCATTTCCGGTTTTCGTGAAAACCGGAAGTGGCCAAAAATGGCCGTTTTTTGCCGAAATGAAGATCGGGGAGGCCTGCGCGAGCCTCTGCAGGCCTCCCCAAAGCCCCGGTAAGTATTTTTTTCTTTACATTTTTTAATTATTTTTATTTTTATTTTAAAAACATGTTATCCCTATTTTTTGCTCCATAGGATGCATGCGTCCTATGGTCCGATGCGTCCTATGGAGCGAAAAATACGGGGTACTTGCTGCCCTGAAAAGGCAAAGAGTATGAAGGAGCCTGATATAGGACAGTTATTCAACCGGTGGCTTTACAGGTCAGCATATATTTAGCTTCAGAGGCACCAGAACATATTTCTGGGAAGATGGACATTTACTTTGAAAGACCAAGAAGGAACGTGGAAATTCTCAGTGTCGTTACAAGGTTTCAGCGACTGCATAAGAGGGTTGCAGTGGCTAAAGGATTCCCACTTCTCCTCTGTCTTACTGCGTTTCTTTCCAAGTCCTACACGCTGCTGTAGTGGGCTGTCTTTCTGTCACTTTGGAGGAAAGACACATGCCCAGAACAACTGTAGGCATTAGAACTGAAAAACCATATGGAAAAATTAAAATATGTCATACACTAAAAAGGACAGTTACAATGAGTGAGGCACAATGGTAGCTTTTGCAAAGGCATATTTATTCCTGAGATTATCTAGTTTGTACCTCCAAGTTCCATGAGTATTTTTAACAGAGAAACTGCACCTTTGGTGAGCTCCACAGTACATTGGGTCTTCACTGCGGATTTTAAGGGGAAGCCTTACCTGACACATTTAGAGTGGAGGGGGAGATGTCGGGTAGCCCAACTCTGGAATCGCCCATCCACCAGACAATTGTCACTGGCTCAGGTGGGCCAACTGCAGCACAGAACATGTGAAATGGAGTATTCGGGATTACAGACAGATCTTCAGGCTCAACAGTGAAATAAGGAACACCTACAAGAACAAAGTATAGACACAGCAGTAAGAGAGTTTTTATCTTTATCATCCAGAATAGTTTCAATTATTTTAAAAGTAATTTATACTTAAAAGAAGAGATCTTAAAAACTTCCAACATATATTAAGAACTGGATTTTTCCCCCATTGATGAAAAAGATTTGCTCTTCTCTTTAGCAAAAACAAATCAGCCCAGTTCAGCTATACTAGATCAAATTTGTGTACATTTACAGCCCAATCCTAGCATTGGGCTGTGCTGCCGGAACTCGCATTCCGGCAGTGCGGCCCGACATATGACATTGCAAAATGCGAAACTCTATAGCACGCTGCCGGCCCTCTGCTGGAAACGGCGAGTGTGGCAGTGGCCTTCCTGGATCCCCCAATGCAGGTAAGTCAGTGGCAGGGGCAAGACGTGGGTGGGGAGGGGAAGGATCGGGCGTTCCATGGGAAGAACCAGGGGTGGGGAAGGGAAGGGGTGGATCTGGTGGCATTGGTGCACGCCAGATCTTATTCCCTCTTTTTAAAACCTCCCACTCCTTTTCCCTCCTTGGACATACACCACCAAAATAGCTAGTGTATGTCCGAGGAGAGTTATAGGCTGCCGCAAGGCTTACGCAGAGGTAAGTTAAAAAAAAATTGTATTTACCTCCCTTTGCCTTTGGGTCACTCCCCCCCCCCAACCACAGGATGCAGCACACACCATTTTGGCATGGTTGCATCGGCGCTGGTGGTGGGGGATAGGATTGAGGCCTTAGTTACTACAGTGAAAGTAAGTCATAAGATGATGGTAGTAGAGGGATAAGAAAGTTTGTTTATATTGACTTCCTGATGGGCTTTGGAAATGTCCACCAGGAGCCCTACTCTAACTGAGCAGCTGGGGCTGCAGACACATATACTGTATAACTCTTTTTTAAAAAGCTGGAATCGCACCAGTAAGCCGTTTGGAAGGTACAGGGAGTGGTTGTGGGGCCTGAATTCAGCTTTTCATTCCTTCTTCCAAACAGCTGATCTGTAGAATTCCAGCTTTTAAAAAAGAAGCTATAGGAATTGCTGGATTGGCCTGAGGAAACATGCAGAGCCCTGGCTTCCATATATACCATTCCCCAACCAGTTAGCAATATTTTCCCAAAGACTGCTTCCATGCGCATGCAGTCCCTAGCTGCTGGTGCACAGAACTACTGTATTTGTATTCAAATATATCAAATATTTAGATGGGGGTCTCTACCTTAGTTTTATGTAATGCTCTGGGAACATGGGTATGAAATGGTATTTAAATCTGAGACAGAAGAAGGCGACAAAGAAGTTGGATCTAAAGATTACCTTCCTCTGATGGAAGACTCCTTCCCACAGAGGATGGAAAGCTTTCTAACTAACCTCGAAATAAAAAGAGTAAAAATACCACCAACAAATTGTTCATAACACACTCATTAAAACACTTTTCATGGTTCCTAAGAACGGTTTTCAAAGGCATGATGGAAGCAAAGTGTCTTATCTCCTAAAGACATCAGCTGTCAATTAGGAAGTGTATTCCTATTTTATGTTCTGACTTTGAACACCTTCCCTTAAGGGCTGCAGCTATATATTAAAAAGGGAGTCATAGAGACACGATGATGCTGACCTTGCTCCAGACAGAGAAAAGAATGAAAGGATGGTGAAGGGAGGAAAGACCTTGCCTTGCTCTTCCTATACCATTTGCCAAAGGTACGGAAAAGAGAAGCTACATACATGGTATGATAGCCAACTAGGCTGCCTCTTGACAACCAAGGACAGAAAATGGGTTGCAAAGCTGACTGACCCCAAGTAGAGCTCTTTACATACTCCTAGAATGGAAAGTAATGTTGAAAAAATGAGTTTAAATTCTAAAGACAAAAGTCAATATAAAATTTCACAGGAATCACAGTTTTAAAGAAGCACCCCGTCGCTCAAAATTTACTTCAAAAGGAGTTTCAAATTTAATTTTAGGTTTTCCCAGTAGATTTCTTTTGGAAACATGTAGATAAAGCCATAGTTTCTCATGCTGTGAGGCTGCCCACCTGTGTTCAAACTTTGATTTGAAAATGCTGAACCCTTTAATGCTGCTATTGCCTCCTCCAGCACTACTTGTTGTTCTCTCTTCTATAGACTCTCTAAGGTTATTTCTGAAGCGGTAATTTGAGCTGCTATCCTGAAAAAACAGCTCTCGATCATGCAAACCGTGGGGGCATTTTTGACCAACACATCCTTGCTTGCTGCCTTCTGTTCCTCCCACTGTTTGCTTGCAATGAATTTTGAATCTCAGTCATCAATTTGCGCTCAAGATAAATAACTGTGGACAGAATCCAGCCAAAAATTAAAACTTTTAACGAATGAAGCACATTCCCCAGTAAGTTAAAAATGCTCATCATTTTATTTTTGTTTTATTTATTTACAGTATTTTTATCCCGCCTTTCTGAGTCATGACACAAAGCAATATTTACACAGTGATATCACAACCAGAGAGAAAGATGAGCATACTTTCTATGCAGAAACACTTTTCCTTGCTTTCAGGTCACATGATCTTTGATTAACTGGTCGATCATATAGAAATATCTCAACCATGCAAATAATTTCATAGGGCCTGCTGCACCCCAGACGACTGACAAAGCTCCTCTCAAATATACAGAACATCCTGTATATATGTATAAGATCCCAACATCCTGTGAACATCAATAGGGGCTCTCTGTGGCTCCTCAAAACTGGCTATGTGTGCTCTGGGCGATAAACCTTTTAAAGAGACAAGCATTATTTTAGGCTTGGACTTTTGTTTTTGTGCTGTTTACAGCTCAATGCACATCAGGTTGCAACTGTCAGATCTTGAAGAGATAAGGACACAAAAGGAGATAAGGACACAAAGACCACATCTCCTAAACAAACAATGGCTGGACAATGGCTTCCAGAAATTGATTAGGATAAGAAATGGTACATGGCCAGCTTAAATTCTATTAATACTCCAAGACACAGAGTTCAGTGCACAGTTAGTATCAGAGCAAAATAAATGATTCTGAATAGACCTATTTTTGATCTCTAGAGCCTCAGAAAATGAGAGTTAAAAAGGCCTCTGAATGTAGTTTCTGATATTCAGTTCTTTACACCCAAAAACTAGGTCAGCCCAAGACTTCTGACACCTGAGGTGGCCTCCCAAATGCTGCAGCCTTACCCAAGGATGTGCCAGCCTCTGCTCCTCCCACTCTCCAAAGTTTTAGCTCAGTACTCTCCTCTTTCCACATTTCCTCTTCCTCTCTGGCCCCCTCTTCCTTTTCAATCTCTGGAGTACAAGTAGGAGGAGGAATAATGGAGGCAAGTTGGTGGACAGAGATAGCCTGGGTACCCCCCCCCCACCATCCTTCAGTTGGCCCAACAGATGGACTGACCCTGATTGAAAATAAGCTCTTTGAATTAGCAATTTCACTCAAAGCAAGGCAAAGAAAATGTAAGCAATTCTTCACACACAGAGAGGACAAGCACATGAGACGTGTCCCATCCTCAGGCTCATTTATTTGCTCATCATCTGACCTTCTTTATTACTGAGGACACAAATGTATAGTAAAATTGTGATCGGCTCCTTGTCATCAAATGGGACTCACCCTTCTGCCCCTTCTATTTACGAAGGACGCTGGAGTGTATTGGCTGGCAGTGCAACCCTAGGCATGTGTACTCAGAAATAAGTCCCATTGAGTTGAATAGGACTTACTCCCAGGTAAGTGCGTATAGGACTGCAGCCGTAAGTGTGTGAGTTATAATAAGCCCGAATTAAAATTTCTTCATGGCCATGAATTCACCAGGGGGGCTTAGGCAAGCTATAATCTCGCAGGCCTGGTGAAAATGTAAAATGTGTAACATGAAAGAATAGCACAGTAATGGTCACACCAAATGGCACCTGGGAGACACGTGCAACAGTCTCCTGCCATATTTTCCTAATATGAAAAGAAACTGAGGGAGACAGCAAATTGAAGCGGTAGGGGCTGCTTAATAACTTTTTTCTTTTTTGATATTTTTCTGTGCAAAATTCTGTCCACCAGCTGCTTTTCCACCTATGAGGGAAAACTATATGAGCACCTGTATCTTTTCCCGCATTTGTGAAAAAGTGTTTGGGGAAAATTTGAGTAGAAAAACAACTGGAGGGGAATTGGTCAAGCAGCTCCTCTCTCAACCATTCTATCACATAAATGAACAACCACTAACGGACACTTCCCATTTAAAAACAACAGCAGCAGTAACAGCATTGATATATTATGCATGCCCCAAACAAATATAGAAGTCTCGCATGCACCTATCCTGGTTTTTCTCCTTGCTTCCTTGTGAGTTTCTCAAATTGACACTGCAATCCTGACGAATCTGCAGTTGGCGGAACAAGCGTTCCACCAGCCGAAGCCATTGCGAAAGTGCCGTAAGGCACGTTCACGACGACTCAAGAGCAGGGAAGGCCGGCGCAAGGCCGGCCTCCCCTGCTCGTCTGACAGAGCCCGTGCCTGGTCGCCGCCAGACCCAGGTAAAGATCCAACGGGCAGGGGAGGGAGGGAGGGAGGCCATCCCCGCCGCTCAGCTGGGCCTTTACATGGCCTCCTCTTACTTCCGAAATCCAAGGAGGCCGATCGGCCCGAGCACCATTTACACTCAGGGAAGGAGACAAGTGTCCCCTTCCCTGAGTATACCTCCGGCTGAGCGGGAGCCTGCCCGCGGCCGAGCAAGGGATCCGGCAGGCGGTCTGGGCCACCCGGCGGATCCTTAGGCAGGATTGCTCTGTGAATAAGGGTGGGGAACGTTCATCTAAACCACCCCTATAAACACACTGCTAAGGCAGTGTGCATAGAGAGGATATTTAAATGAACTCCCCCCCCTCCCATGATTAGGAAAACTAACCGGGAAGCAAGGGGGGGGCAGGACATGCATGATATCTGTAATCATGTGGGGCTGGTACAGGACTTACAGCCAATCCTAATAGGTTGCTGCACCGTCAGAACTCATGTTCCGGTGCCACAGCATGCTTTATGGCTGTCGCAAAAGGCAACACGCCATACAGCATGTCATGGCTGCCACTGCCAGTGACAAGTGGCCAATTTGACTGCAGCCTCCCAATGAAACCCGACGCAAGTAAGTCAGCATGGGGGGGGCAGGTGGGAGGTGCGCAGAATGGGGAGGGGAGGCGGGAAAACAGGCAGGGAGGGGGTGGATCGAGGGTGGAGAGGGGGGCGTATTGGCAGCAGCAGTGCCGCTGATATTCTATCCCCCTTCCCAGCCTCAATTCCCTGACCCAGGTCCACTCGGACTTGTGCCAGCAAAGTAGTTGGTGCAGGTCTGAGTAGACTAAATGGAACTGCAAGAACTTACTCTGGGGCAAGGGAACAAATGTGACCTTCAAGGAGGCTTTCAGGACTCAAAACCTCCCCGGCATGGCTGCATTGGTGTGCGAGGAGTTAGCATTGGGCTGTTAAAGTATCATCTGAACTGTCCTGATGTTAGTCTTTTATGTATCAAATAGCACGTTTGTTTTACACACGACAGAATCGTGTTTCAATATTGGGACCAGTTTCAAAAGACATTTTATATTGCGTTCGTTCCTGAATAAGAAGCATCTGATAAGGCCAAATTTGACAGCCCTCAGGCAGTGTTTGCTCTAAAAATCAATAACATTTTTATGAAAGTAAAAACAGTACAGTTTGACCTTTACACGTCAGATTAGGAAAACAGAAACTTTGGGCTGTGTAATCCCCTGAATAAACTATATATGTAGAGTGTTTTTTTTTTAATGTGGGGATGCCAAGTCTATTGAAATCTCTTTCTATATAAGGATGACAGGTCCATAACAGAGGCATTTCTGGGGAAGACAGTAGCATATATGAGCAACACTGTACAGTGGCAAATATGTTTTTTTTAGATTGTGAGCCCTTTTGGGACAGGGAGCCATGTAATCATTTGATTTTGTCTGTAAACCGCTTTGTGAACTTTTTGTTGAAAAGCGGTATATAAATAATAATAATAATAATAATAATAATAATAATATGTTTTAATGATATTTATGAATACACAAAATAATGCAATATAGCAAGGAGTTTATAGCAACCACTACGAGCTGCTCATGAAGATTTCAAGGATCATCACTCTTTCTTACCCCTGACCTTGAAGAGTGCGAAAGATAACCCAGCATTGCCCATTTAGAATTTCTGAACAGGAATGAAGCGAGCAATTTCTCTGTCCATATAATGGCTGATGCCTCACAAGTGACTTGTATGACATGGTAAAGTCAGAATGAGGTGCTTTAACCTCTTCAGGTGCCCTGAGATGGCTATGGCTTTGAATATTCCTGTGAGGTGACAATAGTCCATCACCTCCTGTGGTCATAACTGAGGGACGTGGCTATTCCATTCCACTATAGCTGCATGGGCTGGCTTGGCCCTCACTGCCGTCTTGAATGGCTCCAAAGGCGAGGGGGCGGGGCACTTCAGAGGGTCTGACCACGGCAGAACTTAGAGCTCTGCCCCCCCTGCAGTGACGCCAGTGTTGGCCCTGCATTCTCTTCCACCTGCTTTCTGGTTTATCATTTTGGTTTCTAGGAGGGGATGTAGCTGAATGGTAGAGCATGATTTGCATGCAGAAGATCTCAAGCTCAGTCCCTGACATCTCCAGGTAGGGCTGGGAAAAATATCTTGTCTGAAACCCTGGATAGGTCCTTCTGATCAGTGCGGACTGCTGAGCTAGACTGACTTACATGGCAGCTTGCTATGCTATCGTAATTTTGAAATTGTCACATGAGCAGTTTGCTCAGGTGACCAGTTCATAGTATATGTATATGTGTAGTTTAAAAGCACTGCACAGAAAGAAATTCCGATGCAATTTTATGACAACATCAGGATTTTTTATCTGGGAAGGGAGTAGATTTGGCAGCTGCCGCCACAGCTGAACCTGCCCCTTCCCAGAGTCGATCTGCCCATCCCCCACCCCTCCTTGTTCCACTTTCCTCCCTCCCCATCCAGCCTCCCTCCCCGTCCAGCCTTACCTGCCTTGGCGGGTCCCAATGGGGCTGCCACTGCACATGGTGCGGCTGGCTGTCACTTTCCCACCGGTGGTCCGGCAGTGTGCATCTCTGCACACCATCAGAGTGTATGTCGCAACTACCATAAGGCAGTTAATGCTGGCGGAACACATGTTCTGCCAGCATTAAAGCCCAATAGGATTGGGTTGTCAATCAATGTGCTTATGTGCTGCTGTGTATTGGTAACATGTAATGGAAAAAGAAAGAAAGATGTGAACTGAATACTGAGGCAATTCTGAACACAATCCAGAAATTAAAACATGGGAGAGTAGCAGATCCCTTACTCATTGATGCCGCCCTGCCAACAAGACTGGGTATTGTTGGGCAGGAGTCTGGATGGAGGGAATTAATTATTATTTTATGGAATTTATAGCACCATCCATGTTCTTAAGCAATTCTATTGTGCCATATCAGGCTGGACTACTGCATATTTTAGCCTGATGTGAGAAATACCACCTCCCACAATGTTAGGGTGCATTCAAAATAAACTAGCCATGATGTATAAGTAATGTGGGAAAAAATTACTCTGTCACAGACTTCATTGTGTGAAATGTTTCTGAGATCAGAAATGAAGGTGTGCGTAGAAATGGCCCAGGGCCCCTGTTGCCTAGACATTATACCGATATATAAATGATCCCTTTGCCACAATTGGATAAAAATGTAATAATATGCTCAAGAATTGACAGTTTGCTGCCTTTTAAGGGTACCTCAAAACCTCATCCATCTGTGATGACAAAGCTGATATTAGGTTAAAAGATGGTAGACAAAAGCAGAATAGCTCAAAATTGCTCAAAATTGGAAACACTTTCTTGATTTCCGGCAGAGCAATGTTAATTCTTTTTTCAGCTCTATCTCCCCCTGTTTTATATGTTGCAAATACGCTGTTGCTGGTGATGATGATCTCTTATTTAGCTTGGTTGTAATAACTGTATTTTTTAAATATGTAAATGAAATAAAATATGAATGTGTATTTTTAAAATCTGCTTAAGGGAGGCTACTTTATCAGTGCACAGAGGTAGTGCTGTCTGTCTGTGCATACAGGCTTTTCAGAACTTGGCCTGAAGTTTGTTTCCTTTCAGCAACAGGAGTTGAGCAGAAGCAAGTTTATTTACTCTTTTGTAAAATATCAACTGCTAAGCTGAAAAACTTCAACCCCCAGGCTGTAAAGACAATGTAATATTTGTGATCATTTATGTGGCACTTTTAAGGTGCAATGTGCTTTGCAATCTTTAATTGCTTGTCGTCACAATAAACCTATAGGTCAAAGATATTCCCAGTTTTAGAGACTTGTTTTAGAGAAAAGAGTGACCAAAATGATTTGTGGGCTGGAGTACCTCCCTTATGACTCATGAGGAAAGACTACAGCGTTTGGGGCTTTTCAGTCTAGAAAAAAGGTGCCTGAGGGGGGACATGATTGAGATGTATAAAATTATGCATGGGATGGAGTGGATAGAGGGAAGTTCTTCTCCCTCTCGCACAACACCAGAACCAGGGGACATGCACTAAAATTGAGTGGAGGGAGAGATAGAACGAACAAAAGAAAATATTTCTTTACCCAGCGTGTAATTGGTTTGTAGAACTCCTTGCCACAGGATGTGGTGATGGCACCTGGCCTAGATGCCTTTAAAAGGGGTTTGGACAGATTCATGGAGGAAAAGACCATCACAGGTTACAAGCCATAAGCAACCTCCTGTTTTTAGAAGTAGGCTTTCTCTGTGCCAGGTGCAAGAAAGTGACAACAGGAAACAGGTTATCTTGTTAGCTGTGTGCTCTCAGAGGCATCTGGTGGGGCCACTGTGAGATACAGGAAGCTGGACTAGACGGGCCTTTGGCCTGATCCAGCAAGGCTCTTCTTATGTTCTAATGTTTATGTTCTTATGTTTTGTCCAGGGTCGCACACTAAATTCATGGCTAAGAAGTGATTTGACCTGAGATCTATCTCCTGCAACCAATTTCTCCTTTTCCTTTCTAGGGATGGAGAACAGCTTATACAATCCCATAACAACTTCTTCCCAATCTCAGGGCTGTGTGGAGACTTATCTACGCTGAAGCAGCACAGGACAGAGAAAGGGGGCAAGGAAGATGGAAGCTATGTCAAAACAACAGAGATTAGTTGAAGGGAAAAAGCATGTGTGCAACTATGTTTCCGCTGGGTCTATTCATACACGTTCTGATGTCTAGTGCACATCAAGGGGTTCAGCATGTTTGGTGAGTGCTTGAGAAGTGAACATACAAAGACACTGTAGCAGCCAATGCCTCGTAGTTCCCTGCTGTGTCAAAGATGAGGTGTCACCAATCACCTGGGATGTGGCATGCTGGCTGATGATGTTATCATCAGCCATTGTCTCCTCCCAGCTGCACCCAGAGGTGGTTGACAGTGACCAGCTGGAGGGTGGGAGGTAGGGCTAGCATCAGTGCTTAAAGGCAAGCCTCAGGCAAAGAGTGGGGGAAGGAGCGAAGGGAGCCAGGAAAGGGGGCAGAAAAGATAGGAGAGAAGGAGGAACAGGCAGAGGGAAGGAGGGAAAAGGAAAGAGGAGCAAAACGAGAGAGGAGGAGACCCAGGAAGGAGGATAGAAAATGAAAGGAAACGTGGAAAGGAGGAGGAAGAGGATGAGTGGAAGAGACTGGGAGATAGAGAGACTGGGGAAGGCAGCAAAAAGATGAGAAGGAGTGGAAGGAGCAGAGAGCATGATGGAGCGAAGACAGGAAGGACCTGGGCTGCCCAGGGAAGGCCGGGTAGAGGAGCAAAGAGAAGAGGGTAAGGAGAATGTCCAGGAGGAGGAGGCAGCAACCGGCCAGCAGCCCCACCAAAAAGCTTCGTAACTCCTTGGTAAGGTATTGACAGGGGTTGGGGGTGTGTGGAAATGGTTGCCACCCCGAGCCACTCCCCAACTGGGGACAGGGCTTGCAGCCCCACCTGGCCACAGATCTATGGGAGACGATGAGCCAGCATGGTGTTCCGGGAGATGGTGTTCCAGAAGGCATTTCCGTGGACTGATTCCTGACAGGAAAATGTCCACCTGGCTCCCGAGCACAAAAACACCTGACAACTGCTCTTTTTTCTTTTTCTTTCTTCTTCTTTTTTTTTTTTTGTTAAATCTGTTGCATAATAAACTCTTTAAATTCTCTGGCCATTTTTCTTTGTTGTCTCACTGGAAGCACCCATGGCCTTTCAGAACCCTCTGGATATGGGGGTGCCCCCCATATTATGTGGAGGAAGACAGGAAGATGAGCGTGCACGCGAACACACACACACACACACACACACACACACACACATGTACCAAGTTCATGCTTACATATGCTCCATGCCTTTGATTTCCCAAGCTATCTGTCTCTCTTCAAAATGGCTTCCCCCTCCCACAGTCCTCCCTTTGCTGACCCTGCAAATGTAACAGGGAAGCTTCCTAGTTTTACCCAGGAATTGCTCAGGAATAGAACAGAAGCTACCACAAGCTCCTGGCTTGGGAGCAAATAGTCCCCTCCTTTCTCTCCAGTGTGGCTTAGAGAGTCCACACATCCCACCTGTATTATTTTTAGGTATCAACCTCCACTGGAGAACACATCCCTTCTTGTGAAAAACAAAACAAAACCCTGCTATGAAATATCTTATGACTAGGAAAGATTACGGCTCTTCATGTAAGAAGACAAATAACTGAAGCAACAGTACTCTGAGCCCATGCTGGGACACTGAATCAGCCGTGAGTCAGCCAGAAGAGTGCTGCCTACCACATCAGCAACGTAACCCTGCTGCAGATCGGCTGCTGCAAAATCCCTTCCAGATACTGTACTGATCTGTCACTGCTAGCTGACAAAAGTGCCTGATATAATTATAGCCCAAGGAGGACATACAGCTGCAAATGAAACAAAGTCACCCATCAACCCTAAATTGTGTAGCTTCTGGCTAGACTTTTACATTCATATTAGACCATAGTGTTGATTAGAGTGTCCTCCAAGTTCATGCATGCCATTAGCATAAGCTAACATGTTGCCAACCTGAGCAAATCTGGTCACTGAACTCCTCCTAAGTGCTTCCCCAACACAGGCTGAGTTAAGAGGAAGAAGAGAAAGAGAAGGAGAAAAAGAAAATATCCATGGCATGGGGAACAATGGAGATTTCATGAGATTATTTCTGGCACCTGAAGCATGGCTGATGAGAAGGTCTCACCAGTAAAACGTAAGTCTATCAAAAGATCATTCTTAAAGCTGCTATTGGCACTACATTTCCGCAGCTGTGTTTTGGAAATGCTCATAGGGAGGCAGCTACAGTTATGGAGGAAGATGTAGATCTTTATTTCAGTAGGGTCAGAGGCACATTTGAAAGGCTGCCTTCTCCATAGTTTGTATGCAACATCACACCTAACTATTCAGGCTTTCCAAAGATGCACATTGGCAGCCATATTCTGGCTGTTTCCTGCACATGTTTCCAAAGACAAGTTGAGAAATGTAACATTGGAAGTGCTCCATATTCCGCAGAATTAAAGGCAAAGAGAAAATGATGTAATAGGCCCCTACAGCTGCTTCCACTGTCTTCTGATTCTTAGCTGTGAAAGCACCATTGTCTTGGTCATAGAGACATAGACACTGGAAGTGGGCCAGTATCAGTCAACAAATCTCCACTCAAAATGTCTACGGCCATTGACTATTGTGTGCTCAGCCCAATGCCCTCAACAGGAGCTAGCAACCTTACCTTCCACAATAAGCCACACTTGCTGTGATTCTTCTTTCTTCCCCTTGGTCTCAACTTGGCACCAATACTTTCCAGAGTCTGTTCGATCTACAGACTTCAAGCTAAAGGATGGAGAGGGCAATATAAAATCATCAGTACTATTGGGTAGAAACAAGCAACTGTCATCACCACAGTACTACAAAATCATTCAATGGTCAATAAATATATCACCCTTTGTGAAGTGGGAAAGCCACAGTGGGGTATTTGCATGAATATTGTATTGTGGAGGCAGTCACATGAACACACGAAGCTGCCTTTATATGGCGTCAGACTGCAGGTTCATCTAGCCCAGTACTGTCCACTCTGATTGGAGCGGCTCCAAGCAGAGATCTTTTCTGACCCTCTAACTGGAGTTGCTGGGGATTGAGCAAGGGACCTTCTGCACACAAAGTATGTGTGCTCCCACAGAACGATGGCCCTTTCCCATGTGATCAGACCACAGTTTATCTTACCGTAGAACAGATGGATGAGGCCATGGTAATTCATGCTCAGCCTAGAATCTTCACAACTGGACTACTGCAATATGGTCTAATGAAGGACTGCCCTTGAAAAGAGTCTGGAAAATTTAAATGGATTCAAAATGCTGCCTCAAGGCTACTGCTTCGGGCGACACGCTCCCAAGCAGGAGCTTTGGGCAGGCCAGACTGAGCGTATAGCTCTGGTCGTATTTGATCTGCACTGGTTGCTTATTCATTTCTGGGCTCAATTCAAGGCACTGGGTCTTACCTTTAAATCCTAAATTCCTTGAGACCTGGGTACCTTAAGGACTGATTTCTCCCATATGTATCTTCCCATATACTCCACATATACCATGCAGGAGGTTCTGCTTTGAGTCCTCCCGCCAACTGAGATTGGGTGGATGGCCACAAGGTGCAGAGGCTTTTCAGTTGTGGTGATAATGGACTGGACGACACTCACCAGAAAGGCCTATCAAGTCACCTCCCTATATGCCTTCCAACACCAGATGAAGACTTAGCTTTTTGAAAAGGTATTTGGAAAATGACTGGTGGATTCTATTATGGCATCATTTTGCTTTAATACCATATTGTCTCTCTTCTGGTAGCCATATTCAGTTACCTTGGGATGTGTTATGAGTATGACTCCCTTTAGGGCGAGATGAGCTGCCGCCACTGTGACTTAGAGTGAGCCCCCATGAAGGCACTCAGTGATGACATCATCACCACATGCCTCTGGGGCAGGATCAGCTGACAGCTCACTGGCTGGCCATCAATCCCTATCTGTGACAGCTGGAGACTGGAATCAGCCCTTAAAAGGGGCTGCTGGGGTAAGATTAGGGCAGAAGGAGAAGGGAGACAAGGTGAAGAGGATGTGGAGCGAGAAAGAGACAAAGTCAGAGAAGGGGAGAGTCAGGAAAAAATAAGGCAGAAGATGGACAGAAAGGAGAGCAAGTCAGCCTAGAGGCAGAAGAGAAAGGAGACAGGAAGGGAAGGAGTCAGGAGGGGAGGCCAAAAGAAGAAGCCAGGAATGGTGACTGGGAACAGAGAGCTGCCTCCCCTGTATAGAGTGCTGGGAACTACCGAACCACATTCTATAGGTGCCACCCCCAGGGGCCAGGAGGGAGGTACGGAAGACAACCCTTCATTGGAGCCTTGCCAGAGGAGGACCCAGTGAGCTACACTACCCAGCCAGAAGTATTGGAGCCTGAGGGGAGGGAAGTGGAGATCCTCCACCTGAGGGAGCTGAATCCCCTTTTGTGACTGGGGACGTTTCAAGGAAGCCGAAGCAAGCTGTACTTTTTTGTTGTAGCCTAATGGGCTTTGATCTTATTTTCATTAAATCCACTGACTGTCAGGTGAGCCTCCTGCCTTGTGACTGAGACGTCCTGCCTACTACAGCCTCAGGATGCAGAATTGCCCCAGTGGGAGGGTGGAGGATACACCACCTACCTAAACAGTGGAAGAAAAGTGGAATGAAGTATTTTTAAAAATCTCTCTCTCTCTCTCTCTCTCTCTCTCTCTCTCTCTCTCTTGAAAAGCCTTTATTTTCTAGCATTCCATGAGACATATTGACTTGGGATCAATGGCGCAGAAGCAAATCCCATGTGGCAGTGCTTCCACCTAAACTGATTCTATGCATAGGCCACGAAAGACAGGGAGCCTGACAGAGGACAGCATCAGTCAATCGCAGCAAGGTGTGTGGCACAACACAGTGATAGAAAATAGATTATAAAGACAAAGATATTGGGGAAACCCTCTTCTCTTAAAACAGTTGATGAACTTTTGGCATACACACAGGAATTGTTCCCTGTCGGAACAACTCCACAAATTAACTAATTTAGTGCTACGCAGTTCCTGTCTGAAGAATGCGAAGGAGTTGACTAACTCACTGGTTCCAGGAAGTCATTCTCAAATTGGAAGCTGGGGCTGCCAAGCCGCCCAAACCCTCAAACTGAAGTCTATAAACATATTGAGGAAGCAAGTGTGTTGGTCTGACAAGGATGAAGAGTGTGGAGCAAACACTCCCTTATATAAAGATGATGACTCAGAGTTGGATCTCTTTTTCTCTGACCTTATCCAGCATAACTCAAATCTATAGAGGTTTCTAATGAACTAATCTTATCTTATAGGAGGAAAAATGACACCAGACGGGGACGTGCTGCATTCACAGCAGTAGCGTAGCAAAGGTGGGGTGGGGATATATCCTGCCCTGGGCGGCAGCAGCATGGGGGGGGTTTGACAGTATCGCCGCGGCACCCGCGGGGGGGGGGAGTTGACAATATCACTGCCCAATATATATCTTATATTATATATGCCCAATATATATATATGTTGACAATATATCTGCAACCTGCACTACGTTTCCATGATGAGGCCTGGAGCGGCCGAAGAGTGTTGAACAGGGCTTTGCTGGAGGGGGTGCGTCACCATGCAGCACCATGCACTTGTAAACCAGTGTAATTAAGCCCCTCCCACTCTCCCCAGAGCCATTCCGAAGGCAAGGCAACGTGCCGCCCCCCCCTCCAGCAATGCCACTGGTTTCAGAGTTTGTTTGTTTTTCTGAAGGGCCCTCCCGCCTGCTCTTGGCTCCTTTTGGCTCCAAATCCCCTCCATATCTCAGCAATCCGGAAGCAATTGGCAGTGATGCAATGACACAATGTCACCATCGCGTCACAACCATACTACTTCCGCACCTGCGCACCAGGTACCAGGGACACCGCTGATTCACAGCAAAGTGTTAGTATTACAGTTTTAAACCCCAATTTATGGGAGGAAATTCTGACCTCACCTACCCAAGTTAAGGTACCGTATATGGATTTATAACAGAGAGGACCTCGTTATCTGACTTCAGCCTGTGGCAACCAATGAAGCTGAAGTTGCCTTCAGGAACTTTGACAGGACGTTTGTAGACTTCCAACTGTGTCAGACTATGGCAGAGCTGAATCCCAAGGTGCTTGCACGATTCAGACTGTCAGGGCGTTCTGACAGGAGTGTGTGGGGTAGGTGGGAAGGAAGAGGCACTGACCCCTTCTTCATCTGAGCCGTACTCTCAGCTTTCCCCGACTGACCTGTCAGTTTGTTAGGCCAGGCCTCAACTTGACAGTTTATAAAGGTCTTTTAATAAGGATAGCCAGAGGTGTGATTTCAATGTCATTGGCTGTAACGAAGTGAGATAGACTGCAGCCCTTACATTGTTCCTGTAAAACAAGTGTTTACAGGAGCACAATTCAATTTCAAGGGCTCTGCTGGGAATTCAAGATTCTCAAAGACCTCTGTTAATTCAAAATGCCTCAGGGGAGAGATCCTTGGAAAGAGGAAATCTTTGTATACTTCTGGCAATTCCTGCTGTATTCACTGTACTTGTAAACTGGACTGCGAAAGGTGCCTGACACTTTCCCTTTTTTTTCCACACCAAGCAAACTACCCCTGAATATTTTACCTTATGGTAATTGACCCAAGAGTAGCATGCTTGGCTTGTTCCAAATGATGGAGTAAATGTGCTGGAACATCTCTTGTGGGGATGACTAAGGCTGGGTTTGCATGACACATCCTCCTCTCCCAACAGGATTTAGATCTGGTCTCAGAAGTCTGATTTTAATTAGGGCATCTCTTTTTAGTCAGGGACTGGGAGAGAGGGACATGCTGGGAATAAATAATAAGTGCAAGATAACTTATAAATACGTCTCTGATCTAACCTTCCAGTTCTGCCCCAAAGCATGTTGGAACAAATAAGGTGAAAGGGAGGCATAAGCTAGGTACCTTTTTCATTTGCCTCCAGAAAAGAAGCTATAAACAAAGAGACCAGGAGAGGGAAGGCCTCCCCATACCAGAATGACAGGTGTGGCGTGAACAGGAATCAGTGGTCGCTTCTATACAGCATGCCAATTCTCCTTAGCTCAGATCTCATGGAACTACAGTACACTAAAGGGTTACAAATAGTCCTTCTGGACTCCCACTGATACAAAAGCTCTCGCTGGGACAAAAGGCAATTCAGGTGTCAATCACTGTTGGTCCAGACCTGAGGCGACCTGATGTGGCTTAAAATCACTGGCAGATGGCAGAGGGGGCAAGAGGGTGGTGAATTTGGGATGCCTTTCATACCAAGTCTGCTGCCATCGCCACCTCCCTCCAGCCTGCTGTGGACATGAACCGCACCGATCCACTTTCCACTCACTCATGTGGGAAATCCACCTCCTTACCATGTTCCTCGTGCAGTTTCTGCAAACCCAAAAGTGCAAGACTTCCAGTTTAATTTACAGGGACTGTGCAAACAAAGGCGCTCCTTTGTTTGTGTGGTCCCTTAAATAAAACCCAAAGTCCCACACTTCCTGATTTGCGGAAACTATGTGAGGAGCACAGTGAGGACTCCCCCCCCCCCGCTTCCAAGCACATTGCGTTAGAGGCAGCAGCGGTGGCAGGCAGAATCCCAGGTCATGCCACCCCACTGTCAATTTACCTAAAGTTGTTCTAGATTGGATTTGAATGAAAGAATTATCAGGGAATTAAAAAAAAAATCTGCTGGGTTTTTTGTGTGTATGTGTGGGAGGGGGGAAAAACAAGTCATTTTAATGGAATGTTGCCTCTCTGTCACTTTAAAAAAGATCCCTTATTCCACATCAAAACTCTTGATGGAAGAAACACAAATTATCTGAACAGACAGCAGCATATATTCTGTTCCCACGCCTGACTCCAGGGGAAGCCCCACTGTGTGGCTGTCTAACTAGGCAGCAAACTCTTTCCTTCTTAAAGTACAAGCATCTAACCAAGTCGTAGGTGGAGGTACAATATACTGAGGTTCCCTCTCAAGGGGACACATCTTTATCCCCTGCTCTGGACATGGCTACTGCCTTCCCATAAAATCCAGAGCTTCGTGCAAACCATACAGTGGGAGTTGGGATGCCATGCTCATCTCCTCCTAAGAGAGCAGAAAGTGAGATTCACTTCCCCCTTCCAGCCTCTCTTGCCCTGGAGTCCAGGATCCCTGGCCTCACAGACATCGCAGCAAGCTGCTGTCACCTCCACTCTTTACTTCCATTCAATCGTACTCACAGCCAGCGCATGGTGAGACATGGAGGAGGTGGAGGTCTCCAATCAGCCAGGATCTAACCTTTATATCCCTTGGTAGTCACGAGTGGTGAACAAAAGGGACAGGCGAGAGGGGATTGCCACAGAGAATAGGAATAGATGGTAAGAAAGGTGGAGGGAGGTTGGTAACAGCGATCCTGGTAGATGAAAAATATGCACTATCCTCCCATGCTCTGACCAGAGAACGTCCTCTGCAGATCAATTCTGATTTCTGAGTTTTCACCTGGCTGTGCCCACACGTTTCTGTCCTTTTCTCCACAACAGCAAGAATGAGTAAAGGGTTGGAAAGATCTTCCAAATTCCTATTCACCAGCATGTTTGTTTAAGAACATCAGAACATAAGAAGGGCCCTGCTGGATCAACCCATCTCGTTCAGCATCCTGTTTCTCAATATGGCTAACCAGAGGCCTTTGGGAAACCCAGAAGCAGGATATACTGCTGTTGATTCCCTGCAACTGATGCTTAGATACCTACGATTTAAGGAAGGAAGGAAGGAAGGAAGGAAGGAAGGAAGGAAGGAAGGAAGGAAGGAAGGAAGGAAGGAACATTTTGGTGGAATTCCAAAGGAAGGAATTCTATGCCTGAAATGCGTGGAACGCACATAGCCCTGACGACAATGCCCTCCACTCCCCAGTTCTATTCTATACATCAGTCCTACCTGAGGAAGCCAATCCAGTGTTCTTCATCTACCGGAATGTACACCTGGTCTACACTCTGCACCACGGCTCCATCTTTGATCCATAGCATCTCTGGGTCTTCCATTCCCTCAAGGCTGCAGTTCAGTTTCACTGGCTGTCCTTGGGACACCTTCAGTTTGATTGGCATTCTGGTAATCTTTGTGCCTAAAAGAAAGCAACCTCCCTCCTCTCCACGCCCACGCAAGGAGCGAGGAGGTTGGGAGTACAGCAAATTAACCAAGGTTGGTGGCCTGAAGTGCAAAGAACAGAATGCACAGCCACCTCAATGCCTCATCAGAGCTTCATTATATTTGTTTAACGATTATAGAATGAGAGGACTGAAATTCCATTTAAGAAATAATGGAGGAGGCGAAATCCATGCAGGGCTTCTTCAACAACATGCCAATTGGAAGATCAGCAGGGCGAAATCCATAAAGTAGCAATCTGTCAGAGCTAGATACAGATGCCGAGGACATCCTGGAGGCAGTGCCCTGATAATTCTTTTGAAGGAGTTATTCTTGGAACAGAGGTACAATTCCGCCAAAATCCCCTCTGGATTTTTGACTGCCAGGTAATATTCATATGCTCTTAAAAAAATCACAGTGTTTGATCTATGCCTGTGAAAAAAGCTCACATTTTTAAAAAGTCATTCATACAGGGGTTGTTCCATGCTCACTCGCCCTTTATTGCAAAAGCTCCCAACGCAGTGCAAGTAAGGACTGATCCAGTCATGAAAGGAAACCGGTCATTTAAAACTCTCTCTCTCTCTCTCTCTCTCTCTCTCTCTCTCTCTCTCTCTCTCTCTCTCTCTCTCTCAAGCTTGGTGTGGGATTACTTCAACGAGTAGCCAGGCAACCCCCAAACTGGGGACATGGTGCCAAATTCTGATCTCATCCCCCATTTGGATGGGTGTCACTAATTCATTTGCAGGTGGCAGCGTTTCTCAGATTTGCTTTGGGGTAAAAGCATTCAGAATGTGCCTCAGTGCCCTAAAATGTGTGTAGGTGGGTGGGTGGAGAGCAATTGTTTCCTCAGAAGCAAATGTATGGAATACGTTAGCATGCGCAAATACTGGAGCAGGTTGCATGAGCACTTGGGAGAAAAAAGGAACATATGTGGCAAGGAAGAAAATAAACAAGTTGATAAATCAGCAGCAAGGTAGAAGACAAGAGCTGCAATATCCTGTTTGGAGAGAAAGGTAGCCCTCCCTTTGCCGTTAACTGCTGTAGCCACTCCTGGACAACATTAATTTTTTGCAGCAGAGGGAGGCACCAGCGGTCAATTTCCTATCAGATTGTGGACTATTTTCATCATAAGATTTTTATGATGATCATTTGATACTGATTTGGTGTAACTGCTTTGTGCAATGTTGACTACTTGAGCTGCCTTGAGCGTGCCAAAGAAAAGTGGGATATAAATTCAATCAATAAAAAGAAGCTAGATTAAATAAATAAATAAATAAATAGTCTGCTCAATATCATTTCAACAAGATGATTCTGCCAGTGGCCAGTACCAGAGCTTCCCCAAAGTAACACTTCCCAGGTCTACAACAAGCTGCAATGCATCCTGCTAAATTATGTTCCTTATTACGAGCATGCAGAGTTATGCAGTTGTCCTACATAAAGAGCTTCTGCTTCTTTTCCAACACGATTGAACATAAATCTGCAAGAAGATTTTCCATTTTTCTAACAACTCGCTCATAAAAATCCCGAATATTTGCCAACATTTCATTTCTACTCAGTACCAACAAAAATGCTCAGTCAGGGTGGATGGGTTGGCAGCCACACCCAATGTCCATAAACCAAACAGCCAACCAAAATAACTCACCAGAGTCTTCACCAGAGTCAGTGCCCTGCAGTCAACGTTAACTGCTCAAGTAGGCGTAACAAGCAGGCATATTCTCAAGTGCCTTTGGATGCTATTTCACATACTGTCTTGCACTCAACCAGGATCCATTTTCTTTGCATACACTGAGATTTTAAAAAGCAAGAGCTACACATCCGAAGATCTATAACTGTGTACAGCAAGATCTCCATTAGAAGCCATTAGATAGCATCAAAAATTAGGGCATCCATGGGCATAAGAGGGGGTCAGGCAGTCTCCCTGAATTTGTGCAGCACCAGTTTAACTGTTATTTGGGATGGGACTGATCCTTGAGAGAAGGTAGGATTCTGACTACAGTCTGGTCCTCTCCACATGCATTCTCAACTCGACCCAGTTTTGAGCTGATGTAATCCCTCTCGTGTAAGGGCATAACTGTGCTAGTATACTTTTTCCCTGTTGCTGTAATGTTGTGCTGCACAAATGCAAGGAGACTATGCCACCACCCAAAGCTTGAAAGTTCAGACAGAAAGAGACCACCTTGAGAAAGCTGCCTTCCAGGTTAACAGAGAACCCTAAGATCTGGGCACATCCTAATAAAATCAACCACTATCAAAATGTAAACATTCTGATAGGTGGGGCTACCCACTCCCTCCTGCGTGAACTAAGTTCAGGCAGATAAACCATAAAATTAAAAGACATGTCTGAAAAGGACTCTACTCTGAAGATCATGGCACACCACCAGGGATATAAAAGCCCCAGGAAACACAGATCTCACATATCAAGTCACGCAGCATGGAGCTTCATCAGGCCAAGTGTCTCGAGAACGAAAAGCACACAAGTGGAGACTCTGGTGACAGGGGTACTTTGTACAGACCAAAAAACAAACATGAGTCCCACAAAAATAAATGAAGTAAGACAGTAAGATGAATAACACTCATCATCATAAGATCATTAGAAATAACGGTCCCCAAACATAACACACTCATCGGAAACCTCGACTCCACACAGAAAACACAGGAAAACTCCATATCTGCAACTGCTATTCAACATACAGGAGCAAGGATGTTCCCATGCCCAGTGCCATGTATACCACGAGGGAGGTCTACAGCAGCAGCAGCAGCCACAACCATTAAGAAGCTTGCTGTGCCTCTATGCCATCTTTGTCCTCTCAGGGCTCTTTCCAGAGTGTAATGTTAACCAACATGGAGGTACAGTGTTGCAGACAACTGTACTTGCTGCTGCTCTGTCAGACAGCTTTCAAAACTCCAGGATCAAAAACCTTCGCAACCTCTGAGATGCCGTCAGAACTCATCCTATGATAACTGCTGCTCAATAGAAACTGTGTGTCTGTTCTCAAGATGGTTGCTCGACAGGGAACCATAACCTCTCCTATCGCTACTCATCTCAGATACCTTCATAATGGAGCACACACACTGGGAATTGGGAAACAATGGGTGCTCCACCATCACACCATGGCCAAAAGTCTGCAACTTGCCCAAGGATTTGTCACTGGAGTACTAGTGCGAGGGGAATGATCCCAGCAACTCCATGTCCTCTGTCCTGCCCCCCCCACACACACACAGTTATTGCTGGTACAATGATAAATTCAGAAGTTGGGCCACAGTGGAGGAGAAGAAGATTGATGTCCTGAGATAATAACATAAACTCACTGGCAATCTTCCCAAGGAACATGGAGACGGCTGGATGGGATGAAAGGCATCCTGGAGCATGAAAAAACTAGACCTGAGCTGTTTGATCCATGTGCTAGGCATTCTGACTGGCAATTTGTTAAATGCTAAGCCTGGGGTATTATTGTGTAGATGACCTGGTTACTGTAACAACCAGTGTTATTACTGACTGACCACAGGATCCTGACTATGGCCTAATTCTCACCGAGTTCGTAAACCCATGTGCGGGCTACATCTCTTCAGACTGCAGGTGACAATTCACGTGAATATTTTCTACACAGATATCAGGGACACTAGGCTAGAACCCTTGTTTCTGACTTCTCATTTTCCATGCTGAGGGAATTTTTTGTAAAGAGGAGCATTCAATCATGTGAGCCAACATCAGCAATCTGAAATTCATATAGCCTAGACTCGGTTTATCACCTCCGTGAGAACTAGGCCTACATTACACTGGCTGCCTACCCACCATATTGGGTAAGGTGTCTGCCCAGTATACCAGGACCACAGGATCACCTCTGCTGGTCTTGTTGTTGTTGTTCAGTCGTTAAGTCGTGTCCGACCCTGCGTGATCCCATGAACCACATCCCGCCAGGCCTTCCTGTCCTCCACTATCTTCCTGAGTTCGCTCATTTTCATGTTCGTTGCATCGGTGATGCTGTCTAACCATCTCATCCTTTGCCTTCCCCTTCTCCTTTTGCCTTCAATCTTTCCCAGCATCAGAGTCTTCTCCAGAGAGTCCTCTCTTCGCATTAGGTGGCCAAAATATTTGAGCTTCAGCCTCAGTACCTGTCCTTCCAGGGAACAGTCAGGGTTGATTTCATTGAGGATTGACTGATTTGATCTCCTAGCAGTCCAAGGGACTCTCAGGAGTCTTCTCCAGCACCACAGTTCAAAAGCATGTATTCTTCGGCGCTCAGCCTTCTTTATGATCCAACTCTCGCAACCATACATTGCTACTGGGAACACCATCGCCCTGACTATACGAACTTTTGTTGGCATGGTAATATCTCTGCTTTTTATTATGCTGTCTAAGTTTGCCATAGCTTTCCTTTCAAGGAGTAAGTGTCTTTTAATTTCGTGGCTGCTGTCTCCGTCTGCAGTGATCTTGGAGCCCAGAAAAGTAAAATCTGCTTCCATTTCTGCCCCTTCTATTTGCCAGGAATTGATGGGCCCAGATGCCATGATCTTAGTTTTATTAATGTTGAGTTTCAAGCCAACTTTTGCACTCTCCTCTTTCACTCTCATCAAGAGGCTCTTTAGTTCTCTTCACTTTCTGCCATTAGGGTGGTATCGTCTGCATATCTGAGGTTGTTGATGTTTCTCCCGGCAATCTTGATTCCGGCTTGCGATTCATTCAGCCCTGCATTTCTCATAATGTATTCTGCATATAAGTTAAATAAGCAGGGTGACAATATACAGCCTTGCCGTACTCCCTTCCCAATTTTGAACCAATCGGTTGTTCCATGGCCGGTTCGAACTGTTGCTTCTTGACCCGCATACAGGTTTCTCAGGAGACAGGTAAGGTGGTCTGGTACCCCCATCTCTTTAAGAATTTGCCACAGTTTGTTGTGATCCACACAATCAAAGGCTTTTGCGTAGTCAATGAAGCAGAAGTAGGTGTTTTTTTGGAACTCTCGTGCTTTCTCCATGATCCAACGCATGTTGGCAATTTGATCTCTAGTTCCTCTGCCTCTTCGAAACCCAGCTTGTACTTCCGGTAGTTCTCGGTCCACCTACTGCTGAAGCCTATCTTGTAGGATTTTGAGCATAACCTTGCTAGCATGTGAAATGAGTGCAATTGTGCGATAGTTTAAACAGTCTTTGTCACTGCCCTTCTTTGGAATTGGAACGTAAACTGACCTTTTCCAATCCTTTGGCCACTGCTGAGTTTTCCAAATTTGTTGGCATATTGAGTGCAGCACTTTCACAGCATCATCATTTAGGATTTTAAGTAGCTCAGCTGGGATATTATCATCTCTGCTAGCTTTGTTGTTAGTAATGCTACCTAAGGCCCACTTGACTTCACTCTCTAGGATGTCCGGCTCTGGGTCAGTGACCACACCAGCGTGGTCATCAGGAACATTCAGATCTTTCTTGTATAGTTCTTCTGTGTATTCTTGCCATCTCTTCTTAATCTCTTCTGCTTCTGTTAGGTCTCTGTCTTTTTTGTCCTTTATCATGCCCATCTTTGCACAAAACGTTCCCTTGATATCTCCAATTTTCTTGAAGAGATCTCTAGTCCTCCCCATTCTGTTGTTTTCCTCGATTTCTTTGCATTGTTCATTTAAGAAGGCCTTCTTATCTCTCCTTGCTATTCTCTGGAAATCTGCATTCAGTTGTTTATATCTTTCCCTTTCACCCTTGCTTTTCGCATTCCTTCTTTCCACAGCTATTTGTAAAGCCTCATCTGACACCCACTTTGCTTTCTTGCATTTCTTTTTCTTTGGGATGGTTTTAGTTGCTGCCTCCTGTACAATGTTACGAACTTCATAGAACCGGTCAACTTCATCTTCTTCGGCATCTGTGGTTGGGGCATACACTTGGATTACTGTAATGTTGAATGGTTTGCCTTGGATTCGAACTGAAATCATTCTGTCGTTTTTGAGGTTGCACCCCAGTACTGCCTTTCCCACTCTTTTATTGACTATGAGGGCTACTCCATTTCTTCTAAGGGATTCATGCCCACAGTAGTAGATATGATGATCACCTGACTTAAATTCGCCCATTCCCGTCCATTTTAGTTCGCTGATTCCCAAGATGTCAATGTTCAATCTTATCATCTCATTTTTGACCACATCCAGCTTGCCTTGATTCATAGACCTCACATTCCATGTTCCTAAGCAGTATTGCTCCTTGCAGCATTGGATTTTCCTTTCAACCTCAGACACATCCACAGCTGGACGTCCTATTGTCTTTGGCCCAACCGCTTCATTCTTTCTGGGTCTACTTGGAATAGTCCTCCGCTCTTCCTCAGTAGCATATTGGACACCTTCTGACCTGAGGGGCTCATCTTCCGGCGTCATATCTTTTAGCCTTTTGGTATTGTTCATGGGATTTTCTTGGCAAGGTTACTGGAGTGGGTTGCCATTTCCTTCTCCAGTGGATCACTTTTAGTCAGAACTCTCTGCTGCGACCTGTCCGTCTTGGGTGTCCCTGCACGGCATAGCTCATGGCTTCATTGAGTTACGCAAGCCCCTTCGCCATGACAAGGCAATGATCCATGAAGGGGTCTGCTGGTCTACTTGGCAATTATTGCATAACATGCCTATGCCAAACTAGCAATTGCTCATATTGCCACATGACACTATAAGAGTTACCAGGGAATTTTTGGCTAAAAGCAAGAAAAGGGAGCTACTATCAGGGGACCCCACAAGGCTCAGTGCAGACCCCTAGGATGTGATCCACACAATGTCAGTGAAGTTCACTCCATGAACTTGTTCAGGACAAAAATGTGCTGTTCTTTTATTGGACTTTCACTGGATGAACAACCGGTTTATCCACAGGCTCCCACACCACACTCTTTGTAATTTTTCCTTTTGTTGCTCTTGTTAACTTAATGAAATTGCTCAGAGCACTGAAGCTAGGAAAACAATCCTTTACATTTAGACACAGCATTTTTGCTGTTGTTCGGCGAAGGGCTTAATCATGCTACTAAGAAAGATGATCTAACGCTATATTATTTAATTCAACAATGGCATAAATCACACTTGGAATGCATGTGTGTGTTCATTTTGTGTATGTGTGCCAGAAAACACGCTCCCTCTCATTACACATAATACTGAAACAGCAGATCTCTCTGCAACTTACATAATAAAACCCAGCATAGGCATACTACTCCATATATTCCATGCCCATGCATGACATGACAGGCAACCTTGTGAAATAGAAGCAGCATCTCGCTGCAGAAAAAACTCTCAGGTGTCCATAATCCTTTCCCCTGAAAGGCTGATTTAAGTTCCCACCCTTGCTGAGATTCCAAGGGCTCAAAGTGCAGAACACCTTCGAAAGATAATGCAAGGCAAAGTACAGGAAGGACTGGATTTCCAGAGGACAAAACATAGGAATTTTGAAGGGACCAGCTGAGCACAGTCTTCTTTTGGCATCAGATAAAAGCAAATGGTGATTGATTAACAGATAGGTAGACTTGCAAAGATCAGTGGCTTAATATTAATATATATTATTATGCGTGTGCGCGTACACACACACATGTATATTGATTCTCCCAATTTCCCACCATAATCGTTACCTAATTAAACTCTTACTCAAGGAGATAATTAAAACCCAGTCATTAAACGTGTCTTCAAAATGCAATGGAAATTAGAGTTGCTATATATTTGCTGAATAGGAGAATGAATGACTAGGGACCTGGACTCAAATGGCGGCTTGTAGTCAAACACTTTTCCTAGTCAGATGAAAGTTGCTTGCCTTTTCAGCACAAGTTACGTAACTATGTAGAAAAGCATTCGCAAGTCTTCCTTGCAAACAGGGTAACTTTGCCAGCTGACAACTTGGCAAAGCAGAAAGTTATCTGAGCTGCCCTGCTCCTGAGACAGGGGCAAGTCCACCCAGCTGGGTTCCATGCAGGTGGGAAGCAGATTCTCTTTGCCACTCTTACCACTTGCCTGCCTGCTGTGAACCATGTCCTGCCAGTGAAAAGAAAAACTTCCATGATCAGGCAGAAGACATTCACCTTTCTATTTCTAAAATCACTCGGCAGGAAGTAGTACGATACTGTGGACTCCCTGTTGGTTGCACCTCCTTACCAAGTCTGGTTCCTATGGGTCCCTACTGTTAATAAGTCACCGTTTCCTAGTTAACTAGGATTTAGATTTCTATTACCACATAAACTATTTGCTAGTTAGAGCTGACAATAATTGAGTGCTCTTAGATGCCTCTACAAATGTTGATTACTGCTAGCAAAAGTATGAAAATCCATTCTTCAGAGAGGAAAATGGATGCAGTGGTGTAACAAGGGTGGTGCGAAGGCAAGTAGTTGTGCAAGACTCCGTTACACTGGAGTCAGTGGCCCCTCCCCCTTGCTGTTGGAGCCATTCTGGCAGCAAAGGCAACATGCAGGACACTCCCTCACTCACTCACTGTTGCTGCTGGAATGGCTCCAACAGCAAGGGGGAGGGGCCGCTGACTCCAGTGTAACAGAGTCTTGCACAACTACTTGCCTTCGCACCACCCTTGTTACACCACTGAATGGGTGTCTAGAGATTGAGCAGACCCCATCCTTCAAGATCTCTTTTGTCACATGCTAGAGATGCACAAGACCAGCACCCATGTCCTTTGAGTCTGAAGGCTACTTAGGGCTGGAGCTCAATGGCTTGGTCATAACATGTGAGAGCTGCTTACTTACTAAGAACATGCAGAGACTCCATATTAGCGCCACACATTCCTGGTACTGATATGGATGGAGGCTCTCCAAGCATGGGGACTACTAATTCATATGGTAGCGCTCTCACACATGATAGCCACTGTCGAAACATTTGCAGCAGGGTCTACTTGGCTGCAGAAATGTTTGAACTTGCCTTTATCCAACAAGGAATTCCTGAGCTGTCTCACCTTTCCATAGAGCTGTCTCAACTTTACATATTTTTTTTCCTAAAGAGTCTGCAAGTCCTGATTGTCAAGGAATTCTATGTAATACTTCCTGGATGTGATCAGTCTTACTTGAGGATATTATGTTGTCAACCTGATGCGACAGTAGATTGCCAATCTGGTGCCAGTGAGTCAGGGCACCTTATTCCTTTTGGCTTTGCCTCTCTTGCGTTTTGACTCCTATCCACTCATGTCTATTTTCTGCTACAGATGCTCATCAGTGGCTCCAGTCTTCATATACTCAACCATAGTAATCACCTAACCCTGAAAATTAGTACTAGGTGAGGTCCATCTAGAATAGCCAAGTCATGACTCAGAGACAACACCTGTAATTTTAAGAGCTCCTGACATCATTCAAGAATTGTGACATGCATCCCAGTCCTATCATAGGAAAATTTACCACTGCAATGTCAGATGTCTTGAAGCTCTTAATACATTCGCTTTGTTTTCAGATCACGGGCTGGCAGCATTAACCCAAACAACCTTGTCTGGCCAACAGCATCAAGGTCCGCGTGTAGGCGGGCTCCTACCTATCAGCAAAGTGACTGACAAATTGCATCTTGTAACAATGCGCCCTTCTATATTCAGTTATTCCATAAGGTTTTATTGGGTTAGCTGAATTTGACAGGAGGATCAAAACTTAAATCCTCAATTTAAACCTTTAGAGCCAGCATGGCAACCATTCACTTCCATTCCATCCTTATGCCATTGAATTTGTCAGAGGTGAAATTTGGGGATCCATGTAGTAAAACCTGACCTCCTTGGATGATAAATGAAGTTAGATGGAGGAAATATTACTTTCCAAACAGTTTTGCAAGTGTTTGACTTCCTCCAGTTTTATTTTGTTTATTCTTTTTTGCAGTCATGATAGGGAGCACTGTTTATTTCCAAAATATCCACTGAATGCACAAGGGGTTATGAGCGTTCATGTGCATCCACGTGCCCTGAAGTGTTTGCATCATTAGCATTTTCATCACCATTTTGAAAAACAAAACTTGTTGATTCCACAGTTGTCTTTCCCCAGTGAGGAATGCCTCAGATCAAGTCACACACCGAACAAAAGAGACCCTTCTTATATACAGAGAGAGGCTAAGGCCAATATTCAAATATCACAACGCAAATGAAGGCACCAAAGTCAATTATCAACGCATTTGAAAAAGTGCTGATCTCAGCAGCAGCCACTGAAGTCAACATTTTAAATGTTAATTATTTCTAATACTAGAAGTTGATGCTGTTTTAAAAGGCAGGAACGTTTCAATCAAAAGAATATACTCCATGAAATAGTTCTCTTAAGTCATACTTTGATACAGTTCATCTGTTCATAGATACTGTGGGTTTTGGTTTTTCCCCCAAAACCACACTCACGAGGACTGCTATAAATTTAACAAGGACAAGCATGGAGTTGCTCAGAGAACACCCAGAAAAGCATCATGCTAGCTTGGCACTCACAAAAAAGGACCAGTTCATCCAATCAAAGTATACAGGTGAGGCAGATCACATGTCACAAGAGCGGTGAAATCGTGACTGAGCCAAGAATGCAATCACGCTGTTAAGAAGGGCTGCTGGTATTCCATACCACTGCAGATAACGGGGTGGGGGTGGCAGAGAGTTGAAGTCAGATGATACAATAGTAGCTACAAACTGTTGACTCCGCTGCAGATCCATTCATTCATACAGGGCAAGAGATGAAATAAAATATTGACATAAAAGAATCCCAGCCACTCACAAGCTAAAACCTGTATATCTATATACTGTATATGGAGCGCGCACACACACAGACACACACACACACACACCCCAATTCAATTTTGTAAGTTGTTTCAGCCCTGATTAGCAGTTAGGAAAAGATTTAGGCCAGTTCCACAACAAACAGGAAAGAAAAATGGTGACTACTGGACTTGTGTGACAGGGAGTCCCTTCCGGAGAAGAAGTAAATTGCCAACTGGAGTTCATTGTTGCTCTTGTTTTTCACTAGCCAAGCTTGGGAAGAACTGGGGGAGAGGAACAGCAAACCTTTGGAAAGGCTGGTGAGGGGGGTGCCGTGCAAGATTAATCCTCGACGAAATCAACGTCACCTTTTGATCAGGGTTCAAATCAAGCAGGGAAGAAGAAAACAGAGCAGCCGCCACCAGGAACCGAAGCGTTTGAGATAACACGGGGGCAAACTTGGGGAAGCCTAAGAAAACAAGTCCACCGAGGCGAAGACGGTGGCGCGGGAGGTGAGGAGGGGATTTGTGACCATCAAGTGAACAGGTCACATTCCTCCCGCTTTCCCTGCCTGCTTCTTCCTCCGCTTCGCAATAGAGGTCTCCGGTGCCGGGCAACCTTACCTGTTACAGCCGTGGTGTCCCGCAGAAACAGAGCCCATAGCGCCGGCAGCAGCAACAGGAGTCCCCGGATCTGCATAGTCTGCTTCATCTCCATCTCTTCCACATCATCATCTTTATCATCATCCTCCCCAGCTACCTCCGAACCGGTTGCCTCTCCTCGCTTCCAAAAAGAGAGAGAGGGGGGGGGGGGAGAAGACGAAGAAGGAGCGGGTGGCAAAGCGCAACAGAGCCAAAGCAATCCCCTTAACGAAGACACTCCCCCCGGAGAGTGCTGCTGCTGGCACTTCGTGATCCGGCCGCGTCGCGTCGGGAACCTTTTTACACACACGATCTGGAACTGCAAGACAAGGAGGCTGATGTGGAAGATTCAGGAAGCGTACATACAAATGCGGGGTGATCCTTCTCCTTCGCTTCCCTGAGCTTGTAATCCAATATCCCTGAGCCGCGAAGGTCCCCCCCTGCTGGCCTCCTGCAGTACACAGAGTTCATTCAGCGATCAAGCGCCGCTTGGCTTGGCCAGGCTCTCAGCACCCTCTCTCTGCCGCCGCCGCGACTTCCCTCACAATTCTTCCTCGCTTGGCCTTCCTCCTCCTCCTCCTCCTCCTCCTCCTCTCCTCCTCCTCCAGGAAATGGCGCTTTCGGGAGGCCCCACGGCTCAGCTCCCCTTCGCATGACATCACCGGCCTCATGAATATGTATCATCATGTCTATTTATTATCCCGCTTTCCTGAACTTTTCCCCGCCACGAACTGGAAAATAATAGGCTTGAAAGATGAGCGTGGCCTCTGGAGGGGGGATGCAAGATTCACGCCCCTGTTGCGCCAAGCAAGCCCCCCCCCCCAGCTGGCTTCACCTACGTCTTCACAGAGAGCAATTTACCTCACCCAAAATAAAATATGGGAGCATAATATAATACAAAATAATAACAGTAGTGTAATAATAATAATAATAATAATAATAATAATAATAATAATAATAATGTGGCAGCAGCAGCCTAGCTCTCCAGAAAAAAAAACAGACTTTAAGATTTCCTCTGTGCAAGAACACCTGTGGAAGAAGGAAGACATGCGCAGTAAAAAAAAAACCCTGAAAAAACATTTCAAATACTGAAAAACATTTCACAATATAAAGACACTTTATGCTGGTGCGCTGCAAGATTTATGTGGATTTTGCAGGACAGTTCAGAGGGTGGGAATTCATAAGGATTTTATTATGATACGTTAAAAAAAATCAGGTATTTTTCTCCCCAAGTTGCTTTCCATGGCAGCAACACATGGCATTGACATTGGTCCTCCTGAGTATCCATTGCAACATCTCTCTCTCTCTCTCTCTCTCTCTCTCTCTCTCTCTCTCTCTCTCTCTCTCTCACACACACACACACACACACACACACACACACACACACACACACACACACACACACACACACAGGTCATTACTAGAGCTAATACAATGCTTATACACAGAGAATTATACATTGCAACCATTACACATGCTAATACAAAATGGCAGTATATGGCTTGACTTGAGAGCATACCAATCAGGTTGTCTCAGGCAATGAGCAAAAGGGAAGGATGTTGTGAGAGGCTGATCAATGAAGCTGCTCAGCGGAGGTGCCCCAGCCAGAGCACAAACTGACTCTCAGGAACTCCAACTGGGGAGAGAAAATTGAAATTTTAAAAAAGGAAATTTTAAAAAGCTCTGAACAGTTTCCATGTATCCCACTGTATCTTGCGGGACCGACTTCTTAGTGCATATGACTGCGGGCCCAATCCTATCCAACTTTCCAGCGCCAATGCAGCCACAATGCAGCCCCAAGGTAAGGGAACAAATGTGCCTTACCCTGAGGAGGCTTCCGTGACTGCCCCGCCCACCACAGGATGCAGCACATGCCCCATTGGCACGGCTGCATCAGCGCTCTAAAGATGGATAGGACTGGGCCCTATACGACTGCAGCCTAAAAATTAACAAGACAATAGCTGTTAACAGAACCTTTACTTGAAACAGGTAGCCAATGCCTCCATCACTTTGAAGCAGTAATGGATTTAGTATTGCAGGATTAGCCCATAACTAATCGAAAGGTCGGCAGTTCGAATCCGCGACGGGGTGAGCTCTCGTTGCTTGGCCAGCTCCTGCCAACCTAGCAGTTCCAAAGCATGTTAATGCGAGTAGATAAATAGGTACCGCTTGCGGGAAGGTAAACAGCGCTCCGTGTTCCAGCCACATGCTACACGCTGCGGCAAGGAGAGTCATGCCGGCCACATGACCACGGAGGCATCTTCGGACAATGCTGGTTCTTCGGCTTTGAAATAGGGATGAGCACCACACCCTAGAGTCGGACACGACTGGACTTAATTGTAAGGGGTCACCTTTACCTAATCCCATTACAGGATTGTTGTTGTTGTTCAGTCGTTAAGTCGTGTCCGACCCTTCGTGATCCCATGAACCATATCCCACCAGGCCTTCCTGTCCTCCACTATCTTCCTGAGTTCGCTCATTTTCATGTTCGTTGCATCGGTGATGCTGTCTAACCATCTCATCCTTTGCCTTCCCCTTCTCCTTTTGCCTTCAATCTTTCCTAGCATCAGAGTCTTCTCCAGAGAGTCTTCTCTTCGCATTAGGTGGCCAAAATATTTGAGCTTCAGCCTCAGTACCTGTCCTTCCAGGGAACAGTCAGGGTTGATTTCATTGAGGATTGACTGATTTGCAGCCCATTCCAACCCAACTCCTCTCCAAGTCAGGCATATGTGTGGCCTAAGTGCAGCCTAAGTTAGGCAGAAGTTATGTCTGAGTTAGGTCAGAGGTATGCCTGAGTTAGGCAGGCTGCAGTTTCTGTGGCCCAGCACCACCCCAGGATCCAGGCAACACTTACCTCCCAGGCAGGCAGGCTTTCCAGGCCCGGTGTCTGGCTCGGGCATGTGCAGGCCTGTGTGTCTGCACGTGTCAGCGTCCATCCATGGCAGCTGCTGCAGTGTCTGTCTCAGCCTGGTCACAAAGGGGCTGACCGCAGGCAGGGGGGTTGCGCCAGTCATGTGGTGGACGCAGGGCAGGTGACAGGTGAGCGAGGTGCCCGAGCCAGCTGCCACAGGGCACCCTGTGCATCAGCCACCTGCTGCAGGGGAGAGTGGCCGTCCCCCCTCCTGCAGAAGGCGATGCCACCCCCATGCCATGTTGAGGCTGCACGTGGGAGTCATGGGGGGGAGCGGGGGAGGGAAGGGAAGGAGGGGGGCGGGAACGTCACACACAAGGGGGGGCTCATGATGTCTGGAACTGCCTCTGACATGACTTGCCCGTGCGCTGCCTGAAGCCCTGGACCTCCAGGGCCGGGGCAATGCCCACAAAGAAGGCATCCCGGCGTGCGTTCTGCTCTGTGCCCCGGTCAAGACCGAGAGATGCCTTGGGCTTGTCGCTGCGAGCGTGAAGGGCTCACGCAGCTCATCACGCCCCCAGATGGGGCGACGACAGCGCCTCTCGGCAGGCGCTCTGGCAGGGTGGGGGGTGGCCAGCAGCCATCATCAGGGAGTGGGAGGGGAGGCAGACACACAGGCAGGCAGACAGTGGGTGCTGGGGAGGGGCACGGGTGGGTCAGAGACAGACAGACAGACAGACAGACAGACAGACAGACAGACAGACAACAAGGCTGGTGGAAGAGAGATTCCGAGAGAGGGGTCTGCAGAGACCAATAGGGACACAGGGGTTGCTCTGCAGATGAAGGCAATGCAGAAACAGCCAGGCGCCTCTTATGCAGACGGACTGTGGGCGGAAGCGGCTGCATTACGGGCGGACCTTTGACGGAAGCGGCTGCATTACGGGCGGACCTTCGACGGAAGCGGCTGCATTACGGGCGGACGCCCTGGCTGGCGAGATCCCCGGTTGCTGAGTGGCCACTACACAGATGCAGCGGCCACAAGCGGCCCCGCTATGGGCTCCGTGGCGCCTGTCACTGTTTGCCTGCCTGAGAGGCCCCCCCAACTCCCCCTCCCCTCTGTTCCATGGGGGTCTGGCAGCCTCCCTGCTGTGTTCTCCCTGGGAAGGAAGTGGCAGTCCCTGGAAGGGATTCATGCAGGGGCTTCAGTGCTGGGGGCTGTCTGTGTGTGGAGGACAATGCTTGTGTAACACTGGGCACATATGTTTCAAGGAGGCTCTGTCCGAGGGGCATCTTTATTGTTCTGGAACGTTAGCAGAGATGGCCAGGCGAGGCTGCCAGGGGTAGTCACAGCAGCCAATCTGAAAGCAGCAGCAGCAGCACACATGCCCAATGGACCTGGAGACGCAGGCTCTCCCCCTGTGGAACCACAGCCTGCTCCATAGAAAGGGGAGGGACAGCAAGAACGACAGCCAGGGAGGTGGAGCAGCAGCAGCAGCAGCAGCGCCGGCAGCTGAGGAGGGTTGCAGGGCTGGCTCTCTGACCTCTGGCAGCAGCGAGGCAGAGGACCGTGGGGCAACCAGACTGTGGGCCCAGGGGTGCTCCCAGGAAGGTAGGTAGTAGTGGACGTTCCTGGGGAGACAAAAAACAAGGGGGTGTTACATGGCAGCTGGTGTGTGGTAGCAATCGCCAGTGAAGACAAGCCAGTGTATCTGTTGCAAAAGCCTGCAGGGAGAGAAATAACACAGCTGATAGGTGTGACACACATAGCATGGTCTGAGCTGCTTACCCGGGTGTAAGGCGAGCAAAGAGAGAGAAGACAACACATATATTGGGTCACAACCATGGCAATCCTAGCAATACTGACCTGTCAGTTGACCCTGTGGAGAAAAAGGGGGGGGGGAACAGCTGGTGTCTACAGACGGTTAACAGCACCACCACTCTCGTGGTGTTGTATGCTCACATGACAACAGGCGGCAATCCGACACAATAGTGGTAAAGCAGCATGTATCCTATATATCATAGCAGGCATTGCAGGCAGGCATCTGACTACTCATAGGTAAAGAGGCATTTCAGAGAAGGCATTGCAGGCAGACATGAGAGGGCACATTGGTAAAGAGACATTTCAGAGAAGGCATTGCAGGCAGCTATGAGACTACTCATTGGTAAAGAGGCATTTCAGAGAAGGCATTGCAGGCAGACATGAGAGGGCACATTGGTAAAGAGGCATATCATGGCAGGCTATGCAGGCAGACATGAGAAGGCACATTGGTAAAGAGGCATATCATGGCAGGCTATGCAGGCAGCTATGAGACAAGACATTGGTATAGAGGCATGTATACTACCTATATTTCTATATGCAAAGAGGCAGATGTCAGAACACATGTCAGCACAACCCCTGCTCTTACCTGCACTTACCTGCTGGTGTTGTTGCCTGTGTGTGTGTGTGGGGGAGAGGCTGGGAGAAAGACATGGGTTAGCAAATGGTAGCATGGAGACAGCTGCCCAGGCATAGCTGTAAACAGTTTGGCCAAAGCCAGAACAGCCCTCTCTGCCCTTGAGGGGGGCAGAGAGGAGAGAGGAGAAGAGAGAAGTGGGGTGTTTGTGAATTTTGCCCTCCACCAACAAAGTCCCACTTTGTGGCTGTGAGGGACAGAACCCCACACCATGTGCTCAGAGAGAGAGAGAGACTGGGGGCCTGGGGCTGGGCTTTTGTGGGAAAGAGGCTGGGTGGGGCTGGGTGCTGATAGGCTCCCTATCTTAGGCATAACTCTGTCGGTTTCCAGACCTAGCAGGCCCAATTCCGTCCTAACTCTGACCTAACTCAGGAGTAGGGTGTTAGAAATTTTCAGGAGAGGGCTGGCTTGGGTAAGGTAAAATGGCTCCTATGGGTCTCCTCGAATTTGGGTCCACCTTTTTGGTCGACCTAAAATTTGTGTCAGCATTTGTGTTGGAGGGGGCGTGTCTGTGCTTGCCAGGGTCTGGAATCCAACGTTAATTGGTTGCCGCCCCCGTTACACCCACGGTCCGCCCATGGTCCGCCCACTTTTAGGTCAACTTTAGGTCTGACTTGTGCTGCTTAGCCCTTGGGTTGGAATGGGCTGTTCTTAGTCTGTCGGTCGTAACTTCGACCTAACTTTGACCTAACTTTGCCCTAAATGGTCGCGTTCCAGACCTAAAGTCGCCCTAAACGACTTAGGCTGACTTTAGGTCTGACTTGGGCTGCTTGGCCCTTGGGTTGGAATGGGCTGTTGATCTCCTAGCAGTCCAAGGGACTCTCAGGAGTCTTCTCCAGCAGCACAGTTCGAAAGCATCTATTCTTCGGCACTCAGCCTTCCTTATGGTCCAACTCTCGCAACCATACATTGCTACTGGGAACACCATCGCCCTGACTATACGAACTTTTGTTGGCATAGTGATATCTCTGCTTTTTATTATGCTGTCTAAGTTTGCCATAGCTTTCCTTCCAAGGAGTAAGCGTCTTTTAATTTCGTGGCTGCTGTCTCCGTCTGCAGTGATCTTGGAACCCAAAAAAGTAAAATACTGCTTCCATTTCTGCCCCTTCTATTTGCCAGGAATTGATGGGCCCAGATGCCATGATCTTAGTTTTATTAATGTTGAGTTTCAAGCCAACGTTTGCACTCTCCTCTTTCACTATCATCAAGAGGCTCTTTAGTTCTTCTTCACTTTCTGCCATTAGGGTGGTATCGTCTGCATATCTGAGGTTGTTGATATTTCTCCCGGCAATCTTGATTCCGGCTTGCGATTCATTCAGCCCTGCATTTCTCATAATGTACTCTGCATATAAGTTAAATAAGCAGGGTGACAATATACAGCCTTCCCAATTTGTACAATTTGTACAAATCAATTTGTACAATTTGTACCATTATCAATACCATTAACTATTATCATGGTTTCCTTCAGGTCAGGCTTTCTGGGATGGGGATGCACTGGGGTAGCTCCATTCCTACCTGGAAAGCCAATTGCAGGAGTTAGTGCAGGGATACTACTGGAATTCCACAGGGTTTTATCTCTCATGCTTTTTAATATCTACAATACATGAAGCCACTGAATGGGGTCATCTAGGGTTTTGGAGTGAGGTGCCATCAGTATGTCAAGATTGGGGAAAGAAATCAAAATCTCACACATTCGCTGATGGGTTCTGAGCCGTCCGTGACATATCAGGAGAGAGATCTTGGGGTGTGTGTGTGTGTGGACAGCTTGATGTGTCGACCCAGTGTGCGGTTGCTATGAAGAAGGTCAGTTCCATGCTCGGGATCATTAAAAAGGGGATTGTGAATAAAACGGCCAATATTATTATGCCATTGTACAAACTGTACAAATTACTTGAAATGCTAAAGCCACATCTGGAGTATTGTGTCTTGTTTTGGTCTCCACATCTGAAAAAGGATATAGTGAAAGTGGAAAAGGTGTCGAAGAGAGTGACCAAAATGATTAGTGGGCTGTGGCACCTCTCTTAGGAGGAAAGGCTACAGCATTTGAGGCTCTTCAGTCTAGAAAGAAGGCGCCTGAGGGGGACCATGATTGACAGTTAACTCCTAACCAACTTTCCAGCGCCGATACAGCCGCAATGCGGCCCCTCCATGACGGCTCCCTCGCAACAGGATGCAACACATACCTATGCAGTTGGCATAGCTGCATTGTGCTGGAAAGTTGGTTAGGATTGGGCTGTGAAACATATAAAATTATGCATGGGATGGATAGAGGGAAGTTCTTTTTCCTCTCTCACAACACCAGAACCAGGAGACATTCACTAAAATTGGCAGGTGGGCCAGTCAGAACATACAGAACAAATATTTCTTTACCCATCATGTTATTAATATGTGGAACTCATTGCCACAGGATAGGCAGCCCAATCCTGCATAAAGATCCGAGGCCTGCCCATTGGGCTGGCCGCAGAATCCTACACTCTTCCCGGGCTGGGCCAGCGTGGCCCAGGGTCTCCTTGGGGGAAGGGGACATTCGTCTCCTTCCCCAGGTGTAGGGCTGAAAGGCCCGATGGGCCTCCTCGGATGTCCGCTGGCTCTTAATACTGCCCAGCATCCCAAATTATGCAGAGGATCTCTCTCCAAGTACAACATTTGCTCTTCAGACAAACAATGTATGGTAAGTTGGTTAACTAGGGGTGATGGTGGTGAGGTTAACGAGCTGAGGGTAGGGCTTTCTGGTGCACTTTCTGGTGTACCAGGCATGCATGTTTTCCATAATAGCTGAAGACTGCTAGTTGGAGTGCTACATTGGTGTCTGCAATCAGTGTTGAACTGGAAGAGGGCCAATAAACTGGAACTCAGTTCAGATGTATTTACTTCTTTAAAATATCCCTTTCCCCTCCAGTAGGAGTTGTTCAAGGCAGCATGTAAAATGGAGGCACTGGCAGTGGGCAATACATTTGTTCAAGGAGGTGGTGTTGTCCTTGTTCTGGACACAGGGTTGCACTCCCCCTTAAGAGGGTCAAGTTCTCAGTCTGGAGGTGTCACTGGAAGCCCAGGTTCCTTCCACCTATGGCATATCGTGCCTTCCATCAGCTGAGGCCGCTGCACTGCAGCTCCCTCCTCTGGCCAGGGATAGCCTGGTCACTGTTTTCGTTGCTCTGGTAACCTCCAGTTTAAGCTACTGTAGCACACTGTACATGGGACTGCCTTTGGAGACTGTTCTGAAATTGAAGTCAGTTTAATAAAATACAGCCACAAGGCTGATACAGCCACACTGGCTTCAGGTCTGACTCATGAAAAGTCAGAGTCCTGCTACTTACCGTTCAAGCCCCTCATGGCTTGGGGCCTGAATGCCTGAAGAATTGCCTTCTCCAATATGAGCCTCTCTCCCAGTCATCTTTGGAGGCAGCAGGCCCATCTGTGGTGAGGAGGATGTCAACTGGAGAAGAGGGCATTCTGGGTGCTGGTCCCCCATTGGTGGAATGCTCTCCTCACAGAGGTTGGCTTTCAGTGATATATCCTTTCAGCAGCAGAAAACCTTTTATTTCCCCTGTCTTTTTCATTGTTTATCAATTTATTTTTTGCTGTTTTTATGTGTTGCTGTGTCTTTTGCCTTTTGTTCTTGTTCTTGTATCATATCTTATTGTTTTAAATTGCAGACCACTCTGGAAAGATGTACCGGTCCTTTTTTTAATTGAAAGGCAACTTATGCATTCTTAAAATAAATAAACAAACAAACATATAAACAAACAAATAAATAAAAGTGAGTGAAGTGCTTTTCCAGTAAAACAGAGCCTGCTCCCTACATCTATGGCAGGGACAAAATGCACTTATCAGACTGCGCACCCATCAAGAAAGAAGGAAGACGTGACTCATTTTTTTCCAGGCCACACAAGTGTACCTTTGCTTAGCTTGGCCTTTTAATGGTGGTGTAATTCTACTTTTTGGAAGATGGTTGCATACTGATAACATTTTTTTTCTGCACTGTGTTTTACAATTTTGATTGTTGTACTTTATATTTTGTTCTTATTGTGCATTTTAGTGTATTGTACGCTGCCTTGAGGCTCCGATGATTCAGAGGGAAAGGCGGGATATAAATTGCTTGAATAAATAATCTCTCCCTGACTCCTCACTCCTTGCAATGCTTTCAGTTCCCTTGTGTCAGTGGTAGATGTGTTATTCCTTGTAGTGATGAAGGGCTTCACATAAATATTACCGAAATGAATTGGAATGGAGTGTCAGTCTGTCTCATTACAACTAAATGAAACAATGATCAAAGCTCAGATATGTTCAACTTAACTTTACCTTTCCCAAGTGTTGATTAATATGCCTGAGGAACCATGGTACAGGGACCATGGATACTGACATGAATATTTTGATCATCCATGATCTTATATCTTCTTCTGCTATACAGAATTTTGCTGTTTCCTCTGCTTCGAATAGATGTGTTCGATTTTCATCTTCCAAAAGTAGAGATTCTAACAACCAGTGAAAATTCACCCTTCCTGAAGCTCTCACTTTCTGGTGGCGAGTAAAGCTGGACAGATACTTTTGAGTACAGCTGGACAACACCAGATTTAAATTCTAGATTAGTATCAAATACAAAGTATTTAGGACAAACTAACATTTAAAATGGTATGGGAGAGGGCAGTTTGTATGAACCGCCCTGCTAGTGTTACAAAAAGTGGAATGGTGGGCTGGGAGGAGAAGCAGGAAGTACACTCTCATACCCATAATTACAGGTGAGTGGGGTCTATTTGGACATACCATATTGTCCGAACTGGCTCCTGTCTAGAACCCTGCTGGAGGGAAGAAGTGACTCCGGATGCTTTAGTGGAAAAGTGGTAGTCAGGGAAAGGGTTCAACCTGCACTTCCACATTCTCCATGCCAAATCTCTTCCTGATATATTTTAAAGCAGTTGTCAGACTTTTGTTACATGAATTTGTATGTAATGTAAAGTTTCTGGTGAAGCAATGTTAGACTGCTGTATGTCTTATGTGAATTTCTTGACTGTCACCGTGGCAACAAGAACCTGACTCTTTCCTCCCCCTCCTTTCTGCCTAGTTGTTGCCCATCAACACTGAGAGTCCTGCAAATGCTGCAGAAGAATGTCATAATTCCTGTCATATTGCCCCATAGCATGCTAAGTAGCCATTGTAATATACTGTACAGTACAAGTGTCCCCTGCTTAATGACAGATAGCTTAACGACGATCCGGATATATGACGGAGGTCCCCAGTAAAAAAGAGCAAAGATTTAAAAAGATGCGTCTTTTTAAATCCCCAGCTCTTCAGCTGTTTCACACTAGATAAGGGCTTTGAAGTTAAGTGCTGTGCTTAAAGCCCCAATGCTGAACTTCAAAGCCCTTATCTAAAGCTAAACAGCTAATGGGCAAGATAAGTGCTTGGATGTTTAACGCTGGGGCTTTAAGCATAGTGCTTCAAAGCACAGCACTTCAAAGCACAGCAAGACCCGCTTAATGACGGCTTCACTTTACAATGGGGATTTCAAATGTATCCCCGTCATTAAGCGGGGAACACCTGTATATCCTTCTTGACTGAATCATTTGACATACTTAGATTAGATTACCCCTCATTTGCACAGGGGATGAATGAACACCTCTAACAGTGCAATCCTGTCTAAAGAAGTGCCAGCACTGGGCTTCGTAAACGTGCCATAAGGCACATTTTTGACACCTGGAGAGTAAGTGTTGCTGGCAGAGAGGCCAGTGCCGCTCACTCTCCGCCAGGCCTGGAGCTGCACCCGCCGGGGAAAGTAAGTTTTCCGCCGTTTGGGGCAGGGTGGGGGGAGGGTGGACCGGGGCATTCTGGGGGAACCGGATTGGCCCACCAGGCCCAGGAGGGAGGAGAGATCATCGGCGGCACGCTCCACCAAATCCTATCCCCCATCCCAGGCTTGGCCGGCCTTACACCAGCTCCTCAGATTTGCGCCGGACATTTTGCTGGCACACATCCAAGGAAGCCCATTGAGCCTGCTGGGGCTCTACCCAGGTGAAAGGGACAAACATCTCTTTCTCCCGAGGAGCGCTCCAGCTCTGCTGGTGTGGGCCCAATTCTGCCTAGGATGCAGCGGCCGCCTTAGGTGTGCCGTCGCTGTATTCTAGACAGGATTGCGCTGCCCTTCTTACAGCCCAATTCTAACTAAACACTCCCACCAATACAGCTGCACCAATAGAACACATACTGCATCCTGGGGGGGGGGGGGGTTTGCAGTCCCAGAGGCTTCCTTGGAATAAGCCTCCACTTCCCCAATGGGTCTCCTCAGATCTGCACCAGCTATTTTGTTGGTGCGGAACTGTGGAGAGTAAGGGAGAGGGAATAAGGGAAGGAACAGGGATAGGATCCTGGCACACACTGGTACTGCCGGGATCCACCCCCACCCTCCCCATTCAGCCTCCCACCTGCCCATCTCCCCGCCCAAACACTCCCTCATTCCTCCCCCTGCCTACCTTGTAACTCCCACTGCCCGACCCTGCCACCAACTTAACGGCACTGGCGGTGGGTGGCTCCTCCATTGGTGTGTGTGGCTGCCAGCCACATGTACCAGCAGCTTCGTTGCATGTGCCATCGCAGCTGGACTTCTGCTGTTGCATGGCACTTCTGCCTGCAGAATGTGCGGTCCACTGGAGTATCTTTCAGTTATGATTGGGCCCTTAGTCTTACTAAGCCCATAGGATTAGCCCAATCCTATGGGCTATTTGGACTGGTGGAACACATGTTCTGCTAGCGCTGGCTGCTGTAAAGCACGCTCTGGCAGAGCACACTGCCGGAGTGCTGGTGGGAAAGCCAGAGCCTTGCCACATACGGTGGAGGAGCTTTGAGCACCCACCAGAGCAGGTAAGCCCATGCAGGGGGTTGAAGCGGGGAGGGGGTTGAATGGGCGGGGACAGTGACAGGGATGGGGAGGAGGGCAGATCAGGCCTTGGCGGGGGCGGGATCGGCAGCAGCAGTGCACACCTGACTGCCTGCTCGGGCCTGATCCACCTGCACGGATCAACTTGGACTTGTGCCAGCGATTGAGCTGGTACAGGTTCGAGTTGACCCATAGTGGCTGCTGGAGCTTATGCTGGGGCAAGGGAATTAATGTTTCCTTACCCTGAGGATGTCTCCAGTGGCCAAAACTCCCCTGTGGGATATAGCAGTAGCTGCGCCGGGGCCGCTGCATCGCCATGCGGGGAGTTAAGTAGGATTGGGCTGTGAGTATAGGATTCTACTATTGGCTTTTCATAAGTTCTATCTCTGAGATAATGATTGACTCCAGACCCTGGAGGAGTTGACATGCTTTTGCTAATTGCAAATAGTTTCATGCTTTTGCTAATTGCAAATATTTTCCTTATTAAAGGTCAGGTCTCTAACGTCCCAGAGATTCAGATTTGCAGATGCAATTGGATATTGCTGGGATCCCAAAAACCTTCTTCGTTCTTTCTTGGCTGTTCTCAAGAACACTTGCATGGGCCAGGTAGCAACTTCCTATGACCTCAAATCTGGCTTTGAAAAATGGATGTTTAATTTCAAGAATTCTGTAACTACACAGTATAAGCCTTGTCTCTTTGATGCCATACACATCTTATCGTCTTTAATTATCGCTGGCCATGAAAATCTAACCTCTTACCTCACAGGCAGCTAGAAAAGTATTGTTTAAATATGAGTTATTAAACACCCACTTGGAATAGTGGGAGTGATTAATACTGTTTTTGTTAACTTTGGGTTAACAATAGAAAGCTTTTATGGAAACTGGCTGAGGGTGCAAAGCAACAAGCTTAATTTAAAAAGAACCCTGCTCAGGTTTCCCACATGATGGTCAACATAAAAAGTTTGAAAAGCATTGCTCCCGTTGCTATTTGTGATTTTTTTTTTTTAGTATATAATGTGAGGTCCTGCATTGTCATGTAACAAAAATTGTTTTTAGAACCTCAGGTAGAAAGAATGCTTTATATGGACCAAATGGCAAAGCAGGATGTCATTTTTGATACCATAATAATGGCAGAATGTTATTTTTAATATAATACTGGTGACGAAGTGTGGCAGTTCAAGGACACCTGTCCCCAAAGCATTCTTCAGATATCAAACCTTAAAATCTATTTGCAAACATGGTAAGTGTTATTATGCCGCCGCCGCCGCCGCCCCCCCCCCCCCCATAAAGGAGGATTTGAGGCATGATGAGAATGGAATTACCGTATTTTGCTCCTGTAGTTGCCAGGGCAGCTCTGCACCTATTACTCATATCCTTGAGGAATCCCTATAGCACTGGAGCAGTACCAAGCAGACTCCATGACTGGAATGAGAATTTGTTTCTTCCACTCCTGTTCACTAAAGAGTCACAGAAGAGAGTCTGATAAACCATGGATAGGTGAAACACAGAGAAGTCTGGTTCTCTTGGGTCATGACATCCTTTGAAAAGTCTTGTTCAAAGGCAGAATGTTTTCAGGTACTCTCAGGCTATTAAATCCTTTGCACATATTTGCTAAAAACCCTAGACTGCTGGTGGTGTGCAGCTAATGGTTTAAATAATGTCTGCCTCACTCTTGTACTTATGTACTTAACAGTGTGCTGCTTTTGTGTTCATTATGGATTTCTGGAAATATAAACAATAAAATAAAACCTCACAAAGACTATCTGCATCAAGAAATCTCTCAAAAATCTACAGCTGAAATAAATTTTGGAGGAAAATTCTCTGGCAATTCTGAAATTCAGAAATTCTGTTCTGTCCCACTCCTGAGGCACATTTGACAGTGACTTGGAAGCAGAGTGGGCTGGGGGGGGGGCTGCACAGTTTAGGGTCAGTGGCATTCTCAAATTTGCCTGAAGCCCAGTTTAAAGAAGAATAATCCTAACTCCTTGGAAGAGTAGGGCTGGGTGCCCCAATCTGCTGTTTTAAAAAGTGACATAAAATTTCAGAAACAAACTGTGAAAATGTTCAAATACTCAAATTTCAGTCCTGAAATGTGTCAAATTTTGGATTTGTGTGAAATTACATTTGAACTGTACAAAACTCCTTTCTCTAGAATCATGATAATCTGGATGACTCTAGTCAATACAGTTATTCCTAGCATCGTAGAGAAGACCAGAGGAGGGAAAATAGCAGATAGCAGGACTTGGGTGGGACTGGTGGGGAGCAATATTACATCCCTAACTGTCAATCTAGCTATTTGTTCACAGAGATTCTATAGGCTTTGAAACTATTTGTGGAGCCATTGATAGTTTTCTTTTTCACATAGCTGTGAGGGTTTATCATCGTTATCCCTTTTTGCCAAGACAAATCAGTTAAGGAGACTTGTTGAGTAGGTGGGTTCCTTTTGTGGATTAATTAATTTTTGCAAGTGTAATCAATAGTCTGGGCAATTTCAAAGGGTTAATGTTTGTTTTTGTATACTGTACAAATGTTTTTCACAGAATGTTTACTTGTTTGTACTGTAGAACCTGAAGAAGAAGGAATTTTGGACGGGAACAATACTGAATGCCTGTAAATTCCATTGGATACAGTGGGCTTACCTGAGTAGACATGCATAATCCTTTGTGCTGTTACAGTATTTCTTCAGTACATTTCTATGCGCCTCTTGAGTGTACATGTTGCTTTTGAGTAATGTTGCATATTTCTTCTGCGTGATTGTTGTTGCACTACTAATGTGTGTGGGCTTGGTATTCCATTAGGTTTTCCTCTTAATCTGTTGTCAATTGTGTTTTGATAAACATGGTTTTTATATATAAATTGACATATTTTACAGCCCAATCCTATCGGGCTGCCGTGCCAGCAGAAAACATGTTCTGCCGGCGCTGGCTCCTGTAAAGCAGCATGTGCTGCCAGAGAGCCAATGGGAAGGCTGGAACTTTCCCGTGTGCACCAGCCGATCTATGGAGACCCACCAAAGAAAGTAAGCTGGTGCAGAGGATTGGAGGGAAGCAGGGAGGGGGTTGAATGGAGTGGGGGAGGGATGGACAAAATGGGGCGGTGATGGGAGCAGGGAGGAGGGCAGATAAGGCCCAGGAGGGGGCATGCCCAAACCCCATTCCCGGGCCTGATTCACCTTTCTGGATCAACGTGGACTTGCGCCAGTGATCGAGCTGGCGCAGGTCTGAGTTGACCCATAGTGGCTGCTGTGGCTTACCCTGGGGGGCAAGGAGAAAAATCTCTCCTTACCCTGAGGAGCCTTCCAGCAGCCAAAAGTCCAGCAGCCAAAAGTATATATATATTTGGAAAGCAGCAGATTCACTTTCCACAGTAATGTAACAAACCTGATCTCATAAGGAGCTCAGGTGAACTTTCATAATTTGTTCTGTCTGCCTGCTCAGTGAAGCCCGGAATTCAGGTGAACTTTATCAGTTGGCCTGCTGTCTGCCTGCTTATTTAGCAAGGCCTGAGAGATGCAGATAGATTCGCACCTGTTTTTTTCCCTATACCCTGGCTCTAGCACAAGTTATACCGCAAAGTTTAAATAAGGCATGGTTCAGATTGGGGTGGAAAGGACACCTGTCTGCATGAGAAAGACATTGTAAGCGTGTAGTTTTTTAAAAATTATTATTAGAGACCACGTTTCTGGTAACTCCTAGCCATTTCTAGCAGCTTCTCTGGGAGTGGGTAATGCTAATGCCCTTTGGATTTCCCCTTTGGGTGAAGAACGGTAAGGTGTGCCTCAGAACTTGCCTCATTGGAGTCAGTGTGCTGCTGTCCGAAAACCCCAACATGCTGAAAGTAGGTACTTTGTTTTTAAGGGTTTTTTTTCTTTTTTTGCCAATGCATCACATGTATATGTAACCATTCTTTTACCGAATGCGCTTACATTTCTTACTTCATTCCCTTTATATATTAATACATCTTATTCTTCCCAATGCACATTGTTGTCTGGCTGTCTTTGGTTGCCCTTCAAACTTGAGTGATGTAGAGACTGGCTTGATCTGCCTCTGATGTTAAGAGTACGAGGCCCAGGTCTGCAAAGCTACTACGTTGGGTGCACACAGGCTCTAGCAGAGGACAAAAGAGTGAGCAGAAGAAGGGTTTTTAAAGCTCTTTTTTGATGATACTGCACATTCCTCTTGCAATACTTAACGTGACCTCGTTTTGTCCTGTAAAAACCATGGATGGTCTAATATGCAACAGCCATGGCCATTGCCACAGTCCTGTTAAAATGAAGTGCGATGACTGAAGCCATTGAAGTCAATGGAGCAAAATAGATCCAAATCCCAATATTTCTGCTGAACTAATTCAGTTATGGATTGGGCAGTTAATGGTTGCAGACACATAGTTCCCGGATTTTTTTTTATTTCCATATAAACAACTGCCTGTAAAAATCAAGCATACTATTAAAGAAGCGTTTTCATAGGAAGCTGCCTAACTGAGTCTAGCCATTGGCCTGTCAAGGCTCTTCAGAGCTTCAGACAGTCTCTCCCAGGAGTCCCAGCCGGCACTACCCAGAGATACCGGGGTGGAACCTGTGACCTCCTGCATGCACAGCAGCTGCCAGCTGGTCTTCTACTGAGCGACAGTTCACGATTGCTCTTCTTCCAGATTTTCAGCTAGCAGCAGACATACAAAACCAATTTTGAAATGTCAAGTAGTTGTTAGCCAAAATGCTTTTAATTTGGGGAATAGCTTTAAATATAGCAATTTGGCATGTTTTGGGACCTTTAGACCTATGTATACCAGAGTTGGGCTTTTGCAGAATTCCGTTTTTAAATAATATTGAAGACACCCGTGGTTGCTTTCCAAAAGTTTACTAAATAATTCAGGCAAAAATCATACAGAAATACAATCATACAGAGAACTAGGAAACTTAGATAGAGCAGAGAGATATCAGGTTCTGGTTTTACTTGGGTTATAATCACCTTAACAATCCTGGAGAATTCACCTCTGATGCTGTAATTCTGTAATTCTGGCACAGTAGTGAATGAAGAAGAAGGACTAGCAGATTGGGTCTGAGCTGGTCAGACTAGCAGAATGACTGAGAACGAAGTCAAATTAAGAGTGGGGGATAGGAGGAGAAGGGGGGGAAATAAAATGGACTAACTGAGGGGTAATGCAAAGAGAAGGGAGGGGGTGTTTGCAAGAGATAGGGAAGAGGAGGGGGGGGAAGGGAAAACCAGATGGAGCAGAGGAATCTCACCAGTACCAGTCCAGGGGGGAAATGAAGAGCCAAGAGAGGGTTTCCAGTCTGTTCCTGCCTTTTTATGGGGACCTCAGCACATGTTCAGGAGGATCCCCAGGTACACAGACAAACAGGAAAAAGAATTCCTAGATAGGACACCTCAATGCACCTCTGGGTAAAACAAACAAGTGGGAGGAGGGTAGAGGGATCTGTCTTGATGGTCCAACCATTAGGAAGCTGGCTTGAGACAAAGGAGAGGCTGGGATGACTCATCTCAGGTAGCAGGAACATATTAGCATAACAGTGGGGGGGAAATGCAGAGTAAATTCTGTGAGAGCTTTTTTGGACACATGGCGAAATGGATGCTGTTGCTCAGAGCTTTTCAGCTTGGACACATATTAAAATGGAGTCTGCTGTTCAGGTATTTCTTTCCCTCTGGTTCATCTTCTGGCCTTGGGGAAGTCCTCACAGCATGGCTCCTTGTGCAGGAATACAACCCTGGCATGGACATCACGTCCTTCCTTGTTACAGTCCTGGTCATGCACATGTTTCAGTTTTGCTCTCAATCCTTTTCAAAAAGTCTCATCATGGCACCAAACAGTTTTCATTTTAAAAGGAGACTGGGTATCATAGTAAAGAAAAACATCCAGATTCCTTGCTAATCTGTGTGGTTTCTTTTGAAAGACAATTTGGCTGAGCAGAAAAGCAAGTGCTGGTAGAAAGGTGAAGTGGTTGTGCCTTAAGGACCAAACTATTATTATTATTATTATTATTATTATTATTATTATTATTATTATTATTATTATTATTATTGAATTTTTATCCTATGGTGATTGTGGTGGGAGGTGGGTTCAGCATTTCACACAGGTATTATTACTGCCTTGAGGAAAGGCCACCTTCCCCTTCCCACTTTAGCAGATGGTCTACTAGTGAATGAGATCCCAGCAGGGACTCTTTGCTTTCTTTTTCTTACTTACTGCAGTACAATCCTGTGCAAATATTTGCTGGCAGAGTGTGTGCTCTGCCAGGCATTGTAAAAGCGCTGTAAAGTGCATTTTCAACACCCGGAGAGTAAGGGCCACTGGCGCGGAGGTCGGCAGTCCTTACTCCGTCGCCCCCAGACCCGGCACCCACTGGTGCAGGTAAGTCCTGCACTGGTTGGTGCAGGGGCGGGGGGAGGTGTTGAGGGAGGTCAACCATTGGCTGAACCGGACCGGGAGAGGGCAGGGATATCGGCGGTGCACTCCGATGATATCCTGAGCCTGTTCCCGGCCTGGGCTGCCCTTACTCCACCGCCGCAGATGTATGCCGGTTCTAGAGCCAACGTAATCTAAGGAGGTTCTCTTCTCCCGAGGTGTCCTGAGCCGTGCCGACGTGGCCCGGGAAGGGCGATGGATATGGAGGCCAGCCCTTTAGACTGGCCGCATATCTTTATGCAGAATCGGGCTGCCTCTAGGCTAGCGTATAATTTTCTAAATCACGTTTCCAGCAAAAATGCCCAAAAATGGTGTGCTGTACAATAAAACAAATAACCACAGCACTAAGAAAGCAGCCTAATTAAGGCCGCAATCCTAGACATTGCATTGTATATTATTGCAATACACGATTGCATTGTTGTGGATTATTATTGCACAATGACACACTCAGACTAGGGATCTTATTACACAACATAACTGCCTCCTGACACAGCTAAACTTTGAATTTAGTGGAACTTACTTCTGAGTAGACATGCATAGGATTCTGTCAGAAAGTACGTTTATTTTATGCCCTCCAAAAAGGTATGCAGCTGGAGTATCAAATGTAATTGATAAAGATTAAAGAAGCACTCCTGGCCATACCCACCACTTGAATATCCACCTAAGAACAGGGCTGGATCCTAGAAGATGCCCAACTTGATCCTTCAGGAAGAGTGTGATCCCATCAAGGACAGGCATTCCCATTTCTCCTAACCTGCATGGGGTGCCCACTAGCCACCAATAATTCTGCTTTGTCTGGACCCAATTTTAGTTTATTCGCTCTCCTGCTCATAAGCTATTCCTATGCTGCTTTTCATGCTAGTGAACCACATACATGCAGAAAGCAGGAGGGAAAATACTGAGGAAGCTCACCCCTCCTCCTTCTTCCAAGAAGAACCAGCTGGGATTACGGTATTATACACACTCCAAAGACTTGAGGGAGATGGCCGTCTTGGGTGAAAGGCCAATCATCTCCAATTTCTTGTTCATCAAAGGGTGCAGTTGTTCTCACAGCAGCCAGATTAGAGGCCTGTCATCTTGCATTGGCACACTGGAGAGACAAACATGACAGTGAGGTAGCATTCAAACAAAGCAGGAATCAAGGTCTGGGATGACTGCTTGTTCTGATGTTTGTTTTTGTTTAATGGAACCAGCACATTCAGCCCCAGGTTCAAACGGACTTTCCAGGGCTAAGAAGTAGTCTGAATAATAGGTATCTCAGAGTCAGTTGTGATCTTCTTAGGTGTGTCTGTAGTGAGTTCTGATGTATTCAGTGAAGACATGTTCAAATGCAGAAGACCAGAGAGAGTTCTTATGACTTTCCAGGACTTCCAGGGGACCAAAACTAAGCTGGAGACCAGGAACATTCTGAGAGGCTTAGTGTACAGAAATTAAAATTATGAGTACAGTAATTTCAGCTGGGTGGTAAGAGTTTGTCCTGCCCATAATGGGATTCCTGAGGTTTGCGTGCCTTGTATAGCAAGATTGCACAATGACACTCAGACTAGGGATCTTGTTACACAACATAATTGCCTCTTGTCACAGCTAAACCTTGAAGCATGATTTGTTCTTCCAAAGTATTTTGAAGTATGGTGTGTGTGTGTGTGTGTGTGTGTGTGTGTGTGTGTGTGTGTGTGTGTGTGTGTGTGTGTGTGTGTGTGTGTTCATTCAGTTTCATCAACCTGCTTATGCCACACAGCCTTGGACCTGCAAATCACTGGATTAAATTTCATCCAATAAAAAGTATCACCACTATTAAGAAATTGCCATGACACAAGATGGGTGTGTGTGCCTCTGTGCTACGTGTGTGTGCATGTATCTCTATCCCAGTTTTTTTTAACTATGCCAGAAGATAAGTATACTCTCACCAATCTATGTGGCTTGGCAAAGGATGGTTTGTATGCAAGCTCCCCCCCCCCCCGCCTTGCCCTGCTTTGACACTCATATTGATAATTTTTTAAATGAAAAGTCTGTCACCTTTTCCTTCCCCTCTCTCTAGTTCTGTTACTTGCTATAGAGCAAGTGGGTCAAGACCCAGCAGGCGAGTCAGTAGGGAAGGGGGAGGGGGGACTGCCCCGGCTGTCACCCCAGGGAGGGTGACACCAAAATACTTCTATTTGTTACCGGTGGTACGGAAACACACCACTGGCAGAAAATGGTTTTTTCCTGATCCCTGCCACAACTTGCACGGGGATCACATTTCCCAGGAGGCCTCCACATCGTGTGGTCTGGTATGGGAGGAGGTCTATGGGGGCGACACCATGAGATCTCAACCCAGGTGTCACCAGCCCTAGTGACACTCCTGGGACCTAGATCTCTACAACTTGAAGACCAATGTAATAGAATAATATCAGCGTTGACAGAAATGCTGTTTGAAATTCACATGAAATGTCTTATGATATATACCATCTGCTCAGGTGAGGATTCAGTAGTCCCTTGCTAACTGCAGGGAATCCATTCTGGACCCCACCCCCCCACGTGGATAATGTGGAAGCGTGGATGGTGGATTCCATGTTTAAACTGTATAAAAAAGTGTTTTGAAAAAGGCGGGTTTTTACCTTTGTGCGGCAAACCGTGCCATCTGCAGCACCGTAGGGTGGTTTCTGGAGCTCCCCACAGCCACTTCTGGGTTGTGCCGAGGCTCGCAACCCCCTCCCTTGGCCTTCATGCAATACATTCTGGGGCCAAGGGAGAGGGTTGTGGGCCACAGCATGACCGGGAAGTGGCTGCAGGGAGCGCCAGAGACTGTCCTCTACAGTGCTGCAAATGGCACGGTTTGCCACGCAAAGGTAAGGGAAAAAACGCTTCCCCACCTCTTGCAGAAGGGGTGAGCCCTGAGCGGAGGGAGACCCAGAGAAGAGGCTTCCGGAGCGCGATTCCCCCCTGCAGCAAGTGAAAGCAAGATGATTCCAGCCCTGAAAATGGAACGGTTTCAGAGATAAGTTAAGCAAGATTTTTTTTAACTTAATTTTTTTTTTGTAAAGTTGCCATTGGACTCGCTTAATGATGACCCCGGGTAACGACGGAGATTGCGGAACATATCCCCGTTGTTAAGCAGGGGACACCTGGTACTAGGATCCTGGCAGTATGACCTGGCTTGGTCAACAGCACAGCACTAGCTGCAATTTCTCCCTTGTTCCAATTTCTCCCTGGTTTCTCACTGCTTCCAGCTTCTCCACATCCTTCAGGCCTAGATTTAGATACAGCTGCCCACAGCTCTGGCTGGGTCCTGATGTAAGGGCCCTGGGGATGTAATGTGCTGGACAAACCATGGCTTTGAACCAAAACCACTGTTCTTAGACATGAATCCTTCAAATGCTCCTAAGAGGAATGAAGAACCATGAAGACATGAGATTTGACATGACCTGTCACAGATTTTAGCATGGACTCTAAAACATTTCCCAAGCTTGGCGCCTCCATGTATTCATATTAATCATCAGACTGACAACATGTGGTAAAACTGCACATGTGATATCCTGTAAAATCCTGTGAATCCTTCAAAAAAAGTCTATCAGGGTAAAGGCATCTAGGTATTCTCTTCTAGCTTATATAATTGAATTTCTAGATGAAGACACTTCTATAAATGTAGATATCAATAAAACTGAAACAATTAAGACATTCTCAGTGGTTTCAATTATCTTCCTGTACAGCTAGTTGAGTCTGCAGAGTATAAAGCAATTACTGCATGTTCTAGGATGAAATAAACACATTTTTGCAAAACAGAGAATAATTATGCCAAAAAGGATTGTATTTCAGGTGATGCAACAGTCAGTGCCATAAGAAACAATTATATATGTGCACAGATATGCATATATAATCATCTACGCATACCAAATAGACACTACAAATTTCAACACAGAGATTAAAAAAAAAACCACACAAGATGGGAAGCGAGGGCTTGTTCTCAATCCATAGTTCGAGCACAGAGCAATCTTGCTCAAAAATGGAGTTGTTTTGCTGTGGCTTTGCAACACCTTGCTTCCAAACAGCAATGAATAAAATTTGCCTATCTGCAGCCAGCCAGGGATGATCATCATGTGTGCGACTCATAGACAACTTGCTTCCCAGGGCTGCTTCAGTGTCTGTTGTTTGGAAGGGAATTTGTGTTCGTGGACCATAGCTGTACCTGAGAAGATTAACAAAATGAAGGCTTGATTCCAGCCCTGCTCATAATAATAACTGGCTATGTTGGACTGTGGGCTGGGACTATGTGAGCAGCTTTACACACCACAGTCTGTGCTTCTAAAACAAAAGGGAGAAGCAAAGCATAACTTAAAAGTTCCCAAGGCTGCTCTAATACTGGATTCGGCATCTGCTCTTGAATGACACTAAAGCCTGACCCACACCGCACCAGTTCCAGCACGTCCCGGGCGTGTGTGGAGCTTGCGCAGCTGTGTGGCCTCCGTTTTAGGAGATCGCATCAGAACAATGCCATGATGGGGATAAGCAACCTCCTGGTTGTAGGAGTAGGTTCTCTCTGTGGCAGGTGCAAGGGAGTGGCGACAGGATACAAGTATCTTCTTGTCTGTGTGCTCCCTGAGGCATCTGGTGGGGCCACTGTGTGATGCAGGAAGCTGGACTAGATGGGCCTTTGGCCTGATCCAGCAGGGCTCTTCTTATGTTCTAACGTGGGAGAGTTCCGGCGCGATCTGAATTGGCCCTGATCAAGATTTTGAGGGGGCGGGACGCGGAGCTAGTTTTTTGACCAATGGGATGAGAAGGGGTTTCAGCCATTTGGAGCACACTTATGTTTCACCCAATCAGCAATTAGAAGGCAGGACAATCAGGAGGGACTAATTGTAGGACGACACTGGTAGAGAACAGGGCAGCGCTTGGAGGCGGGCGTCCAGGCACCTACACTCGCGCGCCTCCGCGCCGGAACTCGTGCGGTGTGTGTCGGCCTTAAAGGATGGCTTAAAGGACGGCCTTCATAGGATGAAGTGGCTATAAAATCTAGAGTGGAGAAGCAAAGTGATCAGGACAACAATGGTGAAGACAGCAGTGTCAACTACAATCATTTTACCAACAACAGTAACAGTCAACAAAGCTAAAGAGACTGATGGAATGCGCAGATAGGTAGGGAGAGCTATGTTTTCTCTTTTTACTAAAAGATCTTAACAGGTATGGTCTTGTTTCTTCATAGGATGCTCAGGGACACTTACATATGAGCCAGCCTGTGAACAGAGCAGGGCACTGATGTGGTCCAGTGGATGGAGCATTGGATACTGACCTGAGTTCAATCCCTACTTAGCCATGGATCCATTGGGTCGTTCTGGGTAAGTCACCAACTTTCAGGGTCAATTCACGCATGCATCTTTTGTCACTCATTAAGCAGACAACTGCCTGTGTGAATGAGGCATGAGCTATCATAGATCAGCTGTCACAGATGAACATTTGGGAGAATCCAATGCTAACTCAAATGCAATGCTTTCAAAGGAGACAGTCCATACAGTCAGACGAGAGTCATCAAATGTTCAGTAATCAAGCGATGAGACGTCAAGTGAAGTACGTGCACGTGTAAATCAACCTTCGGTCTTATTTTCTCCTATGTAAAGCAGGAGTGAGAACTCACCTTGTTATACCAACGAACAAGTAAGTCTGTAAAGCGTTTTGCTTACTAGAAATATTATTAAAAAAACATACATAAGATAAGAATCAGCTCCCAGTATTGACACAAAGGTAGAACCTCCACTTTTGTTCTAGTGTCGCACAACAGTGTGTCCACACACAAGGATAGTAATGAAACCTAGGATGGGATAATGTTGCCTCCAGGTCTCTTTCATGGCACCGTATCTCCAGAGCTGTCCCTAGAAGGGTGTGGGCAGGGTGTGGATCTGGGACAACAACCAGTGCAGGGGCCCCCTAAATAGAGAATTCATCACTTTTCTTTTACCCCACTTCTGAAAACTATTACAGGTCAGAAGTTAGAACTCAGGATCCTCTTGTTCTTTATCCTAGTGGGAGGATATAATTAATTTGCCCACCATTGAAACATCACCACTGTCCTATGTACGGAACAGATACCATATTTTATGCTGTGGGGGGACTTCAAGGGACCTGAGCACATGATACATTTTAGCTGTGCTCTTTAACAGAGCTGCTTGGACAACACCACCATCGCAGGAGTCAGGCTGGAGCACTACTGAGTGTTGGTAGTACTATACTTAACATAATGGTTGTACCTGACTTGACTACAGATTTTCATTAGCATGGAGTGGGAAGTGAAGTGGGTTTTTCTTCTTCTTCTACTACTGAATGGGGATTTTAAAAATATGCAGAGACTCTAGTTAAAATACATGCTCTTGGAAACATTATTGCTGTTTTCTATGGCACTGGTTTTCACCAGATTGAATGGAAGATATCAGGCCAAGCAGGTTGGAGTGTCAAATGCATTAATGTTGGCAAGGTACCCTTGCATGCTCAATGACATTGCTCACACGAATGCAAAATGAAAAGCTGAGAAAGAAATAGAGATATGTAAGAAGGCTGAGGAAATAAAGGGGAAATGGTATTTAAGGAGGGAAGAGAAATCATGAAACCAAGAGAAGGGAAGAACATGGCTGGGACTGGAGTATGGCTGCCTGGTGGTTTTGAAAGGGGATGGTGGCTTGGAACCTTTAATGTGTGTAGGACTATCACATGTCACATGTGGGTTTGTCCCCTGGGGCCAGTCCATATGTATACAGTATTTCTGAGGTAGAAAAATCTATATATAGTGACTGGATCAATCAGAGGCATAGCAGGGCCGGGACCAGGGGGGATGCAATGCCCCCAGGTGAAAATTGCGGTCTCCTCACAAGGAGAAGCCGCGGTGGGAGTTTTGCGGTCTGCGGGTTTTTTTTGCAGCCACGGAGCATTATCACACCAAAAATGGCACGTTTTTCTGGCCCTCCCACCTACCCCAGGTCCTGGAAGGCTTGAAATGAAGCCTTCCGGGAGCACAGGGGCCAGGGGCGATTCTCCCCCCCCCCCTTCGGGAAGGCCAGCAATGCTACTGGGATCAATGCATTTACCTGTAGGGAGGCATCTGTCTGAAGTTGCTTCCAAGTGAAAATCTTCAAAAATACCATGTCTTGAAAACTACCGTACTCTCTGATGAAATAATTTCCTGTTTCATGTGTTGGTGATTTCAGACAAATGTTTCTCTGTGTGGAAATAATAAGGTCACCTGGTGCGGATTCTTCCACCTCATAACTGAACAGGAGCTGCTGTGTTGTAGGGTGACGGCCTGAAAAGGCCTTGCCTCAAATTCCAATTCTGAAGTTCACTGGATAGCTTTGGGAAACACCCTCTCTTTCAGTTTAGCAGTGATGTAGACTTGAGTCTATTGACTCGGACTCAAGTTGCATCAATGACTCGACTTGGACTTGACTTGGCGATTGTAAAAGACTCGAAAGACTCGACTTGAGACTTGGAGCCTTTTACGACAAGTCAAATTTTATTCAGGTTTAAACCCATTTCCCCTATTAAATAGATAGGGACGTGACTCACAGCCAAAGACTCAGGACTTGGGGACTTGACTTGAGACTTGGACCCAGAGACTTGATCCACATCCCTGCAGTTTATTCCTAGTTATAATATTGTGACTATAATATATGATAACCCAACAACCTATCCTGAGCTCCTTGAAGGAAGGACAGAAAACACTGTAATGATAATTAAACATATAACTTGACCCTTAGAACTACCCCTTCTTAGACACCTGAGTGGACATGTCTCCTAGAAGTGGACAGCTGGGACTTTGATCAGAAAGCAGTTTGATTAGTATGTACCTCCTGGTATGATTGTCCCTAACAAAGAGCATTCAGGCAGTGAAGCTGTCCTAAGGAAGTGACAGGATGGAAGCACTTTCACAGCGAAGTCTCCAGGCAGGAGGCGCGACGGAGGCAGAAGTGCCTCCCTTCCTGCCCTTCAGGCCTGTGCACAATCAGCACCGGGAAAAATCGTGCATCGTGATAAGTGGGTGGGTTTTCATTGATAGCCAGCTGGCTAGAGTGGGAGCAGCACTGGTCATCCTGGCAGCCACGGTCAGCAATGCTGCTGCTGTGACTCCTCCAGAGGCCTGTCCTGTGAGAACCATGAATCCGGCACAAGGAGAAGCGGCTGGTGTTGAGAGAAAGCTGTGAGTTGCCACTGCAGCTGTAGAAGGCATGGCGAGAGAAGATGGAGGAGGTACTAGAGGCATGATGGCAGTGCTCACAGCCACGAGTAATTTCACTGTATCTGCACATGGTGTAGCCATTGCAAATGGGAGAGTTTGTCAAGCCCATGAGCATGGCCTCCGAGTAGCTGGGGATCAGCTGGCGGTTTGTGCAGATGTGCCATTCGAGTTCAGTGCTGTCCTGGGTGCTAACTCTGGGTATGCGATATCTATACAAGGGCTCCTCTGCCACGCTGGGCACCCTGTACTCCACCCCAAGGAGCTTCTCCACATGGTAGTGCACATATGCAGTCCGATACTCTATGAAAACTCTCAGTGGCCAGGAGATCATCATCAAAGCAGCCACCCAGAAAGCATAGTGAGAGATGTACCATGGGAGATGGTCTGGGTCCCCATAGGCCATCATAAGCTCTTTGAAGTCTATGTTTTTGAGCTTCATGCCTTCTCGGATCTCCATGTAGTCATCCAACCCTTCAATCTCTGTGAAAAAATGGGCCCTTTGTGTTAGGTAAGAGTTCTCAGACTCTGTGTTGGCAAAGCTGAAACACTTGGTGAACTTCAATTTTGTGGCCGAATAACACTCCAAGCCCAAAAGCTCTTTGGAGATGTCCTTGAATCCACAGTGGGAATAGTCAAACTCAGCTTCAGCCACATGAGTGTTGACTCTTTCATGGTAGACCTGAGTGGTTGTATAGGCATCACCATTGCGGTACCGCGTCACTTGCCTGGTACGTCGGACAAAGTGGTAGCTTATGGCCTTCCACCATATACACGGTGTGGCCTGCTTCATTCTGGCAACTCGGTCATAGACACTTTCCACATCAGCCTTATACTGGAGTTCACTTTTGGCACGGCAGTGCCAACACTCCACCAGGTAGACCACATAAAGCATGGTGAGAAATGCTAATGGAATATAGACGTAGCCGTCAGAGCAAGGGCTATCGTGGTAGATCATAGACTTGCCTTTGAACGAGCTATCAAAACTGAGCTTAGTGACTTGTGTGAGCTGGCACCAAGCTACCGCCCCCAGGCAGCTGTACATAAGAATGGAGAGGAGGAGGCATTTCCAGTGGGACTCTCGGCACATGGAGGCACTCAAAGACTGCTTGACGGGCTGTTGCTGAGAAACAGATAGCACAAAAGGGAGACGGGAGAAAGAGAGAGAATTTCTGGTGAGATCATTTAAGTACTGCATACAGTCTAGAGGTACCTGTTGAAGTCTGTCAACCCAATCCTATCCTCTACCCCCCCCCCCCAATGTAGCGGCACCAAAATGGTGACTGCTGGACCCTATGGTGGGTGGGCAGTTGTGGTGGTCTCCTCCGAGTAAGGGAACAATTGTTCCCTTACCGGGGGGGGGGTAAGCCTCTGCAGCACAGGAGGAGCCTACTCAAACCTGCACTAACTAAATAGCTGGTGCAGGTCTGTGTGGACCAGCGCTGCAGGATTGGGTCTGAGAAAGGGGATAGGATACGGCTCGTGTCAGTGCTGCCAATCCTGCCCCCCTCCTGGACCCGATCTGCCCATCCCCACTCCATTCCTGCCCTCTCCCCACCCGTTCCTTCCTCCCCTCCCCCATTCCCTCTCCCACCACCCCTCCCACCTCCCTTGCCATCTTACCTGCTCCACCAAATGGGAGACCTGACGACGACCCAGGAGGAAAGGGGCGGGCCTTCCTGCCAGTGCTCCTGACAGCATGTTGTGTAGTACGCGGCCAGAGCGCCTTTTATGACTGGCACTGACTGCTTTACGGCAGTCAGCAACGGTGGAAGAGGAGACACAATGTCGCAAGGTAAGCATAGGATTGGACCCTGTGTATGGTTTGATACCTAAATAACCTAGGTTTTGTCAATGACCTCAGGTGAGCACTGACCAAGAAGCATCTTGTCAAGGGTAGATTTCTGAGCCCCAAATCAGACTAACCTAAGACTAAGGGCCAAACGACATGTTGCATTCAACCCTTATTTGGGTTGACATGCTTTGTCTTTTTCCTGAATAAATAGCCAGTGTGTGCAGAGAATGCTGAACTGGATTTGCACTCTGATGCCACCCCTGTCCTGCTGGTGTTGGTGCCACTGTCCCTGCTGCCACACAAGCCCCCCCCCCAAAAAAAACCTAGGAAAAAAACAAAAACAGCCATTTACCTTGTTCCTCCCCATGTGATTGTTTTTTACGAAACAGGAAGTGAGGGTCACACTAGGAACTTCCAGCGTGTGATGTCCTGCACTTTCTGTTTTATTTAAAGGGGCTACAAAGAAGGAGAGAAGTGAGTGGATAGGGAAGCTGATTGGTGCTGCCTGTGCTTTTGAGGTGGCCTGGGCAGCAGTGATTTTGTATCCCCTCACCTCACTCCTTCCTCACGTGGGCCCATTAAGTTTAGAGACCTTACAAGGAAGGAGTGAGGTGAGTGAAATGGATGGCCACTGCCTGTGTGGTCTTTTCAGGCGTGAATGGAAGCGAACTGCTTCCCTACTCACTCACCTTTATGTCTAAAGGGACTCTGCAAAGAAGGTGGGTGAGTAGGACAGTGGGTCGTTGTGGCACCATCCACCACAGGCTGGAGGAGGCAGTATCAAACTCAGGGTGAAGGGGCACCCCGAGTCTGCTGCTCCCCCGCTTGACATGAGCCACATTGTGTGTGTGTGTGTGTGTGTGTGTGTGTGTGTGTGTGTGTGAGAGAGAGAGAGAGAGAGAGAGAGAGAGAGAGAGAGAGAGAGAGAGAGAGAGAGAGAGAGAGAGGCTTTAACCTTTTTGCTCCATCATGGTCTTCCTGATTCGGATCTTTCCACCTCACCTCCACAGGTTGCTGTTTGTTCCAGGAGAAAAGCTCCCATTAGCGCCGATGAGAGCTTTCCTCCTGGGGCAAATAACACCCTAACCCTAACCCAATCCAGATTGGGACTGTTGGGGCCAAAAGAGAAAAGCAACCCTAGCTCCACAACACAGTCTAGATCTGGATTGTCCCCTCTCCCATGCAGCTGCTGTTTACTTAGGACAAGGAAGTCAGTCACGTCAGCTATAATAATGGATTTAACATAACTTGTAGCTTGGCTCCAAGACTTCAGAGCCGCTTCTGATGTTATCATTTTCATATTACTCTTATGGCAAACACAAGGATGCTGAGTCACTTGACAGATTCTCAGCATCAAAGGGTCTGATCTGCTGCCGTACAACGATGGCTGTAAGTCTTTCTAGTGTATAATTTTCATCACAGGACTGCTTTTCAGGTGCAGCCTCCCCCCCCCCAAGTGAAAAATGCAGTATTAGAAGCAGTTTGAGTGTTTTCTAATTCCTAAACTGTCCTGAATTCAATGAGCTGCACTGAGCAGATTTGGAAGCAGCCAGCTTGTAGAAAGGCAGAATTTGGGCTTGTAATTTGATTTCTGCTTGTTAGGTGAGGGCCTACTTCCACATTATTAACAGATCCAGTCTTCTAAACTGACATACCTTGGCAAGGAGATAGACAATGAGTGTAATTCCAATTTATATTTAATTCTTCCAGGTTGAATATTGGCCGATAGGTATTTAAAAAAGGGCTGTATTACAGGGATGATCATTTAACTGTGCTTATTTGCTATAACTGTTTTTATGATCTTGTTTTAAATGTAATTTTTAATCAATTTTTAGATGTTTTTATTAACTGTTTTTTGTTGTTGTTGTTGTTTAAAAAGTAATTATCTAGTTGTATTTTTTGTATTTTTGTATTTTATTCTTGTGTAAGCCGCCTTGGGTCCCTTTGGGGAGAAAGGCGGGATAGAAATATTGTAAATAAATAAATAAAATAGCTTCTAACCCCCCCCCCCCCAAAGCTAATCCTTATATTGCAAAGAAAGTCCTGATATTATGGGAGGCAGAACTTGAAGTATGTGGCACAGGGCTGTCAAACTCAAATGAATTGGAGGACCAAATTTACCACCCAGGAGTTGGCCAGGAACACGATTCATAACAATTCACTGAAAAGCATAACTGAGAGTAAGACACTGAAACTGGAGACAAGTGAGAAATTGGTGTGGTGGCTCTGGCAAGTGATTAATTAATTGACTTGCCTGTCCCGCCACCACCATTCTGTCACCGCCACCATCATCTTCGTCATACCCCCGCTGATTCGCTGAAGCCTCTGCTGCCACCGCCATTTTCGCCATTGCTGCCACCTGTCACCGCCACCATTGCCACTGCCCACCGTCGCCGCCATTACCACCCGTCGTCGCGGCCATTGCCGCCTGTCACCGCTGCCATTGCCACCCAATGTCACCGCCATTTGCCGCCCGTCATGCCCCCGCAGCTGCCCGTCGTGTCCCCGTAGGCGCAGCCGCCGCTGCTTCAAAGGTAAAAAGTACCTTTTTTTCCAGGCACCGCCATCTTGGATCTTGCAAAATCTCATAAGACCCAATATGGCAGCACCCGGAAAAGGTACTTTTAACCTTTTTGAAGTGGCGGCGGTGGAGGCTTCATCTGGACCTGGAAAGCCCGGGACTGAACCGGGACCGGAGCCCAGAGCCCGGAGTCCAGAGCCCGGAACGGTTCCGGACATTCCGGGATGGATGGTAAGCCTATGTAAAGGACCTTGCGCTGCCAGAATTAGCATGCTGGCAGCACAAGGCCCCCATAAGAATGTTGTCTAAGATGCATGAGAATGTATGGATAAGAAGTTTTCCTCTTTGAAATTACGTTTACCCTTTGAAATCACCTTCACCCTCAGAAAACTCCTCAACAACTGAGGTACCATGAGATTTTTTACACATGTTCAGTGAATGAAGAGAAAAGAATTTATCCAACTGCTCTCTGCAATTTTTTGTTAGGGTTTTTTTTCAGGTAAGTTATCACAAGGCCAGCGGGTGGCGCAGTGGGTTAAACCGCTGAACCATGAGCTGTTGATCGAAAGGTCGGCAGTTCGAATCCGCGACGGGGTGAGCTCTCGTTGCTTGGCCAGCTTCTGCCAAACTAGCAGTTCCAAAGCATGTTAATGCGAGTAGATAAATAGGTACCGCTTGCGGGAAGGTAAACAGCGCTCCGTGTTCCAGCTGCATGCTATGCGCTGCGGCAAGGAGAGTCATGCCGGCCACATGACCACGGAGGCGTCTTCGGACAACGCTGGCTCTTTGGCTTTGAAATGGAGATGAGCACCACACCCTAGAGTTGGACATGACTGGACATAATTGTCAGGGGTCACCTTTACCTTTTTTTAGTTATCACAAGCAATGACCCCATTTCCTTCACTGGGATCATCATCATCATCATCATCATCTTCTTCTTCTTCTTCTTCTTCTTCTTCTTCTTCTTCTTCTTCTTCTTCTTCTTCTTCTCCTCCTGGGCCCTTGCCTGGCAATGTCTCCCAGGTTGAGTTCTCATCCTTATGCCAGTGGCTGAGAGTTGAACTGGCATCACATGGAAGCTGCTGTCTTCTCCAGCCTCTGCTTCCAGGTCCTATCAAGACCACTCCTGGTGGAACTCAAAGGCAAGCTTCCTTTTCCTTTCACTGCCCTCCAGATCTCCTGCCTGCTTTTTCATCCTTGTTCTTCTCCTCCATCTGTGGCAGGTTTGTTCTTACCCACAAGGTTCCTTCAGAAAGCATTCAACAGAGCACCATGGAGTCAGAATACTTCTGTAGGAATAGGGGATACTTGCCCTACCCCTTGGAAAGTGTAGGTTTTGGTACTGAGATAAGTTTCCCTGCTTCCTCTGATGGATCCATCATGTGCCTCAAGGCTAGAAATCTGAAGAAAAGGAACCACCAAGTTAACTCTTGCCTTGACTCCTCTTCCTGCACTTCTGTGATTTTAATTTACTTCATAGTTAAAATCTAGAGCAACCAAGTTAATACCAAAGATTGGGGGAAAACTATCTTTCTTTTTGGAATTGGTCATATCTTTGGGTTTTCCAGTATGTACAAAGTAAGTTAAAGTAAAATATTTAGGGGATACAATCTAAAATAGAATTAAACTGAAACAAATTAATTAAAGCTCAATTCTGTGTAAGCTGTGTAAGCTCAAAATTAAAGCTCAATTCTGTGTAAGGGTACCCGGCCGGCCTAAAGGGCCAGCTGCTGTATCCTGTGGTTGTTCCGGGCTGCCCCGGGGCAGCCCGGGAGCACCTTGGGGGAAGGGGATGCTCATCCTCTTCCCTGCGTGCAAGGCGGCCCAGGCCCTATGGGCCTACTCAAATGTACACCAGCTCAGAAGCTGGCATACATTTGAGCCGGGGGTGTAACACCAAACCAGGCCAGGAAAGGGCTCAGGATATCGGCAGAACTTGCTGCCGATATCCCCACCCTCTCCCTGCTCAATTCAGCCAATGGTCGCCCTCCGCCAGTGGTTGCAGTCGGTGCAGCCGGTGCAGTGCTTACCCTGCCGGATGGGTGCAGAGATGGTCTGCTGGGGGAGTGAGGGCTGCTGGCCTTTGCGCCAACAGTCCTTACTCTGAAGTAGTCACAAATGCTCTTTATGGTGCATTTGCGAGCTTAGAGCGGCGGAGCGCATGCTCCACCACTCTAAGTTTATGGTGGATTGCACCGTTAATTGGTCATCGGATCTCCAGGAAGTTGACTAATCATTGTGAACAGACACCCACATTTTGACCAGATAGGGCGATGTAAAAATACTCAAAGGCAGATGTTTGGATTGTATAGCCTTTTTGTTCACTGCTGTTCACAACACCAAGTTTCATACGTAATTCAGTGAGAAATATACACACTTTCAAATTGGCAGTCAATATTTTTAGAAGCTGGATTCCCAAACAACAGTTTTGTGCTTTTTATAGCTATTTTTTTTGCTCATCCAGTTTGCTGGTTTCTGTTCATTATGTTTTATTTGGCTTGTTTGTTCTGCTTGTTATGGTGTTTTACTTGGCTGCTAAATTGTTTTTACTGAAATTATAAGCTGCCTTGGTGACTCCTTTATTGGAGCAGAAAGGTGGCATGGAAACTTTTTAAATAACATTTTAAAAAAATGCCAAAACAAATTACATTTTACAAGTTTATTTTAGCTCTTCTTCCAATAATACTGAGCATCTATAGAACAATTTTTTTAGTGGTCACATACGTTTTTTCAAAATTCCTTACAAAACCCAGACAGATAAGCCAATATTATCAGCATCTCCATTGTACAGATAGAGGGCTATGGCTGAAAGACAATAGCTTGCTTAAGGCATCCTAGTGGCTCATAGCTTAGCGGCCCAATCCTAACTTGCCCAGGTATCTGTGCAATGCGGCGCTGGTGCAATATGTATTGCACCAGTGGAGGCTGCTTTACAGCAGTCACAAAACAACTTCCACTGGTGCGTGCTGCCGGGCCACTGGCGAGGAGGCCGGAGCAGCCTCCTGCATGCGGGTGAACGGTTGAAGACCCGCTAGAGCAGGTAAGGCCACACAGGGGGTGGTACAGGGCTGGGGAAGGGTAGTATAGAGGAGGGGTGGGCAGAAGGGGTAGTGTTGGGGGCAGGGAGGGCGCACGCCGAATCCTGACCCCCTTCCTGACTCTGATACTCCTTCATGAATCAACTCAGACCTGCCCTAACGATAGAGCTGGCACAGGTCCGAGTTGACCCATAGCGGCTGCTAGGGGCTATCCTGGGGTAACCAATGTTCCCTTACCCTTAGGTGGCCTCCTGTGGCCAAAACTCCCTTGCAGTATTTAGCAATAGCCACGCTGGTGCTGCTGCATCGACACACAGGGTTTTAGTTAGAACTGGGCTGTGAGGCAAGGACCAACCCTCCCCATACCTGAGGTTTCTCAGAGAATTGCTGTCCCCTTCTAGTGTGGCACTTGCCACCCCCAATCTGCTTGGCTAAGAGAGCATGCATTTACCGTACTCTCCCCTTTCCGCCCCTCCTACTTAAAAGCAGGAAGAGAAAATGTGTAGAGGAGAGGAGAGTGGCGGCCTAGAACACCCCTTGCCAATCCTCCACCTCCTCCACCACTTACTGTGTGAAGTGAGGAAAGGCTTATGAGGAAAGGTTACACCGTCTGGGGCTTTTCAGTCTAGAAAAAAGGCGCCTGAGGGGGGACATGATTGAGACGTATAAAATTATGCATGGGATGGAGAGAGTGGATAGAGGGAAATTCTTCTCCCTCTCGCACAACACCGGAACCAGGGGACATGCATTAAAATTGAGTGGAGGGAGAGTTAGAACAGACAAAAGAAAATATTTCTTTACCCAGCGTGTAATTCATCTGTGGAACTCCTTGCCACAGGATGTGGTGATGGCACCTGGCCTAGATGCCTTTAAAAGGGGTTTGGACAGATTCATGGAGGAAAAGACCATCACAGGTTACAAGCCATAAGCAATCTCCTGGTTTTAGAAGTGGGTTTTCTCTGTGCCAGGTGCAAGGGAGTGTCAACGGGAAACAGGTTATCTTGTTGTCTTGTGCTCCCTGAGGCATCTGGTGGTTTCCACTGTGTGATACAGGAAGCTGGACTAGATAGGCTTTTGGCCTGATCCAGCAGGGCTCTTCTTATGTTCTTATGTTCTTAAGTGGCCACATCACTGCACCTCATTGGCAAGCCAGTCTTGAATGAGATTTGAACTAAGGACTTCCCCAACTTTCTCTTTTAACCTTTTCACTATACTAGCTCTCCACCGTTTCATAAATGACTGCCAGTAGTTTAATAGGGATAAGAGGAGTTCTGGAAGGGAAAGAAAATATGTGTATGATTTATGAACTATTTTCCCTGCATAAACCTTTTTTTCTTTATTGGAAACTGCCTTTATTTGTATCAAACTGCCTTATATGGCATCAGACCTTGGTCCATTCAACTCAGTATTCTCTCATCTGATTGGCAGCAACAGGGGACTTCTCCAACCTTTCTTGGAGACTGAAAGGTATGTGCTCTACTAGGTATGATGGCTCCAACCCCAGAGAGAGTGAAAGGGAGAAAGAGAGGGAGAAAGTGAGGACAGGAGTAGAACCCCAGTGAGCAGCTCTCTGTGTTTGGAGACCACATTTGAGTAAACTCTCGTTTAATGTTATGGGGTTCCCCGCAAATGAGTTCTACATATCTTGCCATCGGTTTTTGGTTGGCAGCAACTTGTTGGACATTGAAGCATCATCACTGACATGCTTATTTGAGAAGCAATCCCTTCAGATTCCATTTGTCAGAAAAGTCATGGTGACCTGATAAGAGTGTCATCGCAATTATGCTAATGATTATGAGCCTGAACCAAGTCCCATTGATTACAGTGTCAAATCAGTCATATCTTGAACTGTCTCTAATTGAAACCAAATTTCAGAGTAGTAGTTGTCTAAAATTCTGTTGCAGCAAAAACAATCAAGGCTCTTGTGGCAGCTTCAGGATCAACACATTTATTATGGCATAAACGTATATGGCAGATGCATGATGTAGTGGACTTTGTTATGACTGCAATCAGTGGAACACAAATGGTTAACATTGGCTGCATCATGACCCTTTTTGTATTTTTCATGTTTATCTAGATTTATGGTGTTTTAATTACTTTGCTTCTTTTGTTTTTAATTGAAAATACTTTGAGTATTTTTTTATGGAACAGCAAATTATAAATGTTTAAAATAAAAACGTTTTGCAATATTGACTGCAATGTAAAATCAGAACCCTTCCATGATTTTTATATTGCCTAATATTTAGATTGTATTTTACAAGCATATGTGTTGGCGGGATTATTATATACTACAAACAAAACAGAAGCCACTGAACACACAAACATACCTGATGAACTAGGCTTTGTTGACACCCTCTGCATGTGGTGGACAGGAAGTGATAGTGGACAGGAAGACAAACAAAAACCTTTGCAGAGTGTTTTATGACCCTGATGGAGAAAAGTGATTTGTTGGGGTCAGTCCACCAGACTGCAGCAGACTGTAGTTTGGAAAATAAATGGTATTAATGCCACTGAGACTGTTGCAGGGTGCTTGTTTGGACTTTCTTATGAGAGACGAGCAGAGGTCTGTGCACAGAGTAAAAAGAGACAAGTCCTTTCATTATTAGGGCATGCCTTTACATCTGTGCAGGAGCATCGGATATTGTGGGATGATTTCATACAAGGAGCAGGTTAGGAAGAGTAGCTCAAGCTCTAGTCATCAGAGCTCCTTGAATATGATGGAGTAGTAGATTCTGTTTACCCCAAAGTGAGAATTCCAGAACCTTGGAGAGCTCTCTTCTAGATGGGAAGGGCGATCGTTCGGTTGATCGCCTTTGCCTTGCTGGACAATTAATTTCGGTTGGCTGGTTACTGCCCCAGCTAGGCATCTTCAAGAAGTACTGTACATAACTTCTCTCTCTCTCTCTCTCTCTCTCTCTCTCTCTCTCTCTCTCTCTCACACACACACACACACACACACACACTCTTATTAATTTAATCACTATTATTGGTTGTCTTGACCTGGATCCCCCCCCCCTCCTGTAATTTTGCATGAATTTCGTGAAACTCAGGTTTTAAAGCATCCAAGTGATTTATTTTTGCATATCCCCACTGCCACACTGAAGTTACCCCTGGGTCTCCAAAATGCACCTTTATCTCCAGCAGCCCCCACCAACTCTCAGGGACGTGTGCATGTTTATATGTCTGCCTCTATGCATACAGGCAGTCCAATTCCACGACCCCCCCCCCCATGCCATCCCACAGACTCAGAGCAGCCTCCCTTGTGCCCTTGGCTTCTCACCTCCTCTCCAGCATCTGTAGCTGCAGTTACTGCTGCTTCTGGAGCATTTGCAGTTGTTTCCGCGGTTGATCCCGATTCCCCGTCCGAAGACATTCTTTGCCATTACAGATCTCACAGCCCCCCTTGTTTGTAAAATTAAAGCCAAAACGACCGAAAAGTTCCTCCTCCCAAGACTAGCGGGGTGGCGGGCGCGCGGGGGGGGGGAAGGCTACCGGACTCTGCCCGCGGACTGCAGCTTTGTCTTCATGCTCCCGACAAATCTACAGGGTTCCCCCTCCTGCCACAGTGCAAACAAACAGGGGGGAAAGCTGTCCATCGCCTCAACCAGTCTCGATCCTGGTCTTGCAAGCGGGCTCCTTTCTTGCCCGGCCAGGGGAGCCAGATGCCGGAGTTGGGGCTAGCTAGCTAGGGGCTCTGGCGGCCGTGCTCAGCGCCTGTTTAGAGAGTCGGGAAATAAATACTGCGGCTGCTCGTTAATTGTGATCCAAAGGGAAGAAACACACGACGCCTCTGGGAGATGCTGAGGAGGCTGCTTGGCCAGCAGAAGGTCTCCGGCTCGCTGGGGACAACGGTGCAGCCCTCCTCGCCTGCTGCTGCTGCTGCTGCTGCTGCTGCTGTCCTTGTCAATAAATCCTCAGCCTTTGCGGTCCCCAACTGCAGTGGAGCTAGTTGGCTGCCAACTTCGGGTTTCCCTTTGCAAGCTCCTGTTTTTTCACTTGGCATTCCATCCCGAGGCTGACTGTAGGAAGGGAGAAAAAACCCAAGGAGGACAGAAAAAGCTCTCGCCGGCAGGGACATTATCCCGGGACTGAGTCCAGGGAAGTGATTCTCTTCTGCTCCTTCCTACAATTTGGGGGAAAGCGAGCTGTTCTTGAGTGGATAGCACTGCCCAGTGCCAAGTCTAGACTTGGCAAATCCAGTGTCCTGCTAGACACTGTGCAGTGCACAGGAACACCCCAGCCAAACATATCCGAGAAAGCCAAGACAATATTCAGATGTATCCATCCTGGCATTCAGTAGGTCTCTCCCAATTCTTTATAGCTGCCTTTGAGATCCAAACTCTGGATGCTTCTTCAGCTCCTGATTCCATGGTCCCATTGTCCCACAGTGGGAGTGCAATCCTGTCCCTCCAACAACACCACACATCTCACCCACCAGGGCTCACCATGCGCTCAGCTTGGCAAAGAGACCAGGAAGAAAAGAGCCCCTTCTTATTTCTGGCTGCTTCCTTGCTGGACATACTCAAAGAATGGGGCTGAATAGCCACTGGAATGCATTGATTCCTCCTGAATGGCCATTGAAAAACACTCTGTTTTCTTCCTTGCTGTTGCTATCTCCCTAAATGTCACTTCACTTAATTGCAGACCACCAACTCTTAACTGCTGCTTTTTCTTCCCCTGTAAGGAGGAAAATCCACTCCCACCAGCTGCCTGCATTGTCATCTCAGGGAGCTCATTCATTATTTTCTCTCTTGCTGACCAGGAATATTGCTGGTGCCACCACACCTCTGCTTGTTTGCTCCTTGTCTCATTATTTGCACAGTCTTGGATGATCCCTCTCATTCAAGCTTTTTCTCCTGGGTGTCCTGAGCAAATTTTTGGGGAGGGTGGGAGGATCACTAAATGACACAGTGCACAAAGACACATTCCTTTCCTGCTGAATACAGGTGGGCCCCCATATCCACTGATCTGCTATCCACGGTTTCAGTTATCCACGGATTGCGGGGACCCCCCCAGGCTTTTACTTTTTTCCCAGTAAGCTTCGTTTCTTCCTTAAACAAACAGGAGAACCTTGCAGAGCCTCTCTAGGACTTAATATCGTTCTACTTGCCTGTGATGGAGGCTACTTCTCTGTTTGTTTTAAGGAAGAAACAAAGCTTGCTGAAAGAAAAATAAGAGCTGGGGGGACGGGGTGCACACTCCTGCCCGCAGGAGAGGCAGGGCAGGGGGCCCTCAGGAAACCATGGAGGGGTTTTCCGCTCCTATCCACAGTTTCAAGTATCCACGGAGGGGCCTGGAACATATCCCCAGTGGATATGGGGGAGTACTGTAATCCAGCCTCTTCATGGAAAATTAAAATCAAAAAGGCATTTTTCAAAGCAAAAGGAAGGATGGATTCTAGTAGGAGTTCACAAAGCATTAGCAGCACTGGACCAGCATTAGCTGGACCAGAGGCTGGGGAAGTAGGTTTGAGCAGCATCAGAACTAAGAGCATGAAAATTCATGTCAGACAGATAGGCAGGGACCAGATGATGGGTTGGGAAGGATCCACGGGAGACAGAGATTTGGAATAGAGGCGAGCAGAAAGCACAGGTTCATGTGAAGGGGGGGAAAGAATGGGGGGTGGGGTGAGCAAAACCAGGCGGGCTCAGGAGCAAAGAAACACAGCCATTGAACTTCATCGATGACCTGCTGGTCACCCTGCAAGCATCTTCTTCCTGCTGCTTTTGACAGGGATGTTATAGAGATTGGGGCCCATAAGACCACCACTGACAAATGAATTCAAGGCACACTTCACTGACAGCTAATCAAAGAGTGCTGAGAGGATGGGAATGAGGAGTGAAGCCTAACACGTTACTTTGGCAAAGAATTGTGCATTGTCACATCTTGTCGTCCTGAGTTTCTCCCATTCCCAAGCAACCTCAAATATTGTATCATGCAGCAATCTGGGTGTGTGACGTAACGCTAAAATGGCACCAGCCACCATAGCCAGACACAGTGCTGTGCCAAGTTGTATGCAAAGTGAGCATTGCTGGGGACGGCCTGCCTACGCATCCTGTGGCAAGCTAAAAGCAAGCTGTGATTTATGTGGCAGTATCTGCCCAGTGCTATGCCCCAAAGGCATGGAGCCAGGTTTATCAGCAACATCCTGTACACCAAGGTGCTCCAGTGGGATTGCAACTGACACACAACATAGTAGGATGGACCTCCATTACTGGCCATGCACAAGCTATAACTACATCAGCACTTACTCTGTACATTGTCACACTTATACATAGTCCCTTCTGGTTTTTGCCCCTGTTTAAGATCTTTCTTCGAGCCAAATCAACTTTCCTGAGCATGACGGTACTGATTTTCAACATTACATGAAGTTCCTTCCCCCATAACCATCAGTTTTCGATGTTCATGATATCATATCATAGCAGCTGAGCTGAGCTGGGTCATGCCAGCATGCAGCATGCCAGCATGTTCCTGGTTTCAATCCTCTGTCTCTCACAACCACTTCTGACATCACTTTTTAAAGGCATGGTGCACTTTCTTGAATCAGATGCGATGTCTGAGGATCGATGCAAATGCAATATGACAATATTTAATAACACATTCTTGGATGTGTATTCTTGGATCCTGACCTTGAGACTGATCCACATAACAGTTCTCAAGTTACGTTTCTGTACTTCTTTACACAAAGGAATTCCAAATGCAATATGCACTATGAGAAAGCAAATGCAATGCCTTTTTAATTAATTAATAGGTGGATTTGAAGGATCTGATGTTATGTTGATTTGCTGGCTGAAGAGATATGACTGTAGTTAATATTAACTTCAGACTCAGGAGGGACGGAAAGCCCCCCCCCCCAAGTTTATGTTCTTAAAGCAGTTTTCAAAATCCATATAAAGAAGCTAATTCTGGGATTCCGTCACTGGAGGGATCAGTGTCACTGGCATTAGCTGTTCGGTTCCCATAATCCTCTCCTTCTATTCTAACACACATTAATTATGAATCTAATGCTAAATGTGTGATAAGTGCTTTATGTGCAGCCATATCACACTCAGCTGCCCTCTGCTAATGTTGCTTCTGAGCAGCAGAACACCAGAGCCAGGGACCTTTTTATATGCACACCAAATGCGATTCTGGAATTAATTTTAGCAATGCCTTCAGAGCTCTAAGAAGTTGGTGTGGACCATTAACTGCTGCAACTATTTTAAGGTGACAACTTTAAGAAACATTCATTAAAGTAGCAACGACAGCACTTCCTAAAAGAGCTTGCCTACATTTTTCACTTTGGTTCATGCGGAGATGATCAAAGGATCAAGTTTCAAATAGTACAAGTGCCCAGACTGTTTTAACTTTGTCTTTTCTCGGTCATGTGTATTGGCAAGGATAGATACTCAAAAATTCTTATCTGTATTACACTTCACAGTGATTCTCAAACATTGTGCAGGTTCCCCTTGGAGCACTTGAAGGGGTAGGTAAGGGGCAACAATGAGGGCGGGGAGGAGGGTGGATTTGGGCCAGGAAGGGGGTGGGTTTAGTGGCAGCAGCGTCTGCGTCTCCAGAATGCTAACCCCCTTCCCAGCCTCAATTCCCCAACCTGGGTCCAAATGGACTTGCACCAGCTATAGAGCTGGTACAGGTCTGAATAGACCTGGTGGCTTGGCATGGACTTACCCCAAGGAGGCCTCCAGAGGCTGAAACTCCCCCGCAGGATGCAGCGGGAACCACGTTGGTGCCTGCTGAATTACCACGTGGGGAGTTAGGATTGGGCTGCCCATGGTATTATTTCCTGAAAGTGATGAATCCCCAGATGTAGACAACAAGGGAGTGCCAGGTGATTGCATTCTTCTTGGAAGTGTGGGAAGCCCGGCTGAGGTCTTCAGAATGGGCTGAGCTGCTGACACCCTTCCCTATTTAGCCAGTTGGTGAACACGCACTCACAGGTACCATCTGTGGCAGCTGCTCCCCATTGGGTACTGTAAACCCCATGCTAGCTTATCTTGACTCTCCACCCAGTGCCATGCAAAAGTGTGGCATGCAGCAGCAGTGAGTAAGGAGACAGCTGTTTCTGTGTGGCGTTGCCCCCTTTTTTGTTCTTGTAGGGTTCCTGCAAGAGCATGCAATCAGCAATATAAGATGCAGTGTTCCTCAGCATGGATATGCAGTGGCAGGTACTACCTGATATTCAGCAACACTGGATTAATTGTTTTAATTTCCATAAGGCAAAGCCTTGTGAATGCCCTATTTCCACTTCAGACCCCCCCATCTCCTGTTTCATTTAAATTGCTTTCCCCCCTTGACCTACCAGCACGTTCAATGTGGCTTCGTGCTGTTGTAGTGTGCATTCTTCCTTGTCTCTATGGCTCCGTTCCCCTTTCCCTCCCAAAAGCTTGCTCACTTCACAGACACCTGCACACATGTGCTGTTCCTCATTCAGTCTGTGTGATTCTCCTTGATACTGCAACAGGCCTTGTTCCCTTCTCCTTACTTATGTTGTTATTCTTTTGATTTTTTTTAAATTAAAATGCAAAATGTGGTGTTTTGTGTTTTTATTCATTGGTTTGAATTCTTAAGCATCAATAACAGTTTAATATCATTACATTGCAGTCTTCAATGCTTTAAAATACCATTTTATAGTGTTTTGTGTTTTTATTCGCTTGCCATATTATGGTGTTTTGTGTTTCTATTCAGTTATCAACAAAACACACACACACACACACACACACACACACACACACATCTGGGTTCTACACACAGACCTTGGCTAGGTGTTGTGGGTGGAATGGCAATCCTACCTCTCCTGTCTGGCCATAACTTTTTTCCAGTCAAAAACTTGCAGCACAATCCTGCTTAACATTCCCTTGGTGGGACTATAGTCCCACCTGGGGAAGGTGTTGCAAACGTGCCGTAAGGCAAGTAAGCAGCACCACTCACTCAGACCGTGGCCGCAGCCACCACCGGACAAAGGTAAGTCCTGCACTGGGCAGATGGGAGGGCATGGGGAGGGCAGACCGGGCTGGCAGGGGAGGGTGATTGGCTCGCTGGACCAGGGATGGTGAAGGGATTATCGGCAGGCCTTACTCGGGCTCCTCGGATTTGCGGTGGCCATTTTGCCAGTGCACATCCAAGGAGTCCCATAGGATTGGGCTGTTGTTTGCAGGTTGCTGCTGGCTGTGCTTAAGTTGCCAGGCAAGTTAAACTGGAACCTGGAGGGAGCCCTGTAGCATATATGGTTACAGCTGCCAGTTGTTGTGTCCCAAGCAGTCTGAAACTGGGTCAGCAGTTGCAAATGTGCCAGACTTTCATCTGGCTGTCCTGAAGCTACTTGCATCCTTGGCCACTTTTCCCACACTTTCTTGAAACGGCTTCTAAAAGCAACGAGTTGAGAAAAATAGCACTGGGCTCAGGCCCCAGAGCCACCTCCCACCTCCCAACACTTGTGCCCTCTTTGTGAGAGGGGCTCTGACACTTGCAGAAGCCCTCTTGACTAGGATCAGGGCTTAATGTGTGCCAGGTCTTAACCAGCGGTATATAAATACTGTTAATAATAATAATAATAATAATAATAATAATAATAATAATAATAATAATAATAATAATAGTACCTGTAAGTCTTAAAATGTAGCATGAGAAACAGCTTTCTGAATCTGGGACTTCAAATCTGGGTTCTCGCAGTTGATTTATTCCTTTTCAATCAGTCTCATAGCTTGACTTGTCTTTCCGATAACCTGTCCTCAGCTTTAAAACTTAATATGGCTAAAACTGAACTCCCAAAGCTCTGTCATCTCCTTTGCCTCTTCTGAAGCTGACAGCATCACTTTCCTCCCTGTCATTTAGGCTCTGCATTAAGGTCTTTGCCTGTTCTTCCAGCAATTGTACAGTGCACAAATCCTATCACTTCACCTTCTCTTTCAGTCTCTTCTGTGAAAATACCACAGATATATTCACCCACCAATACCTGTATTTTAGCTGGTTTAACTCCCATAGAATTATTCACCTGGAAAGGGCTTCACGACCATCAAGGCTAAACCCTTGCCAGAAGCAAGAGTCCTGCTAAAGCCTGTCCTTTCTCAAGTGACTACACATCCTTAGTGTTCCTTTTGGACACAGTTGGACATAAGGCTCTAAGTCAGTGGTTCTTAACCTTGTTGGAGGTACTGAACCCCACCAGTTTCATATGCACATTCACTGAACCCTTCTTAATTTGAAAAATAAAATATGATTTTTTCAAATTCAAAACATAGGTATATATTTTAGGTATACATACATAGGTATATTTTTATAGGTGCACACAATGAACAAAACCATTAAAGAACAAAACCATTAAGAACAAATATTAAAACATGATTTTCACACAAAAACAAAAACATAATAATGAATATTTACTGCAAATCAGTGTGACTTCTGCTGTTGCCTTTCAGAGACCAGTTCAGAAATGTGCGGCTTTACCTTAAGGAAGTGTTCTCTTAGTTTTGCCGGTGCTAGACTAGAATTGCTCAACTTGGCATTGCAAATCATGCAGCTAGGACGCTGACTCCCATCACGTTCTGTTATACATGTGAATCCATATTGTACCTATTCGTCCAACCACTTTCTTTTTTTGCTCGACATAGTATGAACGGATTAAATTAAATAAATATTAAGAAAGAAATCACACACTTCGACTACTGGGCGCACCAAATTCCCTGCAGCACAGATAGGCCACGCCACGTTATCACCTGCAGCCAATGAGGCGTGGCTAGAGCGTGGCGGGAAGGGCGGACTGCCTGGGGGCGACGCGTGGTCGCGCCCGTGCACCTGCGTGTCACGCGCAGGCGGTCCACCCTTCCCGTCGCACTCCAGCAACGCCTCGGAGGAGGCCTCGGAGCATCCGCCCTCGGTGGAGCTCCAAGGCCTTCTGAGGGAAGCCCCATGCGCGACGTCCTATTTATAAGCTTTAGCGCATGCGCAGAACGTTTGAGGGCAAATTTGCCCAGAAACGTACTGCGCATGCGCTAAAGCTTATAAATAGGACGTCACGCATCGGGCCTCCCTCAGAAGGCCTTGGAGCTCCGCCGAGGGCAGACGCTCCGAGGCCTCCTCCTGCCCAAGACAGCTGGCCGGAGAGGATGTCTCCGGAGCCGGCAGCAGCGGAGGTTCCGCTGCTGCCGGCTCCGGAAACATCCTCGTCGGGCGGCACGGGGGTCATTAGGGCAGTGCGCGCGCCCTAGTGACGCCGCTAGTCGGTGAGTCAGTCTCGCGGGTTCGGCGGAGGACTACTCACGATTGAATCGTGAGTAGTCCTCCGCCGAACCCTCGAGACTGACTCACCGAACCCCTGGGGTTCGATCGAACCCAGGTTAAGAACCACTGCTCTAAGTGGTCCTTCAGGAACTGAACCACCTCCTGCAGGGACTGAATCCACATTATCAACCAGATGCACATCTAACTTGCCCCAAGTTGCACCTTGTGATGGATATTCCAGCAAACCAGTTCCTGTGCTCCACCATGCCCACAAGTTCAAAGTTCTGTCTAGTCCATACTGAGCCTCTAGCCTCTGAGAGGGGGGTTAAGGGGGTAAATTGTACCCCGGCCCAGGGCCAAAAATGGGTTTGGGTGCCCAGGAGCAAAAAAGGGGGGGCCTAGGAGCCAAATTTACATGAAGGGAAGAGGCCTTCTGAGTGGCCCTGCTGTACTGGTAATAGGAGTGCCAGAGCTTTAGGAGAAATGCAATCTGAGAGGTTGGGTGACAGCTTACCATTTGCTGTGTTGTTCATGCATTTTTCTTTGTCTTGCCCACGGTTGACAGTCACAACTCCTCTCTACTTTTCATGGATTTGAAAACTGTTATGAAGTCTGCTCTAAGTTTTTTTTTATGAGACATGTCCTTAATTTTGTGGGTTTACTACCATAAGTGCTGGCCTCACACCCATTCATTAGAACTCTGCGCAGTTTATGATGCATAAAAAATAAGGCATTATAAATAACAATGCAATTCAACAAAATAATAATAATAATAATAATAATAATAATAATAATAATAATAATAATAATAATAATAATAATAATAATACAAACATCTATACAACTTTTCAACAAAGTTCACCATCTGGTTTATATAGCAAAATAAATGAAAAGATGGTCCCCTGTCTCAAAAGTGCTAACAGCATTAAAAAAAATATCAAGGGAGATCCCAGCAGACCGTCACTGAATGCTGTGCTGCAATGAACAGTTGCTCTCCCTCTGTTAAATATAAGAGACTCACCACTTTAAAAGGTTCTTCTTTGCCCAGTTACAGCCCAATACATTTTAGACCGGCGTGGCACCCAGAGAGTAAACAGCGCTGGTGCAGAGGCGTGCGCTGCTCCTCCAGTGCCGCAGAGCAGCGTTGCGGTGGGAAGGTAAGCCTCCACCGGGCAGCGGAGGGGCATGGGGAGGGTGGAACTGGGCATTCCAGGAGTGGGGGTGGGATTGGTCGGCCGGGCCCAGGGAGGGGGAGGGATCAGTGGAGGAGGCCTCTGCCAATATTCTATCCCTGTTCTTGGGCCTGTTGGGCCTCTTGAATGTATGGCAGCAAAATTGCTGGCATGCATTCGAGGAGACCCATCGAAGCGGCTGCTGTCGGGGGAGGCCCAATCCTGCACAGGATGAGGCGGGCGCCTTATGTGCACCGCCACATTCTGCTAGACAGGATTGGGCTGCCAATCTCACAGGCAGAATCCAGAAACCACCAGTGCATCTGGATCCAAGCTTGGGTGCTGTGGTTTGCAGAAGGTGTGGGGACTGTCCACCTACCTACTTCCCCACCAAGGGGCCCCAGTCCCATTTTTGTCAGAGTGAACTTGCTCACTTTCGTTTCTCCTGAGATTATTAGCTCACAAAACAGTGGGGGGGGGGGAGAGGGCTTATCTATGACGGCCTGTACTAGTTGGTGCAAGGGTTGGGTCATGTGACTAGTTCATGAAGACAGTAGTGCCACCCAACTGACTTTCCCACACCCTTCTGTTGGCCTATGACTTCTTATTGGCTGGTTCTCTGTGCTTATTTCACAGCTAGCCTCCACTCCATTATCTGCTGCCTGCCCTCAGTAGTATTGGTAGCACCCACTGTGCCATCAGGAAATGGGTAAGATTGCAATGGGGAGCCCCGTGCAGGGCTTTGCCCCGAGGTTGCTAGCAGCCTGGTGCTGGCACTGATTTCATGCAAATGCACTTAGCAGTACAGTAGTACCATTCCTGAAAATATTGTGTAAAAACCTTCAGGAGCCACAGTCCATTCCATCAGATGTGTGCAGTGGCCTCTTTCAGTAGGCATGGATTTCCACTTTGTGTGGCTGAATCTGGTGCATTCATGAGAGGTAACCGTGTTAGGATGTACCAATTTTTCTACCTACGGCTCTTGACCCTATCCAAAAATAAACATAGAGCAACACCTATGCAACTGCATCCACAAGTATTCCGAAGCCAGTTTTCTATGAGCTTCATTCATGTCTTACATTTTCTTTTTCCCCTCCCAGTTGTCAAATGAATGGCCTTGTCTGTATGTGTTCCTTGAAACAGTGCCAGAAACCATAGCTGGAGAGTGCTGATTAATTCTTCTATACAACCAGCCACAAGCATGTAACCCCTAAGAATAATGGATGCTGAACAGTTTCAAAGGAGAAACCCTTCCAATTTTAAATGTAGATGTCATGAAAAATCCTTGATTTCCCCCTACTTCTACCTATTTTTGACCATCCTAGACCTACAAAGGTCATAAAGGAGCTGCAATGGCCATGTTTACTGTATTGTCGTTGTCCTTTCCCCCCACTAACTAGTAAACAAAGGACTTGGTGTGGAACCAGCTTATTGGACTGTGAAGCCCACCTGGTTCTCAGGAGCCGGAGAGTCAGGTCTTCAGGTGACCCCCTCCCCCACAGTACCCAATCCCCCAGGTAAAACATGGTTAATGCCTATAAGTCATCGTTTCTCAAACTGGTGGATCACAACGCACCAAGAGAACCAGATGCGGTCCCGACACATTAAGGGGACAGCATGGCAGCGATGATCCCAGGGATCGCTGCCGCCGGCATGAAAAAACGTACTGTTAACACTTACCGGGGGTCCTGCGTCCCTCCGGAGAGTTCAGGGAGGCCCGCGCCCCCTCTGCAGGCTTCTCCGAGATGTAGTTTGTCGCTCCACAGCGATTACGACCACTTCCAGTTTTCGTCTGAAAACCCGCCCACATAAACACTCAGAGTTCACCCCGCATTGTGGGGAGAACTTTGAGAATCACTGCCATAGGTTGTAAAAAGTGAGGTCATACACCCCACGTGCTTCACTTGCCCTTCACTTGACCGGTGCGATCGGTGTGGTCTGCACCGGGGATGATGCTTCAGGAGGGTACTGGCGCTCCGGTGTGTGTGTGTGTGTGTGTGTGTGTGTGTGTGTGTGTGTGTGAAGACATTCCTCCCAACAAGGCCCAGATAGGCGAGCAGAGCTCCGTGTTCGCCACTCAAAGGGCCCTCCTACCCACCCTTGGAGGTGTGTGTGTGTGGTCACATTGGTCACTTATCCAAGCATTGAATACACTGATGGGAGTTCCCAGCCTGCCCACCTAGCTGTGGTTGTAAGGACCAAGATCCTGGACTAGCATGAGTACTGAGAGTAGAGAAAGGACCTAGTAAGCTGTGTTAGTGTTTTATTTTACACTTGTCTTTTAACCTCCATGCCCACCTTTTGCCCAAACCCTTTCACCTTGTTGCCTGTGCCTTTGACAATTCCTTGGATGTGCCTTGTTCTTTCTTTTTATTCTTCTATCATTTTAACACTTTTAATAAACTGCCTTCATTTTTACTATTTTACTTGCTTGAGTCTTCATTTACTCGGGAGGGAACTGGTTTGCCCTGTATTCCCAGCAGCTGCGTTGCAAGGCTGACTCCCAACCGGTCCGGAGCTTATGGAGGCTCCACGGTCCGGAGGTTGGTTGGCAGTGACATAATGATCACTGTCGGTTGCTTCTGTCGCATCACTGTCGGTTGCTTCTGGAGTGGCTCAATTTCGAGCCAAACAGAACCAAGGGTGGGTAGGAGGGCCCTTTGAGTGGCGAACACGGAGCTCTGCTCGCCTATCTGGGCCTTGTTGGGAGGAATGTCTTCACACACACACACACACACACACACACACACACACACACCCCGGAGCACCAGTACCCTCCTGAAGCATCATCCCCGGTGCAGACCACACCGATTGCACCGGTCTAGCAATGCAGCTGCTTTCCAGACTGCCTGTCTTTCTCTACTCTCTGCTTTTAAGGGACTCTCAGCTACCCTGGGAAGATTTTTCCAAGGTGGCCTCCTCCTGTCTGGATGTCCCTTACTTCAGGTGGTGGCACCAACTTCTGTCTCAGTTTAATCCCAGTTTAATGGGTGAAATGGGGGCAGAGGGATGGTGCTGGCTGTTAGGTGCTGATCTGCTGCTGCCTCATCTTCCCTTCCAATAGACTTTAACACTTTCCAAGTAAACAGTGTTACAGTTCACCTCTGATGACTCCTGTACATGATTTAGAGGGACATTTTGGTCACTGGAATAATTTAAAAGATGTAGATAAGCATGTTGGTAGTTATAAATTATAGGACAAATATGAAGACATATGGGCATGATTTATTGATAGACTATGTGCTATACATAGTATCTTTGACTATATTATTAAAATATTCCTAAAATATGAATGAGGGGAGAAATAAGGATACATGGAGCTGACAGCTTTGATAGGAATTTGGTTGAGAAGCTCTTTATTACTGGTGCTACATAGTACAGTAGTTGTCTTTTATTTTAGATAACATTAAGACTGTGCTGCCATTTCGGCTCTGATGGTGTAAACACTTTTCAATTGAAGTTACAAGCACTGAGTGCTTAAAGAATCAAGGCTTTGCCCAGTTAAAGGCACCTGTGGTGAAAATCCTGACCCCCCCCCCAACTATCTGTTATCTGGTTTTGGATATTCTGTAATGGGTCTGCATCCTGAAGGGGCTGCTGAGTCATTTTGGAACAGCAGCCATTTCTGCTTTGTTGTTATTGACCTTCCCCTTTGTTCCAAACTGACTGGTAAACAAAGAACTTGGCTTTGAAACAGCTTAAGGATCATGACGCCCACCTGATTCTCCAGAATGGGTAAGTTAAAAAGGCTCAGGTGACACAATCAGTCTCACAGGAAAATCGAGACAATGCCCAGAGGTTATGACAAGCCAAGTAAGATTGTGCATTTGTCCTGGTTTCTTATCTGCAGCATTGGATGTGTAGATGAGGGTCAACCTCCTGCAATCCGGGGTGGGTGTAGGGCAGAGGTTCCCAAACTGGGACGTCGCAATGCCCCAGTCGGGAAAAATGGGTCTTTACTCCTTAGGGGAGTGGCTACCTGCGGTGACAGCGCCGGCGCTTCCAGGATTGCGCTGCCGCCAGGGAAAAATAGATTTTTAGCCCTTCTTGGGGGTCTTGCCGGTCCTCTGGGGGGTGCGGGAAACCTGCAGACCCCTCCGCAGGCCTCCCTGCACCTCAAAATGGCTCCAGATCGTGATCATGACCCACTTGCGGTTTCGACCGAAAACTGGAAGTGGGTTGTGATCGCAATCTGGAGATATTTTGAGGTGCGAGGAGGCCTACGGAGGGGTCCGCAGACTCCCCGCACCGCCCGGAGAACCGGCAAGATCACCAGGTAGGGCTAATAATCCACTTTTCCCCCGCCAGCGGCACAATCTTGGAAACGCCGGCACTGCCATAGCCACCTCCCCCCCCACAAACACATACAAGGGGGCAAAATGTTTGGGAACTTCTGGTGTAGGGACTGATCCCCTGGGTTGGAGTGAGCAGGTAGGGTACAGAAAGTGCCTAGAAAGATGTGTTTACCAGTAATTTCTTTTCCAGCTCATTGAAACACTCATTGAAATCATGGCACTCTTTGCCTTCCACCCTTCCACATGGTTATTCCATTGCCACTGATGGATTTCAAAAAATGTCTTGTTTACTTGCATTTGTTTCATTCCACATTTTATCCCTTTAATAAACTCTTTTTAATTTTACTGTTCTATAACCTGCCTGATTTCAGTACACTTGGGAGGAAGCTGGTTGCCACCCACCTCTGCTACCATTAGATCTTTAAGGTGACCCTCTGGGATTTAGGGGCTCTCAACCACATTGGGAGAGAGGATTTCCCAAGGTGGATCCTTCTGTCTGGAGTTCCCCTCATCTTGGGTAATAGCAGTGTTAACTACTTGTCCCAGTTTAACCCTAATTAAAGGAGCAAAATGAGGCAGTAAGGGTTGCTACATGCTGAGCCCTGGGTCCCATCTATCCGCTGCAACACCCAAAAGCAAAATGTTCATTGTTACATGTCCTCCGGATCCCATGCTGCCGGGTGCCCACCATGCGGTGGGGCGGAGGTCTACTCACAAACGTCACTGGAGCGTGGCGGGGAGGGTGGACCGCCTGGGGGTAACGCACGCAAAGGGTGATGCATGGTTTCCCGCGCGCACCCGCATGTCGTCGCACACGTCACCTCTGTGCTCCAGGAGAAGGCCTCGGAGCGTCCGCCCTCGGCGGAGGTCCGAGGCCTTCTGACGAGGCCCAATATGGCAACGTCATATTTATTAGGTTTTTCGCGCCTGCGCAGAACGTTTGAGGGCAAAAGGGCAGCAATTTGCCCTCAGAAATGTACTGCGCATGCGCGAAAAACCTAATAAATATTATGTCGCCGCATTGGGCCTCGTCAGAAGGCCCAGGACAGCCAGCTGGAGAGGATGTCTCCGGAGCGGGCAGCAGCGGAGGCTCTGCTGCCGGCTCCGGAGACATCCTCTTCGGTCGGCTGTCGCGGCGGCCAGGGGGTCATTAGGGCGGCACGCGCGCCCTCGCTTTAGGGTGGCACACGCCCTAGTGACGCTCCTGGGTCTACTCAGGGAAGGGGACGTTCGTCCCCTTCCCCAGGTATAAACTGGCGCTGGCCTGATGGGCCTCCTCGAATTTCAGTGTGATTTCGAAAGATCCCTAGGATTGTGCTGGCAGTCTTTTATTTCTTAAATCTACTTTCCTGTTCACCAGCTTGAACTGGCCATCTCTCCTTGGGAAGGTCAGCCAGTGCTTCATTAACCATCTGCATGACACCAGAAAAAAGCAAGGCTCACTATATGTGCAAAAGGAATATAGTTTATAAAGCGTTCAATTTACAATTAGGAAGCAGAAAGCATGTAAAATGATACCTATGCAAAAACACTTTTGTTGTGGCATCATCAGTTAGCCTAGACGGAGCGGGTGGTTTAAGGAAAACTTTCAGTGGTTTAGCCTTATTCACAGTTGCACATGGTTTTCATTTGGTTCGATCCAAGTGAGCGGACTGCTAATTGCGGTGAATGCAGATTGTGCTGGTGGGTATGAGGAGCAAAAGACCTAAGGAGCCATCTTTGCTGATGACACCATCACTCACCACCTGTTTACTTCTGTAACCGCAGCAGAACGCTTTCTTGTGGTTTACCCAGTTTACCCTGTCCGTTCCTATCGTCTCTTTCACCTGTATGCAGTCAAGTTGCTGATACATTTCTGAGGCCATCTGGTATTTCTTTGCATGAATTTCATGATTAATCTGAGTTCAGTCTGCTGTCAGAAGTAACTTGACGCAACGGTTACCATTTTAATGTTAAAAATAATGCATTCTAGCATTAGCTGTTTTGTCCTGATTCTTCCCTCATATGAATGTATGTAGTGGAACACTTCCACGTAAGTGGAAGAGAAATGTGACCAAAGCAAAAGATAGCAAAAGGATTTGGTGGCTGAGATAATGGCATCCCCAGCCAAGGTAAAAACCTTGATAGGAGCAAGGGACAATTTCCTAACCTAGATAAAGGTGTTCAAGTTGGGTTTGCAACAGCCAAAAGGGTATGTTTCCTATTCAGAAGCTCTCCAATGGTTGAAAGACATCCGCAGGCAGGTTGGGGGCTGGTGCAAAAGCAACAGTGATTAACAGTGTAATTCTATGTATGTCTACTTAAAAGCCTCATTGAGTTCAATGAGTCTTACTCCAGGTAAGTGTGTATAGAATTGCAGCCTTAATTTGGTGGGTTAGGCACACAGAAGATTTTGCCTACTTAATGGGTAAAGATGTCGTTTCCAGAGAAAAACAAGGACATTTGCATTCCAGTCAAAGATTCCTCTGGCCTCCTAGAGTTCTCTGGTTTACGGCACAATCCTGAGTAAAGATCCGCCTGTGGAGCGCTCCGCAGGCGGAGGGGGTTGTAAACATGCCGTAAAGTGCGTTTACGGCACCCGGAGAGTAAGGCCCGCCGGTGCGGACGCCAGCGGGCCTCTCTCCACCGCGGAAACCTCCTGCAGCCACTGGAGGACAGTAAGGCATCCTCCAGCGGGAGTAGGGGCGGGACAGGCGGCGAGGGAGGGCGATGGTTGGCCAAGTCGGCCTGGGAGGGGCCAGGGATGTCGGCTATGGCATCCCCATTCCTGGACTTGGCGGTTGTTATATGGCCGCCTCGGCGAGCCGGTGGACATCCGAGGAGGCTCATCCGGACCTTCCAGCTCTACGAATATTCCCCTGTGGAGTTCCCCTGAGAAGATCCCGGGCTGCGCTGGAGCGGCCTGGGAAGAGTATAGGATCCAGCGGCCAGTCCTATGGGCCTGCTGTGGATCTTTACGCAGGATTGCGCTGCCCAATGTTCTTAGCTTCCAGGCTTGATCAAATTTTGAACAGAGGAGCAGGTCTATGCCTAGAGATCAATTCATGTATAGAAAAGTGAGGACCTTGCTTACAGTTCAGGCTTACTCCTGGTTTGTCAGGTGGTGGCCATGGCCAACTTTGTCTTTGCAAAGCTTCAGTTGGTATGCCAACTGTGGACCTTTCTGAGGAAGGTGGTTCTAGCTAGTGTAACACATGCCTTAGACACAGCTAGATTGGACTATTTCAATGTGCTTTATATATGGGGCCTGGAAACTTCAGTTGGTACAGAACGCTGCTGCATGGGTGCTAGTTGGGACTCATGCTTGGGAGCATATAATTTCCAATCTCTACCATCTTCTTTAGCTACCACTATATTTTTGGGCTCAGTTCAAAGTGTTGGTTATAACCTTTAAAGCCCTCAGTGGCCTGGATATTTAAAGAACCATCTCTCCCCATAGAATCCACCCACTTACTTCATGCAGCCTCAGACTCTGCAATGTGTGTTTCCCTCCCTTTGAAATTTGTTTGGGGGGACATGCAACAGGGCCTTTTCAACCACTGCCCCCAGGCTTTGGTAGTCTCTTCCCAGGCCTCCAGGCCCTAGCTTATTAGTCCCTTCATTGATTATTTTTCACCAGCTAGTAAAGAGGTTCTTTTAGGGAAGCATTTCAGTTAAATTAATACCCCCCACTTGTGTTTTGTTTTTCCTTTTATTTATCAGCTGGTCTCTCAGTTGATCTCATTTAGTTTTTGCGTTATTGCTTTTAGTTGTTTTATTTATTGCAATGCATTTCTTGTGAGTTTATTACTGTATTTTTAGCTGATGTAAACTGAATAAGCCTCAAAGGCTCTTTAGGGGTAAAAAGGCCAGGTAAAGACAGCCAGATAAATACCTAATAAGGAGACCACGGGCAGCCCAATCCTAACATAGAAAGATCCGGCGGCCGGCCCAGGGCCACCCGCCGGATCCTGAGGTTCCAGCGCTCCACCGCGGGCAGTTAGTCTGCGGCAGAAAGTACTCAGGGAAGGGGACGCTCATCCCCTTCCCAGGGTGTAACTGCGGCTGGAGCCGATCGGCCTCCCTGGATTTCCGCCAGGCGCCAGCTAATTCACTGGCGGAAGTCAGAGGAGGCCGTGTAACAGCTCAGCTGATTGGTGGGGGTCAGGATTCGGCCAAGGCCGATCCCTGCCCCCTCCCCAATCGGCTGGGCCTATTGGCCCCCACCAGTTGCTCCCGAACCGCCACTCCCTCCGCTGGAGCCTTACCTGGGTCTGGCGGCAGGTGGGAGATGGTCCGGACGGTGGAGCAGGGCAGGCTGGCCTTCCCTGCTATCAAGTGCTTTACGGCATTTTCGCGACATCTTCAGCTGGCGGAATGCTCGTTCCGCCAGCCGATCTTAGTTCAGGATTACGTCATTAATGTATTTGGTTAGGTGGGCTCTGGCTCACAAAAACTCATGGCACAGTACTCTTGTTAGCCCTTAAGGTGCTCTAAGAGTTTTCCTTATGCTTGTGCCTTTAATAGTAGCAAGACAGACCACAATCTAACTGGCACAGCTGTAGCTGACATGGGGATACAGTAACAGGAAATGTTTACAGAAGATCAGTATACAGTACTGTACAATAAAACATTTCCTGTCACTGTATCCCCATATGTATTCATATCTTATATGCCATTGCTATTTATATATAAAAACTATATATAAAACTATATATATAAAAAAGAAATGTAACTGTTAATGTTCTGGGCATTATTATTATAATCAGTATTATAAACAATTATTATTAATTTCATTAATGCAGATTTTGTCGTATGGGGGGTGTCAAATGTTCATGGGCCCCAGGTGCAATTCAAAATAGCCTAGGTATGCCATTGAAACATGCATAACATTCCATGTTTAGGCTTTTCATTAGTCTTCCCAGTTCTTCTCTGCCTCTGGATCTGCAGTAGATCCCCCACTGTTCCTGACACAAAGACATGTCTCATGCCTTCCCAATCCAAATGCCTGTTTCAAGCATAAGGAAAACTCTTGGAGCACCTTAAGGGGTAACAAGAATACTGTGCCATGAGTTTTTGTGAGCCAGAGCCCACTTAACCAAAGACTCCAGACTCCTCCTCCGCCGCCGCCATTTTCGATTCGGAGTGAGGGCAAAGGCGGCTGGCTACAAAGGAAAGCCTCAACTGCAGCGGCCTTGGCTGCATTGATCACCGCGCCCCGATGCATGTTTTCTCCGAAGCGCCTCTGGCTTCAATGGAACTTACACATGCAGCTTCTGTTTCCCAGACTCAAAGCTATGTATTTCCTGAGCTACGTATTTTCCTGTTTTGACTGCAAATGAACTGTTTTAGTATCACAGTGTAAAAATTGACAAAAAACAGTACTGTTTTTTTTAATATTCTGTGTGTGGTTAGTGTACAGTACTTACTGACTTACAGGTGTAAATTTATGGTGAAAGTTGTATTATCCTGGAAAATTGTTTTGTTTTTATAGTTTGCAGAAATGAAGACTAGAAAGAAGAAACTATAATCAAACGTTCAACAGTCTGGAACTGTTATCAAGGTATTGCTGCAAAAGGCAATTTTCTTTTCCTTTGCTGGGTTTCTAATTTTTCTATTCTTTTCTACTTTTCAATTTTTTCAAATACTGCCATGATAGTTGCGGTATTCATATCCCAATCATGAGAAAGTTTATCCATCTTCAATGAAGCAGCTTTGCAGGCTATATGACCAATAATAAGCATAAATTCCCGTATTAAGCTTTGGTGTAGGAAAACCCAGAAGTAGTGAGGTCCTAAAAACAAATTGGGTGACAGGTCAAGAGGTGCTTTGCACTCTTTATGTCAGTGGTTCTCAAACGTTTTAGCACCGGGACCCACTTTTTAAAATGACACTCTATCGGGACCCACCTAGCTTTATGAGACTTAAAAAAAGGTGATCTAGAATAATAAATTTATTTACAAGAGCTCAGCTGCTGGAAGGGTAATTAGCAGCTATCTTGCAAACCACAGGAGCTCAGCTCTTTGAAGGGCAATTTATTTATTTCTTATTTATTTCAGGAATTTGTAGCCCGCCTTTCTCCCAAGGGCACTCAAGGCGGCTTACAGCATATTAAAATACATAAACACATTAAAACAATTTAAAAACACATTAAAATAATTAAAACACTTAAGTTAAAAATAAACAACCCCAGTGGGTCACCAGCATTTACATATATTAAAACCAATTGTTAAAAGGTCAGCCCACCATGTCAGACATTAAAAGCAGTCCTGAATAAAAACGTCTTAAGGCCCCGCCGAAAGGCCTCTAAAGAGGGAGTAGTTCTTAATTCCAAGGGGAGGGAATTCCACAATTGGGGCGCCACCGCCGAGAAGGCCCTATTCCGCGCCGTCATCCCCCTCACTTCTGTCAATGGCGGCACGGTTAACAGGGCCCCCCCTGATGACCTCAGAGTACGGGTCGGTTTATAAGGAAGGAGGCGGTCCCTCAAATACCCTGGACCCGAGCCGTTAAGGGCTTTAAAAGTCAAAACTAGCACTTTGAATTGTGCCCGGAAACGAACCGGCAGCCAGTGTAGCCGCCGAAACAACAGTCCGACTGAGTTGAACCGACAAGCCCCGGCAACCACCCGGGCCGCCGCATTCTGCACTAATTGCAGTTTCCGAACAGTCTTCAAAGGCAGCCCCACGTAGAGCGCATTGCAGTAATCTAGTCTAGATGTCACTAGGGCGTGGGTTACTGTGGCCAGGTCTGCACGATCCAAGTACGGTCGCAGCTGGCGCACCAGCCGAAGCTGGGCAAAAGCCCCCCTGGCCATAGCCGCTACCTGGGAATCCAGGAGCAGCTGCGCATCCAGGAGAACCCCCAAGCTGCAGACCTGCTCCTTCAGAGGGAGTACAACCCCATTCAGAACTATCTAATTTTTGAATAGCCTCAGGGCTTGTGGCAATTACTTATCTGATCATTCCATCACCTGGGACACACCAGAAAGCAGGTCGCGGCCCACCAAGTGGGTCCTGACCTACAGTTTGAGAAACTTTGCCTTATGTGATTTCATCAGTTTGATGCCCTTGGAGTTTCAAAGCCTTGTTTGAAACTCCAAGGGCATACAGAGGCACCGAAGGGAATATTCTGCAAATACTCTTGCACTAGTGATCAACTTTGCATCCTTATGAGGGAGCATCTCACTGAGGTTCCTGTAGCCCATAATACATTTTCCTTACTCCTATGTTTTTTTTTCCTATGTATCTTTTCATTTTCTTTGCCAATGGAGATGAATCTCAAGGACAACAAGGACCTAAAGAATGCCGTATTTCATTTAGCGTTTGATGGTTTGTGATGGAAGCGGAAGCCTTCCCAACGCACAATGGCAGAAAATGTAATGAAGCAGAAGGCAAAACGCACAATGGCAGAAAGCGCATTGAGGCAGTGAAGAGACGGGGTCCCTAGCTGTGCCTAGTGCAGCAGCTTTACGCGCTTCCTCCCCGCCGACCTAGGGCATGGGGAGTTAGCAGAAACTGAGAACATAACATAAGAACATAAGAACATAAGAAGAGCCCTGCTGGATCAGGCCAAAAGCCCATCTAGTCCAGCTTCCTGTGTCACACAGTGGCCCCACCAGATGCCTCAGGGAGCACACGAGACAACAAGATACCTGTGTCCAGTCGCCACTCCCTTGCACCTGGCACAGAGAAAACCCACTTCTAAAAAACCAGGAGGTTGCTTATGGCTTGTAACCTGTGATGGTCTTTTCCTCCATGAATTTGTCCAAACCCCTTTTAAAGGCATCTAGGCCAGGTGTCATCACCACATCCTGTGGCAAGGAGTTCCACAGATGAATCACACGCTGGGTAAAGAAATATTTTCTTCTGTCTGTTCTAACTCTCCCTCCACTCAATTTTAGTGCGTGTCCCCTGGTTCTGGTGTTGTGCGAGAGGGAGAAGAATTTCCCTCTATCCACTCTCTCCATCCCATGCATAATTTTATACGGAGAAGGGAGAAGAGAATAGGACAGGGGAAATTGGTGCTCTTGGTGGAAATTGGAAATAGGACAGGAGAAATTAGAGTCTCCTCTCCCGTTCCTTCTTCCAGAATCCAAATGATGCAGCAGGCTTGGGTGGCAGGCACGGCTCTGAGACGGCGCGCACACGCTGCGCTCCTTCCAGCTACACTCGGCGGGAAAGACTCTCCCCCCAGCCCTCTTTTAGCTGGAACGAAGGGCGTGGCTTTGCAAGCTGTTTCTGGGCGGGAGAGGAGACTCTACCCCGCCCGTCTTGTGTAGCCGGAAGCCGCGGCCTGTTTCTGCGTGCGCACGCTGAAATAAGCCGCTACACAGGACGGGAGAGGAGACAGTCTCCGGAAGAAAACGAGTCGGGCTGGCAGCCTCCTAAAAGCCCCGCGCTGAAGCAGCTGACTCACATTCGCGTGTGAACGATCGTCAGGCTCAGCGATCGATCTCTCCCTAGGCTGCTGCAGGGCCCTCCCACCCTCTTCCGGTCCGACCCGACCCGCTTTCTTCGGGAGCCTCCGGACCGGAAGAGGGTGGGAGGGCCCTGCAGCAGCCTCGGGAGAGATCGATCGCTGAGCCTGACGATCGTTCACACGCGAATGTGAGTCAGCTGCTTCAGCGCGGGGCTTTTACAAGGCTGCCAGCTCGACTCGTTTTCTTCCGGAGTCTCCTCTCCCGTCCTGTGTAGCTGGAAGGAGCGCCGCGGCTTGTTTCAGCGTGCGCACGCAGAAACAAGCCGCGGCGCTCCTTCGGGCTACACAGAGTCCCCTGGGCCTCGGTTACGGCGGCTGCTGCGGCGGGGGCGGATAAAAGCTCGCGGCCCTTTTAGTACCGACCTGGTGGTTGGGGACCCCTGATTTAGAGAGGAACTGGAAGACTGTTTTGATTAAAAGTAGTCTGTCTGTTTATATTATGAGCTGTTGCAGTTTGTGCTATAGTTGTCTTTGAAGCCCATTTCTCCAGGGTATCAAACACTGGCTCTCTGTAGCCCCGTAGTGCTGTTATATATACATCAAAAGTGGGCTAGGCACTTGAAATGCGCTTACTGCTGCCCCTGCTGTGGTGAAAAGTTCCATAAATAACTAAAAAAAAGTGGAATGCTTGAGAACAGCAGTCAAATCAAAGGCTGGGGATTATAGCTAAGCAGGGTATGTTTTGTCTCCTTCCTGAGATAGCAGTTTCTACAGCAATTGCAACTCTCTCTTTTCCTTCTTCTTTTGGCTAGAGAATGTGTCTGTTTACAAAGAAATATGTGAAGTTATTCTGCATATGGTTTTGGTCTTTAAATGGTGATCATACCATTAGCATATGGCATGGTATATCTGGACAAAAAGGGCAGGTGACAGTTCTGGACTAGGTATTGAAGAGAGATTCCTTGAGACTTTGGAGGTGATTGAGACTATAAAACAAGATTCCCAAGTCCAGGCCTTTCATTTATTTCCTTTCTCTGTGTCCACCACAGGTAAGCCATAGACTCTCCAGAGGAAGACAGTGAGAGCAAAAGAGGAAGATGCTGTCAAGGCCAAAACCTGGGGAATCGGAGGCAGATTTGCTGCGATTCCAGAATCAGTTCCTGGCAGCAAAAGCTTCCCCGGCAGTGAAGATTGTCAAGAAAGCAGATAAGAGGAGAGGAGATGGAGGTAGTGGAGATGATGAGACGCCCCCATTACAGCACGACAGGGATGTGGTGATGCTAGATGGTAAGTTTCCGTCAAATGTTCTCATATTACTGTTTTGGTAGATGTTAACAAAATATCCTCCCAAACTGTGGATTGACAGGTGTGTTTTCATGACATTCTGGCCGTTGCTCTGCCCACGTGTGGTATAGCATAATTCATCATGTAAAGCACGTTCATTGACTTACAGTCCAATCCTGCCTAAGTATCCAGCGGACAGACCAGGCTGCCCGCTGGATCCTGTCCCCGTTTCCCGAGGTCTGTCCCTATTTTACGAGCGTGGTGAGGCTCCAATGGGCCTCCTCGGATTTCCGCCAGCTATTTTGCTGGCAGAAGTCAGAGGAGGCCGTGTAATGGCGGATCCAGCCCGGGAAGGGGACGGGGATATGGCGGCCACCATCCCCGCTCCCCCGGGCTTGCTCGGCCAATGGCCCCCCTCCCTCGCCGCCCGGACCACCCCCGTGCCCGCCGGGGGATCACTTACCTTCTCTGGTGGCTGCATGGACGATCTGGCGTCGGTGTGAGGGTGGCCAGTCTCTGTGCCAGCCATCTTTACTCTAAAGTTGTTGTGAACGTGCTTTACGGCATGTTCGTGATGGCTTAGAACGGCAGAGCGCTCGCTCTGCCGTTCTTTGTTTACACAGGATTGCACCCTTAGTCTACTCTAGGCTATGCCTCAGTAACATTCATGCTAGGCCCACCCATGTTGGGTGACACCATGTGTGGCCAACACTTGGCTTGCATTGCGTCATCTCAGCTTATGTTGTCTTTCCTAGATGAAAGCTTTTGATAGGCAGAAAGCTGGTACTTCACATACCTGAGACTGAATCTTTCTCTCATCTTTCCGGCAATTAGGTTCTTTGTTCTCTGTAGTGTAGACTTCACTATGACATTAGATGGTCTTTTGGCCTAATGGCTGTGCACTTAATCCATGAGCCATTTCAATAAGCAAATAATTAGCAGGGAAATTGGGATTTGCTCATCCAACTACCTGTGCAGAAAGGATTTAGGATGATTGCCTTCTGCATGTTCTGGATTTTCACAAAATCTCACATTGTTCCTATGAGTTCATTTCTTAAAGTTGTCAAGCTTATCCCCAAGGGCAGCCTCTTTTTCAACATTCACTTGAAAATTTTTATGCAAGCTGAAGGTTTCAATAAAAGCAACACCAGCCATATCCTCTACTGCGTTGACAGAAAGAATAGAGGAATATTCTGCTATTTCAGAAGTTTAATCTGAGTTATGGTCTCTGCATTGTTGTCTGTCTAATGGTGTTTAGGTGTTTGAATTTTTGGCTGTTGAAGTAGCAGATTCAGATTGTGTTTGCATTGAATCTGCAGCAGCAGCAGCCATTTTAGGTGGCTGATCAGTGCTAGAACTAAGAGGAAGTCTAGTAGGTTTAAGGAAATCTTTCAGTGGTTTAGCTTTATTGCACTTGGTTTTCAGAAGTGGTACTTGCCATTTGGTTCAATCCAAGCGGACTGCTAATTGGGCATGAATGCAGATTGTGCTGGTGGGTATGAGGAGCAAAAGACCTAAGGAGCCATCTTTGCTGATGACATCATCACTCACCACCTGTTTACTTCTGTAACCGCAGCAGAATGCTTTCTTGTGGTTTACCCAGTTTACCCTGTCCGTTCCTATCGTCTCTTTCACCTGTATGCAGTCAAGTTGCTGATACATTTCTGAGGCCATCTGGTATTTTTTTGCATGAATTTCCTGATTAATCTGAGTTCAGTCTGCTGTCAGAAGTAACTTGACGTAACTGTTACCATTTTAATGTTAAAAATAATACATTCTAGCATTAGCTGTTTTGCCCTGATCCTTCCCTCTTATGAGCATACATAGCTTATGTAAGTGAAAGAGAAAGATGAGAATTATGTGTGTCTAACTTCATAGTAATTTTGTGCACCGCTTGTCGAGATGGTAGTTACTAAGTAGAGCTTCTGCAGTTTCATATCTGCTTCTTTGGAAGAGGTGCCTGTGGATCGCTGATGCTCTACATAATTAATCTGTGGAACTCATTGCCACAGGCTGTTGTGATGACATCTGGCTAAGATGCCTTTATTTTTTAATTTATTTATAGAAAGTTTTTAACACAATGAAAATAGAATACAACAAAAGAAAAAATGAGAACACAGAAAAGAGAAAGATATGTATAGTATAAAAGGGAAAAATATAAGAAATAGAAGAAAAAGATACGGAGAAGCAAATAACAACATATCTTTACAATTTCCCTTCCATAAAGCAAAAAATAACAGTACTCGGTCAATCTCCAACTTAAAATATCATCATTCAATTTTTTTTCAATTTATCTCTCCCACCTTTATCCACTAAAACCTCCCCCTCGATTCTTTAAATTTTTCCTTATTCATCAAAACCACAGATTACATCATTTTTTCCTCTTGCATGCAAAAAGTCAACGAGTGACTTCCAATATCTCATAAAAGTAGAGATTGACTTCTCTTTAACGATGTAAGTTTGTCCATTTCTGCCTAGATGCCTTTAAAAGGGGATTGGGCAGATTTATGAAAGAAAAGTCCATCACAGGTTACAAGTCATGATGACTGTATGCAACTGCTGGGTTTTAGAGGTAGCCTATCTCTGAATGCCAGGCGCAAAGAAGTGGCAATAGGATACAGGTATCTTGTCTTGAGTGCTCCCTGAGGCATCTGGTGGGTCACTGTGAAATGTAGGAAGCTGGACTAGATGGGCCCCTAGACTGGTCCAGCAAGGCTCTTCTTATGTTCTGATGCAGTGTTTGTTCTTTTTGCTTGTTCAGATTTTCCCGATGTGCCCCCACTTCTGACACCAGCTCCTCCAAAGAAATCGAAGTTTAAAAATACCCGTGTTCACTTTGATGAGGATCCAGGGGAGCAGTTGGATCATGGTGATCAACACATCACAGCAGTCTTCAGTAAAATAATTGTGTGTTCTATTTTTTGAAGTATAATAATGAATTGATTAAGAATCCTGATATCACTGAGAAGTTATGAAGCACTGAAAACAAATTAAAAATTAAAAATATCTGCCAGACTCACTCACTCACTCATAATCAATTTGTATCCCCTCCCCCACAAGGGGGCACACAAGGTGGGTCACAAAATAGAAAACAAATACAAGAGACCTCACAAAACCTATATCATTGTAGAAATATCATTGTAGAAGGTAAACTTTATAAAATTATACAATATAAAATTAATAACACAATTTTATGAGATTAAAAGCAGAACATGGCACCAAAAAGCACTGCCCAGCTCACAAAACATCACACATAAAAGCAAACAGCAAAAGCAGCAGCATAAAACTGTCAGTAAAAGGCATCGGTAAAAGCACCAAAAAGAGAAGAAAACGCTGCATTATGCAAGTGTATGTGTGTTTACTCCTTTTCTCCTTGTCTGTGGCAGGAGCATGACACCAGTAGTGCCAGTGTGACCACACCAGTGTTCACTGGAGATCCGTTTCCCAGAGTCTTTCACAGGTCTGAAATAAATACGGAGGTAAGAAAAGCAGCTTCGTCTTTACCAGCCAGCTTCCCACTTTCTGTCCCCCCCACCGTTTTGCTTATCCATTCAAATGATGTCTTGCTTTTACTAGAGTCTCTACAGTCAGAATTTACAGCTGCTTTCCATCAGCCTGGTTATTGGACTACTGGGAGACAGTGGCTCAGAAACAGAAGGCGAGCGTGCGCAGGAGTTTGCATCCTGGGAGTTTGCACGAGGTTATGAGATTGGTCAGCTGGCGCTCCTGAAGAGCTTGTTAAGGGAAAGGCTGTTAAAAAAACCCATAAGGAAAGCTCTGCTGGATCAGGCCAAAGGCTTGTCTAGTTTAGCATCTGTTTCCCACAGTGGCCCACCAGCTTCCTCCGGGAAAGCCCATAAGCAGGAGAGAAGGGCATACCTTTCTCTTGTCATTGCTCCCCTGCAACTTATATTTAGAGGCATACTGCCACTGAACCCAGAAGTAGTGCATAGCCATCTTGACTAAGAATCCTTGATGGTCTTGGCCGCCATGAATTTGTCCGATCCCTTGTTAAAGCCTTCCAAGTCGGTGGCCATTACCACATCTTGTGGTAACAAATTCCACAGACTAATTATGTGCTGCATGAAGAAGTACCTCCTTTTGTCTGTCTTAACTCTCTGTCTCCCTTTCTCAACCCTCTCCATATCATGCATAATGATAGAGCCCCAGATATTGTATCCCATCCTTGTTTGGAAGGTGCTCCAGCTCTCTGCTCATTTTGCACCTCCTTGAGATTTGGTGGTCAGAACTGTACACAGTATTCCAAATGTGGCCAACAAAACAGGCTTTCTAGTACACTGCAAAGCTCCTGATTAAAATATAGTGGTGTAGAGTCTAGGTTTGCTTCATTCTCCATATGGAAGGTGACACTTTTTTGTCCCTGTTTTTTTTATTTCCAGACAAGAGAAACCGGACAGGATCCGAGTTCCTCTTCTGCATGCACAAATAGATTTCTGTCTGCTGAGCCTTTGCTCTCACTGGAAAACTGAAGTTGCAGTCCCAGAAACTCTTTGTGCAGGTGGAACCTTCTTTCACTCAGTTAATTGTGTGCATATACCCGGTAGATTGTGCAACTTTAGGGTGTAGAGGAATTACTTTTTCTTTCCCTCACAGCTCTCTGAATCTCTACCATGAAGGTGAATTTGCATCATGCCGGTCTTTTCATGGTTTCCTTATCAATAGTCAATAAGTCTGTGACAGAGCCTGACTATAAACGCCCTGTGAATTTTAAAAGGCATTGTTAAGCATCATTAATCCAATTTATTACTGTGAAATTCTTGCCCTATTATGGTCCCCAGCTCTTCAGAAATGGCCTTTCCAAGGCAGTGAAGTCTGTTTTTTCTCAGAAATGCAAAGCACTCAGATAAGCAGACTTGCAAATTAATCACAGAGAATAAATTCAGGGTGGAACAAACTAGCCAGACTTTACCTTTAACCAAATGCTTTCTTCTCTACCATGCCGAGAAGTGTACAGATTGTCTCTTCGTTGCATTTTAACTTTTTATGGCAGAGTAATACATTTCATTGTATATACTGTAGCAGAGAGTGAGAAAGTGCTATAAGAAGCTCTACCCCCCCCCCCAATTAATACTATTAAAGGGGCCTGGTTTTGAGGACACTCTGTGGGGTTTGCCTTTTGTAGCATTTCAAAGCCTAATGTGTCTTCTGGTCTCAACCTGTGTTTTGGCACCAAGTTTGCCTTGGTCACCCTAAGAGGTGGCTTGTGCTGGGGGAGAGATGGGGAAGTGTGATCCAGTTAATTCTCCTAGACCTCTTGGTGGCATTCAGTACCTTCCACTGTGGTATACTTTTGGATACGCTGTCTGGGTTGGGGATCAGCAACTGTGCACTTCAGTGGTTCTACTCAGAGCTGAAAGACTACTGCTTATCCCAGAGCATTTCTGTTACACAGTTCAGTTTTGTGTCTCGTGCTTTTTAACACGTATATGAAACTGCTGAGTGAGGTCATTCAGAAGTTTGGAGTGCACCAACTCTGCTTTTGTCTTCCAACCAGATTCAGGTGAAGCAGTGGAAGTTTTGTATTGGTGTCTTGGATCAGTAATGGACTGGATGAGGGCCAGTAAATTTAAACTCAGTTCAGACAAGGGGGAATGTTCTCTTGGTGGGTGGTTCATCTGACTAAGGAGGGGTTCAACCTGTTCTGGACAGGGCAGGAGTATCTTAAATTTACTTTATGCTGGACTGTGTTGGATTGCAGTTGGTAGTTTGTGCAGTGAAACGCCATTTTCTTGGTGTGAAATGGTGGCCTGTTGGAATGAATGTACTGCGTTAGCATGCGTAGTATTCAACAGTACAGTGAGCAGTCTTCTTTACAAGCAGCGAGTGCTCCACGGAGAGACAGAGGGAGAATCATAGGGCCTGAATCATAGGGTGTATATAAATACACGTCGAAAATGCGACAAAGTCTGGATAGCACATATTGACCCAATTGAGTCAGAGTACAGGAAATGTTGTTGATGAGCTATTTTAGGTTACCATGAGGACTGAGAAAGGTAGAGGTGTAGTCACTTGCTGTCTTGTCTTCTTGCAGGCAAAACTGGCACCTGGACGGAAAAGTATCTTTGCCCAGAAGATAGCTGCTATGAGGGCCGCTGAAGTGGCTCCGGCACCTGCAGCTCTTGATGCTGGACAGACGGACACAGGGCAAGCAGTTCAGGATGATGCTTCACCTCTTGAGCCTTTGAAGGCAGAATTCCACAAAGCTGAGGAAGGTGAATCCTGAAACCTATGGACGAGGGGTTCTCCAAGCATCCCTGGGCTCATGGCAGCCTTGGAAATGCTTCATGGAGAGGGGCACAGGGAAGCAAGCAGCTTTTGAGAAGCAGTCTGCTGCCACACTGACTCCTGGGGTCAGCAGTCAGCCCAAGGGATCTGGAGTGGGCTTAGTTGAACTGTCTCCCTTTCTCTTGACCCAGACTGCTGAATGTTCTGGGAACTGTCCTTGCTCTCTTTCATGGCCTGCCTTATGCTTTGGGAGCAACTGCCATTCAAAATGAAATTGGAGTCTAAGGTTTAGCCTCTCCAGGCTGTTGTGTATGTGACAAGGTGTCCCAATCTTTTCTGTCAAGCTCCACTCCCCCGTGCAACTTTGATTTGGGCTCTGACAAAGGCAGCTTGTAGTTGTTGTTGTTGTTCAGTCGTTAAGTCGTGTCTGACCCTTTGTGATCCCATGAACTGTATCCCGCCAGGCCTTCCTGTCCTCCACTATCTTCCTGAGTTCGCTCATTTTCATGTTCGTTGCATCGGTGATGTGTGTAGTACAGTACTGTTAAATCCCAAATTTCAGTTTCAGCCTTATGTAAAACGTGCTTGAGTAGATGGGGTGGGGGGAGAGGGTGGGGTGGGTAAGGTAAGGTATTACACTCCATTCAGACACAGTGAATTAACTGTGCACTATCCCCTACCCAGTTTCCAGACTCTCCTCTCCCTCACTTTTCCTGACCAAGGAAAAACCCGGCAGTAGGCTGTATTAAGACCCCCACTGGGGAGCTTTATAGAACCCTGTTAAGTTACCAGCAACACCATTTGGTGCTTGAATTCCGTAGCCAGTGTTCAACAAGATGGCACAGGTATCTTTCCTTGCGACACAATAATATGCATGGCTTCACATTTTAATTAGTGCAAAGTACTCATCTTGCTGTTGGGGGGGGGAGGCAGAGTGGGAGTAGACTGTAATTGAAAGGAAAGTGTCTGTTTAGTTTCCCTCAGAAGAGCACCTTTAGCTTTTTCCTGATCGCAGATCTTTATCTACAGGAGCTACAGCATAAAAACAGGACAGAATGTCAATCCTGTAGCATTTCTTTCTCATATGGGTGAGGGTTGATAGGAATATTCCTCTCCATATTGAGAGGAATTGGAACCTCGATTAAGTTGGGTGCTATTCTGCAGACCAGTAAGCACATAGGGCAGTGTTTGAGACAGTGTGGCACATTCTCTCAGCAGAGTTATATTTAGTTATGAATACAGCTTCCTTTGCTCCTGGTTTCCAGATAAGCCTGTTGGTACTGTACACGCCCAGCAGCCCCGTATTGTCACTGGTGAGGGTCTCCAAAGCCTGACTGGTGAACAGGAAGCCCAGAACATCCACAAGGAGAACTTGGAGAGACTGCAATCCATGTCTGAAGACCAGATCTTGGAGGAGCAGAAACGATTGCTGGCCCAGTTAGGTACAAACAGCTTGCAGGCTTTCTTTAGCTGATCTCATAAGTGGGTAAACTCTATCTATGTATTTTTTTTTTGTTCGTTTATTTGGATTGTTATGCCTCTGTTTTGAAGGATTGGGGAAGTTTCCAACAATGTTAAAAGTGCAAATATATCCTATAAACTCTGCTCTGGGTGACACTGTCCAAAGCATCTAAGCCCCTTCTCCCATTGCAGTTCAGAGAATCACTTCCATATCTGTAGAATTCCCATTGGAATGTTTAATACATGCAGCTGACTTCATAACGGACCTACAAACGGCAACGCTGCTTTTGCAATCTTGGAGCCTGTGGGTCTGTCGGACTTCGCTGCTTATGTTTAATTTTTTAACAGAACCCTTCTCAGATGTGAATGTGTGTCTTTAATTTGTAACCCCCAAATCTGTAGAAAGCCAGGTGGCCCTTGTCACAAATCTGAACATCTCTACATTCTAATGATGAAAGTCTTGAAACATAAATAGTCGGTATTGCTTAGGAAAGATGGTGTTGGTAATCGGTCACATTTTCACTGTTGTTAGACCCCAGTTTAGTTGCTTTCTTAAAGTCACGACATGGCACTGGCACAAGTCAGGAAGGAGAAGAAGAAATGGAACAAGAGAGGCCGAGAAAGCGTATGCATCCGGAAACGTGGGCAAAACCCCAGCAGCAGACAGAAGAAATGCTGAAAGCCCCTTTGTTACGGGAGCCAGATGTAGAGGAAGAGCCAGACACGGAGGGGACTCTAAGGCCTGGGTCCCATACAAGAATGCATGTCACAGGTAAGAACTGTACAGTATTGCTGTCAACAGAAGAAATCTTGGCTTAACAGGAAATCTGCCAAGATTCCAGATCATATTCATTTGGCAGGGTGGTGTTTGTTGCCCAGTTTAGAAGCAGGAATTCTTACGTCAAATTTGAAGCCTAAATGGGATAACAGTACTGTTGTTGTTGTTGTGAATGAGCACCAAGTAATTTCTGTATTGAAATAGGAGGGGTCTGTTTCACATGATCTGCCCTCTAGGGCAAGAATGTTTTTTAACCTCACTTCTCCGTGTTCCAGCCGCGTGCTATGCGCTGCGGCAAGGAGAGTCATGCTGGCCACATGACCATGGAGGCGTCTTCGGACAACGCTGGCTCTTCGGCTTTGAAATGGGGATGAGCACCCTAGAGTCGGACACGACTGGACTTAATTGTCAGGGGTCACCTTTACCTTTTAAAGTCTTGATAAGAAAAGTTTTTGCATCTGACTCTTTGCTGCTATTGCACTTCTCTCTGGCAGGGGTGGCAGAGAGGAAAGAGTGTGGCAATTAGAGATGCGATTGCTGATGGAGTAACTTTGAATGGCACCTTCACTTCTTGGCGGCCTGTGTGTCCTTTGGGAATGCTCAGCGTGTCTGGTTTTCTTGTTGCTGATTCATTCATAATATTAGGCCTGCTGTGCCAAATGGCAGTGTTACCTGGTCCTCATGAAATATGTGCATTTAGGGAACATTTTTACTGCTGCCCATTTTGGGTGCAGTTTTCTGCTTCTACTCAGAGATGTTTTGTTTTTTTTTTCATCTAGAAGTCGCTGGTCTACACTGACTGGCAGTGGCTCTCCAGGGTTTCAGACAGGGGATTTTCTCTGTCCTACCTGGATATGTCAGGGATTGAACCTGGGACCTTCCACATGTCAAGCAAGTGCTCTACTACTAGAGCTCTCTCCCGAAAGCTTCGCAATCCACCTGGAAACGTCTGATTCCTACAAGCAAAAGAAAAGCTACATTGTTAAGGACCTGGGCAGAGGCATAGCAGGAAGAATGAAGCCGTTTTCTACATTGAAGTAGGGGACTGGATTTAGGAGATGGGGAGCTGTGGGGATGGAAGGAAGAGTGTGCTGGCCATTAGTCATAAAGCTGCCAAGGCTGGTTGCTGCTTGTGCCGTAGGAGCCTCGGTTGAAGTTAAGCTGGAGAGTGTTTGGGATAGAAAATTGAATGGTGGCTAGACCTATAGGATAACATTACAAATGGATTTCCATTTTGGCTTCTGTGGGATTGTGGGGAAAATTGCTGTGGCTGTTGGGAAAGAGAGTGGCTGCAGAACTGAGGTGTTCCTCCCAGCCAAAACTTGCCATGAACATACAACATGTTTCCAGTGGTTTCTGGAACTGCTTGAAGCTAACACTGGTGAATCAGGGTCCGTCCGTCGGTCCCCCCTCCCCTCCCACTTCCAAGGCAGATAAAGTGTGTATGATTTTAAGAAGCTTGTGTTTGGATGATATTTTCCTCAGCATGGAGTATGCAGGCTTAATTAAGAGAGATGCAGCTTGAGGTGTCGGTTGAATGACAGGCTGTGGCATTCTATAGTTGTAGAGAAAGAAAGCTGATAAAAGGCAGCTGTATCTTATAAGAAGTACGGTGGTTGAGATGCTTAAAACCGATATTAGAGTCCAGCTCATGAGAGGGACCTGCAGACTTCTATTTGAGCTTGTGCTCAGATGCTGTGGTGGGTGTGATTGCTGCAGGGCTCTGTAGGATCAGTATCGTTTGTGTTCTTGCAATACCTTTTATCATCCATTTCTCTTTCCTGTACTTAAGTGAACTTGCTGGTCCAGATTGAGTTACTTGCAGGCAGCTGTTCTTTCTGAAGGATCTGCAGCACCTGTAGTCTATTGATTCTATCCCTAAACAGCAAGGATGGCATAAAAAATGAAGATACAATGGCTACAGGTTGCCATGGTGACCTTTTGGAGAAGTGCGTCCTGTTTGTTTTGGTTGTACTGCGCCAAGCAGTGATGTATTATGCTTTCCAGAATGACATAAGCAAAGGCGAGTCTGTATGTGGAGGAGCTTAATTTCATTATCATCGTAATTCATTTTAAATGTTGACAGTGATGGGCAGCAGTAGAGGGAGAGGCCAGAGCAGCAAGGGAGAAATGTGAGCAAATCCAGTTACAGATACTTACATTTCATTTCAGTTGTGGGTGAGGACCAAAGGCCATAACAGACCGAGTGCCGAGGCGAGCAACCGAGCTCCGAGGCGAGCGACTGAGCGAGGCTGGCCACGCTTTGAGCTTGTCTGTAGGAGTGTCTTCCCGCGAATAGTCCCACCTTTTGTCCCGCCTTCTTAAGAAAGCGCAGCTGTGATTGGCTAAGCACAAGTGTGCTCCAATTGGCCGATAGCCACTCTCCTCCCCCTCTCATCTGATTGCAGTAGCTCCGCGAAGCAGCCCCCTCAAACATGGGCCAGGAACATTTTTGATCGTGCCGGAAATCGGGAGATTGCTCGCTTCCGCTATGGTAACCAGACACCTCAGTACAGCTAGACAAAGCTCCTCGGGCGTCTGGGACGCGCCGAAATTCGTGCGGTCTGCAGCGGCCTTAAGGAGTCGAGCCAGAGATTTCATGACTTTGATGTGAATTTCTTGGTATGAGGCCTGAATCCTGTTTCTGGTACATGGCTAGTAGGCTGTGTCCTGCTCAGGCGTGGAATGAGGGCGCATGTTACACAGCCCAATCCCATTAAGTTTCACCACTGCTGGAACTAGTGTTCCTTACGGCAGTTGCAAACAGCGCTCTAGCAGCATGGAAAGCTGCGTGCTTCTGGACCGCCACTGAAGAGGCTGGAGTGACCCTATTTTCGGTGGTAGGCAAGAAAAACTTGCTTTCTCAGGCAGGTTGGTGGGGGGATAGAATGGGGCAGGGGGAGGGTAGAACAGGGGGACATGCTGGAGGTGGGAGGGGTTGGCAGCTGGTGCGGGCGACTTGCGTCAGATGCTACCCCCTCCAATAGCAGCCGGCGCATCCCGTTTGTCTCCTCGGACTTGTGCCAGCTAAATTGCTGGCGCAGGTCGAAGGAAACCTATTGGTGGTTGGGAGACTTACGGAAGGGTAAGGGAAAATTTCCCTTTCCCCTCCCAATCTGTGCCGCTCACCATAGCATTCAGCGCAGCCTGTTTTCACGTGGCTGCATGCCATGGCAGGGGAAAGGATAAGATTGGGCTCACAGTCACTTTGCTGAAGCTATGGAGGTCTAAATCTGGTCAATGCCTGTACAGATGACTACGTGGTCCCTACATAAGCCACCTTGAGTTCTATTATGAAAGAAAGGCAGAATATTAGTGTAACAATGTGCATTGTAGAATTGGTGTAGCATAGTGGCTAACAGCACAATCCTATACATGTCTACTCAGAAGTAAGCCCCATTGTGTTCAATGGGGCTTACTCCGAGGAAAGTGTGTATAGGATTCCAGCCTAAGAGACTGAGTTATGAATTGGGAAGTCCTGGGTTTAAATGTCACCTCTGCCATGATTTGAACTTACTAGATGGCTTAGGGGCAACCCACTCCTTCTCAGCTTCAGCTCCCCATCTGTAATATGGGGCTAATAATACTCACCTTGCAGGGTTGTTGTAACAATTGCAATAAGATAACACATGTGAAACATTTTGAGCAGTCAAAAGCACTGTTCAAAGCTAATAACAATTATTAAAACTATTATAACATTAATTAATGGATTATGAATTGTGCAGGCTGCTACTTATGCTTCAGGTCCGACCTTCCTGCTTGTGGTTATCTTCCATTCCTTTCCTCCTATCTTGTTGCTTACCTTTCTTATATTGGTGTTTATATTGAGAGGTGTTTAACCTCTCCACCACCACCCCTCGGCTCCCATCTCCGCTCATTCCTTTGCTCTCTCTCCTTCTCTCATCCTCTGTTCTGCTCTGTTCTCTGGCTCTCACTGTAGCATGGAGCCTGCCTAATGAGATCTTTAAATCGCTGTTTGATTTGAGCAGCATGGTTTGCTGAGATAACAGCGGTGTTTACTGCTTTCTTGTGGAGAGAGCAGCTTTAATGTGCAGAAAGGGGAGAGAAGGCGAGCAGGTGGATTAGCACCTCTGGAAGGCCCTGTTGTCACCCCCCACTCCCTTCCCCAGCTCCTGTTTCTCCACCACATTTCCATCTTCTTCCCATTGCACTCTTGCATCAGGTTTGCTTTTATAGGCACAGTGGTGCAAGAAGAATAACGTGTTAGGCCTGGTTATTTAAGTGAAATGTTATTGTTCCGTCTTCTCCAGGAGAAAATAGTCCTTAAAACATGGAAAGCAGACAGTAGCAGAGGACTAATGAAGTGGCATGTTGGGACAAGTGAGATACAAGGAAGAAGACACTTTGGTTCATGGGGGGGGGGGGTTAAAATTTGTTGGACCAAGTGAGGGTGAATACTGTGGGGTGACCTAGTCTGTCGCCAAAGAGAGAGGAGCAATTATAAAAATCAATGAAGCTTTTCAAGTTAGTGAGGTTATGCATGCAGCACGTTGGGCCCAGCAGGAGCTGTAATACTAATTTTGCATTAGCACTTAGCATTGGAAGGCTGCCACTGTTGATGCCAAGGAATAAATTAGTCATGAAGAAACCTGCAGCAGCCATTATTCCTGAGGAAAGAGGGCAGTCTGCTTTTGCAACAGAAAGGGAACAGTTCATTTGCACTGAGAAACTCGTTCTCCCCGACATGGAAGGGAGGCTTTGGCTTCTAACGTACCAGGTCTTGTATCCACCTTCTCAGATGGAACCAGCCCATGAGCAAGTGCTGCATGCTTTCTGCAGTTGCTGATTAGAGTCCTTGATTGGCTGTCCTTGCCGGAAGGGAAAGGAAGGCTACACCTCCGAGGAGGGGCCATAGTTCAGTGGTAGAACATGTGATTTGTCGCCAACATCTCCACCTCTCAGGTGACAGATGATGGGAAGGCCTTCCTGGGACTAATTCCAGTTTGCATAGGTCAGCGTTTCCCAACCTTTCCAGCCCGTGTACCACCTATGTGGGCCTCCAGCCGGCAGTGTATCACCGGAAGAAAGTGCAGATGACATCATCAGCACTTATTTCAGGGTTTGCGACCGTGCCAGAGCTCGGAAAGGCACAGGGGAGGGCGGGAGGGCCATTCCCTTCGCCTAGAGCTCGCGCGCTCGAGCACTGCCAACTTGGCAGAGCTCGAGGCACCGCTTTTCAGGCTCTGATGTGGTGCCCCGTGGCTAAGATGGTGGCCGCCATCTTGGCTGCTGTCCATCCGCATACCACCAGCCTGTGGTACGCTTACCACAGGTTGGGAACCTCTGGCATAGATAATACTGGACTAGATAGACCAATGGCCTAACTCTGGATAAGGCAGCTTCATAAATATTGTCAAGTTGCATCCAAAACAACAACAACTGCGCTAGAGGAAGAGGTAGTGGTGGTGGGAGCATTAGAGGCAGGCATGGTACCTTCCTCCATTGACACTTGCATGTTCGCCACTTGATGATGACAGCAGCAGGTATAAATAGGACCCAATCTATGCATTATGTAGACTAGTGAGGTGGTAGAATTCTGGGCTGCTCCACTTCAAACTGTAGATGCGGAGTCATATTTGAATTTTCCCTGTGCCAAAAAAATTATACATGTAGTAAACCAATAAATCAGAAAGGTCTGTTTCGAACCTTTCTTCCAGTGTGCTTATTTACGACTTGCAGTGAGTTGGCTTTTTTCCCATGGGAAGTATTCTTAAACATCTCCACACTTCCAGCATGAAGTGGAGCCATCCAGAATTCTACCACCTCAAAATGTAAAGATTGGGTCTGAGTCCACCACCCCAAGCACACTATTGCACACGTTGCACCACCCCAAGCACACTATTTTTCAGTAGACTTCGCACATTCAGCAGCAAGCCACTGAATGCTTCAAAAGCATGAAATACTCCTGAATGAGTGCCTTCCGGGAAGCTGTGTGACCATGAACTTTTTCAAGTTCTGCTCTCTAACATCATACATTTATTACATTTGTATCCCATTCTTCTTCCAGAGAGCTCAGAGCAGACTCACAACAGCCCTGTGAGGTAGATTAATTTGAAAGAGAATGACTTGCCCAAGGCTGCTTCATTGTTGTGCTTCATTGTTGAGGGGGGGGGGTGATTTCACTCTGGCTTTCCCATGGCCAAGTGCAATGCCTTCTCTATCAATCTGTTCAGTCATGCTGGCTCTTGACGTAGCAATGCATGTGAGCGAGTCTGGCAGCCATCCAGAAGGTTCTTTGGGCCATGTTTGCAGAGGACATTTCCTGGCGTGTTTCATGAAGTCATGGTGGAGGAAACAAGTCTGTTAACTAAATCTGGTTACTGGGAGTTGAAAACTTGAACAGATGTGGTGATCTGGCTTAGTGGGCCATGCTTGTAAAACAGCATGACGGGGGAGAAACCAAACTGCAGGAAATGACACTGTAGGCTGACTGCCTCTTGCCCATCCCGGTCTGAAAAACAAAGCATACGCTAGGAAAGGTTCAGTGCATATTCACCATCCAGGCTGCCAGCTTGTGTTTCTATAAAGGGTTCCTCAGCAATTGAACAATCTGCTGATGCCCTGGAATATGTGTCAGGTCTTTTTTTTTTTCCTGTTGACAAGATTGCAATGCAACGTCTGATGGTACCCGTTACTAATCCTATTTGGAGCATGATTTAATCAGCCCTTTCCATTCAGTGATTAACAGAGAGGAGAAAACAGGAAAAACAAATATTCGTTGTGTTACAGATACCAAAAGAGTTGAGTTTTCTGCGGATTTCTGCTGCCTCCTGCTTCACGCCCACCACCCTGGTGTGTTCATTCTTCATTCCACCATTTTAGAGTGCTTTTAAAAAATAAAAATAGAATGTGTATTGACTCAGTGGTTCAGCTGAGCATTTCCACGGGGGCCTTCATCTGGCCATCCTGGGGGTGAAGGAGCGTATGGTTGTTTGCTGTGACGAATTTGTGAGGCACGTCACGGATAAAATGGCTTGCATCCTCCATGAATTGGATTCCACGTTGATGGGATCTATTGATGTCACTCAGGTATCTGTTGGTCCTGTAGTTCTGGATTCTTTTCTGCTTGTAGAGCCTGACGATGTGGACAGGATCCTTTGGAGTGTGTGGCCGTCTGCCTGCCTGCTTGACCCTTGCCCAGCTTGGCTTATAAGATCTGCTCTAGGGGTGTGTGGGTAAATTAAACGTGGCCAAGTGGGTGGGGAGGGTGGTAAATTAAACTCTCAGGGAGGGGCTTTTGCCGTTGGTATTGAAAATATCAGTGGTATGCCCCCTCCAGAAGAACCCTTCCTTAGATCCCTCTGTTTCAGTTAAGACCAGTTTCGAACCTCCCTTTTCTGGGCAAGGTGATCGAGCGGGTGGTAGCATCTCAGCTCCAGGGATGAAACAGATGGTCTGGATCCCTTTCAGTCTGGCTTCAGGCCTTGCCTTAGAATGGAGACTGCCTTGGTTGCCCTGGCAGATGATCTACTCCAGGGATTGGATTGGAGGAGTGTGTCCCTGTTGGTCCTGCTGGACCTCTCAGTGACATTTGACACCATCGACCATAGTATCTTTCTGGTTGGCTGGGCTGGGGCTAGAGGCAGCGTATTGCAGCGGTTCCACTCCTTCCTGGCTGACAGGTCTTAGAAGGTGGTGCTGGGGTTTGCCTTTTCATTGGTATGCAGGTTGCCACTAGGTTCTGTCTTATCCTCTGTGCTGTTTGACATCTACATGAAAACACTGGGAGAGGTCATTCAAGAATTTGGAGTGGGATGCCATCAGTATGCTGATGACACCCCACTTGGTCTCTCCTCCAGATACGGGGGGGGGGGGGGAGGGCGGGCTGTTGAAGTCTTGGAGTGCTGCCTGGAGGTGGTTGGGAACTGGATATGGGCTAAGAAGCTAAAACTAAATCTGGACAAAACAGAGGTCCTCTTGGTCCAGAAATCCTCGCTACAGGTGCCAGCTAGACCATTAACCTGTTCTAAATGGGGTACCACTCCCTCTGCAGGAGTAGGTGTGCAGCTTGGGAGTCCTCCTGGATCCACAGCTGCTCCTGGGTCACCAGGTGGCCGCTGTGGCCAGGGGAGCTTTTGCCCAGCTTTGGACAGTGTGCAAGCTGCAGCCATACCTGAGTCAGTCATACTTTTTTAAGTACCTATTGCCACTAAGTCGTACCTTTTTAAAAGTCACTTTTAAAATCACTAAGAAAAGAACCAGTGCAAAATATACAATTAATAAAAACAGTGAAAATGTTGCAAAAATGTTGCACCAGCTAAAATTTATTCTAAGGATAAAAAAGAACAGCAGTCTCCATACTGAGGCCAAGCTAGACAGTACAGTGAAGTTATGTTGGAATCCACTGCTTGGGATTCCTTTTTTTTCTGAATAAAGATTAGTCGTCGGGAGGAGGGGAAGAGGCCTGATTTGAACTGGGGCCCAAGAGGGGGGTGGTTAAGTCTTTCCCTGTATGCCATTTTCCCACTGAAAATCACCCCCTTCCCTCTGCTATTTGCTGCGTTGGGGGCAGGTAGCAGCTTCAGGGGTAATTTTCAGTGGGAACATTTTTTTCTTGTTTAGAATAGACCTCTTTTAAACAATAGATAGACCTCTTTTAAACAAAAGAATAGATAGACCTCTTTTAAACAAAAACAAGTTCCCAAAGCAGTTTACATAGAAGGAATAAGAAAATGGTTCCCTGTCCCAAAAACACTCACAATCTTAAAAAGAGAGACACACCAGCAAATAGCCACTTAGGGCAATGCTATGCTGGAGTGAATGGGAACTGTTACTCTCTGCTAAATATAAGAGATACACCACTTTAAAAGATGCCTCTTTGCCCAGTTAGCAGGGGTAATGGGGCGTGGGGGGATTAACCCTGCTCTTCCCCATGATCCAGATCAAGCACAATATTCCAATGCACTTTTAAATGTATGGTCCAGTTTGAAGTTGTCAGGGTGTTAACATTTATTCTTCTTCTTTTGTTTCTTCTCTTTACTGCATAGTGTGTAATGTGAAATAATTTATTTCCAGAGTGTTCAAATCCTTTGAAGACTTGTTGGATATCATCACAATCTCCAATTCAGCCAATATCTCTTTTCATTGAGCTATTTTGGTCTTTTCTTCAATTTCTGTGTGCCTCTTGGGGGACTTAAAATTCTAAACTGAATTGGAAGTGAGATTGCCACGAAATAGCCTCCTGTTTGGGGAGCCTTTCTCAGCTTGCTCTTCTACACTGTTACTTTTCGAAATGTTCAGTTTCTCGAAATGTTCAGTTTCTCTCCCAGCATCTTTGTTGTCAGCTTTGTTTGTTTGTTCTGCTGCTGGACTCCATTTTAAATAATTAGTCTCATTTTGTTTTCTGCTCTTGATTTCTAATCTTGTTGCGTTCATTCCACATCCAAGCTGATATTCAGCTCCAGTCCACCAGTGAATTTCATTAATGACATCATCCACTTTCCTTCTCTAGATCTTTATGGAAGATTAAATTGCTGACAGATCTTTGATGTTTATGTATTGATGATGAGTCAATTTCAGGGTGTGTGTGTTCCCTCCCCCACCCATGCATGAAAGCAGTGAGTTAAGTACTTTGCAAAGCCAAAAATGTTGGCAAAGACAATGCTGTGCTCTCTTTGAGCCAAGAAGAATAACAGTTCTTGTTGTCTTTCTAAAAAGCTGATGACCTTCCTGTGAAGCCTCAGAAAAACTGGCTCCACATGGACAGTGTGGAAATTGAGAAGCTGGAGTGGATGAAGGACCTTCCTCTGCCTCGACAGAGGAAAACAAGAAAGGTTGGGAAGTACAACAGTTCCTTTTCTCTTTTGTCACCCCCCCCCCCCAAATGGGCACTCTGTGACTACAAAGTCACCATCCATGGATAAATCTAGCACAACGTCATTTTGTCCTGTTGTGAAATTAATCTTTTCAAAAGTGATGTAGTGGTGGTGTTGATAACACCACGTTGAGCAGTCTAAATCAGGTTTGGTGGGATGTCTGATTTTGCTAGAAATAAGACATGTACAATTCATTTGTATATTTAATTACAAATTTATGAGCCACTTTCTGCGCAATCCCATGCATGTCTACTCAGAAGTGAGCCCCATTGAGTTTAATGGGACTTGCTCCCATGTAAGTGTGCATAAGATTGCAGCCTTGAGGCTTTGACTCATTTGGTAAGGCAGGAAAAAATGGCGTGTGTAAATAAAGAAACTGAAATAACTGTTTTAGGCCCAGATTTGTAATTCCCGCTAAATTTAATTATAACATATAAGCCGCCTTGGGCAATCTGAAAAAGCAAGCTAAATAAATCACCTGGTATAGGTTTTTATGTTCACAGCAGAGCAATTAATTGCGAAGTATGAATTGGTATCAAGGTGCATGGAACCTGCAACTAGAATGCTTTCTTTTCAGGCCTAGCCTAGTGATATTTTTGGAAAATAGTCTGGCTTGAATGGTGAAATACCCATCGAGGGCTTTTCTGTGAACCCTTGAGGTTCATATTTGACATGCTGTTGGCATTTTCAAGAGTGAATATTTTCAGGCATGGATGTGGGAGGTTGTTTCCAAAGCACTGTGGAGGAAAGTCATCAAGGTCAATCAAGGAAAGTCATATATCAAAGTTGGGCCCCTAAATTCGATGGAGGCCTGTGCCGGAGGTGGTATGGCACCAGTCCTGGCCTAGAGCGTTGGGCTTTAGGTGTGGGAAAGCCATATTTAAACCGCTGCTCAATGATGAAGCTCACTGAATGGGCTTGGAAAGTCTCTACCTCTCAGACTAACCTATCTCATTGGTTTGTAGCAAGGTTAAAATGGGCCCCTGGACTGTTTGGAAGAAGGATGGGATTCAAACAACAAATCAAGAAAGCAGGAAGACTGCAATATTTTCTACCTGCCTCAACATCTGCGCTCAAAGGGCAAACCCCTGTGAAATGCACTATAGAAATCAAAGCAAAAAGGATGGAATGGGTTGGAACTTCAGGCTCTCTTTCTGGAACATGTAAACAAGAGAGAGTTGTAAAATTTGATTTGAGTAATAGGGATAAGGGATCTAAATTTTACTAGATTTCAGCATTTAAGTTTAAAGGACTGGATGGCATGGATGGTAATAAAGTCAACCTTCTTAAATTTTAATTTATTTTTACTTCCCCAAAAGGGAATGCAAGCACGCTTCAGTTTGAAAGGAGAACTTCTTCCCCCAGACAAAGATTTCCCTACACACCTGGGCCTACACCACCATGGAGAGGAAGCAGAAGTAAGGAAGAATTATCTAGATTACACAAGAGCATATTTTGTTATCTCTCTTTTGCATGTGACTCCCAGTATCCTTTCTATTCTTAGGCAGTCTTGGTCTACATAATTGAAAAAGTGAAGCGTGATAATTAATGGTTTTGAGCTGGGGCTCAGTGGGAGACATGCAAAATACATTAGTGCTTTAAAAAATGAAAGCAAGAAACAGAGGGAAAATAGTACTTTCAAAGAAAAGTATTAGTATGAGGTCAGGAAGATGAATTTTCTCATTGTGTATGATATTGGGATCCCCCCCCCCCCAATCTCCTCCTGGGACATCAGGGATTACCTGAACTGTCAAGCTGTTTGACGTTACAACAATGCTTCTTCATGGAAATTCTTCCTTTGAAAGACTGAGGGCCCAATCCTATACAACTTTCCAGCGCCGATGCAGTCCCGAGGGAATAAAACAAATGTTCCCTTACCTTGAGGAGGCCTCCATGACTGCCCACCACCACCACAGGATGCAGCGCATGCCCTGTTGCCATGACTGCATCAGCACTGGAAAGTTGGATAGGATTGGGCCCTTAGTTTTTAATATTTTGTTAAGGATCTGACTGATTTCTATGTCAAGAAAGAATCTCTGTCTCTTGCCCCCTCCCCACCCTTCCACAGCCTTGGTCATATCGGGCAGTGACTGAGACATATTCTTCCAACCTTTTTTTTTGTAGTGTGTGGCTAGTTTTGTGTGCTAGATGTCTCTAGAGATGTTGCTCTTCAGGGATCCTGAGTGCCAATGCCTTGTTAATCTTCTGTCTGTACATGCTCATGCGTGCGCATACACCCACCTAAGACTATATATATACTGTATAGTCTTATCATAATGATAAGAATATCCAATTCTTTTTTTATTATAGCGGGCTGGTTACTCGCTCCAAGAACTCTTCCATTTGTCTCGCAGCCAAGTCATTCAACAGAGGACCCTGGCTTTACAGGTGCTGGGCTATGTTGTCCAGAAGGTGAGTTAGCTTTTGCATGGACTCTCCCTCCTCCTTTACACTGCCACTCGTACAGCTTTTGTGACTGGTGAAATTGATGTGACAAAATGCCGACTGGATAACTAAGTTCCTCCTTTTTCTGACGACACATAATCCATCTATCCATCATCAAATCACCTGTGTGCTCTTCGATTGCTTATCAGGTATATTATGTCACTGTCCCGGAGAACTCTTTTGACCCTTATTCAGTGCCATGTGACACTGTCCCTTTAGTCATTTGCACAAAATTAAAGAAGAAAACGTATTGCAGGAATCCCAGTCCTGTGACGCTTCTTAAGCTGAGTGATTTATTGAGAATCGGCAAAAAACTTCTTTTTTACTTGTCTTTGTGGTGTGTGTTTCAGGCCAAGGCAGGGGAGTTTGCCCCCTTACTGAAGGGGAGCGTCCTCCGTGTACTGCTTGATGCTGGCTTCCTCTTCTTGCTTCGTTTCTCCTTGGATGACCCAGTGGAAAATGTCATTGCAGCTGCTGTCCATGCCCTCCATGCACTGTTGGTCTCTCCAGATGATGAGGTGGTTATTTGCGGAAAACATGAATCCATTTAAAACACCTTGACTGTCAGTGACTGTAGGAAGAGACCCCTGATTTCTTTAGCCAAAGACCTGTTCACGCCAACCTTTGAGTATCCTGCTTGACCTAATCCTTTAAGTTGATTGTCAGCCTTGTATGCGTGCTCACTGATCCTCGGAGTGGCCTTTAAGCACTTAACAAACGTTAGGCAAGACTCCCTTCACCCCAAAGATAATTACTTTGGAGATGTACAAAGCACGTAGTAGATTTAAGTGATCATTTCCACAGGATGATTTAGTTCCTATATTTGGAAAATTGTATTCACTGGAAATGCTCCGATTTTAAAATAAGACAAATTTGCTAGCATTAGAACAAATTAGCTTTAAAAGGAAATAGAGGTTTTAAAAAGCTGTTAAATTAAATAAATGAGGTCAAATTGGCCACAGCAATCAAATTATTTTCAGACAAATGGTAGGCTTTTGTTCAATTTTGGAACAATTATTCAGGGCAGTGTTAGCATGGCCTGACATTCAGATTGCGCAGTCGAGCCTTTTTTATTTAATATTCATATCAAGTGACTTTTGAAAAATGAGAATTGATATTATCAGGTGGTAGTCGTGAACATCATTGAACAAAAGTTTAAAGAGAAATGGATGATAAATGTGACTATCCTGATAATTTTTATTCTCCAGGATATGCGACCCACAGGGAGTATAGACAAAGCTCAGATAAGGGAAAGTAGTGACATTTAGTTTGCTATTTTCATCCAGTTGTCCATTAAAGACTCTGAAATTCAGCATGTTGAGTAAGTGGCAAAGCCAAGAATTCCCAACCAAATTCCTCTATCTCTGGGGTTCTCAACCTTTGGAGGCCCAGGTACCCTCTATCACGGTCCAATTTTCTGAAGTACCTCCTGCTAATTAATTGGATTAATCAATTAACTAATTAGATAATTAATCATTAAATAAAAAGCCCTGAACCAAAATCAGAGAGACAGAAGGGCTCTGAAAATTTAAAATCCATGTTAATTAACACTTAATTACCTGCTGATGGGGCAGATAAGGGGCAGGGCTCGGCGTACCCCCAGCAAGAGGTCCGTGTACCCCTAGGGGTACCCGTACCACAGGTTGAGAACCTCTGCTCTAAGGGTATAATCCTGAAAGCAGTTGTGCTGGATTGTACACCTGAGTAAATGGCATTGGTTGTCCGTAGTACAGGTGCACGTTGCTTAGCAACCTACCTGTTTATGACAGGCCGCATATATGACTGCCTTCCTGGTGGTCCTGTTCATTTCTTGGTTAAATGAAAATCAGGCCTCCGGAGGCCCCTTGTGGGCTGCTCCCGGACCCACAATCCACTCTTTTGGCCTCTATTGGCCTCCACGGGCCTCAGAATGGCCCACAGAAGTGTCATAAAATTACTTCCAGTTCCCGAGCCAAATTTCTGATTTTACCGGAAGACGCTTTCTGACGCTTCTGCGGGCCATTTTGGGGTCTGCGGAGACCGATAGAGTGGATTGTGAACCCGGAATGGGCCGCAAGCGACCTCCAGAGGCCTGATTTTCAGTTGACGACATTGCTTAATGATGGGGATCGGAGAACGTATCCCCATTGTTAAGCAATGTATACCTGTATGTGTTAACAACATCTTTGTTTGGGTGGAATTTTGTCTTGTCTGAAGTTGGCATTGCTTAGGCCCTTTTAATGGGGAACTGATCAATATTAATGCAGTTCATTGTTCCCATATTGGTAGACTAGCGTTGGACTGCATGCAGCTACATTATGACTAACATGTTCTAGTCCACTACTGTCTACCCCTACAGGCAGCAGGTCTCCAGTGTCTCGGGGAGAAGTCTTTCCCAGCTTTGCTAACCAAGAAATACTTTGGCTTGGAGATGCCAGGGATTGAACTTTGGACCTTCTGCATAGAAAGCGTGTGCTCTGTCCCTGAACTTGAGTGCTCTCTACCGTCCCCGTCCCCCCTCTGACGTTCAGCCAGAATTAGCTGTTTATATTTCATGTCCTTCCAGGAGTATCTGGACAAGACTTTCTCATGGTACCAGGGTATGGCTGTGTACCCTTTTATCTCAAACAATGAGGAGGCAGAAGAGGTCGAAGAGGACGATGAGGACAATGGACAAACTCCACCAGAAAAGGCACTGGGAAGAAAATCAAAAGATGCAAACAAGCCAGATCCAGAAGTCGCACAGTATGATGTCATAAAGGTAAACCTCTGACCATATCCAGAATCTCACTGACAAATCAGTAGCCTTACAAAAGTTATGTAGAGGTAGTGAAAACCTTTACGTAGTCATGTGCTGAAGGAGGTGAAATTCGATCTAGGAAAAATGTGTATATTTTTCAGATCTGTTTCACAGCTTAAAAAAGCCTAATTACAAAAACGAAGCATGATCACAGTGATATTTATACAGTTTGCTTAGTTTCGTATTTATATCCTATCATTTGGGGTCAAGCCAGCTGTACAAGGTGGCCAACAACAAACCAATACCGAAACCCAACAATTATAACATAATAGAAAAAAATAAGACATTTTATTTATTTATTTATTTACAATATTTTTACCCCGCCTTTCTCCCCAAAGGGACCCAAGGCAGTAGGTAAACCGCAGTAGGTAGAACACAAGAAAAACCTGGAAAAAAGATGCAGCCAGAAGCGCTTGATGAGAATTTTTTAATTTATACCCCGCCTTTCTCCCAGCAAGGGCACTCAAGGCGGCTTACAATAAAAACATTAAAATACATATATACATTTAAAATAATTAAAACCAAATAGTTAAAACAATTAAAACAAACAATCCCAGTGGGTCACCTATATTTACATTTGTTAAAAGCCATTTGTTAAAAAGCCAGCCCACCATGTCAGACATCGAATGCTAACCTAAATAAAAACGTCTTAAGGCTCCGCCGAAAGGTCTTTAAAGAGGGAGCCGTTCTTAGTTCCAGGGGGAGGGAATTCCATAATTGGGGCGCCACTGCCAAGAAGGCCCTATTCTGTGCCGCCATCCCCCTCACCTCCATCAATGGCGGCACGGTTAACAGGGCCCCCCCTGATGACCTCAGAGTACGGGTCAGATTAGAAGGAAGGAGGCGGTCCCCCAAATACCCTGGACCCGAGCTGTATAGGGCTTTAAAAGTCAGAACTAGCACTTTGAATTGTGCCCGGAAATGAACCGGCAGCCAGTGTAGCTGCCAAAGCAGCGGTCTGACTGAGTCGAACCGACAGGCCCCGGCAACCACCTGGGCCGCTGCATTCTGCACTAGTTGCAGTTTCCGAACAGTCTTCAAAGGCATCCCCATGTAGAGCGCATTGCAGTAATCTAGTCTAGATGTCACTAGGACATGGGTCACTGTGGCCAGGTCTACATGATCCAAGTACGGTCACAGCTGGCGCACCAGCCGAAGCTGGGCAAAAGCCCCCCTGGCCACAGCCACCACCTGGGAATCCAGGAGCAGTTGCGCATCCAGGAGAACCCCCAAGCTGCGGACCTGCTCCTTCAGAGGGAGTACAACCCCATTCAGAGCAGGACGATGATCCAATACCTGATCATTGCTAGCTCAGTAATATTTAGTTCCTTTTGGAAAATAAGACGTGTACACTGTAGATCCTTTTTTTGTAGAATTCCTTATGATGCTTTATATTCTTAAGGAATAATTTTCAAAGAGTGAAAGTGTGTCACTCTCAATGGTGGCAGTGGTTCTTGAGCAACTGGAATTGCTAAATCCTAAAAATGTCATTGTTCAGTAGGAAGTCAGAGATCAGGTCAGACATTGCATAGAATTCAGTTCCTTTATTCCTGTACTTTGCAAGCTCCCTGCTTGTTTTCTCTTTGTCAGTAATGTAGAAAGAAAGAACTCAAAGATATGACTTGTTGCTATGTAGGAGAAAAAGGAAAGAAACTGAGCCTCTATGTATTTCATATGTCTTTGCAATAAAAATCTCGAAGCAATATCGAGATAGCCTATGAATGGAAGTCAAATTTGTACATATGCAGCTGGGTTCAGTTTTAAGGGCTTAATTGTACCTGCACGTTCCTCTCTTGGGTCCTTGAGGACTGAGGGCTGCACAGATTAAGAACAGAAGATTGTATTGTATTGTGTTGTGTGAACATAAGATTGTGTTGTGATTGTATTGTGCTTGGGGTGACATGGAAGCTCTATCTCTAGTGTTTGATCTGTGATAGCTCTTTCACACATGCAGTTCATCACTTTGACCTCCTCATTCATGGATTCTTTATTGAGCTCTTCTGCTGTCTTGAGGAGGTCATTCTACTTTTTTGAGCAAGTCGCTGAACTTTTAACTATAAAACAAGAATGACTTTATATTGGGCATATCTCATAACCTCTGAAGCATCAAATAATGAAGGATAATCCTTTTTTAAAAAAATATTGTCTCCAAGGGACTTCTCAAGACAAGGATTCTTCCCCGTATACGGTACATTCTGGAAGTAATGCAGCCTGTGCCTTTGGTAGTCCTGGATATTCTAGATATCCTCATCCGTGTTGGAAGGCACTCCACTGAAGCATGCTGTCAGGTAGGTCCCAGTGTGTGTGTGGCGGATCGGAGAGGATGCGAGTACATGGAGGAAGGGATGAAGTCAAGAGATCATTGGGAGACTATCTCAAGCCCTTTTGAATAAGCTTTTTCCAGGTAGCTAACATTTGCTTCACGGCAATGAGAAGTTGGCAGCTTTGTGATGCTAGCCGTGTTTTCTGTGTGTTTGCAGATCCTGGACTGCCCCCGTCTGGTTGAGACGATCATCAGAGAGTTCCTTCCCACCCGTTGGGATCCCAGAGTAGCTGAACCTGGGCAGTTGCTCACTAGTCTGCATGGAGTTCCATGTGCTACTGCCATGAAACTGATGAGAGTCCTGGCATCTGGAGGGCGACACACAGCTGCCAGGCTGGTGAGGATTGCAGTCAGCCACAACCACTCCACTCCAGTTAGTTAAATGGGACAAAAGTGAGATGAACAAAGATCCCCCATTTTTCCCAGAACCTGTGGGCATGTCTCTTGGCACATGCTGTACCTGTGCTCTGCTCATGCACATTCACATTTTAAACAAAGGAAACAAACATTATGCATTTGAAATAAACTTGACCCCCTTTCCAGGGGTCTCAGGTCTCACACAAGCCCTCAGCCTCTAGACAGCCTGCGCTGCTACTGACCAATCTCTCGTCCCTGGCTCTTGGCGTTATATCCTCGGCTTGCCCACACAGCCAACTCCACCCCTTCCCCAATTTTCGACCCTCCAGTCTTGGTGCCCCATTTCTTCCCCCACGTCATCTGCTAAGGCTGGAGGGCTGCTTGAAGAGGAGACAGCTTCTGCCTCTCCCTGACCCTTGGCCTGAGTCCTTCCCCTCTCTTCAGTGGGCCATGGACTTGGAGGCCTCCCAGAGGGCGGTGGACCCATCCATCGCATTGGCCTCACTTGATATCCCTCTGTCCATGCCCTACCTTCAGGCACTGTTGGGAGGGGTGCATCGGCCTCCACTAGCCCTGCAAGATTTGAAAGTCCTGCCATACCCTGCTCTGGTCAGGGAAGTGCCCCGGCCCTGCCTCTCTCCTGGAGCTCAGAGTCTAGTAAGACTGATCCTGTCAAGTCCTGTATCTTAACACCGCTGTCTGCTTATTCTTTACAGCTTAATAAATTTCAGATGAAAAGTCAGCTGAGTCGATTCATAGCTGAAGACCCCCAAGACCTTTCTCTTAGAATAGAGGAAGCCATAAGGATGAGCATGGAGGCGTTCCGCTTGTGGGCGGTGTCCGCTGGCTACGGTCAGGCCTGTGATCTGTACAGGTATGGCTCAAAAAGTGTGTGAACAGAGAGTGAGCTTGAGTTTTCATAATGCGGCATGTGGTCTGGTGTCTCCCTCCTATAGACCTCAGCACTAAAGTTGTGCAGTAAAATTTCACTTTCCATCGGGATTGCCAGATATTAAGTTGGGTGAAGATCCTGTGGTTTTAAGGCCTCCATGACAGGGAAGAAATCTTCTTGCCCTTATTGTGGGGTGTAGTGCTGTTGTGGTTGATTTACCCTATTCATCTTCACCTACCTTTTGTCATAGGTGGAAATCGGTCTCTGTACTTCAGTAGACAGCAGAGGAAAGAGTTAGGATAAGCGTATAGCAGCAACTTGCTGGGAAGGGAGCTGTAGCTGCCCCACGTGATCAAGTGCATTGAAGGCCACATCTAATAAGATCAATAGGTCTGTTTACTTGAATTAATCTCTAAGGCAATATTGATGAGAGAGACCACAAAAACCAATCAGGGAAGTAACCAAAGCAGAAGTTGGTCTGACGAGGATCAGACAGTAATGATGTTGTTCCTGAAATGATAGGACAGTCTTCTTTTCTGAAACATTCCCTGAATGAAGGAGATTGGAACAGAGGCAGTGTCTGTGGTATCAACTTCATTAACTGAGCTTCCCTTAGCAGGGGCTGTATTTGATTTGATGGCTCCCATATATCCAAGTACTACTCTTGTATCGGTGAAACCGATTGGAGTAATTAAACAACTGGGATTCTGTGTTCAAACCAGCAACCAAATTAAACCAAAACTGAGTGGTATATTTTTCCTATGTATGTAACTGGATCATATATATGTTTTTAAAAACCTCTTTGCAGAATTTGTGTAATTCTCCAAATTCGGCTCGCGTTGTATGTTCTGATAATGGGATTTTGGCTTCTGTGTGGGCGTAAGCAAAGCACGTTGGACAATTAGTTAACGTCATTTTGTTCTGTGATTTTGCCCCCCCCCCAAAAAAATAAAAAATTACAGGGATCTCTATCCTATGCTAGTGAAGATGGTCTCATCCTTGTCCCACTTGGTCAGCCGTTTTCAGGAGAAGAAGTCTACCTTTGAGCTTTCTGTCCAGCGAGCCACAGCCATGGTGACTCTACTTACCCAAGTTACACAGACTGCAGGCTGCAGAGCAGAGCTCCAGGCCCAGCTTAGCAGGTATGGCCATCTTCGTATGTCACCCTTATTTATTTTTTCAAAAGCACATTTACCAATGTTGTACAGCACCTCTTTCAAAATTCACAAGTAGCATTTTAAGATGGGTTCTCATGGCTTCACTAACAGCGCAATCCTATTCTTTATGCACACTGGCGCTGGGCCTCGGCATCGAGTGTCGCAAACATGCTGGAAAGCACGTTTGCGACTACTTGGGAGGAGGTGGCACTGGCTTCAAGGCCTGTCGCCAGCGACTTAGCTGGTGCAGATCTGAGTAGCCCCCATTGAGCAGGTCTGGGGTTCAACATGGGGTTAGAAGACAACTGTCCTCTTATCCCGAGGAGACCTCCAGCCTGCTCAATCCCAGTGCTGGATACAGCGATACTAGGATGAATACCATTCACAAGACTTAGGTTCTGCCAAGAGGTAAATCAAGAGAAATGTGAGCTTGTGGATGCAACCATATTTACCTTTTTCTTTGCCTTAGAGAGAGATTTAATTGTGAACCTGAACTGCGGCAATATTCTGTTCAGGAATCTAGGGCGCCATCACGTGTCAGCTCTTTGTAATAATGCCTGATAAAAACCAGGGCTTTGCTGGAATTCTGCGAGAAGTTAAGGGAGTGCTTCCTTGCAGAGAGAGAAGCAGTTAGTGAATTTGCCTTCTGTGAAATACAGTTGGAGGAATTCCTTGAGTATTCCTCTCAGCTGGAACTCCGCTGCAGAATTCTTATCATCTGCCTTGGGAAAGTGGCACTTTATGTGAAGAAATGGGTTTAAAATGACAGGGCAAGCCAACCCTCTGCGCAAGAATTGCAGAGCAAGGTGAAATGGGTAGTCTTTACAGAGCAACTTCCCTTAATTTTTTATAAAATACCACTTGGAATAACTGCATTCCTGCAGGTCTCTTAATTGCAGTGTGGGATTATAAGCTTTTGAAACGCAAAGGCTTTTTGCTTGTTGACAATGTTATAAAAGTCCCCAGGATTTTATTTTTTTTGAGAAACAAAGTAAAGGTAACGTGCCCAGTTCCTTTGTGCTTAAAAATTAGTGTAGTTTTAAGACAAAAAGGAAGCGAACATAAGAAGAGCCCTGCTGGATCAGGCCAAAGGCCCATCTAGTCTAGCTTCCTGTATCACACAGTGGCCCCACCAGATGCCTCAGGGAGCACACAGCCAACAAGATAACCTGTTTCCTGCTGCCACTCCCCTGCAATGGTAGAAAGCAAAAATGCCTACATAATCTGTTTCATTTGCATTTAAATACTTCTTAAAAGGAAAAATGATGAGGATGGTTTTAAAATGTGATACCATATTTCTTCGATTCTAAGACGCATATTTTTTCCCAATTAAGCGTTTCAAAAAATTGGGTGCGTCTTAGAATCGAGGGTCTCAAAAAAGCACCCCCAAATGCCATCTTCTTACTTACTGGGGCTTGGGGGAGCTTCAGGGAGACCTGCGTGACCCTCTGCAGGCCTCTCCGATCTCAGTTGGACCGGAAATGGTTTTTGCGAAAACTGGAAATGGCCGAAAATCACAGTTTTTCGCCGATCTGGATCGGGGAGGCCTGCAGAGGGTCGTGCAGGCATCCCAGAAGCTCCCCAAAGCCCAGGTAACGAAGGAAATGGCACTTTCTGGCAGGGCCGTCAACTGCATCGTCATCTGGACATGCTGGGGAGAGTTGGTGCTGAGCGGGTAGATTCAATGAAGGGAGGTGAGTCTTACAATCAATGGATTTTTTTCCCCTTGCTGGTGGTACTGAAAGTAAAGGTGCGCCTTAGAATCGATGGCGCCTTAGACTTGCTCGTATCTTTAAAGGCATGGGTAGCACAATGCAGGAAGGGTGACTCCTTTGACTAGCCCAGGGGTTCTCAACCAGTGGTACCAGTACCATCAGTGATACTTCGGCTGACTGTTTGTGGAACTTGGACCACCAGAACCCTGCTCTGACGCAGTGCTTTCAGTGGCACATTTTCACTCCTGAAAGTCTCCTGCCTTTGGCCGAGCCTCTTGAGAACGCTGAGAACCCCCCCCCCCCCCGCCCAGAGTCTCGTACTTGAGTTTTCTGGCTTCCAAAAAACCTGAAAACCCAGAAGTAACTGGCGATGATGTCATCACCAGTCACTTCCAATGGTATGCAGCAGGACAGTGGCACCAGAGGTGGTACTCAGCTGGGAAGGGGTTGAGAAACCCTGGACTAGCCTTTTCCTGGACTAGCCTTTTTGTTTGCTATTGGAAGCTTTTGAAAGAGTTCAGCACTACAGGGCCAAATGTGCCAGGACACCTTGAAGGCAAATGCTCCTATCATATAACCAAAGTTAACACTGACATTTTGGCTGCAACCATACACACAGCAGAACCAGAGGCAGGCCGACTTCAAACAGAAGCACTCTTCTTTGGCCAAGCAAGTGTTGCAGTAGGCACTTTGGGTGCCTCTGGCTGCATGTGAGGTTCTCCCCTGGGCAACACCACTGCTTTGTATGCTTGCTGCCTTGCCAGTTTGTTGCAACAAGCACTTTCCTAGGACTGCGGCCTGCTTCATCTCATGTGGGACACAAGTGAAGAAGGTTTTTCGTGATCTGTTACTCACAACTTGTTTGCAAAACTGTATCAAGGCATGCAAATGAGGCAGTTGGAATACAGAGTTCCTTTTGTACTTCTGCACTTGTTCACACGACAGCTGCCTGGTGAGGGGGAATCATCACATGATAGGGTGATCCATGATTATTTATTTTATTGCAAATTATTTATACAGTATACCAGAGGTTCCCAAACTGGGTGTCGCGATGCCCCAGCCCAACGGGAACCAGCTGCTACCCCCTTCAGGGGAGTGGCGATGTCGCGATGCTGGCAACAGCACTTCCGGGATTGTGCTAAAGGAAAAAGGGAGATTTCTGCTTACCTGGGGGTTGTGCTGGCCCTCTGGAGGGTGTGGTTTCCTCTGTGGGCCTCCCTGCGCCTCATAATGGCTCTCTGACGCAATCGTAACCAAATTAGGAACAGATCCATCTGGCTTGCAGTGTTGTGACAAGATCACAACGTTGGCATAGACCCTTTAATTTGTTTTTCATCTTTTTATACCTCCTTTCCTCCAAGGAGCTCAGGGTGATGTTCATAGTTCCTTCCATTCTTTTGTCCTCACAACATCACTGCAAGGTAAGTTAGGCTGAGAGATGGTGACTGGCCCAAGGTCACCCAGGAGGCTTCATGGCTAATTGGGAATTTGAACCTGGATCTTCCAGGTCTGAGATCAACTCCAGAATCAGTACACCATCCTGACACTCTGTCTCTTTCAGTCCACATTCTCGGTAAACATGTTTTGTCACACTGACTGCCCTTTAATGAGAGAGCCTTGCTTTTTATGTCTTTCTATTTGGCTCCTTTATTGTTGCGTCCCTTCTATTTCTGTTCCTCTCCTCCCTCCACATCCCTCCCCCCCCTACAGGCTGAGTGGGAGGAAATAGCTTGTCTTTCTAGAAGTTACTAATGGTATTCCCCAGGGATTCAATATTGAGTCCAGTGAATGTCAGTATTTATTTCTGCTTGGAAAGACAGCTAGACAGTGAGTTTGATTGAACACACACTCATTTAGGTGGGTGTTAAATACCCTGCTCACTGAAGAGCTGTAGACTGGTGCCTTGAAACTTGAGTGATTGGGGCAGGTGTAGGAGCACATTGACATAAAGCAAATAGGAATGGATAGATTGCAGGGCAGACGAGATAAAGTACCACTCTAATGCACTTTACCGCATTGGTAAAGGATGAACACTTACATTTTGTGGGTCCAGCAACAAAGAAAAATGCTGCAGGTATAATTGAGAGTAATACCCACTGAGGATTTGATTGTCTGAAAGAGAACTTTTGCATCACCTGAAACATAATGCCATGTAGGTCAAATTCCTGCCTGAGTTAACCCTATTCTTTCAAGCAATGGCTAAAGAACTTCACTGTAGGATTACGTCCTATTATTATTAATTGAGGAGGTTATGAAGGCACGTGTGATGTTTGTCAGGTCTTTCAGGTGGCATACGACATAGTTTTGCTTTGAAGGTAATACTGGAAATGCTGGGGAAAGCCCTTGGTTTACTTTCCCGTCCATGGGATATTTGAACCAGTGGGGTGTCCCATCTTGAGAAGCACTAGGCAAGATCAGGCAGATCGACTTGCAATGACCTGGGGTGAAGGGACTCTAATCTTGAAAGTTTCTGCTTGCATCAGGCCACTGATTTTCAGCCAGTATCCAACGGCACATTGGTGTGCCGTGCATGGTCCACAGGTGTGCCGCAGGAGTTGGAGGAGGGTAATTTATTAGTAGGGCCATTGGGGGATGTGATCCTCCCACCAGCAGCGCAGTGTGCCTTGTCAATTGTCAAAAAACTGATGGTGTGCCTTGACAATTTTAGCGCCTTGTCAGTGTGTTGTGAGATGAAAAAGGTTGAAAATTGCTGCATCAGACACTGTGTGTGCATGTGAATTCCTACACACCTAGATGGCCTGTTATCCTTCCCTTCTCTCCTTCTTTTATTCTCTTGATTTCTTTTGCTTTGCTTTCCTATTTATTTGAAGTAAGGAAGCTCCTACTTTCATCCAGAAGTGGAGTTTCTGGCTTTAACTTTGTACTTTTCCAATTGCTGGTTTAATAAGCTTGGGACAAGTGACTGATACAACTTGTTAGCCAAACCATCCATTATTAAGGGCACGTATGACATTCCAATGGTGAAAGTTTACATTCCCTCTTCATGATTTCACTTTTTCTCTTATCCTGTAGGAGTGACCCAGAAGATGGTGATCAAATCCCACCTCCACCAGTCACCTGGAGTCAGGTGTCAGGTTTCAGACCTCTAGTTGAAACCGAATTGAAGAGATGCCTCAACGAGATATCTCAGAAGGATACTTGGCAGGCACTGCAACCCCTTACAACGGCTTATGTCATCTACATGGGGGTTTATTTCAGTAACTGCAGTCAACAGGTGAGGCTTGTGGAAACAAAGCAGCCTCTCCTGCAGGTGGTTTTTGGCTTGCTGGGTGGATGCCGATGTCATCCTTCCTGTTCATTTAGCAATTTTAGACGTCATCCTATGACACCACAGCCATACATCAGGGATTTATCAGCATCCTTCATTGGGATGATTCTGTGGGCAAGATCAGCACGGATCGAGGATCAGCTCCTGGGAGCACCCTGGGACAACTGACATAGGCAGCCTCCCACAATGCATCTTTTCTCATGCATCTGCGAATGAAAGAGGTTGAGTGCGAGAGGTTTATCAGAACTGACCCTCCGTTTTTAGCCCCTGTCATCGTCGAGACAATCTTCTGGACATTATTTGAAGCAATTGGTCAAGAAAAGAAAATGGTCCCATTATTGTTCACATTTGGAATGTTTTAGTTACTTGTGGTCTGGTCTTAGAGCAAGAGTAGTACTGTGTGCATTTATTCCATTCTGTGCTTTGGCTGCTGTTTTTACATCATCGAGGGAGGGAGAATACCTATGTGGCAGGAAGTGCCCTTGCCAATGATCTGCAGAACACGAAAAGAAGAGATCTTCTAGTCAGCATATTTTGACACTCTTGACCTGCTATTGATCTTGTGTTAAAGAAGCAGCCATTAAACGGCGATTACCTTGCAAGAAGCGGAGTTATTGGACGAGGGAGGAAATCAAGAAGACTCCCTGTTCGGCTTCGGCAGAGACTGCATCATTTGGTTGTCCTGCTTGAAGTGTTAAGGCAGTTCCGTTTGCTCTTGCATCGTAGGTTTGGTCTTTATCAGGCAGCACATCTTGTATTTAAGTGCTTCAGTGAAACAACTGTAGGCAAACGTGTTCAGAGAGTTTGTCCATGTACAATAACGTACCATCTTAGAGTTTCTTAGGAAGCAAAATCATTATCTGTAGTGGCCCGAGGGCAAGCCTATTAATAGGTCTGGCTCTTGCTGGGCTCAAGTGCTTGACTTCATTGACCAACCTTCAGAAAACCCCTCTTTCCTTCTTCACAGCCATCCGTAAACCCCGTTGACTGTTTAGAGCAAGTGGAGCATCTGACATCTGATTTGCTGTTGCCTCTTCTCAGCCAGCCAGCTATGCAGGTGCTATGGGAGAGGCTCAGGTAAGCCTATTCCCAGAGATGGTGCTGTGTTATGCTAGTCTCTTGTCCCTCTCCTCCATTTTGGCTGCAAGCCACTTCTCTCATTGTGCCACTAACGTTCTCTCCTCTGAGCCTCCAACAGCCTTTTCATCCTGCTCCTGTTTGGCTTCCAGCCCTTTTATCTCCATCTCTGGGCATTTAATTTCCAGCTGGTGTTTAGAGGTCAGCAGGCCTTCCCGCTGCCACTGTAGGCACCTAACCCCAGCAAGGCGGTTCCCTCTGGATTACTGGGTTTGCTCATTATGGGAGCTGGAGTTGCGTTCTTCTGAACTCAGACTCCAGGAGGTGCTGGACTGTCTAGGGCAGTTTTCTCACTTCTCAAGGACATGCACGGAGTGCACCGCTATCTATGTATCCTCACTATCCTGTTGACTCAGAGAGACAGAAATAAATAAATAAGACTTTATATTTGCCTTTTAAACCCAGCCTGTTGCATGCCAAACTGTGCCTTCCCTCAGAAGGAGAAAAGCCAAAAATTCCTCATACGCTCAACCTGCCACTATTTCGTTCAGAGTGCTTTTGCCAGGGAGTAAAATCCTTTGCATCCACTGCTAAACACCATTGTGATGGTGAGGGGCCTTTTCTCCCAGCACCCTCCTTTCTCCCTCCAACTCACCCTTGTTTTGTTATAAAAAGGTAGTAATCACTGCCAACACCAACTTTAAAATAGACTGGGGCTCCCTCCCAGATGTATAATGGGAGCCCCAGACTTCCGGGGGATCCCCAGAGGCAGTAACTTAGGTCGAGCAGTCATGGGAGCAAGGCAAATGTGGAAGAGACTAAGCAGGATAAAGATCAAAATAGGAGGAAAGTTTATTGAAACAGGCATATCAAACAAAAAGGGGTAGGAGGTGGTTACAGAACAGGTAGCTGCGAAAAGAGGTGATGAAGAGCCTAGACACCGTTCTTACATTAGGTAGCAAGCATCAAAATATACAGAGAACTCAGTGCGACTGATACAGAGCAAGCCTCTGCAGATTTTCTCAGAAGTAAGTCCCACTGATTTCAGTGAGATTTACTCCTTAGTAAGTGTGGATAGGATTGCAGCCTTACTCTGGGTTATGGTTCCATCTGCCATGGCACCTCTCTCTGAAAGATGGGCTTGATCCCAACACTAGTAGTCAGCAGCTGGGCCAAGAATCAAGAGCATCATTGGAAAGCCCAGAGTAGGGGCACATATACACAGTATGCACAAGTGCTAGGTTCTGGTCTCTAGTTTACCATGCCACTGCCATAGAGGCAACAGTTCAGCTGAGTTTCTCATGGGGAACCACTGGTCCCTTTCCTCATTCCTGGAGGGTGTAGGGAGGTTCAGTATATATGAACCCAATGCAGAGGGATGGTGGCTCAGTGGGGCTCCTCATTGCCTGGGATAAAATGATGAACGCCCAAGAACGCCCTTAAAATGATGAACGCCCAAGAAGGTGCCTTAACCCAAGTCATTTTGCCAGTTTAAGCTGCCTTTATATGGGTACATCTGCCCAGTATTGTTCCCTGGGACTGCAGAACCAAGGGGGAAGACCCTTTGCTGTTAGAGGTTGAGCAAAGTGTGTTGGAAGGTAGATATGAGCAGTTTGAAAGGTACCCAAGCCATTTAGGGCTTTAAAGGTGAGAACTTTAGATTGGCTTGAAAACAAATAGGTAACCAGTTGAAGTTTCTGAGAGCTCTTCAAGGGCAGTCCCATGTACAGCATGTTATTGTAGTCTAATCTGGAGATGGCCGGGGTACAGATTAACAGTAATGACCTTTCCAGGAATGAGTGCAGTTAATGCACCAGGTAAAATTGGTAAAAGTTAGGCTGCAATCCTATGCATGCATACCTGAGAGTATGTCCCATTGAACTCAGTGGGGCTTACTTCTGAGTAGACATACATAGGCTTGCACTGTTAATCATGTATGCTACTTGGGGCTCCAGCAGAAGCCCTGGATCAAGGAGCATCCCCAGACTGCAAACATTTCAAGAGCAGTGCAACCCTGCCCAGAACAGATTGAAAACCTGTCCATCAGAACAGATGTGAAAACCTGTATATATCTCATCAGAACAGATGTGAAAACCTGTGTGTGTGTGTGTGTGTGTGTGTGTGTGTGTGTATATACACAGTGATGCCTCACAAGACGAATGCCTCGCGCAACGAAAAACTCGCAAGACGAAAGTGTTTTGCGAGTTTTTTGGTGACTCGCAAGACAAATTTAAATTTCGTCTTGCGAGGCATCACTGTCCCCTCCCCTGCGCCGGATGCCTCCAGTCACCTTCCTCTCTACCACTAGTTTAGGTGGCCTGTGTATGTGCAAGCAAGACTGCTGCAAAGCCGCCGCAGGACCCGCTGCAACGCCAAACAGCCACGAGCTCCTCCTGTTCAGTCACGCAGGAACAGCCAAAGCCTCCGTACGATCTCCCCAAACAACACGCTGCAGTCACAAGCCCCGTGTGTGTGTGTGTGTGTGTGTGTGTGTGTGTGTGTGTGTGCGTGTGTGTGTGTGTGTGTGAAACCAAAGTGTACTTCAGCAAAGTCTCTGCACTATTGGGCTCACTCAGGCTGTGACTCCCCGCAGCCTGTACACGCCTCCTCTCTCGCTTCCTCCTCTTTTCCTCCGCGCCCGAGCAAAAGCCAGGAATAGAAAAGAGGAAAATGGGCGGGCAGCAGCTTTGCATTCACCAAGCCGCGAGGTCTGTGAGGAAGAGAGGACGGCGGAAGTCCTCGGCGGCGAGCCTTGGGTTCTTTGGCAACCGCCAGCCCAGCATTACAACAACCGCAGGGATGCTGTAGCGAGTCCTTTGACGATCTCAGCAGCAGAGATCGGCAGCAGAGATCTCAGCAGCAGAGATCTGCTGCTGGCTCGCAGCAGAGCGGCTCTGTGCCGCGATCAGCTTGCAGCCACGCTGAGAAGCCGAGCTGTGGCTGGAGCGTCCGGCACGGCAGGGGGGGTGACTCGCAAGACAAAATTATTCACAAGACGACACGAGTCACGGAACGAATTAATTTCGTCTTGCGAGGTACCACTGTGTGTGTGTGTGTGTGTGTGTGTGTGTGTATATATATATATATAATATATGTACATATACCGACTTTCTTGGTCATTGGATTTCTACTTTGACTTTAATTCAAGGCGGTTTACAACAGGCAGGCATTCTAAACCAAATGGTTTTTACAATGCAATGAATGTCCTAATCTTTCGTAGGACGCTTTTTTCCAAGTGTTTCCTTTCACGGTCTGGCCTCTTTGCTGGCATTCACCTCCCACGTGTTGACTGACAGGCAACTCCCTCTCACGGAGCGCCGGCTGCAGCTTTCTCTCTCACAGAGGGCTTTTTGCAGCTTTGTCAGCAGCGACGGAGTCTCGAACTGCCGTCCTTGATCTTCAGGCATGTAAGACTGCAGCTCTCCCGACTGAGCCAGACCTCCTGCCCGGTAGCAACGGTTGCTTTTCTGCTCTGCACTGGAGAAGAAGGGTTTGCTTTCAGAACTATATATAGCAGGACCTCTGGCCCCATCCAAGTGGTGATGATCCACCTATTTCAGCTCAGTCCGGGAGTGCCTGTAAGTGGTCTATGCAGTGAAAGTGCAAGCTTACTCAGATAAAAACATAACCCAGAAATTACAGAGTTAAAAACAACATTCTTTGGGTGAATGTTGACATAACCCAGAAATTGTTTGAAAGACTTGACATGAACTAAGTGCCATTATTGTGGAGTTAAAATAGGCATGCATCAATTGAGGACCCATCAGTACTGGCAAAACATGAAAGTTTACTTTCATTGCTGCATTTAAGTGCAAGATATTTAGCTGATTTGGCACGGCGTCCTGTATGGATTTTTCTTTGTTGTTACTTTGTTGTCAGTAAAAGTTTTCTCTTTCGTTCTCTTTCCACCCAGGCCATGCTCTGCTCTTTGCAATCCTTTATCCTGTTCCCCAGTACCAGAGTCCCTGCCCAGCATTGCGTCATTGAGTTGCACTGGAGGCAAGCCCCCAATGAGCTTAGCAGGCTCAAAGTCACCTTTCCCCTTCCTTACTGCCCTCTTCGTTCTTGTCGATAGCATCACTCACGTCCACAAAGGGCTAGTTGGCCAGGTGAGTACTAGCATCCCAGTGGGCTGTTGGTGGTTTAGCACTTTTCTCTAGGGCAGTGCTTCTCAAACTGTGGGTCGGGACCCACTTGGTGGGTCCTGATTTCTGGTGGATCCCACAGAGCCCCCAATGAAAACGGTGATGGAAAGATCAGATAAGTAATTGCCTCAAATTGCCAAAAATCAGATACAGTAGCTGCTAATTGCAAGTAAAATAAAATATTACTTGTAAATAAATAAATAATTTCTTTCTAGATCGCCTTGTAAAGGTGGGTCCCGATAGAGTGTCATTTTAAAAAGTGGGTCCCAGTGCTAAAATGTTTGGAAACCTACTCTAGGGGGACATGCTCTACCTGTGCAGGAAGTGTCATTAGTAGTGCACTTCCTACGTTTCGGAATATCTTGTATTTGGGACACTGCGACAATGGCATTTATTCCAAAGCAGTGAGTCATAGAAATCCTGGGACAGACTAGTGCTTGTCAGGTAACCAGTTAAAACTAGGGGTGTGTAGGGTGAGCCCCATGAAAAACTAACAATTGAATGAATAGTTGCATACTATATTTCCCCAGGTTTGCGCACAGCCTTCTGAACTTGCTTTGTTTTTTTTTACAGTATGCCTCTGTTCTGGATGTGAAGGTTCTGCAAGACTATCTTCTCCACAGCTGGACCGCTGCCCCTCCTTCCCTGTTCCCCTCCTCTGTGTGGCTCCTGCGCCATGAATACCACCTGCAGTATTTTGTGCTTGCCCTGGCTCAGAAACTGGTAAGCCTTCTGCTTCAAGTGTCTGTGCTGACTTGCAGGGAGGAAGGGAAAGGGATATGAGAGTGGAAGATAAAGGATGAGGCTGGAACTTCTTAGATACTGAGGCCCACAGTGGGTTTCTCGAATTGATGGACAGGAAAACCAGTCAGCTTCCCCTTTAAACTAGCACTGAAGACTCTGTAGCTAATTAGTCACATGAACCTGCTGTCAATCACAATTTAGCTCAGTAGGAACACCTATATATCTGAGCTTCGTTTCTCCCGGAAACAGGATAGTTTTGGAGTACTTTGGTGCTCCCTCGCCTTTGATAATGCCTGCCAAAGATGAGGCGAAAAGTTGGGAGACAAAGTTTTTATGAGACCGCGGCCATCAAGCTGGGTCATTTTAGCAGAAATGCCAGTTTCTTGAATTCCTTTCTCCATTTTTTCCTTTTGTAGCAAATGTACAAAACAAGCCAGAAAATGTTGTTGCTGCACGCAAGCAGTACATTGGAAACTCATTAATATGCAGAAACAGTCTAATTCTAGGTTTTTCTCAATGGCAGAAACAGACCCAGTTGCAAGGGGCTTTGGTTTTTTTTTTCTTTGTTGTTGTGTGCATCCACCATTCACAAGATGAAATTAGACGAAAAAAGGGGTGAGGTGACTTGCTGCATAAAAATCGGTCAAATTTTGACAAACCAGAGACTTTGTCTTGCCACGTTGCATACACAGAGTACAAAATTATATTGTGTGTGGCTGATTTAGGAGCTGTGTGGAAGTATATTAAGCAAGTGGGGATAAGTGTTGAGGATGTCTGCATTATGAGTAAAAAGCTCCCCTGCAGCAAGTTGGCATCACGTAGCTTGTTTTATTCGTGGCCTTGTCCCGTAGTGTCCTCTCCACGTCACTACAGCTGTGTCAGTAGAAATGACTGCAATGATTTTATGTGTTGGATTTTTGTCTTCTGTGCAGGCAGTTACTTGTCCAGATTACAGCCAGCATGCTTCACTCTATCACTGTGTTGCCATGGTATTGCTAAGCCGTTTGTTGCCAGGCAGCGAGCACCTGGCTCATGAGCTCCTATTGGGCCTTGCCTTTAATCCAAAACTGATTCCGTAAGTTTTACTTTCTCCAAACGCCTCCCCCCCCACCGTCTGTTGCTCCCCTTGAAAACTCTGTTCCTTTTCTATAGCTTGTGAAACGAGGAAACCATTTGGGAAAGAGGAAAAAACAGCATTATAGAAGAGTTTTAGTTGGAGAAACCTAAGAAGAAGTAGGCCCTGTTTTACAACCTTGGTCTCCCTGCGAAATGGGTTCTGCTGTTGACATAAATGAGTGCCCAATTGTATCCCAACTATCCAGCACTGATGCAGCTGTGCCAACGGGGCATGCACTGCATCCTTCAGGGTGGGGTGGAGGGGTCAGTCACGGAGGCCTCCTCAAAGTAAGGGAACAAATTTTCCCTTACCTCAGGGCTGCATTGTGACTGTGTCGGTGCTGGAAAGTTGGATAGGATTGGACCTGAGGCAAAGTTCTGCTGTCACTCTTCAGTGCTTTGATGAACAAATGCTGCTCTTCTGCACCATCTGAGGGTTGTGTTTAATTTTCTATCATCTTGATTGCATTTCTGTTAGTACTATATAGCCACATCTAGCATTTATAAAGTGGTGAAGTTGAAAGACGGTGATGTGCCCACGGCCATACTGTGAACATAAGGGCTAAGAAGTGATTTAAACTCGCTGATTCCAAATCCAGGATTTCCTCCACTGCTCTGAGCCCTAGATGAGTTCTAGAAGGTCACAGATGAATTGGGCCTGGAAAAAGGGAGCTAGGCTTTCCACATTCCTTTCAAGATTACATAGCTGCTTTGTAGCATTTCCCCAATCAGATCCATGTGGAATTTCAAATGTTTGCATTTTCCCACATTCATGTCCTGTCCCAGCAGTATTGTGAGTATGTGCAGTTTGATAAATCATTCCAGCTGGTACTTGGTGGGTTCCACATTTGTTGAATAGAGTTGATAGAAATCAGCAGGATCACTCAACCTCATAATTACTACATTTGGAATACAGATTTGCCTACCTCATAATGCTTGGATATGAATGGAATATTTCTTCCCTTGATGCATCTTCAGATTGGAATTTAAAACTGCGTCCTGCACATGCACAGAGCAAGCTTTGTAATTTAAATATAAGTTTGCCCGTTGCTAGATAAATCCTCAAGACATTCACTTGCTGAATGTGACGGCTGCTACCTCAGATGACTTTAGAAAAGATAAGACAAACGTGTGGAGAAGTCTTTTTTAATAGCTGTAAACTGTAGTAACCAAGTCAGAACTAAGCATATGTGCTCCCAAGAGAAGATGTTTAAGGCTTCAGGCATCTATGGGCAAAACCTCTGGGATAAAGGAGCTCTGCAGTTCCGGAGCTTATCTGACCATGCGCTGGGATACTCTGCAACTCAATCAGCCTGTAACTTTTGCAAGGACTTTTGATCAGTACTCTGTTAGTTCTTTCTCCAGCTAATATTTTCTTGACCTTTTCAGCTTAAGGTGAGGCCATAAAAAGCTTTCCTCCAAGAAGTTTCAGGATGTTAAATGCAAATTTGCAAAACTACACAGCTCCTGCCCTGAAGGCTCTGAAGCTTACTGGCCTTTGCCCATAATTATCTAGACCTCAAAAATCTTCCTTTGCGGGTATTTACATAGCTCTGCCTGAACTGCAGTTAGTATGCAGGACTTGAGCAAAAAGTAGATGAAACTGTTAAAGGGAACATGATACAGTGCAGTGAGCATTATGAATCAGTTGGGGAGGGGGGTGATTTGGTTGTTGTTGTCAGTGTGCTAGTAATTGGTGACCCATTTCCTGTTTAAGCTGAGGTGAGTTTGCCCGTTGCTAGATAAATCCTCAAGACGTTCATGTGCTGAATGCGATGGCTGCTACTTTAGAAAAGATAAGACAAACGTGTGGAGAAGTCTTTTAATAGCTGTAAGCTGTAGTAACCAAGTAGAGCCTCCATGTTTAACAGCAGTACCTGACATTGGGGGCAAACCGGGGATAGCTATCTCTGTTTGTGAGCTTTCCAGACATATTTTCACATTGTCAGAGATTGAATGCTGGATTAGATGACTCTCTGGTTTACTCCAGCCAGGTAAGACTTGCGTTCTTATTGGTAGCCTATCTTTCCAGGACCATCCCTTGGTATCATGCTGCATTGTTATTTGTGAAAGAGAGAGATACAGTAATGTATTCTATTGGGGATCATTCTTGTGCTGTAAGAAATAGAGAAGATCTATTCGTTTCATGTTCCCTTTTTGGTAGATGTGAAATCCTCAACGTTTCGGTTTTGTTTTACAGGGAAGGCAAAGCAGGGGGCCCAGAAGCCGCTGATTTCTCCGACATCCTGCACCTGAGCTCCAGGGCAAAGCTGACCCAGCCAGGCTCAGCAGCTGCTGTTTCCCGGCTCCCAAGTCGCGGGGCGTTGCTGCAAGAAGCGTACGAGCATCTCCCCTTTATCCAGGCCTGCTACCTTTCTCATTTTGCCTACTTGGAGCCTGCTCTTGTTCGTTCCAGGAATTTTTACCGAGGACGGACTCACCTGGTCCCATCCATGCTTCTTCCTGAGGTCAGAGGACCCGTCCTGCCCTCTGACTGGCCTTTCCTTCCCCTTATCAGCCTCTATAACAAAGTGACTGGTGCAGAGACGCTGTGGGCTGTGCTGAGCTCCCTTCCTGTGGATCTGGCCAGCACTGTGACTCAGAGCCTGCAGTGGGTCCTCCTGCTGGAGACTTGGAGATCTGGAGTCCTTCAGGGCATCTCGGCTGCAGCCAAACTTGCAAGGCTTATGTGCGTCTTCCTCACGGGCAGCGACTTGTTCCTGGAAGGGCCTGTCCATTGCTACACAGCTGCTCTTCTCTCACTTTACTGCCGCTCCAAAATCCTGGACTCTTTGAACTTGGATGCGCCCCTTCCTGGCTTGGCTTCTTTCCATGACCTCTACATAAACCTCCTGGAACAGTTCGAAGGTGTCTCCTTTGGTGACCCCCTGTTTGGAGTCTTTGTGCTTCTTCCTCTGCAAAGGAGATTCAGTGTTCAGCTAAGGATGGCTGTATTTGGAGAGCATGTGAACACTTTGAGGGCCTTAGGAGTTCCACTCCAGCAGGTAGGTCTCACATGTGCTACTTGCACACAGTTTATTCAACCCCTGAAGTGTAGCCAGATGTGGGTTGCTGACTAAATAGAGAACCAAATTGAATTCTTGGTGGAACAAATCACACTGTGACGAGTTTGCTGCACTTCCCTGGCCATAGCCACTGAGCAGTCATCAGTGGGCATGTTTGAGGAGTTCTCTTGGGGAAGCAGAAAGCAGGTGAACTGGGAGGCACAAGGAGCAATATAGGAGAGACACCCCCCCCCCAGAAGACACTCTTGCAGTCCTGCCAGATCTCCCAGGCAAAGTATAGCTAATGGTAAGGAGCCAGCCAGGAATATAAGCTGGCAGAAGGATGGGCTTCTGGAGCCACTTTGGATTCCTGAATTGATCCACCCTAACCCAAGCCACTGTGGAGTTGGTGGTTGTCAGACCTGATCCCAGACAGACCCAAACTTCTGGCCCTGAGGAATCCCTAGGCTGTTCCCTGTCCTGGGTTCTTTCTCCCTCACTCTTCTAAATAAAAATGGACCCCATTAAGCTTTGTTTGTGTTCATACAAGCCTGGTATTTCAGGAAGGGAAGTGTGACTTTCTTGGCTTTGTTGCAGTTTCCTGTGCCTCTGGAGCAGTACCTTTTCCCCCCTGAGGACAACCTGAATCTCTTAAGGCAGTACTTCAAGACTCTGGTCACAGGTACCTTGCGGCAGAGCTGGTGCCCTGTACTTTATGTGGTTGCTGTGGCTCATGTGAACAGCTTCATTTTCTCCCAAGATAGCACCACACAGGTATGTGATGATCTTTGTGTACAACCTATTCTCTTCCACCAACCAGTTGCGTAATGTGCATGTACCCTTCCCTGTGGTGTTTGGAATGTCCTTTCACTGGTGGTGGTGGTGGTGGTGGTGGTGGTCTGGAAAGCAATGATGTTATTGAAGCTGGAAGGTTCTATATGAATTTCTTGCTAATTTCAGAGCCAATATGGACCTGCAGAGTAATCCTCACAATAATCTTCTTCAAAGGGCTCTTTTATATGTTATGAACACAATTTGCTGCATTGGTGCTCCTCCAGTAATTATATTTGCCTGTTGATTGTAGAAAAACACGTGGGTTAAATCTTAAGAGGTTCCTAGAAAGCAATTTTGTCAGTTTTACAAGAGGCCTTACAAGAGGCTACTGTGGTGAGGGTGAGGTGGAGTAGTTTGTTTGCCTGAGTTTCCTTCTGCTTGCACTGCTTTTGCAAGCAAGCAAGTAACCCAGTAAGGCTAAGCAACTTAAGACACATCAGATGTTTACCAATGGTATTATGATACTTGCAGTCAGTGCAAAGTGGGAATCCATGTGACATGTAGATCACCTGAAGGCAGTGGTGTAGCTAGCCACTGTAGTACCCGAGGCCCTTTTCCGTGTGCCGCCTGAGGAAGTGATGTCGCCACCAGAAGTGACGTCATACCCATCTATGCTTTTTTTAAATGGAGGCTTTTTTTAATGGAGCTGGAGGTGGAGGTGAAAAAGGTATGTGGCCACTCACTGCCCACTTCCTCTGCTGCCTTCTGGTCAAACCCCCCCCCCGCCTCAGCCCCCCTCCTGGTCACAACCCCCCAGCCCATTAACTACAAAGTGCTAATCTAGCACCGAACAGCTGATCGGCATTATGAAATTGCATAGTGCCGATCAGCTGTTCGGCACTAGATTAGTGTTTTTTTAAAACTTTTAACCCCACCCCCACCCCAGTTTTTAAACCCGCAGTGGCAGTGATGAAAATGGTTGTGTGGATTTCTGGCACTTCCCTGAGGCTTCTGTCACCACCTCTGGGTGCCAATCCAGAGGGGGGGGGGGTGACAGAAGCTGCGGGGGGGGGGGGTCAGGCTGTACCCACTATTGTACAGTCCAATTTCCAAAATGCCAAAAGGTCGAGCCCAGGAAGCCAGGAGTAGTTGGATACTGGTGTATTTAGATTGTTACTGCTAGTTCTGCCCACACCTGACTCCACATCTCAAGCATAAAAAGGTGACTATCTAGGAATAGATACTTCAGTCTTGTTAATTTAGTGTGGCACGTGATGACAAGGCACTTCTCCTGGGACTCTGTGCTTTTGCTATTACCACACAGCTATAAAGAAGTCTCATGTCTTCTGTATTTTGCTGCAGGAGATTGATGTTTCCAGAAAAAACCTACTACAGAAGACTTGGCTCTTAGCAGACGAGGTAGGCTGGCATTCTGTGTATCAGACTCTCATGATACCAGTCACATAATACGAGAAACGGAACCTTCCTTCACAGAAACAGAATGATCACAATACTCCCTGTTTTGAAGACAGGTTTACATAGTGTGTATATGTTTGGGCTCAGGAGCACTGATCCAGACCTTACTGCAAACATTTCTGCTGATTTATGTACTGCTTAAGCCAGCGGGTGGCGCAGTGGGTTAAACCGCTGAACCATGAGCTGTTGATCGAAAGGTCGGCAGTTCGAATCCGCGACAGGGTGAGCTCTTGTTGCTTGGCCAGCTCCTGCCAACCTAGCAGTTCCAAAGCATGTTAATGCGAGTAGATAAATAGGTACCGCTTGCGGGAAGGTAAACAGCGCTCCGTGTTCCAGCTGCATGCTATGCGCTGCGGCAAGGAGAGTCATGCTGGCCACATGACCATGGAGGCGTCTTCGGACAACGCTGGATCTTCGGCTTTGAAATGGAGATGAGCACCATACCCTAGAGTCGGACACGACTGGACTTAATTGTCAGGGGTTACCTTTACCTTTTTATGTACTGCTTGCATTGGCCAGGGGCAATACTGGTGCTTGTAGGCGAAATTACCAGCACTCAGTATTGCTGTTTTATGACAATACTGATAAGATGTGATTTTCCCACAACAAATGCTCCAGTTGGATGAACATCATGTGGCCTGGATGCAACAATTGAGTGCCCTCTCTACATTCCCTCTGCCCTCTCCCAGAAAACCCCATCTTAGTCTGCAAAAACCCATAGTCTTTGGGGTTCAAACTATATTGGCGAACGCTGGGAAAACTCTTCTGCATTTGGTTTTCTTTCAACCATACTCAATTTCTGCTACTTCTTTCAGGTGTTGAAGAAACATCTTCTCTACTTTAAATTGCCAAACAAAGATAGACCAGTGGGGTTTGACCTTTACGACCAGCTTCCTCCCATTCGACTGAACTACCTGCATGCGGTGACTCGGAAGGAGCACAAGGAAGGCACGATGTCAGTCTTAGACTGTTAGAGAAGAATCTCAGGAAATGACTGGAGAGGCAAGAGAAGCAGTGCGGAGGTAGTGGAAAAAGATGGGTCACCCCAGAGTGTTTTTCCTGAGCCATAGGAGCAAGGGATCTGTGTTGTGAACCTCTGCCTTGTCTAGCCTTTGTAGAACATGGGGATATTTTTCCATTTCCTGTCTCCAGCCAACTGATTTTTCTTGATGGGGAAAAAAAAAAGAAAGAAACATGTTGTGTATGTACTGAGATGGAACTCTGATGGAGTTTTTCTTTTTAATAAAAATTGATTCAGATGTAAAGAGTTAGTAAGATTTATTTGATATCTTGTGCTGAAAAATATGTATTAATGCTTGCTCCTACTACTTGGTTGTCATTATCTGAAATACTAGTCTGATTGGCAGCAGCAGGTTGAACGTCAATGACAGGGATAGAAATATCCAGGAAATAGGAAACTAACGCTCTGAAATTGTTCTTTGTGTAATGATTTGCAGAGTCTTACGTCCTGTAGCTGTACTGTGTCAGACATCTCAGGAAACCACGTTAGAAGTCTTTGCCGCTGCATGAAGCATCTTGCGTCTTTCCATTTGTCTCTATTAGCTGCTTTTTCTCCCTTTAGTTTTATAGCATTATATTTAATAAAGTTATGTTTCCAAGCATAGGACATTTGGCAGCTGCAACCACTCCCCATAAGGACAAGAAAATGAGTCTGTGGTGGGTTGCTTGAGAATGCACGCTGCAAGATATGAAATGTTCTAGATCTGAATGCGTGATCGGGGTGCCATCTTGGGTTCCTGCAGTCAGGGGAGAGAAATTATTTCCGTGGAGGGGAAAATTTACAGTAAGGTTCAACAGCCCAACCCTTTGATAAGTCGAGATTTAATTGGAAAAACCCATGTTGACTCTATGAATGAATGGCTTGATCATTATCTGGCTTGATTCGTGTTATCTGCTTGTGGTTTTCAGGGAGAACTCCTGCATCTCCCCTCATGGTGTAGTAGATGAGTCTTCCCTGTGAGCATAGGATAGGAAGCATAAAGTGGGCATGTGCAAGTCACTCTCACACCCTTTGTTCTCACTTCTGTGTATTGTCTGCATCTCTCCTAGGCCAGACATCTGTTTACGCAATCCATATTATCCAGCGCCCTTCAAATAACTAGGAATAGGCCCTCTAACTTGCTAGCAGCATGTTTTTTTGTGATTTTTTTTTAAACTAGTGAAATCATGTGCCAGTGAATTGTTTACTTTCTCCCATAAGAAAGGAGTGGTTCCCGTTGGCTTCTGTGGGAAAAAGAAAGGAACTGCAAGTCGTGACCAGTGTAGAGCCAGCTTCAGGTTTCCACAGTTCCTTGGTAAACTGCCTTCCATGCGCCTCTTCCCACCTGGGTGAGACCTGAGGGAGTCACTCTGTCTCTGCCGCCACCATGTGAAAGCTGTGGGCATGCAGGTGGCCTGAGGCCCAAAGAGGTCAGCAGTGGGACCCTTCTGAGGGCTTTGGACAGTTGCCCATACAAACCAGTTACAAGGGAAGGGTGGCAAGTTTTGCTTCAACCTCAGCAGTTTTTTTTTTACTGTAACCCTGTAAGCATCTCCCACTGAGCCATAACCAGAAGGTTAAAAGCACAGCGCCTATTTAACTATGTTGCTCACACTGTGTTGCTGTGACATCTCCTTTTCCATTCTCCTGCCAAGTCACGGATGGGTGGCTTTGCAGCAGAGACTGCAGCCCCCCCCCATAAGGGTGAGGCCAGATGAGACCTGGGAAGGAGTGATGTAAAGAGGCAATGTTGCCTACACTATTTCCTCTTATCTTACCCCCTTGACTGCACAGAGCCCTACCGTGGCTGCACAGGGCTGGCTCCAGAGCGCTCAGCGATGATGTCATTGCCAAGCTCTGGAGCACTGAGATGGAAGCCGCGCTGGGCTTATAAGGAACACTGGTTGCCTCTCCACTACCGGATCTCGTCATGCTGGAAATTGAGTCCCCACACCATGCTGGAAGGGTCAACATGAAACAAGAAGCACCAAATTGATGCTTGGATATATGACAGCAAGTCAGATCTGATCAGAGCATGTGCTTGTTTTCTGTATGTTAGTTTTTACATTCTTTTCTTACAGCAAATCAATCCTTCATAAACTCAAAGTACAAGAAGTAGCTGATATTGATTTTTTTCCTTCTCCTTTACGAAGATCTGTGAACTCTGTTATCAAACTTGTTTTTTCTCATAAATCCTTTCCAGTTTGGATTACCAAGAAAAATAAGTACCCAGCTAGTACATCTGTTCAGCTACGTAAGATAATTTTTTGCCTTCATATGTACTTTTTGTTCCAAACTTTTTCTAGACAAAATTTATTCAGCATGTTCCATGCTAGCACATTTCTGAGGAATAATGAAACTTGGAAATGAATATTACTATTTTGTGCTTTTTTTAAAGAGTTTGTTTTGTTTGGATAAAGCAGAGGGCTGAGGCCAGGAAAATTCTGCACAAATGGAGCAAAATGTTCTTTTCAACTGTATTCTGAGGTTTGATATTTTTTTTCATTTCAAGGAGACCTAGGAATCTGTATGGCCACAGTTAAGCCACCTAGAATCCATCTGGCTAGTGACAATCAGTTTATTTATTTTTAATTGATATTTTATTTTATAAGAACTAAGGGAAAATGCAAGGTACCAATACAGTAATTGAAACTAACACCACCATTTGCTGCATGGAGATATATATCCATAAAAGGGGGGGGATTGAAGATTAAAAATTTCAACTGGTATATTTTGATTGTATTTTATATTCTAAGTACAGTGGTTCCAATAAGAAATTGGAGATATAATATGATCAGTTGCCTCTCTCCCTTCTCTATACAGTACTAAATGTTTCAGCCTAATCGTAGGGTCTGTGTTCCATATGCATAACCTTCCCATCTTGCTCTTACACCTATATGCTAACTCTTGCAGTAAAAGACTAATAACAAGGTAAACCATCGGCTTTGGCCATACATCTATGACAATGTCCTTTGTGAATTCCTTTAAATATACCATTCGTCCTACCGGAAATAGTTATGGCTTTATTGTTAGGATATTCTGAGTTTGCATTATTGGGACTGGTCAATAAGAGTCCTGCTGGAGATGCAATGGTAATAATGCTGATTATCTACACGTGGGGGTAATGGCAGATTATCAAATAATATTAGAGACCTGGCAGCTCAGTCAGTAATTGGATATAGGCTACAGAAGTAGAGAGAGTCCACGCAAGACTGAAGTCAGCCCATCCCTGCCACGAGTTAATCCTTTGACTGATGTGAAAACTGCAACACAGATTTATGGGTGTTATTAAAGAAGGAATAATTGTTCAATTTAAAGCAGCAAGTGAAGTCATCCCTGGGGCAAAGATTACCTATGTTCCAGTATTTTCAGAAGTGGCACTTTATTCAAAGCATGTTAGAATGTTTTAATGTTAATTAGAATGTTTAATGTCAACAGAGAACTCGTACCCCCTACACCTTTTTAAACAATAGCTGGCAGTGTTCTATAGGAATATGTACTATCAAAATTTGACGCAAATCTTTTGAGTTGATAAACTGGTAAAAAGGAAAATGGTTCAAAGAAGGAAATAAAATAGGCTGAAGATCTTGGGGCTGAACTATGTGAACGCTCTCTGTTTACAAAGAGGAAATTAAACAATCAGTATCCACAGCTCTCAGAGTATCATACAAATCATATTTTAAGTATTGTACAAATCATAGTTTATACCTAGAAAACTAGCAAATGGGGTTCGAGAGGCAATAGACTTGTGCTGGAGATACAATGGTAATAATGCTGAGGATCTACAAATGTGGGGATGCCAAATTAACCATCAAATAATATTGTAGAGATGTACATTGGATAATCTATGCTAGTGATTCGGAATGTGCACGCTTGCTTAAGTACATAAGAAATGGTCTCACTGTCCAAATTTTGCACATTTAAACAAAAGTGGAAATCCAGTTGACTAAAAGCATGCCAGAATGTACTAAACAAAACTGTCTTATGCTGTCATACCCTGGTTACTGCCCTAGAGTACATTTGCATTGTCTGCTAGGAAGAAGCAACCTAAAATTCCCTGCTACCTGGGCAAAGAGGCACCTCTGAAGTGGTGGTGGTCTTGTATTTAGCAGGGGGGAGCAGCTGTCCCTATTCATTCCATCTGTCTTTTCTAGTGACTGTTTGCTGGTATCTCCCTTTTGTCTTTTTTGAGAATATGAGCCTTTTTGGGACAGGGAACCATCTTTTTATTCTGCTATGGAAATTGCTTTGTGAACGTTTTTGGCTAAAAAGCAATATACAGTATAAATATTTGGAAGCAGTAGCAGCCTCAGCTCGACACCAAGACTGAAACTCCGGGTCACTTTGGCGGCCATGATACAAAACATCCAAGAAAATGCTGCATTTCCACTAGGATTTCAGAAGTGAAGTTAGCTTCAGTATATAACCCAACCCTGCCAGATTTCAAAGGCTTACATTTCAGCATGTTTTCTTTTGGTAGATCACTAGAGGGTGCTGCTGAACAAAATATGTATACAAGTCCAGCGCTGTAGCTTCTTCTGAACTCCAGACGATTTTTGCAGCAACCTGCAGAGCAAATGGAAAACATGTTTAAGTGTTAAAATGTGTTGCTTTGTGTGTGTTCTTATCTGGTAAGTGGTGGTTATGAATCAGTCCAACACCTTGTCAGCAGAGAAAGTGTCTTTGGAAAGTGTGACGCTAGCCACAGAGCAAGATGGGCACAGAGTTGAGTGATTGGCACCCACCCCTTTGCTCCTTGCTGCACCTCAACTGGGTAAATTAGGAATGAATTAGGAACTGGTAGTTCTTTCTGCAGCCACCTAAAGCTAGAGAGCCCAGACAGATGGAGGAGGTCAGGTCTAGCTGGTCACTTTTCTCCCAAAATTTTGATGTAATGGCCAGGTACCATGGTATCTTCATAAGCCCATCCGCACATTTGTAAACATATGCATGCTTCGTTATTCGAGCTTCTAGAATTACTTTAGCACTAGATTGACCAAGGATTTGTTTTAACTGCTTGTATATTTCTGCCTCCATAACCCAGGTACTGAGGACAGAGCTGGGGCAAAGGAAATGTGTGGCTTTTCTTCCAAAAATAGAGCATATGGACATTCATGGCAAAAATAGTTAACCCTACTTGTTGTTGTAAATGTAAATCAGCTTCAGTCTTAGTTCTGGGCACTCTTCTGTTTGCTCATTGACTTGGGGCCAGGCCAGTCCAGCCATGAGCCTGACTGACGTGGCTGCTTTGAGCAGCGAAGCGGGAGTGGAGTGGTGAACTGACAAGGCATGCTCCACCTCTGCCTGCCACCCCCTCTAGCCCACCAAGCTGCTCTATGGATCAACTGTCTGATCCTCTTCTCACTCCCCGAGAGTGAGCAAGAAGAGGATGGGGACGGCGGCATCCCACCTCTTCCTCCAGTGCCATTGCTGTGAGTGATTGCTGTGAGTCTCACTCCCTTCTTGTGTGTCCAGCAAGAAGGCCTGGTGGGTGAGAACGGAGGTGGAGGCCTCCCACACCTCCTTTCTCTTGCCTACAGGTCTCTTGCTGCCTCCTCCCAGTCCTGTTGAAATAAACAGGTTGAGTGGAGCATGCTGGGAGCTCTTCCCGCATGTCTATTTCAAACAGGCCAGTGGGAGCAAGCAGGGGGAGGTGGTGACGGACAGAGGAATCCAAGGTAAGAGGAATCCAAGGTAAGAGGAGGAGGGAGGCACTGGGGGGGCTCCAGATCACTGCACTGCGCTCTACCTCAACACCCCCTCCTTGCCCACCCAGCTGCTTCCCTTAGCTGCCAGGTGGGTGAGGAGGGGGGTGATGAGGAAGAGCAACAGCAATGGTGGTTAGAAGGAGGTTTTGTTAAAAAGGGGGTGTTCAAACTTGTTTGGGCAGCGGATCTGCCCCAATTCAGTTGGAGTGGGGACTATGGGCCGCTCTTGCATCAACACAAATAAGAGGTGAGTGGTGATACTCAGTTTATATTCCTATATTTGCCAGGGATGTGGATCAAGTCTCTGACTCCAAGTCTCAAGTCAAGTCCCAAGGCCCGAGTCTTTGGTTGTGAGTCACGTCCCTATCTATTTAATGGGGGAAACAGGTTTAAACCTGAATAAAATTAGACTTGTCGTAAAAGGCTCCAAGTCTCAAGTCGAGTCTTTCGAGTCTTTTACAATCACCGAGTCAAGTCTGAGTCGAGTCATTGACACGACTTGAGTCCGCCTTGAGTCCGAGTCAATAGACTCAAGTCTACATCACTGATATTTGCAGCAAGTGGAAAGGCAGCAAGTGGGTGACTTTTGATTCCCATGCGTATAATAGTTCTGGTTAGGCACCCCAGTTAACAAAATTAACTGTCGTGATTGGGGATAGTTATCCTAACAATTGTAGGGGATCGGCCAACAAGGAGGTGTTGCTCTGAAGCTGGCATTTGGATTGGCTTCTTGAGATTCATCCTAGCACTGGCATGAAGAGTTACCATTACCAGAGTCAAATTCATTATAATATGGAGCAGTATTCCCAGGAGGTGTCCATAGCATGGGTACATGGAGTGGTCAAGGGAAGACCGGTGTTGCAGAACCATGGATATACTAGCAGCAGATTGCCAGTCAAATATTCAGGATGGGTGCTCACTGGACCAGTAGTTATGCAGGGCATTAATCAATGGGAAATCTGACCTAAGAACATAACATAAGAACATAAGAAGAGCCCTGCTGGATCAGGCCAAAAGCCCATCTAGTCCAGCTTCCTGTGTCACACAGTGGCCCCACCAGATGCCTCAGGGAGCACACGAGACAACAAGATACCTGTGTCCAGTCGCCACTCCCTTGCACCTGGCACAGAGAAAACCCACTTCTAAAAACCAGGAGGTTGCTTATGGCTTGTAACCTGTGATGGTCTTTTCCTCCATGAATCTGTCCAAACCCCTTTTAAAGGCATCTAGGCCAGGTGCCATCACCACATCCTGTGGCAAGGAGTTCCACAGATGAATCACACGCTGGGTAAAGAAATATTTTCTTTTGTCTGTTCTAACTCTCCCTCCACTCAATTTTAGTGTGTGTCCCCTGGTTCTGGTGTTGTGCGAGAGGGAAAAGAATTTCCCTCTATCCACTCTCTCCATCCCATGCATAATTTTATAAGTCTCAATCATGTCCCCCCTCAGGCGCCTTTTTTCTAGGCTGAAAAGCCCCAGACGCTGTAGCCTTTCCTCATAAGGGAGGTGCTCCAGCCCACGAATCATTCTGGTCGCTCTTTTCTGCACCTTTTCCAATTCAATTATATCCTTTTTGAGGTATGGTGACCAGAACTGGACACAATACTCCAGATGTGGCCTTACCATCGATTTGTACAAAGGCATAATGATATTGGCCGTTTTATTCTCAATCCCCTTTTTAATGATCCCGAGCATGGAATTGGCCTTCTTCACAGCCGCCGCACACTGGGTCGACACTTTCATCGACCTGTCCACCAGCACCCCAAGATCTCTCTCTTGATCCGTCACAGACAACTCAGAACCCATCAGCGTATATGTGAAATTTTGGTTTCTTGCCCCAATGTGCATCACTTTGCACTTACTTACATTGAAGCGCATCTGCCATTTTGCTGCCCATTCTCCCAGTTTGGAGAGATCCTTCTGGAGCTCTTCACAATCCCTGCTGGTCTTTACCACCCGGAAAAGTTTAGTGTCATCCGCAAACTTGGCCACCTCACTGCCTATCCCCAACTCCAGGTCATTTATGAATAAGTTGAAAAGCACCGGTCCCAAGACCGATCCTTGGGGCACACCGCTTTTCACCTCTCGCCATTGTGAAAATTGCCCATTGACTCCCACTCGCTGTTTCCTGGTCTTCAACCAGTTCCTAATCCACAAGAGGACCTGCCCTCTTATTCCCTGACTGTGGAGTTTTCTCAGGAGCCTTTCATGAGGGACCGTGTCAAACGCCTTCTGAAAATCCAGATATATAATATCCACGGGTTCGCTCGCATCCACATGCCTGTTGACCTTTTCAAAAAATTCTAACAGGTTTGTGAGGCAAGACTTCCCCTTGCAGAAGCCATGCTGACTCTCCCTCAGCAGAGCTTGTTCTTCTATGTATTTTAAGATTTTATCCTTAATGAGACTTTCCACCATCTTCCCTGGAACAGATGTTAGGCTGACCGGCCTGTAGTTTCCCGGGTCCCCCCTCCTTCCTTTTTTAAAGATTGGTGTGACATTAGCTATCCTCCAATCCTCTGGCACATTGGCCGTTTTAAGGGACAAGTTGCATATTTGGGTCAAGAGGTCAGCAACTTCATTCTTGAGTTCCTTCAGAACTCTTGGGTGGATGCCATCCGGGCCTGGTGATTTATTGATCTTTATTTTGTCAATTAAGTCTGAGACATCTTCTCTTTTAACCTCTATTTGACTTAATTCTTTAGTCAGGGGAGACCGTTCCGGCAGTGGTATTTGCCCGAGGTCTTCTGCCGTGAAGACAAATGCAAAGAACTCATTTAATTTCTCTGCAGTCTCCAAGTCCCCTTTTATCACCCCTTTCTCTCCCTCACCATCCAGCGGACCCACCGTTTCCCTGGCAGGTTTCCTGCTTCTAACATATTTGAAGAAGCTTTTATTATTATTCCCTTTTATGTTGCCTGCCATACGTTCCTCAAAGTCTTGCTTGGCCTCCCGTATCATCTTTTTACATTTCTTTTGCCACAGTTTGTGCTCCTGTTTATTTTCCTCATTAGGGCAAGACTTCCATTTACGGAAGGAAGCTTCCTTGCCTTTTATAGCCTCCTTAACTGTGCTTGTTAGCCATGCGGGCATCCTCCTGGACTTGGTCGAGCCCTTCCTCCTTTGTGGGATACACTCCCGCTGGGCCTCTATGACTGTTGTTTTAAACAGCCTCCATGCACTCTGGAGCGATTGGACTCTTTTTACCTTCCCTTTCAGCTTTTTCTTAACTAGTCTTCTCATTTTGGGGAAGTCTGCCCTTCGGAAGTCAAGGGTTTTCATGTCAGATTTGCTCGGCACTCTCCCTCCGACATGCATGGCGAAACGGATCGCAGCATGGTCACTGTTCCCCAACGGTTCGGTAACATTTACCTCCCTGACCAGATCTTGAGTGCCACACAATATCAAATCCAGAGTCACCTGTCCTCTGGTCGGTTCCGTGACAAGCTGCTCTAAGGCACAGTCATTTAACATATCTAGAAATCCAGTCTCTCTTTCATGACCTGAGCATGAATTGACCCAGTCGATGTGAGGATAATTGAAGTCCCCCATGACTACAACCCTGTCTCTCGTTGACACCTCCCTGATTTGCTTCCTCATTTCAAGATCCCCTTCAGGTTTTTGATCTGGAGGACGGTAGCATGCCCCTACTATTACATCACTCTTTGAGCCTGGTAATCTAACCCACAGTGATTCTACGGAGGAGTCAGAGCCCCCCTCCAGCTCTACTCTGGTGGATTTTACCCCCTCTTTGACATAGATGGCCACCCCACCTCCAACACGCCCCTCTCTGTCCCTCCTATAGAGTTTATATCCTGGAATTGCAGTATCCCACTGGTTCTCCGCATTCCACCAGGTTTCTGTTATACCTACTATGTCAATGTTTTCCCTAGCCACCAAACATTCCAGTTCTCCCATCTTTGCCCGTAGACTTCGGGCATTTGCATAAAAGCACTTATATACCTGGTCCCCCAAGAAGGGCTGCATGTTTGCCCCCTTATTCCTGCAGCCTTCTGTCTTGCTAGACTGGCTGTCATGTCCCATCACGCTACCACTCCCAATTCTTACTCTGTTATTACTTGACTGTTCCCCATCCTCTGCACCCTCATTCCCGAGGGATGAGGAGTCCCGAACCGGATGCCCCTCGGCTCCTGTCGGCTTTCCCCCAGGAGTCAGTTTAAAAGCTGCTCTGCCACCTTCTTAATGTTACACGCCAGCAGTCTGGTTCCGTTTTGGTTCAAGTGAAGCCCGTCCCTCTTGTACAGGCCTGGCTTGTCCCAAAACGTTCCCCAGTGCCTAACAAACTTAAACCCCTCCTCCTGACACCAGTGTCTCATCCACGCATTGAGACCCCTGAGCTCCGCCTGCCTAGCTGGCCCTGCGCGTGGAACAGGTAGCACTTCTGAGAATGCTACCTTTGGGGTCCTGGATTTGAGCTTCCTACCTAGCAACCTAAATTTGGCCTCCAGGACCGCCCGGCTACATTTCCCCACGTCGTTGGTGCCAACATGCACCACAACCGCTACCTCCTCCCCAGCACTCTCTACCAGCCTATCTAGACGAGAGGTGATGTCCGCAACCTTCGCACCAGGTAGGCAAGTCACCGTGCGGTCCTCACATCCGTCACAGACCCCCCTTTCTATGTTCCTGACTATAGAGTCACCCACTACAAGAAGCCCCCTTCCCCCCCTCCCCAGAGGAGTATCCATAGTGCGACTGGATACGGGCCCATCACCTGAAGAAGGGGTCCCCACTGGGGGATTGTTTCCCTCTTTTCCAGAGCAATGTCCTCCAGCCCTGAGACTCCCTTTCCTGGCAGCTGAGGCGCTGGCCAACTGAGGGTAGGACGATGCCTCCACGTCCCTAGAAGTCTCACCCTGGTACCTCTCTACCTGTCTCTGCTTCTCCAGGTCAGCAACCGTGGCTTCAAGGGAGCGAACCCGTTCCCTGAGAGCCTGGAGCTCTTTGCACCGAGCACACACCCATGACTTCTGCCCAAGAGGCAGATAGTCATACATGTGACACTCAGTGCAAAACACTGGATAGCCCCCACCCTTCTGCTGGCTGTCTGACTGCATAGCTTTTGAGTGTAAGTTATGGATTTATCAAAGTTTGGGTACCTTAATGTTGCTGGAGCTCTCCTCTATTCAAGGGACGTGCCGGGCAGTGTGTGGGGCCTGGCTTCCTCGCCCCGCTGCTGAACTCGCCCAGCTGCTTAACTCGCTGTGTCTTTTTTTTATCTTGCCACTTTGTCCCCGTGAGCCACTTCGTTCCCGTGAGGCCACTCGCTGCTCGTGAGGCCACTCGCTGCTCGAGTGACCTGGGTGCCAAACACATTCTCAGAAATGCTAGAGAACCAGGAAAAGGTGTGAAGAGTCTATTTGTTTTCAGGCCTTCTAACTACATGGAGACAGGTGCCTACGCTCTGTCTCGGGATTCCAGACAAGGATCAGGGATCCACTTCAGGTCGGCCATCTTCAGCAGCTAAGTAGATTATAACAGCACCTTGCTTGCATTTTATCTCCTGGGGTGGTTTCTGCTCCTTTTCCAACCAGGATTCTCTATCACAAGTATCTTCTCCATTGTGGCATTTGCTTTGGTTTTCATGCTATCCTAGCCTCAACCCAAATTACGGTAGATCACTTTTGAGATTCTTTCCAATGCTAAGATAGAAATGTGCAAAACTTGAGATCTGGCTTCTTGCTTTTCTCCTTGCCACGGCTCATTCAACTGTGTGTCCTAAATAATCCTCTTAGCTTCCAGCGTTTTAACAGTCTGAGGTGCATTCTTCAGTGACTGATGTGCAAATAATGCAAGCTATGAGAACTATGGGAATAATTACCCTGCATATTCACCTTTAATAGTGAGTAGGGAATACATTTAGAGAATCCACACAGGGAGGATGAATGAAGTTAGTCTCTCTATGCTCTTTGATAAAATCATATTCATAAACCTTCTCCAGTTCAAGACTTGTGATCACATTTAGTTTCAAAACATGTTTACATATTGCTTATAAAACTTTTCAGTTTCCTGGTTGGCTCTTCTAATTTCTCTTACATTAATACAATTTCGTGCTATCCTGTTTTCCCAACTGCCTTCATTTTTTTAGTAGCTTGGGTTGGATACCATGATTCATCTTCCTTTAATTAAAGCCACTTCATCCACCATCATATCTTTTCTAGCCATTGTAACCTGTTATGTGTTAATTCTTTTCCCACCTCAGGAAGTATTTGCTTTCAAGCTAATTTTGTAAATTGTTTTAGGACATTGTCATTATAAGGGACCAGCATAAAACATAAGAGCACGCACATACACACGCACGCACCCACCCACCCACCCCATGGTGTCACATTATGAGTTTTCCTGCTTCCTGTAATTGCTTGGTGGACTTGGAAAACTCATCACATCATAATGTCTGTTCGGCAAACAGCGTCGTTTATCGTGTGTTGAATGGTTTCAAAGCAACAAGAGTGCATCTTATCACTTAAAAGTGAACAGCATTATTATTGTAAAATACCTTAGAGAGACTTGATTTGGGTACAAAGGCTGGTAAGAAAACCATATTTCTCAATGCATCACTCAAATGACAACTTTATTATCAAAGTAATTTTGGCAGCGTCGATAGATATGGGGAAATTGTAGCAGCTTTGGTCCAATTCACAATCACAACTTCAGTTCTAAATGATGAGATGTTTAATCGTGATGGTCATGTTGAGAATGTTAAGATTCGGTGAACAAATGGGCTAGATGGTTATGAAACAACGTTTGTGAAAAATGCAATATGAACAATGCAATAAAGCAGTGTTTCTCAAACTGTGGGTCGGGACCCACTTGGTGGGTCGCAACCTGATTTCTGGTGGGTCCCACAGAGCCTCCAATGAAAACATGGGTGATGGAAAGATCAGATAATAAGTAATTGCCTCAAGGCTGAGCCTATTCAAAAATCAGATAGCTGCTAATTGCCCTTCAAAAAGCTGAGCTCCCCTCAAACCTTGAGGCTATTCATTAGGACTGCCTCATTACAAGAAATGGATTGAGTTTTTTGCAAATGAATAAATAAAACATTGCTTGTAAATAAATTAATATATTATTTCTTTCTAGATCACCTTTTTTAAAGTCTCGTAAAGCTAGGTGGGTCGTTTTAAAAAGTGGGTCCCGGTGCTAAAGTTTGGGAACCACTGCAATAAAGTTAATGAGGGACTTATAAACTGATCTAGGGTAGTGGTTCTCAACTGGTGGTATGCTAGTGGTACCCTCATTTAGTGGTACCCATACACTAGTGGTACGTGGACTGCTGGCTGGTGGTACGTGGCTCCCCGACCGCCAAGATGGCGGCTGCCAGAGACCCCACCCCGTGCTGAAGCCCTGGAACTGTACAATATTCTTCACTTCAGATAAAACTTTTAAAATTGCCTTAGAATAGTACAGTACCCCATGTAAAACCTATAACATTTGTAGCCAAGGTATGGGAAAGTGTTGGGCACCATCAGCGGCATTAATCTTATTTTATATGGGTATGGGAATGTGATGGAACTTTCCAATATGATTATGACAATTAACATTATCAGTAAGATCTTTAATTTGCAATTAGTTCCTGATCTGATTTTGCGCTTACATAACAATGTGAAACATGCACATGGGCGTCGACAGGGGGAAGCGCGGGGGTGGGCCGCCGGGGGGTGACGCGCGACCCCCCCACTTACAGTTTGGTGGCGGAGCTGGGCCCGCCCTCCCTCCCCTGCGTCTGTTTGGCTCCAAAATGAGCCGAAAACGGAGCGGGGAGGGTGCTCTGCTCCTGCGCGTGACGTCACGCACAGGAGCAGAGGATACGGGGATACGGGGTGCACCAGCACCACCAAATCTGCCTCCTCTGGGGCCTGATCCACTGTCGCCGCACTCCCCACCCCCACTCCATTCCACAGGGGTAATGTCCTAACGCTCTGCTAGCTTTCTGCCATGACTTTGCCTCATTTCACTCCCACCCCCAGCATGCTTTTTATCTTTAAAAAAACCAACAAAAGGGTGAGTTGCACATTCTGAGTCTCATCTAGTTTGACTCAGCTTAACTTCTTCCTCATCTGCAGCAAATCCAATTTCTCCATTTTTGTCACTACTCCTGTCACTACTCCTTTTCTTCATTGCATCTCATCATAAGAATGGCTGCCAAGTAAGTCATTCAGAATATCAACCTAAGCATCATCATTGCAGACTTTAGAATAAATACTACAATGGAAGTAACAGGAGTGAGTGAGTTTTCAGCCCAGATATTCAGGCATATTTGAGGACAGACACAACAGAAATTAATACTATTTTAATTCTAAATTGGCAGTTACTATGTGAAGTCATGACAACCGGAAAATTAGGCTGCATGTGGATTCTATCATGCTTTTAAAATATGCTCAACAATGGGATTGTTTTATCTATAACACAGGCTTAGCAGCAGCATGTACACAAAGAATTACAATAGAGACCCGGTATCCACGGGGGATAGGTTCCTTCCCCACCCCGTGGATACTGGGAACAGCAGAACACTAGCCCCCATGGCTAGGCGTACCCAGATCTTCCGGGACCCAAAGGGGGCAGAAGTGATATCACGGGACATGTCCAGGAATTGTGACGTCATTTCCACCGGAAGTGATGACACAGGGGTGTGTCCAGTCATTTTTTTTACCAGAAGTGACATCATAGGGGCGTATCCAGGGGGTGTACCCTGAAAAGCAGCATATACATAAATAAGACATTTAATTTATATATTAATTCTTCTGTTCTCTGAGCTCAGTCCTGGCCGCCTCTGAGCAGGTGCAGAGTGCCTCCTTGTGCCTCACTAGTCGGCAATCTCAATCTAGTCAGCATAGCAATCAATCATGAAATGCGTGAACTACTCCGTTGAGAAGCATTGTGCTGCAGATGTGAGCTGATAATGAAAGTTCTGCCTTTGGTTCATTCATGCATGGAATTCAGGACTAGCCGCTGCAGTCACCAAATGCGAAACAATCACGCCTGTGTGGACTTGCGCAAAATGACGAATGCCTTGTTTCAAACAAATGCTTATCATTTTCTGGGCAAGTAAACAGAGCTGATCTACGGGGTTGGGACAAGAAGGGTTCATGGACTGTTCACCAACCTTATTTGAAGTGGGTAAAGCACAGAGGGGTTGAACACGACAGGTCTCGAGAGCGGTTTCTTCATGATGAAACACAGGCATGCGATCTTGTGCATGCAGAATTCACATGCAATTAAGAAATATTAATGATGGAAGAGGAGGGGGCGATAATACATATGTGTGGCAGACCTGGCAAACCTGAGCGTTAAAAGGGAGGCGCTGGAAAACAGCTTAGCAGATCCACAAGATGCGATAACACTCTCAAATGTCCAAGCAGAAGTTCTGCGATGGCTTGGCGTGGGCATCCTCGGCGGTGGGCGCTCGTGTTGTTTGCCTCCCGCGCTGCTCTTCGATCTCCGGGCCGTCTTCAGAAGGGCAGAGTAAGTGAGCCTAGCAGGGAGTTCCAGGTGGTGGAGGAGGCTGCAGAGGACTATGAGGGGGATCTGGATGAGCCTGGTGGGCTACACTCTGCCCAGTCAGGGCTCCTCGTACGCCTGAATGAGCCTCGTGCAGTGCACGCCTCTCTCCCAGGCGTTGTGCGCTGCATGAGACTTTCACAGACGCGTGAGGAGCCCTGGCAGGATAGAACGCAGCCCACCAGGCTCAGGAAAGTCCTGGCCCGCTGCGATGTAGCCGGTGGGTCGGGAAAAGGCCAGGACACTCTCGGTTGGGGGGGGGGAGATACTGGGATCGACCAGGATGGCGGCCAGGACAACCCCGCAAACCGGGACTATCCTGATGAATACCGGGACTCTGGTAAGCCTACCCATGCCCCCCCCCCCTGTTCATGACCTTTCTTTATATTTATAGAGCTAGTGCAAAACCTGCGCATCTCTTGCTTTACCAAAACGTTATAAGCAGCATGCAAAAGACGAAGCTAGAGAGGCTCCATTACCAGGAAGCTTCCCACCCTGCAATGGGGCTCCTTGGACCAGCACCAGCTCTTTAGCTGGCACAAGTCTGAGGAGAGAAAGAAGGCATGGAGGCTGCCGCCGCCAAAGGGGATAGGATCCGGCACGTGACATTGGATCCCCCAGCCTCCCTGCCCTCCTGCCACCCCCTTCCACGCTGGCTTACCTGCTCTGGCGGGTGGCCAGGCCAGCACTCCAGTGACGCACATGGGAAGGCTCCATGCACTGCCAGAGTGCCCTTTATGGCTGCTTTACAGCAGCCAGTGCTGGCGGTGGAATGCTAGTTCTGCCAGCAGGGCAGCCCAGTAGGATTGGGCTGTCTAGCTTCACATGAGGAAGAACTGCCTGATGTAAGAGGTATCTGGCACTGGAACAGTGTGCCTTACGGAGGTTTTCAAGCAGTCGTTAGGAATGCTGTAGCAGTTGCCTGCACGGAATGGAGAACTTGACTAGATAACACTTAAGGTCCCTTCCAATTCTAACATTCTGGGGAAGGGGAGAGAGTTCCTGTGTGGACCTGCAGAAGAGTTTATTATTTTACTCACGTTTTATATAAACAAGACGTTCAAGAGATTGCGAGAAGTCATTTCCTCCACCCCCAGTTTCTATCATTAACAAGGGCTCCTTGTTAATATTCATATTCCTTACTCACTTTCCAATTCAGACACTGGTCTGGCTAAGGCTGCTGAAGGTGGTTATATAGAATGTGCTGAGAATGTGGAGGTAAGGAGTGGTGACAATACCAGGGGGGCCTGTATGCCCAGGGATTTAAAGTTACCATATTTATCGGGACATAACACGCACTGGGGATTGCAAAAAGAAAATCTGAACTGCAGGGCAAAAAGAACTTACTGTGGGAAAATGCCACTTTATTTCTGAAGCAACAGGAGAGGACGAAACAAAACCAAACATAGTGCCGAGAGCATTTCCCTCCCCCTCAGACAAACGCAGAGATAAACCAAAATACCTCGAAGGCAAAGGGGAAAACAAAGAGATAGCAAAGCAAGGCAGCTCAGATTCCCTCCTCCTCTCTAACTCTCAGACTCTTGGAGCATCCAAGGTGCGTGAATAAATTAACTCCCGACAAACAGCTGATAGCTGATGCGGAAGTAAGTGCTGCTGAGCTCCTTCTTGCCTGCACCTCTCCACCTCCAAGGCTCTGACTCCAGGCAGAAGAGGGGGATCCATGGGGCTCTAAAAAAATCCCAGGGGGGATTTTGAAGCCTCAATTTTGCAGCATCGGCATATAACACGCATATAACAGTGGGGAAGCTGCGTCGCCAAGGATGTGGCTATTGTTGGGAAAGGCACTTGCTTCTTGCAACATGTCTATTACAGGTGAACGTCTAAGCACACAGGCATCATGAACATGTTGGGGCATCTTCCCCAACACAGCAGTCAGTGAACATCTTTTCATTGCATACTGCTTGTAATATGATGGAATGAAAAACTCTTTCTGTTGATGTAGGAAGCTGAATTATCTTCAGGAGCTTTGATGGCCATGTGCTTGCCATCTATTGCTCCTAGAACTCCTGGAAATTTCCATTTTTGCTCAAAATGACCCATTGTTGCTTCAGCACGTGCACCTCTGGGCCATGTTATGATCTCTTCCTCAGAATTCAAGTAATGCTTCTACAAGTACTTCCATGTGACCGAACAGGTAATTCCAAAATGGTCACCTACCCCTCTACAAAGGCAGATTAATATAAACAGTCAATAGTTTAGATTTACATGTGCCAGAAAAATGTGCTTAATGCATGCAATCTAATGTTTTCAGGAGCCACAGCCAATAGAAATAAGTGTAACTTAATTATGAGTAAACATGCATAGAGTTGCAGTCTCTAATACACCTATTAGACACCTATACACTATTGGTAGGGCTACCAGATCGTCGACTGGGATGGAGCGATCGCCCCTTAAGGGGGAGGGTTACCGGCCCCGCCCGCGCTCCTCCCCCTTAAGGGGCAATCGCTCCGTCCCAGTCGACGATCTGGTAGCCCTAACTATTGGAATCCCACTGCAGGCATTTGGAATGAAATATACCGTATTGGCCTGAGTATAAGACTCACTCCCCCCCCAATTTAAGTTTTTTAACTAGGGGTGCGTCTTATAATCAGGCTGTTGCAATTTGGGTTTGCAGCCGCCCCTCCCCCAGGCTCAGCAGAGAAAGGGTGGCAAAATACTCACTGCTGCTGCTCAGCTGTGCAGTGAGGGCCTTTGGGCGTGGGACATTGTTGGAAGAAGCAGCAAGGGACTGGGCTAAGAGGAGGTGTTGTCTTGGTAGGCTATCTTCAAAGCAGGAACTTAATTGAAGTGATTATTGCTGCCTTTGCAGAGGCTCCATGTTTGTTTGTTTTTAGAGGAGATAATGGCTCCTTCTCTGCCCTGCAATGCTTAAGGTATAGCCTTTTTGTTTGTTAAAACAAGAGTACACATACCTCTCCCCTCTCCAGGCTGTAACCCTTTCCAGGCTGTAATCAGTTGTTAATTTTCATTCTCTGCTCTGCTGGAATTTGTATCCTTTTGTAAAGCATGATCACATACACTTTCATCCTTCCTCTCCAGGCAATGAATGGTTTAGGCTGCAATCCTGTGCACGCTTTCCTGAGAGTAAGCTCCATTGAGAACAGTGGGACTTGCTTCTGAGTAGACATGCACAGGATTTCACTGTTCGTTAAATCACTGGCATAAATTTAATGCCAGTGATTTAATTAAATATTTTTAATAGCACCAAACTTTAAGGGTGCGTCTTATAATCAGGTGCGTCTTATACTCGGGACAATACGGTACTTCATTTAAGGATGTTGCTCAATAGTTTCAAAGAAGAAATAAGTGACAGGTGAAGAAAACACTCTAATGAAGACATTTAAAGATGATTTTCTGTTCTGTGGTCTAGACTTAGTGGGACATAGGGTGTGGCTATGGGGGTGTCACCACATCTGGCATAGAATTTCTGCAGTCTGATACTTTGCATGGTCCCTGTATGAGTACCCCAGTGATGGTGCTCTACTTAAACATTCCTGTTGTATCTCAGGCTGTTCTTTCAGAAACTATAGTACTCTTTGCCAAAATTCTGCAAGATTAAAAAAATCCAACAATTTGGGTTCTCCATAAGTCATAGAAAGGGAAGGACAGTAATGCTGCACTCATCTAAAAGATTTTTGATTTGCCAATAACCATAGACCGCACAAAATTTGTTTTGTTATGTCGGCAGGATATTGACCCGGTTGGTCGGCATATGTTTTTCCGTTAATTTGGGGGCTAACTGCTGAAAACGTTTTTCTACAGTAGGCTGCACAGGCGAAATGAAGTCCAAATCAGAGTACAATGGAACTATGTTTTCCACAAAGCCCTTCATTTTTTTGACTCATCTACAACAACTGCTCTGGAATTCATTCAAAACAGCTAAGGTGGCTTGCAACAACAGTTCGTCATCCTCCGATTCCAGCTCTTGCAAATACACATAAGCACCCTGAAGTAAGTTCAACGCCATTTTCGTTTCCGTTTTTAATTCAGTCAGAGGCATGCTAGAAACATCACTTCCTTCTACTTTCTACCTGAAAAACAAACACCGCATCAGTTTTTTTTGATGCAGTTTCTGGTCTTCTATTAGGATGGGCATCAATAAACATCCACCCACAACTGCCCGTCTTCAGAATACTCGGGTCACTGGAGTGGCTTACAAAATAGCTGCCGTTGCTTCTTTTGGATCCATTTTCTTCTAAAAATGTTTTCTTAAAAGGATTGTATGTATGGAGGCCAGGTTGGGGGAGGGGGGCATAAATAGTAGGTACTTCAATAATGTACATTTTTAATATCTTGCATGTTTAAAATATTGATAGAGGAAAGTGGCAGTGCACCCCTATCAGCAGCACATACATTTCCCCACATTTATATGAAACTCAGCAAAAAGATAACATGAATTAGTTCCTAAGATATAAACGCCTGTTGGCAACTGCGTGCATAAATGGGAAGAAACCTCTTTTCCTACCCTCAAAGACTATCTTGCCCATATAGAAGCCATAGCTATTTGGCAAAGACAAGCAGAGGAACTGGGTGTGGTAGTTTTGGTGGAATTTGATAGGAGGGAAGATTAAAAGTACCACCTTCTTGTCAATCAGTCCTCCTTCCTTCCTGTTTCAGAAACCACCTGGGGGAGGTGCAAAGGGGAGATGAGAGCAGGGGTAGCTGTTGCTGCTGGTGAAAAAAAAGATGTGCCACAACCCAGGGCCATTCAGAGGAATTTTATCAGGGGGTACAAAGTTTCTTTGGGGCCCCGGCCTTCCCTACATATGAATTTGGCTCCTGGGCCCCCCTTTTTTGCTCCAGGGCCCCCTTTTTGATCCTTTTTTTGCCCTGGGCCCGGGTACAAATTACCCCCTTAACCCCCCTCTCAGAGGCCCTGCCACAACCAGCCTCTCAGCAAGCCAAGTCTGGGAAGGGACTGTGGGAAGTGCCAGCCACTTGCCTCTCATGCCCTTGAAAGGGGCTGTTGTTTGAGGAGTTGGGTGAAGGGAAGCCTCCCATTCCCCTCCCTAAAAAGTCTCCATTAGGGCCAGACTCAGGGAATTCCAGAATCTTGACGCCATGTCCTGCCCTCCCTGCTTTCAGCTAGACTATTTTGTGTAACTTTGGGCTGATGGGAAGCTGATAGAACCAATACCCTCCCCACCCTTCAATTATTATTATTACTAATTAATATGCTGTTCGGGTCCAGGCACCAATCTCTGCTACCAAACTCTCTGATAGGGCCCCAAAGCATCCTACACCATCCAATGCCAGGGCACAACAGGCATCCCCCATATCAGCAGATTCACTTATCCGCGATTCAAAAATCCCCGCCCATTGCGCAAATGACTTATCTGCTTAATGTAGCATGGATATTCTCATGATCAGACATATTGCAAAAAAAAAGAAGTAGGGTTTAAAAGATCATGTAAAAAATTTTTTTATAATATCAAACAAGTAAGAGGAATTCCAGTTTAAAATATATAAAAATATATAAAAACACAGAAAAACGACATAAAATGTCAATATCAGTCCCAACGTTTCATCCACTCTCTGGACATTCTCAAGGGAAAAACAGGTATGCTGTGCAGAATGAAATTTCATTGATAGAGGAAAGTGACTAGCAGTGGGCCAGCTGTACAGGTAACAGAAAAACGACATAAAATGTCAATATCAGTCCCAACGTTTCATCCACTCTCTGGACATTCTCAAGGGAAAAACAGGTATGCTGTGCAGAATGAAATTTCATTGATAGAGGAAAGTGACTAGCAGTGGGCCAGCTGTACAGGTAACAAGAAATATGTACATTTGTTCATATAGTAAATGGAATGCTGTGGTGAGCTGGTTTGCTGCCTTGCGCAATATGAAAGGGAAGAAGGGTGAAGGGCCTGCGAACGTGCAAGGAGGCGAATACATTTCCTATATCTCTAAAGGGTTAACGTTCCCTGGGCTGGCTGCAGACATCCTTTTGCACTCTGACTGGAATAAACCTACTCAGCATTATTACCTCCGTATTTCATGTCTTCAGGACATCAGGCTTTGGCTTGCCGTGAGGTTTTTATTGCTTCTGAATGGGCTGAGGTTCTGCGCACCGTTTGAAATGTGCACCAGTAGTGGAGTGCTCACTTCCTCTGACTAAGGCATATGGCGGATATAATTTGTACTTTGTTTTCCGTTCCTGCTTTTTTTATATTTACAAAGCCGCTCTGAGTTAATTATTCTTAAAATGCAATCCATGACCTCAAGAACCCAATGGCCAAATTTTCATTCACCCTAATGGATATGTATTGCAACACTAGAGAAATCGATCGTCCCATGGATTCTCCTACAGTTCTTCAGCCTAGAAAAAAGGCGCCTGAGGGGGGACATGATTGAGACTTATAAAATTATGCATGGGATGGAGAGAGTGGATAGAGGGAAATTCTTCTCCCTCTCGCACAACACCTGAACCAGGGGACATGCACTAAAATTGAGTGGAGGGAGAGTTAGAACAGACAAAATAAAATATTTCTTTACCCAGCGTGTGATTCATCTGTGGAACTCCTTGCCACAGGATGTGGTGATGGCACCTGGCCTTGTTGTTGTTGTTCAGTCGTTAAGTCGTGTCCGACCCTTCGTGATCCCATGAACCATATCCCGCCAGGCCTTCCTGTCCTCCACTATCTTCCTGAGTTCGCTCATTTTCATGTTCGTTGCATCGGTGATGCTGTCTAACCATCTCATCCTTGGCCTTCCCCTTCTCCTTTTGCCTTCAATCTTTCCCAGCATCAGAGTGTTCTCCAGAGAGTCCTCTCTTCGCATTAGGTGGCCAAAATATTTGAGTTTCAGCCTTAGTACCTGTCCTTCCAGGGAACAGTCAGGCTTGATTTCATTTAGAATTGACTGATTTGATCTCCTAGCAGTCCAAGGGACTCTCAGGAGTCTTCTCCAGCACCACAGTTCAAAAGCATCTATTCTTCGGCGCTCAGCCTTCCTTATGGTCCAACTCTCGCAACCATACATTGCTACTGGGAACACCATCGCCCTGACTATACGAACTTTTGTTGGCATGGTGATATCTCTGCTTTTTATTATGCTGTCTAAGTTTGCCATAGCTTTCCTTCCAAGGAGTAAGCGTCTTTTAATTTCATGGCTGCTGTCTCCGTCTGCAGTGATCTTGGAGCCCAGAAAAGTAAAATCTGTTACTGCTTCCATTTCTGCCCCTTCTATTTGCCAGGAATTGATGGGACCCGATGCCATGATCTTAGTTTTATTAATGTTGAGTTTCAAGCCAACTTTTGCACTCTCCTCTTTCACCTTCATCAAGAGGATCCTTAGTTCTTCTTCACTTTCTGCCATTAGGGTGGTATCGTCTGCATATCTGAGGTTGTTGATATTTCTCCCGGCAATCTTGATTCCGGCTTGTGATTCATTCAGCCCTGCATTTCTCATAATGTACTCTGCATATAAGTTAAATAGGCAGGGTGACAATATACAGCCTTGCCGTACTCCCTTCCCAATTTTGAACCAATCAGTTGTTCCATGGCCGGTTCGAACTGTTGCTTCTTGACCCACATACAGGTTTCTCAGGAGACAGGTAAGGTGGTCTGGTACCCCCATCTCTTTAAGAATTTGCCACAGTTTGTTGTGATCCACACAATCAAAGGCTTTTGCGTAGTCAATGAAGCAGAAGTAGGTGTTTTTTGGAACTCTCGTGCTTTCTCCATGATCCAGCGCATGTTGGCAATTTGATCTCTAGTTCCTCTGCCTCTTCGAAACCCAGCTTGTACGTCCGGTAGTTCTCGGTCCACGTACTGCTGAAGCCTAGCTTGTAGGATTTTGAGCATAACCTTGCTAGCATGTGAAATGAGTGCAATTGTACAGTAGTTTGAACACTCTTTGGCACTGCCCTTCTTTGGAATTGGAACGTAAACTGACCTTTTCCAATCCTTTGGCCACTGCTGAGTTTTCCAAATTTGTTGGCATATTGAGTGCAGCACTTTCACAGCATCCTCATTTAGGATTTTAAGTAGCTCAGCTGGGATATTATCATCTCCACTAGCTTTGTTGTTAGTAATGCTACCTAAGGCCCACTTGACTTCACTCTCTAGGATGTCCGGCTCTGGGTCAGTGACCACACCAGCGTGGTCATCAGGAACATTCAGATCTTTCTTGTATAGTTCTTCTGTGTATTCTTGCCATCTCTTCTTAATCTCTTCTGCTTCTGTTAGGTCTCTGCCTTTTTTATCCTTTATCATGCCCATCTTTGCACAAAACGTTCCCTTGATATCTCCAGTTTTCTTGAAGAGATCTCTAGTCCTCCCCATTCTGTTGTTTTCCTCGATTTCCTTGCACTGTTCATTTAAGAAGGCCTTCTTATCTCTCCTTGCTATTCTCTGGAACTCTGCATTCAGTTGTTTATATCTTTCCCTTTCACCTTTGCTTTTTGCATTCCTTCTTTCCACAGCTATTTGTAAAGCCTCATCTGACAGCCACTTTGCTTTCTTGCATTTCTTTTTCTTTGGGATGGTTTTAGTTGCTGCCTCCTGTACAATGTTACGAACTTCCGTCCATAGTTCTTCAGGCACTCTGTCTACCAGGTCTAATGCCCTAAATCTATTCTTCACCTCCACTGTATACTCATAAGGGATATGGTTTAGGTCATATCTGACTGGTCTAGTGGTGTTCCCTACATTCTTCAGTTTAAGCCTGAATTTTGCAATAAGAAGCTCATGATCTGAGCCACAGGCACCTGGCCTAGATGCCTTTAAAAGGGGTTTGGACAAATTCATGGAGGAAAAGACCATCACAGGTTACAAGCCATAAGCAACCTCCTGGTTTTGGAAGTGGGTTTTCTCTGTGCCAGGTACACGGGAGTGTCAACGGGAAACAGGTTATCTTGTTGTCTTGTGCTCCCTGAGGCATCTGGTGGGGCCACTGTGTGATACAGGAAGCTGGACTAGATGGGCTTTTGGCCTGATCCAGCAGGGCTCTTCTTATGTTCTCCTGTAGGAGTAATCTGCTCTGGATGACAAATTCAGTCTTGATGATGGAGTCTGTGAGCAACAGTCCAGTGACTGGCAAGTTCTTCCTGTAATGTTATGCCTTTGACTGGACACAGAGAAGCTGTAGTCTGATAATACTAAGATTACAACATTCACCTTGCCTTATTTGGATCCTGCCTATGTGCTTGGCTTTTATTTTGTCTTAGCCCCCCCCCCCCATTCTCTCCAAGTGCCCCAGAATAAAGGGCTGTATGTTGATGCTGTTAGTTACACTTTCAAGCCATATACCTGCTTCTTACCTCTCTAGCAACACAGTCTCCTAGAAGGAGCAGCACTACTGCAGTGCTGTTTGGGCCATGCTCAAGAACCACATGGGTTTTTCTCGCAGCCCCTTCCTTGCCCCACTGGCTTCTGTTACACATGAAACACCTAGGGAGGGCAGGACTCCCGTCTCTTCTGCCAGCATATACATGTATATTGCTGAGGAGGGTTGACCAGCGGGATAGATGCAGAATGATATGGGTGCAAATGGCAGGGAGCGCTGTCGTTATTAGAGTGAGTCCTGGCCACGACCACCCCCATCTCGAGGCTCACTGCCCTTTCATGTTGCTATGATGCCAACAGATGCAAAATATCACATATTGAAAGGTTCCCACCTGGCCTGCACAATCTTTCTCAGCACCTAGGTGCTGGTCCAAGTTGTGACAAGGCTGGCAATTGTGAGTCAGCTCCAACGTCCCCAACATGCCAATGCTGTGACTGCAGCAGCCGTCCAACTGCTGACCTCTTCTCCGCTGCAAACGGATTATATATCAGTGCTGAAAAAGTGCACATCTGTGCACATGCATTGTCACAGCACTGATCTATTAGTGATAGAGGATGGCTAGACGGAACCCTGACTCTCTTCGCCTCGCTCTCATCCCAAGAGGGTGTCTGGAACCACAGACAGGGTGTCCAGGCTGACTTCTTCGTCTCAAAAGGTATTAACTCTAGCAGCCTTCACAACCTACTACTAGGCCAAAAGCAGTCCACAAGCTGTGTATCAGGTCTGGTCAGGTGCTCAACTGCCCTGTTTTCCAGAAAGGCAACAAAATCAGGAGGGTTATCAAGCCCTTGGTGACTTGCTATATATTTATAGTGTGCTGCTATATTTGGTTTGGTGGTCACAAGTTGTTTCAGTCTGCTTCAGAGAGAGCCTGTAAAGAATATTAAATGACTTTGGAATACGTGACTTATAAAGCAACAAAGATGAATATGCTCTCTCATTTGTGTTTCAGTGTAGTTCCACTTATCTTGACTGAACAGGTGTTCAAGTGAGTTGCTCCAACCTTCTCTCCACCCCTTCTCTTCAGAGTTAAAATCATAACGTAATTGTGTGAGCGAGAAAGAAGTCAAAAGCAAAGCCATGCCGTGACTTCTCTGGCAAGTCAACCGATGTACTGACTTCACTGCTTCTCTTGAAGCAAATGGAGAAATATCCATTTTGTGTGTTTATGCTTCACAGAACCCTGTGAATTTGTATAATAATGTCAGTTTAATTTCCTAAACTTGAATGGTCTCCGGTAACTGGAATTAACCCCAAAGTCTTGCAAAAATATGCATGTGATCTTTAATGAAGAGAAGGGGGGTCACGACCTTCAGTTTTATGCCTCATATAAAAGAGCCTGAACTTATCATTCACAATGTTCTCGGTGGCTGATCGGGATTTCCATTTTCTAAATTGCCCTTCCTTTCAGAGATTGATGTAGTACTGGTAAAAATGAGCAGCACATACTCCTTTTCTTTTTCTCGACTCCTTGCCTGAAGGAATTTCTGATTGCGTTGGGTCTTAATATATTTTATTTTCTGCCCAATCTCTTGTTCTGATGAAAGGGGGGGTGTCTCTGAAAAATGAATGGCTGTGGTGTTTTGCTCTGTGGCGTGAAGATTCTCACCATTAGGTTTACAGATTGTCTTACTGGAGAAGATTTACTTGTTCATTTCATAGGTTCATATGCAGTAGGCTGTCTATTTCTGGTAGTGATAAGCTCCCATTGTCTCTTTGGAAAGGGTTCACCATCGCCACCACTGCTACATCATTAGCACTGTTCCCTCAAAGGTGTGTGGCCACACTGTAACCAAAGGAGCTGTTTGTTCCCCTACACGCCTTCATGACTGCCCCACCACCACAGGATGCAGCACATGCCCCATTGGCGCAGCTGCATCAGTGCTGGAAAGTTGGATAGGATTGGGCCTTGAGATAAATTATTGTGTATTCTTTCTTAATAAAGCTACAATCGTTTATTGGAAGTTACATAAGAACATAAGAAGAGCCCTGCTGGATCAGGCCAAAAGCCCATCTAGTCCAGCTTCCTGTATCACACAGTGGCCCCACCAGATGCCTCAGGGAGCACAAGACAACAAGATAACCTGTTTCCCGTTGTCACTCCCTTGCACCTGGCACAGAGAAAACCCACTTCTAAAACCAGGAGGTTGCTTATGGCTTGTAACCTGTGATGGTCTTTTCCTCCATGAATCTGTCCAAACCCCTTTTAAAGGCATCTAGGCCAGGTGCCATCACCACATCCTGTGGCAAGGAGTTCCACAGTTATTTCTCTCTCAGGACCCAGTCCTAGCCAACTTTCCAGCACAACTTTCCTCGGTGCATCCGAGGAAAGGAAAGGAGGGCATTTAGGGAAAGAATTCCAGAAGTCCCTGCTCTTTCACCCCAGCTTCTAGCAAGTAGAGATGGGGGGGAGGGAGTTTCAAGCCCAATATATAGCTACTTGAGTAGTTGCCTTGCATAGGTCTGGAGGTCCTTCTTTGAGCAGTGTGTGGAAACCCTGTCCTGACACAACATGGATGTGTTGTGCCAGGTAGAGTCAAAATCCCTTACTATTTAAGGACTTTTGGGGGTTGCTGCTAAGTGCAGAACTGGGGGTAGACTGGTTATCAGGGTGATAAGAAGGGCTTTGCGTGTTCTGTTTTAATGTGTAAATGTGTAAGGGAATTTTAGATTTTCATGGCCAGCAATGATTAACGAAGAATGAATGACAGATACGGGATTGAAAGCCATGATGTTAACGATTTTTATTGATTAAACCATGGCTGATAAAGACGTGTTCAAAGGCAATAAATTCTGGTTTAAGGATCAGCAGTGCTTCCTGTGTGTTTTACCCTGAAGATGCTAGGAATACTACCTAGCGAAACATTGGTTTTAATTTGATCCTTAAACCAGATTTTATTGCATTTGAATATGTCTTTATCAGCCGTGTTTTAATCAATAAAAATTGTTAACATCATGACTTTCAATCCCTTATCTGTCATTCATTCTTTGTTAATGTAAGGGAATTCCTTCCAGTCAAGATGTATCATAGGTAAACAGGGTTGCTTCAAAGGTTAGCAGTGTCAGCTAAAATGCCAACCACCACCGTGGGGCCAGGGGGATGTCTGGAATCTTGAAATGAGGTTTACATTGTTGTTGTTCAGTCGTTAAGTCGTGTCCAGCCCTTCGTGATCCCATGAACCACCCATACCCTTAATTTATTGTTGTTCAGTCATTAAGTCGTGTCCGACCCTTTGTGATCCCATGAACCACATCCCGCCAGGTCTTCCTGTCCTCCACTATCTTCCTGAGTTCGCTCATTTTCATGTTCGTTGCATCGGTGATGCTGTCTAACCATCTCATCCTTTGCCTTCCCCTTCTCCTTTTGCCTTCAATCTTTCCCAGCATCAGAGTCTTCTCCAGAGAGTCCTCTCTTCGCATTAGGTGGCCAAAATATTTCAGCTTCAGCCTCAGTACCTGTCCTTTCAGGGAACACTCAGGGTTGATTTCATTTAGGATTGACTGATTTGATCTCCTAGCAGTCTAAGGGACTCTCGGGAGTCTTCTCCAGCACCACAGTTCAAAAGCATCTATTCTTCGGCGCTCAGCCTTCCTTATGGTCCAACTCTCGCAACCATACATTGCTACTGGGAACACCATCGCCCTGACTATACGAACTTTTGTTGGCATGGTGATATCTCTGCTTTTTATTATGCTGTCTAAGTTTGCCATAGCTTTCCTTCCAAGGGATAAGCATCTTTTAATTTCATGGCTGCTGTCTCCGTCTGCAGTGATCTCGGAACCCAAAAAAGTAAAATCTGTTACTGCTTCCATTTCTGCCCCTTCTATTTGCCAGGAATTGATGGGACCAGTTAGTGCAAAATGTAGGCAGAATAAAATGCAGATATTTTTGATACAAATGAAAGTACAGAGGTTACTGGAGTTGCATTCATGGAGGGCAAATACAAACTAAATACAGACAAGAGATTCATAGAAAGGATTACAAAGTTGCATTCAACTGGAAAGACAAAGTGAGATTATCTCTTTCCTCCCAGGATGTGTGACTGGGGGTGGGGGTGGGGGTGGGGGGAATCACATATGCAAAGAGTTTGAGGCTTGACCAGAGTTCTTTGAGAAACATCTTTACTGTCCATTTTGTGCACCGGAGGTTCTGGGAAAACAGTTCATTTTGCACACTGGTGTCCATTGATGTTGGCATGTGAAATTGTGGTAATGTTGCTTGGAATCAGAGTGCATATTGTCCTTTATTATAATGTGAGGACATAACATAGCAGATAATAGCATAACATAGCAGGAAAGAAAAATAAAGAAGAAAAGGGGGGAGGAGATTCAACTGTAACAGCGGCGCAGGTCTAACGAAAGCCCCATGCAGCTCCCCTTTCGCTCTCCAGAGCTCAGCGATGATGATGTCATTGCCAAGCACTCTGGATGGAGGGCTCCGTGCACTCAGGGGTGAAGATTAGAGGGAACACTGATCATCACCAGTATCAATTCACAATGAAAATCATCACAATGGTAGGAAAATCCTAGTGTGCTTGCATCAGAATTATCTGCCACACCATTGGCTTGTTTCGTCTGCTAACACAAGTTGAACTCTTTGTAGTTGTTGAACTGGAATCTCAAATCTGGTTTCTGACACTGTTTTGCAACCAACAAACTGTCCTAAGGGGCCAAATGAAACATCCTGTTACTAAAGTTGATGAGCTGAATTTTGACTTTAAAAGTAACAACTGGATTAGCCTCCCCCAATCGATCAGGACCAGGAGGGTCAAGGGACTTTATCCTTTCCATGGTCCCAATCCAGGTCACTGCCCCCATATCTATGGCTATTTCAGAAGGAAAAATACACTTGCCTTTTGACTTTGTTCCCTGTGAAATAGCAGCTGCAGGAGACACAATCCACAGGAGCTAGAATTAAAGCCCTCTTGCCCCCAATCTGCAGGCAGGGGCCCAATCTAGCCGCTGGTTTTGAAAATACAGGTAAGCTTCAGTGCTAATGACGGGCTTAATGTAACATGTAGTTTGGCCTCTCTCCTTCCTGACATGGGCTTCTTTCATTCTCAGAAGACTGGCGGTGGTGGCAGCAGCAGCGGCAGCATTCTTGCCCATGACTGCAGTGCCACCCGGCATGTTTCCTCCTCCTTCTCCAGTCGCACTGTGGAAGATCATGGCATCAGAACTGGGAGCGGAGGTAGTTACTGCTGCAATCCTGTTCCTGTTTGCTCTTGCCCCCTCCTTTCCCCCTCACCTTCTTCTAAAATGGCTAGGTGGGGAGGATGCTCCCCTGGTCCTCTTTGCCCAGCCAGTTCAGAAGAACTGGAAGCAGCCGAGGAGGTGAGAAGGAGGCAGCAGTAGGGGAAGGGGGAGGTCACACTGGCCTCGTGCGCACACACACACACCCCAAGTGGCAGAATCTGGCACTTCTTTGGGTGCCTGCTTGACTTCAGGGGGAGCCTGACTAAGAACACAAAAAAACTGTGCTCACCACCATAATAAGGGGAGAGAGACCTATCAAGCCAGCAGCAGCAGCCACAAGTTGCTGATTGGGCCCCAATCCTCCCCAAAATGCAAAAGCAGGCTTCAACAGTGGGCCACTCCGGGATTGTGGGTCCTGGGCTCTGCCTGTTATACCCTATGCCAGATCTCTTTAAACTGCATTCTGCAACCTGACTGTAAAAGTCAGGGGTTGGCAGAAACATTTTAGTTAGAACCCCTTCTTGATCTCTTGAGAGGTTAACAAAATGTTTTAGAATATACCAATTCTCTAAAATATGTAACTATACACATTGTCATTAAGGTTATTTATATACTGCTGTTTGACCACAACTTTCACAAAGTGGTTTACACTGTTAAATAAATAAATGGTCCCCTATCCCCAAAGGGCTCACATTCTAACAAAAGATGCAGAAGAAACGCCAGCAAACAGCTACCACTGGAAAAGATGCTGTGCTGGGCTGAAGAGGAACTCACTAAATACAAGAGGAGCACCACTTTTAAAAGTGCCTCTTTGGTCAACTAGCAGGATTATGAGCATATTGGTCTAAATAGGAAAGCCAGCTCTATGCTGATTTGCCTATAGCACTAAATGTCTTCCCAAACGAAATAATTCTAAATCCTGCCAGAAAAGAAGAAATAAAAATAGCTTGTGTTGTGTTAAAACTAGGACTCTGGTCATTCTCTGCAGATAGAGGAATGGTTCTATTGCTATAAGAAATTTCTGAAACTGTCATGGCCAGATACAATGCAACAAGAACATTTAAAAGTCGGGTTAAAAGCCATGTAAAAATACTTTATAATAAAAATTGTTTAAAAGTGAAAAAATGAGTAAAAACAATTTTTAAAAACAAGTGGTCACGACGTTTCCTTCATATTCCATGAACATTCTCAAGTGAAAATTTAAAAAATTGTTTTTACTAGTGTTTTTACTTTTTAAAACATTTTTTATTATAAAGTATTTTTACATGGCTTTTAACCCGACTTTTAAGCATTCTTGTTGGATGCCATTGCTGTTTATTCTAATCTAATATATCAAGGATTTATATGCTGCATTTCCCACCTCCTAAGAGGCCCTCAAGGCAGCTCACATTCTGTTACAACAAAATATAATGGAATCCATGTCAGAATGGATGTGAATGACTTTATCTGCAAAGGGTTTCACAAAGTTGTCAAGTGGGTTGCCAAGGTCTCCTCTTCACCACTAGGCCAAGACATAGAAGGTTCTTCAGAAAAGTGCTGCTGGACAGCTCTGAGTTGATGCAACGGTGATGAAAAAGTAAGATGTATCCCTCTCTCCTTCTCTAAATCACCATCCCTTGACAAGCAGTTCCCATGCCTCTTACTGTGATTTCTATTCTTGAGGGTTGATCTGAAGAGTCACAAAAATGTTTAACCAAGGTGGCTATGTAGAAGAATGAACAAACAACAAAGAAAAAATATCTGGGGACGAGTTTTCTCTTTCAGGAAAAGTTAAAATGCCAGCATCCCTGATCAGCTGACATACTTGAGTCTGCAGCAAGCAAGGAAGTAAAATTGAAATCAGGAGATCCTCATTTCAAGAAAATAAAAGACTTTTCTCTATTGAGTCACCATGTTATTGTATTTTATTGAATTACCCTCATAGCTGCTAACTTTATGAATAGCGAACTGTAAGGTGGTCACACTGTAATGCAAGAGATCCTTCGTTCTCATGATTGCTATACTGGAACAGTCCAGGCTCCCTAATCATGAGGATGATCTCTCCTCATAGTGAGCATTTGTCACAGCAGACAAACACTCTCCACAGACGGGGGGGGGGGGGAGGACTTCCAGAGCGCACTGGCAAAACATGTCAGTGCAGGAATGGAGCTTGACAGCACACTCTTGCTACCCACCCCAAGTCCTTCCTACACACTTTGATAATATTTGCACAGAACTTTAGTCACTGCTTCAGACTGTTCAAGTGAGTGGACCAGCCTCACTCCTAACTTAGGAAATCTCTAACCTCTCATTGCGAGAGGTTTACCCTTCTAACTTTTGGAACTTGCAAATGGGCCAGGCACATAAGCTGTGGTTGAGGAAAAGAGCAGATCAGGTCAGTAGGTTAAGGTAAAGGTGACCCCTGACAATTAAGTCCAGTCGTGTCCGACTCTAGGGTGTGGTGCTCATCCCCATTTCAAAGCCGAAGAGCTGCCAGCGTTGTCCGAAGACGCTGTGGTCATGTGTAAGGCATGACTCTCCTTGCCGCAGCGCGTAGCATGCAGCTGGAACACGGAGCGCTGTATGCCTGGTTTATATTCCTTTTAATTAAGGCGTATTGTTGTAAAACGTAAAATCAGTTTTGTCTGTACTGTCACTGCCTTATTTGAGTCAAGCCATGTTTCTCTGTACTTGGTTGGGCCCTCCCTCTCCATGTGCCATTTGGCTGGTGCTGCAAAGTCAGTAAGTACCGTATTTCTTCGAGTCTAAGGCGCCATCGATTCTAAGGCGCACCTTTACTTTCAGTACCACCAGCAGGGGAAAAAAATCCATCGATTGTAAGACTCACCTCCCTTCATTGAATCTACCCGCTCAGCACCAACTCTCCCCAGCATGTCTCCTGCAGCTGAGGATGACTGAGTGCACTGCCTTTGCATAGCATTTCTGGCCCTGCCAGAAAGTGCAATTTCCTTCATTACCTGGGCTTGGGGGAGCTTCAACCCTCTGCAGGCCTCCCTGATCTTCACTTCGGCGAAAAACAGCGATTTTTTTGGCCAATTCTGGTTTTCGCAAAAACCGGAAATAGCTGAAAATCACCGGTTTTTGCCAAACTGAAGATTGGGGAGGCCTGCAGAGGGTTGCGCAGGTCTCCCTGAAGCTCCCCCAAGCCCCAGTAAGTAAGAAGATAGCATTTTGGGGTGCTTTTTGGAGACCTTCGATTCTAAGATGCACCCCATTTTTTGAAATGCTTAATTGGGAAAAACATGCATCTTAGAATTGAAGAAATACAGTATTAGATAGATGAATCTATCTATCCAAAATGAGTAAAAGGAATGAATTGCTGGGTGATTTTGAAAAGATCAGCTTGCAACATGTCAAATACCAAGCCTGTGTCCCTGTCTAGTGCACAGCTATGAAACCTTATCACGAATTATTATTTATTAAAACATGAGCAGCCCAATCCTACGTAGCCATTTAATTATTTGATTTTGTCTGTAAACCACTTTGTGAACTTTTTGTTGAAAAGCGGTAGATGATGATGATGATGATGATTAAGGCAGGTGCTTAATTGATGCCGAAAAGTAAGCCAGCTGCAAGAAAAAGCAACTATGACAGTAGAAAGAATCGGAAACTACTTTCTGACTCATACTAACACCTTCCAGAGGTTCTCTAAGTGTGAGGCGTGACTCCCAAGTGCGTCATCAAAAGCAGCCAGGGGCGTCGCGTTAATCTTTTAATTAGCACATATTCTTGCTTGCAAGAGAGAGAGAGCAAAAACAAAGATCGGGAAAACTTGCCTCTTCACATCGGGTCACTCAAAGTTAATTTCAAAACACTTCAGGTTTGTAGGCAGTTTCCACGTCTTGTTTTTAACTACAGTGTGAGCGAAGCCCTTGCTTATCTTATGTTAAAGAACGATTAACAACTCTATTGATAAGCTGAGTACTGGTACTTTGGAGCTGGAGCTGCAAAGACAGCATCTTGTTTCTCTCCAAATCCTGAGACATTGCAGGTTTGCAGGTAAAGTATTTTATTTCTGTTGAATGTTTTTAATAAAGCAAACACAAAACAAATGCAAGAACTGCAATTGAAAATGGTGCAGAGCAGGTTCTGCTTTACATACAGTCTTTGATTTCTATGTTTAGTTTGGTTGATTAATTATTAGGATTTCTCTCCTTCTTCCTTTCTGACCCACCTCTAAGTTAGTTGCCCACTCTATTTGCTGGGACAACCCCCCCCCCCCGGAAACTGCCAGGCAGTATAAGAATCTGTTTTTCATCTTGCAAAGATGCTACCAAAAGGAGCTAGCTTTCTCTCTCGTGCAACTGGGGTGGGGCATGACCAATGCTTCCCTCCCATGCTTTGATGTTTCTCTTGCCATGAATAGGACTAACACAGACGACATCAGTGCCCTCTACCCAGGCCTGCCAATGGAGGGAGGGCAGCATCCCAACCCCACCCTGCGCACTCCTGGCTTAGCTGCTGCTCAGCATAAGCATGGAAAATCCACTTTAGGGTTCGTTTTGGGAATATACACATACATATACACATACATATAAGAAAGGGTGCCTCTGAGCATGTAAAGAGTGCCTGTTTCTTCCATGCACTGTAATGGGGAGTCACGGCTAACGGCGAGGGAGGTCAAGGGAGCCACGAGTCAAAAAAGTTTGGGAACCACTGCCTTATTGGTTCCACGCTGTGTCATAACAGCACCTAATTAGTTCTCAGAACAATCAATCTCATTGGTCAGTTTTCAGTTAAGAAAATACACTTTTTGTTACGTAAGGCAGTTGTGTTTTATTTTTCTGGTTATTTGGCCATAACATTTGATAGAATACAGATATTCCAACACAGTGTATTTCATTGCATTCTGCATTAAATTACCTTTCCAATGATATACAACATTATGGTATTATTCATAAATACAAATTTTCCAAAAGGTTTCCACAATTTTGGCCACTAGTGGTGTCACACACACCCCACAAGGGAGTCACCCGGTATGATCCGCACACACCCCACACTTCCCTAGTGACGCCACTGTGTAGTTCTTTGACCACCTTTGAACTATGTTTTTCCCCTCCCCCAAAAAACGTTCTCCCCGAAATGGCTTTTATCTTTCTGGAGATGAAAAGATGTTAACAGGGGACGGCTGAGTGTCTGCTGTTTGTTTGTCTTTTAGCACTAAGGAGCACCCAGCTTATCCCTTGTTTTTTGGTGGATCTGTCCTGTTTCTGGTGTTATTGTTGTTGTCCTCCTTTGGTTTTTAATGGAATCACTCTGAGCCAATTTGGTACACCCCAGAGATAAGCCAATCAATTCTAATTAAAAGCACAAATGAAATAAATTCCCTTGGGTGGGGAACGTCCATTGCTTAATGTGCTCTTTACAACAGCTCAACTGTCCCTAATGGTTCTGGACCTCGTTGAGAGCTGTTAATGAGAGCTAAACATAAGAGATTAAAACAACGCCTGCCTCCGGGGAGGGGTGAGGAAGCAAGCGTGACTGTTCATACAGCATCGTATATGACTAGGCGACCCACCGTTGTCCTAGAAAAGCCCTTCCATCATCAGGAAGGTCAGGCAACTGGCTTAAGCAGAGAGGATGCTTTTTGTCCAATGAGGTGTGAAATAGCATTCAGTGCGTGGCTTTATAAATATTGATTCAGAAATTGCTCTGACCACTGGCTCCACAAATAGCTTCTTCAGTCCAGCAAACGGAAGAGATAAGGAAAGACGGAAATGGTTCTTCACCAGAAGGAGTGGGAATGGTGGATTCTTAAGTCTCGACCATCCCTTTAAAATCAGAGATCGGGTAGATTCAGTGTAGGGCAGCGATTCTCAACCTTTTTCATCTCACAGCACACTGGCAATGTGCTGAAATTGTCAAGGCACACCATCAGTTTTTTGACATTTGACAAGGCACACTGTGCTGCTGGTGGGGAGCTTATATCTCCCAATGGCCCTACTAACCCTCCCTAAACTCCTGCAGCACATTTGTGGACCATTTGCGGCACACCAATGTGCCGTGGCACACTGGTTGAAAATCACTGGTGTACGACACCCCCCCCCAATGAAAACAGAAGAAACACAAATCCAGACGGAAAGTTTATCCAACTATGTATGGGGGGGGGGAGAGTCTTGTTAATCAGGAGGCAGATGAAAAATTAAACCAAATTTAATTTCCCTCAGCTCCGTAGTACCAATTATTTAGGAATATGGGGGTGAAGGGAGATGGTGATGTAATCCAAATATAGTGCCTAGAGCAAAAATCGCTACTTCAGATAATTCACTCAACATATTTTCTTTTTTAAACAAATTCTCTCTTGTCCTGATGACTCAAGACAAAATATGTGTTGTTTTTAGGAATTTGCTGAGTGAGAGTTAATGAGATTTCTTCTTCTTACTTTGTTTTAAAAGGAACTTCATATTTTTTTAAAAGCTAAAGAAAATACTGTATAACATGGTATGGTATAAAGAGAAATCCTTGATCAAATGTGAAGAATTCCAGCTTGTAAGAAAAATACAGAACAGGGCACTTTCAACTCATGCAAGTAATGCTTTTGAAACTTTATGAGCTCGAAATATTAAATTCTGTGTCCTGCCTCTGTTTGCCATATGTTCTGTGTAACTTACTTTCTGTAGTGCAAATACAAAATGCCCTGGGGGGGGGGGAAGAAGGCACTGAATTCATGTTAAGAAATACATTCATTTCATGGAGGCTGCCTAGAGGGTCTTGCTCTAAGGAAAGATTTGTCATAATCTGATCTCCCTTCTTTGGGAGTTCAACCTTCACAGGTCATTGTGCAGTAATATACTGCCCTGTTTGATAATCTCTGTCAACTAGCTGGGAAATTGGTAACTTCTGGGGTAGAGAGACCAGTTTATTGTGCCTGAATGGAATCAAAGAGGATTAGGCTCTTCTAAAAGTGGCATTGTGGAATAATATTTTCTTAATACTTAAAGAGTGTTTGAGCTTCGCAACCATGCCCTCTGAATTAAGAATTACTACATTTTCTGTTAAATTCCATGTTTGGATTTCATCACCATCTTCCCTCAATCAATTTCCCCAAATATTCAGAATTATTGTACTGACCGTGGTTTACATTAACCTTCTCGCTAGCAAGACTGGTTCACACATGCTGTCTAACAGCTCAATCCTCTGCATGTCTACTCAGAAGTAAGAGATATTGCATTCAATGGGATCTACTCCCAGGTAAGCACATATAGGAATGCAGCCTGTATAACCTTTCCTCATGAAGTCAATGTTATTTACAGTATTTACAGTATTATTTCCATTATTGCCTGTCTTTCATCTGATTGATCTCAAAGTGGCTAACAAATACTTATCATAGTTTCTGGTGTTGTTGTAAGGTAAAGTAAATGTAATGGTTACACAGTCAGTTGCTGCTGGCTTGGTGTTTATTCTGTTTTCATGTGATTCGGGCGTGGTGGTGGTTCGCTGAATATATTGCATTGACTTTACCTCCCAGCACCTGAAGCAACATACCAAATGTTGCATCCCTTTTAACCCATTGGGATTGGCTGCATCAGTGCAGGAAAGTTGGATAGGATTGGGCCCTAACGCAGTGCAATCCTAAGCAACTTTCCAACGCCGGTGTAGCCATGCCAACAGGGCACACACTGCATTTTGCAGTGCAGGGGCAGTCATGGAGGCCTCTTCAAGGTGAGGGAACATTTGTTCCCTTACTTCAATGCTGCATTGCGGCTGCACCGGCGCTGGAACGTTGGTTAGGATTGTGCTGTTAGTCTCATTGAATGTAATGGGCCTTACTATGTTTGTGGTGCAAGACACCTCTATCCTTTCTACATATACTACTGCCAAACCAGGTCTCCCCCATTCTGTACTTGTGCCTATGATTTTTGGTACAAAATTTTTTGTGCAGGACTTTACATTTGTCTCTGTTGAACTTCATCTTGTTCCTGTGGCACTGAGACTGTCAAGATAATTCTGAGTCTTGATTTTGTCTTGTAGAGCAGGGGTTTTCAACCTTTGGAGGCCTGGGTACCCCCTATCATGGTCCAATTTTCTGAAGTACCCCCTGCTAATTAACTGCTAATTATTTTGATTAATCAATTAATCATTTAGATAATTAATCGTTAAATTAAAAAGTACTAAAACAATTTTAAATGTGAAAAAATGTCTTATTTAACTCTGTGTGTGTGTGTGTGTGTGTGTGTGTGTGTGTGTGTGTGTGTGTGTGTGAGAGAGAGAGAGAGAGAGAGAGAGAGAGAGAGAGAGATGCAAGGATCTCTTTTTTCTTCCCAAGTCATACTTCCCAAAATCAGCTCCTCCCTTCCCCCACCAAAGTACATTTTCCAATGTACAAAAATAAGCCCAAATCCAAGATCGGAGAGCAGCGGCGGAACTACGGTGGAGCGGGTGGAGCAGGCGCTCCAGGCGCTCCACCGCGGGGGGGGGATCTTACCTTGCCGAGGAGCCCTCCCGCCCGCCCTGAGTCCATTTGGCTCTGAAATGAGACCAAACTGGGCGGGGGGGGCGTCTACGTGACGCGAGGGCGCGTCGCAACGCTGGCCCCGCCCCCTCGCTCCAGGGCGCCCTCCCGGCGCGTTGCACCTCTGTCGGAGAGACAGAAGGGCTCCGAAAATCATTTTAAATCCATGTTAATTAACACTTAATTAGCTGCTGATGGGGCAGATAAGGGGCAGGGCTTGGCATACCCCCAGCAAGAGGTCTGCATACCCCTAGGGGTACCCGTACCACAGGTTGATAACCCCTGTTGTAGAGTGTTAACTATCTCCTCCAGCTTTGTGTCATTGCAAATTTGATGAGCATTCCCAATATCCCCTCGTCTAGGTCATTTATAAAAGAATTGAGCAGCACTGGGTCCAAGACAGAGCCCTGCAGCATCCCACTGGATCCCTGTCTCCAGATGGATGTGGAGCCATTTTTTGCACTCATTGGGAATAATTGTAGTTCACGAAAGACTGGACATTTATATATTGTAAAAAAAACCATTAGGGGGGTTAGAAAAGCCTGCCCACGTACACTGCTGGCGGAAGAAGAGAAATGCAATGACCAAGAAAGGTGGTATATAAATACTGTATATTAATTAATTATTTATTATTATTATTATTATTATTATTATTATTATTTCAGGGGCTTTGTTGACCATTTTGCAATTTTACGTGTCAGAGAAGAGCTACAATCATGCATGAGTTCATGGCTTTGTCGATATGTTGTTTACACTACTAGACTGCTCAAGTGAGCAGTTTTTTAACATGTTGGCCATGAGCATATTATCAGCACTGAAACCACTTGCATTTGGAGAGTTACAGCACAATCCTGTGTAACCTTGCACCGGTGTAACAGCAGATACACCGGTTCCAGTTTAAGTGCACTTACACCGGTGCATCTGCTGTTACACCGGTACAAGGTTACACAGGATTGTGCTGCTAGGAAGGGGAAAAAGGCATATTGCAAGAAGAACTGTGGGCACTTGACTTGACCATTGGCACTTTGTGACAGAAAATTCAGGTGTTTGTATCTCCAACACAGGCTTTGTCTTTGCAGCATCCCTGCAAGCAATGCTTCACTCTGTTTGTGACTACTGCACTTTTCAGGCAACCATCATTCTCAGACAACTGAATGATGCCAAGTACAAACTTGCATGAGCCAATGCTACATTCGATACGTCATTCATTTCCTGAATGTACTCTCTCAAGGCTTTGACTTTCTTTGGTTTGTCCTGTTGTGGTACTGCAGATTCACTTAATGAACAGACACATAAGATTGCTAGAACAGTTAATTGGACAGTCATCCTAGTATTGCTGTAATATATGCAAATAACAATGAGTTTTCCATACAGCACATATCTTTGAGTCCTCACCATCTGGACTAAGATTGAATTAGGATGTTCTTTTAGTGAACCAAAATACCCATAACAAGACAGATGTAACTCACCACCTCCCTTGATGCTCTGATAATAAGATGAAGATAGACATCTGAGAAGGAAATTGGCACACAACAGAGTAAAGTGCACTGTGATCGAAAGATGTGAAACCACCACATTGTGAGACATCTTTTATCTCTTTTGTTTATCATCTCTCTCTCAAGGCATGATTTAAATGCCAGAGAAGTAACAGGTTTTGGGATCATGTTATGATTATACGTAGACTAGGAAGACAGTGGTTTCTGGTTTCTTAGAAGTGAATCCTGTGGTGCTATGATCACTGATGCGCCTTGCAGGATCGAGACCCAGATGCAACCAAGGTGAAATGATGGGAAAGAGTTGCCTAAAACCCAACCCATAAGTAACAGTGACCAAAATACATGCCCTCGTACCTTTAAGCCTCAACCATTGTAATATGCTTCACAAGGGACTGACCACAATGGCTAGAGGTGTTTTGTTTTGTTTTTGGTGACCAACACAGAATGCTAAATAAAGCTAATTTTGACTCAAAATGCTAAATAAAACATTTTTTTACTGATAACAAGAAATAAAACAAAAACCCCTCCATATCAAGAGATAACATCAATTCCTTACTTTTGAGTCATCCATCAGACATTTTCAGTGAGGGAGCTTGCTTTAAACATGATAAAAACATGCAGTCTAGTGCTGTGCAGTGCATTCTGGGGTGCCTTAATGGAATGTTTTCTAAGTATCATGTATTTAAAACACTTACGACCTGATCTTGTGTAAGTCCTGTCCTGGGACTTGCACAAGTGCCATAAAGCACAATGCTGACCCCCTACTGACCCCGTATTATCTTCTGGATTCATTTCAAATGCTGGTTATGACTTACTAACTCTTAACTTGTTCATACATGGGAGACATTGTCCTCTTTTCTGTCCCAGTCTTTAAGGTCAATGGAACTGAAAGCACCCTCTTAAGTTGACTGTCTCTGGGTTACATTTGAACTGCAAGGGCATGCGGAACAGTATTCTTTCTGGAATACCTTTCCTCTAGAAATTTGCCAGAATCTGGATCTAAGCATCTTCTGGAAATGATGAGTTAACTCACTGATTGATGAACACTGTCATCTGCCCCAAACTTTTGGAACTGGGTGAGTTACAAATGAAATAAAACATATACAGGTAGCCCCCCATATCCACGGATTTGCTATCCACGGTTTCAGTTATCCACGGATTGCGGGGACCCCCCCCCCCAGGCGTTTACTTTTTTCCCCAGTAAGCTTTGTTTCTTCCTTAAACAAGCAGGAGAAGCAGCCTCTGGCTGCTTATTGCAGGCAAGTAGAACGAGACGAAGTCCTAGAGAGGTTCTGCAAGGTTAACAGAAACCTTGCAGAGCCTCTCTAGGACTTCGTCTCATTCTACTTGCCTGCAATGGAGGCTACTTCTCTTTTGTTTTAAGGAAGAAACAAAGCTTGCTGAAAGAAAAAAAAATAAGAGCTGGGGGGGCGAGCATGCCTGCCTGCAGGGGAGGCAGGGCGGGGGGCCCTCAGGAAACCATGGAGGGGGTGTTCGCTCTTATCCACGCTTTCAAGTATCCACGGAGGGGCCTGGAACATATCCCCAGCAGATATGGGGGGAGTACTGTACATATACCATAGACAGACTCAAGAGGGAAATAACCTTGTTGAATGGCCTGTATGTTACCATACTGTTAGCACTTCAAATACTTGTTTTCATTGCCATCACACACACACACACACACATACAGAGAGAGAGAGAGAGAGAGAGAGAGAGAGAGAGGAATCTGGCAAACCCTCCTGAAAAATATCTCATTTGATCCGAGCCAATTAAATGATTATCTGGAGAGAGTTTTTCACTTGTCAACAAGCACAACATTGGGTTCAGTCTGCTTCCTGCCTTAGGCTCTAGCTTTATCGAAGCATGTGTGTGTTTGCATGCAGTCTAATTAGTGCCATTACCACTGTTGATAATGGCTTCTAATGAATGGCAGTTGTTTATAGAGATTTCACACTCTGAAGCCCATTGACATTTCTCTTGCATGCCTAAAATTAAGTTTTAAAAATGTGATAGATGGATTATTCTGGCACAGGCACAAAAAGTCAAAATAATGTATGCACTAGCGTCACTGCAGGGGGGCCGAAGCTCTAAGTTCCGCCGAGGCTCCGACCCTCCGTTACACCGGAGCACGAAGCTGCTTTCACCGCCTTGAATGGTTCCGAAGGTGAGGGGGTGGGGCCGCTTCGTGCTCCGGTGTAACAGAGGGTCGGAGCCTCGGTGGAACTTAGAGCTCCGTCCCCCTGCAGCGACACTAGTGAATGTATGTCTGGTATTTGCCCAGTAACTCAGGGGTGTAAACTGGGTTTTCTGTGCCTGAAAGCTGGCAATACTTTTTCAAGGGTTGAAGATGGAGCTATCATTGCCAACATCTAAATTGCACAGTCACACATTTCCCCCTCTACATCATGTCTGCAATGAATCCACAACAATTTGCTTGTGTGGTGGAAATAAAAATAGATGATGGTTATGTGTGGTGTTTCTTTTTTATCTCAAGCACTTAAGAATGAACATGTTGTAAGCCAAGGTATTGTCCACAGTTAAGTTTCTTGTTGTTGAAATAGACATTCTGATTTGTAGCTTGTGTCATTACTTAGGCATTTCAAGCCTTAACAAGCTTTAACAAATGTCATTATTGTTTTGCACTATCATCGAAGAGCACTGTTATTCAGCTTCTTTGTACAAGTACTGTACCTATATCACAATGCTAGCTAGTTTTGGTATAAAGAGTATTATTTCCTTAAGCTTATTAACAATACAATTTTGATCTGTACAATGGACCTCCGCTTTACAATGGTAATCCATTCCATTCTGGAAAAAACATTATGTTATGAAAATATTGTAATGTGAACCCAATAATGCATTGTGTTTTGGTAATTCGTTGACCTTGGAAATCTTAGTTTCTGCCACAGAACTAAGTTATTTCCCTCTCTAAAAGGTGATTTAAAAGGTGGCTGAGCTCTTTAGGGGCCATGGCTATCAGTTTACACAATTTTGTAATTATAAAACACAAATTGCAAGGCAGTATCCTTCCCCCAATACACACAGTCATGATGTTAGAAATGCTGGCACTGGTTGAGCCACTACCTAGAAGGCTTGTGTTTGCATCAGCATTTGTGTATTGGCTATATCCTTCCCTCCAGATACTGTACACAGCCACGATTTTAAAATCACTGTTATTGGCTGAGATACTACTAAACGCTTGCATTGGCATAACTGATTGGCTCATCTATCACCCATGAGGTCGTGTTGGCAGCAATTGTAAGCCCATTGTAAAGTGAATAACTTATTGTATAGTGGACCTTGTTTTACTAAGGAAAGTCCATTGTAAAGTTATTTGATTGTAAAGTGAACCCATTGTAAAGTGGGGGCCCACTGTATTGCCTTTTACTCGGGGGCCAAACTAGATGTTAATCATGCCATTTGGTCATGCATTTTTTTAAAAATGTGAACAGCTGTAGAGGTCCTGATCCAGATTGGGACCATGGGAAGGGAGACTTTAACACTTTGTTGTATCCCCCCCCCAATGTTCTCAATCCAGATTGAGACCCTTATAGCTGTTATTTGCCCCTGGATGAAAGCTGCCAACAGCACCAAATAGCACTCATAACAGGACTTCAATTCAGATTGGGACTATGGAAAGAAAATTACCCCTCTTCCCACACTATGATCGCAATCTGAATTAGTTTTATCCCCCCGACTGCTATTTACATTTTGAAAAGTAATCAAACATGCATGCCTGAATGATGTGATTAACCTCCTGATTTCTTGAAATCAGTTCCTTTACATCATTTTCAACTTAATTGTGAGTTATTTTATCCTTAAGAACTAGCTGTTCTAGGATGCATCACTTGCAGCCTCATTGATTTACTTTTCCATACTCTGCAGTTGACTAATCCAATACTGTACAGTCATTTGAAATGGCATTTGTCTAATCAAATACTGTATCTAGCTAGCAGAGGTGTAACAAGACTTTTTGGTGCCTGGTTCGGGGGGGGGAGATTTGGTGCCCCTAGGGAACCTTTGCGCGGCGTTTAGCCCGCGCGTGATTTGGGGGGGCACCCCTCAGGGACCCTGCTCCGGGTACCCCCTGCCCACCCGCAACCCCCCCCCCCGCATCTTCGCCAAGAAAGCCCTTCACCACAGGGACTGGACGGGCTGAGCAGGCAGCGCCGAGACGCAGGGACAGGGGAGTCGGACTCGAGTCTCTCGAGTCCGACTCGGCGCCCCCGGAGCAGGTGGTGCCTGGTTCGGCTGAACCACTCGAACCACCCTATTTACACTACTGCTAGCTAGCTGAAATCCTTGCGTCATGTGTGCTGTCTTCCGTATTTCCCAGTGTTGCACTCTTCCAATTATTCTCATTGAATAAGATGAGACAGATCTTTGGAACTGTACACAATGATAGTTTCATTCACACAATTGAAACTATTAAAATACAGAAAAAAGCGAAGATAAATCTACCCTCCTGCAGGAATTGCAGGAATTTCTGCATAATATGTACTGTACTTGACAGTTGTTTGGAAGCCAAATATATTCGTTCTGATGAGGCAATTCCTTAAGTGAATTCTTTTGTTTTGAAAATTGAGCACCATTACAGACTTCATGGCAAGCAAACATATTCCAATAAGGGGAGGATTAAACTAAATGCACACATTGCAACTCATTGGAACTCCAAGACCATCAACAGAGCAATCTCAGCTGATGAACATGGGGCTTGCTTACACTATTATTAAAACACTAACAGTCTAATCTACTGGTCAGATCCACTTGGTGACAAGACTGAGAGGTGAAGGGAAGAGGGCATAGCGGAAGACAAGTGGGTGCTTTAGAAGCCCCAGAGGTCCCCACACACACCCCACAAAGACACCCACCCACCCCATTTTCAGGGGAAAAAGACATTTTCCCCAAATTGACTCGACTCGTGACTCGTGGGTTTTGGCCTTACTCGCACTCGACTCACACTCATGCAAAAATGACTCGCACTTGACTCGTACTCGTGCACAAAAGGACTTGCACTTGACTCGTATTTGCCCAAAACATTTTGGCACTGACTTGGACTCGCACTCATGCAAAAATGACTCGCACTCACACTCGTGACCTAGTGACTTAGATACATCCCTGCCGGTTGGTGCAGGGGTGGGGGGAGAGCTGGCTGGGCGATGAGGGAGGGCAGCCATTGGGTGAGCCAGGAGGGGGCGGGGATATTGGCTGCGAGCTACGCTGATATCCCGCGCCTGTTCCCGGTCTCAGCGGCCCTTACCCCTCTGCCCCAAATGTACGTCGGCTCAAGTGTCAATGTACATTTGAGGAGGCCCATTGGGGCTGAGCAGCCCTACACCCAGGGAAGGGAATGAATGTCCCCTTCTCCTGAGGAGTCCTCGGGCTGCGCCAGAGCGGCCTGGGAAGGGCACAGGATTCTGCGACAGGCCCTATGGGCCAGCCGAATATCTTTACGCAGGATCAGGCTGCCTGCCTGGAGGTCAGTACGTCTTGAACCTTGTTTGGCAGGCAACAGGTCTTTTCCTGGCCCTGCTACCCTTAACTCTGCCATTGCTGACCCACCTAGGGCAGTAAGTAAAGCACTGGGGAAGTGTGTTTTAGGAAGTGGGGGCTGCTGAGCTGGCAAGAAGGGCTGGCAGAGAAGGGGGTGGGAAGGTGGCAAACTCTTACAAACTCTTGTCTTGTGTGGACAAGAGCGTTTACATTTTAAAAGTTTGTCTCTCATTTGAGGTGGACTTTTTCAAGCTCCAAAAGTTTTTCTCTGAGACCACGCTTGGAGAAGATTGCTGGCTCATCCAGTTCTAGTGAGTGTGCATAGGTGGGGGGGCAGAGTATCCCACCATAATGTCGCTCTTCCCCCCACAAGTTAACATAAGTTGTCTTCAATGTCTGAAAAGGACTGTGAATCTCATTTACTTGTTTAGGGTAAATTTATTTATTTATGCCGAAAGGCAAATGCCCAAGGCGGCTTACAACAGAGGTTAAAATACATAATTTAAAATAATACATAAAATAAATTTAAACAATACATAACCATACACAAATTTAAAAACAATAAAATCCACTAGGGGAGGGGGCGACAGTGTGGAGCAGAGAAGCAGCTTGGCAGAGCATCTTACTTACACAGGAGGCAGACCACGACCCATCACCCAAACGCTAGACGAAATAAAAATGTTTTGAGCCCTCGCCGAAAAGTCATGAGGGAGGGGGTGGTTCTCAAATCCCCTGGCAGGGAGTTCCACAGTTGTGGTGCCACAGCGGAGAAGGCTCGCCCACGTGTTGCCACTCCCCTAACTTGCGATAGAGGTGGCACTCGCAGGAGAGCCCCCTCAGATGACCTAAGTGAGCGGGCCGGAATGTATGGGAGAAAGCGGTCCCTCAGATATCCTGGACCCAAACTGTGAAGGGCTTTAAAGGTCATTACCAGCACCTTGAATTGGGCCCGGAAACGAATGGGCAGCCAGTGCAGCCACTGAAGCAGCGGCTCAGCAGAGTCAAACCGCCTAGCTCCAGCAACCACCTGGGCCGCCGCATTCTGCACTAATTGGAGCTTCCGAACCGTCTTCAAGGGCAGCCCCAAATAGAGCGCATTACAGTAATCCAGTCTTAAAGTCACTAAAGCAGTGAACCACCGTGGTCAGGTCCGATCGACTCAAGTACAGCCGCAGCTGGCGCACCAGCCAAAGCTGGGCAAATGCACCCCTGGCCACAGCCGCCACCTGGCTTTCCAAGGAGAGCTGTGAATCCAGAAGTACTCCCAAGCTGCGCACCCATTCCTGCAGGGGGAGTGCAACCCCATTCAGAACGGGCAGATGACTCAGTACCTGCATCGAAGCTTTCCTGACCAGTAGGACCTCTGTCTTTTCTGGATTCAATCTCAGCCTATTAGCCCTCATCCAGACCCCAACCGCCTCCAGACAGCGCTCCAGGACTTCCACAGTCTCCCCGGAACGAGATGGCAAGGAGAGATAGAGCTGGGTGTCATCAGCATATTGGTGACGGCCAACTCAAAATCACTGGATGATCTCTCCCAATGGTTTCATGTAGATGTTAAAAAGCATGGGAGACAGAATTGAACCCTGTGGCACCCCACACTGTAAGGGGCAGGGCGCTGAACAGGCGTCTCCCAGCATCACCATCTGGGACCTGTCAGCCAAGTAGGAGCGGAACCACTGCAAGGCAGTGCCCCCAAGTCCCAACTCAGCCAGCCGACCCAGAAGGATACCATGGTCGACGGTATCGAAAGCCGCCGAGAGATCCAAAAGGACCAGCAGGGATGCACTCTCTGATCACGAACATTGCTGTAGCTGAACTCATTACCATGTTGCATGACTCACACACACAAACCACTCCCATTAGAGGAAAAATGATGAAATTATTTAATTCAGTGAATCCAGGAGATGCTTAAATGTTAAACACGCAGACATAGAAAATTAAATATGTACATATACCCATAAGGGAAATCAAATCGAATAAACACATGTGCCACACACAACACTCAAAAAATGGAAGGAAATCAACACAGAAAATTACAGGCACAGTTCTGAAAAGCTTGATTAGTCCTTGATTGTTTACAAGAAGCTAATGAGACTGATGTGGGAGGTGGAGATTGTCTCAGCAGACACAGTGTGCTGGAGGATGAGGTGGACTGTGGCTGTGTGGGAGGGAAGGGCTAGGAATTAGCAACTGAGCAGGAAAAAAAGTCCTTTGAGCCAGTTGCTAGATAAGTGAAAGAAAGGCAAAGCTGTTCTTTCCCTGCCCCTCCCAAGTCATTTTTACAAGGATGTATGCCCCAGTGGGTTAAACCGCTGAACCTTGAGCTGTTGATCGAAAGGTCGGCAGTTCGAATCAGCGACGGGGTGAGCTCTCGTTGCTTGGCCAGTTCCTGCCAACCTAGCAGTTCCAAAGCATGTTAATGCGAGTAGATAAATAGGTACCGCTTACGGGAAGGTAAACAGCACTCCGTGTTCCAGCTGCATGCTACGCGCTGCGGCAAGGAGAGTCATGCCGGCCACATGACCATGGAGGCGTCTTCGGACAACGCTGGCTCTTCAGCTTTGAAATGGGAATGAGCACCAAACCCTAGAGTCGGACACGACTGGACTTAATTGTCAGGGGTCACCTTTACCTTTACATCTTCAGTGAATATGCATTTTGTGTTAGATTGGGCCCACCCAAAACTACACGACTTCTCCTCATGGGAGTATCGCTGGATAAGTTAGGGCTCTTTCCTCTAACCCCCCCCTCCGAATGTTTGATTTCTGAAGAGGAGTGGTAGAAGCAGCCAGTGAGGCAAAGTATCACCACAGGGCCGGCGTGTCTTTTCTGTAGAAGATTTCCGGGAGAGGGTGTGATAGGGCTGTGTGTGTATTTCATTTGTACCTGCCACTTGTCAGCAACATGTAAGTCCCACCAAGACTGTAATTCCATATATTTTCATCCATCCTCACTGAGTATGACAGGCTGAGTCAAACCAGTCGTGCGTGTAGCTGTCTCTCCCCCCCCCCCCCATCATTAGAATTAATGCTGGTTTTACGTGTAGTTTATCAGGCAGCACTTAGTCATCTGGGCCTACGACGCTTGGTGGAAATGAGCTAAACCAGCCCAGCGAGTGCTCCACCGGCCTAGGGTGTCGTAAACATGCCGGAAAGCATGTTTTCGGCATCCAGAGAGTAAGCAGCGGAGGCCTGCGCCGCTCACTCTGCTGCTGTGCGCAGGCGGGGGAGTGGGGAGGGCGGACGGGGTGGCAAGGAAGGGTGCCATTGGCTGACTTGGACTGGGAGGGGGCAGGAATATCAGTGCTGGGTTGCGCCAATATCCTATGCCACGTCACAGCCTGGGCCGGCCTTACACAGCCTGGTTGTGTGCCAGCTTCGGAGCTGGCGTACATCCGAGGAGGCCCATTGCAGCCCACACCATTTACACTTGTTGACCCTGGTTGTGTGCCAGCTTCAGAGCTGGCTTGCATCCGAGGAGGCCCATTGCAGCCCACACCATTTACACAAGTTGAGCCTGGGCTGCGCCGGTGCAAGCTGCAATGCACACAGGATGCAGTGGCTGCCCATTTAGGCTGGCCGTGCAAACTTGCACAGGATTGCTCAGTAAATGTTGTCGTCCTTTATACTGGTTATCAAAATTAGCCCTGTTTGCCAAAAGTAAACACTGCAAATTCAAATGCCTGGGCCAGACTGGATCAAATCAACCTCATCACACAGAATCTTTTAAAATTAATGTAATGTGCACAGATGCTTTTGTAGCCATTGCTGATTCCATAACCGAATGTAGCCATTGCTATAAAACTCAGAGTGGTGATGGGTTTAGATGATCTGCCCTACTGTGGATTTGTAGGCTAAAATGGAAGTCCAGCAACTGCATCTCAGCCAACACAGTTCTTCAAGGCTTTCATTGTTGGTCTTAAAACTGTAAAGTTTTAACCCACTGCGCCAAATAAGGAAGGCATGGCCCATCCACATTTAACCTCAGATGTTTTAAGTGGTCAGCTGTAGTCAGGCTAGAAAATGCTACTTTCTGAACATTGTTGCCATCAACAACAGCAAGGGAAATTGACCCCTTGGAAAAGTTGTCTAAAATTAAGTAAGGGCCCAGTCCCATCCAACTTTCTTTCCAGTGTTAATGGGGCAATGGGGCATGACTGCAGTCACGGAAGCCTCTCAAGGTAAGGGAACAAGGTAAGGGAACAAAGGGAACTGGAAAGTTAGATAGGATTGGGTCCTAAGTAAGTAAGAAATGACCACAAGTGAACTTAGTTTTGTTTCTCAGTGTTCTTCAGTTAGAAAACAAGGCAACCTTTTAAAACTAGATAAAAAAACAATCAGCCTCCATATCTTCTTGAATATGCTTTTGTCTTACACTAGAGAAGGAACTGAGGGAGCATTGTCCACTCAGTTATTGGTATTGTTACAGGATGAAGAAGTGGATTCAAGACTGGTGATCATCAGTATTAGATCAACTGCTCTTACATGCTGGAATACTTGTTGGCCAGATCTTTTGCAGCTCTTGATTTTAAGCTGAGAATTGAGGAGGTTACTTGGTGGTTCTAAATTGGCAGGGTTGACATTTCCCTCCCATTTTAAGGAGATGCTGTTCTCCTTATTAGGGCTACCAACGTTTGCCACTAAACTGTCAGAACAGTTTTGTTCTAATCCAAACTGTCTTTAATAGATATCAAATGCCAAGGTTTGATCACTGGCTGATGCGTCTCTGAATGGGTGACCTCCACTGGAAAGCTGGTGTGAATTGCATATATAGCACCTGAGGAGATGGACGGAGATGGAAAGTTTGGCTTACCAGATCCTCGCCGGGACAGGAGCGGTCTACCCTTGAGGGGGCGGGGCATGGGGGGCCAGAACGCGACACGTTCTGGTCCCCCACGCCCCGCCCCCTTAAGGGTAGACCGCTCCCGTCCTGGCGAGGATCTGGTAAGCCAATGGAAAGTGATTCCCCCCTCCCTCGGTGGACAGTGAAAGAACAAAGGCAGCATGTGATGGCAGTTTCTGGGGCGGACGACAGAGTGACACTTGAAGTGATCTGAACAGAATGGGATTTACTTCTGAGTAAACATCCATAGGATTGTGCTAAAAGTGACTTATCACTTGTGCAGTTGTGTTAATTAACATGAGTTAACATTACTGCTCTTCAGCAGCCTCATGAGGAATAACTGGTTCCTACATACAGGTGTCCCCCGCTTAGAGACGGATCGCTTAATGACGATCCGGATGTATGTCGGAGGTCCCCAGTAAAAAAGAGCAAAGGATTAAAAAAGATGCATCTTTTTATATCCCCAGCTCTTCAGCTGTTTCCTGCTAGATAAGGGCTTTGAAGTTTAGCGCTGTGCTTAAAGCCCCAGTGCTGAACTTCAAAGCCCTTATCTAAAGCAAAACAGCTAGTGGGCAAGATAAGAACTTGGATGTTTAACACTAGGGCTTTAAGCACAGTGCTAAACTCTTCAAAGCACAGCAAGACCTGCTTAATGACGGCTTCACTTTACGATGGGGTTTTCAGCACATATCCCCGTCGTTAAGCAGGGGACACCTGGTAATCAGAAAGACTGAAATTCTTTCTGAATTTGTTTTTAATTAGGGCACAATCCATTAGGGAATTTGCCTGCACAGGTACCATTAAAACGAATGGTAGTAGTGCAGTGCTATAACTCTTGTGCAGATCTCATTTTCAGGAGGGCTCATACAGGACATGGTTGAACAGATCTTATACTGTACTGACAGTCCGATCCTGAGCAAAGATATGCGGCCGGCCTAAAGGGCCGGTTGCAGAATCCAATACCCTTCCTGGGCTGCATCGACGTGGCCCAGTAACACCTCAGGAGAAGGGGATGTTCGTTTCCTTCTCCAGGTGTAGGACTGCCCAGTCCCAATGGGCCTCCTCGGATGTACGTCGGCTCTGGAGCCAGCGTACATCCGGGGCGGCGGGGTAAGGACAGCCCAGGCCGGGAACAGGTGCAGGATATCGACAGAGCTTGCCACCGCTATCCCCACCCCCACCCGCCCAGGGCTGGCCAACGGCCGCCCTCCCTTGCCGCCCAGCCCACCCTCCCCTTGCCCTTGTACTGTCCAGTGCAGGACTTACCTGCACCGGTGAGTGCCGGGTCCGGGGGGAGTACGGGCTGCCGGCCTCCGCACTGGCACCCCATACTCTCCGGGTGTCGAAAACGTGCGTTACGGCCCTTTTATTATGCCTGGCGTCTGCGTAGCACATACTCCACAGGCAAATACTTGCGCAGGATTGCGTAGTGAGTCAGGTAATTGGTCTGTCTAGCTCACCATTGTCTGCAAAGGTGACTGACAGAAGCAGCTCTTCAGAATTTTTTTTTCTTTTTCCCCAGCCCTACCTGGAGATGCCAGGGATGGGATTGGGACCTTCTGCTTCCAAAGCAAGTGCTCTGCCACTGACCTCCACCCTGGAGAGTGTGCCTTTTTGGAATATGCTTCATGTGGTTTGTACTACAAGAATCAATCACTTGTAATTGGAATTATTCGTGTTTCTTCTAGATAAGCTGGCAGTTGTGATATTCACACCAAATGGAAGCATTTTGAGGAAAACAGAGATAATAATTGTCTTTATTTTTTAAAAATTGCATTCCCCCCTTCATTTATTTCATTTATTTACAATATTTTTATCCCGCCTTTCTCCCCGAAGGGACCCAAGGCGGCTTACCAAAAAAAAAAAAAATCACTTTTTAAAACAATAAAAACAGTTAATGAAAACTAATAAAAACATCTAAAAATCAATAAAAAGATCACTATTACAATTAAAAACAAGAGCATAAGAACAGCAGCACCCCACCTGTACCAGCAAGATGTTAAAAAAAAAGGCAAGGACTCAGAAGGCTTCTTTGAACAAGAAAGTTTTCAGGCCTCGCCGGAATGTCTCCAAGGAGGGAGCAGTTTGTAAGTCAAAAGGGAGGGAATTCCATAAGGTTGGTGCCATTACTGAGAAGGCCCTATTTCTGGCCGCCGCCCCTCGCCCCTCCTCCCTCATTTATAGCCCATCATTTGTTCCCAAAACGGGCTCCCAAGACAGCTTATTTATTTATTAGATTTATATTCGACTCCATCCCACATCCATCCAAATGGCTTACTTAACTTACAGCAGTTTTCCCAAGTCCTCACACTTCTGTCTCCAAGGGGCTCAGAACCTCAGCAATGAAATGGTTTGGGGAATGGTAGAGGTCCAGTGAAATAAACATGATGTAGAGATGCAAAATCTCTTTTTAAAACAACAGACTGAAATGCTTATGCCATGCCAACAGCCAAGAAAAGGGCAGCACCCTTTTTTTTCAGTCAAATTGTTATTTGTTGAAGAGATGCTACAAGTGCAGGATGGGATGGGTAGCGAACGGGCTGAATCTAGTGTGGTGATGTTGTCTCACTTTGAAACTCTGCCCAGGAAATATGTAGAGCTTCATTCTGTGCTCCTGGAATGCCCCTCCTCTCCAGCAACAGCACCAACTATCCACAGTAATTGATGGGAAAGATGAAATGGGCAGGAGCGAGAGCTTAATCCCAGGTTTGGCTGGCACACTCTCTCCACTTCCTGGGCTCCTGAAAAGCTGCAAAGGCTATAATGTTGTGGAGCTGAATCTCCTCTGGATGAGAGAAAGCACCGGAGAGACTTCCTGTGATCATGTAGATGATGAGCATGTTCCTCATGCAACCAAAGTGAAGCAATTCAATTTTACATCCCATTGATCAGTAGAATCTAAAAAAAATAATAACTTTGGTTGAAAAATGAGAATAATTTAAAAGAGTAGAAATGGAGACAAATTATCCAGCTAGGCAAAGTATACATAATGTACTCTAATTTTTTCTATTGAACTGTGAAAATTGAGCAGAGTCTCTAGACCTAAAGCAAGAAGAATAGGGTAATTCTATATCGAGTATAGCCTGAAAAGGGATTAATATCACCCTTCAAGTGATCAGTCCCATCCAGATGTTATCGTAGCCTGAGAAGACTGAATTAACTTAGACCCCTATAGGCTGAAATGATGTTGCCTGCACTTAGGAAGTTTTTACTCACAGGAAAATCTAATTGTTGGTGATCATTGGAAGAAGATAATCCTGCCCTTTGATTGACCTTTGAAAGCATGCAAGTGGTTTAAGGCCAGGGCAATGAACTCAGCAGGCCAGTTCTAGGCATGTCTGGCAGGAGTCCTAAGCATGCTTACTAGGGACAGTAATGTCTTTTCAACTCAGAGTCCCTTACTGTGTTAAGCATAAGTGAAATGTTAAGCATGTTAACATCTTATGATGAGAGCTGCTGCAATTCCTTTCTGGCTATAGGTCTAAAATGAGAGGTAGTGGACCATGTGGGAAGAGCCCATGTTATTATGCCTCCTCTCCAATCCATGGCTGTTCCAGTTTCCAGGAAGGGCAGTGCAATGCTAGGGTGGGCAGGAGTTGCCATATCAGGTATATTGACTGAGCCTTTAGGAGGTGGTCTGCAATGGAACAATCTGGCTCCCCTCTCATACTGGCCGAGGGTGGTTCAGCTGTATTGCATAGAGTGCCTGGATATGAAGGTGTGTTAGTAAGGTCTACTGCTAGTTGATTTCCAACCCAGGAAGTGGAAGGAGAAGGACGAGCAGTGGAGGCAGGTAGGCTGATAGCTATGGGCACCCCTACCAATCTGCTGCCTGAGGCAACTGCTTCAGTTGGCCTCTTGGATGGGCTTGCCCTGGTGGACAGAGGACTATTTTAGTTCTAATTTTATTTAAATTTGATAGTATTTGTAAGGATATATAACAGTATGAAAAAGTTCTCAAAATATTTCACAATGCAAAATTAGCACCATAAAAGTTTCATATAATATTTACTGTAAATGTCAAGGTATCTGTCTGATCTTTCCTGAAAGTAAGTTTCCCCCTAATTTGTTGTGTTAGAAGAACAAGTAGCCACACTGAATACTACAGAGTTTGTTTGCAACCATGCCCTTTTGTCCTTACGTGGCCAAAGGTTTGTCTAACAGCGCAATCTTATCACCCGGCAGCCCAGAGCATGCACTGCTGCCATCACAGCCTGTGCTGCATGCTATAGGCCAGTCGGGGACCAGACAGCCCAGGGGAGGTAACAACATTTTTACTTACCTCCCCATAGACCTCCTGGGCTGGTCCCCAATGGGTCTCCTCAGACCTACGCCAGCAATTTTGGCATAAGTCTGAAGAGCCTCTGGGGATAGGTCCAGACCAGGAGAGGGGGATAAGATCTGGTTTGAGTAGCTGCCGCCAAGATCCACCCCCCTTCCAACCCTGGCCAGGCCTGCTCCAGTCTGTCCCTGCCTCTGACTTACTGGTGACGACGGAGGTTCTGTGGCCTGCTGTCATCCACATGCTGCCTCCGGGGCTTCACATTGGTGGCAGCGGCCTGCAGAATGATAGACTGGCTGCTGTGCCAGCGGCCCAGGACTTACGCTGTCAGATCTCATGAGACAGCATAAGGCCTGGATACAATTGGGCTCTTGTTACTATAGGATATAACTGTAAGTAAACTTCTTCTTTTTATTATTATTATTATTATTATTATTATTATTATTATTATTATTATTATTATTATTATTATTATTATTTTATTATTGTTAATATTATATTATTATATATAAATAATAATAATAATAATAATAATAATAATAAAAAAGAAGAAGTTTACTTACAGTTATATCCTATATCCACGGGTTCGCCCGCATCCACATGCCTGTTGACCTTTTCAAAAAATTCTAAAAGGTTTGTGAGGCAAGACTTCCCCTTGCAGAAGCCATGCTGACTCTCCCTCAGCAGAGCTTGTTCTTCTATGTATTTTAAGATTTTATCCTTAATGAGACTTTCCACCATCTTCCCTGGAACAGATGTTAGGCTGTAGTTTCCCGGGTCCCCCCTCCTTCCTTTTTTAAAGATTGGCGTGACATTAGCTATCCTCCAATCCTCTGGCACAGTGGCCGTTTTAAGGGACAAGTTGCATATGTTGGTCAAGAGGTCAGCAACTTCATTCTTGAGTTCCTTCAGAACTCTTGGGTGGATGCCATCCGGGCCTGGTGATTTATTGATCTTTATTTTGTCAATTAAGTCTGAGACGTCTTCTCTTTTAACCTCTATTTGACTTAATTCTTTAGTCAGGGGAGACCGTTCCGGCAGTGGTATTTGCCCGAGGTCTTCTGCCGTGAAGACAGATGCAAAGAACTCATTTAATTTCTCTGCAGTCTCCAAGTCCCCTTTTATCACCCCTTTCTCTCCCTCACCATCCAGCGGACCAACCGTTTCCCTGGCAGGTTTCCTGCTTCTAACATATTTGAAGAAGCTTTTATTATTCCCTTTTATGTTGCCTGCCATACGTTCCTCAAAGTCTTGCTTGGCCTCCCGTATCATCTTTTTACATTTCTTTTGCCACAGTTTGTGCTCCTGTTTATTTTCCTCATTAGGGCAAGACTTCCATTTACGGAAGGAAGCTTCCTTGCCTTTTATAGCTTCCTTAACTGTGCTTGTTAGCCATGCGGGCACCCTCCTGGACTTGGTCGAGCCCTTCCTCCTTTGTGGGATACACTCCCGCTGGGCCTCTATGACTGTTGTTTTAAACAGCCTCCATGCACTTTGGAGCGATTGGACTCTTTTTACCTTCCCTTTCAGCTTTTTTTTAACTAGTCTCCTCATTTTGGGGAAGTCTGCCCTTCGGAAGTCAAGGGTTTTCGTGTCAGATTTGCTCGGCACTCTCCCTCCGACATGCATGGCGAAACAGATCGCAGCATGGTCACTGTTCCCCAATGGTTCGGTAACATTTACCTCCCTGACCAGATCTTGAGTGCCACACAATATCAAGTCGAGAGTCACCTGTCCTCTGGTCGGTTCCGTGACAAGCTGCTCTAAGGCACAGTCATTTAACATATCCAGAAATCCAGTCTCTCTTTCATGACCTGAGCATGAATTGACCCAGTCGATGTGAGGATAATTGAAGTCCTCCATTACTACAACCCTGTCTCTCATTGACACCTCCCTGATTTGCTTCCTCATTTCAAGATCCCCTTCAGGTTTTTGATCTGGAGGACGGTAGCATGCCCCTACTATTACATCACTCTTTGAGCCTGGTAATCTAACCCACAGTGATTCTACGGAGGAGTCAGAGCCCCCCTCCAGCTCTACTCTGGTGGATTCTACCCCCTCTTTGACATAGATGGCCACCCCACCTCCAACACGCCCCTCTTTGTCCCTCCTATAGGGTTTATATCCTGGAATTGCAGTATCCCACTGGTTCTCCGCATTCCACCAGGTTTCTGTTATACCTACTATGTCAATGTTTTCCCTAGCCACCAAACATTCCAGTTCTCCCATCTTTGCCCGTAGACTTCGGGCATTTGCATAAAAGCACTTATATACCTTGTCCCCCAAGAAGGGCTGCATGTTTGCACCTTTATTCCGGCAGCCTTCTGTCCTGCTAGACTGGCTGTCATGTCCCATCACGCTACCACTCCCAATTTTTACTCTGCTATTACTTGACTGTTCCCCATCCTCTGCACCCTCATTCCCTAGGGATGAGGAGTCCCGAACCAGATGCCCCTGGGCTCCTGTCGGCTTTCCCCCAGGAGTCAGTTTAAAAGCTGCTCTGCCACCTTCTTAATGTTACGCGCCAGCAGTCTGGTTCCATTTTGGTTCAAGTGAAGCCCGTCCCTCTTGTACAGGCCTGGCTTGTCCCAAAACGTTCCCCAGTGCCTAACAAACTTAAACCCCTCCTCCTGACACCAGTGTCTCATCCATGCATTGAGACCCCTGAGCTCCGCCTGCCTAGCTGGCCCTGCGCGTGGAACAGGTAGCACTTCTGAGAACGCTACCTTTGGGGTCCTGGATTTGAGCTTCCTACCTAGCAACCTAAATTTGGCCTCCAGGACCGCCCGGCTACGTTTCCCCACGTCGTTGGTGCCAACATGCACCACAACCGCTACCTCCTCCCCAGCACTCTCTACCAGCCTATCTAGACGAAAGGTGATGTCCGCAACCTTCGCACCAGGTAGGCAAGTCCTCACATCCGTCACAGATCCCCCCTCTCTATGTTCCTGACTATAGAGTCACCCACAACAAGAAGCCCCCTTCGCCCCCTCCCCAGAGGAGTATCCATAGTACGACTGGATATGGGCCCATCACCTGAAGAAGGGGTCCCCACTGTGGGATTGTTTCCCTCTTTTCCAGAGCGACGTCCTCCAGCCCTGAGACTCCCTTTCCTGGCAGCTGAGGAGCTGGCCAACTGAGGGTGGGACAATGCCTCCACGTCCCTAGAAGTCTCACCCTGGTTCCTCTCTACCTGTCTCTGCTTCTCCAGGTCAGCAACCGTGGCTTCAAGGGAGCGAACCCGTTCCCTGAGAGCCTGGAGCTCTTTGCACCGAGCACACACCCATGACTTGTGCCCAAGAGGCAGATAGTCATACATGTGACACTCAGTGCAAAACACTGGATAGCCCCCACCCTTCTGCTGGCTGTCTGACTGCATAGCTTTTGAGTGTAAGTTATGGATTTATCAAAGTTTGGGTACCTTAATGTTGTTGGAGCTCTCCTCTCTTCAAGGTTGTTGGAGCTCTCCTCTCTTCCTCTCTCCTCTCTTCAAGAAAAATGCCGGGCAGTGTGTGGGGCCTGGCTTCCTCGCCCCGCTGCTGAACTCGCCCAGCTGCTTAACTCGCTGTGTCTTTTTTACCTTGCCACTTTGTCCCAGTGAGCCACTTGGTCCCAGTGAGGCCACTCGCTGCTCCTGTATACTGTAAGTACTTTTCTTTGCTGTTCCTTTTTTTCATTTTGCTAGCAGGAAATGACTCTCAGGTCTTGTCTCCAAGGTTTGTACAAAAGGGCGGAGGGTTAATGAATGCTAATTGCCCAAGAAGCCCAGTGAATGGGAGTCCTCCAGTAAAAGGGATACCTGGTCTGTGGCCTGACAGGGTCAGGTGTTACAGCATTGTTTAGCCTAGTGAGAAAACAAAGGCAATGTGACCTGGAAATTCTGGGTGGGGGGAGAGAGAGAGAGAGAGAGAGAGAGAGAGAGAGAGAGAGAGAGAGAGAGCATACGAATTGGAAAAGATTTTGGAGGTTATTTAGTCCAACTCTAGCTCACTGCAGGCAACTGCTACAGCATCCTTGACAGTTGTCTGCCCAGCCCCTGCATGAAAATCTCCAAGAAGGAAGAGCCTGTTACTGCACAAAGCAGACTGTTCCAATGCCAGACAGCTCTTGCAGTCAGGATATAATCTGGGAGAGACTGCATTGGAAGGCAAGAAGCTAAGCTGGCAGCTTACAGACTTGCTGCGCAATCCTGCCTAACTATAAAAGGCGGATCTAGCGCTCCACCGGTCTAGGGTGTTGTAAACGTGCCATAAGGCACGTTTTTGACACCCGGAGACTGAGCGGTGCCGGCGCAGAGGCCAGAGCCACTCACTCCGCCATGAAACTTACCAGACTTCGGCCACCACATTTAAGTCCTGCAACGGTCGGTGCGAGGGCAGGCCAGGGCGGCGAGGGGGGCCATTGGCTGACTCGGGCTGGGAGGGAGCATGGATATCAGCGCTGATATCCTAGGCCCCTTCCCGGCCCCCGCTGCCCTGACACCGCCTCCACGAATGTATTTCAGGTCTGGAACTGGCATGCATTTGAGGAGGCCCATAGGCCCCAGATTCAGTGGAGTCACTGCTATATGGTGGGGGGTGGGTGGCACGCAAGGGATGACGTGCCAGGAGGGTGACATGCCAGGAGTCCCAGCGTGTCACCCTCCTGGCGCGTCACTCCCTCTCGGCGCATCACCCCCGGGAGAGGGTGATGCGCCAGCAGGCCGAGCAGCGTCTTCTTTGGCGGCTCGGACGCTTCTAAATAGGCCCGGCAAGGCTTCAAGCGGCATGCGCACAACACCGCTTGAAGCTTTGCCCTCAGAAGGGCCGAACGAAGACGCGATTGCATATTCGTTCGGCCCTTCTGAGGACAAAGCTTCAAGTGGTGTTGTGCGCATGCGTTGTTTGAAGCCTTGACTGGCATACTTAGAAGAGTCCGAGCCTCTGAAGAAGACGTGGTTCGGCCTGCTGGAATGTCGACCCTCTCCCGGCGTGTGGGGTGAGTACTGGGGTGTGTGATGCAGCTGTGGGGGGTGGTGTGACGCAGTTGAGTGGTGGGGGTGACACTCCAAGCCGACCAACTCCTCGCCCGGGGTAGCACGCTGGCTCGTGATGCTGCTGCCCAGACACACTTATACCCAGGGAAGAGGATGAACGTCCCCTTCACCCAAGGTGTGGCCTAGCAGCCCCGGGGCAGCGTGCAATCCGAATAGGATACAGCGGATGGTCCTTTAGGCCGGCCGCATATACTTACACAGGATTGCGCTGTTACTTAGAAAACACGTGTTGCAGTGTTGCTTGCAGAAGTGTGCTACCTAACTCCACCTAATGCTTCAGTGTGTATATTTGTACATAAAGTAAATATTATAAAGACACCATAAACCTCCAGTGCTCTCTCTGAAGGAAACAGGAACCCAAATAGTGTTGAATCCCTGAGATGTCTCACCACTTGGAGAAGTGAGGTGTGAGCAAGTAACAATAGCTAAATCGCTTGAGTGGTTTTAAAGATGCAAGTATATTTCAAAGATGCACCTAAAATCCAGCAGAGAAACAGCCTGGTGAACCTCCCTAGGAAGGCTATTCTCAGGAGTTGGCCAGATCTGGCATAGCCAAGAGGCCATCCCTATCAGAGGGCTCACCTGGTTGGGCTGACACCTGGTGGCAGTGGTAATGCTCAATGCACCATCAGGGTGGGAACCCACCATGGGGGGGTACCAGTGGATGAAGATGGTCCATGAGTGTATCTAGTTCCAGGCTATTTAGGGGCTTTATCTTTTCTGCTGTTCTTCCATTTCAAATTCACCAGCATTGCCCAGCTCACCAGTGCAGTGTTGCACAGCAGGCACGTTGGAAAGTGTTATCCTACCTGTTGCTTCCCACAAAGAAGACAGCAGGAGAAGTGTCAGCTGTCAGCACTTATCTTCTCTGTGCCACTTAGCTTGCTCTGGCTTCTGAAAATGAAGTTTCAGCTACATTTGGATTGACTTGCTTAAGAGTCTCTTGAGAAAAGGAAGAGCTGACTGACGGACTTTTGCTGCTTAACTGTATTTGGCTGACACTGCCTGCCCTCTCATCCTTTACTTACCCCTCCTTCCACCAACTTCAAAAAGGCATTTGCAAATAGATCTATTTCTCCTGGAAACAAATGATTGTGGAATAGTCCAGTAGAGATAGACAGCAGGAATGTGTGTCACTGTTGATTCTCCAGGACTTCTCAGTGGCTTTTGAGACCATTGACCATGGCATCCTTCCAAACTCCTTGTCAGGGGTGAGAGTAGGTGGCACTGCTTCACAGGAGTTCCATTTCTACCCGTCAGGGAGCTATCAAAAGATGGTGGTTGGGAACTCCTGCTCTGAACTGGGAGAACTTTGAGATGCCACAGAGTTCTTTTCTAGTCCCTATGCTTTTAACATCTACATGAAACAGTAGTCAGAGGTCATCAAGAGTCCACTCCAGAGTTCATCAAGAGATTTGGAGGCCAGTGTTATCAATATACCAACGGCACTCAATTAAAGCTCTCTTTCTCCTGAAATTCCACTCCAGCGAAGCAGTGGAAATCCTGAAATGTTGCTTAGAATCAGGAATGGGCGGGATAAAGACCCAATACACTGAAGCTCAGCTTCAAGAAGATAGAGAGGTGATGGTGATCGATGGGGTCTTACATAGAGGAGCTGGTGAATAACAGCCTCTTCTAGATAACGGTAAGTGACATTCCCCCAAAGGACTAGATCCTCAGTTTGGTGGCACCCTTGGACCTCACCTTGCTCATGAGGTCTCAGATAGCACAGTTGCTATCATTTCCTTTTCTTAAAGCCCAATCTTAACTAAACTCCCCTGTGCCAACAGAGTGCAAGCTACATTTGGCGGGGGGGGGGGGGAATTGAAGCCAAGAAGAGGGATAGGATATTGGTGGAGCCGCTGCTGCCAATAACTGTCCCCTGGTCTTCCTGCCCTCAACACACACCCTCTCTGCCCCAGTCCCCACCCCGTTCTTCCCATTGTCCATGCTATATAAGGGTTGGATTATCCCATGTTATTAACTACAATTCCAGATAATTATCTGGATTAATAATCTGGATTATTTGTATCAATATTGTGCTGCTACATTAAGTTCTCCTATTCTTCTACATATACAGATTTACAGAAATAGTGCAGATGAAGTCAGTGGTATTACATTGTTTGGAAAAAGATGAAAACAAGAAGCGAATTTCTGAAATTTAACATTCAGATTTTGAATGTGGTATTTTTTACTGAAACATTTATGATTCAAAATAACTAGAGTCTAACGGGTAAAAAGCCATGTCGAAAAAGATATAGGATATAAATAAAAACATACCCATTGATTCCACGTAGAAAAAATTGTATTGGTTAAAAACACAACACACAAATTACATGTTTAAAATCAACATCAGACATAAAATGCAACGTTTCGCTCAAATTGCAAAGAGCATTATCAAGCACCCTACAGTAGCAGGAAAAGATGTTTCCACATCTTATTCCCCTGCCTATTCCTCCCTACAGGAGGAATTCCTCCCTGTGCCCCTGAAGTATCTCCTGAGATTTGGGGGGGGGGCCCTCAGGAAGGGGTAGGATGCAGGGGGGCTGTAAAGGGAGCAGGAATTTCTGAAAACTGGATGGAGGCACCTTCAATGAGCACGTATGTGAATGGGAAGGGATTGGGGCCTGCTGGAGAGCAGGCGATAATAATTAGGATTTCAGATGGATAAGAAGTTGGGTGGGTCACCTTGCAGATAATGCAGTTAGTTATGAGCCTGTGAAACCCATACTTGCATAGCAGAAGTACACATTTCACTAGCATCACTAATCATTATAGTTTCATAGAAGATAACATTTCACCATATTATTTCATAGTGTCTTCTATCACAGCAGTACTGTGATAAGAAATGCAACAATACCGTGATGTCCTATCTTTACCCCCTTTCTAGAAAGCATACTTTCTGTTCTTTCTCAGTGTTTCGATCTAGGAACCTTAGAGAAAAACTCAGTCTCCAAGGGCAGTACTCTGATCTAGAAGAAAAACAAGCCTGTTTCCTTTGGCAGCCACATCCACCATGCTGACTAATAACTGCGAGACTGTATCTTGTGCAGCATGTGGCTTTCATCTACTTGGGTACAAAGGGAGGGACTGCTTCCAGTTCTTGGCCACAGATTGCAGCATTTGGCTGTGCTCCCATGCGCTCCCAGCAGGGGGCACTTTCTACTCTCAACTCCTTAATAATTTCGCAACCTGGAAGGATATTCAGGAAGAATGTTCTACCTTGCAGTTTTTGCCCACCCCCTTTTCCCTTGACATGGCATAAAATACAACTGAAATTCCTCTTGACCAGCGCTTGGAACTCAAAGCACTCCTGGCCCAGCTTAACAACAGATAGCATGCCAAATTCTGCTCTTGTTTATGCACAAAAATGTTTGTCACACCAGTGGTGTTTGTATGGCTGTGTTGCAACATGTGTTGCTAAATACATCATTAGGCTGACATGTTTAGTTTTTTCAATAGTCCTCTAGTTTTACCCTAATATCTCCAAGAATCTGGAATGACCTTTCTAGGTCATTTATAGAGCTTCTCTGTTGGAAATCCATTTCATTTTCAGCCCCCTTGCTAGTTCTTTTATATGCAAGGTGTGTGTGTGTGTGTGTGTGTGTGTGAGATGAACGTCCCCTTCCCCCGAGTAGACCTCCGGGAATGAGGATAGGCCTGGGCCGCCCACCGGATAGTTAGGCAAGATTGCACTGTTATTTTGAGAAACTTTAGATTTGTTTTGCAGTAATATCAGAAAATGTATGATTATTTTACTTACCAAAGCTGATTGAAACAGATGAGCAACCTTCAGTTCAACAGGTTACTCATGAATATTTGGAGAATTTTTGTACCTTACGGTGCAATCCTATACACGTCTGCTCAGAAGTAAGCCCCATTGAATTCAGTTGGGCTTACTCCCAGGTACGTGTGTATAGGATTGCAGCCTTACTCTGTTAGAACAACCACCATCACCAGACAGACATTTAAATTATTTTATTGAACTACAATATTTATGTATTTTGGATTTGTTTCTTCGACAGCAAATGCACATACTGTAATATTTAAAAAGCATATGGATTGGTTGTTGTTGTTTTTAATTTAAACACCTAGTTAAAATTTTAATGTTTTTCAGATATTTTAAAATAAAAAATCAAGTTCGTTTTTGACTTACCCACAAACACAAGAACTTCATTAAAATATTCCAATCCCATACAGTCTCTTTTATGGCCTGCTTCCATTATAGGTTTTCCCTTTTAGTGACAAGGAATGGTATGGTAGACTTCAAAAGAATAAAAGACTTCAAGACTTCTAAGATATTCTGCTCAGATCCTTTCACTTTTATTTCTGTTTCCTGCACCTCACTTTTTGCATTTCTCCAAGCTTCTTATCCTTGACCAGATTGACTCCATCTACAATAATCGGTTCACTTTCTTGAAAGTGTGCACTTTCTCTGACGAGAGGTAAGGATTATCTTAGCACAGAGTTGCAGAAGAAAAATAGATAGGGTTGACACTCTAAAGAAATCAGCATCTCTCAACAAGGTTATTGAAAGCAATCCCAATAATTTCCAACATTATATGGTGCTGTGGGTAAAAAGCTCTAGGAATAACATCAGTCAGAGCTGGAAAATAGGGCTGATCTGGTCTGCTGTTTCTCATCTCCATATGCTGCTCTTAATAACAAGCATATTATCTCTGGAGACTCCAACCCAATTCGAGAATCACAAAAATTTCTGATAGTATCCTCTAGAATAAGTACTAGACTGAGTACTTGGGTATATAGAAATATTGAACTAAATCTATACAGAATATGGAACCCCATTCAACTGAGGCCTCAATCCAAAAACTGATAGAACCTGTTTACAAAACTTTAAAAAGATTATATGAATACATTGTCTCATAATATAGAATTAGAATTTATAATCCTTATTCCATAATGAGATATTTGAGACTATTTGAGACTAAAACTACAGTATTGTCTGATAACAACAGCAATTAAAAAATCCAATTTAACTTTATATATATATATATATATATATATATATATATATATATATATATATATATATATATATATATATATATATATATTTACATTTTTAAAAAAAATCATTTATTTTTATCCATGCTGGATTGTGCTGTTAATATTGTTTTGGCTTCATATTTTAGGCTCCCTATCCTTTGAATGCAACTTAAATTCTAGAGCAGGGCTGGACAGGGGGAGTGCATCCCTGCTTGTCCTTTTGGACCTCTCAGCAGCTTTCGATACCATCGACCATGGTATCCTTCTGGGTCGGCTGGCCGAGTTGGGACTTGGGGGCACTGCTTGGGGGCACTACTTGGCTGACAGGTCCCAGATGGTGATGCTGGGAGACACCTGTTTGGCGCCCTGCCCCTTACAGTGTGGGGTGCCACAGGGTTCAATTCTGTCTCCCATGATTTTTAACATCTACATGAAACCGTTGGGAGAGATCATCCAGTGATTTTGAGTTGGGTGTCACCAATATGGTGATGACACCCAGCTCTACCTCTCCTTGCCATCACGTTCTGGGGAGGCTGTGGAAGTCCTGGAGTGCTGTCTGGAGGCGGTTGAGGTCTGGATGAGGGCTAACAGGTTGAGATTGAATCCAGAAATGACAGAGGTCCTACTGGTCAGGAAAGGTTTGATGCAGGTACTGAGTCATCTGCCCATTCTGAATGGGGTTGCACTCCCCCTGCAGGAACGGGTGCACAGTTTGGGAGTACTTCTGGATTCACAGCTCACCCTGGAAAGCCAGGTGGCGTCTGTGGCCAGGGGTGCGTTTGCCCAGCTTTGGCTGGTGCGCCAGCTGCGGCCGTACTTGAGTCGATCGGACCTGACCACGGTGGTCCATGCCTTAGTGACTTCAAGACTGGACTACTGTAATGCGCTCTATTTGGGGCTGCCCTTGAAGACGGTTCGGAAGCTCCAATTAGTGCAGAATGCGGCGGCCCGGGTGGTCGCTGGAGCTAGGCGGTTTGACACCGTTGAACCGCTGCTTCAGCGGCTGCACTGGCTTCCCATTCGTTTCCAAGCCCAATTCAAGGTGCTGGTAATGACTTTTAAAGCCCTTCATGGTTTGGGTCCAGGATATCTGAGGGACCGCCTTCTCCCATACATTCCGGCCCGCTCTCTTAGGTCATCTGAGGGGGCTCTCCTGCGAGTGCCACCTCTGTCTCAAGTTAGGGGAATGGCAGCTCGTGGGCGGGCCTTCTCTGCTGTGGCGCCACAATTGTGGAACTCCTTGCCAGGAGATTTGAGAAGAACCCCCTCCCTCATGACTTTTCGGCGGGGGCTCAAAATGTTTTTGTTTCATCTGGTGTTTGGGTGATGGGTTGTTGTCTGTCCCCAGTGCCTCAGTATGTTCTGCCTTGCTGTTTTTTTCTGCTCTACATTGTCACCCCCCAGTGGATTTTATTGTTTTTTAATTTACCTTACATATTGTTTTTAAATTATGTATTTTAACTTCTTGTAAGCCGCCTTGGGCATTTGCCTCGGCATAGGAAAAGGCGGGGTATAAATTTCTTAAATAAATAAATAAACAAACTATTTTTCTACAGGCTTCACTTATTGTGTTCAAGCTATATGTACGTAGGATGCCAATCCTTATTGGATGCCAATCAGGTACTCAAAGGCTAGGGGTGAGTGAAGCAAACCCAGGATGCACTAATGCAGAGTGGAAAGGATAAAAAAGGCAGATGAGGATGAATGGAAGGAAAATACAGTACAGATGGGGTGCGCAGAGACTCATGTTTCTAAGGTACCTGCTCAACTCTGTAAAGACTATGGAGAGCTAAATTTACAAGTGCCTTATTGTTGAAAGTTTCTAGCTAGATAGTCCAAAGAAACAGCTTTTATTCCACTTGATACAATGCACAGAGGCCTCTTGCTACATACTTAGAGCATAATTCACACAATGAGCACACAGACTAAACAACTGTGAGCTCAAAAGATGCATGACTTGCATCTAAAAGCAGAAATCTGTGAAAATTAATTGAAGCATGCTATGTGCACAAATACAGAAATGCTTGATTGTAAGTGTAACCAGCTGACTTGTTGAGAAAGAGACTTTCAGATGCCATTTGATTTAACAGTTTGTCTTTCTTATGTGCTCCTTCATGGATCATTGCCTTGTCGTGGCGAAGGGGCTTGCGTAACTCAATGAAGCCATGAGCTATGCCGTGCAGGGACACCCAAGACGGACAGGTCGTAGCAGAGAGTTCTGACTAAAAGTGAGAGTTCTGACTAAAAGTGATCCACTGGAGAAGGAAATGGCAACCCACTCCAGTAACCTTGCCAAGAAAATCCCATGAACAGTACCAAAAGGCTAAAAGATATGACGCCGGAAGATGAGCCCCTCAGGTCGGAAGGTGTCCAATATGCTACTGAGGAAGAGCGGAGGACTATTCCAAGTAGACCCAGAAAGAATGAAGCGGTTGGGCCAAAGCCAATAGGACGTCCAACTGTGGATGTGTCTGAGGTTGAAAGGAAAATCCAATGCTGCAAGGAGCAATACTGCTTAGGAACATGGAATGTGAGGTCTATGAATCAAGGCAAGCTGGATGTGGTCAAAAATGAGATAAGATTGAACATTGACATCTTGGGAATCAGCGAACTAAAATGGACGGGCATGGGCGAATTTAAGTCAGGTGACCATCATATCTACTACTGTGGGCATGAATCCCTTAGAAGAAATGGAGTAGCCCTCATAGTCAATAAAAGAGTGGGAAAGGCAGTACTGGGGTGCAACCTCAAAAACGACAGAATGATTTCAGTTCGAATCCAAGGCAAACCATTCAACATTACAGTAATCCAAGTGTATGCCCCAACCACTGATGCCGAAGAAGATGAAGTTGACCGGTTCTATGAAGACCTACAACACCTTCTAGAACTAGCACCCAAAAAAGATGTCCTTTACATCATAGGGGACTGGAATGCTAAAGTAGGAAATCAAGAAATAAACGGAACAACAGGCAAGTTTGTCCTTGGAGCGCAAAATGAAGCAGGGCAAAGGCTAATGGAGTTCTGTCAAGAGAACACGCTGGTCATAGCAAACACTCTTTTCCAACAACACAAGAGGCGACTCTACACATGGACATCACCAGATGGTCAATACCGAAACCAGATAGATTATGTGCTTTGCAGCCAAAGATGGAGAAGCTCTATACAGTCAGTAAAAACAAGACCTGGAGCTGACTGTGGCTCAGATCATGAGCTTCTTATTGCAAAATTCAGGCTTAAACTGAAGAATGTAGGGAACATCACTAGACCAGTCAGATATGACCTAAACCATATCCCTTATGAGTATACAGTGGAGGTGAAGAATAGATTTAGGGCATTAGACCTGGTAGACAGAGTGCTTGAAGAACTATGGACGGAAGTTCATAACATTGTACAGGAGGCAGCAACTAAAACCATCCCAAAGAAAAAGAAATGCAAGAAAGCAAAGTGGCTGTCAGATGAGGCTTTACAAATAGCTGTGGAAAGAAGGAATGCAAAAAGCAAAGGTGAAAGGGAAAGATATAAACAATTGAATGCAGATTTCCAGAGAATAGCAAGGAGAGATAAGAAGGCCTTCTTAAATGAACAATGCAAGGAAATCGAGGAAAACAACAGAATGGGGAGGACTAGAGATCTCTTCAAGAAAATTGGAGATATCAAGGGAACGTTTTGTGCAAAGATGGGCATGATAAAGGACAAAAAAGGCAGAGACCTAACAGAAGCAGAAGAGATTAAGAAGAGATGGCAAGAATACACAGAAAAACTATACAAGAAAGATCTTAATGTTCCTGATGACCACGCTGGTGTGGTCACTGACCCAGAGCCGGACATCCTAGAGAGTGAAGTCAAGTGGGCCTTAGGTAGCATCACTAACAACAAAGCTAGTGGAGATGATAATATCCCAGCTGAGCTACTTAAAATCCTAAATGATGATGCTGTGAAAGTGCTGCACTCAATATGCCAACAAATTTGGAAAACTCAGCAGTGGCCAAAGGATTGGAAAAGGTCAGTTTAAGTTCCAATTCCAAAGAAGGGCAGTGCCAAAGAGTGTTCAAACTATCGCACAATTGCACTCATTTCACATGCTAGCAAGGTTATGCTCAAAATCCTACAAGCTAGGCTTCAGCAGTACGTGGACCGAGAACTACCGGAAGTACAAGCTGGGTTTCGAAGAGGCAGAGGAACTAGAGATCAAATTGCCAACATGCGCTGGATCATGGAGAAAGCCCGAGAGTTCCAAAAAAACCACCTACTTCTGCTTCATTGACTACGCAAAAGCCTTTGATTGTGTGGATCACAACAAACTGTGGCAAATTCTTAAAGAGATGGGGGTACCAGACCACTTTACCTGTCTCCTGAGAAACCTGTATGCGGGTCAAGAAGCAACAGTTCGGACCGGCCATGGAACAACCGACTGGTTCAAAATTGGGAAGGGAGTACGGCAAGGCTGTATATTGTCACCCTGCCTATTTAACTTATATGCAGAGTACATTATGAGAAATGCAGGGCTGAATGAATCGCAAGCCGGAATCAAGATTGCCGGGAGAAATATCAACAACCTCAGATATGCAGACGATACCACCCTAATGGCAGAAAGTGAAGAAGAACTAAAGAGCCTCTTGATGAGGGTGAAAGAGGAGAGTGCAAAAGTTGGCTTGAAACTCAACATTAATAAAACTAAGATCATGGCATCTGGGTCCATCAATTCCTGGCAAATAGAAGGGGCAGAAATGGAAGCAGTAACAGATTTTACTTTTCTGGGCTCCAAGATCACTGCAGACGGAGACAGCAGCCATGAAATTAAAAGACGCTTACTCCTTGGAAGGAAAGCTATGGCAAACTTAGACAGCATAATAAAAAGCAGAGATATCACCATGCCAACAAAAGTTCGCATAGTCAGGGTGATGGTGTTCCCAGTAGCAATGTATGGTTGCGAGAGTTGGATCATAAGGAAGGCTGAGCGCCGAAGAATAGATGCTTTCGAACTGTGGTGCTGGAGAAGATTCCTGAAAGTCCCTTGGACTGCTGGGAGATCAAATCAGTCAATCCTAAATGAAATCAACCCTGACTGTTCCCTGGAAGGACAGGTACTAAGGCTGAAACTCAAATATTTTGGCCACCTAATGCGAAGAGAGGACTCTCTGGAGAAGAGTCTGATGCTGGGAAAGATTGAAGGCAAAAGGAGAAGGGGAAGGCCAAGGATGAGATGGTTAGACAGCATCACCGATGCAACGAACATGAAAATGAGCGAACTCAGGAAGATAGTGGAGGACAGGAAGGCCTGGCGGGATATGGTTCATGGGATCACGAAGGGTCGGACACGACTTAGCGACTGAACAACAACAACTTTCTTATGTGACCACTGCTCCACCTACCCACCAAATTTTCATCAGTACAGTATACAGTACACAAACATGATACATTTTATACTGCTTATTCAAAGCTGCTTTGAAACTCTCCAAGTGTTCTTTTACATCATGTCAATGTCATTGTGCCAATGCTCCTGCATTGTGTAGGAACAGCATATGAGTGTCTCACATATGGTGGGTGCTCAGGACATTGCTTCTCTGTAGTGGCACCTAAGCTGAGGAGCTCTTTTCCTTGGGCTGATACCCAGCCATCATTATTAGGATTTCCAACTCTTACCCTAGCCTAGACAGTGACACTATTAAACCTCCAGTACAGCAGTGGTTCTCAAACTGGGAAGCACGGCTCCCAGGGAAGCAGCAGAAACCAACCAGGGGAGCCACGGAGAGTGCCACGGAATCCTCTTGGAAAACAGTGCAGTGCCAATTGGCAGGCATCAACATAATATAATGGGGAGCCACGGCCAATGGTTAAGGGAGCCACAGGTCAAAAAAGTTTGGGAAACACTGCCCTACAGTATTAAACCTCCATCATTCTCCCTATGGACCTCCCTCTCTTACCTGCTGTGATGAGCAGCGTTGCTTCCACACTAGGACCTTTTGGCCTTATTTAGGTATTCGTTTTCTGCAATTAGCTGAAAGTGGAATTAAAATAGAGGTTCCATACTTTATGGCTGTCCAGTAATACCCTTCCCCATGGCTAAGATCCATGGCTAAGCAACCAGGTTACCTGATTCTGCTGCCTACAGTCAAGTAAGCAACATTATTTTTTGAAATGCCAGTCCCAGCTCTCAAGATCAGTACCAAACTCTACGATTTAGATTTTGAACTGGTTCCTGAGAGCTTGGCATTTCAAAAAATAATGTTGCTTACTTGACTATAGGCAGCTGAATCAGGTAACCTGGTTAATCACATTTGACTTGGTCTGTAGGGCAATGGTGAATGTCTCAGAACATGGCAGTTCAGATAGCAGCAGAGGGAGATGCTAAGCTAGGCATTAAGCAGGGAAATGGGCTGCTATTCTCAAGTTAACACACTCATTTGTGGCAGTGAGTCAGGTCCTCGGTTGTATTAGCCCTTCCCCTAGGCAACCCCACCCCCAGCACAACACATTCACCCTCTTCCTTGATTTACTGTATGTCATGTTAGATAATCTCAAGTCAAAAGAAAAAAGGTTACACTAATGTAAGCTGAATGACATCATATGACAACATTTGCTCATAACAACCAAATGAACCTCGATCGAGCACTTTCTGAATGAGAAAGTTCATGTGTTCCTGATTACTGTGTCTCTGATTTCATTCAGTGGCTTTTATTCCAGAATAGCATGACACTGCTTTATTTAGGCAGCAGATTCCAAGCTGAGGTTTCATTCTGGATTATTAATGAAATCTTTTAATTGCCTCATCTTTTGACTTGCTGCGCTTTGCTTCCAGTAACAAAGCACAGACATGCCACAAGAACTGCAACCTCAATGGATATGCTACAGCAACTGAACTCCAAATGAATTGGAGTAATGTAATAATGTGCATATCAGGGCTATGTGCCACCATGACCAGTGAACCTGGAGAGGACTCCCATAAATAAGTCAGCCTTTTCCCAATCACCAAGCAAATGAATATGGTAAGCCCAGACCACAGACTAATCAGACCAAGCATGGTCCGCCCATCACTAATAGATTAAAAGGAGAGAAACTGGAAAGAAAAAGATCATGAAGAATATGATTCATTTATTTTAAAACATTTAAAATATGTAATTACATAAAAATATGTAAGTAAATAGCACCTCACCATGCTAGGGTGAAGAGGGGCAGTTGCTTCTTCTCCCCCCCCCACTAAATATAAGGGAATATATTGTCCCCCAAGAGAGGACAATACTTTGATATCCAGCTTCCACATAATGGAAGTGGGGTGGGAAAATGGCCCTGTTTCAGAGTAATAACCAAACTGCTCTTCACCTACTTAAAAACACCTACTTAAAAACACTTAAAGACACTGAAGTGTCTGTGGAGCCAGAGGAGCAGCGCAAGCCTCTCCGCTGGCACCATTTACTCTCCGGGTGCCGCAAACATGCCTTATGACACGTTTGCAACACCCTAGACACGGAACGGCCACTCTGCTAATCTCTACTTAGACAGGATCACGCCGTTAGTTACTTCCCACCTGGAGTACTGTGTCCAATTCTGGGCACTTCACTTTAGGAAAGATGCGGCCAAACTGAAGTGGGTTCAGAGAAGAGTGACGAGGATGATCACAGGGCTGGAGAACAAGCCCTACAGGGAAAGGTTGAGCCAACTTGGTAATTTTAGCCTGGAGAAGAGGAGTTTGAGATGTCCGAGTCTGGGGATATGATAGTGCTCTTCAAATACCTGAAGGGCTGTCATATGGAAGAAGGAATAAATTTGTTCTCGACTGCCTCTGAGAGTAGAACTAGATCCAATGGGTTCAAACTGCAAGAGAGGAGATTCTGGTTGGATATCTGAAATCAATTCTTGATGGTATGGGCAGTTTGGCAGTGGAACAGATTGCCGAGGGCGGTGGTGGATTCTCCCTCACTGGAGATCTTCAAGTAGAGGCTCAACTGACACCTGCTGGAGATGCTCTAGGTCAGGGGTTCTCAACCTTTTTCACCAAGTGTACCCCCTGGCATGGTCAAATTTTTTGAAGTACCCCCTGTGCCAATTAATTAATTAGCATTAATTATTAAAATGTAATTTTTAATCATTAAAATTACTCATCTGACACTGTTAGCCACCCTTTTTTTTACAATTTTTGCCCCCCCTTTTTTTAAAAAAAAGAAAAGAAAATATCACCACAGGTCCCCATCCGAAAATAAACCAAGGTAATTCCTTCTTAGCTTCCTTAAGAAGGCAGAGAACCAGCTCAATCTGCCATAAGAGCTGCCTTCTTTAAATGGAAAAAACTATGTATTATAAAACCAAGCATATAAATTGAACCAGCCAGTAGGAAAGCACTTAATTTGCATTCCACTTGGAAACACAGTCTGGGGGGAGAGAAGGGGTGGTTTTGTTGCACAAGAATCTTTTATGTTCACTGTCAATGAAGTTTTTCTTTTAAACCGCTGAACCATGAGCTGTCGATCGAAAGGTCGGCAGTTCGAATCCGCGACGGGGTGAGCTCTCGTTGCTTGGCCAGCTCCTGCCAACCTAGCAGTTCCAAAGCATGTTAATGCGAGTAGATAAATAGGTACCGCTTGCGGGAAGGTAAACAGCACTCCATGTTCCAGCTGCATGCTACGCGCTGCGCCAAGGAGAGTCATGCCGGCCACATGACCACGGAGGCGTCTTCGGACAACGCTGGCTCTTTGGCTTTGAAATAGGGATGAGCACCACACCCTAGAGTCAGACACGACTGGACTTAATTGTCAGGGGTCACCTTTACCTTTACACCTAGGGACTTTAGTCAGAGAACTTATTTACACTAACTTGGATGTAAATGCTAGAAAGGGGTTTATATAGAGATTTGGCAGAGGTTTTTTTTTTAAATATGGGTGCCTTGCAAGTCTGTGCCTTGTCAGCTGTGAGTCGGGAAAACTAAATGCAATGCCGACTCACAGCTGATCGCAGCTGATAAGACACAGCAAGCCAAGTACCCCCACCTGTCGGTTCGTGTACCCCTGGGGGTACGCGTACCACAGGTTGAGAACCTCTGCTCTAGGTGGATTTCCTGCTACAGGTCGGGGGATGGACTAGATGACCTTATAATTCTGTTCCAATTTTATGATCTATGAGTCTTACCTGCCAAAGCACAGAGGAGCTTTCCAAATAGCTTCCATTTCCACACACTGGGTAATTAATTTTTACAACATTGTAGATGTTGTGTCGCCCAATAATCTCCAATAGTAAATTTTATTTACCTTGCACTGTTCCCTCCATGATGAAAAGCTTGCCTGCCTGGCTGTCAGTGATGCTTTTTTGTCCATTTATCAAGATCAGAAGAACCTGGTATTGGCAACTCATTTACTGCTCAGTAATGAGTGAGGCTTTTGCTGAAGCTGCATGAATATATGAGTGGAATGGTTATTATTCTGTAAACTGATGGCTGCTGAGGATGTACTGAGTCCTTGCAGAATATGCAGAGGAGCAGAAAGGGGGTAAAATTACCAGCAACCTTGGTTTGCTAGCAAATCAGAATTTATTTTTACAGCCTGTTCTGTAATTGTTTCTATAAATAAACTTGTTCTTTGCATCTTTGCTATTCTCTGAATCCTTTTTAGGATTGGGGACGCAAAAGTGTTTGTCCAGGTATTATCAGAAATATTGCAAATTGATTTGTTAAAATGTTCTTGCATTTTAATGGCTTTTATACCATCCCCATGACGGTTGCAAATACTGTACAATTGTTGGTAGATTATAATTAGAGATAGGATTCGTGAGTGCAAATTTTTGCTAAATTGAGTGCAAATTTTTTCCTATTGCGTGCATATTGCATGCAGACTGTTCTGGGGCGGAGCAAACAGTTCTGGGGGTGGGGCAGAGCAAATGCAGTAGCCAATCAGAATCGATATCGAATCTGAAAAGTCTCGATTCTGACTGGCTAAAAGAGAGGGAGGGGGCGGGGCAGAACATCTTCCCTTCTTTCTTTGGTGTGCCTGGGGTTTGTGCAGGGGAGAGAGGGAGAGAAATGAATGCACTAATTCAGTGTGACCCTCTCGTGACCCTCAAGAACACACATGTGGCTCTTGTTTGGGTCGCGACACCTAGTTTGGGAATAGTTACATTTTGTGTTCATTTCCAGTGCAGATACGTTCCAGCCCCCACTGTGGATACCTGAAACCGCGGAAAGGGGCGAACGCCCCCTTTGCAGTTTTCAGAGCCCCCCGCGGGCCGGCGCCCCCCCACACCCTCTACAGCCCCCCCGGCACTTTCTTTTAGAGAAGAAACCTCCATTTTTTTTCTTCAAAAGACCGAGTGAGCAGCTTCCTTGCAGGCCTCCTCACCAACAAGACTTCTGTGCTAGAGTCTCAGCAACCTTGCTGAGAGGTTGCTGGTCTCTCTAGCACCGAAATCTTGTTGGTAAGGAGGCCTGCAAGGAAGCTGCTCACTCGGCCTTTTGAAGAAAAAACGGAGGTTTCTCCTCTAAAAGTACAGGTGGGCCCCCATATCCACTGATTCACTATCCACGGTTTCAGTTATCCACGGATCGTGGGGACCCCCCCCCCAGGCTTTTACTTTTTTCCCAGTAAGCTTCATTTTTTCCTTAAAGAAACAGGAGAAGCAGCCTTATTACAGGCAAGTAGAACGAGACTAAGTACTAGAGAGGCTCTGCAAGGTTAACAGAACGTTCTACTTGCCTGCAATGGAGGCTGCTTCTCTGTTTGTTTTAAGGAAGAAACAAAGCTTTCTGGAAGAAAAATAAGAGCTGGGGGGGGCAAGCATGCTTGCCTGCAGGGGAGGCAGGGTGGTGGGGCCCTCAGGAAACCATGGAGGGGGTGTTCGCTCTTATCCATGGTTTCAAGTATCCACGGAGGGGCCTGGAATATATCCCCAGCGGATATGGGGGCCCACCTGTAAGTGCCTGGAGGGTTGTGGGGGGGCGGGGGATCCGCTATCTGTGGATAACTGAATCTGCGGATAGCGGATCCGCGGATATGGGGGCCCCTGTTATATGCAAGTTTGTTTTCACATGATACTCAGTAGCAATACATTTAGTTCTGCTTTTAAAACCAGGTTTTATCATAATACTCATGTGTTTTGGGTAAATGCATAATTGTGTATTGTGGGTAATCTGCATTGTGTCACCTACTGGGGAGGGAACACTAATACCATTACAGGGAGGCCTCACCCAATTTCTGCCTGTTTTAAGCAAAGCTTGGTGAAATAATGTGGCCTAAAGCCTCCTGTACTCTAGTAAGCAAACTGCATTTAAGTCTTTCTGAGAATATAAGGCACAAGGAAGCCAGACAGCCTAGCTACCAGTGCTTGTGCTGGGTCGGGTCTTGGGGAAAGTAATCCCAGAGAAATGGGAGGGAGCACTGGAAAGTCACTGGAGGAGCGAAGTAAGAATGTTAAAGCATTTTGTCCACTGAAACATGTTACAGAAGTGGCAAAGTCATCATGCTAAAAGGACCATGAACCCACCCTAGTGAGATTCAGTACATCACTATGTAACACAAATCAATTTCATTTCATGATGAATGGGTCAATAAGTTTACTTTAAGTAACTCTGTCTTCTGTTCTAATTAATTAAAAGCATGCTGAATGAAATCACACACACTTTTTTTGTCAAATGTTTCTATTTTGGGATTATGGAAGCAGTGTGTGCGTGCATTAAAATCTGGTTGATGGTTTTTATTGCCCTCCAAAGAAATAAGATTTTTTTTCACCTAGTGTAATGGAATTTGGATTAAACTCCACAGGGATATTTTAATACTAGACAAAACTGAAACGGAAAGCAGATTGAAATTTTAATTAAGTTGGACAACATAAGACAGTTTCAGATGTGTCATGTCTTGCATATATCAAATCTGAAATGCATTTGCAGATTTTTCAGATCTGCTGAAGAACAATGAGGAGCAGCCCATTTCCATATTGGCTTGGTATGTATGAGAATACTTGGGACTAGTTTCACCTGTGAAGTACCAGCAGTGTCCAGGTCCACCTGGCCACTTCATGAGCACTCACTCACAAAGGTAAATACCGTATTGTCCCGAGTATAAGACGCACCTGATTATAAGACGCACCCTTAAAGTTTGGTGCTATTAAAACAATTCAGTTAAATCACTGGCATTAAATTGCAACAGCCTGATTATAAGACGCACCCCCTAGTTAAAAAACTTAAATTAGGAGAAAAAAGTGAGTCTTATACTCAGACCAATACAGTAATAAGCATATGGAATTCAGAGGCTAACAGATGAAAATGAATCTGATCTGCTGGTAAATGCTGGTGTGAGGCACTCCCATTGTCTGTGTTTCGCATTAATGTGTAGATTGAGTAGAAAAGGAAGAGGAGGAGCAAAAAGAGGAAATGTGGAGGAGAGGAAAGTGAAATACAAACGCTTTAAAAGCAACACCCATGTTTTTCTCCATGGTAGAGTTCTTAAAAAGGTTGAAATGCTGCTTTTCTTGTGAAGAGAGGAGCGTACGGACGCTCATCATGCTGTACAACGATGCACCCAGCTACGGCATCCTCGACTAGTCCATCGACTATTGCATCAGAGACTTCTTCCACTCCACCCCCTCCTACTTTTCCAGTGCAAGGATTGAGAGGAATAGAAGCTGGTACATCCCCAGGTGGTAAGAGGATAATAGCATCTAGCATGCTGCCTCAGGTGCCAGGAGGTCTTGTGGGATGACCTCTTCCTTACTGAAAGAGGATGGCAGAGATGCCTTCCTGTGCCTTTTTCAGCCAGGTTCTTCAGAGTATTGTTACTTAGCAACCTAGATAATTCCACATGTTCAAATCTTCAGTAGCCAAGGGGAGGTTCCAAAGATGTATCAGTCTTCCATGACTTTTGGGGTAATCAAGGATAGCATTCTGCCATTGAGAACTCTCTCTGTGAATGGAAACGCCCTCTTTGAATGGAGGGAGCATTCTGCTCTAAATCAAGGTTGCATGAGGAATGCGACTTCCATTTAAAGACCGAATTTCCAATAGTGGAAGCACTAATCAGGATGCTACTCCAAGAGAATTTGTTGGCTGTATTTACAGAGTTTTCCTTTATTTCTTTTTCAGAATACATCTAGTTTCCTATGTAAGTAGCAAGTAGCACTTAGTCCTGCCTCTCACAATTGTAGTGTATGTGCTTTGGTCTTGGACTCTGCATACCGCAGTGAGAGGAGTAAAAGTTTCACATTGTGATGCCATAGCCGGGTGCATCATTGCGCAATGAGCTTCTGTACACTCCTCACATCAAAAGCAGCATTTCATCCTTTTTAAGAAGTCTATCATGGAGAAAAAAAAACACATAACATGGATGTTGCTTTTAAAGCTTTTGTATTTCATTTATTTTAAATTTAATTTAACTTATTTAGCCTTTTGAAAGGGAAAGCGAGGCAACCGAGACATTAATATAATGAATTTATGAAATCCACCTGAATTGTTGCCTCAATGCGAATACTAATTAGAATAAAGTTCTCTTTTAATTAATGATTCACTAGTATCCGGCTTTCAGCTAGAACCCAAAGATACAGAAATAGTTCTAGCACTCTCACGAATACATTTAGCAAATGTGCCACTAGGGTTGCCAGAATTGGTTCCATGTTTTTCTGAACATCAGCCTTAATAAAAACCCTGCAGTTATGATACAGATTTCACCTCTCATTACCCCCGCCCCCAATAAACACGCAGACAGGTGCTTGGAAGATAAGGGTTGCTATTTTATTGAACTGATATGAACAAACAAATGCAGCAGGGCTCTAACTATAAATGCCACCCTTTGGCATGCAGGCGGCTAGGTTGGGGAAAACGGTACCTAGCTGTCTGCATCTAAACAGGCATGACATCCTGGCTCCAGGCACACTTGGTCCACAACTGAGCTGCCTATCCCTGCCAACCCCGAAGGGGCCGAGGCAGCTGAATAGCGCTGACCAACCTCAGGAAATTCCTTAAGGTGATCATTGCACATCCAGCCTGGGGGTTTGCCAGCCAGCCTCACCGATCCTGTTCAGCATCGTCTGAGCGGTCCTGGCTCACCCCCTGACCTTGCTTACCTCAGGATGTATGCCAACTAAGTCCTCCCTAGCTACCCCTCCTGCACGCCACCTACCTAAAGAAGCAACCGAAACATAATGTCCAGACAAACCTGAATGCAACTACTCCGTACCCACAGGCTGGGGTAGGCGAAAAACCCACTAGCCAAAAGCCAATCAGGTTAATGGGAAAAAATTCCTACTCGGCCCCCGTAAAGGGCAACCAGCTAATCTCAGCCTGAAAGGAGGGAGGGAGGGCGGGGCACCACGATCCAGGACGGGACTGAGGAGAGCAAGCACGCCGGCTTGCTTGACCCACCCTCAGTCCCGCCCAGGAATTGAAGCAGCCAATCGGCTGCTTCTACCTTCAATCCCCTGTCTGGCGCAGGCGGGGCCAGCCGGGGCAACGCAAAGCAGCTCCACGAGACGGGCTGCCGTACCTTATCACCACAAAATGGGAAGCCAGGAGTGAAGTTGAGCATGATGAGTTAGGAGATTGGGAAGCATTATTTTATGTATGCACTAGGCCACTCTAGGGTTATGAGACCAGATCATTTTCCTCTCCCTTCCTCCAATACAGTTAGGAAAAAACATTTTTCCAGCTTCAGCTTTGCAACACTTGTGGGATAGTGGTTAGATGTAGAGCTTGGACAGCTGCTGTATATACACCTTGAACTAGGGATTTCAAGAAGTTCCTTTTCCACAAAAAAACCCTCTGAATTCACATAACTTGAATATTAAAAGCACTGAGTGAGCTCAATGGAACCAATTTTTTAAAAAGAAAAGAACGTATCTGCAGCTTACTCCAGCAATGTCATTGGGAAATATTTGCTGGAAGGTGAGGGATTTATTTAGTTTCAAGGCCATGGCCTGGCATTTCTCCTTGGGTGGCTCTGATGGTGAAGACAGTAGGAGCTTTGTGAAAGAATCTAAGAATTCCTCTTTCTGGGAAGAAGAGTAAGAGGCTGCAGGCTGACCAAAGGGAGTAGCACCAAGTGGTTAGCGCTCATGCACCCCTTCCTGCTCTCCATATTCCCCTTTTACTGGGTTAGTAGCTGAATGGGGAGGAAACTGGTAGATCTACCAGCTGCCATCATCCCAAACTAAGGCGATCGGGGGGGGGGGCTGTCTGGGAAAACCTACCTCTCCAAGGAGAACCCAGAACCCAGGGATAAAAATCAAATTGCAGTAGCACCCATGAACAAGTACTACATGAGAGAAAAGCACACAAACCCCCAACACATTGTTACACTGGTGGATTGGCTTGGAGTGAAACGAGCAAACAGAACAAAATGTAATTCCCTAACATCGCAATCCAACTTAACTTTTGTGCCGGTGTAATCAGCGGCGCAGCAAGAACGGGAGGCCCCAGAATGGAAAAGGGATTCAAATCCCCCCCAAAAGAGGAATTCAAAGGGGATTTGAATTCCTTTTCAATTTTGGGGCCTCCTGTTCTCACTGTGCCACTGGCGTCACTGCAGGGGGGGCTGAGCTCTAAGTTCCGCCGCGGTCAGACCCTCTGTTACACGGGAACACGAAGCGCCCCCGCCCCCTCGCCTTTGGAGCCATTCAAGTCGGAACTTAGAGCTCCGCCCCCCTGCAGTGACACCAGTGCGCTGCGCCGCTGGTTACACCGGCACAAATGTTAAGTCGGATTGCACTGTAAATGTGTCTAGCTAGAAACACTGTCCCTATTGCTAACAACTTGCATTGTCCAAGGAATGCTAGCCTTCTGCAGTGGCGTCGCTCCCGTCAAGCGACGGGAGCGGGCCGCTACGAGGTGACGCGCATCACGGAGTGACGCGCGCAGCCCCGCGCGTCACCTCCGTGACGCGCATCGGCCTCCGGACACTCCGAGGCCGGCCCGGGAGCTGGCCTCGGAGCGTCCGGCCCGGCCGACGCTCCAGGGCAGGGCCTTGCCCTCAAAACAGTCTCTGCGCATGCGCGAAACAGTAAAAGTTCGCGTATTGACGCAGTCTGCCTGGGCACCGGCCGGGCCGGACGCTCCGAGGCCGGCTCCCGGGCCGGCCTCGGAGCGTCCGGATGGCGATGCAAAGGGGCAGGGGGGCACCCGGGGCAGGGTGCAGCCAGGTCGCCCCCCCAAAAAAATTGCAACGCGGCCTGTGGTCACGCCGGTTGTTCTGTGGGGGGGCTTCACTAGGGTGATGCACGCCCCCCCGCCTTGGGGTGACGCGCGTCCTAGTGACGCCTCTGGCCTTCTGCACTTACTGGAGAGCATGTACTTGTGCTTTGCGAACCAGCAGCTGGGCAGACCTGGCAAAACACATGTAAGCATTCCTATACTTGATTTTAAAAACCTAGGGTTGATTACGTCATAGGGTTACCTGATTGGATGAAAGGAAACCACCTGGCCTCTCCATCCTTTACCTAGACAGGCAGATTTGGCTGCCCAGTTGGTACACATGTGCCAATCTCAGCAGGAGGCTTGGCTAGCCCAGGCATAGAGAAGACCCATTCACATCCAGCCACATGGCTGTCTGGGAATGGTGTTTCAAACACAGGACAACATCTATTGCAGGAGCACGTCCCAGTAGCTTTTTAGATGCTGAACCAGCATAGAAACTTCTGGGGAAACATAAGGGAAAATAGGCAAAAAAAAAAAAAAAGGGGGGGGTTGCCATCACAACCTCTAAAGCTGCAATCCTGTGGAAGCTTACTTGAGTGTAAGCCCCATTGACAAAATGAATTTACTTCACAGTCTGTGGCTCAAAAAGAACATATTGATGGGTACTAAATGTGATGATTACAGCACTGTGTTCAAACTGGTTGCATACAATGGGTATATTGTTAGACCTAATGTAGAATGTATGCTATGGCTGCAACCCTATAGATGCTTTCCTCGGAGTAAGTTCCATTGAGTTCATCAAGACTTACTTCTGAGTTGACATGCATTGGGTTGTACTGTAAGGATGTTTTTTTGACCATTGGTAGGATGGTGTTTAAATACTGTAATATCTGTCATGTTTTTCCTGGGCTCTTTGGAAGAAACACTGAGGACAGTGCTGGAGCAGAATACCACAATGCTGTCTGTCCTCCTCGGGAAAAATAGAGTCATGTAAGCAGAGTCAACCCACAATATTTCATTCCCAAGCAAGATTACATTTTGTCCCCCGTCCTTCACCTAAAATGCTGTTATGTGAGTTATAGTCAAATAGTGGGATTTTAAAGCACTTAACCTTTTCATTAAATGCAGTTGAACACACAGCAATAGACATAAATGTTTTTTCTTGCAGAAGGGGCACTCCATAAGGGGCACTGAATAGGGGTGATCTCTTTTTAGTGGCCAATTCTGATTAGTTTCGAAATTGAAATCTTTTGAATGGCCGGCGCACTGTTCATCATTTGGATTATCTGGACTTTGGATCTTGTACACATATAAAAGCTTTTTGCTTTTCAGCAGTGCTAAGCACCTGGCTTTAAAATGGGGGGGGGGGTGAGAACGTGGTTTAATTTTTGCAAGCATTATCAAGGCTCAGTCCTGAGCATATGATGGAAGAATCGATGAAGGCAGAGAGTGAATTTTAGTCACCATTGAGTAACTACAGAGAGTCCCTTTGCATCAGAGATTGGGGCAAAGGACTTCCAGAACAAACAGCCTTCAGTCTCTGCAGGCGCAATCCTGACTAAGGATCTGGCCGGTGGCCCAGGGCCACCCGTTGGATCCTGTGCACGGGCTGCCCATCGATCGGCGGCCCGGAGGTCTACTCGGGGAAGGGGACACTCGTCCCCTTCCCCGAGTGTAAACCCGGGCCGACCCTATCAGCCTCCTCAGATTTCCACCAGCTAAATAGCTGGCAGAAGTAGAGGAGGCCGTGTAACGGTGTCACCGGACCGACGGGGATATGGCCGACGCCATCCCCCTCCCGGGCCAGCTAGGCCAATGGCCCCCCTCCCTCGCCTGGCTGGACCGCCAATGTTGCTGGCGACGGAGCGCTTACCTTCCGCTGCTGTCCATGTGGAGATCCAGCGCCGGAGTGAGGGAGGAGGCCGACCTTGCACCAGCCTCCTGTACTCCCGAGTCATCGTGAACATGTTTTATGGCACGTTTGCGACGGCTTCCAGCGATGGAACGCTCATTCCGTCGCAGGAACTATTTCCAGGATTGTGCTGTGCATTCTCTTTTTAATAAGACAAAGCAATTGAGAAAATGCTACTTTTATTCCTAAGGGGTCTAGTAACCATCAGTTGACTTTTTTCAAGCCGGATACAACAACTAAATAATGCTGAAGTTGGTTATTAATTCACTGGAGAGACAAAGCTGAATTCATTTATTTATGATGTTTTTCTACCTTCTTTTTAGAACGCCAGAGTATGAGTATGCTGCTTGATTTTCCTTTCCTTTTTTTAAAAAAAACACCTCTTTGGACCTCCCTATCACCTCAGGAGACTCCTGTGATGCATCAACATCCTAAAAGGTTTGCTGACTCATTTGGATGCAGTAGTCATGTTTACTGTGTATCATGGTTATTTATTGTTTGCTCTTCTTCCCCAAATGACAGGAAAACAAGGACTTGGCTTTCAACTAGCTCATTGGACCATGAAGCCCACCTGACTCTCAAATGGGGAAGTCAAGGGCTCTAGTGACCTTCCCCATATCCAATAGCACAGGAAGGTAGAACCTGGTTAACGCCCACAAGTTATAAAAGGTTTATATAGACATGAGAGTAACTGCCTGTGAGGCTAGGTGTTCGGTGTAAGGACCAAGATCCTGGACTTGCACAAGTACTTAGGGTAGGAAATGTACAGTATATGGCAAGTCATGTTAGCATTTGCGTTTATTTTCAGCTTGCCTTTTAACCTCTGTGCCATTTTTCCTTTGCCTTTCTGTGATTCCTCAAATGCCTTATTTTTCGCTTTTACTTTACCCATCTCATGTTGGCGCAGTATCAGTTCACTCAGGAGTGAGTTGGTTGCCCTGTCTCTCCAGACTCCCTGAATCAGTGGGAACAATCTTGTTTCCTCTCCCCCCCCCATGCATTGTTGATATCCCACATTTTTCATCTGAATGACAAATAATATATTATTTGCCACCTACTTCTGAAACCCTTTGCCCTGCCTAAAGAGTCGTAAAGGACAGGACTGGTACCTAGTGGGAAGTTGGGAAATGGCAATGCTTAGTTCTTTCGTCTTAATTCCAGGCATGTGACGTGAGGGCTGGTTGTGTGTATTATAATGAGGATGGCATTCCGCTAGCATTCAAAATGCTAGGACTCAGCTGGAATTGCTCTGGCTTGGAAACATGAGGAATACATGAAAGTGCCTCCGAGCAGCTGCAGAGTACATTTCCTTGCCAAGTAACAAAGGAGAATCCTTGCACATCAAGGATTAGGGGAAACGACTTACAGATCAGAGTTATCAGAGGATAATGCTTTATGCATCTGATAATGTGGACTGCAGTCCAAAGATTTTGTGCTGAAATACATGTGTTAATCTTTAAGGTGCTACAAGACTCTCTGTTGTTTTTCCTGCAATGGTCTAACAAGGTTACTCCTCTGGAAGACAAGTGCTTTTTCATACAGATTAGAGCCCAACATTTTTTTAAAGAGAAAGTAAGTACTACACCTACTTAAGCAAGCTAATCTTATTTCAGGCATGGTGAGAACAGGTTCTGGAGCTATAATTCACAAAGACAGAGGTACAAAACATTTACTGTAATACAACAGACAAGGAAATGATAAAACAAATACATTTCCTTGAGCTGGTAATATAATGCATAACTTACCCTGTCTTTATCTGGGGCTTCCTTAGTACAGACGTATAGTGTTAACATTCAGCACCACCGCAAATTTAAAAGAAACAAACCAAAACGTAGTGTTTGGGTCTGGTAGAACAAAATAGACCGTAAATAAATGATGCCTTCATGAAATTTGCACTGCTTAGCCCTAGCAAAGGTATTTCTTTACCATCCATGTCAATTTGCTTTTTTTCACACACCAAAGTTATTCTATCAGATATCACCAGCTAGTTCTTCATTTTCGGAACAAAGGTTCTGTACTTGGGCAAAAGGGCTGGAGGAAGTTGCTGTGCCTGGTGCCTGGTGATGAGCCTGCTTGCTGAACCTGCAAAGCCTATGTCCCCCCCCCAACTGCTGGGAAAATGGTGCAGCCACCCCAGCATGGTGTATGAAACATCAAAGCTGCAGCTCCTCGTGGTGATCTGTGCTTAAGCACACTAAAATGCTTACGGCCCTGTCCTAGTATCCCACTGGCATAAAAGGCCTTAAAGGTAAAGGTATCCCTTGACATTTAAGTCCAGTCGTGTCCAACTCTAGGGTGCGGTGCTCATCCCCATTAGGAAGCCGAAGAGCCAGCGCTGTCCGAAGACGCTTACGTGGTCATGTAGCCGGCATGACTCTCCTTGCCGCAGCGCGTAGCATGCGGCTGGACTTGGAACACTCACTGGCGTCGCTCCCGTGAAGCGACGGGAGCGGGTCGCCTCGGGGCGATGCGCGCACAGGGGTGACGCGCATACCCCCGCGCGCACCCCCGCGCGCACCCCACGCGCCACCTCTGTGACACGCATCGCCCTCCAGACGCTCTGACGGAGCGTCCGATCTGGCCGACGCTCCAGGGCCTTCTGAACGAAGGCCCACTGCGTCAATACGCAACCTTTTTCGGGTTTTGTGCATGCGCAGACCATTTTGAGGGCAAGAGGGCAGGCCCTTGCCCTCAAAACGGTCTCTGCACATGCGCGAAAACCGGAAAAGGTTGCGTATTGACACAGTGGGCCTTCGTTCAGAAGGCCCTGGAGCGCCGGCCAGATCGGATGCTCTGAGGCCGGCTCCCGGGCCGGCCTCGGAGCGTCCAGAGGGCGATGCGAAGGGGCGGGGGGCACCCGGGGGGCCCCCCAAAGGGCATCACTAGGGTGACGCGCGCGCCCCCGCCTTGGGGTGTCGCGCGTCCTAGTGACGCCAGTGGGAACACTGTTACCTTCCCGCAAACGGTACCTATTTATCTACTCGCATTAACATGCTTTCGACTGCTAGGTTAGCAAGAGCTGGGCCGAGTGGCAAGACCTCACCCCGTCATGTGGATTCGAACTGCCGACCTTTTGATCGACAGCTCATGGTTCAGTGGTTTAACCCACTGCGCCACAAAGATTGCACTGTTGCTGGGCTATTTGAGGCTCCACCACTGAGGACCCTGGATGGCGCCAGGACAGATAGGCTGGAAGGGGGGCGATTTGTGGGCAGGGAGGGGGAGGGCAGGGGAGAAACCAAGGAGCATGTCGAGGGCAGGAGGGGGTAAATCCAGCAGCAGCAACTTTTGCCAGATCCTATCCCTCATTTTGCACCCCAGATTCTTCTTGGACTTGTGTCAACAAAATGTCTGGTGCAGGTCCAAGGAGATGCATACTGTAGATGATCAACCAGCCTACCAGAAGGTAATTATCACATACACACACACACCACCACCACCACCACCACCACCATAGCATGCAGCACTCGCTGCATAGGCACAGCTGAGTGCTATAACGTGGTGGGGGATAGAATTGGCCTGTTAGATCGCCATTCTCTAACATCTTGTCCTTTCTTCTCCAGATGGCAAACTACTAAGACTAGGAACGTATTTGGTCAGTGTGGCACCTCCTATATAACAACCGCTTGGGTTGTTGCACCAGCTCTAAATAACTAAGGCAGAAGGGAATCTTAAAACTGGGATTCTAGTTGCCAGAACAAAATGTCTTCCTCTCTAAAGCTGCAATCCTATATACACCTTCCTGGGAGTAAGCCCCATTGTACACAATGAGACTTACTTTTGAGTAGTCATGCATAGGATTGTGCTGTAAGCCACCTTTGTAGCTCATCAAAAGAGAGTTACTGGCTCGCAGTCTATCGCAGCTGGGCATGACCAATGCAGATGGCCAGAAGGCAGTACTGCATTCACTGACACAGCAGTTGGCAAGTGAAGCAAGAAGAGGCCAGTGGAGTTTCAGAGGGAGAAATCAACAGCAGGAACACACCTGCACTACCAAAGAAGAAGAACAGTTGACAGGATTGGAGTAGAACAATTCCCAAGCATTTCAATTGTGCACAATCTTTATCAAGGGAATTAAAGAACACTTCAATCATGGTTCAGCAGAACCTCAAGCAACCCCTCATCATTATTGTCATGCAGCCTTGTCTAAAGATTTTTATGTTCCCCTGATAAAGTCAGTGAAAACACATCATCAGGAATAATAATGCTACTCCCTTGCCTTGTCCTATCAGCTGTTCTTTGTTATCTTTTGCCCTATCAAGTCTTAGTCTTCTTCTCAAACCATTTTCTCTCTTGAAGAAAAAACAAGCTGCTCACCTGGCTGGCTGCTCATTGCTTGCTTTGCCTTGTCTCCTCAGCCCACAAAGTTCAAGGGCTGGAGAGGGCCTGCACCACCTTACCCGTTGTTTTTAGAAGGCTATGGGGGAGGGCTTGTTCTTCTGGTGGAGATGACAAAGCTTCTCTCTCCCTACCAGATGTGGGTGTGCTTATTCCTCCTGACCACATCCCCAAGAGGCAGTACGCTCAGTCTAGATTTAATGCAAGGAATATTTGTTCCCAATTACTTTTTGGGTTTTGTGCAAAGATGGGCATGATAAAGGACAAAAAAGGCAGGGTCCTAACAGAAGCAGAAGAGATTAAGATGGCAAGAATACACAGAAGAACTATACAAGAAAGATCTTAATGTTCCTGATGACCACGCTGGTGTGGTCACTGACCCAGAGCCGGACATCCTAGAGAGTGAAGTCAAGTGGGCCTTAGGTAGCATTACTAACAACAAAGCTAGCGGAGATGATAATATCCCAGCTGAGCTACTTAAAATCCTAAATGATGATGCTGTGAAAGTGCTGCACTCAATATGCCAACAAATTTGGAAAACTCAGCAGTGGCCAAAGGATTGGAAAAGGTCAGTTTACGTTCCAATTCCAAAGAAGGGCAAAGCCAAAGAGTGTTCAAATTACCGCACAATTGCACTCATTTCACATGCTAGCAAGGTTATGCTCAAAATCCTACAAGCTAGGCTTCAGCAGTACGTGAACCAAGAACTACCGGAAGTACAAGCTGGGTTTCGAAGAGGCAGAGGAACTAGAGATCAAATTGCCAACATGCGCTGGATCATGGAGAAAGCACGAGAGTTCCAAAAAACACACCTACTTCTGCTTCATTGATTACGCAAAAGCCTTTGATTGTGTGGATCACAACAAACTGTGACAAATTCTTAAAGAGATGGGGGTACCAGACCACCTTACCTGTCTCCTGAGAAACCTGTATGCGGGTCAAGAAGCAACAGTTCGAACTGGCCATGGAACAACCGATTGGTTCAAAATTGGGAAGGGAGTACGGCAAGGCTGTATATTGTCACCCTGCTTATTTAACTTATATGCAGAGTACATTATGAGAAATGCAGGGCTGAATGAATCGCAAGCCGGAATCAAGATTGCCAGGAGAAATATCAACAACCTCAGATATGCAGACGATACCACCCTAATGGCAGAAAGTGAAGAAGAACTAAAGAGCCTCTTGATGAGAGTGAAAGAGGAGAGTGCAAAAGTTGGCTTGAAACTCAACATTAATAAAACTAAGATCATGGCATCTGGTCCCATCAATTCCTGGCAAATAGAAGGGGCAGAAATAGAAGCAGTAACAGATTTTACTTTTTTGGGTTCCAAGATCACTGCAGACGGAGACAGCAGCCATGAAATTAAAAGACGCTTACTCCTTGGAAAGAAAGCTATGGCAAATTTAGATAGCATAATAAAAAGCAGAGATATCACCATACCAACAAAAGTTCGTATAGTCAGGGCGATGGTGTTCCCAGTAGCAATGTATGGTTGCGAGAGTTGGACCATAAGGAAGGCTGAGCGCCGAAGAATAGATGCTTTTGAACTGTGGTGCTGGAGAAGACTCCTGAGAGTCCCTTGGACTGCTAGGAGATCAAATCAGTCAATCCTAAATGAAATCAACCCTGACTGTTCCCTGGAAGGACAGGTACTGAGGCTGAAACTCAAATATTTTGGCCACCTAATGCGAAGAGAGGACTCTTTGGAGAAGAGTCTGATGCTGGGAAAGATTGAAGGCAAAAGGAGAAGGGGAAGGCAAAGGATGAGATGGTTAGACAGCATCACCGATGCAACGAACATGAAAATGAGCGAACTCTGGAAGATAGTAGAGGACAAGAAGGCCTGGCGGGATATGGTTCATGGGATCACGAAGGGTCGGACACGACTTAACGACTGAACAACAACAACACTTTTTGGGTTAGGAATTCTGAATGGCAGAATGCTCCCACAGAGCTCACAGTTGTAAGGAATGGTTGCTTGTTACGCTCTGCAAAGCAGTTGCCATTTGTTGTAAAACAATTCCGTAGGATACAGAAAACAAAAGAGAGGCTTATTTACCTCAGCTTGGATGTCACAATCACCTGGAGTTTCCCAACATGAGCCACTCCTCATGTGGGTCCAGTATCCCACCCAGTACTCCCTGGGGCTCTCTTTTATATTACATTAGGTCTCCCTTACCTACTTCAACAGAGACCACCATTATCCAATCACAAAACAGAGACCCAGTTTGAGTTTGGACAATGCTTTAGTCCCTGAACTGGTCGTGTGCGATAAGCAATGTGCGCTTTTCATACACTACATGCACACCTTGCCCCCTCCTCACTTCCATGTTCATTTTCTAATGGTGCGACGGGGGGGTGGTCCATCCAAACCACCCCTCTACACGCATAGATGAATGAAGATGATTCAAAGATGAACCACTCCCTGATGCGTTTAAAAGAACGGATCAGGAAGGGAGGACATGTGGGGCCAATTTGAGTGCAACAGTATCATACATACCCAACGGTGGTCTTAAATTAGATATTTAAACACAGCCAATTGATGCCTAAATTTAAGAGTTATGCTAACTTGGTTCAATTAGGAAGCGTGACTTTCCATGGTAGTCAACTTCCTCTTTTGGTTTCCAGAGAAGATGCGTAGTTCCTTCATCTGAGGGCAGCTCACTCCGGTTTGTAATTTATTCATGCACAATTTAGACATGTGTTCTGCAAGACTAGAGAGTCCAAAGACTGTTCATTTTGCCTCAGTTAAAGAGGTCCAGTACAGTCATATTAATATCAAACCTTCCTGAGTTGCTACTTAGGGTGATTTCCAAAAGAATGAATCTAGTTGGCTGGATATTTTCTGAGACTTTAGAGAAAAACAAGAGAAAAGTCAGAAAATGAGGAGAAATGTTTTTAAAGATAGAAAACAGCACTCCATCTCAGGGAACATATTGAAGTGTTGGTTTTGATCTTATAGTCTTAAATGGACAGGGGCTGACTGACGTCTCCCACATGAATCTACCTGGCAGTTACGATAATCTTCTGGGCCCCTTCTCCATACCCTTACCTTCAGGAGTCATGTGGATGGCTACTAAAGAGAGGGCCTTTTCTATGGTGGCCCCCTGACTCTGGAATATCCTCCCTAATGAGTTTTGCCTGGCACATCATTATCATTCAAGTGATAATAGACCTGTAGCACAACCCTATGCATTGTCTATTCAGAAGTAAGTCCCATTATATTTCATGGGTCTTAGTCCCAGGAAAGAATGTATAGAATTGCACCCCTAGTTAGTTTACCTAAGGTTTGACTCACAGCGAGATCCAGTCTAACTTTCCGATGCTGGAGCGAGTGCTCCGGCACCAAAAGCCATTGCAAATGTGCCATAAGGCACGTTTGTGTCGACTCAGGAGTAAGGGAGGCCGGCGCAAGGCCGGCCTCCCTCACTCTGCCACTGGGACGAACATGCGGCCGCCGGAGGGAGGTAAGGCTCCTGCTGGCGGCCATATGGGTGGACCGGGTGGCAAGGAAGGGGGGCCATTGGGTGAGCCGGCCCAGGAGGGGGCAGGAATGACATCGACCATATCCCAGCTCAGCCAGTACATGGCCTCCTCCTCCTATTTAGCTGGTGGAAATCCAAGAAGGCCGATAGGGCCGACCCCGGTTTACACCCAGGGAAGGGGACGAATGTCCCCTTCCTCAAGTAGACCTCCGGCCCGCCACATGGCGGTCCCTGGCGAGAACGGGATCCGGCAGGCAGCCCTGGGCCGCCGGCCGGATCCTTACACAGGATTTCGCTGTTAATGTCAAGGGCTTTTCTTATTGTGTCCTATACTACTGAGTTTCATATGCTACTGCTGCATGCTTTAGCTTAGCACTTTTCATTTTAAGATACTTTTATTGTTATTGTTTTGAATATTTGTCATAAGCCATCTTAATGACTTTTTATTGTGGAAAGGTGAGATGAGGTAAAGATATTTTAAATGAATAAAAATATGGGATAGCTATAACTTCAATTTTCAGTAAGTGACAGTCAGCAAAACAACTTGTGCTATTTAGAGCACACTAACTATGTTATTATGTATGTAACTATGGCGCAGTGGGTTAAACTGCTGAACCATGAGCTGTCGATCGAAAGGTCGGCAGTTAGAATCCGCGACGGGGTGAGCTCTCGTTGCTTGGCCAGCTCCTGCCAACCTAGCAGTTCCAAAGCATGTTAATGCGAGTAGATAAATAGGTACCGCTTGCAGGAAGGTAAACAGCGCTCCGTGTTCCAGCTGCATGCTACGCGCTGCGGCAAGGAGAGTCATGCCGGCCACATGACCACGGAGGCGTCTTCGGACAACGCTGGCTCTTCGGCTTTGAAATGGGGATGAGCACCACACCCTAGAGTCGGACACGACTGGACATAATTGTCAGGGGTCACCTTTACCTTTTTAACTATAGAGCAGCAGAGCTCTAAGCTGTCGCAAACGTGCCGTAAAGCATGTTTGCGATGACTTGTGAGTAAAGGCCGAGGGCGTGGAGGCTGGCTGGCAGCCCTCACTCCGGCACTGGATCGTCCCTGCGGCCTCTGGAGAAGGTAAGGCTCCCACCGATGGGGGCGGTCTGGGCGGTGAGGGAGGGCAGCGGTTGGCTGAGCCGGCCCGGGAGGGGGCAGGGATGGTGGCCGCCATATCCTCGTCCCGTTCCGGGCTGGTGTGCCCTTTACACAGCCTCCTCGGACTTATGCCAGCTTGCAGTGGCGTTCCTGCGGTAGGGGCCCGACCGTAAGTCGTGCCCCGTCCTAGTACCGCATTCACGAACCGGAGCGAGGAGGCCCCGCCCCTTCTCTGTCAGAGCCATTCCGCACAGCAAAGCCGAACGGGCAGGACCGCCACTGCCAGCTTGGGGCCTCCCCGCACTACACCAGGGGAAGGGGACAAATGTCCTCTTCCCCCAAGTAAATCACGATCGGCCCGGAACGGGGATAGGGCTGCCCGCGGACCCTTATGGCAGATTGCGCTGCCCAAGTGTTATAGCATTGATGGGCTCAGTTTCTCTTTAATTGATAGCAGCCAGACCTGGGACCCTGGTTAAAACCACGTCCCACAATGATCCTCAATCTGGCTTCTACTGTCTAAAATAGGGAGTGTGCAAGATCCTACCTTTAAAACTATGAAAGAAATTGTCTTTGAAAATTTAAATTTCAGTTATTGTAAGCCACCTTGGGGGCCCTTTTTAGAGCCTGAATGAATGAATAAGGGTAAAGGTATCCCGTGACAATTAAGTCCAGTCGTGTCCGACTGAATACATACACACATATACAAGCATACATACAGCCCAGGGGAAGACCCATAAACTAATGCTGGAACTTTCCAGCAGTAATTTAAACACCAAACTTCAACTGGTGTAGGGTGAACCATTTAATGGAAGGGTTCTGTTGTATTTCTCATGGCCAACTGCCAGTGCAGATACACCCAGGGAGGGAGTGTTTAATACATGTGTCTCCTTCCAAGAAAAATACACGTATGCAAAATATCTTGCATGGTTTAGCTATTTCCCAGTCTTCTTTAGAAGGAGGCAGGAGTTTAAACCATTCCTAAGTTTTTCAGAAAAGCTATGGAAGGAAAGCTATGGCAAACTTAGACAGCATAATAAAAAGCAGAGATATCACCATGCCAACAAAAGTTCGCATAGTCAGGGCGATGGTGTTCCCAGTAGCAATGTATGGTTGCGAGAGTTGGACCATAAGGAAGGCTGAGCGCCGAAGAATAGATGCTTTTGAACTGTGGTGCTGGAGAAGACTCCTGAGAGTCCCTTGGACTGCTAGGAGATCAAATCAGTCAATCCTAAATGAAATCAACCCTGACTGTTCCCTGGAAGGACAGGTACTGAGGCTGAAGCTCAAATATTTTGGCCACCTAATGCGAAGAGAGGACTCTCTGGAGAAGACTCTGATGCTCGGAAAAACTGAAGGCAAAAGGAGAAGGGGAAGGCCAAGGATGAGATGGTTAGACAGCATCACCGATGCAACGAACATGAAAATGAGTGAACTCAGGAAAATAGTGGAGGACAGGAAGGCCTGGCGGGATATGGTTCATGGGATCACGAAGGGTCGGACACGACTTAACGACTGAACAACAACAAAGTTTTTCAGAGCCGGGCTCAGAAATATAAGAGAGAAAATGACTCAGACGCTCCACCTGCTTTTGCGCTATTGCAATAGATTCCAGACAGGCTCGCTACGTAGGAATAGCTATTCCTTTGGGGAACATGAAGTGATGTGAATGTAAGTCAGCAAAAAATTCTGAATTAAAATCTTCATCGGTACAGTTACTACAAAGGGAGTTGTCTCTTTTGCCATATATTTGAACTATGATCAGAAACCAGGAGGACTTTATCCAAGCTAGCATCGAACTGAAAAGGAAGCCCTGAAGCATTTATTTCTAGGCAGCTGCAGGATGATGAGAAAGGGGGAGGGATGATTGCTAAGTTTATCAGCTCTTCCAAGTGAATGCTAATGTTTAAATAAATGGACACACACACAGGGGTGTTAATAATTCATGCCGTTCTGCTTCTTGAATCACTGAATGAGCTGAATGTATAGGATGTGATGATGAAACCATAAGGGTTTTAGGACCCATGAGAGCCTCCCAGGGCAGGAAGTGGAATCTATAAGCCAGCAAGAGTCCAAGCATTAACATCAGAGCTTTTGCAGAGCCTAGGAGAGAAGGACTGACACAGAGAAGAGGACTGGTTTAGGCAGGAAGCATCCTGCACCCAGCAAAGTCATGGATTTCTTCCCACAGCTGGTTATCCATCTTCAGCTAGTTCTCTGGACATCCACGCTAGGTAAGATACTTAGTTGGCTGGTTGTTGTTTTTTTCTTCTTCTTCATCTCTTATATCATGCAAAGTGCAGGTGACTTGGACTTTAATTCTTTTTATTTCACCTTTTGGAAATTTAAAAAAAAAAATCCAAAATGTGGCTGTCGCATTGGGCCTGCTGCTGTTTATCCCCTCCAAATAGATGTCAGTTGTGGAATAAATGTGGTGGGTTTTATTTTATTTATTTATTTATTTATTTATTTATTTATTTTTTTGAAAGGCTCAATGAGACATGAGTTTTGAAGCCTGCAAACAGGTTCGACTAGCAGCACGCAGTGATTCGAGAATGAAACAAATTTGCTGTATCTTATGCTGGTGCTGAACATGTTTTGCCTCTTGTTTTGGCTGCTGTGTAGACAGATGTTGTATTGCTAGCGGGGGCATTTTGGGATGAGGGACAAATTGGAATACAAGGGAAAACTTTGGAAAGGTGTTGTGGACATGAGAGGAAAGACAAGAAGAAGGTGGTACTTTGTTATGCGGAAGAGGGACATGTGTGAATCAGGAGAAATATGAGAGCTCTGGAGGGAAGGGGTGTGATAGCTACCCAGGGAATGGTGCATAAACTGAGTTTCAAATAGGGGCTCTGTTTAGTTTTGTTTACTACTGTCAGCTGAACCACAGAAAGGGGTGAAATAAGAGTGCTTTGGGAGACTTGGGGCAGGGAGGAGAGCTGGAAGAATGGGAAATTGCATGCAGCATGAATGATGGTGATGGGGGGGAGGGAAGAGGCAATGGGTAATTTTGTAGGTTTGTTATATTTTTATTCCACTTTGCTTGAAAAGCAGCTTACAACGTTAAAACTATCCAATGCATGAACTGTGATATACTGCCATTTAAACAGGGCAGCTCCCGGGCAATTTTGCACACAATGCCCCTTCTTAGCCATGCTTTTAGAACCCGTTGGGAACAGGCTCAATTGCCAAAATACCTCTGTGCTTCAATAGAGTGCAGAAGATTGTGAGCCCCTTTGCTCAAGGAGCTGCTGTTGTTGTTTTTTCTTTGTATTTTTCTTTGTAAAAGTGCTATTGAAATAAATAAAAGTAACGGTGGTACACAGCCAACAGGTGTCAAAGTTGTGTCAAAACTCTGGTCCCTTTGCTACATTTAAGTGATGAGTTTATTCTTTCCATTCTTATTTTTGATCCTATGTATTGACTGTATTCTGACATGTGGCATTCCGACTTTGCGTACCGTCTCTCTTGTTTGTCAGAGATAATTTATTAACATTATTTGTTAGTTTGGCGGCTAGGGGCGTTCCTGACTTTTCCATATACAGTACAGTGTACTTAAAACCCTGGCTAAGGAAATGTTTCTGAGTCATAAACTGTTTTTTTTAAAGTGAGCCACAATTCATTTGTCTGTCTAAAAATTGATGATGTCATTAGAAAGCAGTCTATGAGATTTTGTGCCTTGTAGTTTGGTTCTTCTCCTTATGTCATGTGAGGATGCTGTCCATTCTAGTTTAAACCATCACAGAGTGGGTCCAGAGAAGCACAACTTTGTGTATTCCTCTGTGGTGTGAGGTGCCGCTAGCCCCCATTCTGAGGGCTAGCATAGGATTTAAACAGCACTCTGGAGTGCTACATTTTCATTTTATATGCAGTTTTTCAAGACTACCTGTTAGCTTTTTAATACCTAGTTTAAATTCTCGCTGCACTAAATGGGGAAAGGTAAAAAGGAGTGTGTGTCTATCTACAGAATACTCAAACAAAGGGAGGTTACCCTCTGTCTAACCACATGACAAAACTGTGGTTTGTTCATCCAAGCTAGATTTAACCAGAACTGCGTGTATTCGACACAAGTGCATAACAAGCATGGAACTTGCTACGGGGCACAGAATTTCACACCCTGAAAGTTGCAGGTTTTATGTGTATTTATTTTTAAAAGCTTCTTTGTGATCCTTGCAGCATAGAAGCAAGTCTTGGTTGGAACTGTGGTAGCCATGCCTGGTGAAATGGTCAAATGAGGCGGCGGGGGGGGGGGGGATTCCAGCAGTGTGGTGACAATGTTTCAGTGCTTGGTTTCCCTTCCCATGACGATTAGCAGAAGCAGAATGTATCATGCAAAATTAGTCAATATATGCATGTTGCTTTTTACACGGGTTGCAGAACTTAGCTTTCCTCAGTGCAGAATTAGTTTTTTGCAGAGTCTTTGGTTTAAACCAGGGGTTCTCAACCCCTTCCCGGCCAAGTACCACCTCCAGCGCCACTCCACCGGATGTGACTGGCAATGACATCATCGCCAGTTACATCCGGGTTTTTGGAGGCTAAAAAACGCAGGTGGGAGGCTATGGGTGGGTGGGTGGGAGGGCCCTTCTCAGCATTCCCGAGAGGCTCGGCCAAAGGCAGGAGATTTTCAGGAGCCACAACGTGCCACCAAAAGTGCTGCATTGGAGCAGATTTTCGGTGGTCCGAGTACCACCAGAAGTCGGCCGAAGTACCACTGGTGGTACTAGTACCACTAGTTGAAAACCCCTGGTTTAAACTCATAGTGGCAATGTGGGTTTATCTGTCTCAATGGAAAGTCTGTGAGGCAAATCCTGAACTTCTGGTTCCCAGAGACGAATCCAGGTCCACCGTGGGCGGGGGCCGCCACCGCCATGCCCCATGGCCGCCGCCCCATCCCACCCTTGGTGCTTTTGGGCTCCTTTTTGGTGGGCCGATCCACAGCCGTTTCCAGCTGCAAAGAAGCGGCGGGGTGCAGGAGGCAACAGGACAACAGGTAAGCGCCTCCTGCAACCCGCGCCCTGGGGCCCAACGCCCCCGGTGGTACGACGCTTCTGCTGGTTCTTTCATATTAGGCCTGGGGTCTCATCCCACCTCCATTCTGTCCTCCTCTAAAATTGAACTATTGCTGTTGAACTCAATTAAAAGTGCAGAAACCAGGCAGAATTTAGTGCCTGCTTTGTTCTTCCTGTTGTTACAGACTTGTCCTAAGTGAGTGCTGGAAGTTAGGGCCTCTGTGAAGAAAATAAAATCTTCCTACCCAAAAGAAAAAACCTGGAAGGAGAAAGGAATGGAACACAAAAATACCCTGGGGAGATCCCGCCCAAATGACATGAGGCAAGTTCTGGAAGGGAGCTATGCGAGCCAACTCCAAATCCAAACAGAAGCTACAAAACACTGGAGTTGGCTGGGAAGGTTGAAGACCAACAATGCTGCTTTCTGCAAATGCGTTCTGTTCATTGTTTTTCATTAATGTTGTTCTGGCTTTGCAACATTCTGAGGCCTATCCCTCAAAACCGAGCAAAATAAAGTACAATATTGTAAATTCCAGTGGTAATGGCTGCTGGGCCATTGTGTCCTCTTTATAGGAAGCTCAAACTGTCTTAGATCCTTAACATTGACATAATGTTCATATCAGAAAAGCCCACAGAAACTCATTTGCAACAGCCGTTAGTAATTGAGAACAGAAAGATGAATTGTTCAAGCAGTGTCTTATCAGATGATTGAAAGATCCATCCTATGCTTGGTTTCAGACTTCCTTACTACGTGCAGTGAAACCTGCAGCAAAGGTTACATGATGGGGATAAGTAACCTCCTGGTTTTAGTAATAGGCTATCTCTTAATGCAAGGTGCAAGGGAGTGGCAACATGATACAGGTATCTTGTTGTCTTGAGTGCTCCCTGGTGGGCCACTGTGAGGTATAGGAAGCTGGACTAGATGGACCCTTGGCCTGATCCAGCAGACATCTTCTTATGTTCCAGCTGCTTACTGAATATCAGCGCAATCCTATCCAACTTACACCACCAGTGTAGCCAGCAGTGCAGCGAGAACAGGAGGCCCCAGAATGGAAAGGGGATTCAAATCCTCCTCCAAAAGGGGATTCAAAGGGGATTGAAATCTCCCTTCCCCTTCAATGCCTTCCGCCCTGCCCTCCCCTGCTGGTTACACCGGTGGTGTCAGTTGGCTAGGATTGCGCTGTGCATTACGGTATGACAGCGCCTGTGGTTTGTATGAAAACAAGGTCTGTGCAGTTCCAGATGTTGTGTCCGTATAGCAGGTGCTGCTACTCCATGTGAGTGTGTAAAGAAGGACAATTGCCACACAATGTTTCTCCTCTAAGGAAGACCATCTGTAGGGAACGCTTGCGTTAGAATGTAAAAGTTATATAGATTTTGCAGAAAAGCTCACTGCTGTCCAGATACCTGCTAGCGATGCCTTGTGGAATTTCTGAAGCATTGAAGAGAGCTAGGAAGGATTTCCAATGGTGGGATCATGGGGCTTCAGAGCCTTGCATAGCTCCTTGCTTCAATCTGTGACTACCAGATGTAAAAGAGGGAAAATATTTCCACATTTATGGAAAAAATGTGCACATTCTCATAATTTATTCAGGTTACAGAATGTGAGTGTCTTTGCAAGGTACTTTGGGTTATCTCAATACAGAATTAGTACTATTTTTTGTTCATGTGCATGCATGCACATGGGTGCAAATGCAAAGTTTTTTCAACCCTGGATAAGTTTAGCTATTTTGTATACCTTACCCATACTACCTTGCTAACAACTGTTGATACTAAAATATCTTATTCTAATGTTATGTGTGGTAGCACTCATATATACATAAGGTTTACCATATTTCCCCTGCACTAAACCGGGACACACACCGCCAAATTTTTAATTAAATAAATACATATTTTTTTAAACAAGTCCTACTTACCTTTTTTTCCTGATCCAAGATGGCCGACAGGAAAAAAGGTAAGTTTTAAAAGCAGCGGCAGCAGCAAAGGCTTCACTGGGCCCAGAAAGCCCGGGACAGATCCTGGACCAGATCCCGGGGTTTCCAGGATGGATGGCAAGCCTATATATACAGCATAATCTGAGGATTATGTACCTCTGCATATAAACATGACAAATGACTGTTCTCAAAAAGGGGTACAGTGGGACCTTTCTATCCACGGATCCGGGATCTGTGGATTTGATTTACTGCAGGTCCTGGATCTGCAGGGTTCACCTCCAGAATGCTGGAAAAATTTGGAAAAAAGTCCCCAATCCCCCAAAGGTACAAACGGGAATTGGAGGCTTTCCCCTACTTTTTACAGCATTCTGAATGTGGACCCGTGTGGGGAGGGGGGGAGGGAGGGGAACCCTCGCGGATACAGAGGTCCTGCTGTACTTGTGATTTGAAACTCAGTATTGGATAATTTTACCATTCCTTCCAGCACTCAGAGAAGTATGGTAATTCAAAGTATGGTAATTCCTCCAAAATATAAATGTAATAAAATAATAAACATCAGTCTGCAACTTATGGAATGTAAAGATGGGGTTTAGGAGTTTTCCTTCTGATCTGAATCAACTTCTGAAAGGAAAACTTCAGACCAGGGTCTGTGGGCCACCTCCAGTGACACCCAATTGAGGGGGTAACACCATGAGAGCCTGCGCAAGAGCCGGGTGGCCCCGGAAGTGATTGATGCACAGGTGCTACCCAGAGGGGGTGGGGCCGACCCATGGGGGTAACACCAACCCTAGGCCGCCCAGGTGTCACTCTTCCTCAGGACACCTTTGACGCAAACACAAAGTCTCTAACAGCATAATCCTGTGCATATCTACTTGGAAGTAAGTCCCACTGTGTTCAGTGAGGCTTACCCTCAGGAAAGTGTGGATAGGATTGCAGCCTAAGTGAACTCAGTTAGTCAGACACTAACTCACAGGTTCCTTGCAAGGCAAAGATAAGGAAAACACAGAGAAACAAGGCAGACTTTATATTCTCAAAGCAGGCGCTAAGATTATCCTCTTGACTCACACGTCTCTCTCCGGGGCAGCATTCTCAAGATCACAAAATTGTAGGTGACTGTGCTGTTCCATTAGAAGAAAAAAAGGCACAGAAAGCACAGGCAACCTTTTCATAAACGAAAACCCATTTCTTCCCGGCCCACAGGTATACGCATTTCCTGTTGTGTATATACTGTACACCTGTGGGCAGAAATGATTTTAAAGGGAGAAGGTGGGAACAACTCTTCTCAGGTGCACATTTATATGGGTAAAGTAACATGTGGATCAAATTATTCACAGATATTGCTGGCAGCAAATCCCCTGATCATGTCTGCCAGCTGTACCCATGTATGCCCAGTTCAGACACGACAATTGTCCATGTGAGCTTGGGTCCAAAGACATCAGTGTCTGCTTGCATGGATGTGAACCAGCCAAACCTCAAGTGCCTATGAAAGGGAATAAACAGAGCTAGAACGAGAGGGCAGATTCTGACCTGATAGAACTCTATGCACGCTGCTTTCTTTCGGTGACATTTGAAGATATTTAATGGCCTTTTTGTAAATCTCTAACTGCAAAACAGCTACAATTTCGGTAACTTAAACAGGAAAAGAGTTGAATTTATTTTTGTTTCCAGTTAGTGTATTTATTTTGGGGGGCTTGGTGCATAGCTGGAACTCTTGTGCTTATAATTCAGCCCTGCGGTTGAACCTTGCTTCCTCCAATGAAGACATCCCAATAATCCTCGTCTGTGCTCCTTCCAGTCCCCTCTCTACATGTGAAATTCATCCTGGATTACAGCACTGAATGTCCTATCAGTTAGCAGGACAGGGCCTGAAAAGACAAAGATGGTGATGAAAGGATCCTTGTGTGTAAAAAGGGAGGCTGGTGGCAGGTGTGACAAGAGACCTGTGAGGAACAGTAGGTATTTGAGAGCTTTAGTGGGGGACGGGGGACAGCAGAGGCTTGAGAGACTTCTAACGAGGGATGGGTGACAAGCTGGAGAATGAAGTCCCAGGAGACAGGATGTTTGCCCAAGATGACTTCAGAGGCAAACTTGGTTCAGTCCCTCGGATGACCTACAAAGCCAGAGACAAAGCCCGGAGGCGACTGTGTTGCCATAATATAGCAGTTGTACAATCTGTGCAGATTTAACAAGTGGAAGAAGCAGAGGGAATGCTAAGGCAACCACTTGCTAATGGGTTCTACTGGAAGAGTCCCAATTCATGGGGTTATTCAGGGTCCTTGTACTACTGTGGAAAAGAGAACCTCACTTACAGTTCTGGTGGGCATGGGCGGGGTTGGCACTAGGGTCTGCTAGACCCTGGGGCACAAGGATTTTCTGTCTTTGTGCTTCTGTGAAGTGCCTCCCTTGCACCTCATCCCAGGCTAGTTTCCATCTCCCTGGATCACCCCTCCCCCGCCACTTGCCAGGCACTGGGTGACCTGAACAAGCAGGTGGGCTTGGCAACAGTTCTCTGTCTGGTTTGCTCATCTGTCCCTCCTACCTCCCCTGTTAGTGGCTCTCCTTCCTCATTCCCCTCCCCCCCCCTCTTAGCCGGGTATTCAGCTTTGAGCTTGGCACTGTGCACGTTAATGCAAGTACCAGTGCTCTGGGGCTCCCTAGACTCCACGCATGTGTCAGTGGGGCTCTCAAATACTCCTTTTAGTAGTGTAAAGGGCTTCAGAGACTGGAACGTTTGAGAACTGCTGCTCTAAACCATACTGGTGCTAGCATTTACTGAAGGAAGAGGAACAGAAGAGAATGCTCTTCTGGCTAACTGTGTAATAGCAGTTTTGCTACTGGTAACTGGAATCCTTCCAACTCTATGGTTGAATCTAGCCTGCCAGTATTATGGCACGTTTGTCCCCTTCCCCCGATGTAAGCGGCATGGGCCTCCTTGGATGCATGTCGGCTCTGAAGCTGGCGTGCTTCTGGGGAGGCTGTGTAAAGTAGGAGGGACAGATGAGCAAACCAGACAGAGGGCAGATGGCAGGCACTTATGGAGCCCCTGAAGGGGTCTCAGGGAGTGCCAGGGCTCCTAGGAACACACTTTGAGAAACCCTGGTTTAGAGTTACCTGATTTTAAAAACCACCCCAACTTCAGCAATATAGAGCAGACTCTATTCTTCTGATCAGTGGTTGTTGATCAGAAGCTTAAAGGATAGAAAAGGAAACAAGGAAAGGATAGAAAAGGAAACAAGGAAAGTAATTCAACAAGTGCTGGAAAGGTTAAGGGTATGCAGTTCCTGTTAGGCAACAGGGAGATTGAGGAGGTCACCCAAGACAACGTCCCTTAGCCCTGAGGTGTGCCCCAGCTCTGCTGTGCGGCCCTGATCCTGCTTAGGATCCGCGGCAGCGCGCTTTGCACACTGCATGGCAGACCTTAGGCAGGATTGGGCTGCCCATCTAGACATGAGGAAGAATTTCCCGAATGTAAATGCTGTCTGATGCTGAACAGTCTGCATCATACAATAGTGGGCTCTCCCTACTGGGAGGTTTTCAAGGACAGACTTGGATGGCCACCTGTCAGGGATGCTATGGCTACAGTAGATGCCTGCACTGAACTGATCCAGATGATCTCCAAGATCCCGTCTATCTCTTTGTTGTTGTTGTTGTTCAGTCGTTAAGTCGTGTCCGACCCTTCGTGATCCCATGAACCATATCCCGCCAGGCCTTCCTGTCCTCCACTATCTTCCTGAGTTCGCTCATTTTCATGTTCGTTGCATCGGTGATGCTGTCTAACCATCTCATCCTTTGCCTTCCCCTTCTCCTTTTGCCTTCAATTTTTCCCAGCAATAGAGTCTTCTCCAGAGAGTCCTCTCTTCGCATTAGGTGGCCAAAATATTTGAGTTTCAGCCTTAGTATCTGTCCTTCCAGGGAACAGTCAGGGTTGATTTCATTTAGGATTGACTGATTTGATCTCCTAGCAGTCCAAGGGACTCTCAGGAGTCTTCTCCAGCACCACAGTTCAAAAGCATCTATTCTTCGGCGCTCAGCCTTCCTTATGGTCCAACTCTCACAACCATACATTGCTACTGGGAACACCATCGCCCTGACTATGCGAACTTTTGTTGGCATGGTGATATCTCTGCTTTTTATTATGCTGTCTAAGTTTGCCATAGCTTTCCTTCCAAGGAGTAAGCGTCTTTTAATTTCATGGCTGCTGTCTCCGTCTGCAGTGATCTTGGAGCCCAGAAAAGTAAAATCTGTTACTGCTTCCATTTCTGCCCCTTTTATTTGCCAGGAATTGATGGGACCAGATGCCATGATCTTAGTTTTATTAATGTTGAGTTTCAAGCCAACTTTTGCACTCTCCTCTTTCACCATCATCAAGAGGCTCTTTAGTTCTTCTTCACTTTCTGCCATTAGGGTGGTATCGTCTGCATATCTGAGGTTGTTGATATTTCTCCCGGCAATCTTGATTCCGGCTTGCGATTCATTCAGCCCTGCATTTCTCATAATGTACTCTGCATATAAGTTAAATAGGCAGGGTGACAATATACAGCCTTGCCATAGTCCCTTCCCAATTTTGAACCAGTCGGTTGTTCCATGGCCGGTCCGAACTGTTGCTTCTTGACCCGCATACAGGTTTCTCAGGAGACAGGTAAGGTGGTCTGGTACCCCCATCTCTTTAAGAATTTGCCACAGTTTGTTGTGATCCACACAATCAAAGGCTTTTGCGTAGTCAATGAAGCAGAAGTAGGTTGGTTTTTTTGGAACTCTCGTGCTTTCTCCATGATCCAGCGCATGTTGGCAATTTGATCTCTAGTTCCTCTGCCTTTTTGAAACCCAGCTTGTACTTCCGGTAGTTCTCGGTCCACGTACTGTTGAAGCCTAGCTTGTAGGATTTTGAGAATAACCTTGCTAGCATGTGAAATGAGTGCAATTGTACGATAGTTTGAGCACTCTTTGGCACTGCCCTTCTTTGGAATTGGAACGTAAACTGACCTTCTCCAATCCTTTGGCCACTGCTGAGTTTTCCAAATTTGTTGGCATATTGAGTGCAGCACTTTCACAGCATCATCATTTAGGATTTTAAGTAGCTCAGCTGGGATATTATCATCTCCACTAGCTTTGTTGTTAGTGATGCTACCTAAGGCCCACTTGACTTCACTCTCTAGGATGTCCGGCTCTGGGTCAGTGACCACACCAGCGTGGTCATCAGGAACATTAAGATCTTTCTTGTATAGTTCTTCTGTGTATTCTTGCCATCTCTTCTTAATCTCTTCTGCTTCTGTTAGGTCTCTGCCTTTTTTGTCCTTTATCATGCCCATCTTTGCACAAAACGTTCCCTTGATATCTCCAATTTTCTTGAAGAGATCTCTAGTCCTCCCCATTCTGTTTTCCTTGATTTCCTTGCATTGTTCATTTAAGAAGGCCTTCTTATCTCTCCTTGCTATTCTCTGGAAATCTGCATTCAGTTGTTTATATCTTTCCCTTTCACCTTTGCTTTTTGCATTCCTTCTTTCCACAGCTATTTGTAAAGCCTCATCTGACAGCCACTTTGCTTTCTTGCATTTCTTTTTCTTTGGGATGGTTTTAGTTGCTGCCTTTTTCTTTGGGATGGTTTTAGTTGCTTTAGTTGTTTAGTTGCTTTAGTTGGGATGGTTTTAGTTGGGATGGTACAAACTTCCGTCCATAGTTCTTCAGGCACTCTGTCTACCAGGTCTAATGCCCTAAATCTATTCTTCACCTCCACTGTATACTCATAAGGGATATGGTTTAGGTCATATCTGACTGGTCTAGTGGTGGTCCCTACATTCTTCAGTTTAAGCCTAAATTTTGCAATAAGAAGCTCATGATCTGAGCCACAGTCAGCTCCAGGTCTTGTTTTTACTGATTGTATAGAGCTTCTCCATCTTTGGCTGCAAAGCACATAATCTACCTGGTTTCAGTATTGACCATCTGGTGATGTCCATGTGTAGAGTCGCCTCTTGTGTTGTTGGAAAAGAGTGTTTGCTATGACCAGCGTGTTCTCTTGACAGAACTCCGTTAGCCTTTGCCCTGCTTCATTTTGCGCTCCAAGGCCAAACTTGCCTGTTGTTCCGTTTATTTCTTGACATTCCGTCTATCTCTTAACATTCTGCAAAGTAACATTCTGCTTATTTCTACTTGCATCATTCACTTCATGTTAAAAAATAGCGCTTTTCTTCTGAATGTCCTCCTTTGGCCTTGAAATATGCATGCGGATTTGCTTGTGACTTTTTAACATAATGTTTACATGTTAAATGTACATTAGCGGAAGGAACTTTCAAAATACGCAAAAATCAGATTGAAACTTTCTTATATCTTCTTCATCAATTTTGTATCACGTTCATTTGAATATGTTGCAAAATAACCTTATAAAAGCAACAAGACCACTTCCCATGCCTTGTGTGAATTTTTGAGAGCTGCTTCACATGGTTTAGAACTGCTGCAAGATAGCAGCTCTTTCATTACTGCCGCAACATCCGCGATGTTTTAATATTCCTGGTCCAAACATTTCTTCAGCCAACAGAGGAACCAGACCCATATGCTGCATTGTTTGCATTATGCAGCAAGTCTTTCAGTGCACCAGCCATTTTTTTGTAATATATCGACTGTCACTATGCTCTACATTCAACCCAACATTTTTGGCATGCACCCAGCAAGTTATGTTCAATTCAAACAATTTTGCTTTCCTGATTTTGAAATTAAAACCTTTCTTTCCAAACAAACTAACCAAAAAAACAATGTTCTGTGTGCACTGGGAAAAGACCAGAAGGTAAGCCTCTATAAATCATGAAAATATCCAGCTGAACTTTCCCCCAAAAGTTGGCGCAAAGAGAATAAAAGCTAATAATTTGGTGTAGGCAGCTGCTGTAGACAAACACGAACAGTGCAATCCTAAGCATGTCTACTCAGAAGTAAGTCCTTTTGAATTCAGTGGGACTTGCACCTGGGTAAGTGTAGATAGGATTGCAGCCTTACTGAGTAAACATGTATAGGCTAGCACTCCAATATACCTCTCATGTTTACCTGGGACATTTCTTAACATCATTTTTCAGTTTTTAACATTTGTTTTAAACTATTGAAGCTGCTTCAGAAGTTTGAGATGAAATGAGCCAAGTCTTTAAATGAAGTGCAACAAGTTTCAAAGTAGAAATAAATGGCAGGAGAAGAAAATGATCTAGTGAAGTTTAAAGTCTTCGCCTGCTACTGTAGGCTGCTTGAAAATGCTCTCTGTAATGTGAAGCGAAACGTTGCGCTTTATGTATGATTCGATTTTTACAAGTTTTTATCCTAGTCTTAAACGTGTCTTGTGCAGAGGCGTAACCGCCTCACTTGGTGCCCGGAGCACGGGGGGGTAGGCGCCCCTATAGATAAATAGCGTGCTGCGGCCGACAGGCCGCGGCACGCTCCGGAGGGGGGCGCGCTCCGGGAGGGAGGGGCGCGTTCCAGGAGGGAGGGAGGGGCGCGCTCCGGGAGGGGGAGACCCGGCGGGACCCCCCCAATCGGGAGAGCCGGCTGGGGACGTCTTCCCCGGCCGGCTGCCCGGGGCCTTCTAAGGAAGGCCCGCTGCGCAAGTTTTTGCGCATGCTCAGACTGTTAACTGAGGGAAAAGGGCTGCCCTTTTCCCTCAGTAACAGTCTGAGCATGCGCAAAAACGTGCGCAGCGGGCCTTCCTTAGAAGGCCCCAGGCAGCCGGCCGGGGAAGACGTCCCCAGCCGGCTCTCCCGATTGAGGGGGCCGCCCGCGAGTCGGACTCGGACTCGAGTCTCCGAGTCCGACTCGCGGGCGGAGCGGCGGGGCGCCCTTCGGGCGATGGCGCCTGGAGCCAGTGCTCTGCTTGCTCCGCCCTAGTTCCGCCTCTGGTCTTGTGTGTGTTGAGTTTTTAACCAATACAGATTTTTCCACATAGAATAAAAAAATCAAACTGTTTTTATTGGTTCTTCTATTTTATGACATGGCTTTTTACCCATGAGACTCTTCTTATTGTGTGTATATATAATAAAGTTTAAAGTTTGTTTTTTGTTTGTTTATACCCCGCCTTTCTCCCACACTCGGGGCACTCAAGGCAGCTTACAACATCAAAAACAGTACAGATATAAATTTAAAAACATTAAAACGTTAAAAACATAAAACAGTAAAATAGACAGACCCCAATGGATCACATAGAACTGATTAAAATTGCAATTCATTAAAAACACCAGCCCATCATGTCGGCAATTGAAGGCCATCCTGAATAAAAAGATCTTGAGGCCCCACTGGAAGGTCTCCAGGGAGGGAGCCATTCTTAATTCCTGGGGGAGGAAATTCCATAATTAGGGTGCCGCCACCTCCGAGAAGGCCCTATTCCTCACCGCCATCCCCCTCGCCTCCGACAATGGCAGCATGGTTTAAAGGACCCCCTCTGATTACCTAAGAGGATGAAAGGAAGGAGGTATGGAAGGAGGCGGTCCCTCAAATACCCTGGTCCCGAGCTTTCAAGGGCTTTAAAAGTCAAAACGAGCACTTTGAATTATACCCGGAAACAAACCGGCAGCCAGTGTAGCCGCCAAAGCAGCGGCCTGACTGAGTTGAACCGGCGAGCCCCTGTAACCACATGGGCGGACACATTCTGCACTAACTGCAGTTTCCAGACAGTCTTCAAAGGCAGCCCCATGTAGAGTGTGTTGCAGTAATCTAATCTAGATGCCACTAGGGCATGGGTCTCTGTGGCCAGGTCTGAGCAATTTGGTTTTGTTTTAGTCTTAATAGACTGTGGCTCTGGGGGATGTCATGACAAACTCTTGCACTTTAATTTACCTCTATACCACTGGTGATCCCTCACCCAAAGTCTGGAATGGTTACAGTCTGGAAGTTCTGAACCATATGGTTCACCTGAGCATATAGATGGGCATTAGAAGATACAAAGTCAGGTGATGGTGTTGATGCACTGCTTCTTCAGAAAAATAGGATTTTGCTAGTACAGTACTTCTCATTATTAGGACAGGAAACTTCCAGGCTGCGCATAAATCTATCACACAGGAACTTGCTTTCCTTCTCTGCCATGAAGAATTCTGTGCCATGTACAAACTTACTACCATGGGTACCCAAAGGTATCATCTGGACCGTTTTGACAAACTTACGTATAGCTTAGTCATTCTGCCCAAAAAGAGCTCTCTAAAGATGGGAAACTTCCAAACTTGCCACTAGTATTGGACCAAGTAAAGGGACCCTATTATTAATACATACACGGGGACAAATCCATTACCACACACAAACACCCCTCAATGAATCACAGAAATGTTCAAGAAGGATTACTGCGAGGCTTGGCATTTCCAGTTGCCAGATCGCTGTGGTGATTCGAGTTTGATCTTGAGGTCAGAAGTATTCGCTGTAAGTTATGACTGGATCGAACTATAACTAACTGACCTCCACCAATGGCAAAGCTCACAACCAGTAGTGAGTGGAATTTGTATTTGGCTGGTGGGGTGAAGGCTTGAAATGTCATGCCCCCGATTACTGTGAGGGCATAAGGACATTGTTTTGTAAAAATAGTTTCCAGAGTTCCTGTTGAGTTGTCAAGTCTTTTCTTGCATATACTAATCTGCTAATTATAACCCTTTTAGATTTAGATGGTTGAAAAAGTGACGATCCAGGTGTGGAGTAAACAGCCCAGAGTCAATTGCAATGAAAAGGTGCACAGTAGCGGAGGGGGCAGGGCACAATTTTGCTGTTTCAGCAGCGGAAAGAGCAGGCAGTAGCGCTGGAGACGGCGATTGTTTTGGCCCAGCTGCCCACCCTTCGCCTCTGAAGCGATGTTTCGCAGCAGCAGCGACATCACTTCCGGTGGTGATATCACCGGGGGCAGCATCGCGATGCCACTGAAAGCTATGATACACTTGAGGGATAATACTAGTCTGGAGAGAACCTGAAAAGAACCTTATGGCTTCTCCACCACCTTGGGGAAAAATTGCATTTTCACCAAACTTGTGTGCAATATTCTTCTTTGAGAAAATGCAGTTCCGTTCCCCAGCTAGCATGCCCATTGTGATTTGGAGTGTTGTATGGAATGTGGTTGTGTGAATATCATGAACACTTACAAGTTAGTTGTGTTGGAAAATAGAGACAACGCCATCTGCAGGAAACTGAGGGGCAGTATATTGTCTAGGAGGCAGATGACTCGGAGATTACCGGTACTTGTCTCAGACCTTTACTCTTGTCCTCTTTGATCTGTGGGCATGTGACCCTACTGGGCTTCCTTCCTCCCCCCCCCCTCCAGCCCCTGATCTCCCAAGTAGAAGACCTCTCTCCATGAGTTCCCGGTGGGTGAGGCAGGAGTCCACCATGCCATGATGTCTCGCACCATGCCACGAGGTCCTTCAAAGGGAATAGCTCTAGGATTCCCTGATAAATCTGGGACTGTACAGCTAACATAGATGCATGTGCTTGTGAATTGAAAGTACAGTTGGCCCTCCGTATCTGCGGGGGTTCCGTTCCCAGAACCCCTGCAGATACTGGATTCCGTGGATAGGGGGGGGGACTGGAAAACACTGTAAAAAGAAAAAAAAAGTAAAAAAAACCTTGGGGGGGTTACCTTTTAGAAGCAAACCGCTGCGTGTTCCTGCTTAAACAGGCTGGAATTGCGCTCTGGAAGCATCTTCTGGGTTGCGCAACTCCCCTCTCCCCAGGTCGCCCCAGAATGCATTCCAATGTATTCTGGAGCTATTTTGGGAGAGGGGAGTTGTACGACCCGGAAGAGGCTTCCAGAGCACGATTCCAGCCTGTTTACGCAAGAACAAGCAGCGGTTCTTAAGCAAGAACAAGCAGGAAAAGCAAGAATAAGCAGGAAAAGGGGGGGAAAGGGAAAAAGTTTCCCCCCTTTTTTTTCCTTTTTACAGCGTTGGAAAGGGATTCGCGGTGAATCAAATCTGCAGATCCCGGATCCGCGAATAGAAAGGGTCCACTGTAAAGGGTTTTATTTGATACGTTTTTACTGCCTTTTTCCTGTTCTGTTAGCAGCAAACTAGCACAGGTTAATGGACATTTGAAATAAGAATCTTCTGCTATATGACTGCTTGATTTAGGCCCCCTTTTCCAGCTTTGGTAACTAATTATAAGTGGAACAGTTTGCCCCCGCATCCAATAAAGACATGAGGCATGGGTCAAACAGCCACAGCTTTATTGAAACACATAACCAAGTGCCTTTTTGGGTGCTGCAGCAAGCAAAACTGCAGGGGCAGAAAGGTGGGATTTTGATGGTCTACTGTGATACCATTCCTCCTACCGGATAACCTGTCAAGCAGTTTTCTGGTTTGAGTGCAGTTGTGCAATGCTGGGTGGGTGAGATAGGATTGGGATTTTGTTGGTGTACCTGCTGCCCAGCAGTCTTCCTGCATGAGCTAACTGGGGTGATCCCGACAGTGGCCTTGGAGTGCCCCAATGGTGTTGGGGGACTTCCAACGTCCATGCTGATGCCCCCCTGGTGGTGGAGCAGCTCAAGATTTCATGGCAGCCATGGCTTTGGCTGCCCTGAGCACAACCTTTTTGCTCTTTTAATCCCAGGCCCTGTTTAAAATTATCCAGAAGAGCAAGAGCATGCTGGAGGTAAGGGAAAGGGGTGTGTGGCGGTCTTGGCTATGCTTCCCCCTCCCCCAACACCATTGGAAGGCAGCAATCTGCTTCCCTACCCCCTTTCCTCCTTCCTCATGTGCGCCCTATAAACAAATCAGGAAGTGTACTGATACGCTGGGAATTCCTGCACTTCTTGCTTTGTTGAAAAGCCCCTCAGGTAGTGGGCTGGATCGATGCCTTCCATATGGTTGGGGGGGGGCATGGCAGAAGTGAGGACTTTGCATCAAGCAAAGAATCGTCTTGGGTTATTCCTTTCTTTAGACTTTTTAATGCAACACCCTAGCCTAGCCAACACCCTATAAGTTCCTTTACTGCAATGCCCTTATTGTTTGGTGGCACTAACTTTATCAAAACGTTTGACCACTCACCTGAAGTGTCACTAGTCCTCTCATATAGCACTCTTGGAGGGATGCTCTGGTTCAAGGAGTTTCACAGTCGCACAACACTTCCTATGCCCCATCTCACGCAGGAAAGCACGTGAAGTCTTCCTTCTGCAGCCTAAAACCTTCCACTATATTGGACAACGTAGCAGAATTGATGGGTAGGGTGGTGGTGGACTGAACTGGTATCAACTAGCCTTGCTATTTAACCCCAATGAAGTAGTGACATTTCTCTACTTGGAGTTAGTATTCAGCTCCTTTAAAGTAGATGCTCTTTAATCAAAGTAGACGAAAAAGTGACAAGGGGCGTGTATCTGCACAGCATCTTCACATTCCCTTGGGGGACGTTCTCCTTAATCCTACAGATGCCCTCATTTTTCACTATACACTGAAGAGGCATTGCTTTCTTTTCAGACTGTCTCCAGTAGATCTTATTAGTCTGTCACTTTCACAAGCCCTCTGTACCTTTTGAGCATGTTTGGCTGTTGGCTATTTACCCAACACCTGGATTTTAGCTTTTCAACCATAAATAATCAAAGAGCTATAATTAACAGATTAATATTATGCAAGAAAGTGCCTGAAAATTTAGTCTTTAAAGAAAGAGAGAAACTAGTAGCGATGGAATACAGTATTCCACTGCTGCAACAGAAAACAGTTTTATTTTCCTTTTTAGAGTGAAACCAAAGACAAAATTGTTACCATGCTTTGACCATGCCTTCATAGTTGTAGCCTCAAGGTTGTGGAATGATCTCCTGAAGGAAACTGGCCAACGCACACCTCTTTTGGCCTTCAGGAGAAAAAAAATGCTATATTTTATCTGTTTTAGGCTACAGTCCTATGCATACCTGGGAGCAAGCCCCACTGAACGTAGTGAGACTTACAGCGCAATCCTAACCAACTTTCCAGCGCCGGTGTAGCCATGCCAACAGGGAAGACACACTGCATTTTACAGTGCAGGGGCAGTCATGGAGGCCTCTTCAAGGTAAGGGACTTACCTTGGGTCTGCATTGTGGCTGCACTGGCGCCGGAAAGTTGGTTAGGATTGCACTGTTAGAGTCACCAAAACAATTAACAGCCTCTTTATTCAAAACTGTTGCCTGGTTTTTTATTTTATTTTTTGCAGCTACAGCAAAAAAGGGCCACTCCATGTGCAGTACGTATACTCTCTCTCACTCACACAATCTTTGTCCAAAAGCAAACTACAAATTATATCCATTGTATATAATTGAATATATACAATGAATATACAAAGAATTGCACTGTAATTGTTTTAAAGAGGAGGTTGTCTTATAACTTTGGCCACTATAAGTTGCTCTGGGCACAGGGAGAATTTTGATGATATACTGTAAATGTTTTAAAATAAAATCTAGTAGAGCTGGTGTGTGTGTGTGTGTGTGTGTGTGTGTGTGTGTGTGTGTGTGTGTGTGTGTGTGTGTGTGTGTGTGTGTGTGTGTGTGTGTGTGTGTGTGTGTGTGTGGACAGACAGAACTGCTTCAAATCAAACTTGGCTTTTGGGCCACTGCTTGGCTCCATCCCTCAGTGGTTGGATTATCAGTGGTTTAGCATCTACTTCTATGTCACGTGGAGCACTGAAAATACACACAGAAAAATTAACTGGTTAATTGGTATTCTCCAGTGTCTGCAGAAGGGACAGACTGCTGCTGTCATGAAGAACTGTTTCCAATATTGGATGTGTTGATATCCGTCTTGCTTAATCAATTTGGCCATGGTCCGAAATGAAGAGGGGCATTTTCCCAAGGCTCTTTGTTTTTTGAAGACACTCCTTCTGTGTTCCTCACTCTTTGATGCGGTGGCGCTGATTTCATGCTGAAGTCAAATGGTTTGATGTGATATGGATAGACTGATGCTCGTCTGCGACATGCAGTTAAGGCAGCCTGAAGCACCAGAGGGGGTAAAAAAAACCCTGCATCAGAGAGGCATCTATAAGGTTAGAGCTGGTATAATCTTGTTCTCCCCTAAGTTCTGAATGAGCTGTCTCTCCAGTTCATAAGCAGCCTATGGGAACCAGGAAGATTTGCCAGATCTCTCTGGCTCTACTGTATGGCCAGGAGTAACCATATGGGAGCTCATTCACACTGGGTGGGATGCTAACGTGAAAGAGGAGAGCTAGACATAAGTTGTCCTGCACTAAACTTTAGAATCTAATTGGCAGGCTCGCTTTTTATGATATCCCTGTCAGCCATAAAATATACAAGATTTTTAATGTACAAAAAGTTCACAGAAATTACACCCATAAAAAAACAGTACAATACAGACTTTTGCAATCCCTTGTTTCAACTCATCCGAGTCAAAAGTTCACCATTTGTGGGGCTGCATTGTGACTCTTTTCTGGGCTCTCCTGAAGTTCCTCACTTCTCCTTGCTCTCCTTGCTTTTTGTGTTGCCCAGATAAAAAACAATTGCCCAAATAAAAAGCTACTTGCAGTTCTCTTCAGTTATGGATGACACACGTGTGTTGTTGGCAGTTTGTTTGGAATGTTTAGTGCACCTTACGAGAGTGGTATTCAATAAAGTTACAGTACGTGTAGTATTGGCATTGGTAGAACAAATGTTCCGGTATGCTGAAACACGTTTATGCATCAGTTTGAGATATGAACAGAACTTCCTGACCTTGATTGCTTCTTTGTATCCTGAAGCTTTACATTCAACCGTAACAATAACATTGTAAAGGAATGAGAGAGAGAGAGAGAGAGAGAGAGAGAGCCCAGATGAAAGACGAAAACTATCATATCCATCCAACAAGCATAATTCATGAGTTTAAGACTGCAATCCTATATTAAATTATATATAGAGAGGGGGGTGAGAGAGAGAGAGCCAGCCAGCCAGCCTATATATATATATATATATATATATATATATATATAATTATTTGGGAGTAAGTCCCATTGACTTCAGTGGGACTTACTTCTGAGTTACATGAGCTCTGATGGTGGTTTGCTACTTTTCTCTGCTGAACTCCTACTTTTTTGGAATTCAGCCTTTTGAAACTTATAATATAAATGCCTTTTAAAGCTCTTCCTGTCAGATATGCCATTTGTTATGCAAACGCTTTCTGCATATTTAGGAGACTTCTTGTGTAACACAGCGTGGTCAGGTCATTCTCTTTCCATCCTGGTTGCACGTAACTGGAGTTACTAGCTGTCTAAGCTCCAGAAAGTACTTGCCTTCCACTTATCCCCATCTTCATTGACTTCTCCCATAGCATGTGGACCATTGGCCAGAGAGCTGGGAGGTTGCACCCCTGCCTCCAGAGGCATAACAAGGGTGGAGCGAAGGCAAGTAGTTCTGCAAGACTCCGTTACACTGGAGTCAGCGGCCCCTCCCCCTTGCTGTTGGAGCCATTCTGGCAGCAAAGGCAACACGCAGGACACTCCCCTGTTGCTGCTGGAATGGCTCCAACAGCAAAGGGGAGGGGCCGCTGACTCCAGTGTAACGGAGTCTTGCAGAACTACTTGCCTTCGCTCCACCCTTGTTTCACCACTGCCTGCCTCCCACTATGAGCACCATGGCAAGGGGACGATCGGTCAGGGAATGGAGCAGCTACAGGGAATTTGCTTCTCCCTCTCTGTTTTAACTGCTAGTTGCCCGGAGCTGGAGAAGTGGGTTGGGGCAAACTCTGCCTGGCCTCTTTGCAAAAATACCCTGAGGACTGATGGGCTGCTGAGTTGTTTTGTATTGTTGTAGCTGCATTCAGGATCGTTTTGACTGAAAGGTGGGGAAATGGCATGGTTTCTGAGCTTGTGGGGCATGTTGCTAGCATACTGCTTGGACACAGTGCTTAGAAATCTCAGTGTTCTCCTCCCTAGCACAAGGGATGGGAGCCTTATAGAACCAACTTTATTTCCTTCCTCAACCCTTTCATTGCCTTTGCAAATATAGTCTGGCACAAAAATGAATAGCTAGCAGTGTCACTTACACTTATTCAAAAATGAATAGCTAGCAGTGTCACTTGGTGTCAGTATGGCCACTTGCGGTCAACATCCATCGCTCAACAACCAAGAAGTAATTGGCGGTGACGCAATGACATCATCACGTCCTCACCAATTACTTCCAGGTAGCTGAGTGATGTGGGACACGAAGAAGTGACTTAGTCAAGTCAGCTGGGCTTAGAGCGGCCGAAGACAGGCGAAAGATGCATAGCTGAGTTGCTGCTTCTTGTTCAATAGGAAGCAGAGCAGCTGAAGACAGTTGAGGCCGAGCAAGAGTGACACAAGAACAGAAAGCGGCCAGCTCAGTACTGCCAAAGACTGCTGAGCCTGGCCGGCACGGTGGGTTTCTACACCATGGTGTCACCCCTTCAATGGGTGTTGCCCAGTGCTGTGGCCCACACCCACCGCACCCCCCCAGTGCTGTGGCCCACACCCACCGCACCCTACCAATGCCCGTGAGAGTAGTCCACCTGTTTAGGAGGAGTCCATGTAAAATGTATTGCCTGGGGCTGCATCCTACCTATGGCCTATGCTATCACATCTTTCTCAAAATGGAAGCTGAGGGTTCAACTTTGCCACAGGTGCCTAGTATTAAACTCTCTGCCCCCAGTCCCCACCTCTGATGAAATTTCAGTGATCCAATTCACCTGTGGGACTGTGTCTTTCTGTTTAAAGGCTAAAACCAGAAGGGGAAGAGGAGGAAAGAGGGAGGTTCTTTGCAGAGTGCTTGCCTAGCGTAGTAGGGAGTGGGCAGCAAGCAACCAAGTGCAGTTTGGGGTTGGGTGGGAGGACGTTCAGGGGAAAACAGTGCAGTGGGCTTTGTATGGCGAGAAATGGGCTGAGTTCCCAGTGTTTCGATTGCTGACATGGGTGGTTTTGTTGGCTCTTTATAAAGAGGAATGTGGGGTTTAGACCCACATGGAAGCCATGCCATCTGTATCTGCCTTGGAGTTGGAATGTTACACTTGTGGGGAGAGGCTGCTGCAGTTGCTTAGTAGTGATGGAAAATATATTCATTTCTGAGGCATTACAGCAAATAAACATTACTAGCTAGGGATAAATTGAAATGTTTAAATTCTGTATCCAGAAAAATTACTCAATCAATAGAAACAATCAAACTCTTGAATTGGTTATATTGTCCGCCGGCCTATTGTTAGGCAGGATTGCGCCCTGAGAGCTCCAACATATGACAATGAATCCTGCTTGAATCCTTTAGCAGTAACAGGTAAGAAAGTTTAGGAGATGGGCTGCTGGTATGGCATCTAAGTTGAATCTGGCTTACACTGCTTTACTGTTTTTGGCTTAAAAGGTTTTTTGTCCCTTCTGCAGGAAACTCTTGTTCCTTGCTGCACTTTACAGTAAGTGGGGAACTGCTTTTGTCCAGAACTCTTTTCTGCTTTGGCACTGGGATTGATATATGTTGTTCCATTAGCTTCTTGCCCTGCCAAGAGAAAATTTTTGAATTAATGCATAAATCTGCTGTTAAAAACATATTTTTGTGATGCCCTCAAATCATTAAGAGGCCACTGTTTCAGACAGAGAAGCTGGCAAAGAGGCACTTCTTTAAAGTGGTGGTCCCCTTGTATTTGCTCCCCCTGCTAAATACAAGGGGACAACCACTTTAAGAAGTGCCTCTTTGCCAGAGAAACACCAGCGAAGAGCTACTGGCAAGACACTTTGCTGGATGAATAGGGATTTGCTCCCCCTGCTAAATCCCTATTCACCCAGCAAAGTGTCTCTTGCCAGTAGCTCTTCGCTGGTGTTTCTCCTGCATCCTGGAAGGACAAGTACTGAGGCTGAAGCTCAAATATTTTGGCCACCTAATGCGAAGAGAGGACTCTCTGGAGAAGACTTTGATGCTGGGAAAGATTGAAGGCAAAAGGAGAAGGGGAAGGCAAAGGATGAGATGGTTAGACAGCATCACTGATGCAACGAACATGAAAATGAGCGAACTCAGGAAGATAGTGGAGGACAGGAAGGCCTGGTGGGATATGGTTCATGGGATCACGAAGGGTCGGATACGACTTAACGACTGAACAACAACGAAATGCCCTTTGGGAGAGGGAGCCATTTCATTGTTTGATTGTTTAGCTACATAGGTAAACCACTTTGAACTTTTTTGTTTGAAAAGTGGTACAATTGGCCCTCCCCATCCGTGGATGAGCCACCTGCAGATTTGACTTAACGTGGGTGGCTTGAGTCCACGGTGGGGAGGGCCACAGTACCTTATTTGTAGAAACTGTGTGGGCCCCATGGCCCACTTCTCTGATTGCCTTGCGCTCCATAAATCACCCAGCAGGCTTGGAATGCTTGAAAAACGCGACTGGAAACTATTTCCGGTTGCATGTGGGAGGTCTTCTGAGGTGCGCACCTCAGTATACCTAGCACAGTGTGTGCATCAGAAGACCTCCCACACGTGAACGGTTGTAATTTTCAAGTGTTTGAAGCCTGCTGGTGTGATTTATGGAGCCGGAAAAGTGGGTCATGGGCCTGCGCAGCTTTTACATAAGGTACTGCGGCGCACAACCCCCCCCCCCACACACAAGAATTTGTGGAGTTGCACCAGCATCCAAGCTACATTGGTGTCACATTTTTCTGGTGTTATGGCATGCCCATTAGTGGGCAGACTACAAGCCAGTGTGCCAGCATATGTGGAGATATCTGGAGGATAGGATTGGGCTGTTCAAGTTTTTAATGTGTGTGGGGTTTTAAAAAAGCATATGCTATTTATAATTTGTATTTCTGCCTTAAGCTTTTGTACTTGATATCAGATTATACATCTAAAAAAAAATCTAAAAAAAAAACCAGAGCGTCACCGGCTTGAAGGAGCGAGCGCTTAGCGCCAGCCAGCTGATCTGCGGGCTACCGGGAGGAGGGAGAGGACGAGGAGGAGCGCGCAGCACTTTTTTCTAAGGACAAGAGGCGTGAGCGGGAGCCCCTCGGAGGTAGCGTGCCTGCTCGCGCCTGGGGCGCTGCACACCTGAACCCCATATATTTGTACGCCTCTGGGGCCTCCTCGAATGTCCGCCGGCTATTGACACGGTGGAAATCTGAGGTGGCGGTGTAACTGCCGCTGAGCCTGGGGATGGGGATATCGTGGCCGACATCCCTGCCCCCTCCCGGGATGCCTCTGCCAACTGCCGCCCGCCCTTGCACCCACCTGCGGATGCTCTACATTCCTCTGGTGGCTGCAGGGTCAGGAACGCGGCGGAGTAAGGCCGTTACTCCCTGGGTGCTGAAAATGTGCTTTACGGTGCATTTAGGGCACCCTCTTCCTGCGGAGCATGCACTCCGCAGTTGGAAAGATACGGAGAATTGCGCCGTCAGTCACATCAAGATGTGACTCCTATAACCTATTCTACTTGGATCTGACTTTGAAGATGGTCTGCAAACTTTGGCTAGTGAATGGTGTGGCAGTCAGGTTGCTCTTTGGGGCCTGTTAGTCAGAATGCCTTGTGCTTGTTCTTCATTGGCTACCCATTTGTTTCAGACCCAAATCAAGGTGCAAGTTTTGACCTTTTAAGCCCCATATGGCTTGGGATTTGGTTACTTGAAAGTTCACCTTTAACCCCAAGAGCCTGTCTGCTCACTGCTATTTTCATCAGAGGCCTTGCTCTGTGCCCTGTTGCTTGAAGAAGTGTGGTTCATTGGAACAGGAACTTTTTGGTGGTAGTGCCCCCAGATTGTAGAACTTCCTCCCAGGGAAATACAGCTGGCCTAGTCATTGTAAGCTTTTAAGCAAGCCGCTAAAGACTTGCCTGTTTTGGCTCGCATTTTATTGTTTAAAATATTTATATCCCACCTTTCCTCCCATAAAAGTGGGATGCTCAAGGCAGCTAATGAAATAAAAATAGAAAAATTATGATGAAACACAATATGTTAGATCAGGGGTTCTCAACCTCTTCCCAGGCAAGTACCACCTTCGGCGCCACTCTCCTGCTGATTACCAGTTACTTTTGGGTTTTGGGGTTTTGGAGGCCAGAAAATGCAGGTAGGAGGCTCTGGGCGGGTGGGAGGGCCTTTCTCAGCATTCCTGAGAGGCTCGGCCAAAGGCAGGAGCCTCTTGGGAGCGAAAATGCGGTGTTGACAGCACCACATCGGGGCAGGGTTCCAGAGGTTTGGTGGTCCAAGTACCACCAGCAGTCAGCCGAAGTACCACTGGTTGAGAAACCCTGTGTTAGATATAATAAAATACAGTATTGATTTTGCTGTTTTTTAGCTTGTTTGATCTGCCTCTTTTTATTTTGCTATTTTGGTTTAGGTAGCATTGTTTTATGTTACTTTTTAAAAAATTGTTCGTAAGCCATCTCGATAGTCCTTTAAGGGTATAAATGAACATTTGTTTCATTAAAATAAATGCGCAAATAAAGGTGTGCAAAATTCTCACGTATCAAAGTTCCTGTCAACGATAAAGCCATGTGAATTTAGAACTAAATGATAAAACCATAATGCAAAAGCATGACTAAAACCACAACAGATTCCTTCTAATCTCAGTCTTTGATTGGTGCATATTTCTTAGAATGAATTGTGAAAGGACAACATTTGTTGACTCAAGGCTGTTTCTTTGGAACAAAGCTTTTGAACAGCATGTCAAACATGGAGAGAATAGTACGTTACAAATAACAGTTTGCAATTCATGAGTATATGATGAACATGTGTTTGTAAATCATGGGATTCTAAGTGCATTAAGGGCAGATTATAGCCTGCAACTCAGCTGACTTGTGGGATATTGCACCATTTCTTTTTTACTCGTAATTCAAATATAATACAGCATGACATTTTTATACGCAATAAATTCGCATGTCACATAAAAGCAAGATGGTAAGCAAAGGACAAAATACTTCAGCCAAGGTGCTGATTGCGTGCAAGAAAGATTAGTTTTCAAAGTAAGTGGAATACTATCGGCTCAAACAGCATCTATGAGGGTTCTAGCAAATGATCGCCAGGGGTGTTGACCTGCAGATGACAGTTGGGGTGTACTGTGAGGGCAAGACCACAATCTTCCCTCCCCACAGAAGTGGTGCCAGTGGGAGCTTTCCTTCTGAAAGAAATAACTACCAGAGGTAAGGCTTCAGATTGGAATCAGGGTGGGGACAAAGGGTCCTTCCATACCCTGGTCCCAATCCAGATTGTCCCCCCCCATGGCTGCTATTTACAGAGCAAAGCAGACGTCCTTCAGCTCTAATAACATGCTTAATGTTGTTTAGCCCAATTTCATTACAAAATCCACTGCCCAGAAGCAAGGTTAGGCTCACTCTTCTTGACTTGTGTCTCCAAATGGGAATGGAATGGCACCAGGCGGCAGATGTTCAGGCCCAGCCCTTGGTTCTAGAGCAGGGGTTCTCAACCCCTTCCCAGCCAAGACGACATTATCACCAGTTACGTCCGGGTTTTCAGGTTTTTGGAGGCCAGAAAATGCAGGTAGGAGGCTCTAGGCCGGTAGGAGGACCCTTCTCAGCGTTCCCAAGAGGCTCGGCCAAAGGCAGGAGCCTCTCGGGAGCAAAAATGCACTGCCAAAAGACCCGCATTGGACCGGGGTTTCTGTGGTCTGACAGTCTGAGTACCACCAGCAGTCTGTCAGAGTACCGCTGGTGGTACTAGTACCACTGGTTGAGAACCTCTGTTCTAGCAGGTGCGTACTCTCTACGTTGGGTCAGACATACGGCCTTTGGTTTCTTGTAAGCGACCCAGGGGAGAGTTGCATGGGGAGAGTTGCATGGACAGCCATTTTAGACTTGGTGTGCATGAAGCTGAAAGGCAGGAAGCCTCTAGGTCTTCCTTTTGAACAACTAGATTAGAGCATGCTAATCATAGAGCAGGCTCGAATCCAGTGGCTCTTCTCCCATATGGTACACCAGCCCTGTTCCAAGAGGCATACTAGAGATTTGCCCATTTGTCTAATATACCTGTTTGCTTACTTTTGTAACAAGATCATGCCTTCATGTCCAGGTCCTTGGTCTAGTATAGTTAGAGCTGGACAAGGCATGAATGATGTCCTGTTCCTGTTGGGCAGAAGAGTCTGGCGTAGTGGGGAGAGCTGCTGCCTTCAAAGCCCGAAGACCGGTGAACTTGATAAGTTCGAGACACGCTGCCGGCAAAAAGCTGTGAAAGCCTCCAGGAGGAGAGATAAGAGCTTCCAGCTGCGTCGGTCAAGTGTGGGAGGCGCCAGCCAGCAGAAAAAAGTTAGACTGTAAAAGGATACCACCTGGAAAGTAGCTGTTCATGAGAGATTGGACATTTATATATATTGTAACCCCCTCCCCCAAGGGGGTTAGGACAGCCTGCCCATGTACACCGCCTTGGATTAAAGTCGGAGGGTATATTTGTTGTTGTTGTTCAGTCGTTAAGTCGTGTCCGACCCTTCGTGATCCCATGAACCATATCCCGCCAGGCCTTCCTGTCCTCCACTATCTTCCTGAGTTCGCTCATTTTCATGTTTGTTGCATCGGTGATGCTGTCTAGCCATCTCATCCTTGGCCTTCCCCTTCTCCTTTTGCCTTCAATCTTTCCTAGCATCAGAGTCTTTTCCAGAGAGTCCTCTCTTCGCATTAGGTAGCCAAAATATTTGAGTTTCAGCCTTAGTACCTGTCCTTCCAGGGAACAGTCAGGGTTGATTTCATTTAGAATTGACTGATTTGATCTCCTAGCAGTCCAAGGGACTCTCAGGAGTCTTCTCCAGCACCACAGTTCAAAAGCATCTATTCTTCGGCGCTCAGCCTTCCTTATGGTCCAACTCTCGCAACCATACATTGCTACTGGGAACACCATCGCCCTGACTATGCGAACTTTTGTTGGCATGGTGATATCTCTGCTTTTTATTATGCTGTCTAAGTTTGCCATAGCTTTCCTTCCAAGGAGTAAGCGTCTTTTAATTTCATGGCTGCTGTCTCCGTCTGCAGTGATCTTGGAGCCCAGAAAAGTAAAATCTGTTACTGCTTCCATTTCTGCCCCTTCTATTTGCCAGGAATTGATGGGACCAGATGCCATGATCTTAGTTTTATTAATGTTGAGTTTCAAGCCAACTTTTGCACTCTCCTCTTTCACTCTCATCAAGAGGCTCTTTAGTTCTTCTTCACTTTCTGCCATTAGGGTGGTATCGTCTGCATATCTGAGGTTGTTGATATTTCTCCCGGCAATCTTGATTCCGGCTTGTGATTCATTCAGCCCTGCATTTCTCATAATGTACTCTGCATATAAGTTAAATAAGCAGGGTGACAATATACAGCCTTGCCGTACTCCCTTCCCAATTTTGAACCAATCAGTTGTTCCATGGCCGGTTCGAACTGTTGCTTCTTGACCCGCATACAGGTTTCTCAGGAGACAGGTAAGGTGGTCTGGTACCCCCATCTCTTTAAGAATTTGCCACAGTTTGTTGTGATCCACACAATCAAAGGCTTTTGCGTAGTCAATGAAGCAGAAGTAGGTGTTTTTTTGGAACTCTTGTGCTTTCTCCATGATCCACCGCATGTTGGCAATTTGATCTCTAGTTCCTCTGCCTCTTCGAAACCCAGCTTGTACGTCTGGTAGTTCTCGGTCCACGTACTGCTGAAGCCTAGCTTGTAGGATTTTGAGCATAACCTTGCTAGCATGTGAAATGAGTGCAATTGTACGGTAGTTTGAGCACTCTTTGGCACTGCCCTTCTTTGGAATTGGAACGTAAACTGACCTTTTCCAATCCTTTGGCCACTGCTGAGTTTTCCAAATTTGTTGGCATATTGAGTGCAGCACTTTCACAGCATCATCATTTAGGATTTTAAGTAGCTCAGCTGGGATATTATCATCTCCACTAGCTTTGTTGTTAGTAATGCTACCTAAGGCCCACTTGACTTCACTCTCTAGGATGTCCGGCTCTGGGTCAGTGACCACACCAGCGTGGTCATCAGGAACATTCAGATCTTTCTTGTATAGTTCTTCTGTGTATTCTTGCCATCTCTTCTTAATCTCTTCTGCTTCTGTTAGGTCCTTGCCTTTTTTGTCCTTTATCATGCCCATCTTTGCACAAAACGTTCCCTTGATATCTCCAATTTTCTTGAAGAGATCTCTAGTCCTCCCCATTCTGTTGTTTTCCTCGATTTCCTTGCATTGTTCATTTAAGAAGGCCTTCTTATCTCTCCTTGCTATTCTCTGGAACTCTGCATTCAGTTGTTTATATCTTTCCCTTTCACCCTTGCTTTTTGCATTCCTTCTTTCCACAGCTATTTGTAAAGCCTCATCTGACAGCCACTTTGCTTTCTTGCATTTCTTTTTCTTTGGGATGGTTTTCGTTGCTGCCTCCTGTACAATGTTACAAACTTCCATCCATAGTTCTTCAGGCACTCTGTCTACCAGGTCTAATGCCCTAAATCTATTCTTCACCTCCACTGTATACTCATAAGGGATATCGTTTAGGTCATATCTGACTGGTCTAGTGGTGTTCCCTACATTCTTCAGTTTAAGTCTGAATTTTGCAATAAGAAGCTCATGATCTGAGCCACAGTCAGCTCCAGGTCTTGTTTTTACTGATTGTATAGAGCTTCTCCATCTTTGGCTGCAAAGCACATAATCTATCTGGTTTCGGTATTGACCATCTGGTGATGTCCATGTGTAGAGTCGCCTCTTGTGTTGTTGGAAAAGAGTGTTTGCTATGACCAGCGTGTTCTCTTGACAGAACTCCGTTAGCCTTTGCCCTGCTTCATTTTGCGCTCCAAGGCCAAACTTGCCTGTTGTTCCGTTTATTTCTTGATTTCCTACTTTAGCATTCCAGTCTCCTATGATGTAAAGGACATCTTTTTTGGGTGCTAGTTCTAGAAGGTGTTGTAGGTCTTCATAGAACCGGTCAACTTCATCTTCTTTGGCATCAGTGGTTGGGGCATACACTTGGATTACTGTAATGTTGAATGGTTTGCCTTGGATTCGAACTGAAATCATTCTGTCGTTTTTGAGGTTGCACCCCAGTACTGCCTTTCCCACTCTTTTATTGACTATGAGGGCTACTCCATTTCTTCTAAGGGATTCATGCCCACAGTAGTAGATATGATGGTCACCTGACTTAAATTCGCCCATGCCCGTCCATTTTAGTTCGCTGATTCCCAAGATGTCAATGTTCAATCTTATCATCTCATTTTTGACCACATCCAGCTTGCCTTGATTCATAGACCTCACATTCCATGTTCCTAAGCAGTATTGCTCCTTGCAGCATTGGATTTTCCTTTCAACCTCAGACACATCCACAGCTGGACGTCCTTTCGGCTTTGGCCCAGCCGCTTCACTCTTTCTGGGTCTACTTGGAATAGTCCTCCGCTCTTCCTCAGTAGCATATTGGACACCTTCCAACCTGAGGGGCTCATCTTCCGGCGTCATATCTTTTAGCCTTTTGGTACTGTTCATGGGATTTTCTTGGCAAGGTTACTGGAGTGGGTTGCCATTTCCTTCTCCAGTGGATCACTTTTAGTCAGAACTCTCTGCTACGACCTGTCCGTCTTGGGTGTCCCTGCACGGCATAGCTCATGGCTTCTTTGAGTTACGCAAGCCCCTTCGCCACGACAAGGCAATGATCCATGAAGGGGCGGAGGGTATATAAATACTGTATATTATAAGAACATAAGAAGAGCCCTGCTGGATCAGGCCAAAAGCCCATCTAGTCCAGCTTCCTGTGTCACACAGTGGCCCCACCAGATGCCTCAGGGAGCACACAAGACAACAAGATACCTGTGTCCAGTCGCCACTCCCTTGCACCTGGCACAGAGAAAACCCATATATTATATTATTATTATGAGAAATATTATATTATTATTATGTTCCTGAGATGGGGAGCCACATTCCTGCCTGGTAAACCAACTGTTCAACATTTCAGTTGAGAATTCTAGGAAGGGAAAAGAAATCCAGTCAGAATTCACAAATGTACTCCCTGTGTGTGATACAGAAACATTGAACGTACATGATATCCTTTTAAGATTGACTTTGCAAGCTTCTGAAATGGCGTTTGGGAACTGTAGGATGGCTGTAGCAGCTGTGTCAAACAGGTTAATCTCTGATCCCCAAGTAGCCCCTTTTGAATGCTAGGGTGTTCATAGGTATTTATTTCACTGATTATTTAATAATCAGAATAACCTGCTCAGCCATCAGGTACCCTTATCTCCCAATTTGTCCCCCCTGTTAGTATCTTATGTGTTAGCTGTTTTGTTTTCTGTTTTGATATCTTCTCGTATTCAGCATTTGATTGAAAGCCCAGGAAGGTAACAATAACCAACCGAGTGACAATGGAGAGGCTTCTCGTGTGACAAGAGTATTAATTTTTCATTATCCTGACCCGAGTCAGAAATAAAGGTTCAGAACACTATAATACTGCATGAAGAGCCAATTAGATGCTATAAGAGACCTATAAGTGACTTTTATAACATCTGGTTCCTCCTTTAGCCACTATGTTGTTCCATTTGTTTATCATTGTCTTATTGTCTTATTATTCCTAATGAGCGGCTTATTAATACGCACGTAGTATTCTCATTCCGGGGGGGAGCTGCTTTCCATTAACTGGGAAATAGTAACTGAAACAGATGTTTGGTGTTTTTCTTTCCAGTAGGCTCTGATTTTTTCCCCCAAATGATTTGCTTTGCATTCCAGTGCCAGCTCTGAGGAAATGAGACGTAGCCATGTGTCCTGCTGCCAGCTTCCCTAACTAGTTGAGCAGTGAGAAAATAGGAATCATCCCTTTCTTTCTTGTTCCTTGTTAACTAGAATGGTTTCTTTGAGGAAGATGAATTAGACTCTCATTCTGACACCATTAATGAAATTTCCCATCGATCCTACAGCAAATGGCTTAATGAGGTTAAGAGATCAGGATGCCCCTAGGACAGTTCCTGAGTCCTTGCCATTCAGCTCTGGAGGCACGAAATACAGGGGTCTGCCTGACCCTGTTTTCCATCGGAAATGCCACGAGGACCTTGAAAGAAGGCAGCGTGCACACTGCTTGGTTTCCGCTTTGCTTGATTTCTGCTTGCACAGTGAGGGACTCCGCCAGATAGAACATTTCCCTAGTGCCCAATTTTCACTCACAAGCCAGAGGAAAGGGACAGATCCCTCATCATGCGAGGACTTTGGCATTGTAAGAGCAACTCCAGGTTACAGGCAAGGATACGTGTCTTATGTTTAGAAACAAAGTAAAATAGTTGGGTAATCAGGGACTTCAGGAAACCTGCTTAAGAGTTAAATATGGACTCTATGTGAATAAACACTCTGGTATTTACAGCTTTGTGCACTCATTCCATCTGGAGATGACTCGCCAGAAGTACTCTCATAGGAAGGCCTTTAAAACCACTGGGCGGTGTGCATGGCCAGCATTTGACAGGGGTACAAAACCAAGGGAACCTGTTCTTGGGATGCTTCTCTGTCCATTCCCTCCCAGCTCCAGTGCCCAACTGAGTCTGAGCATCTCTCTCCACTGACCTGCCTAATAGGTGATCAGCACTGTCAGAATGAGACTTCAGACTCAGTAACTTCAGATACTGTAATGGCAGTAGTCACTTGTTAGATGGGATGGAAGGGCTCCTGGAACATCTAGATTCTTCAGCCTGCATGCTTATGTAGTATTGGTTGTCGGGAGGACATGAGTTTAGCTTTGGGTTCCATAAAACCCTGAAACTAGCCTTGACATGGTAGATTTCCCCCCCCCCCCAAAGTGGGCCAGTAGGAGGTTCAGTTCGCTTCAGCCATGTGGACTTCCCAGGGGATGGAGCCAATTCATTCCTTTTGAAGGAAGAAGGTAGTACTTGTACTTTGGGGCCAGATAAGCGACTCCACCAATATCATGGAATGAGCTGGGATGTAGAGCTTTGGACAAGGGTATAGAGGTAAAATGGGAAGGTATGTGGACCAGTGACACTCGTCAGTCTTTTTCTTCCCTCCATGTTGCAAAAGAAACACTCCAAACATCCCAAGGGGCAAGTCAGTTTTATTGATGTTCTTACTGACGTTTTGTGTTTTTAGGAAAAAAAACCCAGTGGATTTTATTGTGTTCAATTTATTTTATGTATTGTTTTAAAATCATGTATTTTAATTCTTGTTGTAAGCCACCTTGGGCATTTGCCTTGGCATAGGATAAGGTGGGGTATAATTTTTTTAAATAAATAAAAATAATAAATAAAACCAAAGTAGCTTCATGATAAACTTAGATACCACCTCACCTTGAAAAAATGCTTATTGAAGAGAGGGCAATATGCTGTCAGTCAAAAGTGTTATGGCTCTGGGGAAGGTGGGAAGAACAAGGTTTCCCTCGGGACAAAGAAGGAAAACAGCCTGACTAATCTGTCAGACATGTGAGGGGTGTTATCAGCAGATTTACAGGCGGCTTGCTAATGAACAGCCCAAGTTGTCTTGAGAGTGTAGTGAAGTGGGAGAGAGGCTTATATATAATATATATATATATATATATATATATATATATATATATATATATATATATATATATTAAACACTTCATTTTTGCCTGAGGGTTTCAGATAAGTTGAACATTTTTGTTCCAACTGTGTGTATATATAGGCAGAACAATACATTTTACCCTACAGGTTTGCCAAAACTGGGTCCAGGAAGAGTCCTTTGTATGCATCTACAGATGTCCACAAATTTGTTCGCCACAGTAACCATGGGAACTCTTCCCCCCCCCCCTCTGGCTTTCACAATGTGAAACTGAGTGCAAGAGGGTCAACCCTACTCCTTTTTCCTCAGCTAGTATTGAGGAAGAAAAGGGCAGGAACTCATTCTCAAACTTGAGGTTAGCTTAGAGTACTTCAGAAGCTCATTGTAACATGAGAGCCTCTGCCCTGCCTCAGTTGGTGAGAGAAGTATAGATTTGGGCTAGCTACCAAGGTTAGCCAAAATGTATGGTCACCTCTCTGTGTCTCTGTATTTCCCCAGTAATTGGGATGAGTCTGTGAGTTAAGTGTCCTCCTTGGTCCAATGTCCCCCCCCCCCAAAAAAAAGCAAGATCACTGTTGTGGCACACTGTTTCATCTCATTGCGTGTGTGTGTGTGTGTGTGTGTGTGTGTGAGAGAGAGAGAGAGAGAGAGAGAGAGAGAGAGAGAGAGGTGTTATAAAACCAAGGAGCACTCGTCACCTGTCCCTAGTACCTTCTCAGCATGGGAAATTATGGGCAGTGGAAGAGAACTTATCTGGTGATAAATCTCATGGAACTGAATTGGAGCTACTCAACAGCACATTCCCATGGGGCCTGTGTAGGAGGACTTACCAGTGGACTGTGGCCCTTGTCAATAGGTAAAGAGTCAGGGAGCCACCTTTGTTCCTGGATGTGGACTACATGAAGTATTTGTGGGGCCCACTGCAAATTGGGTAAGAATGGAGCTGTCCTTTTTGGCCAGGATATTGCATGTTCTCGTTAATCTACTTCTTTCTTATTTTGGCCTTGTGCTCATTCCCTCACTGCCAGGATTTTCCCTATGATGATTCTCGAGTTACTGATAACTTAGCTTCCCTACCGTACTGCCCACTAGAGCATCAAGTGTCTTGTTATCAAGTGTCCTCTATTGTTAGACACTGACCTGCGGCAGGGATTTCTGTCAATCTCAGGTCATTTCAGCTCTAATGTGCGCTAGATTAGAGTTTCACTGACATATCCGGCTACAGGTTCCCAGCCACAGTCTTTGTTCTGAATTACTACTGTCCCAGTGAAACTCATTAATTACTATATCTGCTACAGTAGCCAGTAAGTTTGAACTTTTAAACATGGGAAATTGTTTAATGTCTTGCTTTTTACAAGAATGTGCTGGTAGCAGCATCCTTGCAATAAAAATGGTAGCTAATGATTGTTTCACAACATACAGAAATATTTTAAACATAGCCTATCACATGCGCCCTACTTCCCTGAGTGGTGAGATGTTCCAGTAATATGCTACTTGGATTTTTGTTTCCTTTGCATGAGAGACCATTGGAGACTTGTGGTATTTTTATCGTATCTTTTTAAGTTTTATTCACAAATATACAAGTAGAGACAAGTACTCTTAAGAACATAAGAAGAATCCTGCTGGATCAGGCCAAAGGCCCATCTAGGCCAGCTTCCGGTATCTCACAGTGGCCCACCAGATGCCTCAGGGAGCACACAAGACAACAAGATACCTGTATCCTGTTGCCATTCCCTTGCATCTGGCATTCAGAGATAGGCTACCTCTAAAACCCGGAGGTTGCATATAGTGATCATGGCATACAGTTGTGGGGGAGATAGCGAGGAAGGATACAAGTATCTTGTTGGCTGTGTGCTCCCTGAGGCATCTGGTGGGGCCACTGTGTGATACAGGAAGCTGGACTAGATGGGCCTTTGGCCTGATCCAGCAGGGCTCTTCTTATGTTCTTATGTTCTTGTATGTGATTGTGGAGCATATAAAGATACTAAATAAAAGTGAAATTGACAAAACAGCCACTATAAAATAATAAAATTAATACATAAGAGTAATGATTGAACATGCGGTAAACATCCAATAATAAATGTAAATCAAATTGCACAATGCAGCATAATTGAATAACCTTGTTTTGCAAAAGCCCACCTAAACTTCTTGAACCCAAAAGACTGTTAGAATACTTGCAGACTGCACTCCCCAAACTCATTTTCCAGAAAATGAGCCCCAATGAATTCAGTGAGATTCAGCCCTGAGCAATCCGGAATAGGACTACATTAGAAGTTCCCTAATTCAATTCAATAAGCCAATCCCATTAGGTTAAAGGAAAATAATCAAGTTCACAGCTACCAGACATGCTTGAATCTTTCGGGACTGATTGGTAGGTAGAGATCTTGCATCAGATCTTCCAGAACATAGATTAATCCACAAAAATAACCCCAAAATGAAAGTTCATCCACAGACTTAGTGACAAAACTGGTTCTTTGCAGAAAAGCTCAACCTGGTAATGTAAAATTGGAACAAGGAAAAATCTAGGAATAAAATAAGGAATGTATTAAAAATGAAAATGTGTCCATGGTCTCAGAAGGACCAAGGAAGTGCCAGGCTTAAAATTACCAAACAATGGGAGAACAGATGCCCCCTTCTCCTTTTCATTTATCAGTGTAATGTTAGACCTTCCCACTCACCTTCACACCCCATTTCATTTTATTTCTTCCCCATATGTAGAATCTGCACACTTCATATTGTGTGTTTTTGTCTTGACCAATCACAGCACAAGGCCTGTTTTGGACATACCTAACTTGCCCCTAATGAAATTTCCTTTGTTTTCAGGAGCCTTTAGAGGCATCAACTATGCCTGTTTTGTTCTGGGTGCCTCGTGTGCGAAGCTGGACCATTGTGTTCTCTGCTGCCTCATCTCATGATATGAGAAGGCCACTTTCTTAGCAATCCTATTTTTCAAGAAGAAACCATGATCTGTGTTTTCTACGCAGGCAGCCTCCTTTGTGACAACGTCAGCTTTCTTAGCTTGTAGTGAGAAAAAAAAAACTTTAAACCAGTGTGTTCCAAATTTTTTTAACCACAACTCTAAATACAGTGTTTTCTCTCAGCCCAGCAACTCATGGAGTTGGACTATGCTAATAATAGTACAGTAATATTAAAATGCTCCGGACCACTAAGAGGGAAGCTGCACAGTGTTGATTCCAGCTGTGTGGCCATGTAGTTTACAGGGAATGCTGCTTCCCGTAACCCTCGGGAACATGCACACGTGACCCTCGTTTGGGTTGTGACCCCTAGTTTGGGAGCAACTGCTTTAAACCATCCTGAAGAGGCCTCTGGTTCAAGCCTGACCCACACCGCACGAGTTCCAGCGCGTCCCAGACGCGTGCGGAGCTATGTGGTCACCATTTCGAGAGAGTGCAGCTGAATGCGGGAGAGCTGCGCTCTCCCAAGTTCCAGCACGAGCAGAATAGTTTGTTGCCCATGTTTTGAGGGGGTGGGGATGCGGAGCTTGGAGGCAGGAAGCAGAGCTAGTTTTGTAGCCAATGGGAGGAGAGGGGGTTTCAGCCAATTGGAGCACCAAACATAATTGACTTATGTTTGAGCCAATTGGCAATTAGAAGGCGGGACAACAGGAGGAACTGTTTGCGGGAAGACACTCGTGGAGACAAGGTCAGCGCTGGGAGACGAGTGTCCAGGCAACTACACTCGCTCGCCTCCGCGCCGGATGTTGTGCGGTGTGGGTCGGGCTTAAGAACATAAGAAGAGCCCTGCTGGATCAGGCCAAAGGCTCATCTAGTCCAGCTTCCTGTATCACACAGTGGCCCCACCAGATGCCTCAGGAAGCACACAGCCAACAAGATAACCTGTTTCCTGCTGCCACTCCCCTGCACCTGGCACAGAGAGAACCTACTTCTAAAACCAGGAGGTTGCTTATGGCTTGTAACCTGTGATGGTATTTTCCTCCATGAATCTGTCCAAACCCCTTTTAAAGGCATCTAGGCCAGGTGCCATCACCACATCCTGTGGCAAGGAGTTCCACAGATGAATTACACGCTGGGTAAAGACTCATCTTTGATAGTCTCAGTTGACTCCTAGTTGCTACTGACTATCATTTCTTCGAATGATGAAAAGTAATTGGTGTGTCCACATCTTTGGATCTTGAAGCAACTGATACAAGCTTTTGATCTGACAGCAGGGTGCCATCAAGTCAGCAGACTATAGCTACTATTCAGAGTTACTAAACTCAGCATAATTGTAATTTGTATCAGTTTAATGTCATTTATTTCAATGGGATCATTTTTTTGTTTAAGGAAAATGTCCGCTTTTAAGGATTTACAGATTGTACTTGTCCCTCATCCAATTGGAAATGCTTTTTGGCTGCTGCATTGTTTGATTGTTTTGTTTAACAAAAGGACTTCCCATGATCCTATCTGGGTAAGATTGGCACTTCACAATTGTGGGGTTACTGAGTAAAAACATCTAACTATATTTAACAAGATACATCTTGTTGAGAAATGTCAGTTTTGAGCAACTTTGAAGTTCTGGAAGGAACTAGGACACAGTGGGCGCAATGCAAACCTACTTAGGCCGCCGTTGTAACCAGCGGCCCAGCAAGAACGGGAGGCCCCAGAATGGAAAGGGGATTCAAATCCCCTCCAAAAGGGGAAATCAAAGGGAATTTGAGCCAGGATGGTGTAGTGGTTTGGGAGTCGGACTTAGACCTGGAAGATCCAGGTTCAAATCCCCGCTCAGCCACAAAGCTTCCTGGGTGACCTTGGGCCAGTCACTATCTCTCAGCCCCACCTACCTCACAGGGTTGTTGTGAGGACAAAAAGGAGGGGAGGAAATATGTACACCACTCTGAGCTCCTTGGAGGAAGGGTGGTATAAAAATGTGAAAAATAAAAAAAATGCGCCCAGTGTATACCAAGGGAAAAAACCAAACTACACATTACTTTACACTCATTGCTTGCTTTTTCTTTCAAAATCTGAGCTGAGAAGGAGGGGCCCCACTCAGGACAGGGATTGTGGCATGCCAGGGTGAGTTTAAATCCTTTGCCTCTGCAGCATATTCCTGATCAAAAAAGACCCTCCCCCTCAAAGGTGCTATTTGCTCTGGTGCTATTTGCAAACTGGTGGGTCACGACCCACCAGGCGAACCGCTGTTTTCTCTTGGCCCCTTAAGGGGCGGGAACAGTAGGACAGCGATAGCAGCAATCCTGGGGATCATGCCACTAGCAGGGGGAAAGTATTATTTCTGAACTCACCGGAGAGTCCTGACGACTGCCAGAGAGTGCAGGGAAGCCTGTGGACCCCTCCATGGGCCTCCCCAAGCTTTAGATTTTCACTCTGCAGCGATTTACGACCACTTCCGGTTTTCGTCCGTTTAGTCGTTATAGCACTTTGCCTAGCCACATGCACATGCTGATACCTGAGGCATCTACACCCCCTGTGGGAGGCTATCAATGCGACACCCCTACATGATGCCACAAGACCCGCCCCCTGGGGTTTGTCAGGCTCGTCAGAAAAAGCTGCCAAGAGGAGCAGGGAGAAGGTTGCTATTATTTCCTGCTTCAGCTGTTTTCCATTCTGTGATGTAAGGAAAGCCTCTCTGTTGCATGAGAATTTGGTCAGCTTTCCTTACAGAAGTCTAAAGCTGACCAAACACTGTTGTCGATTAAGCAGAAGCCTTTGTTTTCATACTCCATGGGTTTGATGCTTGTTCTGACTTGTGGCAGGGGGCATAGTTCAGTGGTAAGAGTGCATACAGCTTTGCACTCCCTGGCATTTTCAGGTAGGACTGGGAAAGACCTCTGTCTAAAACCCTGGAGAGCCACTGCCAGTCAATTTAGAGACAATACTGGGCTATATGAGCCAAGGTGATCTTGCGTTCCTACTCGGACAAAATCTCACATATAGACCCCTGGGTTTTACACTGAAGGTATCTAGTTCATATTTTTACAGACCAAACTATAAACCTTGTTGGTTTTACTTATTTATGCATCCATGTTTCCTCTAATAATGGTTTAACTTTGGATACATTGTAAATGCTTGCTAATCTCTTGAGCAAACCTCAAAAGCAGACAAGTGATGCATTTAGTCATGGTGCATTTCAGATAACGGGTTCTGCCATTTTTAATTTTTTTCTGATATTAATAGTAAGCATCTGTATAGTGCAACAATGCACTTCACATATATTATCCTGATGGAACAGTCCTGTAAGGCTGATATCCTATATCCTATACACACTTAAGGTAAAGGTAAAGGTGACCCCTGACAATTAAGTCCAGTCGTGTCCGACTCTAGGGTGTGGTGCTCATCCCCATTTCAAAGCCGAGGAGCCAGTGTTGTCCGAAGATGCCTCCGTGGTCATGTGGCCGGCATGACTCTCCTTGCTGCAGCGCGTAGCATGCGGCTGGAACACGGAGCGCTGTTTACCTTCCCGCAAGCGGTACCTATTTATCTACTCGCATTAACATGCTTTGGAACTGCTAGGTTGGCAGGAGCTGGCCAAGCAACGAGAGCTCACCCCGTCGCGGATTCGAACTGCCGACCTTTTGATCGACAGCTCATGGTTCAGCGGTTTAACTCACTGCGCCACCCGCACTTACACACTTACCTGGGAGTAAATCCCATTAAACTCAGTGGTACAGTACTTACTATTGCATCGACATGCATAGGATTTAACTAAGTATTATTATCCCCATATTTCAACCAGGGAGTCGCGTCTGAAAGGGTGTGGCTTGCCTAAGGCTGCCTCATTAAAGTTCATGGCAGAGGCGGGATCTGGTCCAGGGATGTCCTGTTTTGCAATGAACTCAGTCCCTTAGCTTAGCCACTATGGTTCTCTGTTTGTCAGGAGAAGCACATGAATGAACAGTCTCAGTTGCAGGCTGGAACAATCCTTTCCCAATGCCTGAAGTTGTTGGGTGGATTAGAGAGTTTTCACTGTGGCTTTGGGTTTTGGAAAAATTGGTATGGGGGACCACATCTTGTTTTTTCCTAAGCCCTTACCTACAGTAAGTCTTTGGTGTTATGTGATCAATTCTTTATTTGTTTTATTTCATTTAATTCAAGACACGGAGGAGACATACCCGGTACATCCAAACACATGTACTTGGTGCTAGGTGCCTGCCTGGAGTGCAAAGGACCAGACCTGTACTGTGTCTGTTTACAGGACTGATGGCAGGAGGCCACAGATCCAGAGGCCAGGAAGGCCACATTTTTCCTTGGATCATATAGTTGCTGCTCCCCCCCTTTTCTTAATCGACCCATGGAGTCCAACGCTCCGAATTTGAACAGAGATTTGTTTACTTCTTAAACTCAAATGGAGTTTTTACACCTCCAAAACGTAGAGGAAGCCTTCTAGCTCCAAATCCTGCTGGAACAGCATATTTGGTGTCTTGTAACTATTGCCGCCTCCTAAGGACTCCTTAGTTTGAGAGAAACAATTTTTGTAAAACAAAAGAAAGGTTTCACATGTCTAACGGTCCTCACCAACCCAATGATTAGGCTTAATCTAGAAACTAGCCAATGGTCATCCAACTAGTTACTTCACTCTCAACTCAAGTCACCTCACCTAAGAATCTCATAGGATTCTATGGGGCAAAAAATCTGTAATAATCAGCACTAAAGCCTCATGTTCTTTGCTTCTCCATCCATTGCTCACGATCCTGCTTTGCTGCTGGTTTGTGGAGTAAAACATGCTGGTCCTGCGCCAAGTCACCCTCATTCCAGCCTCCATCAGAGAGCCAGCAGAGCAGTGTGAGCTGCTCAGGTTCTCTCTCCAGGTGTCCTTTCTTTCTTTCCTCTCAAATCTTGCCCTGCTCCCTTTCAAACTACTGCCTTATTGCATGCTGGGAGTTGCTTCATAGCCCTCTGCCTTTGGAACTCCTCTTTGCCCAGGGATACCTGCTCAGTTGAGTCTTTGTCACCGCAACCCCTGCAACTCAATGCTCTTGAGCCTCACAGAAACAGGAACAGTAGCCTTGTCCATGGTGCAGCCTCGCCAAAGACCCACCAACTCCCCGCTATTTTCCTTGTCTTTGTCTCGTGTGAAGTCACATTAACTGCATGGTTAGTGATTGTCTCTGTACTTTCCTTTCAGTAAGTGCTGTGTTTGTGAGTGTGTGAAGCCATGTTTTGTTTCTGTACTGCTTTAGTGGTATGAACAAGATCAGCCTCCAAACAAATCCCTGTACCTGATCCCTCAAGTACCCTGAAACAAGGAGAATCTCCTGTTGTGATATCCTTCAGAGCGTTTGTTCGGTTATGTTTGTTCAGAGCGTTTGTTCAGTCAGTTATGAGCGTTTGTTCGGTAGGTGAGACTGGCTAACCTAACCCCCTTCTCCTTTCTCTCCCACTAACTTCCCCTATTTTCCTTCCCTCTTTTTCCTTGCTGGTGACCCCAAAACCTTCTGTTCCTTGTCTTGGGTTCCTCTGGGAAGCCCAGCTAATCTCTCTATGTCCCTTCTCCCCCCAAACATTTTCCCCCTCTGCCCCTTCTCCTTCTAAGGAGTACCTAATTTCCCCTCCCCTGCTCATTTCTCCTCCTTCTAACTGCTTTCCCTAGAGCCCCGTTGTGTGTTGTTTGTGTAGCTGTAGAATTCCCCCTGTCTAGGTTAAGTGCATGTAAGTTAATTCAGTTTGGCCCAGTTTGAACCCCTTCTTGGTTTTTGAGCACTATAGTAAATATCACCTTCACTTTTGTCTTCGTTTTCCTTTCACTGCCGAATTATACAGTTGTGCTATTGGCCATTATGCTGAGTCCCTGCACACAGTCCCCCCCCCCTTAAGTTACATATATTTTAAAAAGCACTGCCAGAAACATTGGGTCAATGCATGAATATTCCCTTGTTTGGCAATGGAGCTCCGTTGTTGTTAGTTAATGTTTCATTTTGTGAAGAGCTTTACAGTAATTCTCATTCATTCTCACAATAAATTTGGTGGTATTCCTCGAATATGCCAGATTTTGCAGAGAAGAAACTGAAGGACTGAGGGGGATGATTTGACCAAGGTCATGCAATACATTTTGAGCAGGAATTAGAATCCATAAATTGTTGATCCAGATTGAAAGTTATTTCCACTTGAACATGCTCCGTCCCATCCCTCTTACAAGCAAGGATCCCTCCTGGAACAAAAAGTGATCATGCATGAAGCAAGTCCATTTTCCAGCCCGGTGTTTTTGGGTTTGTTTGTTTTGCACACTATATTTCTTGATGGGATTTCTCAGTGGACAAAAGACTATGTAATTTAATTTAATTCTTATGAAAGTTACATCTAATACAGGTACATAATTTCAGCATCTCTGACAGCACATTATTCTTTATTCAAAGCCCTTGCTTTCGTTTGACAAATGGATGGAAATTCCTTATCCAGATGCTCGGTTTTTAAGCTTTATAGGAAGACGGCACTTGTTATAGTAAGATGATGCAATACTATATGTACTGTGTGACCCCCAAAAACATTTATGTAAACTAATATAGACATGCTACTCAAGCCCACTGCATTAATTTTTATAAAATACAATTTTAGTTTTTAAAATAGCCGACTTTTTAAAATTTTAGGAAAAGCTGATTTCTTAATGCTTTAGAATTTGTTCCAGTTCCATGCACATTCAACACATTTAATTTTTAGAAATGTGAAAAAAATCATTATTGATATTTTCATTTGATTACATTTGCCCTCTTGAACAACTAGTTGTTTAGTTAATTTAGGGGACAATCAGCCTGAAGCACAATCTGTAGAGTGTAGACCGTTCAGAGCACTTAAATACAGAGGGATCCCGGTATCCGCGGGGGTTCTGTTCCGGACCCTCCCCCCATGGATACCGAGAATCTGGAAATGCTGGGGTCTGTGCTAGAAAGTTTGTTAAAAGTAGGGGGAAAGCCCCCCAATCCCCATTTTTACCTTTGCACGGGCAAACTGTGCAGTTTCCAAGCCTCTGCAGGGCTTTTTCAAGCCGAATGACCCACTTCCGAGTTGTGCGAAGGCTCTTCTCTCTCCTCCCAGGCTCGCCCCAGAATGCATCCTGGGGCAAGGTTGGGAGGAGAAAGGAGCCTTCGCACAACCTGGAACCTTGGAAACTGCCCAGTTTGCCTGCGCAAAGGTAAAAGGGAATTGGGGGATTTTTTCCTACTTTTAGAATGTTTTCTAAGTGGACCTCCGCGGGTCTGGGATCCACGGTGAGACAAATCCATGGATCCCAGATCCGCGGATAGAAAGGATCCACTGTATAGATGAGTTTGCATTCTAGTTTGCATTTTTTTTATATAGTACCAAGAGTGTGCTGACACTTTACATACAATGAAAAGACAGGTCTCTGCCTTGAGGGGCTTACAATCTGCAAAATATTTTCCCTCGCCTCTCACAAGCCTCCCAATTAGCTCCCCCCGCCATCTTAGCATGCAGCACAGCCAGCTATGGTGGGAAAAGGATCAGGCTGTGAGATCTGCAATCTCCTCAGGCACCTGAACAGTTCTAAGCTCAGATAAAGCAGTAACTAGAGAGACAGACCTCAGATAAGTGGTACTTGTTGTTTTGCCAATCTACATCTTTCTGGGCCTTTGCAGTGGGTTGTAAGCAATTAATAGTTTTAGTTTTTAGAAGGAGGCTAGTAGGAGCTTCTGTTCTTTATATTCTGTAGCTTTCACTCCTGTAATTGATCCAATATAGACCAATCTGCCACTTCTGAAGCACATGTATCAAAAGAACTGCCCATGGTCAGACTAATCCTACAGTCTCTCTCTAGCTGCAGCTAAAGGAAATATAAATATAATGCATACGTAATTGTGTGTGTGAGAGAGAAAAAAATTCCCCTAAGAGAAGAGCTGCCCAAAATGTGAAATTGCCAAGGCAAAAGGGAAAGGTTTTATCCCTGGGATTTTCTCTTTGTTTTCTTCCACCCAAAGGAAACAAGGTTGTAAATAACTAAAGAGTACAGGTGCTATTTTGAACATGTATCTTTTGCTTTTTTAAAAAAAAAAAACACCTGAAGTGGCCTTATCAGACAAAACTCACACCTCTACTCTCAGAGCACATCCACTTCTATTAAAGACAAACCAGGCCCTTATCTTGCCTGCTGCATTCATCCTTTGCCATCGTAATTCAGCTTCTATTAAACCATGAAGCGCTTGCCTTCGTTATCAGCTCCCTGAAGGTGCAGGATTTGTAACTTCTGGTCAGTGAAAGTGGTTCCCGCCCCTGAAAATTATCAGAATTATCTGTTTCGGCTGCAAAAAAGTGGGCAGAAGGGCCTGAACTGACCAGATATGATGTTTGGTTTGAGAGGGCTACTTACAGGTCAAGTGCTTACCACAATCGCAGCATATACTGTACTGTCTTTTCACTTTTCCAAAATAAATTTTTTAAATGATTCCAGTTCTAATTGGTTTCAAAATCTGACTTGCACAAATATTTTGGAGAGTAAATTATGCTGCAGATTTCCCAGTGATCACAGTGGTTTACTGTATGTATTTGTTTTTGGAATTTCCTTGCTATTCTATCAGTTTTCTGGGCTTAGTGGTGAATGTGGGTAAAATGTGTTGCTGTAATTTTGAAATGGTCCCTGGTACTGAGAACCTGGTTTTTCTTGCCCACTTTTGCCACTCTGTTTTTTTCCACAGTTGCTAGCATCGTCCAGTTACGCAAATCTGCATTGTTCATTAATATTCATCTCCTGTCACAAACAGTTCTTGAAGTTCTGTTTTTCTCCATTTTTCTTTCATTATGCCTGTCGTATTAGAACACCCACCTCATCTTAGAAATCATGCACAATTTCATAATGTAGGGAGAAACCTCAGTTACTTATAATCCTTTGTATTGCGTGAAGATTGAATCCACTTTCACCAAAAGAAATTCATACAATTAGATCAGTTTGGCACATTTTAAGCATGCTAATCTCGCTCTCCGTGCTATTTCTTTGACCAAGCTTCTGTGTTACTTTAGTGCATCTCAGGCTCTTCCTTGCCATGAAATCGCATGTAACCATTTGGTTTTTCTCCATCATTGACACATGAAATAAATTGATTTGTATTATTCCCTCTGTGCGTTGAAATGTCCCCTGGTTATTCCTCCAATAATGGCTGAGATCAGCGGAGGCTCCCACACTGCCTCCAATTTGGCCACCTCTGTGCTCTCTCACATGCATGTCCACCTGTGGATGAAGGAGTAGGGCTGGCAGCTGGCCCAACAAGCAAGTAGGTGGGGGTCAGCAAGTGATCCTGTGGATAGGGAGGGCAGAGAGAGACACCCCGGCTTCCCTTCTCTTTACTGAAACTTGGTGCGCAGCCTCCCTCCTCCATGTGGCTTTAGGAACAGGAGCAACACATGCTGGGAAGCAGTGGCGTCATCAGCGGAGGGGGCCATGGGGCGGTGCCCCCCCCGAGTGGCAGGATCGGGCCCCAGGCGGCAGGCAGGAGGGTGGGGGGTGTCACGGCAGATGGCGGCGGGGCGGATCGTCCTGTTCACCGGGGCAAGCGAGGAGAGCCATCGGCATGTTTGGCACTCCCGCCCTGCACCTCTGTATGGTGAATAACGGCTGCAGCCGTTACGTCACTTCCGGCACAGAGGGGGGGAGCGGTCGTAGAAACGCCACTGCTGGGAAGCATGTGTTGCTCTTGTTTGTTTCAGACAGAAACCACATGGAGGAGGGAGACTGAGTGCCCAGCTCAGGTACGTAGATGAGTGGTGAGCAAGTGGGGGTCCACCATGACTAGGGAGGGGGAAAGAGGCCCTCCCACCCCCTTCCCTTTACTTACCAGAGCAAAGGGTGCAGCTTCTCTTCTCTGTGCTGCTACTGTTTGAAATGAAGAAGAGCCCTGCCTACTTGGTGCTTCATAAGTACTGGATGGGTGGAGAGAAGTGATTTGGAGTCCCAACATCTTTTTTCCCTGTCTCTCTCCAGCAGCACCAGAGAGAGAAGGGGGCTGCCACTGCGGGGATCCTTTTCCACCTGCTGTTAGGAAGATGGGTTGAGAGCTCGTCCATTCACTGCCCCTCCAATGGTGCTGCTCCATGTGACTGTTTTCAGGTTGTTTCATGACAAGACCGGCCCTGGCTGAGATTGTTCTAGATTTCATGAATAGAGTATTGTTGTTCATGATTTCTGGGAATTCCGTCGTTTAATAAATAGCTAAAAAAAAAAAAGCATAACAGATGTAATACATCTTTTATGCTTTAGTTTTTTAGCTATTTATTAAATGACGGAATTCCTGGAAATCATGAATGTTTTTAATTCTGTTATATGGACGAGTTGTGAAAACCTGAGATTGTTTCTATTGTTGTTGCATTTTCTTTTTGATAGTTGACAGTTGGGTGTTCAAACTTCAACTATACATGCTTTTGCTTAGGATACAGGTAGTAAACCAGCAGACTTCTGGGTGCCCCAAAAATGTAATGCTTGTGCTTGCAAACATAAACTATTTCTTTAGTATTCTTTTTAAATCTGAGACACATAGGAATGTAAATGTTTTTCTAGCTATGGTTTATTTTTTTTCTTGTCATTGCTATCTTTAATCATTTTTTCCCGGCAGAAAAAAATGATATAGAACCTTTTTATGGAGGGAGCTGGACATGAGCTATGTAGTTCAATTCAATCCCCCCCCCCCCTGCATGTCTCCCAAGGGCAGTCTGCATGATACCTGTATCCTGTCGCCACTCCCACAGCATGGCTACATGTGGACCTATGCCAGCGAATTCATTAGCATGTGTCTGAGTAGATCCCTCCGTACTGTGGAGGCTTATTTGTTCCCTTACCTAGAGGAGACCCCCATAACTGCCCCCCACAGGATGCAGTGGTACCCTTTTTGGCACCACTGCATCAGTGGGGGGGGGAATAGATAGGATTGGACTTTTTGTCATATTTGAATTGATAGTGGTAGCCCCAGGAATATATCTTGAATCTGTATAATAAATGAAACCTTGAACTCTTTCTTCCTTTTCTTCTTTTTGTATTCTTTCTGTTTTACTTTGTTTTCACTACATTCTTTTTCCCCATTTGTTGCAGTTGTTGCTGCCTCCATCAAATCCCATGCGAAAGCCCCCTCGTTCCTTCATATACCTCCTAGGCTATCTCCAAGCAGAAATGGAATGGTTTCATCTGATCACTCTTCCCAGTCAGGTACGACATTTTTTTTTTTTGCATTAGGAACTTCCCATCAATCCAAAGGCAGGAGCTGAACTCCATAACTGTGAATCTTTCTTCACATACAACCTTTGTTCATTTTAGAGGTTGAGTTTAGGTATAAAAGCAGTCAGTGGAGTCGTTGGAGTGTGGCCGGGGGGCGGACCGCCAGGGGGTGATGCGCGCCAAAGGGGTGACGTGCGCACCCCTGCGCGTCAACGTCCCGACTCCGGATGCTTCGAGGCCGGCTCCCCGGCCTCAGAGCCTCCGGAGGCTCCAAGGCCAGGGAGCCAGCCTCGGAGCGTCCGGCCCCGCCGGCGCTCCAGGGCCTTCTGAAAGTTCAAAACGTAAAGTTTTACATTTTTCGCGCATGCGCAGTACTTTTCTGAGGGCAAATGGGCAGCCCTTTGCCCTCAGAAAATGTACTGCGCATGCGCGAAAAACGTAAAACTTAACGTTTTGAAACATTGGGCCTTCAGAAGGCCCTGGAGCGCCGGCGGGGTCGGACGCTCCGAGGCCGGCTCCCCAGCCAGCTCCCCGGCCTCGAGTGCGAGTGAGGGGGTGTTGGGGGGGTCACCCTAGGACGGGGGGGTGACGCTCCCCCCCTGTTCTAGGGTGACGCGTGTCTAGTGACGCTATTGAAAGCAGTAAATCTTGGATAAAAGAGCAAGCTGGTAGTGAGAAGGGGACTAAAGGTTGACACCACTGTAGTTTTCTACCATGGGTTTACATTACTTTATTAACCATGTTCCATTTGGGTGTCACTGTGAAATGAAGGCAAAGAAAGAAAAGATCCATAGCAGCACGCGCATGAAGAATTTGTTGATAGCATTGTATAGATGAAATAGTTAAAATTTAACTCTGGCTTAAATTTGTTGCAGTAACAATTGTCTCTTACCGTAGGGTACCTGGTAAGTTTCGTATCTGACCCGGGATCTGAATCTTGGTGTCCTACCTTCAAATTTAATGCCCTGTCCACTTCACCACAGTACAATCCACAAACATACTGTACTTCACTACATAAAATTTAAAGGGTGTTAACGCATTTGAGACGACCAAGGAAACGCAATTGCTCTTGAGTGAACATATGGTAGTTAAGTAAACCAGTAAAAAGAAAAAAACAGTCTATTTAAAAAGCTGAAGGAACCAAACAATGTGGGGAATGCAAAGGATCAAAGCAAGGCACAGCCCGAAAAGCAAATAGGAATGACAAAAGGTGGTGGTGGTGGTGGTAAAGGTTGGCAAGGAGATTAAAATGCAAGCAGCAAATAAAGCCAATTCCTTGATGTGACTAAAGCCGGAGCTACACCGCACGCGTCTCGGCGCGTATCTGTCCGGTGTTCCGCCCCAGGTTCAAACAACGGGCTCTGATTGGCTAAATGAAACGCGAACGCAGGGAAAGTGGAGTCCAACAGAACACCGGACGCATACGCGCCGAGACGCGTGCGGTGTAGCTCCGGCTTAACTGAATACTGTCCCTATTCAGGGTCCTGGTCTTCATTAATGCAGCATAATGCACCTTCTGAGAAGAGACAGCTGCTTCCCATGTTGGTCTTGGGCAACACACTATACATACTTTTTTGTGACCTTAAAAAGCGTAGGGTGGCTCCATCAAATTGGATGGTTCATGGCTCCATCAAATTGGATGGTTCATGACCACCTGGAAATTCTTACCTGCTCCTTAAAGTGGCCAGGTGGGCTTGGATCCCCAATCAGCTGGTCAGTCCCAGTGGATGGGCTGGCTAGGACTATTGTCTTAGCTGGACCCAGACAATGAAGACGAACAATCCACAAAATGACCCGTTAGTTCTGCCATGCAATCTTTCTGCAATGACATTGAATTCAGAGATTCTTAGGGAAGCATCCCAGGACAATAGCTACTGCTTTGAGATGCTGAAGCATCACAGAAGCCTTTGTGGGGCCTAAAGCAGTGGTTCTCAAACTTTTTAGCATCGGGACCCACTTTTTAAAATGACACTCTATCGGGACCCACCTAGCTTTACGAGACTTTAAAAAAAGTGATCTATAAATAAATTTATTTACAAGTAATGAGCTCAGCTGCTTGCAGGGTAATTAGCAGCTATCTTGCAAACTGCAAGAGCTCAGCCCTTCACAGGGCAATTAGTAGCTATCGTATTTTTGAATAGCTTCAGGGCTTGTGGCATTTACTTATCTGATCCTTCCATGTCCTGGGACCCACCAGAAATCAGGTCGCGACCCATCAAGTGGGTCCCGACCCACAGTTTGAGAAACACTGGCCTAGAGGGTTTAAAAAAAATCAATATTAGTCAAAAATAATCAGGGATTTTTCACTACAAGTATTCATACAGCGCCATAACAATGGCAGCGCCTGAGGAGCAGCTGCCCTGGGTGCTCTGCCGAGGAGGGCGCAATTTTTCCCTCATGCAAGCCTCCAAATGGCGGCAGGAGGCACGGCGCGGCGGGGAGAGTTGCAGTGCGTGAAAAACGCGCACTGGGAAAAGTTCTCCCACTCGCCTCCAGTCTCCATTATGTGGAGGCTCATGCCAGGAGCTCTGATCCCAGAAGTGAGTGTGTGGTGACATCATCTCCACTCACTCCCGGATTCGGAGCATGGAGGGGGGTGCCCCACATACTGCCTTGCCCCAGGCGCCCTTCAGCTGCATTTCGTCTCTGCATTCATATACAGTAGTGTGGGAAGCATTTGACAGTCAGGAAATACATTGGACACAGTGGCGTCACTAGGATGCGCGTCACCCCAAGGCGGGGGGGCGCGCGTCACCCTAGCGAGGCTCAGATATCGGCGCGGCCATAGGCTGCGCTGCAATTGGGGGGGGCGACCCGGCTGCACCCTGCCCCGGGTGCCTCCCCCCCGCGTCGCCCTCCGGACGCTCCGAGGCGTCGCCCTCCGGACGCTCCGAGGCCGGCCTCGGAGCGTCCAACCCCGCCTTCAAAACGGTCTGCGCGTGCATGAAAATTGTAAAAAATACCCATATTAACGCGCTGCATGGGCCTTCTTTTAGAAGGCCCTGGAGCGCCGGCGGGGTCGGACGCTCCCAGGCCGGCTCCCAGGCCGGCTCCCAGGCCGGCCTCGAAGCATCCGGAGGGTGACGCGCGTCACGGAGGTGACGCGCGCGGGGGTGCGCGCGTCACCCCGTGGCGTGCGTCACCCCCTGGCGGCCCGCCCCCCCGCCACGCTCCAGTGACGCCAGTGCTTGGACATAAAGAGCATATCATGCAGCTTAATATTACTAATCTTTGAATAATATCTTTTTATTCTGCCTTATATTTTTCGCTTTCTCACTTCTACAAGGAATCTGATAAATTCAGTCATCTCTTGCCACCAGTTTGTTCCTGATATGGTTCATTTGAAAAGGACAAGCAGGTTACATTTCAGCAGATTGTACTCATAAGAACATAAGAAGAGCCCTATTAGAATTAGTTTGTTTTTGTTTCACACCAGAGTCTATGTGGCATAAATTCTTTATATAACATAATGGGCATTCAGGAGATGGCCAGCAGTTTGTTTAATGCCTGCATTTCACCACAGTACAAAAGAGCTTAGAAGCACCCCAGATTTGTACGGTGAAATGTGATTGATTTCCAATTAAAAGTAGCCCTCCTTCTCTCTCTTCTCCAAAGATTAGCAAAGGTATTTCCCGTTCCTTTCACAGTCTGGGTAGGAAGGAAAAAACGCAGATATAATTGTAACTTATACAATTGAGAGATATCCAGATATAAAAATAATGGGAACCATGTACGCTCTGCTATGGATGAATAATTTTTCCCTGGGGCTAACCAAGCTTCAGTGAAGTTGTTCTCTTTTTTTTTGGATTCTTTGTGGATCTGCTCTGCAGGTGACTGCAATCAAGGAAATAGGCATATGTCATGTGTAACGTAGTAAAACGGGCTTTTAATAGCGTTTTTTGAACAACAATTTTTTTTACAGGGTGACCAAGTACAAGCAAACAAAAACCAGCCTATGGTCTCTTATATCCTAACCAAAATGTCTAGCTCAGCAATTCTCAGACTTTATTGCACTAAGGAAGAGTGCTATGCTTTGCTTTTTCCTAGGGTAGTGGAGGCACACTGTTGGCCCCAGTGAGAGTGGGGCCAGCTGAGTGCTGGGACATCTGGACCTCCTGGGGAAAGAATAGACCAGGGTGGAGGTCCTGGTGGAAGCAAGGCCCCTACAAACAGGTGTTCTATTGGCTGATGCTTTCACTATGTTTTAGTGTGTGTGTGTGGGGGGGAGGAAATAAGTCCAAAGTGGGCTTGGGTGCGAGCATGACCTGGGGTGGAAATTTCTTTCCTATTTTAGAAAAAAAAAGGATATATAAGCAATTGAAAATATTGCATAAATTACAGACTTCACATGGTTATTATAAACACATTTTTGAGGAATGGTTTCCAGATATTTTCAAATATATCCAGTAGAAATTGGCGTTGATATGCCATTTGTTCTAAAGCCGGAAAATGCAGCTGATACAGAATGCGGCCACCCGTGTGGTCACAGGAGCTCGGCAGTTTGACTCTGTTGGACCGTTGCTCTGGTGGCTACGTTGTCTGCCAGTTCATTTCTGGGCCCAAATCAAGGTGCTGGTTTTATCCCATACAGACTGACTCATCCTCTGAGATCTTCAGAGGTGGCCCCTTCTTTGTATACCCCCCTTGACTGAAGCAGTGAGAGGAAAAGCCTTCTCAGTGGTGGCTCCACATTCTCGATGCATCCCTCAGCTGTGGGATGAACCCGACTTCTCCCATCTTTGCAACTGAAATAAGAAGTGTACATACCAGCATATCAAATGCTGGGTCTGTTGGCAGTCTTGCCCCTTTCCCCATGCTAGGCAAGTTCCAAAAAAATCTTTTTAAAAAGATCATGACTTTTTTCCTTGCAATTTTTTGTAGAGGAAATGTCATTTTTAAGTGTAACCTGGCTCTGGGGGTGAAGGATGAGATTTATGGAGACATCAAGTGGATGGGGAAGCTCATCAACACTATGCGCAGCTCCATTTAGCTTTACTCAGATGGGAAGCCCAATCCTGCCTAAATATAGGCCAGCGGAGCAAGTGCTCCGCAGGCCAAGGGTGTTGTAAATGTGCTGTAAGGCACATTTTTGGCATCCTGAAAGTAAGTGGCACTGGCACGGAGGCCAGTGCTGCTCACTTCGCCATCTGGGACAACCCACGCCAGCCGACGCAGGTGAGTGCTGCGCCAGTCGGTGCAGGGGCGTGGGGAGGGCGGGCAGGGGTGGCGAGGGAGGGGGCCATTGGCCAGCCTGGCCTGGGAGGGGGCGAGATATTGACATTGAGTTGCGCAGATATCCCGAGCCCCTTCCCAGGCCATGCCGGCCTTACACGGCCTTCTCGGACACACGCCAGCTCTGCTGGTGTGCATCTGAATAGGCCCATTGGGGCCTGTGCCGCTTACACTGAAGGAATGAGCCCTGGCCCACAATCCGCACAGGCGGTATGCAGCGGCTGGCCATTTGGGCCAGCCGCTGCAACTTGTGCAGGATTGCACCGTTAGAAAAACAATTAATTCCAGAGTTTGAGCTTACAAAGCAAAGGTGCGTTTGAAACTGAACATAGTAAGGATGCTTTCAGAGCAGTCCTGCTGCTCTAAAAATGAACATTTACTGAACATTCAGTGAGAAACTACTGAGATTGTCTCTGTTTTATGTTTATGCATTGCCAGGCCCATAACTTCTAAAAATATATATACAGAACGAATCGTAGAAACAGGTTTAAAAGCCATGTGTAAAAATAAAATATTTATCACTTTAAAAGCACATTTAAAAAGCACAATTAAAACTTATATAGGTGTAGATTATTTCATTACGTTTCGTCCAAGACCATGGACCTCGTCAGATGATCGAGAAAAAGCCACCACGGCTGCAGAAGGTGTTGTGCAGGGTTCTGCAAGCATTCCTTATATAGTGGAGACAAATGTCTAAGAGTCAAGGAGCAATCAATTAGCACTGGCAGCTGGTGTGTGCCAATTACTCATGAGTAATCTCAAGAAGCTGCAAGCAAAGAATAACCATAGATAACCTTACTCAGGGTTTCTGGGAGTCAATAAAAATTTCTTAAAGTTGGAGCCCAGATTTTATCAATGTAAGACAGTTCCTGTTTCCGATTCAGCAATAATTTTTATGTTTAAAAATCTCAATTGCTTCATAATGTTACAGTTGTCTATAATTTGATTCACAAAGTGAATCACGACTCTTAGACGTTTGTCGCCACTATATAAGGAATGCTTGCACAAAGTGAATCAAACTATAGGCAACTGTTACATTATGAAGCAATTCATAATGCTTTTAAAGCGATACATGTTTTATTTTTCACATGGCTTTTAAACCAGTTTCTACGATTCCTGTATATATAATTGCTGGCCATGAAAGTTTTTTTATTTTAACTTCTAAATAGTTTTTTCAAACAATTGCTGTTCTGTTTGAGTATTGTAAAAGGAAAAGAAACGTATACATGTTGATAAATGTCAATTATAATAATCACCTTGAATGATTGCCCTAATTCTTTTGTGTTACTTATGACAGAAGTGCCATGTAACTTTGGATGGAATTGTTCCTGGAGTACATCTACTGATGCCTCTGGAAAACCAGACTGGTTGCTATCTTCAGTAATTGCTCTGACTTCCCAGGAGCAACAACAGGTCGTGGAGAACAGCTCGTCCAAGAGAAACCCAGAAGGTAATTCATTTACTCCATATGCACACTTACGGCTAACAGGACTGACCAATCCATGAGCCTGGCTGACATAGCCACCTCATGCAGCAGCCTGGCAGGTGGAGCCCACCTCTCTTCTCCCACTTCTCTTCTGCATCAGAGACACTCTAGCCCACCACTCTACTCCACATTTCTTCTTTGGCTCCAGTCCCCTCTTCTTGTTCCAATGCAGGGAGTGGAAGGAGCAGAGCCTGGCACATCACCAGGTAAGGGGGAAGCAGCATTTGGTGTCTTCCTTCCTTCCTTCCTTCCTTCATTCATTCATTCATTCATTCATTCATGCTGTACTTTAGAGTGTATCATGCTAAAAATCTGGACTAAAACAACTTAATTATTCTTATTTATTAGTCATTGGATGGAGCAAATATCGGACATATAAAATCTTTTCCACCTAATAACACTCCATTCATTGCACTGCATCATGTGCTAAATGTTATGTCATAAAATAATTGTAATGAATACAATAGACATATTGTATGATTTATATGGAGCCTCAGTTGTAGAGAACCGGCTCGTCTTTCCTTCCTCCACGTTCCCTCTCTCAGTAAGTAAAAATCCAGAAGACACTGAGACCCAGGTCTGATTAAGATGTTAAAGGAGCAGCCTGGGAGGAGCAGCTTCCCAGTCACTTCTTCGCATGCTGGTCTGGTCACATTTGCATTCAGGAGCCATGTAGCCCAGACCAATGACATGATACATTATTACCATCCAATCATCTCCTTCCATTCTGTCGGGCAATATTCTCGTGAGAAGGATCCACATCATTGCCCCACCAGCAGAAGCGTTGTCAGGGTAGGGGCAGGGGGGCGTAGGCCCCAAGGCAGTGGGGGTGCGTACTTGGCTCCGGGATGCTTCCCATCGTTGTCTTTGGAGCCGGTCTGTTTTGGAGTTGGGCCCTCCCGCCCGCCCTGGAGCCGTTTGGCTCCAAAATAGTAAGCAAAATGGTGGGGGGGGGGTGTGATTGGTGCCACACCGCGCGCATGAAACTGACGTCACGCCTCCCAGGGGGCGTGACATGCGGCGTCATGTGGGGAGCGTCGTATTGGCGCCCCTCCACGTGGGGGCGTAGTTCCGTTTCTGCCCACCAATGCGAATTCCTCAGGAGTTCACACATTTTGGCTTGGCTAAGTAACCAACCATTATTTGTGCTCACTACCAACCCTTCTCCTCCCCCCCCCCCGCTTCCCGTATTCTCTGCATGTTTCCAGGATTTGGGAGAAGGAAGACGTGTCTCTCATATCATTCACAGTTTTGGAGCAGCCAGAAGCAGAGCAAATCTCTCACCCTGCTTCCGCTTGCTCCCGAAATTGATTCCTTAAATTATTTTCCTGCATAAACTCACATTTGTCTTTCTCGTACTGTTTCATTTTGACCTCTTTATTAATATTTATTATTTATATTTATTAATGCTGCTTCCTGTGTGTTTTTACCCTGAAGATGCTAGGAATACTACCTAGCGAAACATCGGTATTACTTTGATCCTTAAACCAGATTTTATTGCCTTAGAATACGTCTTTATCAGCTGTGTTTTAATCAATAAAAATAATTAACATCATGGCTTTCAATCTCGTATCTGTCATTCATTCTTCATTCATACTTATTGTGTTTATACATCTCTCCCTAAATTTCATTCGGTAGCTTTCATGGCCCGCAATTAACCAACAGTGTTCAGGAAATACGGGAATCGATGCCATGTGTTAAAAGAAGCTTGAAATTTAATAATCTCCAGTACCATTTGCGGGTTTCCGTTTCAGGCAGCCGCATACGGAGTAAAAATTACAATAAAATCCAAGGTCTCTTCGTGTCACCAGGACATCCAAAAAGGGTAGAGAGTCCTGGATGTCCTAGTGACACGAAAAGAAGACCTGTCAATAGGACATAAAGTTTATAGAAAACCTACCCACACTGGGAGGTATTTAAATCAAAGTTCCAACCATCATCTGTCACAAAAAAACTCATTGATAAACTCCCTAGTGTATAGAGCAATTAAAGTTTGTGACAAGGACTCGTTAGAGGCAGAAAAAGTGGTGTTGTATAACTCATTGCAAGCAAATGGGTATTCCACCACTCAAATTAATAAATGCTGGGCACAGCAAAATCGCCAAATTAAAGCTAGCAGGGAAGGGACAGTTCAGAAAGATAACGAAATTGACAAAACCACAGCAGAAGAAAAAGTCTGGATTTGTCTTCCATTTATTAAAGGGACAACTGACAAAACTGCACGTATTTTACAGCAAGGAAAAGTGAAAACAATTTTTAAACCCACTTCCAAAGTGCAGCAAGTGTTAGGCAACCCAAAAGATAGAAGACCGGCACTATCAAATGCAGGCATTTATTGTGTCCTGTGTGAATGCAATAAATGCTATATTGGGATGACATGCAGGTCCATAAAAACGAGAGTGTCTGAGCATGAGAGATCTCTGAGGCTCAGACACCCGGAACAGTCATCTATTGCGGAGCACGCTTTGAACGAAGGACATTCGATCCTGTTCGATTAAAACCAAAGGAGAACAATTTTAAAATTCTACGCCACTTAGAAGTATTAGAAATTAGTAAAAAATCAGCGGGGGAGCTTCTGAATCGTCAACAAGACCTAGCATTTACGAACAGGATTTGGTTGCCTATCTTGCACAAGAGACAGGGCTCAACAACGGGGTTGAGAACGGAGATAATAGAAAGCGGAGATTCCCCAATTGAATGTTTGACAGCTGGTGCGGCATTGGGTCAGGTCATTCAACAACGGGAGAAAGTGGAAACGGCATGACTGAATGACTGACAGCTGGTGCGCTCATTGGGTCAGGTCACTTCCACTTTGAACTGATTGCACCTTCCCGCACTTTTTGGTTTATATTGATAGGGGGTGAACTAAGGACAGTATCATCTGCAATCTTCTTAGATTGATCCTATGAAGAGGTTCCGAGCTGCCGGAACGAAACGTTGGATTATTGACCTTGGATTTTATTGTAATTTTTACTCTGTATGCGGCTGCCTGCAACAGAAACCCGCAAACAGTACTGGAGATTATTAAATTTCAAGCTTCTTTTAACACATGGCATCGATTCCCGTATTTCCTGAACACTGTTGGTACATCTCTCCCTACTTTATTACCTTATTTTCTGTTTTCTTCTTTCTTTTCTCCTCAGGCCTCTAGCTTTCAGCCACTCTTCCTTGCTTCCATATTTGGTTTTGTCCCTAACTACTTCTCTTCTTTCTCCCCCCACCCTGCAGGGGACATTCTTCTTCTGAACACTAGCAGGATCTCGGACAGATGCACATTCAGCCTCCGTAGCCCCATCTTACCTTGGAGCTCCACTTCCTGTCTGCTGGAGCTGGCAGTGTATTCGCGGGCCACCGCTGTAGAAGGACTCTCTGCCCATGTGCAATATGTGGACACTAACCAGAGTGCAACGATTGTGCTGCAAGAAGGACAAGAACAGAATGCTTGGTAAGATTTGTCCTTGCCGTTGATGACTGAAATGATCTCTGACCTGGATTCTAAAAAGGCTGTGATCCAGAGAATCAGCTGTGAGCAAAGTGCATGGATTATTTATTCTGACAAATACGTTGGTGTACACATTGAAAAAGCTCTCCAAGGAGACTGTGTATTGCACTAGAACTGGCCCTCTGGCATTCAGTGATATGACCAGTTCCTACAGACGCATAAGGGAGCAGGTTAAACAAATCTCTTGCTTTAAAGAAGGATGCAATCATTCAGGGTGCCACAGAGATGGGCCTCATCAGTGCAAGCTTTCGACAAGCTCTTTGTCGCGTTTAAAAGATGCTCGAGCCTGACCATTGACACAGTCACAGACTCGCTCATTCCCACTCCCTCTCCCCACCTTACAGCATCTTATTGCAAGTGCAACTCCCAAGAACAAATTCATCTCTTTTAAAAATATGGTGAGACGAAGCCCTGTGAATCTTTCTTGCTACATCGGCTATCCTTGCTAGAACAGGGCTGTGTGAACAGTTGGCTGGTTTCTGTGGGCAAGTTATCCACTCAGAGATTGTTCTCTCTTAGTTAAGGCAATTGTCCTTGCTTCAAATTCGGTAACAGTCTCTGCTAAAAAATCAGTGCCTTGGGTTTAGTTAGTGATGTGTTTTTGTTCAAGTGTAGGAGAAAAAGCCTGCAAGACTCCTGATATCATGAAACAACCCATGAAAAACAGTAGAAACAGCCAGTTTCTGTTTCTCACTGTGCATCTTGGAATCTCTTGCATCAGTTAGTGACAACTACTTACACACCACATTCCAGTGTTTGTGCAACATGGTTGAGTTGCTCCTGCACTATAACACCTCAATATACTTACCTAATTGCTCTTCATCTTGAAATTGGTTTGCTGCTCCAAACTCTGCCATTGCATGCACAGTGCTCCGAGACCTGTTGAACCCCACATAGCAGCGTTAATATTTAGAAGTAGAGTAATATTAAGCAGTTTCATGAGATATGTTGCCCTGACATGAAATCAATTGTAAAGTTATTGCCAGGCTGAGCTGAGCTGCAACAATCCATCTTCTGCTGTGTATACAAAGAGCTTTGTTCTGGGTTCCATTTAGGAAATTAAATTGGCTCCAAATCATTCCTCTTTGGACCAAACCTAGAAAGAGCCTTATTTATGGCACTGGAGAAATGCGGTTGCAGTTCAGTCTAGATATTTAGGGACTGCCAAAATCCAGCTACACAAGGGAATACCTCACTACAGCATAATAGTGGCAGGCTGTTCACGCATTTATTTTTGGAGATGCAAAGCTGCCTCTCTCTTCCATATTCTGGGTGCTCTGCTGTCAAAATTATGTCATATAGAGAAAAATGTATTAATGGATGCTGCTAAGGCTGACTGGATGTCGTGCTATGATTGTACATCTGGCATAATGTATTCATGATTAACTTTTGAAGGTTGCATGGATGCTTTGATGTAATTAACAGTAGTGTTAATGCAGAGTGACTCAGTGCTACAGGTTCCTGGCTGGTCTGATGCACTATGACACATGCAATGAATCTGAGCTGGCAGTCCTGGATGACGAACGGACGCAAGAAGGTGGTGGCTCAATACTCTGTTTCAAAGTGCAGCGTGGTGGGCAACTTGTTCACTATGGGCAACATCAGAAATACAAGTTAGAGTAGTGATTCTCAAGCTTTTAGGTCTCCAGAACCCTTTACACTTCTAAATGGAGGCTTGGGGAGCCCTGCCAATGCATGTGCAGAGTCTCGAGGAGTACCAGCACATGCGTGGAGTAGCACAGCACTGAGCAGATAGAGGCTGCTTATGGTGTGTTCGTGGAGCTACTAATGGGGTCTCGGGGATCCCCAGAAACACACTTTGAGAAACACTGAGTTATCAATCATAGCTAGTCTGCATCATTATACAGGCTCCCAGTCCCTCCCATATCTGGGATCTGCGGAGCCACATATCCGCGGTTCTCCACGCCCCCACAGCACCCATTACCTTCTTTAGTCTTCTTAGCGTTCCTGCTTCCTGTTAACATTTGGGCTGAGCCTCTCTAGCATTCAGGCTGCTTGCCTGCTTCTGCTCTATACACTTGCATGCTGCTTATAGCATTTTGTTAAAGGAAGACACGTGCTTGATAGGCGCCACCTCTATGAAGACTAACAAAGGTAATGGGAGCGGGTGGGGCATGGGTGTGTGAAGATAAGGTTTGTTCTTATCCGCTGTTTCAGGTAACCAGTGGGACAGTGGGAACCTATCCCAACTTATCCTTATCCCAACCTATCCCACACAGATACAGGGGGATGCCTGTATATAAAGTGTCTCAAAAACAAGTGGATATCTTTTAATTGTAGGAGACCTCCAAAACTGGAAAAAAAAAAAGGTTTAACTCGTGTTACACATGCATCCTTTGAGAGGGAAGGCAACACATTTAATTGCTAACTTGCAGGCTTCAGTTGTATTGGGACCGAATGTGATGTGACTACAATTACTTCATGGACTCTGGTGTGCTTGCCTCTTCGAATGGAAATAGCAAAGATATGTTGGGATGGGGGTTCTGATTTAGATCAGAACCTTGGCACAGGGATGGTGGTGTAGGGGACTTTATGCTTGCCCCCCCCCCGTACCATGATCCTGATCCAGGTCAGGCATCCCACACGTGCTGTTTGCCCTGGAATAAAACTTTCAGTTGAGTCCAATGGAAGTTCACATGGAAGAATGGGAGTGCAGGGGGTGGTTTGCTGAACCATTTCCACCTCCAGATCATCCAGCAGAAGACACTGGGGATTACAATGAGCGACGTTTCTGTCTTGAGTTTAATTTTGTCCTGATTGATACTGTTATGATTATTTAAGCAAAATAGTAAAAGACTGACCTCTGGGGACTTCCTTGTGCTTGATGAGAACTGGTACGTTGTGGTGGATAAAAAAAAAAAAAAGTGTGTGGGCTGTGAGCCAGGAAGTTCCAGGTTAAAATGTTATCTCACTAGCAGCCCAATCCTCTGTTCCACCCTGCCAATGCAATGGTGCCAAAATGGCTACCGCTGCATCCTGGGGGGGGGGGGGAGTTACAGAGGTCTCCTCTGGATAAGGGAACATTCGTAGGTAACCTTAGGCAAGCTACGATCAGACTTGGTTCCCTGTCTGCCATAGTAATACTGACCTGCCTTACAGAGCTTTTGTAAGGATAATGTATGTGAAGCACTTTGGATGTTCTGAAGTGCTATGTCAGTACTACCATAAGTTTTATTAACACGTGCTTATTTTGAGACAAGATATTGACCGTGGTATCCTTCTGGATTGTCTGGCAGGGCGGGTGCCATTTTGTGGTGGCTCCACTCGACAGACAGGTTCCAGAAGATAGTGCTAGGGGACAGCTGCTCGACCCCTTGACAGCTGCCTCCATCTTGTCCTCCAGCATATTCAACATTTGTATGATTATGAAGCCACTGTGCAAGATGTCCGGGGGTTGGAGTGCAATGTCATCAATATGCAGATATCACCCCAGCTCATTTTTATCTGGCTCCAGGACAGCTGCGAATGTCCAGAATTGGTGCCTGGCAACTATGAAGGGCTAGATTAAACTTAATCTGGGGAAGACAGTAGGGAAGCTGATTCTGGGGTGGGTTTGCAACCTGTTCTGGATGGGGTTGCATTCCTTTTGAAGGATCAGATTGTCAGTCTGGGTATGCTCCCGAACCTAGCTTTGCTCCTGGATGTGCCAGCTTTTGTGTAGCCTCTCTTGAAGAAGGCAAATCTGGCTATGGTGATTCATGCCTTAGCCATTGCTTATTTGAACTACTGTAATGTACTTACTTAGGGCTGCCCTTGAAGACTGTTTGGAAATTCCAACTGATGCAGAATGTAGCAGCTAGGGTGCTTTCGGGAACCCATTGATCTAAATGCATCTCACCCACACTCTTTGATTTGCATTAGGTCCCAGTATATTATAGCTCGGTTCAATGTGCTGGTTATTACTGATGAACAGCTCTATATGGCTTGGGATATGGATTCCTGATAGGCCATCTCCTCCCACATGAACCTGTCCACACCCTGTGTTTATTATCAGAGGCTCTGCTTCACATCCCACTGCCAACTGGAGTGTGGCTAGTGGGGCCACACGATGCAACTTTTTGGTGGCAGGCTGGCAGCCCTCCATTTCTGGAACCCTGGCTCCTTCACTGCCTGTTTAGCCTGGCCTTTCCATGCTTTTTAATTATTGTTCTGTTTTCTTCTCCACTTCCATTTGGATTATTTCATGGTTGGTTGCTATGAAATTGTTTTATTGCTGTTTTCATTAACCATTGTGAGATGTCTTAGTGACCCTTTCAGTGATGAGGCCAAAAGGGTGGTTTAGGAATATTTTAAAACAAATAAAATAAATTTTGTAGGGTGAAGTGGAAAGTGCTCGTGGGTTCAGTAGGACGAATGGAGAGACCCTTTGAGATCACTCTGCTGTATTCAAGCTGTGAAGATGAGCGTTCTGGGCTTTTGGCACTGGGCTCTTTGCAGCTCAGGAACTGCTTTCATGGTAAGTATTTCTTAATGTAGCCATTCAGGCCTGAAAGTTTGGGAGATTTGTCCAGCATAGTGAGCGAGAAAAATCTCAGGACTGGCTATGCATCCAGCATACAATATAACAATATAAATGGAGTAAATAACCATGGTGATGAATGTATATGTACAATACATTTTTTAAAAGAAACATTGTAAAAAAAAAATCCTTGATTATCTTTTTTTTTATTTTGGTTTGTTTTTTAATTTTGGTTATTTTGGTATAAAATGAGAAAATCCTGCATAAATATATAAACAAATACATCTACCTCTTTAAATTCAATCAAGCATAGAGAGCATCTTAAACCCAAAACTCTATTTAATTTGTAAATTAACAGTTCCCACAGATGTAGCAACAAGGGGCATCATTTTAATGGTGGATTAGTAGAATTTATGCTAGACACAGTGGTCTTAGAATTTCATAAATACATTCTGGCGTTCTTAGATTTTATAAATTCTCCTGTGTTGATTCTTCTTGCTCTTCTTACCCATTTTTCTTTTTAAAAATGCAATAACCCTAAGTAAGAGATTTATTCTTTCTGTGGGTCACATGCTTTAAATGCTTGTGGCAGGGAAATATTTAGTGCAAAATATATAAAAGTGGAGGGGAACTTGAGTGATTTAAGTCAACCTAGATTATTTATCAACATTGATAAATAACTTTGAATGGGAGTAAACTTTGAATGGGAGTATAATGCAAACACAAAGAAATACGATGACAGGATGCGGAGAGATTTGAAAAAAAGAGGCAATAAATTTTGCTCATTTGATAAGCCAGTTACCACCCCAAGAGAATTTCAGGGTGGAAAGTCGTGGTAAATCCGTCACTGCAATGGTCAGTTCTTTGTGATTCAGGAACTAAACTTCTAAGACTGGCTAACTTTTAAATTTGTTGTCCATCTAAAAGAATGTCTTTTGGCAGCACTGCGCATGAATACAGAAACTGCAAGGTACATGATACAGTAGTCTTTTTTAAAAAAAAACGAGAAGGAAGTGTCTACAACTTTCCAACACCATCTCCCTTGCTAGCACCAAAGTTTGGACTAGTTCCGGGATAGCTTGCATGTGTGAATCAGCCATCACAAATGAACCCCTGCAGATAAAGCATTGGTCAACTCGGGCACAATCTTTTTACATTTGCCTCGGAGCCAAAGGATGACAAAAGTACAAACAGTGTTAATATTTGCTTTCCTTGAATATTAAGTATAATAGCTGTCATGAAACCCATGTCTAGAAGTCAGGAGAGTTTCTTTCTTGAAGGATTACTGGTTAACTTTGCAGAAGTTTACCCCTGTAGCTGTAAAAGTCAAACTGAATCAGGACTGTGGGGGTGTGGGTGTTAACCCTTTTCATATGCATGGTTTTCCTGATGAAAATCCCTGCCCCTCCATCTGCTGTCTGCCCAATCAGAAAAATATGCATTTATTTTCCAATTCAGACAAATAGCAGGTTTGGGAGTCAATTTTCATTTCGAAAACAGCATGGGAGAAGGATCAAGACCCACACACCATGGTCTCTTTTTGAATTAGGGGACCATGGAGCAGGCCCCACTGATGTCTGAGGTCAGCAAAGCACTGCCTCCATCCCCTGCAATATACAGAGTATGCAGTGTGCTATCCCCCCCGCCCCATCCCATGGTGTGTAGGGCTTGCAATGTGCTACTACTTTTCCCTATCCCAGCATGCAGTGCACTGCTAGTCATCCTACCTGGTGGTGTGCACGTACCCCTCACCTCTTAACTGATGATGATGGCTGGCTGCTTGGCTGCTTCTCCTACTCCTTGGCTTTTGAAAAGAGAGAGGATGGGAAGGAAGCAGAAGAAAGTGTGGAACTGAAGGAGTAGACTTGTGGGAACTAGAGTCACCCACAAGTCTACTCCTCCAGCTTCATACTTCCTTCTGTTCCCTGCCTTCTGCATTTTCAAAAGTCAGGGAGCAGGAGGACCAGCAGCAACAGAAAGGGCAGCAGTAGTGGCAGGGACTAAGGGGTGCCAATTGGGTAAGCGGAAGCAGAACATTAAGAACAGGGGCGTAACAAGGGTGGAGCCTGAGGGGCAGTTGTTCCAGGTGCAGCACCAGGGGGGGGCGTAACCCTCAGGCTCCACCACTTAAGGCTGCCCACGCGTTCAGCTCAGAACGCTCAGAGCCAAACGCAAAAGCAGCCATTCGTCTGCTGCCTTCTCGCGCCACTCCTTCTCCTCACGATTGTGCAGAGAAGGGCTGGACGCGTGGAAGCAGCAGGCAATCGGCAGCCCTTGCGTTCCACTCGCGGGGGCTGCCAATAGCTCCCGAACCTGGAAGTGACATGACATAACTTCTGGGGCGCGGCAAGCTCCCATGCCCCGGGCGTCACGGGAGCTTGTTATGCCCCTGATGGTGTGCCAATCCACTCTATATTGCAATCAATCACCTCATTTAGCAGGCTGACCATGGCCTCACCTAGAAACATGTGTACAGTACTGTACTCTCTCTAGGAAGGAATGTTGGTTATGACTCTGAAACATCTCTGTTGACACACCTAGTTTGGCCCTGAGGAGGAAATGTCTCGTAGTGGACCACTCGCACTGTTCTTACTCTGTATGATTTTTGGGTTTTTCACTTTAGATGAAGAAGGTCTCCATCTTTCTAAATCTGACAAGGGTTCCACTGTCCCCTGTCCGCCTGGGGGTTGCATCAGCCACCTGCACGTTTGTGATTTTGACACGGATTGCCCTGCTGAGGAAGACGAATCCATCTGTGGTGAGTGTGAATCCATCTCCTTCATGCTGTCTGGATGGGGGTTCTGGTTTGTCAGCTTGGTTGCATGAGGATTTTGATGTCGCCTGCTCCTGCATGAGTAATCTGTCAAAAGCAACAAGGGAAAATGACTTCGGTGTGAGTGAAGCAGGGTTTGTTTGATTCTCCCTACTCAACACTGGCAGCCACAGCCTACAGGGTCTTTAGCCAAAGCTCCTCCACAAGCGCAGCCTTTATACGCAGCGCCACCCCTGCTCTCCGTCAGGAAGTCCAAGTGTTGGCTCATGCTCCCCTGGGTCTCAGGTTTCCCTTCTGCCAGCACCTATGGTGTGCATACCAATTCCCTGCCAGGTATCCAGTTGCCGGCAGCCCCACAGGCTGCAATAGTCAAGATCATTCAATGGTATGTGTGCCATGTTGTGATGTTATTATGGTTTCATTAAATTTCATATTTAATATTCTTGTTTTATTGTAATCTGACTTAGGGGCCTTGAAAAGACCAGATGGTGGGGTATAAGTACATAAATAAATAATATACTACAAGAAACTTGGTTATAGTAATTAAGATCAAGTTATCACGACACTATGTATAGAAGGGGATGAAACGAGACCCTATATTTCGTAACCAAACTCAATAAGGAAAACCATAGTTCAGTTCATAACATTCATCCTGTTTTACTCATTAATGAGATCTGTGTTTTCCTGACTGTCAGTGCTCTATCCTTAGCAGACAGTCTCCCAGTTGGGGCACATTGTTCTTTTGAGGAAGGACCCTGTGGCTGGACATTGGATGGCAACATGAATTTTTCCTGGTCTGTTAGGAGCTTTGCAAAAATGAATGAAGACCTATTTGGAAGATCTGCCTTGCATGCTGCTGGAGGTATGTTCCATGTTTACCATCTTCCAGTTTAGCCTGAAACACACAGTCATTTTGGGCATTTTGAAGACTCGGCGGTAGAGGAAGCACAAGAGACTTGCAGTTCCTCTCTTCGTGTTTCTAGGTCACGTCTGAGGGTGGGGAGATGCACGCAGCCCCCACCTTGGAGAATGCATTTCTCCACAGGGGGCATGCATATCTTTTTTCTTTGACACAAAATCTGGAAGTGGTGGAAGAGGAAGTATAAATCACACATGCTTCCTGTATCGCCACTTCATGTTGAAAGTCGCCCATAGTTTTTCAGCAAAATGATCCCAAGACATTTTGGGTAATTTTGTCAATTGTTTTGGTGAAACTGGCTCCCTCCCTCCCTCCCCTTAAATTATAGACAGCATATGCATAGAGAAGCCAGTGAGATTCATAAAAATCAAATTTATTGAACAGGAAACAGGAGATAACCTTTTACTGACAAAATCTGAATAATCATTGAATAAGAACTGTGCCTTTAAGGATAGTTGGTGCTGAGACTTCTGCCGGTCAAATGCTGACTAGAGCAGCACGACCGGGTTATCTCAGGTCATAGAACACGAGCCTGACTTCTGCTGTCAATCAGCTTCATCCATTTTTACTGGCCTTCTCGTCTTTATATTCTGAGCTTTTTTACTCATCTTATGCCATCTGAGATGCTCATTTTTTTACCTGAAGATGTTCATGTATACGAACGAAACGTTGTAATTTGAATAAAAGATTTTACATGGCTTTTAATCCCGTAATGCAACCCCAATCTGTGTCTATTATTGCTGGCCATGAATCTTTCAAATCATATCCAAGGTCTTTCTGTTTGCCGAACAAGTGTTGGGGGTGTGTTTTTATCTTAAAATATTTTAGAATTCAGTCAGGTCCAACCAGAGTTGGAGCATCAGTCACTGCTGCCACCAGCAGTCTTTAAAGAAGTGATACACTGAAGTATGAAGTAACTCTAGTTATTTGGGAGCCTGTTCCATCTGTGGTTGTTTTCACGTGTCACATCAGGTAACTTTAGGTGTCAGGGTTAGGGTTCCAAGTGACAGATTATCCCACAGCTGATTCAGCACTGTGACACTAAACAAAAAGTGAGGGGGAAGGTACAGTACTTTGAAGAAGAGGTGCCAACTTTTTAAAACAACAATAATAAAAGAGTCTTGTGGCACTTTAAAGATGAACTGTGCCTACTCAATCCCAGCTATCTCGACTAAGAGTTAGCTTTTAAAGTGGTGGCGCTCTTATATTTACCAGGGTGTGAGCAATTGTCCCTATCCATCCCAGCATAGCTTCTCTCTTGCTGATGTCTCCCTTGTGTTTGAGCCTTTTGGGACAGGAAGCCACTCTCCTTCATTTTGCTATGTAAACTGCTGTGCCAGCATTTTTGTTGAAAATCTGTATATAAACATTGTTAATAACTGTATTGTAGCATATGTTTTCGTGGACTACAGCCCACTTCATCATAAAGTTTGATTCTAGGTTGGCGCATACATGCATGTGTATCTTCATGAAGTGCATGTGTGTGTGTGCGCACGCACCTATCTACCCCCTGAGGATGATGCTACATGCATCTGATGGTCGTTACCGTAGTCCACAAAAGCTTCTAGTACAATAAATGTGTTATAGCGCAATCCGACTTAACTTTTTTGCCGGTGTAACCATCGGCCCGGCGAGAACGGGAGGCCCCAGAACGGAAAAGGGATTCAAATCCCCTCCAAAAGAGGAATTCAAAGGGGATTTGATTCCCTTTTCCATTCTGGGGCCTCCCGTTCTCGCTGGGCCGATTCATGGCCAGCAAAAAAGTTAAGTCGGATTGTGCTGTTAGTCTTTCAGGTACCACAAGACGCTTTGTTGTGTTTGCTGCATCCATACTAACACAGCTACCCCTCTGGAATTAACAGCCATTACTCTTTTTGGACTGCTATTCCCATGCTAATTCTGCTAGGTCCTGCTTGCCTGCCATTTGTACCAGCAGTGGGAAATATGTCCCGCGTGTGGCTTCTGAGTGCTAAGTTCACTATGAGTGCACCTGATAATCAAATGATGCTTCATCTAGTGGTTTACCGAAACTGGCCTGGGAACTTGTCTGGGCAGCTGTAGATCTTGTGAATGTAACATGGGGGGGGGGGGGGTAGGGTGACTCAGGAGTAAGGACGGCTAGCGCAAGGCTGGCCGTCCTCACCCCGCCGCCAGGACGTCCCCATGGCCGCCGGAGGCAGGTAAGAGATCCTTCGGCAGGGGCGGTCCAGGTGGGGAGGGAGGGGGGCCATTGGCCAAGCCGGCCCGGGAGGGGGCGGGGATGGCGTCTGCCATATCCTCATCCCTGTTTGGGCCAGCATGGCTGTTACACGGCCTCCTCTTACTTCCGCCAGCTATTTAGCTGGCGGAAATCTAAGGAGGCCCATTGGGCCTTCCCCAGTTTACATCGGGGGAAGGGGACGAACATCCCCTTTCACCGAGTAGACCTCTGGGCCACTCCAGAACGGCCCGGAATGGGGATAGGATCCGACGGGCGGCCCTGGGCCGCCCACCGAATAATTAGTTAGGATTGGGCTGTAAATCTCTCCAGGAGTTCCACCAAAGTACAAACCAAATTCACTGCTGAAATCCAGTTTAAACTTCTTTTCCAGGTCACTTTCTATATCTGAATATACTCAGTGATCACACAGATGGCATCGCCAAGGCGCATAGTGCCAGTCTACCAGCCACTCTTGCCAACGGAACCTACCAGGTACGTTGCTTCTATAAGGAGGTCTGCTGTACTTTTTTTTTTCTGTCATTGCTCTTCAAAAACCATATTTCCCCTGACCTTCCCTGACTATGTTTAAATTTTCATTGGCTTATTTTTTTCACACTGTTTTTACTGTATTGTATTTTCATTGTTGTGTTTTTAAACTGAGTTGTCAGCTGCCTAAAGGCTTTTTTTTTTTAAAATGAGGTGGGGGTATAAATCTTTTACAATAAATAAAACAAATCCCTGACTTGAGAAGCATTTGTTGTGCCCTATAGGGGATTCTGATGTCCCTGCTTAATTTGGGAAAGGAAAACTCCAGCACAAATGAATGTTACTACCATTACCTCTACCGTATAACATTTATATAGTGCCAAATACGTACTAGACACTCAGGAATGGTTTTTTCACTTTCACTCCTAATGCAATAACCTGGATTTCCTGCAGTACTGTGTGTATTCCCCGATTTCATGATGGCGCTGTACAAGCACAGAAATGGGTAGTGTATATAGGCAGAATTCAGCTTTCTGAGAATGTCCGCCATTCTAGTCTTCTGTTATGTTCAGTTCTACTCAGACATGAAAGAGCTTTGGCAATTCCTTGTGAAATATCACAAATTGGCAATATATCACAAATTGGCAATTCCTTGTGAATTCCTTGTGAAATATCACAAATTGATAGCTGTGGGACGGAGGTGGGGGCTGTGCAAAAGCAAAATTATCTGAAATATATGAAGTCTTGGCTGCTCTGCATGCAGCATGTACCAGAATTAAGTTATTCTTGATACAAAGTGTGGGCTACTTTGGTGAAGATTTTGGGTTGGGAGAATTATTTATTTATTTTAAAAAAATTATATCCAGCCTTATCCTATGCCGAGGCAAATGCCCAAGGCGGCTTACAACAAAAATTAAAAAACATAGTTTAAAATACAGAAAAGTTTAAAACAATACATTAGTTTAAAAACAATAAAATCCACGGGGGGGGGGGACAATATGGAGCACAAAAGCAGGATGGCAGAGCATCTTGAGACACAGGAGGCAGACTACAACCCATCACCCAAACGCTAGACGAAACAAAAACGTTTTGAGCCCTCGCCGAAAAGTCATGAGGGAGGGGGTAGTTCTCAGAATCCCTGTCAGGGAGTTCCACAGTTGTGGCGCCACAGCAGAGAAGGCTCGCCCACGTGTTGCCACTCCCCTAACTTGCGATAGAGGTGGTACACGCAGGAGAGCCCCCTCAGATGACCTTAGAGAGCAGGCCAGAATGTATGGGAGAAGGCGGTCCCTCAGATATCCTGGGCCCAAGCCGTGAAGGGCTTTAAAGGTCATTACCAGCACCTTGAATTGGTCTCGGAAACGAAAGGGCAGCCAGTGCAGCCGCTGAAGCAGCGGCTCAACAGAGTCAAACCGCCTAGCTCCAGCGACCACCCGAGAACGGGTACTCCCATTACTACGGGAACTAGTAATGTGGTAAAGTGAAAAGTAGAGAACAAAAGGAGAAGGAAGGAGGGGAAAAAATAAACTTTTTCCCTGTTAATCCCTGGAAGAGTTTCTGTCCAGGTCCAGGGTGATATCACTTCCACCCAGGACATAATGGTTTCTGCATGTTTTTCATGAGAGCAGTTTGAGGAAATTGTGTTTCCTCATTCCCTCACTGTGATAAAGCTGCAGAGAATAAGGACCACATTCATCTGTGGAACACATTCATCTGTGGAGGAAAAGTCCATCACAGCTTACAAGCCATGATGGGGAAATGCAACCTCCTGGTTGTAGGAGTAGGTTCTCTCTGTGCCAGGTGCAAGGGAGTGGTGACAGGATACAGGTATCTTGTTGTCTTGTGCTCCCTGAGGCATCTGGTGGGGCCACTGTGTGATACAGGAAGCTGGACTAGATGGACCTTTGGCCTGATCCAGCAGGGCTCTCCTTATGTTCTTAGGACCAGTTCAGACAGGTGTGCTGCGTGAGGCCACCACGGTGTCCCGTCCCAGATCACATTATACACATGGCAGAGAAATTGTCTGAATTATTCCCCAGAAGGACAAAATGTGACGGGCACAGCACCGCAGTCTTTAATAAACTGAGTGATGTGGCAGCATACCACATTAAAGTGTTATGATTAAGAATTTTTACTACCTATTCACCCCAGTACAATTTGGTCTGGAACAAACAAACAAACAAAGAGGAAGACAGGCAGCTGCTGCAGAATGCATGTTGTCCTGACCCTAAATGCGCCCTGCATAACTACAGCACAATGCTTGGTTTTATTTTATTTTTCCCTTCTGGCTTCTACTGAAGAAAAAGTTCCATCTAAATTTCTTGATTCAGTCCCCAGTTTCATTCAAGGTGGGGGCTCTGCTGCCTTCATTTTAGAGAACAAACTGCGCTTACTAACCTGATATGTAAATAGTATTAATAGAGATTTTTTTTTTTGGGGGGGGGTGTTTTGTTACACTTCAAAGTGTTTTCTAAAATCCAAGAGTTTAGACCCAACTCGCAGATGCAAAAACTGCTAATGCGGAACATTCCTCGTCTGCTGCCACGTGAGCAATGTAATGGACTGATAGGACTGTTCAGCTCTCTGGAGCAGGCAAACATTAGTGTAGAGAGGGAGAATATTTTTTGCTTTCTGTATATGCGCAAGTCACTGTCAGAAATTTGTATGTGGTCTTGTCCCCTTAAGGCATTGCTCCCTTGTTGCAACTGTGGCCATAGGGACTCTCGGTATGAAAGAAACGTATGAACAGACCCTACATACATCAGAAAGAGTTGCATTGATAGTTGCTCTCGGTCTTTTCATTTTGCCATCGCTCTTCACTTTAGGTCCAGTTCTCAGTATATGTTTTTGGCCGTTACAATGGCACCATCTCACTTGCTGTCCAAGAAGAGGCAGGCAAAATCAGCACCTCCCCACCACTGGTGTGGGAAAGGGCAGGGAGCTGGAGTGATCAGTGGTTTCTCATAACTTTGGAAATGCCAAGGCTTCAGAACTGGTAAGCAGAAAATCAGCAGTATTCAACTCATATACTGTATTAACGTATCGGGTTATATTGTATTGCACCATCAGTCTGCATGGCATTTTGTAAAGGTACAACAAAATGACAGGTGTTTACCCCCAGGAGTTTACAGTATTATATTTCACCCTCAGGTGGCCTTATAGAGGGAAGGAAGTTTATGAAAACAAGGGTAAATGGGGAGAACTTGTATTTGGTTCTGCTGCCGAGATTTAGGCGTTGTTTCAGTAGGAGAGGAGGACTGAAACATTGCGCAAGAGACTTCATGGAAAAGGTGGCTTTAAGGTAACATCATGTAGGTGTTGGGAGTGAGATCCAAGCATCAAAGAAGAAATGGTGGAGTTCCTTAAAACACTGATCCCTGAGAAGGGTATGGCTTTTTTTGAGGGGGGGGGGGCTATGGAATGAAATGTTCACTAAAATTTCTCCCTGTTTTGTGTCAACTCCATTCATATTTCAGTGGATATTTTATTCTGCTTACTTTATGGATTATTCTAAACTGGAAGTAGTTTGCGGGGGGGGGGGGAGAGAGCAAATCCTAGCTCCCCTATCTTTTCCAAGGTCATCTGATAACTATTGAAACATGAGATTAAAAACCCCTTATAAAATACCTCATGTAATTGTATGGTAGATCTTTTTAAAAGATGCTTCTTGAATTTCAGTCTACTGCAAGTTGAATCTTCTGGCCTGTAAGAAAGACAGCTTATGTGAACTGTTGACCTTGCCCAGCTTTGCTTGAGTTTGTATATTTTCATACCTCTCCTCCAACCTATTTAGAACAAGGCTGTTTGCTAGTTGGATAATACATTAAGCAGGACATGCTCTTCATAAATCTAAAGAGGTTTCATCAGAAGCTGAACTGGTACCTTTTTAATATGTTCCAAACATACTACAGATTGACGCATCTTTGTTTACGATGCTAATTCAGAAACTGTTCAGCTTCATCCATTAGTACGAAACCTTCAGAGACTCTATTTTTAGCCCCCCAGAATGTGCATGAGTGTGTCTTCATGAATTGTGTTATCAATCTTCCTGTCTTCCTAGATAAACTAATGTACCACTCATGTGGTAGGACTACTACTGTTGATGTTTAGCGGTTACTTATGCCAACAGCCGATGGGTAATACTACTACTTATGCTGAATTTAAACTAGCTAGAGCAAGGGTTCCCAACCTGTGGTACTAGTACCACCAGTGGTACTTCGGCCGACTGCTGGTGGAACTCGGACCACTGGAGCCCCACTCCGACACAGCGCTCTTGGTGGCGTATTTTTGCTTCCAAGAAACTCCTGCCTTTGGCCAAGCCTCTCAGGAATGCTGAGAAGGGCCCTTCCACCTGCCCAGAGCCTCCTCCCTGTGTTTTCTGACCTCTGAAAACCCGGACGTAACTGGTGATGATGTCATCGCCAGTCACTTCTGGTAGTACTCAGAAGGAGAATGGCGCCAGAGGTGGTACTCGGCCGGGAAGGGGTTGGGAACTCCTGAGCTAGAGCTCTCATGCTAAGTTTCTTCTTTCAGGGATAGATCCTTGATTGGTGATCTGATAACTATTGACGTTTACTTTGTTGATGACAGCAAAATCAGGGCTCCTTTATTGTGTATACATTCAAGTATGTTTTCTGTAGTATAACTTAGTTATAGCTTATTCTGGAAGCTACAAAATGCAACCAAGTACGGAGCATTCTTATTTTTCAACAATATTGCTTATTATTATAGCTTCCTTTTAATGAAGAAATAAATTGAGGTTGACTTGTAATTTTTCAGAGTTCTACAAACTCTGTTGTGTTTTGGTTTTATTTTTAATATATTCTTTGTCTCCCTCTCCAAACGTCTGCTTTATTACTAAAGGTTTCACCTGCAACTCCTGGCCAACTGGGGCTGGAATTCGCAAGCCGAGATTGCTGTAGACAATATTACGTTTGGTCTAGATTGCTTCTCTAATGGTGAGTTGCTCATAATGAAGGTGGTTAATGGGCAGCCAGCATGATGAAGAATATGAGGGCCCAATCCTATCCAACTTTCCAGCACTGATGCAGTCGTGCCAATGGGGCATGTGCGGCATCCTGCGATGGGGGAGCAGTCATGGAGGCCTCCTCAAAATAAAGGAACATTTGTTCCCTTACTGTTGGGCTGCATTGCGGCTGCATCAGCATGGGAAAGTTGGATAGAATTAGGCCCTAAGAAGACACGTATTTTATTTTCACAGTGCATAAATTGCAATGACTGGATTGCTTCCGCATATCATTTCTTTCTAGTGCCACTTTTCTCAGTATAATTTTTGCGGAATGCCTTTCCAGAGAGCTGCTATCCAGTGCGGTAAATGCAGAGCTGTGGTTGCTCAGGATTTAAACGCCTTCCTTTTTTTAATAGCACTTCTTTGGTAAGGATAACTAATATCCCCAGCCCTCAACCAAGAATATTTGCTAGAAAAATGAGGTGTTTCCCTGAACTAGCTAGCTCATCCAGTGCAAGTACAAATGTTTTCTAGACTGTGGCTGTGCAGGGAACACATCTGCCAGCCCCGTTTTCTGAGACTGGAAGAGGAAGATATGCAATGAATTGCCTCCTGTCTGCCCCATAGGACCAAGACCATGGGTCAAACTACACGTTACAACAGAGATGAAAGCATCACACTTGTCCCTGCCTGTTTCTTGCTGGCAGTGGGCAGCACTTTTGCTGGCAGACAGCTGCCTGCCTATTCCCCCCACCAACACCACCGGTTTCCTTCAGGATAACACTATGGGATGATGTAGTCCAAGGGGAACTGAGGGTAAAAATTAGTAACTGCCAGCCAGCAGGAGGAATAAAGGTGCCCTGGTAAGCCCCCCTAAGGTAAAGGTATCCCCTGACAATTAAGTCCAGTCGTGTCCGACTCTAGGGTGTGGTGCTCATCCCCATTTCAAAGCCGAAGAGCCAGCGTTGTCCGAAGACGCCTCCGTAGTCATGTGGCCGGCATGACTCTCCTTGCCGCAGCGCGTAGCATGCAGCTGGAACACGGAGCGCTGTTTACCTTCCCGCAAGCGGTACCTATTTATCTACTCGCATTGACATGCTTTGGAACTGCTAGGTTGGCAGGAGCCCCCTAGCCCCCCCCCATTCCCACCTCTCTGAAAATTGCCAAAATGCTTCCCCCCCCCCTGTTTTGCCACCTGCAGATGCAGTGAAACGGAGGGGGGTGTTTCAATTCAGACTTAATAGTCCTCCCGAACATCTTCCCCAAAGGCAAAATAGGAACAAAGTTAATACAAGGATTTATCAGAAAACAGAGACTCTTACTGGGAAATTGGGACAGCTGAAATGTACGCTACTGTTTTCAACATGCAGTGCAGCTACGGGTACATGCTTCTTGAAATGCTCAGGTCCGTAACTATCGCTTGAATTCCTGTAAGCTGGCATTGTTTTGCCTCTGAGTACAAGCCATTTCATTCATCATCTCATCCTTTTAATTCAATTCGATCTTGCAGAATCCCAGCAGCTCTGCTTTGCTTTTAGTAATAAAATTACTGCTCCCTTTGCCAGGAGAGGTTTCAGATGTCATTGACAGAGCCAATTAATGGACAAGAAAAGAGGTTATGTTGGAAGCTTTGCAGGAGGAAGGAAGGAAGTAAAGCCAGCAGGAAAACGTAATTTGCTTCTTGTTTAGATGGACATGCGTATATCCTCATGTGTTCTGGCTGTACATTTCACTACCTTTCTCTTCTGAATGTCATGCGGGCGGGTGGGGGCAAGTGTGGGCGTGTGTTTAAGGGGTGGGGTGTAAAGATCCACACGATGGGCCTGGATGGTAGTTTCTAGGATTCTGGGGCAGAGAATGAAACCTCACTGCCATAGCACTTCAGTAGCTTGTGAAAACTCAGTTTGATGAACCTATGTTGTACCTTTATCTGATTGGTCAGACGCAGTCTTCCTGTTTGTTGGGTCTGTTTAGCATCCTGGACCAGGATCTGATGACTGGGAACCACAGCAGCTCTTCTTGCCTTTGCTTGTCACTGCATTCTTCCTTGTATCCACATCCTCAGTGTTACCTTACTCCTGGCCAATTTTCTGAGCTCTCACTTAACACCTGCTGTTGAAAATGATGCATTATTTCTCTTGGAGGGATTTTGTACAATCGGTAAACAGCTGCTGCTATCAGGCTTTTAATTTACTACATTAACTGGTGCTATAAGCATTTGGCAGGCACTGGGAACACTTCTTGAAGAGGGCACAAGTTGCAGGCAGTGGAGGCATCTGGGGCAGGGGTTCTCAACCCTTTCCCGGCCAAGTACCACCTCCGGCACCACTCTCCTGCTGTGCACCACCAGAAGTGACTGGTGATAACATCATCACCAGTTACTTCTAGGCAGTGATGGGGACTCGAGTCAAATGACTCGACTCGCAAGTGTGACTTAGCCACTTTTTCCCTGACTCGTACTCGTACTTGTACTCGTGACCCATTGACTCGCACACGCACTCGTGACCCACGGGACTCGTACTTGACTTGCACTCGTGGGGGCAACGACTTGCCATTTCCAAGTCATTTTCCTTTAATGGCCGGCATCAACACAGGCAGGCAGGCACAGTGGAGACCTCGGAGGAGGAGGGCAGCAGGGAGGAAGGGTTTTCAAGGGGGTGGGAAAGCAAGCCTGGCTCTGAGTCCCCCCCCTTTTGTTGCTGTCTGTTTGCATTGGCCACAACTCCGAGCGTGAGGGGTGGGGAGGAGTGAGGGAAGGCGAAGCTGCTGCAGCAGTTCCTCATTGACCAAAACTCTGAGCCCAAGGGATGCTCGGCTCAGCAAGGGGAAGGTGCAGGGAGGGAATAATAAATGGTTTGAATGTAGACACGCTTGTTTTTCCCAAACCAGATGGGTGGTGACAAGACTGAGAGGTGAGGGAAAGGGCATAGGGGGAGCCAAGTGGGTGCTTTAAAAGTCTCAGAGGTCCCCACACACAGACACCCACCCACCCCATTTTCAGGGGAAAAAGCCATTTTCCCCAAAGTGACTCGACTCGTGACTTGTGACTCGTGGTTTCTGGCCTTACTCGTACTCGACTCGCACTCGTGCAAAAATGACTCGCACTTGACTCGTACTTGCCCAAAAATTTTGACGCTGACTCGCACTCGGACTTGCACTCTTGCAAAAATGACTCGTACTCGCACTTGCACTCGTGACCTAGTTACTTAGATACATCCCTGCTTCTAGGTTTTCAGGTTTTTAGAGGCCAGAAAACACAGGTAGGAGGCTCTGGGCAGGTGGGAGGGCCCTTTTCAGCATTCCTGAGAGGCTAAGCCAAAGACAACAACTTCTTCTTGGGAGCAAAAACACACCACCAAAAGCGCCACGTTGGAGTGGGGTTCCGGTGGTCCAAGTACCACCAGCAGTCGGCTGAAGTACTAGTACCCCTGGTTGAGAACCCCTGATCTGGGGCATAAGCCAAGAATGCAGGTCTCGGGGGGGGGGGCTGTAGAATGACACTGTCTTTCATACATGGGGAGGAGATGCAAGCAGAATTGGGAAGAGAAGCAACTTAGTGAAAAAGCTAAGGCTGCTTCGAGCTACTTGTCTTTTAAGGGTACTCTAGTTGACTGTTTAAACATTTCCTTCCAGCCCACAGGTATACACATTTAGCTCCTGTTGCGTATATACACCTTTGGGTAAAAATGCCATATTATTAGGCAGCAGCTCTGGTTGGAATTGCAATAAACTAACTAAAGGAACTCTTCAAGGAGCGACTGATGTAGACCTCGGCTCCAGCTGTGACATAGTTCAAACATATCCATAACCTCCCCATTTAGTGGCCATCAAGGTGACCCTTTCCCAACCATATGTTTAGTTATGTTCAAACCTAGGCCTTTGGAGTCTTTAGACTAGGGGTAGATAACTGGAGGCTTGGGGCTAAATCTACCCCAACACTTGCCATAAGTTGAGACACAATCACCAGAGGTGTTGCTCCGGTAGGGGCGGTACCGTAAGTTGCGCCCCGTCCTAGTCCCGTTTACCAAGCCGGCAGGAGGCGACCCCTCCCCCTCGCCATCGGAGCCATTCCGTGTGGAGAAAGCAGCAGGCAAGAGACTCCCTGCCCGTTGCTTTCTCCGCAGGGGAATGGCTCCGACAGTGAGGGGGCGGAGCCGCCTCCTGCCGGCTTGGTAAACGGGACTAGGACGGGGCGCAACTTACGGTACCGCCCCTACCGGAGCGACGCCTCTGACAATCACAGGGCTCTAAACTCTCTCTGCCCCAGTGTGAACAGCAAAAGATTCTATGTAAGATGCAATGTACTGGTTGTTCCCTTGCACACTTCATTTGCTCACTGCTGTGGGGCAAACCATGCAAGTGGTAGGGAGTAGTTGAAGTGCCTAACAAAGGTATCTGCCAGTGTCTCTGTTGCTCATTGGAAGAGAGGGAGTTCAAGAGCTTCTCTCTTGGTATGCGTGGGGGTGAATCAGTGGGTGGAGCTAGTGTTGCTGGCCTGTTCCATTCCTGGTTCAAAAATATGGGCCCTGTTATAAATGAAGAGATGACCAGGGCTTACAAAATCCCAGAATTCCAAGAATGTGGGCAACCCGATCCTTGGTGGGGGGTCAGGAATGAGTTTGTTTTTTGAGCACGATGATGGAGATGTAGCCCATGAAGTTTTGAGACTGTTTGGAAAAGGAGGAGAGGCTGTTTGTTTGGAGAGGATGAAGAACTGCCTGAGGACAGCCGGTTGGGATGCTGCTGCTGCTGCTGCTGCTGCTGCTGCTGCTGCTGCTGCTGCTGCAGTAAAGATCAACCCAGAGATACAGACGGAGACAGTATTCTAAGGAGCGGTTTAAATCCTGTGAATGTGACTGGGTTTATTGTGCATCTCTGGATGTCAGCAGCTGAGCTGGAAGGAGTTTATGACCTTTAGCTTCCTAAGAAATTAAACTGAAGACCAAGAACCTCTTTGTGCTCAGAGTAAAGTAGCTTTATTTGGTTTTCCTTTCATCCAGATAATTTATTTTACAGTAATTTCAGTTTTTGTCACAGTTGTCAGACCTGCTAGCCCAATTGGGAAAAATGACTGTCTGGCCTTAGGTTGGGTGCATTGTGCAAACGGTCCTGTAAAACTACCCTGTACTATCAACATGAAGTATCTATGAGCTTGCAGTCAGAGGCGTAGTAACGCCTGGGGCCCTAATGTACAGGGCCCCAGGCGCCGAGCTTCCGGGGGGCGCTCTCCTCGGACTAGAAGCTGGAGCGCGGCGCCCGCCCGCAGCCATAACGGGCGGGCGGCACTCCAGCTTTTGAGTTAGAAGAGAGCGTCCTCGTCGTTTAGGCAATGCGCACAGCGCGTGCCCGCAGCCACAGGGTCTGGGCGCGCGCTGCGCGTTGCCTAGACGACGCTGTTGTTCACCTCGGACTTGAAAGCTGGAGCGCCATGGGCGGCGCTCCAGCTTTTGAGTCCGAGGTGAGCAACGGCATTGTCGTCTAGGCAACGTGCAGCGCGCGCCTAGACCCTGTGGCTGCGGGCGCGCGCTGTGCGCGTTGCCTAGATGACGAGGACGCTCTCCTCTAACTCAAAAGCTGGAGCGCCGCCTGCCCGTTATGGCTGCGGGCGGGCGCCACGCTCCAGCTTTCAAGCGTTGTTTGACGTCACGTGACGTCGGGGGGCGCTTGGCCAGCACCCGCCCTCCTAGCCCCAGGCGGCAGGAGGGCTGAAGACGCCACTGCTTGCAGTGGACAACTCTGCATGGAGAATTTTATGGGTGTTTGATGCATATTTTATTCACATAGTTCTTAACTCTTCAGCCTGTGCTTATTCCCTACTCCCCTCCATTACAGGTGGGGACATCTGTGAACTATGCTGTCTAGGATTAGGCTTACCGTTCGTCCCGATTTGGCCGGGACTGTCACGGTCTTTTGGGGTTCGCCCCGGGCTGGTCCCGGGGGTCCCCCAGCAAAAATAAAATTAAAAATAATTTTTTTCAAAAAAAACCCATGGCGGCCGCCATGTAAAAAACATGGCCGCCGCCTCCTGGGCCCCTTGTGCGCATGCGTGCAGCTTTTGAAAGCCGCACGCTTGCGTACAAGCGGGTGGCCAGAGCTGCTGAAGAAGAGGAGGCTGCAGCTGTTAGCAGGCCGGGCTCGCTCTCCGAGCCAGCTTGCCTGCTCTCGCTGCTCTGAGCAGCGAGAGCGGGCGAGTCGCCGCTCTCACCGGCTGCCGTTGCTCTGAGCTCCGAGCTCGGAGCGGCGAGAGCGAGCGAGCGAGCCGGCTCGGAGGGCAAGCCGCCGCTCGAGCCGGCTGCCGTTGCTCCAAGCTATTTGTTTAACTGCTTTATTTATTTATTTAGCTCCTTGGCTAAATAAATAAATAAATAAATTTGCGCCCGCACTTTGCGTAGCAGTAGGGGGCGCTTTGCACCCCCTTGGTTTCTCACATTATTTAGCTCCTCAGCTAAATAAATAAATAAAGACCAGCAGGGATTGGGAAGAGCTCCAGAAGGATCTCTCCAAACTGGGAGAATGGGCAGCAAAATGGCAGATGCGCTTCAATGTAAGTAAGTGCAAAGTGATGCACATTGGGGCAAGAAACCAAAATTTCACATATACGCTGATGGGTTCTGAGTTGTCTGTGACGGATCAAGAGAGAGATCTTGGGGTCCTGGTGGACAGGTCGATGAAAGTGTCGACCCAGTGTGCGGCGGCTGTGAAGAAGGCCAATTCCATGCTCGGGATCATTAAAAAGGGGATTGAGAATAAAACGGCCAATATCATTATGCCTTTGTACAAATCGATGGTAAGGCCACATCTGGAGTATTGTGTCCAGTTCTGGTCACCATACCTCAAAAAGGATATAATTGAATTGGAAAAGGTGCAGAAAAGAGCGACCAGAATGATTCGTGGGCTGGAGCACCTCCCTTACGAGGAAAGGCTACAGCGTCTGGGGCTTTTCAGCCTAGAAAAAAGGCGCCTGAGGGGGGACATGATTGAGACTTATAAAATTATGCATGGGATGGAGAGAGTGGATAGAGGGAAATTCTTTTCCCTCTCGCACAACACCAGAACCAGGGGACACACACTAAAATTGAGTGGAGGGAGAGTTAGAACAGACAAAAGAAAATATTTCTTTACCCAGCATGTGATTCATCTGTGGAACTCCTTGCCACAGGATGTGGTGATGGCACCTGGCCTAGATGCCTTTAAAAGGGGTTTGGACAAATTCATGGAGGAAAAGACCATCACAGGTTACAAGCCATAAGCAACCTCCTGGTTTTTAGAAGTGGGTTTTCTCTGTGCCAGGTGCAAGGGAGTGGCGACTGGACACAGGTATCTTGTTGTCTCGTGTGCTCCCTGAGGCATCTGGTGGGGCCACTGTGTGACACAGGAAGCTGGACTAGATGGGCTTTTGGCCTGATCCAGCAGGGCTCTTCTTATGTTCTTATGTTCTTATAAATAAATTTGCAATTGCGCTTCGCGCGGCAATAGGGATTCAATTTAATATTACATTGATTTTTTATTAATTAATTAATTAATTAATTAATTGTGGGGTGTGTGGGGGGGTGTCCTGGTTTAAGGGCTCAAAAATATGGTAAGCCTATCTAGGATGGAGCATGGGCTGAAAAAGCTCCCAACTGCTGATTTGTTGTGTCTGCCTTCTATCCTTACCCCACATCAATTCCTAACCCCCTTATTGAGAGATCTGTTCCTGTCTCCCAGAAGCCTTATGACAGTTTTGCGACTCCTTAGGCCAGCGGAGCGCTCAATTGCACTGTTAATTTGTAATGCTATTATGCTCACCCTCAACTAAATAATTGATCTCCACTACAACAGTATGATAGTATTTCCTTTTCACCTCTTCTTCCCAGTTCATAGATAGCCTTTACTATCAATATACTCTTTCTGTTGCCAGAGTCCTTCTCATGAGCATTCTGTGACATCACTGCAGCTCAGCCCATGGCTAGAGATGTCTTAAAACCTATCACTTTGGGGAGCAGTGCTGGTTTAACCGTGGGAAGCATCCACATTGTATATGTGCATTGGGTACGATGAGTATGTAAAGGGAGTTTGAAATATGTGTGACTGAACATAATAGCCAAAACCATATTTGAAAAAAACTTTTAAAATTTGCTTTGTTTCTTATTTCCCCTCTTAATTTTTTTTATCCAACTGCAAATGTTTGTATATTGTATTTGGCCCACTACAGAGTTCCTCTTGCTCCAGAAGAATGGCGTGGGGCAGGTGATGTATTTCGTGGTATTTTACGTGCTTTGTTTCCTGTAGCTTATGCTGTGGATGGACAGGATGTATTTATTTCAACAAAGGTTCTTCACCTGAATCCCTTTTTCTTTCCTGTCTGTCACTCATTCTCAAATTCTGGCAGGAAGAAGACAAAGCCACCCATGGGAAACAGACATGCTGGATGAACTTCTCCTCTATCCATTTGAAGAGCCCCTTCCTTTAGGTTAGTGTTTCCCAAACGTTTTCAACCTGTGGCTCCCTTGACCATTGGCGACCATTGGCCGCGGCTCCCCATTACATTATGTTGATGCCTGCCAATTGGCATTGCACCTTTCTCCAAGAGGATTCCATAGCACTCCGCGGCTCCCCTGGCTGGTTTCCGCGGCTCCCCTGGGAGCCACGCCTCCCAGTTTGGGAACCACTGCTTTAGCTGATTACTTAACCCACTGTATATCCATGCTACTGGTTTATTACCAGCTTGCTTCTGGTTACCTTATAACCAGAGCCAACCCAACCATGAGGATGCTGATGCAGCACCCATCATTATCTGTCTACTACTCGGTTCCATTGCTTCTTTTCCTCTTCTTCTCGCTCCCTGGATTGGGAAAAGAAGTGAGGGATGTTTCCTCTCCTCAGCACATCCTTTTCTGATGGCTCCCCCTAACAGAACCGGAGACGTGTATGCAGAAGTTGATATCATAACTGTGGCAGACCTGGCCACCGTGATCCATGCCATGGTGACATCACGATTGGACTATTATAATGTACTATACGGAGGGCTGCCCTTGACGATGATTAGAAAGCTGCAATTAATGCTGAATGTGGCATCCCATGTGCTTGCTGGAGGTATGCGGTTAGACTCTGTCCGGCTGCTGCTCCAGTAGCTGCACTGGCTACCAGTTTGTTTCTGGTGCTAGTTTTGACCTTTAAAGCCTTCTATGGCTTGGGGCAAGGGTATTTGAGAGACCGCCTACTTCTATATAGTCCAGTTCGTCCCCTTAGGTCATCGGTGAAGGCAGTGTTTCCCAAACTTTTTCAACCCGCGGCTCCCTTGACCCTTGGCGACCATTGGCTGCAGCTCCCCCTTACAGTATGTTGATGCCTGCCAGTTGGCATTGCACTGTGTTCCGAGAGGATTCCATGGCACAAAGAAGGTGATGTACAAATACCTGTACGCAGGTATACAGTTTAAAAACCTCTACAAAGAACCTTGTTCCTATTTTCCGTTGCTGGCTAGGGAATGGAGTTTGCAGTCAAGGCTGTCTGCTTATGTCTCCTTCACTGGCCATACTAGAACTGGCAGGAATAATTGCCCTGAAGGAAAAAGAATAGAATTTCCTTGTTATTACAGGCAAGTTGTGTGAATATGGCATTTGTCTCTGAAAGAAGAGGAAGTCGGTGTTCAGTCTCAACTCTGGATGTTTTTCTGCTTGTAGGGGAAGTGCCTGATACTGTCTGGTGGTTCACATCTTGTGGAGCCAGTGGGCCTCGAGGACCAACTCAAGCACAGTGTGATAGTTCCTATCGCAACACCAATATTTCCGTGACTGTGGAGAAAGAGGGACAGCTACGAGGGGTGCAAGTTTGGCGAGTGCCAGCATCAAACCGGTACACGTGAGTATCGTGGTGGTTTGTGAACATATTTATAATATTTAGCGTATATATGACAATTGTAAGCGTTCACAGCAATGCAAACTCATTGCTTCAGTCATCCTTACAACAAACTTGTAAGGTGGGCCAGTGCTATTATCCCCATATTCAGGGTGGGATGGGGTTGAGTAGACAGCTGAAGTCGCTTTGAAGACTGATGCAAGTGTACAGGAACATTGACTTGGCTGTGGGGAGTTGGAGGAGTGGCCAGATTCGCTTTGAGACCTGGTGTCCAGTTTGTTCCTAATTGCTGCTGCTCTTTTTCAGGATTTCAGCCTATGGAGCAGCTGGAGGAAAAGGGGCCAAGAATCACAACAAGCGATCCCATGGAGTCTTTATTTCAGCCAACTTCCAGCTGGAGAAAGATGAGCTCCTCTATATCTTGGTGGGGCAACAAGGGGAAGATGCCTGCCCAGGGGTAAGAGGTGTAAACTTGCAACACTGAGCAGACTCACACCAGAGAAAGTGACAGACTGTGATGGTGGAGGAGGGCCGGCGGGCAACAATCATAGCACCCAAACAGGAATTCCCTCAAAGGAGAATCACTCACTAGAATGGAGGTTCTCATTATTTCCTCCAGTACCGACTTTATCAACCACTTTGTACTAACATTAGCTAGCACTGGGAATGGTTATATAGGTGCTGACTCTTCCATCCTAAAGGACATTAACACGCATTTACAGTACAGTACAAAGCCTTGTTGGTTTTATTATTACTTTTTAACAGCCATGGCTTCCCCTAAACAACCCTGGGAATTTTCATTCGAAAGCTTTCATGGCCAGCAGATATAGTTAGAGAAACAGGTAGTACGGGTAACGCAGCCATATCTATGTAAAAAAACACAGCAATCCGACCTAAGTTTAAAAACAATGACGATTTTATCTGGGTTTAACGATGTATTCCCGGACAAACAGAAATTATTAAAAAACCACGGCTGGACAAGTGAGCCCAACGTTTCGTGTCCTAATCTGGACACATCTTTCATTCAACAACAACGAAGCGTGACACTGAGAACTGTAACATCTTTCATTCCTTTTTGGATTGCCCCAGAAGATGTGTCCAGATTAGGACCTGTTTCTTTAACCCTGGGAATTGTAGTTTGGTGAAGTGCTAAGAATTCCCTTAGAGATTCCTATTCCTGTCCCCACATTACATGCAGACTGTTAGATCAGTTTCACAGTAAATCAGTTTTGTTTCGGATTCATTTCCACATCCCACAAATTAAGAGCTGCTCCTTTGAATGACTTGGAGGAGCTGACAAGCCATCCTACAGGAAGGAATCCTAAGGGCTGGTTTATACGTTCACTCAAATCAAGTGGTTGAGCTTTTCCTAGACAGCAAGACTTTCAGGCTGCACATGGGAGACTGCATTAAATACTCTCTGTGGGAGCCCCCAGTGGCGCCCAGAAGAGTGGGTGAGGCTTCTGCTGGCTGAATGGAAGCGCTTGTGGCTCTTCCAATCACCAGGGTGGTGGCTCATGTGACCCCACCCAGCAGCAGAGAAGTGGCTCGGGTAGTATCGCTGATTGACAGGGAATGGGAGCGAGTGGGCCCACCTGTAAGAGGGATGGGGCGCTTGTCAGCGATGCCGGCCCTCACTTGTGCTCAGCTGGTGAGGCATCAGGTTGAGCGGGGTTGGGGCTGGGCACTCAGGCGGATCCCAGGGAGACATGCAGCTGGCAGGGGAGGAGAGACCGCCAGCAGAGGAGGAAGGAAAGACTAAGCCAGGTATGAAGGAAGGAAGGAACTGGATGATGGGATGGGAAGAGATCAGGTCTGGAAGGAGGAGGGAGAAAAGGAGCCTATGGGGAGGACAGTGGGACAAGAGGAATTGTAGGAAGGGGGGAGGAGGAGGAAGCAGTGTTGGGTCTATGAGGAGGGAGCCCAAGGCAGGAGTTCAGGCATAGCAGCAGAGGCAGAGACCATTTGCCTCCATCACCAATACCGCAAGGGAAAGCCAGGGGATGAGGCCACAGGGAGCCAGGTCAGCTCCAGGCCTCTGTCGGGGAAGAAGTGAAACCCTCAGGGAGGGAAGAGGCGACCCCTCCCATTTGCTGTCGTGAGCTAATAAAGAAAGCATGCAAGGCACGTGTGGTGTAACAATGGATCCTGTCTCTTGGGATGACCAACCCCCTGGGGGTGAAGCTCCCCCTATGGATGACACTCCTCTAAACAGCTCTTTGCACATGCGACATTAATAGATCAGGGGAAAGGGTTTGGCCTTCTATCTGTCATGGGCAGAATGGGGTGGGGGGAACCCACTCCCTGCAGTCCGAAGGGGTCCAGACCAGAAAAAGCCATATCGCTTGATTCCGTTGAATGGCTTGACTCCGAGGGGTTGAAATGACAATAAGCTTGTATGAAAAGTGGAAAAAAGAGACATAGCCACAGCAAGTTCCATTTTAAAATATTGATTCTGGAATTCAAAACTGGCTTGTCAGCTTGGTTCCTCCTTTCATTTACTTTAATGAAGCCACCACCTGCTGGCCTTCATGTACAACATATTGCTCCTTGGAATGAATTTAACTGCTCCTTCTTCCAGGGAGATTCGGGTCTTATTCACGCACTAGTGTTGAAAGATCAAATCCCCACTGTATTCAGAGGGAGGGCTCCTCCTTGCCCATTTGTTGTAATGGAGCAATCGCAGTCAGTATCAAGCTGTGAACTGCTTCATTCAAAGCATATTTCTCCATAAACTGGATTTCGCTGACTTTCAACCTGAGCTATATTTACACAGTATTGCAATAAAATTTACAAAGTGTATTTGGCTCTGTACAAAGTATGAGTAAAATCATTTCTATCCACAAGGAACACAGAATATAAAGATTAAATTCAGAACTCATCAAAAATAGAGGTATTTAAGTTGCTTTTAATGAACATTTGAATGTTCTGTACAAAGACACACTAAAAGGACTAAATACTGTATTTCTTCAATTCTAAGACGCATGTTTTTCCCAATTAAGCGTTTCAAAAAATGGGGTTCGTCTTAGAATCGAAGGTCTCCAAAAAGCACCCCAAAATGCTATCTTCTTACTTACTGGGGCTTGGGGGAGCTTCAGGGAGTCCTGCACGACCCTCTGCAGGCCTCCCTGATCTTCAGTTCGGCAAAAACCGGTGATTTTCAGCCATTTCCGGTTTTCGCAAAAACCAGAAATGGCCAAAAATAGCTGTTTTTCGCCAAACTGAAGATCAGAGAGGCCCTGCAATGCAGGGAGGCCTACATTGCGCAGGCCTCTCTGAAGCTCCCCCAAGCCCAGGTAACGAAGGAAATTGCACTTTCTGGCGGGGCCAGAAATGCTATGCAAAGGCAGTGCACTCAGTCGTCCTCAGTTGCAGGAGACATGCTGGGGAGAGTTGGTGCTGAGCGGGTAGATTCAATGAAGGGAGGTGAGTCTTACCATCGATAGTTTTTTTTTTTTCCCCTGCTGGTGGTACTGAAAGTAAAGGTGCGCCTTAGAATCGATGGCGCCTTAGACTCGAAGAAATACGGTAATTAAGAATGGTGAGGCGCTTTTTCTCAACAAAATCCAGCTTGGGAAACTATGTATTGATATCATGTCCTTTTCTTGATGTTGATGTTGTGGCCTGCTACTTGACTTCTGGGTCTGTCAAATAACTAAACCACGTTACAGACCAGTTCACTGAGAAACCAGTTTGCCACCCTTCTCCTGGTGAATGGATTAAGCAAAGAGTGTTCAATAGACGGGTAAACAGCCATGGCAAAATATTAGATAAGTAAAAATGATAAAAGAGAAGTAGGTGGTCAAAAACATGGAAATTGTATTGGTACAAACTTTAAAAACTAAAAACAGATTAAAAACATTGAAAGCTTTGAACAAACACATCCACATGTTTACAACCCAATACAAAAAGCTTTAAAATTAAAACCAAGATCTAAACTGCTACGTTTCGCTCAAGTTTCATCGAGCATTTTCAAGCAAACACACTATGTGGTGGGAAGATGTGTCCAGCAATGGATTAAGGTTTGAAGGACAGACACTTATCTGTAACTGCGTAGAACATGTGAATGTATGCTAGAGAATACAGCTTATGAGATAGGAAGGGAAGAGGAAATATGAATAATCGTGTGTGTGTGGGGGGGGGTGCATCTCCCATTAATCAATAGATTAAGCAACATGTGATTGATTGTCTACGGTTTCTTTAATCGAGCGGCAGTGTAACATCGTAAGTTATATTTTAAAAAATCAGAATATAAACATCAGCACAGCAAATATCTGCGATGGAACATCAGCACAGCAAATTGAGAAGAAATGGATCTGCTGACCTTGTCAAGTCTTGCAACTTCTATAGAAAGCCCTAAAGGAAGAACAGCTACTACCTAGCTATTAGACTGGCAACGTTTAATCACCCCTGCAGAGCTGGGAGACCGAACTGTATGGTCCGCCCCCGGAGACTGATGGATCCGGATGGTTTCCTGAGGGCTCTGGGGGAATTCCCAGCTTCCCGGGTCAGTGATTCATCTGATGCTCTGGCTGCCCTGTGGTATGGGGAGGCAGCTAGAGGATTGGATCAGATCGCTCCCGAACGGCTCCTTGGTTCACTGAGGAGCTGCGGGCAATGAAACGACTGGGCCGATGCCTAGAGCGACGGTGGAGGAAAACTTGTGATGAATCTGACCGAACACGGGCTAGAGCCCATTTCAGGGCCTACTCTGTGGTGGTGATGGCAGCGAAGAAGGCGTTTTTCTCTGCCACCATTGCGTCTGCGAGTAGCCGGCCAGCGGAGCTCTTTTGAGTTGTCCGGGATCTGCTCCACTCGGCTCCTGTAGCGATTGAGCTGGAGTGTTCGGCGGACCGCTGCAATGATATCGCACAGCACTTTGCAGATAAAATCACTCAGATTCGCCACGACTTGGACTCTGGTTTAACAGTTCCAGAAGTTGTCCCTACGGCATCTGTCAATTCCATCGTTATGGATTCTTTTCACCTTATACAGCCTGAGGATGTGGATAGGGTCCTCTGTAGTTTGAGATCGTCTTCCTGCCCGCTTGACCCTTGCCCAGCTTGGCTAATACGATCTGCGTGGGTTGGGCTGGCCGATTGGGTGGAACCTATTGTGAATTCATCTTTGCGGGAGGGAGTGATGCCTAGCATCTTGAAGACCGCAATTGTGCACCCCCTCCTGAAAAAACCATCTCTGGATTCCTCCAATTTAAATAACTATCGGCCACTTTCCAATCTGCCTTTTTTGGGTAAGGTGATTGAGCGGGTGGTGGCGTCTCAGCTCCAGGGGATACTAGATGAAACAGAGTATCTGGACCCTTTTCGGTCTGGCTTCAGGCGGGGCTTTGGGACGGAGACAGCCTTGGTCGCCCTGCTGGATGATCTTCGCTGAGGACTGGACAGGGGGAGTGCATCCCTGCTGGTCCTTTTGGACCTCTTGGCGGCTTTCGATACCATCGACCATGGTATCCTTCTGGGCTGGCTGGCCGAGTTGGGACTAGGGGGCACTGTGTTGCAGTGGTTCCGTTCCTACTTGGCTGACAGGTCCCAGATGGTGATGCTGGGAGACGCCTGTTCGGCACCCTGCCCTTTACCGTGTGGGGTGCCGCAGGGCTCTATTCTGTCTCCCATGCTTTTCAACATCTACATGAAACTGTTGGGAGAGATCATCCGGGGATTTGGTGTTGGGTGTCACCAATATGCTGATGACACCCAACTCTACCTCTCCCTGCCATCTCGCTCCAGGAAGGCTGTGGAATTCTTGGAGCACCGCCTGGAGGTGGTTGGGGTCTGGATGAGGGCTAATAGGTTGAGATTGAATCCAGAAAAGACAGAGGTCCTACTGATCAGGAAAGCTTCGATGCAGGTCATCTGCCCGTTCCGAATGGGGTTGCACTCCCCCTGCAGGAACGGGTGCGCAGCTTGGGAGTACTTCTGGATTCACAGCTCTCCTTGGAAAGCCAGGTGGCGGCTGTGGCCAGGGGTGTGTTTGCCCAGCTTCGGCTGGTGCGCCAGCTGCGGCCGTACTTGAGTCGATCGGACCTGACCATGGTGGTCCACGCCTTAGTGACTTCAAGACTGGATTACTGTAACACGCTCTACGTGGGGCTGCCGTTGAAGATGGTTTAGAAGCTGCAATTAGTGCAGAATGCGGCGGCCCGGGTGGTCGCTGGAGCTAGGCGGTTTGACTCTGTTGAACTGCTGCTTCAGCGGCTGCACTGGCTGCCCATTCGTTTCCGAGACCAATTCAAGGTGCTGGTAATGACCTTTAAAACCCTTCACGGTCTGGGTCCAGGATATCTGAGGGACCGCCTTCTCCCATACATTCCGGCCCACTCTCTTAGGTCATCTGAGGGGGCTCTCCTGTGGGTACCACCTCTATTGCAAGTTGGGGAAGTGGCAACACGTGGACGAGCCTTCTCTGCCGTGGCGCCACAACTGTGGAACTCCCTGCCAGAGGATCTGAGAACCACCCCCTCCCTCATGACTTTTCAGCGAGGGCTCAAAACGTTTTTGTTTCGTCTAGCGTTTGGGTGATGAGTTGTGGTCTGCCTCCTGTGTCTCAAGATGCTCTGCCATCCTGCTTTTGTGCTCCATACTGTTGCCCCCCCAGTGGATTTTATTGTTTTTAAATTTAGTTATGTATTGTTTAAATTTATTTTCTGTATTATTTTAAACTATGTATTTTAATTTTTGTTGTAAGCCGCCTTGGGCATTTGCCTTCGGCACAGGATAAGGCAGGATATAAATTTTTAAAATCAATTAAATAAATAAACCTAGCCAAAGGAGACCTTTCAGAGCCTCAGGAATGCTGTGGTCAAGGCAGGCAGCTCTGCTGCTCTTTCCAGCAGGTGTTTTTGCTCCTTAAACAATAGTACCTGGAGCAGAGCCAAATCCACAGAGTGCAGCTGTCACTGTGACTTATACAAGAAGAATTAGTTCGTCGTGCCCAAGCCATGGAAAAGCTTTAAAATCGGCACCCGCACCTGGAATTCAGTCTGAAAGCAGAATGGCAACTAATATAGTAATTGTGCAGTCAGCTCAACATCCCCTCCCAGTAGTAATAGGGAGATAGCAAGGTGCATTTTGAACCGGTTGCAGCTTTCAGACTGTCTTCACTGTTGGCCATATGCAGAGTGCATTTGTAGAGGCTATAATATGTAACCTCCTGGATAAGTGGCAGCAGGCATCCGAATACCAATTGCCAGGAAGAGGGCTGTTTGTGGCATCTTGTTGACCATTGTGGTAAACAGAATGCTGGATGTTTTGGTCTGATCCCGCACGGCCTTTCTTAACTACTTTATAACTACTTTATGTTATTTAATCCTATGATACAAAAGCATGGATGGATCAGCATGGCGAGAGCCATCCTCCATGAATGACTGAATCCTGCCTATATTTGTCCAACAACAAGGCAGGATCCAGGACTACCTCCAAGACTCTGCACCGTCTCACATGCAGAGGTACCTTCTCTGTCCTCAATCTCTGGCCAAAGGAAGGAGCGACAGAGTAGCCTGGCAAAAATCTTCCTGAACAGCAATAATCCAAAGCCGCAGATGGGTATGGCCTGTTCACGTCAGAAGCTTCCATGTGGAGTTTGCTCTCTAGTCTGAGCCATAAAGGGCCCGTGTGCCTCTTGTCCCAGAGTCACAAATGGAAGCGTAAGGATTGCTGTTCCTCCTTGTCCTGTCCAGAGCTTGGAGATATTTTTCCATTTGTGGTTAGGTTTCAATGCTTTCTCTTCTAAAAGTTAGAAAACCAGGTAACAGAAGCGGACGGTCCTCCGCAGACATAAACTAGATCTTCCACAATAGTGACGAGTCTTGCACTTGTTTATTTTCAGAGCTATTTTTACTGTGGTGTGTTTTGGTAAGAGAGAACATTCTATTTTCGAGTTTGAAGAAAAAAATAAAGTAGTAAAAATGACTTTCAAATAATTGGTTGGTTTTGTTTATTATTTTTATCTTGCATTTCAGAAAAGCTATCCTAAAAAAGCTATTGAAAAGCTTCAAGAGTCTCAGAAAGGCAACTTGGCTGAGGTTTTGCAATATGTGCATGTATTTAAATGTGATTAAATGGTTAACATTTCAATGGGTTTAATCCAGGGCGATTTATTCTAAAAGAATTCCCCTTAATGGTTGACAATATCTAGTCTTTAGCTAGCTTTTGTTTCCTTTCAGGAGAACTCTTGGACTCAACAGGTCTGCCTGGGGGAATCATCTGAAATTGAAGAAGAGCACAAGAAAGAAAAAGGACTCACTGAATGGGCTGGAGGAGGGGGTGGAGGAGGAGGAGCCACCTACATCTTCAGGGTAAGTGTCCTGCTTTCTGCCAGTCTCCTCCAGAAGGTAGCCAGGGATTAAAGGCCGTAACAGACCGCACGAATTTCGACGCATTCCAGACGCCCAAGGAGCTTTGTCGAGCTGTGCGGAGGTGTGTGGTTACCATAGTGGAAGCGAGCGGAGCAGATGTGATCTCCCGATTTCCGGCACGATCGAAAATGTCTCTGGCCCATGTTTGAGGGGGCGGCTTCGCGGAGCTTCGCGGAGGAAAGGTCGCTGGGGCACCAGACAGTTCACAGCGAGGCTGCAAGGTTTTCGGCCAATCGGAGCGCACTGTGCTTAGCCAATCACAGCTGCGCTTTCTTAAGAAGGCGGGACAAAAGGAGGGACTATTTGCGAGAAGACATGCCTACAGACAAGCTCAGAGCGCGGAGGAGAGCAGCTAGCCTCGCTCGCTCGCTTGCCTCGGCGCCGGAATTCGTGCGGTCTGTTACGGCCTTAAGTAAGGACCAGTTCGATCACTACAGTCTCATGAGAAGACTGTTTAAAAGACAAAAACAGCAGCATCCTAGTGCTGCAGCCTCTATAAACTGTTTGCTACATGATTCCTCAATGTGTTTTGTTGAGACTCTCAGTGCGAGGATGTTCAGTGCTGATGTGCAAACACTCCATGCCCTGGTCGACCCACATGGCGAGCAGCTGCCTGCAGCCCCAGGTTGAAGCCACCACCATTGAGACAACATTTTTCAGCAGCCTTCACCTGGGGGTTATAACTAAGTTTATGTAACAGATACTTCTGCTGCCCTTTTTCTTTCTGGCTTCCTCTGCGCTGAGGTGTTAGGAGGTTTTGTTTTTAATGGTAATAGACTTGCTTATTATATACCGTATTTATCGGCGTATAAGACGCACCGGCGTATAAGAAGCACCTTCCTTTTGGCCCTGGGTTTCAAGAAAAAAACATTTAAAGCATTTTGGGGCCACTTGGCCACTTACCGCTTGGCTGCTTAATTAGCTAATTTACATAAATTGCACAAAAATACCAGGATGTCTTTTAAAACACACAGCAATAAGACACATGAACAAAATGCACCAGAACATAAATCCCAAGTACAAAAAAACCCCAGACTCAACTCTTTCCCCCCCCAACCCACCCATGCAGTTTCCAAAGTAAAAAACATTTACCCCAAGTACAAAACCCCCCAGACTCAACTCTTTTTCCCCCACCCCACCCATGCACAGTTTCCAAAGTAAACAACATAAATCCCAAGTAAAAAAGCCCCAGACTCAAATCTGGAAGATCCTCCTCACTTGCACAGAAACCACAAGCACAAGCAGTAGTGAGAACTAAGCAATATGGGAAAACGTGACCAACTCACACCCTATGAACTGGGACCAGGCAGGTTGTCAAGAACAACAAAAAGGAGTTTATTTAAGGGTTCAAACAAGGCAAAACCGAAGAAATGGGGAGGGGATGCAGAGGGCCAAAAACTCGTATCAAAATAAAATAGAATTAACTGAAGATGAGTGGCAAAAAGCGGCACAGGGGTTAAAGGGACAGCGGAAAATATAGTCCCTGAAAGGGAACTGCTGGATACCTTTCCTTATTATCATTAACTACTCACACTGTCCAGGGGGAGTTGTTTTCTACACTTCTCCAAGGAGGAGGTGAGCCCTTTGTTAATGCACAGACTTGTTGGCATCAACAATGAACCAGAAGCAGCAACCCAATCAGCTGGGTGTCAGCTTAAAAAAAAACCCTAAGATTGTTGATGTCACAGGGTGGTAATATTTAATGAGTTCTGTCTGTCCACCTGGGCATCCCGTTCCAACCCTTCTTTACCTAACCAGGTGGACTTCACTGCCTAATCAGTGATGTTGGTCTCATCAGGGAGGTGGCCAGAATCCTTCCTCTGAGGGAAATCGAGGGAAGACACCCAGTCCACATAAGACTTGTCCGGAATGCCATGTGGCTTTCCTGTAATGGCACCAAATTCAAAAACAAGAGTTACTGTGTGCAGGAGGATGGTTCATTGGATTTTTGGATATGGAAAAGCCTCCCCCCCTAACTTTGGGGGGGGGGGCAGTTAGGAGTGTTGACATAACTCAGTGAATTGGAATGGGACAAAGACCAGAAACTCAAGGATATAAGTGCAACATGATGTGATATTATTGGGGGGAGAAATGTAAGAACTTGCTGGATCAGGCCAAGGGCCCATCTAATTCAGCTTCCTGTATCTGACAGTCACCAACTATATGCCTCAGGGAACACTCAAGACAACAAGACACCTGTTGTCATTCCCTTGCATCTGGCATTCAGAGATGGGCAACCTCTAAAAACCACAAGGTTGCATACAGTCATGATTTGTAACCTGTGATGGACTTTTTCTCCATAAATCTGTCTAATCCCCTTTTAAAGGCATCTAGGCTAGGTACCATCACAACATCCTGTGGCAAACAGTGCCATAGATGAATTGCTCACTGGGTAAAGAAATATTTTCTTTTGTCAGTTCTAAATCTCCTGCCACTCGATTTCAGTGGATGTCCCCTAGTTCTGGTGTTGTGTGAGAGGGAAAAGAACTTCCCTCTATCCATTCCATGCCTAATTTTATATGTCTCGCAACCCAATCTTGCGCAAGTATGCATGGCCGGCCTAAAGGGCTTGCTGCTGCATCCTAATCCCATTGCGGCCTGCAGCAGCACACAGAGCAGTCTTAACTGCATCGTGGGCCCCTAGGCACCAACGCGATTGCGACCCACTTCCGGTTTTCCGATGAAACCGGAAGTGGGTTGCGATTGCGTCGGAGGACCTTTCTGAGGTGCAGGGAGGCTTGCAGATGGGTCTGCAGGCTCCCTGCACCCCCCCAGGGGACCTGCACACCTCTCGGGGAGGTTAAAAAAAGTGCGGCGGTGGCGCAAAAACCCACCTTTTTAAAACACTTTTTCCGTGGCAGTGGTACAATGCCCCCCCTGCACTTGAGCCCCCCCCCCCCCGGGCAACTGCCCAGCATGCTCAATGGAAAAGATGGTCCTGCCAGCAGGGCCTGTGCTCACCTTGGGGAAAGGGAACATTCGTCCCCTTTCCCCGGTATAAGCAGTACACGCCACAATGGGCCTCCTCGGAGGCGTGCCGGCTCCTTAGCTGGCGCACTACTGGGAAGGCCGTGTAAGGCCGGCCTGGGCTGCAACAGGACATAGGATATTGGCGCATCTCAGCATCGATATCCCTGCCCCCTCCCAGCCCTCCTCCCTTACCGCCCCTGCTCGCCCTCCCCACGCCCCTGCACTGACTGGCACAGGACTCTCCTGTGGCAGCCAGCGCTGGTTGTGGCAGGCAGTGGAGTGAGCGGTGCTGGCCTCAGCGCTGCTTACTCCCAGGGTGTCGGAAACATGCTTTCCGGCACGTTTACGACACCCTAGCCCCGCAGAGTGATTGCTCTGCCTGCCTAATTCTATGCAGGATTGCACCATCAATCATGTCATCCCCCACTCAGGCACCTTCTTTTTAGACTGAAGAGCTCCAAACTCTGTAGCCTTTTCTCGTAAGGGAGGTGCCCCAACCCACTACTCATTTTGGTTGCTCTCTTCTGTACCTTTTCCAGTTCAACTGTATCCTTTTTTAGATGTAGTGACTAGACTAGCAACTTGACCCCTGCTAACTGGGCAAGAGGCACTTTTTCAATTGGTGTTCCTCTTATATTTAGCAGGGGGAGAGTAACTGCCCCCCTTTCACCCCAGTACAGTGTCTTTTTTGGTGGCTGTTTGCTGGTGGTCTTCTGCATCTTTTTTAGATAGTGAGCCCTTTGGGGACAGGGAGCCATTTAATCATTCGATTTTGTTTGTAAACCGCTTTGTGAACTTTTTGTATATAAATACTGTTAATAATAATAATAAATAGAACTGTATGTAATATTCCAGATGTGGCTTTCCCATCAATTTGTACAATGGCATAATAGAGTAGGGCCCCTGTATCTGCAGGGGATATGTTCCAGTCCCCGTCCCGCGGATACATGAAAACCGCGAATGGGGCGAACACCTTCTCTGCAGTTTTCTGAGGGCCTCCCCCACCCTGCGCGCACGGGGGGGGCGGGGTCATCCATGGATAAGTGAATCCGCGGATAGCGGGGGGGCCTGTAATATTGGTCGTTTTAGTCTCGATCCCTTTTTTAATTATCCCAATCATTGAATTGGCCTTCTTCACAGCCGCCACACACTGGGTCGACACTTTCATCAAGCTGTCCACCACCACTCCGAGATCTCTCTCCTGATCTGTCACAGACAGCTCAGGACAGCTCAAAGGTACAATGCAAGAAAGGAGGGGATTGAAAAGATAAGGTGTCTTATACTTTCAACGCACACATTCACAACAATCACACCAAACCAAGAAGGGGGGGGGGGAATCGAAACACTAAGTGTGCTGTCGTTTTAATTTATACCTGTTCGTATCTGTTTTCTTTCTTAAACTGATTTTGAACCTGCTGCACTTTTTTTTTCAATTTTCTTAATGTGTTTTGTGTGTGTATTCTTGAGCAGCAGCAGAACAATGGAACTTTTGAACCTTTGCTCATTGCGGCAGGAGGTGGAGGCAAGGCTTACTTGAAATATCAGGATGGCTCCTCCTTGGATGACGTGTTCTTGGAACAGTATGAGAACAGCACAGCAGTCCCTGGAGTCAGTGGGAGAACTGGAGCAGCAGGTGAGGCGCTGCAAATGAGTCTGCGTTGGGTTTAGCAGTTGCACAAACAACACCTGCAGATTTTAGAAACAAGTGGCAAAGATGTTCTCAACTTAGAGAGCCAGGGTGGAGCCTTTGGACGTGGAATTGGGAATGGAGAAGCTGAGAAATAAGGTCAAAAATGTAAGAGTGATAATAAGTTCATCTTTGTAAAAGGAATGATCCAATAGAAAGATGCTTAATTTGTGTGAGAGAATACACCATTACAAATATATTCCAATACCAACATGGGGGGGGGCGGGGGGAGGCTAGATTTCAGACATGGACAGCAAATTTGAGTCTGTGCTCAGAAGTGAGGCTGCACAAAGTAACAGTATACAGTACCTGTTCCAAAGAGATTTTGTAAGAATACAGTAGAATTCATTTTCATCTCTATAGTGAGTACCTAGAGCAGGGGTCGGCAACCTACAGCCTGGAGGCCGGATGCAGCCTGCCACCCAAAGTCATCTGGTTCCACACAGGGCCTCCCGTCCAATTTGCCACACACTGAACAGGGCATGGCAGAGGCACCTGCCCAGGCTCTGCCATTCCCTGTCTGGCACGCAGCAAATTGGGCGGGGGGCTTTGCCTCCCAAGCTGAGCTCTGCAGCTGCTTCCAAATTTGGCAACCGGGAAGTTTGGCAATGATGTGATTATGTCATTGCCAAACATCTGGCCCCTTTGGCTGAAAAGGTTGCTGACCCCCGACCGCGAGTGTTTTGAAGGCACAGAAATGCTAGAATGGCATTTGTCAACATTTGCCAATATAAGATCAGAAACCAGAGTGATTTTTCTTCTTCCAAAAAGTGCATCAATAATTTCAGGGGATCAATGTGAGATTTCCTTCTCACTAACTGAATTTCCAACCAGTTTCCAAGAGAGATCTACATCAAGCTTATATTATTTATCACACATTTGGCAACAAACTTGCACGATCGTTCTCAACATATGTAAGAAAAATGTTAGATAATGATTTGTGGAATGGAATTGCTATATTTATCAAATGCCAATATTTTTAATGCCAGTATCTACCTGTCTGTGAAGGTTGCCTTCTCTCTTTTCACACCCTCTTCTGTTCTTTTGTACAGGTGGAGGTGGTGGTTGGAAAGATATCACCCAGTTTCCTTGGGCTGGTAAATCACTTTTGGAGGGTGGAGAAGGTGGTGAGGCTTGCCCCCAAGCACTAAAGAAACTTCAGTGGGCCACCTCAGGTGGTTTTGGTGGTGGTGGAGGAGCTTGTACATCTGGTGGAGGAGGTGGAGGTTACAAAGGTAAGTCAGGATATACCTTCATTTCAGGCAATCAAAATGTATTGTAGTAGCCAATGAAGGAGCAAAATGGATAACAGTATATCAAGAAGCTGTGATGCCGATATTTTTCTGATACTTCTGCATAACAATTGACTACAGGGGGTCCCCATATCTGCAGATCCGCGCCCCACTGGCCATTATTTTACCTTACAAAATGGTGTGTGTCTTCCCTGAAACAAATGCTATAAAATGATACAAGAGCCAGTAGCATCGTAAGGGGGGGGGGGGCGGGGGACCCTCGGCTGCGGCAGTTGGGCCCTGGGCAGCAGGCTGGTGGGGGCGTTGTCAAAGTGGGCAGTGGCAGGGTGAATCAGGCCATTTCGGTGACGCGAGCGGGCGGCTGTGGTGGGTTTGGCCCTCCGGCCTGCCCTGAACCTCTGTAGCATGGAAAAACGGCAACGGCAGTGACGTCACTTCTGGTGTGTGTGTGGGGGGGGGGCGGTTGTAGCTCCGCTACCGACAAAAGCTGAATTAAATGTAAGCTACTAAAACATGCAACAGCTATAACATAAAAGCAGCAACAGGAATTTAAAAAGGAAGGGATCCTTAGGAGGTTCTTCCCTCCTCAAAAGCCAAGCAAAACAAATAGGTCTTTAAACCCCGCCGGAAACCATGTAATGAGGGGCCAACCTTAGGTCTTCTGGCAAATAATAATAAAAAATAATAAAGGAAATAATATTTTAAATCCTCCCACTTTCTTCTTGGAGCAGCAGCAACAAAATAACCAGAAAATGTTTAAACTGAATACTAGGATTGTTATGGCTCGCATCTTTGCCATAGGAACAGGGATTGCTGGATTGGATTTGGGAACGGAGTGCTATATTAACTGCTGTGTGGAAACACAGTAACAGGCCTACTTCCAGCTCATTTAAGAAGAGCAGTGCCTCCATAGTACTAAAGACCAATAACATGACTTTGTGATAAAATGCATCTGTTAATGCCATTTTTTAAAAGTCTTGAGACAAATTGGCACGCCTAACAACACTGGACACCTTGAAATTGGCCTTGAAATGGAAAGAGCTAATCTTTACTAATTTCGACGTGCTGAAAACAAAAAAATGACAATAAAATCTGTCGATTGGCTCTAATTTAGGAGAAGCAGTCCACATTGCGTACATAGGTGTTTTAAGTGCCGTTGGGCGTTTACCAGTACATGTCTATGGAACTATCTATTGCAGATCTCTCACAAACTGTAGCCAATTTTGCATTTTCAACGTCCTATTTGTATTCAGCATCTCAAAATCTATGTCTAATCTTGGGGGCATGACCTTTGTTAAAATTTGTTGTCCAGTGCAGCCAATGGATACCCTTATGCTGCTCCTTTGGAATGTGACCCTTTCTTTTTCTCCCAGGTGGTCATGCCACTGAAACGGATGACATCACAGCTGATGGGCGGCATGGCATTTCCTTTGTGAATCCAATAGGGGAAATCTTCTTGAGCCCCTTGGCAGGTAAGAGAGATTCCCATCTCTCTTCACCCTCCCACCCCTTCCGGTGTGCACCTCGTCTTTTCTCTTGTGTCCTTCCCGTATATCCCCCATCCACATATTCGTTTTTGTCCCTTTTTCTAGGGCACTGATATACAGGGGTTTTCAGGTGTTGGGCATGCTGACTTAACGTAGCCAACCTGCACATGGCTTACGGGAACTTATGCCATTGATCATGTTGATGGCCATTGTTCCAAACATCAGTCAACCTTGTCGGCAGAGCCCAAACAGAGAATTGTCCAGGGATCACTGCACAAAACCCTCATTTCTACTCTTCTTGTGCCTTTGACTAGCATATTCATAGGTTAAGCTCCCGAGCAGCTTCCAGAGAGAGTCAGCTTAGTCCTGTGGAGCTTTTCTATACCAGAGCTGTATATTCTTGCTGTTGGCAGGCATTGGCATAGAGTTCCACACAGTTGGATCACCTTGCATGGTAAGGATATTGCACCTGCCACATTGAAGTCTGCCATGCAGAGGTGTTTTTCAGTAGGCTCCATATGGTGCGGCTATAACACATGACGTAGGTCCAGTGGCTGTATGTATTCAATTTTAGACATCCTTCCAAATGATTGGGGCCAGTTGAAATCTCTATGACCTTACTAGATAGCAAGGGATAGTGGAGAGGATATTAAGGAGGGAATCACCATTACTTTCTCACTTCCTTCCAAGAATGGGTAATGTGTAGTCTTCCATTAGTGGATTACAACTGCACCCTGTTTGAGATGAGAGCTTAGTTAGAAAACCACCTAAACCCTCATTTCCATCCATCCATTTCCTTATCATTTAGTTATGGAGAGTCACGGTGAAGTGGTGATTGAAGTCTATGTGAATTGCAACCACTGCCAGTCGGGTATCTGCAAGCAGAGTCCTGACTCCAACCTGCCAGTCTGTATTTGTGTGGTCGGAGCCATCTTGGCCAGTGACAATGTCTCCTGCACAGGTAAAACATGGAACGTTCTCCCCAAATAAGATATTGTTTCATTTCTTCCTTTGTCCCATGTTCATCAGGAAAGATAATGATCCTATCTACAGAGTTAAATTGGTTTAATAATCATTCTCAGAATGCCTTTGTTAGTCATGCTGGGGGCAAGCAAGAAGGGACTGCTACCTTCTTAGTTTTTCCAGAGGCATCTCTTTGGCCACTGTTAGAAAAAGCGCTGGATTAGATGGACCAGTCTATTCCAGTTCAAGCAATTCTTCTGTTCTTTTAGCAGTAGCACTGTAAAGAGCTGTGGCATTTGCTGATTTAAAAAAAAATATGTTTACAGTTCTCCGTGGACCTATCACAGGAGGACACCTGCCTCTCCCACTCCTCTTGGCTGTGGTTGCTATTATTGTGGTGCTTGGAACAGCTCTGTCTTGTGGCAGCCTATCAATTGGTAAGAAGTATCTACTGTACTTTGTGCATCTGTTTATCTCACCCATTCATATTTCCATCATTTTCTTAGTTTTTATCATTGCTCTTGTAGAAGATCCAGGCCTATCAGAAAAACTGCAGAATTACTGAGAGACAATGGCCCAGTTCAAGTGATCATCTAAACTGGGACCGGCCCATCCATGAAGCCAACTGAAGCAGTTGCTTCAGGCAGCAGATTAGGGGGGGGGGACGACACTCATCTCTGTCCACCTGCTTGTTTCTACTGCTCTTTCTTCTCCTTCCACTCTCTGAATTGGAAAAGGAGGAGGAAAAAGAGAGGAAGAGGAAACATGGAGGGGAGTGCTGAGCTAGAACATTGAAGATAAGAGGAGTAGCATTTGGCATGCCATCTTGGGCATTAGGAGGTTTTGGGCCAGCCTTGATCTAAACTATAGCCTGCATGAGCCCTAGTCTCTCATACTTTCCACCTCTTCTTCACACATGAGAGCAGATTGAAAGCTTCTATTTTCAATTTTGAGCTAATCAGAGTTCCTTGTTATGTCCAAATTAACTTTGGTTTGTTCAAACTATGGTTGATTAAAACAAACCTGGATCTAATTGTGGTCAAGTCACTTTTAAAGATGTGGCAAAATATAGCAAATCATAGTGCCCTTTTTAGCAGTACTGTTTTGGCAATAGATGCTGGCTGCAGAAAACATGTGTAGTGCTTCAAAAAGTTGAAAGAAAAAAGTTGAAAGAAAAAAGTCTCATTATTACAAATCCACACTGTTCAGTCAGACTTTACAAATATTCGTTCTGCTTCTGTAAAAATCTTGATTTTTCAGTTTTATGATCCTTTCTCAAGGGTAAAGAAAATAATTCAAAAACCTCTATTTGGTAGTCACTCAAAGCTATCTTGCCTCTCAGTGTTTTGAGCTTTCTGAATTATTTTATTCACCCTTGAAAGAGGGCCATATAAGATCCAAAATTCATCGGACTTTACAGAAGCAGAAAGAAAATGTTTTTTAAGCTTGATTGGACAGTCTGGATTTGACTGGAAGGCTTTATATTTCATCTTTTTTGTGTGTTTTCTATGGACTGTTTCTTAAGCAAGTCACCAATTTACAGCTTGCAAAAAAAATTGCAGTAGCATTTCACAGTTACAAATATTTTGGGAATTTAAAATTGTGCCTTATGCCTTTTCGCTGTGTACATTCTCTACGTGGGATACATTCTGAAGAAGAGTTGATCTGTGGGACATTGATGAATAGGCAGGCTTGTCTCGCACCTCTATGATTCCACAATATGATAGCAAATAAAGTTAACCAATTAATCAATACCAACTAAAAACAACAGGGTCTTATAATGAAATAACTGTCCAAACGGCACTTCTGGAATGCTACTGTGTTCATTGTTCTGCAGGATTTCCCTCCTCCTGCTGCTCTGTCCAGATGTTATCTTCCCCTCCCCCCTTAGTTCTGTGATTTCTTTCTTCAGTTTATCATCGTAAGAAGCGGCAGCTAGAAGGAGTCCGAACATGTCTGCAAAGCCCAGAATATAATCTGAGCAAAATTCGCACCTCTACCATAATGACAGATTACAATCCCAACTACAGCTTTGCGGGAAAGGCAGCCACGTTCAGTGAACTCAAGGAGATTCCACGGAAGAACATCTCCCTGCTTCGGTAAGGTTTGGCTGCATTCTTGCTAACTTAGAAGAAGGAATCTTTGCTTCGGGTCAGCAAAAACGATGACTTCATTTTGAGTAATGTCTTACTAAGTGGATTCGACACTAATAACATGTTTAAATTATTTGATTAGGATAAAATTCAGTTATGTTATTGGATTCAATTGCACCATAAATTAAAATATTTGCATCCATTAACTTAAACAAATTAAATACTGTCGTCTGATTGCATAAATATTTTTAGAGATGTCTTCAGAGACAGGATATTCTTTAGGATTAGGGTATCCTTTTCCTAGTATAAGCTGAAAGAAGAGGGCTGGAACCTAGAATATATGAGGGAATTAGATGGGTAGAGGCAGATGCATTTGAAACACAGGAAGAAACTCGGATTTGTAGTAAGCAATTGACTGTTTCAAGCTCTGCCCAAATCTCTTCTGTTGAGCTACATACTTCAATAAGGCAGTTGCGTGGCTATCACAGGGCCGGTGGTGCTGTGCCCCCGGGTGCCACCACAGTCTACTCAGGAGTAGCGGCAACAGCAGCACCTTTCCCGGCCCTGGCAGCTTTTTCCACAGCCGCAGCGGCTGCAGAGGCTGGTTTTTGAGGGCAGGAGAATGGCCCTCCCGCCCTCCTTTGCTCCTGGAAGGCTCCAAATGGAGCCTTTCCGGAAGCGACTTCATGATGTGGGGGCGGGGCGACTACGTGAAACGCATCATTACCCTGACCCCCATCATTACCCTGACCCCCATCTAGCAACACCACTGCAATAAGGTTTTAGCAGCCTAGTTGTAATGCAAGATTGTTGTGTTTTGAATTGTGCAAAAACTACCTACATGCAGGTAAGAAATTGCTCTTTTAAAATAAAGAATCTCAGGATGCCAATGGAATCTAATAGACCTTGCATTGGGATCATGGTCTGCTGCAGCGGTTCCCAAACTGTGGGTCGCGACCCACTGGTAGGTTGCCACTGGATTTGGTGGGTTGCTAGCACCTAGCAGAGCCTCCAGTGAAAACACTGAAAGATCAGATAACTAATTGCCTCAAGCCCTGAAGCTATTCCAAAATCAGATAGATGCTAATTACCCTGCAAAGAGCTCAGCTGAGCTCCTGCAATTTGCAAGCTTGTGTAAATATAGGGAGATAAATGTTTGAACGCTGGGTCTAACTAAGCCCTTCAAGCCTTAAGGCTATTCACCAATTAGATAGTTTCCGGTTGCCCTTCAAAGAGCTCAGCTCCTGCAGTTTGCTAGGCTTCTGAAGTTTGTGGGTCTTATTCTGTCAGCAAGCCAATAGCCCTATTCTGACGCCCTATTCTCCCATTGATGCATACATGCAACATTTCATTCCAGATGTTTTTGAAGTCACTGAATTTTTTCTAGTGGCATAGGTATTGTAGTTGATGTCCCCTAATAAAGAATCCCCCCCCAAAACAAACAGAACATTTTATTTTATTTTTTCTAGAGAGAAATGGGAAATGAAGAGCAGTCATTAAAGTTCATTAGGGCTGCCTCATTATGAGAAATGGATTGAGTTTTTTTGTAAATAAATAAATAAAAATATTATTACTTATAAATAAAATATTAATTCTTTCTAGATCTTTTCTTTTTAAGTCTTGTGAAGTTAGGTGGGTCCCAATTGAGAGTCGTTTTAAAAAGTGGGTCCTGGTGATTAAAAAAAATTAGGAACCACTGGTCTACTGAGACCTGTATGTCATCTTGCTATTTTTCCAAAGCTGTCTTTGAAGAGCAATAGGCTTGTAATATTCTTTGGAGAGCTTGGACGAATTTAAATTGCATTTCCTCTGATTGCTGGTAAAAAGGCCAATCCTAGATCATCAAAACTTGCTCCAGGTATCACATAAGAAGCTTTCAGTGTGTGGATCACAAATGCCATTCTGCTTCTTGCGTATCATTCTACTCTGCCCCGTTTTCCAAAGCTCTGTTGTGTAAAAAATTATAATCAAATTCAAGCATCATTTTAAGAAAACATTTCATTTGGAGCACAGATAGCCCCCACTCCTCTTGCTGACTAGTGTTTCCATGGAGCTCCTTAGATACTTAACTGTCATTTTTCATTAGATTTGGAAATAATTTATCCTAACACAAATGTCTTTTCAGTTCTATAATAATGGCCTCACTCAGAGGTTGCACAAAACCATGCGTTACCAGATGATTAAACCATTTTCTTGGAATAGTACGATAATTTCTGCTAATTTTAGTGCTGTGAAAGATGCAACAATGGACACATTTTTAGTTTGTATAGTATAACTCCAGAGGTGATGGTAAACATGATGCTTTCATCTTCTTGTTAGCAGAACTGAGGGATTAAAGCAGTCCCAAACACAGGAAACTGACTTTTGTTAAGAGCTTTACTTGAAAATAGAGCCATTGCTATGCAGACAGAAAACACGGTAGCTCCCCCTACTGGTGGAGGTCAACATCTATACACTTGCTGACCATATGCAGAGTGTTGTCATTCCTCCGCTGGTACATGTAAGGTGGTGGAGGGGGTGGTTCATGGGCAGTTTGGGGGAGGATCTGGGTGGGGGTGAACCAGGGGCAGTTCAAGGACTGATCTCAGTGGTAGTCAAGCACACCGGATCCTATCCCCTTTCCCTGGCCTAAACCTGCCCCCTGAGGCTCCTCGGATTTATGCCATTGGCAACCAGGTGGACTATTGGGAGGTAAGTAAAAAAAAAAATACTTTCCTCTTACTGGCCATCTGATCACCCCTCCCCCCTGACCACCACCACCATAGCATGCAACATACTCTTGGTCGGCAGTGTTGCATGCTATGGACATGCAGAGGATAGGATTGGGCTGCCTGACATTGTCTGCCAGGGTGGATGGGATTTGTAATTTTTCCATGCCCCCCAATTCAGTGAACTGGGCCAGGAGGCATAGAAAACTACAAGTCCTATGCGCCTTTGCAGCAGCACTCCTGCACGTGATCAGGAGAGCCCAAACTAGTTCAGGAGAGGTTTCCAGTCAGCCCTTCTCATTGCCAGTTCTTCACCCCTTCACAAAGTTAAGTTTGCTTGGAAAGTGGGTTGGTGCAGGGGGTGGACTACCCAGGAGGGCTGACTGGTGGTGCAAAACCTATTAGCAATCAGTCCCAAATCTGGTGTGCTTTGGACTGAACTTATAATAGGGTGTGGATGTCTTCAGTTAGTATTTCAAACCTCCCAGTTCCAAAATTCACCACCATCACTCATTGTAACAGGAATGCATTGTGTCAAATGAAGAGAGGTATATGGTAATTTGATTGCTTGCCAGCAGTCAGATGATGTTTTTAAAGGTAGCTGAATGAGTTTGCATAATAGTCTTTAATAGCCAGTGTCCACTACTTAATGGATTTGTGATAACCTACGCTCCTGCCCATAGCCAGGTAAGGTGAGGGAAATCTGAGGGTTGAACTGGCTGGTGGCGGCTGCTGCTGCTGCTCCAAACACCTACTGTTTTCTTGGGAAGGAACAGGTGCTGAAAAATGAAGACTGCCTGGATGCTTGCTATTTAACTTGATATTTAACTTGCCCATTTGTACATAAACAGCCAAAAATATCAGTGTCTCCAGTATGGTCTCTTCACAAGGAATCTGAAACTGTAACAACTGCATGTGGAACTTCCTACCATTGGAAATAATAAAATGTTTGCTAGGTACAGGTATGGACTGTGTATAAAGTGATGCATGCTTTGTCTCTCCCCTTTTTCAGGGCACTTGGACATGGGGCATTTGGTGAAGTTTACAAAGGGACAGTGGTAGGAATCGCAGGGGATCCCAGCCCTTTACAAGTGGCTATCAAGGTTAGTGTTTGTAGCAAACGAACCAAAATTGTTTAAGAGACTTTCCTCCCACATTTCTGCTACAAGATGGCTTACAAATCAGTTAAAAATAATGGGTTGTATCTTGACTAATGTGAATGCCAAGACACCCATGCCAACTGTATCTCCTGCCTCGTTCCATCCCCAGGCCTCACAATAGACTGTTCCCTAGGGGCAAGGGACTGTCAGAAAAGGTGTGGGATGCAGCATGGAAGTGTTGCAGAGTAACGGGAATTCCTGAAAATTGCAGCCACCCCCTTCCCTCCCTCTGTTCTCTCCCTAGATTGTAAGCTCCTCAGGGCAGAGATAGATTTGTCTCTTTATTCTGTGTAAAGCTCCATGCACATTATTAAATTGAACAACAGTCAACTGATCCACCTTGTGCTTCTTTTTGTTCATAGCAAGAGCTCATCTTGAGGATCGCTTGGCACAAATCAGGTATACCTGAACTCTTGAGTATGAGCTCTTGCATTGTAAATTTAGAACACATAAGTGGATCATGGGTAGTCCAGTAAAAAGAAAAAAGAAAAACACCAGCAGAACTAAAGTCAGCCCGACCCGGAGGTATAGAACAAACTAGCAGAACAAATTGGGGAGGGGGATTGGTATCTTCTCTTATTCCATTTTGATGATGTAGAGACAGATTGTAGCCAGCCTTTGTGTGGGTGAGAATAAATAGTCTTTGAAAATTCCCTTCAATATACATATTCCTTCCACACCGCCCTCTTTCTATTCCTCCCAAACCCTGCATCATTCCCACTCAAATAATTTCTTACAATCTGCACTATTTTGGAATAGAAAATAGTTTTGCTATAGAAAATAAAGATGGATTTAAATGTCTTAAGTATCAAGCATATACAGATGGCATCAAAGTTATAATAATGTTATTTTAAGGATTTATTTTTAAATGGGGGTGTTTTATTCTATTTTAGGTTTGTTAGCTCCCTGGAGTGAGTGGTTTTGGGGATGTGTGTGTGCATGCTTTTCCAGGCCAAAAGGCAGAATAAAATGAAACAAAACATGAAGAAATGTTTTTATTAAAGACTTCAGCTGCTCCTCCTCCTTGTTTCATGCCAGTAATTTTGTTTCTTTGTAATGGATGTTCCCTTCCCATCAACAGACATTGCCAGAAATCTGTTCTGAGCAGGATGAGATGGATTTCCTCATGGAAGCTCTAATAATCAGGTGATTTTTTAAAAAACTTTTCTACTTGGACAGATCACATGGCTTATCAGGCAAGATCAGAAAATAAATCTGCCTTGTGGGCCTTTCTTTAGGTTTGCTTTGACTTCACCAGCAGCAACTTGAAGGAGGGAGTAAGAAGATTCATTTCAGCGCAATTCTGTGTAAACAAGCGCTGGGGGAGCGAGTGCTCCGCCGGTGCAGGGTGTTGTAAACATGCCGTAAAGTGCGTTTACGGCACCCGGAGAGTAAGGGCCACCAGTGAGGAGACCTGCAGCCCTCTCTCCCCCGGCGGACCATCCCCATGCCTGCCGGAGAAGGTAAGGCCTGCACCGGCCAATACAGGGAGAGGGCAGAACGGGGTAGCCCGGGGATGCCCATTGGCCTGGGAGAGGGTGGAGATATCGACGGCGAGTTCCGCCGATATCCCCAGCCCTCTCCCAGGCTGGTTTGGCCTACCTCCCCCCGCTCGAATGTATGCCAGTATCAGAGCTGGCATACATTCGAGTACAGCTAGCTTGCATGCGAGTGCCCTGGGGCAGCCCAGGAAGGCCACAGGATACTGCGGCTGGCCCTTTAGGCCGGCCGGGCATCCTTACACAGGATTGGGCTGTTGGTTACCCGTATTGTCCCTAGTATAAGACGCACCCTTAAAGTTTGGTGCTATTTAAAAAAGTAATTAAATCACTGGCATTAAATCGCAACAGCCTGATTATAAGACGCACCCCTAGTTTAAAAACTTAAATTAGGAGAAAAAAGTGAGTCTTATACTCAGACCAATATGGTAATATCTCTGTTACAAAGGCCTGCTCCCAATTGCACATCCCTCTCCCCCAGGAGCCAGCAACAGGGCATGTTAAGAATGGTTGTGGACTTTTCAATGCAGTGCTGTTTAACGTTCTCAGTGCCCTGATAGACTGACTGGTCATATTCAGAAGCTGTTGGGCTGCTGCAGATGCCGCTAACATGCTCTCCAGTGTCAGGTTGCATGAAGCCACGTAGGAAGTTGCAAGGGTGCCAGTCTACTTCAGCCTCCCTGTGTTCCTCCCAGTGCCTCAGTGGCTTGTATGTCTCGAAAACAAACTTAATTATTCTGTACTGAAAAGAAAACATTGCAGGATTTTTAACATTATTTTAATAGTTGTTGATCTGTTTCACGATAATTTTGAAACCTCTCCAGGTTTCAAAGGTAGGTATCCTCAGTGTCTCATCCTAGTAAAGTAACTGTCTCTGAAGTTCTGCTAGATGAAAAAATCAGATCAGATTCGGTCGCCGTGGAATTGCTGCTGAAAGGGGCTGGGATTGTGACGTCACGGGTGTCATGATGATGGGCCCCCCCCCTCGAGGGTGCAGCAACGCCCCTGCTTGCACGCAAACAAATATGATTTGTATTTTATTTGCCAGTTGAAAGTGAAATGTTTGGCTCATTCTCAGTGGCGTCGCTGTCGGTCTGCGCAACCGGTGCAGTGATTCTGGCGTCACCCACTGAGTGCACAGACTTGGAAGTAATTGGCGGCGACGTGATGATGTCACGGCAACGTGATAATGGCAGCCATTCCAACTCTGCCTGCTCGGCTCCGAACCGAGTCAGACCGGCAGAAATCCGCGAGCAAGGATGACACATCCCTCAGAGAGCGGTGTCAGCCTTGCTCGGCCGCTTTCTGCTGCTCGGACTCAGCCTGCTCAACTCCAAGCCAAGTCGGAGCGGCAGAAAGAGGCTGAGATTGGGCAGCGTGGCAGGGTGCTGTGGCGGGCTTCTCCGCGTGTGTCACCCCTCAAATGTGCACCACCCAGTGTAAGCCGCACCCCCTGTAGGGCTCATCCGAGTGCTCATTCTCGGAATTCTATGCAACTTAAATTGTACAGTATTGTACTTAAATTGTACAGTATTGTGCCACTCTCCTTCCACCTACAGAGACAGCTATTTAAAGAAAGATACACATTTAACAAAGAGAATTTCTGAACCTGTACTTCAAAATGCATTATTGGAAATGGAGCATCCTCTCACTGAGGCATTACTGGACAACCAGATACTGTCAGGAACTTATCAAAACATAAGTGACAAAGCTGGATCAGTGTCAGGGACCAAAGAGGCAGGTTTCAGGCCAGAAATATCCAGGGCAGGCAAGCAAATAGGCAGGACTGGGGTGAGAGAGAGACTTGCAAAGTGGCTTAGAAGGCAGGATCCAATCAGGCAGCTCAAGGCTTCAGAACACAGGAAGGCTCTGCTGAAGAATTGCAAATACAAGCTGTTGGCCAACTGGCTTTCAGTAGCTTCTTCCTATTTTATTTTGCAGAAGACTGGGGTTAAAGAGGCAGGCACATCATGTGTAAATAGGAAAAAAAAGTTCCCTGTTTTCAGTCTTTTATGGCCACAAGTGGAAGAGAGCCAAAGTCTGAACATGTGGCGTATGCTTGTACTCAAAAGCTACAATTGGCAAAGACTCCTGGGCACACATTATTTTAGACACATACCTCTTCTGTTTGCATTATGGAATTCACTATGGAGATAACATGATGGGCAAATAGGAACTTGTCTTCCCCACAATGCAAGATGTATCCCAGCGGGCGTGAGCTTAACTAAGGGCAGAAGTCAGTTGATTTCTCCTGACAGAGTCCCGAAGCCATGTTGTGTGTGACAGCTTCTTCTTTCCTCCCTTGGCTATAAAAGCAAGACACACCTTAGTAGAGTTCCTTGCGGGGTTTTTCACATCAAACTACCAAGTGAATGGGAGAGATTGCATTATTTATGGCTAAACTGATCAGCCTTAATTGCTCTCCTCCTCTCTCTGCGTGTTTGGGAGATGCACACTCCTGCTCCTGGAGGCATTTGTGGGAGGGAGGTTGCCTCTTTCTCCCTCCAGCTCAAAGTCTGTTGTCATTGAATTAGTCCACAATCTGCCTCCTTCACAAGCTGATGGAGTTTTGAGTGACAATTTGAGGCAAAGGAGAGCTGATGTGATTAAAAAGAAGAAAAAATCTGCCTTGCAGATAATTTCAAATATATTTGATTCATTAGCTACTCCTACTCATGAGGGAACCATAAGTTTGCATCTAACCCAGCCTAGTTATTACAGAAGTCTTGCTGTGCTTTTAAGTACCAGAAGCATAACACTCCCCCAGTGGCGTCACTAGGGCGCGTGTCGCCCCATAGCGGGGCGCGCGTGTCACCCAAGTGACGCCTCCCCCTATACCCCCTCTTAATCTTTGGCGCGGCCATAGGAGTGCCGCGATTTTGGGGGGGTGCCCGATGAGCCGCCGCTCCGGGCGCCCGACGGGTCGCTGGCCCGGGCGCCCCCTTCATTGTTGCAGCCGGCTCGGGGACGTCTTTCTCGACCGGCTGTCCAGGGCCTTCTGAGGAAGGCCCACTGCGCGAACGTTATTTATAACGTTTTTTAGCGCATGCGCAGACCGTTCCTGAGGGAAAAGGGCAGCCCTTTTCCCTCAAGGACGGTCTGCGCATGTGCTAAAAAATGTCATAAATAACGTTCGTGCAGCGGGCCTTCCTCAGAAGTCCCTGGCGCGTCGGCCGAGGAAGACGTCTCTGGAGCTGGCTCTGGGGACGTCTTTGGGGGCAACGCGCGCAGGAGAGGGTTAGAATGCTAAACCTCAGAGGTTCTTGTTAAAAATCAATCCCACAATAGGGCAGAAGTGCCACAAATAGCAGAGTGAAGAGACGTGACAATCCACTGGATTACCCGTGAACATGGACTAGGCAGACTAAGGGTTAAAATATAACTAGTTACATTAAAAGTGTAAGCAAAATAGGAAAAGAAAGGCGGGCAATAAAAGTACAGCAGGATGATGAAAAATACTTGGTAGGAAGTCTAAGGAAAAGGATGTGACCAAAAGGGTGCAATAACCATTAACACCCAACATATAGAGCTGAGGTGCTACTCCCTCACACACCTTGCGCAGGAGAAATTTAATAGCCAGCTGGAATGACGACAAACATGGAGGGGAAAAAAGGATAAGTCTTACAGTCCTGGCTAGACAATCCCTAGTCTAAGCTTTGCAAGAAATCCCCAGCCAAAGCACATATCACGGAAAATGCCTGTGCTGGCCTCTTTCTTTTTTCTTTTTTAAATAACACTGGGTGGAACACCTGAAATAGCCCAAAATCACAGCAGGTGGAAGGGAGTTTTAACAGTTTGCCCCCGTCATGGCTTTGATACCGATTGCATGTCCCCACCTGCACTTTTTAAATTAGAAAAAAGCGTCCATTGACAGCAACTTCACTATGGGGAAGGACCTTTCCAGATCATTAAAAAGAACAGATTTTATTATTAATGTGAACTACATACTACCTTTTGTTCCAGCATCAGTAACATACTTGCCTGTTCCCTAATACAGGTAGATGGGACACTTGCCACGGGTATTTGTGTAATCCTGCATGTGGGGAGAGTTGGGAGCTATAGCTCCAAATAGCTGGATGTGGCATTGATAGCTCCAAATAGCTGGATGTGGCTCATTAGATGCTACCACTGCCACCAGTACTTGAGAACCAGGCCCTCAGACTGTGCCACCTTTCTTGTTTACTGGCAGCCCTGGGACCACTCCAGCTCACAATTAGTTTGCCCCCCCCCCCCACACACACACACACACACAAAGAAGAGAGTTGTGTGAGAGAGAGAGCCATGATGTCTGTGACTTTGGGACTTGCCATCAGAACATTTTGGAGAGTGGTAATGAGGGCTTGGCCCATTTTTCTACACCCCATCCTCTATCTCTCAGTAAAACGTACCACTGCGCTGGCCTTTATTTATTCATTTATTTACAATATTTCCATCCTGCCTTTCTCCCCAAAGGGACCCAAGGCGGCTTACACAAAAATAAAATGCAAAAATACAAAAAATAAAAATAGATAATTACTTTTTAATCAGCAAAAAAAAGTTAATAAAAACATCTAAAAATTGATTAAAAAATTACATTTAAAACAACCCTTGAGTCTAAAATCTCTAGGCTGCATAGAGCAGCAAGGATGATGTCACTCAGCTCACCAGAGCTTAGGAAGAAATTCCATCGTGGATTTTGACCAATACATAAAAATTGATAACCACTTTTCTCTCCTCTCTGCTATGCGGTGGTTGATTTGCAGCAAGTTCAATCACCAGAATATTGTGCAGTGCGTTGGGGTCAGCCTCCAGACCTTGCCTCGCTTCATCCTGTTGGAACTTATGACTGGCGGAGATATGAAGAGCTTCCTTCGGCAGAATCGGCCTCGAGTGGTGAGTCAGCCCTTCTTTCCTCTTTCCACTGTTCTGGTATTTCATTGAAAGAGGGACTATTGCTGAGGCCCAGCTCCAGCCATCCAGCTAACTACCTTTTCTTGCCCCAAGAGATCATAAAAAGATAGGTCTTCACTATGGACATGACTGACTTTTTTCTGTTAGAAAGCAAAAAGAGAATGATAAGAATGACAAATAAGCTATCAGTATTTTAACCTGAAAACTCCTCCCAATCCCTGTCGTTGTGTAGTTGAAATAGAGTAGAAGTGCTCTGTTGAAACTAAAGCAATGACAGAACTGCCCAAAATGTACCTCCATTGACTTGAAGGATTTACTTAAAGAATATATTTAAAAGAAGTAAATGCAGGGTCCCAAAATACAAGGCAGTGTATATACCTCCAACACATTGCAGATCAGGTTGATGATAATGATATGGTCCACTTTCATTACATGTAAATGCACACTATAATCCGGAACACTCCAAGCTAGGGCACTTTTTCATCAACAACTTAAAATCTGTCCCAGGTTTATTCATATGTTCATACTTGCCCTGCTTAGCTTGCAGTGGGTTAGTTTGCCAAACCCTGGTTGCAGTTTCTGTGCTGAATTTTTTACGGGCAGTCCTGGGACCAGTCTAGCCCCCACTTAGTATGCCCCACACTGTTTTAGTATGCCCCACATGTAGTATGCCCCACTGTCTTTGGCAGACAAAGAGACAGTCTCCAACACACATGCCTTGTGGTAAGTTGATAATTCATGTGATATTTGTGATCCTTTAGGATTTCCTCCCCGTTCCACCACGGAAATCCACCTCAACTCCCTCATGGCACATTCTTGTGATAAAACAATTGTGTAGCATTTGTATTGTTAAGATCAGGTCAGAGACTGTCTAAATCCAGGCAAATAGTTCTATGCATTTTTTTGAGTTAAAAACCCACATATTTCCGGGTAACTCAAAAATATGGTCATGTCGTGAAAGTCTACAATTGTAGTTCTATGCATTTTTACAACACATACATAACAAGCAAAAAGCAGGTGAATTAAGGACACCTGAATTCAGTGTCAGTCTATGGAATTCCAGAAGAAGCTGTATGGAATGCAGGAGCCATGGAGTGGTCTGTTGCCTCACCTGCTTTCAACCATGCCCTGGGCCTTCTGGAATATTGCTAGATCACAGCTCACTGTGGATCACGCTCCAAAGGTCTTCAGTTCACATCCAGACAAAGGGAATAAGATGAGTCCACAATGGTGTTCAAATTTGCTGTGTCTGATAAACATATACTTGTACTTCAGGCAACTGCCCAGTTCGCTTAAAGTATCCCCCTGCTCGAAAGCCAGTCATGTCCGACTCTAGGGTGCGGTGCTCATCTCCGTTTCTCTGGCCGAATAGCCAGTACTTTCCGAAGACATTTCCGTGATCATGTGGCTGGCATGAGTACGGGACACTGTTACCTTCCCGCCGCAGCGGTACCTATTTATCTACTTGCAGTTTCTTGTTTTCGAACTGCTAGGTTGGCAGGAGCTGGGACAGGAGACGGGAGCGCACTCCGTCACGCTGCACTTGGGTCTCGATCTGCTGTCCTACTGACCTTCCAGTCTGTAGTCCAGCATCCTAACCACTAAGCCACCGCGGCTGTTTGCTTAATGGGAAGAAAATGCCTTGAGACCTGTCCGGAGGCCTAAAACAGAAGGTGGCTTGTAGATTTGTGTCCAGGCACCAGTTAAAGCTAGAACTAGGATTAGGAATTGAAATGGATTCTGAATTTCAGATCTTTAACATGAGAAAATCCAACTCAGAGGGTAGAACTAGATGCTGTATGGTGGCAAGGGCAGAAAGGAAAGCACAGCACAACGACATCCCATAACATGTTCTGTTATAGACTACGGTACTTTTTGTACTTTTTTCCCCCCGCAGCTCAGGTTTGTTATGTCTAGCTCTGCCCAATCACTGGATTCCGAAGGACTGACAATGTTCCTGCTTTGTGTGGCTTCCTAGCTCCACCCACTGCCTGTTGTCTGTGACTACAGCAGTTTAATGTGTGAGCTAGAATAGCTCTGCAAAGCTCTAAATCAGTGGTGGCCAATCTATGGCACGCCATGTGCCACATTTTATGTAGATAATCTGAGCGTGCCACTTAAATAATAAATAAATAAATAAATATTTCTAAGGCAATGAAAATATTTAAAGCACAGTGACAGAGCAAGAAGAATGAGGCGCAGTGGGGTGCAGAGACCTCCTCTAGTGCCACAGGCTTGGAAAGGTGTGCTGGGCTCGAGAAACAGAGAGGGACGTCAGTGCTCATCTCAAGCAGGAACGGCATTGCGTGCTACTTCAAAAGGCTTGGTGTGCCACTAAGTGGCACCCGTGCCATGGGTTGGCCACCTATGCTCTAAATAATGCCTGCCCAACATTTTGAGTATGCTTGAAACATTCTGATGTGAATTATCAAACAGAACAGGCTATGGGGCAGGCAAATATTCCTTTCTGTGTAAATATTCCTGAATGGTGTAAAGCCTGAAGGAAAAGGCTTGTGTGGAAGCACCTCTTCTTTGATGATTATCAAAGAAGAGGGGCCTCCACATGAGCCTTTCCCTCCAGGCTTTACACCGTTCAGGCTGCAGTCCTATACACACTTACCTGGGAATAAGTCCCATTGAAATCAGCATGCATAGGATTGCACTGTCATTCATTTGTGCAAGAGAGTCCAGACAAACTTTTGATTACTGTTCCTGCACTCTTCAGGTGTAGTCCTGGGGCTCTTTAAAGTGCTGGTTTGTAGCCATTTTTGGACCATACTTTGCAGGCCTTTCAGGTGTGAACTGGTAAAGCACTATTAATAGTAGTATTGCACTATTGTATCCCCTTGGTTTGGAGATGTGGCTTGTCATATGCTTGAAGTTGATACACAGCCCTGCCTCTCCTTTGTCTGACCACCTTTCCCTTTTGCTATGGACCTCCTGGAACTGAAAGTAGCTATCATTACAGTTTCAGTAGCAAGTATCACTACAGTTTCCATGGCAAAAAACCACAACCAACCAACAAAAAAAAAAGAAAAAATTGGCAAATCCTTTATTAATGTCACCTCATTTTTGTCTAGAGCAGACAATCAAAGTTCCCCCAACAGCAGGGGCTGGCAAGAACTCTGCACAAGGGAGAATTGACAGTACCTTAAGTAGGGAAAAGAAGTTTCCCCTCTAAAGTAGGCAACCCACTGTAGGGGGGGGGATACATAATGTGCAATTGTCACTGAATCTGGCTAGCACTTGTGTAGTTTAGCAAAAAGTGGGGGGAGGGTGTCTGGAAGCACCCAACAGTTCCTGAAAAACAATATCATAGTCACAAATCATAAGTAGAGCCTTGCTGGATCAGGCCAAAGGCCCATCTAGTCCAGCTTCCTTCCAGTGGCCCCACCAGATGCCTCCGAGAGCACACAAGACAACAAGATAACCTGTTTCCTGCTGTCACTCCCTTGCACCTGGCTCTTCCTTAACACTCTTCCAATTACAATGATGATGGAATCTACTTTAGAAAGACATTCCATCTTGATCACGTCTTTATATAACTCTAAATTCCAACAGTAAAATGTCCTTGTGTTTTATACTAACATGAATGTGTATGGAAGAAAAGTTTCCACAAGGGAACTTCCTCACCCTGTCCTAACTATAGCAGCCTCCCGCAGCACCTGAAAATTCACTTCTGGGGGTCAAGGAATCCTCCATTGCAGAATTGGATGCGACACAAGGGGATACCAAGGAAGGAGGAACCAGTGAATATCTTCCATCTGCTCAAAAGCAGGTTGGGATATATCTTTTTATGGAAAAGAAAATAGTGTGGTCCACCGACCTGATAATATACCAACTTTAAGCTTCTGGAGAGCTAATTGCATGACTACAGGCAGTAATGTGAAGATGGAACACTCCATCCTGAGCATGGGAAAAGCACTTCAGCAGAACTTTCCTAGTGACATACCAAGGAATTTCACCCACGGGGAAAGACGTACCTAAGTGGAACTCATTAGCTCAGCTCCAGTTGGTTTTTCTGTGGTAAATCTACTTTGGATCTACACAGCCGGCGTTCTAGTATTTAAGAGTGAGCACCTTGCTAATTCTGCTGCTCTGGTTGTTATACACCTCTTCAAAGAGAAGTTTCAGGAGTCAGTTCAAAAGAAAAATGTCCCTTTCTGTTTGTAGAACTGATTCAGACATCTTACAACGTCAGTTAAGGTTGAACATGTGTTAGTGTTATTGTATTTGGTGTGATATTTTCTTGTTCTTCCACTTCATGCCCCAAAACATCTTGGGGCAGTCTTGTGAATTCTTACTTCCCTTTACCCTTTCTTTCTTTTGACCCACCTTTCTTTTTCTCCCTCTTGGTCCTGTTTTTTTTCACCCAAACTTGAATTGTCTGTCTTCTTCTTACTGCCAATTTCCCTCCGATATTTGATCTCTTCTCTGCCCCCCCCCCTTCTCCTTGGTGTCTCCATGCAGAATCAGCCATCCACTTTGACAATGCAGGACCTCCTCAACATAGCCCGGGACATCGCTTGTGGTTGCAAGTATCTTGAGGAAAACCACTTCATCCACAGGTAAGAGAGGCTTTGCAGTAAAACGCTGCAGTCCTTTATTTGCTTTTCAGGTAATCATGAATGTGTGCTCCAGTACATGGACGTACATTTGCAAAGCAGATTTGAATTTGAATTGTACCATCTGAAAGAAAAACTTGTGTTGCTTTAGGGTGCTGCATGAGCTAACACCTTAAAACAGGTTGAAACTCATGTCCTGGCCAATACATGCATTCCTGAAAACTCTGTAAACACAGGCAGAGATTGTCAATGGAAGCCAACATTACGGCTTTTACGGTTCCAGTTGACTCCTGTCAGTACAATATCAAGTGGCTGGTTTATTCCTTAGTGTTAGTATAAAGATTAGTGCTTGTTGATGAAGAATGTCTGCAGGAAGAGGTGGGGGTGTCTACGGTAGTTCTCGTTTCTCTCAAGTAGCCAATGGCTCTTCTTCTACTTGTAATAAAAAAGGCAATTTGTGAAATCTTTGAAAATGTAAAGTTGTTTGCTGCATGACTTACTTACAGCATCACAAAGAGGCACTTGGAAAAGAGAGGTGATAAACGTTCACTGATCTCCAGTGGGAAGCAGATAGGCACCATAGTCCACTTTATACTTTTGAAAATTTGGCCCCAGTTTCAGTCTCCATCTCCAGTTAAATAATATTTAGTAGTAATACTAGTAGTAATTACCGTAATAGAAGATACCGTGTTTTCCCGAAAATAAGACAGTGTCTTATATTAATTTTGGCTACAAAAAATGCAGTAGGTCTTATTTTCAGTGAAGGTCTTATTTTTCCAACCTGTGGCGCGACCCCTCCCCCCCCCCCGGCACTTACTTTGACCAATTAAAGCTTCATTCTTTCCCAAGGGTACAAAGCTCTGCAAGGCCTGCACTTGAGTCCTCCACCATGGAGATGATAAGAACATAAGAACATAAGAAGAGCCCTGCTGGATCAAGCCAAAAGCCCATCTAGTCCAGCTTCCTGTGTCACACAGTGGCCCCACCAGATGCCTCAGGGAGCACAAGACAACAAGATAACCTGTTTCCCGTTGACACTCCCTTGCACCTGGCACAGAGAAAACCCACTTCTAAAAACCAGGAGGTTGCTTATGGCTTGTAACCTGTGATGGTCTTTTCCTCCATGAATCTGTCCAAACCCCTTTTAAAGGCATCTAGGCCAGATGCCATCACCACATCCTGTGGCAAGGAGTTCCACAGATGAATTACACGCTGGGTAAAGAAATATTTTCTTTTGTCTGTTCTAACTCTCCCTCCACTCAATTTTAGTACATGTCCCCTGGTTCTGGTGTTGTGCGAGAGGGATAAGAATTTCCCTCTATCCACTCTCTCCATCCCATGCATAATTTTATAAGTCTCAATCATGTCCCCCCTCATGCGCCTTTTTTCTAGGCTGAAAAGCCCCAGACACTGTAGCCTTTCCTCGTAAGGGAGGTGCTCCAACCCACGAATCATTCTGGTCGCTCTTTTCTGCACCTTTTCCAATTCAACTATATCCTTTTTGAGGTGTGGTGACCAGAACTGGACACAATACTCCAGATGTGGCCTTACCATCGATTTGTACAAAGGCAGAATGATATTGGCCGTTTTATTCTCAATCCCTTTTTTAATGATCCCGAGCATGGAATTGGCCTTCTTCACAGCCGCCGCACACTGGGTCGACACTTTCATCGACCTGTCCACCAGCACCCCAAGATCTCTCTCTTGATCCGTCACAGACAACTCAGAACCCATTAGCATATATGTGAAATTTTGGTTTCTTGCCCCAATGTGCATCACTTTGCACTTACTTACATTGAAGCGCATCTGCCATTTTGCTGCCCATTCTCCCAGTTTGGAGAGGTCCTTCTGGAGCTCTTCACAATCCCTGCTGGTCTTCACCACCCGGAAAAGTTTAGTGTCATCTGCAAACTTGGCCACCTCACTGCCTATCCCCGACTCCAGGTCATTTATGAATAAGTTGAAAAGCACCGGTCCCAAGACCGATCCTTGGGGCACACCGCTTTTCACCTCTCGCCATTGTGAAAATTGCCCATTGACTCCCACTTGCTGTTTCCTGGTCTTCAACCAGTTCCTAATCCACAAGAGGACCTGCCCTCTTATTCCCTGACTGTGGAGTTTTCTCAGGAGCCTTTCATGAGGGACCGTGTCAAACGCCTTCTGAAAATCCAGATATATAATATCCACGGGTTCGCTCGCATCCACATGCCTGTTGACCTTTTCAAAAAATTCTAACAGGTTTGTGAGGCAAGACTTCCCCTTGCAGAAGCCATGCTGACTCTCCCTCAGCAGAGCTTGTTCTTCTATGTATTTTAAGATTTTATCCTTAATGAGACTTTCCACCATCTTCCCTGGAACAGATGTTAGGCTGACCGGCCTGTAGTTTCCCGGGTCCCCCCTCCTTCCTTTTTTAAAGATTGGCGTGACATTAGCTATCCTCTAATCCTCTGGCACAGTGGCCGTTTTAAGGGACAAGTTGCATATTTTGGTCAAGAGGTCAGCAACTTCATTCTTGAGTTCCTTCAGAACTCTTGGGTGGATGCCATCCGGGCCTGGTGATTTATTGATCTTTATTTTGTCAATTAAGTCTGAGACGTCTTCTCTTTTAACCTCTATTTGACTTAATTCTTTAGTCAGGGGAGACAGTTCCGGCAGCGGTATTTGCCCGAGGTCTTCTGCCGTGAAGACAGATGCAAAGAACTCATTTAATTTCTCTGCAGTCTCCAAGTCCCCTTTTATCACCCCTTTCTCTCCCTCACCATCCAGCGGACCAACCGTTTCTCTGGCAGGTTTCCTGCTTCTAACATATTTGAAGAAGCTTTTATTATTCCCTTTTATGTTGCCTGCCATACGTTCCTCAAAGTCTTGCTTGGCCTCCCGTATCATCTTTTTACATTTCTTTTGCCACAGTTTGTGCTCCTGTTTATTTTCCTCACTAGGGCAAGACTTCCATTTACGGAAGGAAGCTTCCTTGCCTTTTATAGCCTCCTTAACTGTGCTTGTTAGCCATGCCGGCACCCTCCTGGACTTGGGCGAGCCCTTCCTCCTTTGTGGGATACACTCCCGCTGGGCCTCTATGACTGTTGTTTTAAACAGCCTCCATGCACTCTGGAGCGATTGGACTCTTTTTACCTTCCCTTTCAGCTTTTTTTTAACTAGTCTCCTCATTTTGTGGAAGTCAGCCCTTCGGAAGTCAAGGGTTTTCGTGTCAGATTTGCTCGGCACTCTCCCTCCGACATGCATGGCGAAACAGATCGCAGCATGGTCACTGTTCCCCAATGGTTCGGTAACACTTACCTCCCTGACCAGATCTTGAGTGCCACACAATATCAAGTCCAGAGTCACCTGTCCTCTGGTCGGTTCCGTGACAAGCTGCTCTAAGGCACAGTCATTTAACATATCCAGAAATCCAGTCTCTCTTTCATGACCTGAGCATGAATTGACCCAGTCGATGTGAGGATAATTGAAGTCCCCCATGACTACAACCCTGTCTCTCGTTGACACCTCCCTGATTTGCTTCCTCATTTCAAGATCCCCTTCAGGTTTTTGATCTGGAGGACGGTAGCATGCCCCTACTATTACATCACTCTTTGAGCCTGGTAATCTAACCCACAGTGATTCTACGGAGGAGTCAGAGCCCCCCTCCAGCTCTACTCTGGTGGATTCTACCCCCTCTTTGACATAGATGGCCACCCCACCTCCAACACGCCCCTCTCTGTCCCTCCTATAGAGTTTATATCCTGGAATTGCAGTATCCCACTGGTTCTCCGCATTCCACCAGGTTTCTGTTATACCTACTATGTCAATGTTTTCCCTAGCCACCAAACATTCCAGTTCTCCCATCTTTGCCGTAGACTTCGGGCATTTGCATATGATGTGCTTGAGAGGCTCTGCAAGGTTGCATCCTCCTTGCTGGCCTCTCTAGCATGTTGTCTTTATGGTGGAGGACTCAAGTGCAGGCCTTCCAGGCTTTGCAGCGCCTTGCACCCTCGGGAAAGAATGAAGCTTAAATCGGTCAACGTAAGTGTCGGGGGGGTCGCATCTGTCTGGCTGATGATCCTAGCTAGGTCTTAATTTCGGAGCGGACTTATATTGACGAGTGCCAGCAAAAATCACGCAAAAATGACGGTAGGTCTTACTTTCGGGAGAGACATCTGACAAGAGACCTTGCAGAGCCCCTGGCAGTCAAATTAGACAATTCTAGGCAAGGTGAACCAATGGTTTGATTCTGTGCGAGGCAGCTTCCTATGTTCTGATGTCTTGTCTTCCTTCTTGGATACCTGCACGAACTATAGATATGAGGTTCTTCTTCTTGCCCACTAGATGGTAGTGTTGGGTTAGGGAACTATAGAAGCATGCTTTAGTTTTGTTTTGTTTTTCATTTTCAGCATTCCTATGTTCCTTCAAACACACTGTTGTAGACACAGTTATAACAACTTCTGTAACAACTTTTACCCATACATTGAGGGCAAATTTTGTAAGGTGAAACTGCAGAAACCACGGTCCCGTATTTAGAGATGCCAACATTATTTTATTATTTTGCTCTTCTGGGAAACACAAAGTAGTTTTGTCTTTTCTTTGATACTAGCTTTCATACTTTGATACTAGCCTGCCTTTATGTTTTTAAACTTGTTCTTAACGTAGCTTTTGGATGTGTTTTTAAATATATTTGCAGTTTTTATATTTTTACAAGGCTTCAGAACCCTTATCCGATTTTGTTGTACAAAGTAGTGGCAGCAACAAGTAGTTCTGCAAGACTCACATCAGAGTCAGCAGCCCCTCCCTGTCGGAGTCATTCCAGTGGTGACGAGGGAGTGTTCTGCGCGTTGCTGTTGGAATGGCCCCGACGGCGAGGGGGAGGGGCTGCTGACTCCGGTGTAACTGAGTCTTGCAGAACTACTTGCCACCACCCCAGTCTAGCTACGTCACTGACAAAAAGTGGCTTATGAAGTTTTAAAATTGCAAACCAACAATAAAATGCTAGCAGCAGTGATGCAATCAAACCACAAATGAGCAGTGGATTATAACTCCAGGCAGCAGCACATATTAAATTATAAATTGGAAGTTTGCTAAAACAGATTTTTTAAATGGACACTGCTGAGGACCTCCACTTCAAAGATCCTCCAAATTCTCAAGGCAAGCTGACTTTGGCTGCAGTTCTGTGCCCTTTTTCCTTGAGCACAATGGGACTTCCTTTTGGGTAAGCCATGCATTGTGCTGCTTGATTCAAACCAGGCAAAATGTATGCATTCGAAAGTGCTTGACAGAGCTGGAAGTAAACCTGATCAGGCAAAACAATGTTTGTGATGGCTGTTTGTCACATTTGTACTCTTGGCTTCTAAGAAGTCTCTACCATTTCAGTTTTTGCATAGCTTGGTCTTACCTTAAACGGGATATCCTTGTGTAATAGTCGAAGGATTTACTGCTCATAACTCAGTAGTAGTGTAGATCTGCTAGTTATTCACAAGCATTTTCTTGGATTGCAATTCTACACGCAAGGTGTTATTGTCTCCATATTGTAGCTGGAGAGGTGGAGCTGAGAGGGAGTGACTTGCCTAATGCCACCTAGTACGAATCTGTGGCAGAGGTGAGATTCAAACTGGGGACTTTCTGCTCACAGCTTCGTTGCTTCCTTTACTATGCCAGTTCAACAGCAGGTTGGCTCCTGTTCCAATACAGACGTTGCTCGCTATGCTTCACTCACTTGCTCCTCCAGGTGCAGTGAGGAGCAAGTGACTATACAAGATTTCCTTGAACCCCTTTAAAGCTTACTTTTAATTATTCCTCCACCGGTACCCACAGCAGCATGGGAGCCCTTTCCTGTGGTTCAGTCCCATGCAGCTGCAGTGTCCATACCAGGCAACGTCCAAGAGTGTTTCTTGCCCTATCGGCACCAGGCTGGGGAAGGACACAAAACAAGAGGCCCACTGGAGCTGTGCGATGCTGTGCAGGGCTCGCATTTCAAACTGAGAGCACTGCTCTCATGTTCTGTGATCAATAGCTTCCAGGCTACGAAGTTACAGCATAAGTCTGTCTTAATGGTAAATGGCATTTGAATGAGAACATGTTAATAATTGTTAAAAGTACAGTAGGCCCTAGCATGAGTTCAGCAATAAGAGTTCTTGATGTAATGCTCAGAGGATTAAGTACTACATACTGTACTGTCAATTACATATTCATGGTCTCAACTCAAGAGATTCCAGACTAATCGCTTTCACCTTCTGCTTGTGCATATATATATATATATATATATATATATTCTTTTAAAGGGATATAGCTGCAAGAAACTGCCTTCTGACGTGCACTGGGCCTGGGCGAGTAGCCAAAATCGGTGACTTTGGCATGGCCCGAGATATCTACAGGTAAGGCATAAAAGCAGCTTTGGCGGTGGCAGAGGTTAATAAAATTCAGTCCATCTGTGTGGTGCTGGGAATTTAATGCCACCGTGTGTGTGTGTGTGTGTGTGTGTGTGTGTGTGTGTGTGTGTGTGTGTGTGTGTGTGTGTGTGTGTGTGTCCCCTTGCTCCCTACACCTCCTGCTTACCCCCCACAGTAGTGACAGTGCTGCTGACAGAAACCACCATCGCTTGGTCACACAAGCACCCCCCAGTGCGGGCTGTAGAGGAAAGGAGGGTAGAACAGACTGGGAGGGCAGCATGTCCAAATGAGAGAAAGCAGAACCTGGCTTTGTCTATGTTGACTAAAGAAATGGGCGCATTCCTGCTTTTGTGACCAGGCACTGAAAGCTGTTTGTGTTCCTTGCATTCCAAGTGGAAATGCTGGAAGGAGGCGGGGGGGGGGGGGAGAGGGGGCCTTGCCTTGAAGCATCTCTTGCATGCCTGAACTGTTCTCTTTTCTTGGCTTTGCCAGGGCAAGCTACTATCGCAAAGGAGGGCGAGCCATGCTTCCAGTGAAGTGGATGCCTCCAGAGGCTTTCTTAGAAGGCATCTTCACGTCTAAGACTGACACTTGGTAAGCATTGTTAGGTTGCTACTGTGAATTAAGCAAGGGAATGTCTTCAGCAGAACCTTTCTCAAGAAAGTTTAAACCAGGGTTGCACAACTGAGATCTCTGCAAGGGACAGTTGGGTGTCTTATTGCTGCTAACACAAACAGCCCCGAACTGGGTTTGGAGTGGTATGGTCAAAACGTCCAGTTCTGCCTGGCAAAAGCAAGGACCTTTCCAAAAAACAAGTGGCCGTATATAGCTGCCTTTTCCAGGTTTGCATTAAAACCAGCCACAACACAGCACTGGCTTGTGTGATTCAAAGCTCAGAATTGTGTGGTGGATGCAAGACTTTCAGCCTACAGGACCGCATGAGTGCAACTTGGCTCTCCCGGGTGAAGAGAGACAGTGAGTGACTGACTGCTGTATAGCTGCTATTGCAGCAACTGCACATGTCAACTCAGTTACCCTTAATTGTATTTTAAAGCTCAGCCACTAAATGCAAAGTGATGCCAACCTTATTTGGAAGTGCCAAGTTGTTGCTGTGGAAACAGTATTTATTTCCATGAACTCTAGCTTGGAGTTTTAGAGGAGTCTCTTCTTAATCTTAGCAGCACTTTGTTTGCAGCTATTGATTGGAGGTCTGAGAAATCTAGGATGGGCACACATTGCCCAACCCCATAGCATCCACTTTCAGTGGCACTCTGAATATGTTTCTCAAACTCCCCCTGTAAAAATAAATATTTCAGAACATATGCAACATAATCATCTGGTGGTGTTAGGTGTCTGTCCTGTGTATGACAAGAGCAACAATTATATTAGAGTTTTCATTTGCATCTTTAAAATGAGACAGTCAAGTGCCTTGTAAATATTTGTAGAGTGAGCCAGAATTCTGTACCAATATGAAACTTAAGGTACAGGCAGAAGATAATGGGTTGTGTTCACTGGCTTCTGCTAGGTCCTTTGGAGTACTGCTTTGGGAGATCTTCTCCTTGGGCTATATGCCTTACCCTTGCAAAACCAACCAGGAAGTGCTAGAGTTTGTCACCAGTGGGGGCCGAATGGATCCACCAAAGAACTGCCCAGGGCCTGTGTGAGTATATCTTTCTTCTTAAAGCAAAGAAAGGACAAAAGCCAGGTCTCAAGGCCAGAAAGTGTGTAGAGTGAGTGATGTCTACATCAATGAGAAAATGTGGATTTTATCAAATGGAGCAGGATTGTGCCTGATGATATAACAAAAGCCAATCAACTGATTCTATCAGCTATGTATAGAAGGTGCAGATCACATTCATCTGCATCCCTTTGACAAGCATAGAAAAGACAGATTTGTATTTTCCTTAAGAGAATTCCAAGGGGGGGGGGAGAGAGAAAACTCTCATATGGTACAATCTGAAAGTTCTCTTTTTTTAAGATGTGGATCTGGTCTATTTATTGACCACTTTTTAACCAATTGGGAATTTCCCCATCATAAAAGGGCATCTTAATTTCTGACTCTTCGTACAGAGTTAAACTGAAAAAATCACATACTTGCTGAAAAACAGTGCTAAAAACAGAACCACTGCTTTCCTGGATACTTCCTGATCTAAAGCTGAGCTCAAAACTGAGGCTCAAAACTGAACCTCTGAGAGACAAGGAAAATAATACAATTAGGAGGTTTTTAAAAAAACATTCTGATGTCAAATATTTCTTCTTCTTTTTTTCCAAGTTACCGAATCATGACACAGTGTTGGCAGCATAGTCCAGAGTATCGCCCCAATTTCTCCACTATTCTGGAAAGAATCAAGTACTGCACACAGGTAAGGGTGTGCCTTGTGAAATATACCTGTCTCAAAGCTGGTGTGGTGTAGAGTGGTACATTAGGCAGGATTCAAAGCATGCCACACCGCATTCTGTGTGCATATCGGGGCTTTTTGGTCCCTGCCTTCCTACCTCAGGCCTTTGTGCCTCTGAGAAGTGATTGCTGCTCCAGAGAGGCACCAAACGTGCCTCTCTGGAGTGCTCTCGGAGGGGCCACCGTGAGATACAGGAAGCTGAACTAGATGGGCCTTTGGCCTGATCCAGCAAGGCTCTTCTTATGTTTAAACATTTGCAGAGTGGCACAAATGGCTGCAGCCTAAAGGGAAAAACTAGTTCTCTTGACCACCCACAGGGAAACAGCAAGTGGGGCAGAGGTTAAAATGCATGCGTGCCTAACTCTTTCATGGATAGTAGCTGGAAGGCCCAACATGCTTGCTTGTATTTCAGGACCCTGATGTGATCAATACAGAACTGCCCATTGAATGCAACCCAACACCAGAGGACGAAGGAAGCGCTGTGTTGCATCCAAATAGTTCCACTGGGATGGTTCCTTTGCTAGGGAACCCTTCCCTTCCACCTCAGCTGAGCCCCAGAACACTGGAAGACCATACTTCAGGGTATAAATATGAACAATGTCCACAGGAGCTGCTGGTGGAGAACCTTGCTAACTGGGCAACCAGAGAACCAAGCATGCCTTGTTTCAGTGAGTCCAGCAGTGAGGCTTGGGCTCAGCCAACCCTGAACCGTAAACTGGAATTCAGCAGCCAGCCAGCACACAAGCTGAAGAATAAAACCAAAAACCTTTGGAACCCAACTTACGGGTCCTGGGTCCTAGAGAGCATTTGCCAGCCCAGCCCCAACTCCAAACCCAAAATAACTCAAGAGCGGGAGGATTCAGGGTTTGATGGGAACTGCAGCTCCTCCCCTAGTTCCCGGGCATCACCGGCATCTCCAAGCCAGAGCCACTCGCCTCATATTGATATTGGTGGAATAGAACTGGTGAAGCTTCAGAATTTCCCCTGCGGCAATGTGAATTATGCTTATGATGATCTCTGTTTTGATATTGACCAGCCTTCAACTTTGGCAGCAGAACCAGCCACAGTGTTGAGGAGTGTGAGCCTGCATAGAGAAGGCAAGCTTTTTACTAAACCAGAGAAGACTTCAAGGGAGCGAGACTCTGGGCTTTCCTTGTCCGATGACTTGAATGTTACACCAGTATAACAGAGGGTACTTCTCCAATGGGTCAGCACTTCACTAGGGCAGTGTGGCTGAAAGAGCAATTAAAATGTGTTCTCCTCCTTCCTCCCACCCTGTTCTGAAAGCAGATGTGTTATCATCTTGCACTGGACTCCAGCACTACAGACCCTTCAAAATAACATTAGCCTGCTAAGCCAGTGCCTGTGGTTACAGGATGTAAGGATGGTTTTTGGTGGTCACACTGAATTGGGCTCCAATAGTCCATAGTGGTGGTTGCACCTGGTAAAAGATGTTCTCTGCCAACAAATAGGTAAGAGAGGGCAAAACCACACATTACCAATACCCTAAAATAGTGTGTTTCCTGCTAATGCACCAATAATCTGGTGTGCTGGACAGAAATTAGCTGGGTTTGCACTCGATACAATCACTGACAAAGGTTAAGTAACAACATTGATTTCTCAATGTCTTCACAATGAAAAAGAACCAGAGTTAGAGTGAGCAGAAAATACTAGGTGTTCAACAAGAACATTTAAAATTCAGAAAATGAAAACTTTAAATGCAAAAGCAGTGTTATCTTTTTGGATTACTGAAAGGTACTTTGCAGCATAGAGTCTAACTCAGATAATCTTGACCCTAGAGGTTTCAGGAATCCCATCATTGTATATAGACAAATGAACTCTTTTAATGGACTTTATTTTGAAGGAACTCTTGTTCAACAGTTGTAACTCATACACCAGTAGTAATACTTTTGTAAACTGATGATTTAGGATTCAATTTTTGTATAACAGGAAAGCTCTTCTGAGGTGAAACATGACGAGGATTGTTACTTGATGCAAGGCCAACGAGAAGCATTTTAGTTTAAGGAGAGCCCTGATTGAATAGGGAAAAAACTGGTATTTGTATGGCTTACAGGACATCTGCAGTAGCTGCCCTATGGGCAAGGTGAGCTACAGCATGACCTTTTAAAATCATTGTTGTGGCACATAAATGGTGTTCTTTCACGCTCACACAAAACATGTTGGGAACATTTCACCTTAACGCAAAAGAAAATTCCTCTTAGGTGCCCTTTGATGCAAAGGAATCCTAAACCAGGGGTTCTCAACCTGTGGTACGGGTACCCTTAGGGGTACATGGACCTCTTGCTGGGGATTCTGGGAAGTGTGACTTGGAGAAAAAAAAGATCCTTGCATGTATGTCTGTCTGTCTGTTTCTCACACACACGACTTTTTCACATTTAAAATTGTTAGGTAATTAATCATTAAATAAAAGTACTAATTAATTGATTGATCCAGTTAATTAGCCATTAATTAGCAGGGGATACTTCAGACAATTAGACCGTGATAGGGGGTACGTGGGCCTCCAAAGGTTGAGAACCCCTTCCCTACACAATTTAGAGCTGTCAGTTTCATAGTCTTGCATGCTTCTGCATCTCAGCATTTGAAATGCAGGCATTTTTATGCAGAATCTCCTTTACAATAACATGTTTTGAGGCATATGTAGGTACCTAGTTCACTGACATCCCTACCTTTGAGAGAGAAAAAAAGTCATACACCTCCTCACTGAATTAAAGGAAAACTCCAGCATGATCTTTTCAGGTCAAAGGTAGGTATGAACCATGCATGCCTAATGCAGCTACACCTGGGGTTTGAATACATAACGGGCCATGGTTAAGTGGCCATGCTCAGTTTCTTCTGTGCCAGAAGATTAAGTCTGTTGGTAGAAGAGTAAAGAAGCAGATTGTTGAAGAGATGGTTCTCTCTAGGGCACAGCAGGCTAGAAAAACAGGAACCTCTAATGCCAGGTTTCCCTGCAGCCAAAAACCTGTTTTAATGTGTATCTTATTCAATACCAGAAGGTACAGAATGATTACTTACATTAAATTAATGGTTGAAGCAATAGCACTTAGAGCTGCAAAGTTTAATTGGTTTGAAGAATTTTTGATAGACTGAAAAGATGTGCCAAGAATAGTATCTGATTGATGAAGACCATCATCTTAAGGGAGGCATTCCCTTTTGCCCTAAAACATGACAGCTGATATGACACAGATGTACATCTAAAAATCAAGTATCCTTTTTTGCTTCAGAATTTTTACTTGTGTACAAATATATGCAAATTCCTACCACTAAACAAAAATTTTCATAACTGGGTGATGGCCCAGTAAGCCGGTGTTAACAAAAATCAAATTTGGACATAAAAATATGCATTCACACATCATAATTACCAAAGGAAACTGTAAAAGTACAAGTATCTAGAAAGTGAGAAGTCCTTAGACTGCATTAGTGCAACAAAAAGCCTTTTCCTGAACAGTGGTTGTTAGGATCAAATTATCTGTCTTTTTTAAAAAAAAATTGCTGCAGGGGACTCAATCTAGATCAAGACTGAAACTTGAGGTCTTAAACCCTTTTGCCCTGGCCAGAAACAACCCCCAGCTGCTATTTGTCCCAACAGGGAAGATATGGGTGTGTGTGATTTTTTTCAGGTCTGCCATGCAGGGGTGAAGCGTGTTAAACTCAGTTCTAAACCTACACTGGGGTCTGTCTGTAGCCTCCCCTTATGGCTCTTTAAAAAAGATGGAAAAATAAAGTTTTGATTTTGGGTCATCATGTCTAGCTTGACCCATATTGAACTTCAGAAAGCCATTACTTCTTAGTTTACAGTTCTCGCAGTCAGTTCATAAAAGCAGGCATTTTAATGCCCACAAGAAGTTTCCTAACACCACCTCTCCCCCGATCCTACTTATCAAAATTCACTGTATGTGCCTCCTTGACCTTCTCCTTCACGTGTCCTATATGAATAGCATTTCCATTAATCCAAACTCTGAACATTTTAGTTACAATCTTCAACATGCTTAGCAGGAAATAAGTACCGTAGTAATCAGTTGGTTTAAGCTTACTGCACCCTCATATTAGAATACGATGTGGCAACTTTTCAAACCAACAGGCTTGCTTAAAAAAAAAAATCAACTTTAGAAGGCATAGCGAACAGCAGAGCCTTCATGCTGTGTCCAGATCATTCTCTCTCAGAGGGGGTCTTCATTGTTCAATTCAGTTGAGATTTTTCAGACCTTTACCAGCTTCTTATTTAATACAAAGTGTAAGTAATATACATATGTACATTTGTGCATAATTTTCATCATAGATGTAATGACCTTACACATTAATTGACAGTAATGGGCCCTTTCACTCTGTTTCTAAGAATTGGATCAAGTAATACACCAAAGTAACCAAATTACATGAGTCATGTGACGGTGGGGGGGGGGAGGGAACGAAGCAACACTACAAAAGTGGCAAGCACCCTAGGAGGCTGGCTTTGCAAATCCCCCCTGCTGTTTTTGCTAAGCACCAAAACCTGCTCTCCAAACTCTCTCATTATTGCCGGTGTTTGGGGGGGGGGGGAGCAGACCCTGACTGGTAGGTCACTAAGTTTTCACAGCTGTATGATTGGAGCTTACAGTTTTGTAATGCAGATTTTAGAGAGGAAGGAAATGTAGTAGAACAGGGGTTCTCAACCAGTGGTACACATACCACCGGTGGTACCAGGGGCGTCGCTGGAGCGTGGCGGGGGGCGGGGCGCCCCCGGGTGACGCGCGCACCCCGCACGCGCCACCTCCGTGACGCACGACACCCTCCGGACGCTCCGAGTATTTCGTCCATCCGGGTATTTCCTGGATTTTCGCGCATGCGCAGACCCGTTTTGAGGGCAAAAAGGCCCTCAAAACGGGTCTGCGCATGCGCGAAAATCTGGGAAATACCCGGATGGCCGCGCTGCCTGGGCCTTCTTTCAGAAGGCCCTGGAGCGCCGACGGGGTCGGACGCTCCAAGGCCGGCTCCCGGGCCGGCCTCGGAGCGTCCGGAGGGCGACGCGGGGGGGAGCCGGGTCGCCACCCCCGCGCTGATATCGTAGCGTCACTAGGGTGACGCGCGCCCCCTGCCCCAGGGTGACGCGCATCCTAGTGACGCTACTGGGTGGTACTTTTGGGTACCTCTAGTGGTACTCGGACCGCCAGGACCTCCTAAACCCTGCTAGCATCCCCAAAACCCCACAAGAACACTGTGCTTTCGGCGCCACGTTTTCATTCCTGAGAGGCTCCTGCCTTTGGCCAAGCCTCTCGGGAGCACAGAAAACAGCCCACCCGCTCAACCTGGACCCTCTTACCGGCCTCCTGCGCAGTGTCCAGTGGCCACCTGCGCCGAAAACCAGGCCAAAAACCCGGAAGTAAGCGGTGATGACGTCATTGCCGCTTACTTCCAATAGTACTCAGCATGGTGGCAGCCATGTAGGTGGTACACCATGCCAAGTACATTGAGAACCCTGTAGTAGAAAACATGACTTCCTGCATATAAAAAGGTCCCTGGTTCAAGCCTGGCATCTTCTGCTAGGATTGAGAAAGACCCTTGCCGGAACCTTTGAAGAATTGCTACAGTTAGTGCAGACCATGTGCTTGACTCCATATAAGGCAGCTTCTTAGGTTCATATTGAGGGGACTTTGTAATAAGGTTTTTAAAAAAGTGGGGTTTAAGTTCTTACCTTGATGTATTTTGTAACATCCTCTCTCAGTTACCGTTTCCAGACACCATTCACTTCATCACCTTGTTCAGTCTCTCTCTCCTCCCCCTTATTAATTTGGCTGGGTCAACCTCATTTTCTCATTAGCTGTTTCTGCACAGAGAACCTAGTCAAGAGTTTTCTGTGATGAAGACAAGATAAATGTCATCCTCTTCACACTTTCGTACCTGCATGACTTGCTTTTGATCTGCGATTACCTCCGAGACTGGCAACACTGCTTGCCATTCCACCCTTTGGGTTCACTGTAAATGCCTGGATAACAAGCCTGCTTCTATGCAATTTCAAATCAGATAAATGTATACTTCTATATTTGCAACACAAAAATAAAGACATCCTAACACACCTATTCATTCTTCTGTTTTACAACCAACTGTTCCTAGATTCAATGAAAGGTGACTGGGGGAAAAAAAGTTGATTTTCAACTCCTTGGCCTTCAGTTCATGAGTTGGAACCTATATGTGGTCCATAAAGGTAAAGGTATCCCTTGACAATTAAGTCCAGTCGTGTCCGACTTTAGGGAGTGGTGCTCATCTCCGTTTCAAAGCCGAAGAGCCAGCGCTGTCCGAAGACGTTCCCATGGTCATGTGGCCGGCGTGACTCAACAACAAGGTGCATGGAACACTATTATCGTCCCGCTGACGCGGGTACCTATTAATCTACTTGCAATTTCTTGCTTTCGAACTGCTAGGTTGGCAGGAGCCGTCGCACGGATTCGAACTGCCGACGTTTAGATCGACAGCTCATGGTTCAGTGGTTTAACTCTGACATAAAATGAAGCTTAACAGCAGCATCTTTTGCAAAGAAAAAGGGAGGGGGATGAGGAAGATAACAGGTGAGGGAAGACAAGCATATACAATGAAAAGTGGGCTGCACATTTCACATAAGGACCAAGTCCCCAGTCTGAAAATGTTAAACATAACCAAGCTAGATTGTTAAAATTTCACTTCAGAGTCTGCGTTATTCATGAAGGACAAGATCACAAATTGATCCCTGGTATCATCACAGGGCTGGAGCCAGGCAACAGATTTTCAGAGCTGAAAGTGGTTTGAGAGACTTGGCTTCCCTTGAAGTATGCACATATTTCATTTTTGTTCCATGATTGCCTCAGGCCAAGCAGAGTTTTGAAACACAACGGTTTAGTTCAGACAAATGGAGAAACTATTGTTTCCTGCTAGGAGAATGAGCCCTGGAAAGCTGTGGGTTTGTATGCTTCTTCTTCTTCCCCTCCATAAACTCTGTCTGTGTGGTTGAGAATCCTGAGATCTTTAAACCATAGTTCATGTGAACCTGGGAACTGCAATTTAATTCTGCATGGATCGTAGGCCTGGAAGATAGTGGCACGCTGGGAAAAGGACACCGTCGATGCCAGATGACAACACGTCTCTTTTTACCCTCCAACACTGTTCTTCTGCCGAAGCCTTCTTCTGCTGGAGTGCGTACTTTCAATGGGTGGCTGTGGATTGGCAGCGGCATGATACACTTATATGCCCCAGAGAAGAGACTTACCTCCTTGCTTGGGTGCTCTGGGTTTGGAGGATATTATCCTGGGGTAGTTAAGACCAGCAGCACCAGAGGGGGTAACCCCTCTGAGCGACAAGGGGATGGCCCTGTTCTTCTCCGTCTCTGTCACTCTGGTGTGAGGGGGGTGAGGAGTAGTGGGAAGTATAGGAGGCAGCAGGACTCCTTCTGGACTTGGTGGTTGGTGAGAGCGCCTCTTGTCTGGTTGGATTCCTTGCTGTCTTTCCTGCCCCTTAATCTGCTAGAGAGAGACTGGAGGCAGCGCCAGTGTTTTGTGTTGGGGTTGTATTTGTGCAAGTGTGTGTTTGTGTTGTGTGAGTCCTTTCCAGAACGATGTTCGAGGGAGTAGTGGCGCCACTATAAAAAGTGTAACGGGTCAAGGGCAATATGGCAGTGGGGGCTGGCCTGGCCGTTCCAGGAGGAGGTCATAGGCAGACCATCCCTCTTTCTAGGCCTTCCCCCAACCCTGGAGCCTGGGGAGTGCCTGGGAGAAACCCCTGTGGCCTTAAACTGCTGCTATTAAATGCCAGGTCGGTTAACAATAAGATTCCCTAATCCGGGATTTAATCCTGGAGGAGGGTGCCGACCTGGCTTGCATCACGGAGACCTGGTTGGATGCAGCTGGTTGGGTGAACCTTTCCCAGCTGTGTTCACCAGGGTACCGGGTAATGCAGCACCTGCGGCTGCAGGGGCGAGGGGTGGTGTTGCTGTGGTCTACCGGGATTACATCTCCCTCACTGGTTACCCTGTCCCACAGTGTGCCGGGTTTGAGTGTCTCCACATCGTGCTACAGGGGTGAGACAGGATGGGATTGCTGTTGGTGTACCATCCACCTGGTTGCCCGTTGGCTTCCCTACCTGAGCTGACCAGGGTGATCTCGGCGGTGGCACTGGAGTCCCCACGGCTGTTACTGCTGGGGGACTTCAATGTTCATGCCGAGGCCCCTGAGACAGCGGCGGCTCAGGACTTCATGGCCGCCATGGCGACCATGGGCCTATCACAATGGATGGATGGCCAATTGGGTGGAACCTATTGTGAATTCATCTTTGCGGGAGGGAGTGATGCCTAGCATCTTGAAGACCGCAATTGTGCACCCCCTCCTGAAAAAACCATCTCTGGATTCCTCCAATTTAAATAACTATCGGCCAGTTTCCAATATGCCTTTTTGGGGTAAGGTGATTGAGCGGGTGGTGGCGTCTCAGCTCCAAGGGATACTAGATGAAACGGAGTATCTGGACCCTTTTCAGTCTGGCTTGAGTTGATCGGACCTGACCACGGTGGTCCACGCCTTAGTGACTTCAAGACTGGATTACTGTAACACGCTCTACGTGGGGCTGCCCTTGAAGACGGTTTTGAAGCTGCAATTAGTGCAGAATGCGGCGGCCTGGGTGGTCACTGGAGCTAGGCGGTTTGACTCTGTTGAGCCGCTGCTTCGGCAGCTGCACTGGCTGCCCATTTGTTTCCGGGCCCAATTCAAGGTGCTGGTAATGACCTTTAAAGCCCTTCACAGTTTGGGTCCAGGATATCTGAGGGACCGCCTTCTCCCATACATTCCGGCCCGCTCTCTTAGGTTATCTGAGGGGGCTCTCCTGCGGGTGCCACCTCTATCGCAAGTTAGGGGAGTGGCAACACGTGGCCTTCTCTGCTGTGGTGCCACAACTGTGGAACTCCCTGCCAGGGGATCTGAGAAGCACCCCCTCCCTCATGACTTTTCGGCGAGGGCTCAAAATGTTTTTGTTTCGTCTAGCGTTTGGGTGATGGGTTGTGGTCTGCCTCCTGTATCTCAAGATGCTCTGCCATACTGCTTCTCAGCTCCATACTGTTGCCCCCCTGTGTTTTTTATTGTTTTTTAAATTTGTTTAAGTATCGTTATGTATTTTATGTATTTTAATCTGTTGTAAGCCGCCCTGGGCATTTGCCTTTGGAAAAGGCAGGATATAATTTTTTAAAAAAATAAATAGATAAACAAACAAACAAATAAATAAATAAATTCTGGCTTCCAAACCAGGATGTGAAACGAGTTTAAAGTTAGCTTCACATCCTAGTTTGAATGCCAGAGTTTAACCACAATTCCCAGCTTCACAGAAGCTGTGTTTTTAAAGAAACCAAGATTAAAATATCACAGCTTTGTGCAGAGCTGAGGTGGTGAACAGGGGAGAATACATACACTGGACAGAACCTGCTTTCAAGTTGTGGGGGGGGGGGAAGAGATCTGTAATCAGAATCCAGCCTTAGCACAGCAGCTTAGAGTCGAACAATCCCTGAAACCGGGTCAGAGCCTTCATGTTGCCTCTGACAGGTGCACAACCGGTAGCTGCGATGGTATTAACCTTTCCTTTAAGCAACAGCATACCTCCCAGAACTGTCTTCATGAACATTTTAGCTATTTAGAGTGCTTAACCTCACAATTACACTTGGATATTCTCAACTGAGAAAATGGATGGATGGTAACCTATATACTTCCCATCTTTCCTTTCAAAATAGAACACTCACATGGAGCTCAGCCAGCTCTGGCAGGGGAAACCCCGAACGGTGCATTACTTCAAAAACATTCTTCAGGCTATATTGCTGAGCAGCACCTTTTGAAACCTGTTTGATGAGCAGTTAATTCTCAGCATTCTTTTAGATTGCTGAGACTGAGAAATGTTTGTGAATAGAGCATAGAGACATCGCTGTGCCCTTGCTGTGATCTATGACGAACAGACCTGTGGCAAAAAAGTGGAGTGTAATGCAAAGCAAATGTGGATGGCTTGGCTGTCATTGCAGAAAAAGAAACGAGGACACAAGACCCTCCAATATAAAAATCAAAATAGAGATCCGTTTTCAGTTAAAATTTATTTGTTATCACACATCTTGAAGAACTAAAGTTCTCAACCTATACAGTTAGGATGTCAAAATCAGTATGTTGTTTGCACTGTAGTGTTCAGAGCAAGAGCCTCTGTAGATGAGACAAGCTTTTCTGCCAGGTTTGTAGTAACAGAAGCAGAATTGTAGCCAGTCAACCATTTCAAAACATGATTCCCCAACAATGAAGTCTATTAATGGAATTCAACAGAAGGAGGTGATCAGGCCTTTAGTGATTTTTTGTATCACTTCATATCAATGTACATCTGCCATCTCTTGATTGAAGTTTCCACAATTTTATGGCCAGCACAAGATACCAATTCTTTCCAGTTCTCTATATTGCACTTTTCTTCCATGAGTCTAAGTAAATGCTTTAAACAGCTTAGGATCCTCACAACAACCCTGTGAGGTGGGCAAGTCCAGGTTTGCTTTTTAAAGTGGTGGGAAAAGTGCGTTCAGCAGACTTGGAAGAGGAGTTCTTATCCTCCAAATCCAAGTGCTGCCCCTACAGCCCTGTCCCCCCGCCCCACTAACACCAATTACATCTCCTTTTTAATAACAAAGTAAAATAGTGCTTCAGAATCACTTATCCAGGGTTTGTTGGGGGGGGGGGTTGTTTTTGTTTTTAAGAGTCCTCCCCTAGACCCCAGGTGTTTCTGTACAACAGCAGTTTGCAAGGAACAATATTTCACATTTGCTGCAGAAACAGGTGGAAAGGGCTTTCTTTCTCAGTTGACAGTAAGTGCTCCTGCAGAACCAGCTCGGGGTGAAAGTCAGAAAGAAGTCTGATGCCAGGAGCACTAGGGAAGGGCTAGGGAAGAGGAAGGGGAGAAGATAGGCAAGATCCCCAGGAAGACCTCGGATGAAATAGTGGAGCAACAATCGCTTCTTGGCTCGGGTCCTGTGGGCAAGCTGGGAACCCCAGAATGGAGTGGCTGGCTAGGGTGGACTGAGAGAACGGGTAACGGGGCAGCCCTGAAGCTCCATATGCCATACGATTGGCAAAGGTGGATGAAGAGAGGCTCCGAGGCCCAGGAATTAAATGAGGAGAAAGAGAAAGCATGCGTGCCTAAGGTCAGATAGATATTTCAAAAACTGCATGACAGCCAGCCCCAATAACCACTATTGAGTGGTTCAGTGAGCATGTTTGGCGAGGTGGAGTTGGGTTCTATTGGGATTTCTTAGATTTTGTTTTGCTGTAGTTACAATATTTTAAAACCTGGGTTACAATACTGCTGTATTTCTTAATGTTGTTTTATTGTGTAACCCACCTTGAGACTTTGGGATTATGTCAGATAAAAAACGATGAACAAAAAGCTCTCCCAGCCACTCATTTCAGATCCCTTGCACCATCCACAAAATGGCAACCCACCATTTTAGAAACCACTATTCTCAAACAAGCCCTCTGGCATATAAAAAAGCCATTTAAAATAAGCCACATTTGCTACAGATGCAAATATGAAATCGACACGTTCCACAGCCTCCTTCCTTCCCTATCCACAAGAAGCAGCATTGAATAAATGAGTAGTTTACAATTTAAAAACAGAAGAACTTTGAACATGCAATACCTGCTCAAACTACAGAACTGGTATTTTACAAATCACTATTTTCAATCTTGCTTCCAATCATCACCCCCCCCCACACACACACACACACAAAACAACAACCAGCTAGATGGATTTTTTCCACCTACATTAATCATTTAGTTCTTCCACTGGCCCAATCACAAACTTTATTCAGAGTTGCTTGTTTTAGAATAAGCGTAGCACATGCCCAATGAAAACTGAAAAGTTTGTGTTCTGACTTGAAATCTTCCTTTGAATTCCACAATGAGTGTGCATTTTAGTAAATTTTTAACTTATTGGTCAGGAACGCATGCAGGTTTAATGAACTTTGCTCAGAGCAAGCACAGAACCGGATGGCAGTTGCAGTCTCATTCTGCTGCAGGTTATAACCTGCTAAGGTTCGGCACCAAGAAATGTTAAACCGTTCACCTCCCACATTCAACCCAGGAAGAGTCATGGACCCATTACCCAATAGCAGGCCCTTCTGCAGTAGGCAGAGAGGAAAGCTGCTTCATGTTTACATAAGTGGAAATAATGCTCTCTCACTAGGGACCCTCACTATCTACAGTGTTAGAGCAAATGGTGGGCTGAATGGTGTACAATTTACCAGATCGCCTAATCAAGAGACTGCATGACACCTGCTCTCACATTACACACTGGCCCTTGCTCCCCCATTGCTCCTTATGAAACTTATGAAGCTTTGCCACATCACCCATAAACACTCAACACATGCATGCACAGAGCTGTAGATCAGAGCCAATGATTGTGCAGATGTATGGTAAGCATCATGCTCACTGGAACCGCATGGCTGGACTGTTGCACATAGGAAAGTGTACTCTAAAAGAAAATTCGTAATGAGTCTCTCATCTTGCAGGAGAAAAGAGGTGGTGGTCCTTTTTTTTTTTACAGCATTTTCCTGTCACATAAACCATCTTCACCGTCAAAATCAGGCTAGCTACTTAGATGAATAGTTTCAATAGATACACCACATTTTATCTGAAATACTGCCTTGATCTTTAATACTTGACCCCATAGAAAGTGTCCCCAACACCTAATGCTTCAAGTCCCCAATGCATCTGTCTGTGTGGGGAAGACTATTATCTCAATCCCTGCAGCAATCTGCTGATGCACTCACTTATAAGTGACAGATCTGAAAGCAATCAAAAAGACAAATATCTCATCGGCAAGCAGCAAGATCAAGTACTAATCCCTGGATGTCAAACATTTCAAAGCTAACTGCATTAGTTAGTACACTTGTTTCATTTACTAAACTGAGATGCTAAAATGGGATCTCGCTGGCATTCAGAAATGTGTGCCAGATGGCAAGAGGCCATGACTGGGTCATCACCAACTTCACTGAAGAGTGTTTTCTCTCTGGAATGTGTCAAGTCTCTTGGATAACAAACCTAAGAACTTGAAGTGTTTTAAAGAGAGTGTTCTCGGGTAAAAACTAGCAATCATAAAGAAGGTTATACAAAATCCTAATACAAAAACTGATGTGAACCAGACTCTCCCATTTTTTTACCCCTATTTCCCAAGGTATGAAGGTAGAATTAAGATTGATGTGTAGAAGTGGGGCCACACCCACGCACACCAACTCTGTGCTCATAATAAAATTACGGTATATTTCCTTAGACTGCAATCCTGCCCATAGTTATGCGTGGTTGTCAGCTGAAAAATGAGTAAGTTATCCATACATACCTGGTGGACAAAACTGCAGCCTAGATCTGCTTGAACTGTTTGTGTTTTTGCTGGAAAGTTGCACAATATTTTGGCAAAGACTGGTATAGGAAAAACCGCAAAGGAAAGGAAGAAGGCCATAAGATGTACACTGGCAGGGGAAGGAGGCAAGGAATTGCAAATGGTGCAAAAGTCCTTGGCTTCTAGAAGCCCAAGTTGCCCTTCCGTTTCTGAAGCTTCATTAGCACAATATGTATATTTCACATTTTTCTGCATTGCCATAACTAGAAAGATTTTTAAAAATGAGAGTTCAAAGTATATAAATTCTACCACAAATTCCAAGCTGCAAGACACACAAGTGAATGCATGGGATATGGACAGCCCTGGCTATAGTGTGAGAGCAATTAGGCTTAGAGAGGAAGTCTGTTTGTTATTTTTAAAAAGGTAGCTTCTTTTACAGGAGAACTGCGATCTTTTCCTTCCTGTGTGCTCCAAGCAACTATGCTTTTACTCTGGTTCACTAAAGTGCAAGACAAAATTACTTGGTTTACCAGTACACAGTTGTCTTGATCCAATGTCCAAATGTCCAGAAAGTCTGACAGCTGACCCCAGATTGCTCAGGTTCCCAGAAGATCGCCATAAGCTGGCTCTGAATTTCCATCTCTTTTTCAAGCAGCCCGGTATTATCCAATGTCCTCAGGGTATGACAAGAGTTTAAAAGGTTTCCCTCCAACTGAGAGATTAATTCTGGAAAAGTCATTAAACATTATGGAACAATTCCATAGACACCTTGGGCTAGTCTGTTCTCATCTTTCCAAGATACTTTCTAAGATATCAATCAAATTGTCCAGTCCGAGTAAGTAGCCATCCTCCCGATTGCCTTCCTGCCAAGAGATCCTATGATCCAGAGTCTGCCCATCTGGGAGAAGGGTAGTCTTTCCAAAATCAATGAGCCACACATTAGCACGCCCACTATCATCATGCACAAACAGCAGTGAACTTCCAATTACCTGCAGAGAAGAGAAAGACAAATAGCCGTTTTTGGAAAGACCCTGAAACCTGTTGTCATGGTTAAAGGCTGGTTTCTTCTGGCTCCACCCCACACAAACCTGGAGCCAACATGCCAATAGTTTCTTGTAATGCAAGTGCATTAGTGCTCAGGGTCATTCTCAGTGTGACAGATGCTCTAGAATTGATCCACATCTTTTCTGCATCTAAATCCCTGCCCAACAAAGCCTTGCTTACTAGATCTACAGAGATTATGGGTTGGTAGTAAAGCTATTCAAATGCTTGTATAAACAAATTTACGCACTATGCTCTCACAATAGATTCCAGGTACTTGCTAGTTCAGTCTCAAGCCTAGAAAAATGGAACATGTACATTTTCACTTGAAGGTTGGTTCACACATGCATGCACATCAGTTGACTACTCAACACTTGACGAGTAGCAATTACATGCATGAACCAACTCCACTAAAAAGCACTGCATTAGTGATGATGTGAAGCTTTTGTGTGTGGTGTTTGATCTGTGATGGCTCACTCACACATACATACAACTCAACCCTTGATGATGTAGTTGTATGCTACACTTGTTGTAAGCCGCCTTGGGCATTTGTCTTTCGGCATAGGAAAAGGCGGGATATAATTTTTTAAAATAAATAAATAAATAGTTTTCCAGTGCTGAACATGCCTGTTGTGATCTGGCCCATACAGTTCACCTCATGCATACTCACAGGGCTGTTTCATGTCCTGTCTTGCTTGCACATACCCCCTAAGCATGTCCCTCCTATACTCTGGTGAGGACACACCATAATTTGGATATGGGCAGGTTCATGTAGGGAGAACTTGCTTTTGAGAAGAGAGTCAAGATTAAGTGACCTCTAGATTCCTTCTGGGCATCCTACACACCCATTATTTCCCATGACTACTGTAATAAATTTCTATAAATCGTACTGGAGGAAATTTAGGAGAGTGCATGATTTGGTATTGTACTGCCCTCGGAGCCACCACTCTCAACTCACCTCATGGCGTTTAAAGAAGTCAGAAGACTCCAGGACATCGTGAATTTCATACAGGCGTTTCAAATATTTTTTCTGTTAAAAAAAAGGGAGGGCTGAACGTTATTATCTTATTAAAATAAGTGGGAAACTGAAGAAAAAAAAAGTCAGGTCAACCCTGGTACAGTGGAAACTGCAACAGAGAGAACTTTGACCTGGAGTAATTTGAGACGCCAGCAGGAATCGCAGCACAATCTCCAAGAATGGAGTTTCATAGGACAACATTCTGGCACATTATGCCCCATTAATATATTAAAAATGCAATGGACATCTTGCAAAGATATAATGCCTCACAGTACCAGAGCTGTGAGGAAGATTTGGGAAGATTAACACTTGTTAATATACATTTGGGAAGATTAACACTTGTTATTTCCTCTCTGAAGGAGGATTTTAACTGATCAATTCAGAGAGGGAGAAACAGAGCATGGAAGGAAGAAGCAAATCTCCATATGGCCATGACACAATCTAAAAGCAACTTTGTCAGTGAGAAAAGCAGGATCGTGTGTCTGCCGCAAAGGCCTCTCTTTAGACAAAGACTGAGAAGCATAAGGGAGTTTCTGGTTTGTAAGAATTCAGATATGGGAATCCAAATCCACGCTCAGAGCTGGTCAGTGTTCCAGGCAGGTTCTACACATCACAGGGACATATTCTGCATTAAAGAAGAATGGTATCCACTTCCTTTGAAAGGTCTAAGTCACAAGATCAATTACACTGGCACAGCAGAACACAAGAGAAATCCCTCTGCTTGATATTCCTATTCACCGAATTCTGAAGATCTTCCTGCTCCTCTAAATATACAGAGAACCTATACATGGAGGATATTTTCCCCTTGAGATTTTCAGAGCTCTCTCTTCTATTAGGGAGAAATCATTCCCCCATCATATGTTAAAGTTCTCTCCCAACATACTAGCTGCTGTTTGCTGCAGTATATTCAGAGAAACTGGCATCTAGCCGCCACTTACCTGCATTCTTTAAATGTACGTTAGTTCTAGCAAAGACAGTGGCATTGACTCGGCAGTCAATAAGGGAGTCCTGGAGCTGCTTCAGATACTACCCTTTTAAAGGTAAAGGTATCCCCTGCTCAAAAGCCAGTCGTGCGGTGTTCATCTCCGTTTCTAAGGCCGAAGAGACAGCGCTGTCCAAAGATGCTTCCATGGTCATGTGGCCGGCATGACGAACAGAATGCTGTTACCTTCTCACCGCAGCGGTACCTATTTAACTACTTGCATTAACATGTTTTCGAACTGCTAGGTTGGCAGGAGCTGGGACAGGAGCTCACTCCATCACGTGGCACTCGGGTCTCGAACTGCTATCCTTCCGACCTTCTGGTCTGCAGTTCAGCATCTTAACCACTAAGCCACCAAGGCCCCTTGCTACCCCCTTTTAGGATACATATATGCTAAAACCACTACACGGGAAGGACATAAGTGTGTCAAAAGTCACATTCAATGATATGAGAGACATGTGAATGTGTCAGAGAGGATTTGATTGGGGGCTCTCTGCCATATGCTCACATCTTCCAAAAGACATGTTTATTATGTAATGTGTAAAGCAGTCCTTAATCAAGTTGTGTACATTTTTCCTTAAAAAAAAAAATTCTGGACTAAGCTAACCTGAATTCTGTGCCAAAATTTTTCAACACATAAATCATGCAAATTAAGCACGTTTGCCTGCTTAGCTTGCATAAATTATTATTCTGCTTGCTGTAGGGAAGAGTGAGAATTAAAATCCCACCCCTTGGCTAATGGAAATCCTACAAAGCCCCAACCAGGCTTTGCCCACACACTTTTCAGCCCTGGTCTAATAATCATAAGGGATTATAAATATCTTAATGGCAAAAACTCAAACTGCTGATCCGGGACATACTTGGTGCTAGCATGAAATCCTGGCACATGCAAGAACCTGGTCTTAATCGGCACAGAGAGGGATACTTGCATCTGTGAGGAAATGGCATGCAACTGTATGCAACATACGAATTAAGGGAGTACAAGAAAGCACAAACAGAAAGACTATTACAGAAGATTTGATTTCAAGAATCACGGCTTACCAATATATCTGTATCTCCCTTAATGAATTCCACAAAAACCTGAAAAACTTGCTCCTTTGTCTTGGTTGTCTTGAAGTTGGTGTTACAAGTCCCATCAGCCTTCTGTAGGAAGGAAGGAGAATCAGGTTGTTATACAGGTAGAGAAAAGAAGGAAGGAAACAAAGGAAAGGAAACAAAGAGAAGAGGAAGCCAAAAAGGTGCATACGGTTTAAGACCCAGTGCATCTTGGGGTGGATGATTCGTCTTCAAGGAAAACAGAACCAGTTTCACTTAACAACAACAGACATAATTGGTCATTTGCCTTGATGAAACTGGTTCAGTTCAGCTGCCTCTGTAGATGGGTCAACATATGCAAAATACACTGGTCCATTCGATTTATTACCAGCTCTGCTTATCTGTCATTGCACAGAGGTGGCGGCAAGAGCAGCAGCAGCAGCAGCGTTTTCAGGGAGAAGCACATCAGCAGCACTGGAGACTTTTTTCCTTTCTTTGTTGGCAGCAGATACAAAAGCCAGTATCAAGTCATGGCAAGAATGTAGGAGGGCAGACTGAGTTTCGTCAACAGCTGATAGCCCTGCACATGTGAGTGGGAAGTCACAGAGCCATCTACATTCACCATCTTCTAGTATATTCTGCAACTTATTAACCCTCAACTTAGGATGACACACTTCTTTGGGGAAAGCAGTGGGTGGAGTAATTGGTCCTTGTCACATTAGCCTTTTACCATTTTTATCAGATTAGTCAAGGTCTAACCACAGAAGAAATAGCTAGATTTGTTTTAAAGCTTGAAATACTTGGGAAAACTGGGCTATGTTTATATATCACTCGATCAAGAACCCATGAACTCTGTGCATATATTAATTTGCAACAGAAAAATTCAGAGAGCACTTGAAACTACACATGAACAGGAGGTCTAAAATTCCACAACTGAAGTGCGCCCCAGTACTGTGAGCAAGAACCCTGACACCTAGGAGCAGAAAATTAGTCCGTTTGTGCAAATTAAATTAAGGTCCAACATAAAGAGGTGGCAGAAGATTTGCAATTGGATCTCTTACAGATCTGGAAAAAAGTGCTTAAAAGCAATCAAAGGATGGGTAGCACAGGGAAAGGAGGGATTTCGCCCTCCCCTTCTGTACTGTTTTTCCAATTTAAATTAGCCCCTTTGGGCAGGAATAGCGCCATTCATCCCAGAGACTAAAGCATAGTAGTACATGGAGAATCTGAGAATCACTGAAAGTGACTGAGTTTTATGGGGTGGCAAAAAGACACTGGAAGCCCCATTTGGTTTTGTCTAAGTTGTGACCCTTCAACAAGATGCACCCTGTGGATTTCTTAAATGTCTTCATAAACATGAAGAAACTTGAGACTTGCTCACCAAGGAAGCTGAAATATAGGAAAATCCAGCCATCAGGAGAAGACTATGAAGAGTTGGGTGCTACACTGTGCTGCCACTTTTGCTCTATCTACCATATTGTCCCGAGTATAAGACGCACCTGATTATAAGACGCACCCTTAAAGTTTGGTGATATTAAAAAAAATTAATTAAATCACTGGCATTAAATTGCAACAGCCTGATTATAAGACACACCCCTAGTTAAAAAACTTAAATTAGGAGAAAAAAGTGAGTCTTATACTCAGACCAATACGGTATATCTCTACTAACCCCCCTTCCCTGGGGTTCTACAGATGTTTGTCATGGCCCACATACAAGGAAGAGCAGTTGGGAAGAGGATTTAGAGTAAGGAAACAGCATATAGGGGAAAAATTAAGGACACTGACATGGACATCACTTTTCTGCTTCCAATTTTATCCCCCTGAAGCAACTTCTTCAAGCTGAAAAAAGGTCTTAACCATGACATGCATCTGCTTGTGATGTGCAATGTGGCTTGTAAACGCTCTACACACTAAAAAGTGCAACGGAGGTTACCGAGTAAATCAGCCAGGAACTCATATCCTAAGTTGCAGGCACATTTAGAAGCATTAGTCAGAAATCATTACATGCCTGCCTATCACTGAATTTGCACTGCATCTCTGTGGGACAGGAGCATGAATTTAAAGACATAAATTACATTATAAACAAGGGTGCGTGCGTGTGTTCATAATGACCCAACGGCTAATATCAGTGTTCTGAAATCATGCTTCTGCCTATTCAAGATGCACAGTGCCTATTCAAACTACTGTATATAAAAGTCTGTCCAATGCCCCGCGCATGTCCACATCTATACACTTTCTTTAAGCGGTATCAACCACTTGCCTGACAAGCCTATTTTATTTTATTTATTTACAATATTTTTATCCCGCCTTTCTCCCTGATGGGATCCAAGGCGGCTTAAAAGAACAAGAAAAAACCAAATACAAAAATCCATCACATTTAAAAGCAATAAAAGTTACAAAGTCATAAACACAGTCTAAAAATGATAAAAGAGACCACTATTACAATTCAAAAAACAAGAATACGAGAACACAAAGAACAGCAGCACCACAATTATAATCGCTAAATGTTTAAAAAAGGCCAAGACTCAGAAGGCTTCTTTGAACAAGAATGTTTTCAGGCCTCGTCGGAAAGTCTCCAAGGAGGGAGCAGTTCGTAAGTCAACTGGAGGGAATTCCATAAGGTTGGTGCCACTACTGAGAAGGCCCTATTTCTGGCCGCTGCCCCTCGCACCTCCTTGGGCGATGGTACCTGCAAGAGGGCCTTTTCTGATGAAGCCTATCGCCAACACCCTCCCATTTAACAGACTTCCTTCCTGCAGCATAAACCACTTTGCACCAAACGAGTGGGCCAGTCTCAGCTACAAAAGTATGTGTCTGACAAGATATGGGAAAGTTATGCAACTGCAGTAGAAATCGTGGGCAGAGAAATCTAGGAGAACTCCGAAGTGATGTTCTATAGCACGCCTGTGAGTGCAGAGGAAGGAGTGTTTCAGTCTGCTGCCAGATGGCACACTGGTTCTTTGCGACAACAGCATAAGACTCAGGCGGAGACACAATCTGAAAGCATCCAACACATTTTTGTGCATTTTTTATTTGGTGTTAGGCTAACATCAAAGTCTGACATTACTTACAGGGTGAAAAAAACCTTTTAAAAAGGTGATCCCATTCATGTACCACCCAAAAATTATTTTGGAATTTACAGCAGCAAAACGGAGAATGCCATGCGCTGACTCCTGGTGCCACTGCCTCCCCCAAGCAGATGCTGATCATTGAGGGAACTTTTCCACATCAATATGAAGACTCCCAAGTGACTCCTGGGTTCAGATATCTGGGGCACATTTCTCAGAAGTATCAGTCATTACAAATGTATGTCCTCCTCCTTTACTTAGGTAGCAATGATTGGTGGAGGCTATGTAAACAAAGTGTTGTCCCCAACATTTAAAAGGTTTCCTGTATAAAAGCTGGTACAGGTTGTTGCTGGGTCAGAAGATGACCACACGCCTGCGATCACGTTACTTCTACGTGTCCCAAGAGCAGCACATTTAACCCAAAGCTGCAGAGTTCAGGATCACTTGCCAAAAACTTCTAAATTAGAACTTTGTCCAACATCCATTTCTTCTTTCAAGGGTCACAATTACAGACTTCAACATAGATTAATGCAAACTTTTGCCTGTAGTAAGCTGAGAATCACTTCCAGTGTTCGCATCTGACAAGTCTAAAAGGAACAACTTTTCAAAGGCTACTTGCCTCAAATGACTGACAGGTAGGTAGGTTAGTAAAAAAAATGGGGGGGGGGGTTAGTAACTTATTTGCAAGGTTAGTTTTCAAGCAGGGATGGTATCAATTTGCCACAACAAAATCGAGAGTTTCATCCTCAAAATGACAAATGAAACACACAAACATTCCAATCATAAAAGCATCAAAAATAGGTGCACATATGTTATGCATCTATGTAAAGTCAGAGAAATTAAAACAAAAAACCAACAACTTAAGGTTATAAAGCCATATGAGGGTCAAAACAAGCAATTGAAGGCATGTATAAACACTCAATAAATTACAATAAAACATTTCTGACAATGTAGAGTTTCAAAATATGAGAGCCTATTAGAATGACAGATGAACACATTGCTTACGTCATTTTAACATTCAGCAGTACATGGGAAATATGCTACATTAACTTTCCAAAGCCCACCCAGTGGCCAAGTACCAAACTCCCATCTTAGCCTAGAAGCAAAGAGATTGGCAAGGAGAATATGAACCATATGTCTGTGATGGAAAGGCTAGAAGAGCCTTAACTCATCCTTATGCCCCTCAGTACTTCTTATCTCTAAACCCTGTATTGTGTGTATAATTGTGTAATAAGACCCAACTACTATCTGTGTGAGTGATGATTTCATAGGTTGTGGGAAGAGTAAATAGTGGGTGGACTACAGCAGATAGCACTGAAGACTTTGTAATTTCCAGGACTATAACAATCAATTAGATACACAAACTGGACTCTCTCTACTACGGAAAAGAATTGGTTTGTATTTAACATTTTAATGTTTGTGGGCTTTGGTCTATGCTGCTTCTCTTTTTTCCCCCACCACTGCACAATAACACAGAGATAAAAGTCACAAATGATGCGGTACTGCAAGAGTGTATGCAAACTTGGAAATGAGTAGGCACCAGAATTTACTATGAATGAATCAAATTGACTTCTGGATAGAGATGACTACTTCCTGGGCCAAGGAGTGCCTCTAGCTACTCAGATTTCCCTCTCAATTTCATTCTCACTCAATGTTTCTGCTGCTCTCGTTACACACGTGTGTGTTTGATTTGATGGGGGTGGGGTTCAGGCTTTGAGAGACTTTCCTTATTACTATGGAAGGTTCCCTCACCTATGCTGGGATACAGCAACCAGGACATTCTAAGTAGGAGCAGAAGATACCCCACCTTAATTCCCTCGATTCTGAAACCCAAGTTAGCACTGGAGCTGATGGTCTCCCTCCATTGCATATACCGAGGTTTGGTCACTGCGTGATGAGTGTTTTCTTCAGCAGTGGGTGCCAGAGGGTCCACATCAATCATTTTCTTGTACATGTCCTTACGCAGCTTTGGCTTCTCCCGAGCTTTAGTTAATTCTTCCTCCAGGTACGTCCTGTAAAAATAACCTGACACTGAGTACTTACAGCAAACTCTCGATTTAAAGAATCTTGATTTAGTGGACTTTGGAAATGACTATTTCCAAGGTTCGAGAAGTCTGTTAAACCCTGAGTTTCCTCAGCAACGCCAAAGGAGTTCTGGTAGTTAAGGGTCAGAAAGTACAGGAATCAGGCTTACCTACTTTCCGGGGCTGTCGCTAGAGGTGCTGTTCTCCACTTTGCCCTGGAGCAGGGGGCTCTAGGAATGGAGACAATTCCATTCCTGAGGCCACTCTAGGAACGCAGAGTTCCTCAGGAAATGGGAACTGAGGGACTTCCTAAGGAATTCTACATGCCTAGAGCGGCCACAGGAATGGAACCATCTCCATTCCTAGAGTGCAGTGCTTGAAGATGAAATGGAGACAGCAGATCCAGCACCAGCCCTGGAATGTTGGTAAGCCTGCCCCCCGCAGCCTCCTCCCAACCATTACCTCCCTTAGAAAGCTCTGTCGGTGTTGCTGCTCCTCTCTCCACCAGGGTATTCCTAGAGTACCCTGATGGGGAGCAGAGTAGATCTGAGACACCAACGGAGCTTTCTAAGGTAGCGGTTTAGTGGGCCAATAGAGGAGTTTTCAGATTTAATGGATTTTTGGCATTAATGGACACCCCTTCCACCCTATTATTCCATTAAATTGAGTGTTCGCTGTATCAAAGAACAGGTTCAGGCTGTCCTGTCAACCAAATCAATCTTATTCTGTTCTTCCATCAACTCTGAACTTTCAACGATGAGGGCTCTACAAGAGTAAACAGGAGGAGAGTGCTGGGCCTATGGAGAGCTGAGTAGGAGGGACAGGCAAGTACCAGGTAGGAAACTTCCCAGGTCATGAGTAACTTCAATTCTCAAACTGTTGATATGTCCCAGTTACTGTCAAAGTGTTCGTAACTCCAAAACCACAGAAGCAGGAACTCTACTATAATTTGTTCTGTCCTACAGGCTTAAGCAGATTACTGTACCAATAAGGCAGTATCAGGCTCTCATTTCATCTAATCAAGCAACCCACAATGAGGCAACAACTGTGTGTGTGCGTGTGTGTTTTAAAGGTCTCCCACCTGATACCCATCTTACAGTCCATCACACAAGGCCCTTCAAAGTTAGCCAGAAGGTCATCGAGCTGCATATATGACTCGCCATCTCTCTCCACCACACCATGAAAGACAGGGACACAGGAGCACAGTGGATCTTTCATCAGCAGCTGAAAGCACCTCTCCTCATTCTCAGAGTAGCGCTTCAGAATTGTCCCACCATCGGCTGCCTTGAAACTCCCTGCAGTAAACAGAACATAGCGACATGTAACTTTCAGTCTACAAGGGAAATTCCTTCTTCCATTTGAACAGCTACACCTCTCTATCTTTCAGTGAAAAGCTTTCCTGGAAAGATAATGTATGGTTTGTAAAATGAACAGTCAATGAAAACAATATCTAGATATGAAATTTATATAAATGCAAGTGCTTGCCCTGCTATGTCATCACTAACTATTAGTAAGTCTGTTTTGCTGGGATTTTTTCTTCTTTTTATGTTGGTTTTGATGGCTGTTTGTGGTTGTTACCCACATGGCCTGATGCACTGTTTGTTTCTTTTAAATAGTGGTCCAAGAACACACATGAAAGAGCACAAACCAGGGTGGGGTGGGGTTGGGAAGCTTTAGGACTTTGCTGCTACTGCAATTGCACTCTTCCTCCCACTATTTTAAAAAACATAAAAGTTTTCATTGGCTTTTAATAGAAGCCTTTCTTCTATTTAAAACAGAGTAAAGGGGGGGCATGATTGAGAACACAAGTGCAGCAAGGGAAAGTCTTGCAGCTCTCTAACCTCTCACCACAGTTCCATTCTGTTCTGAAACCCCCCCCCCCCCGGGCCACTATTTTTAAAACAAGCCACCCATTGGGCCACATATTTATGGGCAAGCCTAACATGGATCTTAGTTTGTGTACTTTTTATGGAATGAGTGAAAGAGATTTTCTTATGGTTTTTATTGAATTGTTATTAATTGCCTTGGGGTCTACAGACACAGGTGGTTTATAATTTGAACAAATACATATTTATTCCAGATTACTAGATAACTTGCTTTGCAGATAACAGTAACAGGCCAAACCATGTTATTACTTTGGTAGTTGAATTATATGATTAAATCTATGCAATGCTACCACTGTGTCCTGAATTGAGCTCCATGCTGTACCTGCTGTTAGCACACAAGAGTGAAGTAATCGGTCAGAGATAATTAACTCTCAAGCCAAGATGAGAAGCCAAATCACGCATTTTGACTATGCATATGATCTTTCTTCTCCAGGTACTACAACACCCATAGAACCTTGCAGCTCTGCTGGTTTACTAGTCACAAGTTAAAAGGCATCAAGAACAAGCTGTAAGTCAAACAAGATGAGACTGGAGGCAAACAAATGCCTAGAAGAAGCCCCTTCCTGAATTGTAAAGATGACTGCAATGTCAGATAATCTTTTTCTATCAGGTTGTCCATGTTGCCTGAAACAACCTCATGCCACAGAGTCCACCTGCATCTTACCCTGCATCCATGCACTACACATTAGTCCGCTACAGCTGCAACCCCAGAATTCTCTGCAGGCAGCATAGGGATTTATGGAGTTCTCTTGGAAACAGAGCGTGACCAACTGGAGCCACACACATTAATCCTCGACAAAGTTTTAAAAAAGAAAAGGCTGCTTAACGAACTAGAGTGCACTTCCCAGTTCTCCTCCTCCTCTGAACTCGCATGTAACACTGTTGACTTATGCCTTATCTCAGTCAGACAGTTACTACAGCAGTACTAAAGAACCCCGACATAAATCACAGCACGCCAGTGAAAAGCACTTGACCAGGAGCGCCCAGCCATCTCTACACCCACTAAATTAAACATAACCTGCTGAAACAGCCCTTTACTGCCTAGCCTGGCAAACTTCACTCCAAGCTGTTTGGGTGACCTGTGTTTTCACCACATTCCAGCACTGGCCTTGTCAGTGGTATCCAGGTTAATTTCCTCGTGAGGATTTAGGACCAAAGGAACTCAGTATCACATAAGAATAAGTAGACTGTGTGTGTAGTCAAAGCTTGGAAACCACTGATGCGGTATATATTTTGCATATACTTAAGTAAACTTGCTGGAAAATAGGAGCTGTCAGGCTAGTGGTGTGGTGGACAAGCCTTAACTTGGGTGCCAATTTTTCCACCCAGCTAGGAAAACATTCTTAGTACTGCTACCAATACATTCAAATTCATGATTCATCTTCTGAAAAATCACAGAACAGACAGGGACTGCATGTTATGTCTTTAAACTCCATGCTAGCATTTATTCCCAACCTTCAGGCTACTGAATCTGTCAAAATTGTGACCCAATACATTCAAGTTTTTCTTTGCACTAATGAGGGACAGAAGCACACTTTTATATGAAATCTGGTACAGTATTTTCAGAATTCTCGGGGAGTTCATGAATCATATTGAAATGCCTCCAGAGTCACAGGCAACTCACAACTATCTGCCTACTAGACAAATTATTCAGTCACTTGATAAAGACAGAACATTTTGTTAATTTGCTGGCTTAAATATGCAGTGATGCCTAGTTCCAAGGGTCGAGAGGGTGGCATATTTAAAACTAGGCAAAAAATATAGGACCCCTAGTGTCCTTGCTAACTCCCCAAGATCATCTGTTTGGTGTGCTCAGGTCAGGAGGGTCTTCTCTTTTTGAGTTCAGGGGGCTGGATCAGATGACCTTCGGGACCCTTTCAATTCTTGTTCATTTTTATTACAAAAAACTTTCAACTTCTAAATGGGCCAAGTAAAGCAAGAAGATTCTTCTCACCTGTGTGACCAGCCAGCTGCACCCAGGAGTACCGTTTCTTGAAGGGACTGATGACTGGCAAATTGACAATTGTTTTTATTGTCTGCCATGCCTTTTTCTGGAATATAGAAAGGAAAAGCCATTAGTGACCCTGCATATAATTGTACCAAGTCATCCGATATTTGTGCATGGCGATCCAAGACTTAACTCTTATGAGTTCCCCATTATTTTCCAGGAAGGACCATCCCAGCAAATTCCCACACTGATAATCTAAATAACTCATTATGCAATTCATTTAAAAGGAATGTTCATCAAAAGCTAACTCATGCAAGACATTATCAAACCCAAGCAACTGCACACTCCAGAAAGTCAGATTTTTTGGGACATTTACAGGCCCAGCACTACAGCATCCCAAAGATGCAGAATACCATGTCCAAGAAAAACCAGATAAAAAATACAGCAGTCTAATTTTCTTGCTCTCTCCCCACAAACAAACTGGTTTATTGGGGCTAATCAACTGCTTGAACGTTTGCATCACCTGACATCCTTCTTACATGTTGTTCAGAAGTGTGCTTAAGACTGACAACTTCTCAGTTAAAGACTGCAGCATGCAGAGAGTGCAGCAGCTAACCCTTTCCTCCTGAGCAATTTGCTTATCAAATATCTCTCTCTCACACACACACACCACACACACACACACACGTCTATTTGCCGCAAACAGCTGATTCAGGGTCAAATTGTTTGGGAGTGATTTTTGGTACGAAAACACCACAAGAAGAAAGGATTAGCCCCCACTCACCCACCTACAGCCCATGCACTGTGGTTTGGACCCAGTGTAGGGCCATCTGTAGCTGGGTTTGTAAAAAGCAAATTGCCAATCTACACATTTGCCCATAATGTGTTATTTGACCCACAATGAAGAAAGCTATATGTTTTGTGTTAAATAGGAATCATTATTTCTTTTCCATCCTCCACATTTAAACAAATGTTAACATTTTAAACAAATAGGGAGTGCTCTGGAGTGTCACCTTGCTAACACCTTTGATTCAACTGTGACATCTCTAAATATACGTCTGTAGGCAGAAGGGGAAACAGAACAGCTGCCCTAACATAAAAATGACCTTTACTTACACACACACACACACACACACACACACACACACACACACACACACACACCCCTACCTCACTTGCTCTCTGGAACAGAAACTGGGTTGATTGGAAATATTTTATTACGTATAAAGTACTGTTACACCAAAGCATTCCCCCACCCCTCCCGACTGATCAAACCCCAATGCTTCTGTACTATCATTTTCAGGGAACCTTATTCTGCAGCCACAACTGGAAAGGAACAATCTGACAAGCCTACAAAAATGTGCATAAGAAACACTATACAAATATTTCGCTAAGATAAAAAGCATTCCACAGTCATTCCAGCCACACACATATACACAGCCTAACAGCACAATCCTATCCTGCTCCTCCACCAGTGCAGCCAGCGGTGCAATGAGAACTGGAGGCCCTGAAAAGGAAAGCGGATCTAAATCCCCTCTAAAAGCGGGATTCAAAGGAGATTTAAATCCTCTTTCCCCACCAAAGACTCCTGCTCTGCCCTCCTCTGCTGGATGCACTGGTGGAGGAGCTGGGTAGGATTGCGCTGTAAGAGACTGAGCTGCAAATCAGGACTTCCCCTGTTGGAATCTTGCCTCTGCCAGGAACTCTCACCAGGTGGGCTTGGGCAAGCCACTCTCCTCAGCAGCAATCATCATCATCATCATCATCGCTTTACAGAGTTGTTGCAAGGACAATACCAAGACAATATATGTGAAGTGCTTTGTGTGCTCAGACAACACTGTACAAAGGGCTGAAGATAATTGACAAAGAGTTACAGCACTGACTAAGCATCTCCACCCATGGCTATGCCTGTGTTAATGCTCAAGTATAGGCTGCCACCCTAAGGACCCACACCAGAAAACGCATACAGATTCTACATGGACTGCCCCATTGCTAAATGAGCTCTTCTTAGCCTCGCCCCACTCCCTGCAGGAACCTACAGACCTCCCATTACACACGGTCCCTGCACTAAAACCTGATTCTGTGTAGGGATTGCTTTAGCTGAGTGCTGCTCTGCTCCCATTCCACAAGCACCACATGCTGCAAGCTTTATATTGGACAGTGCAAAGGAATGGGGAAAGATACATGATTTTCTGCCAAGATCTCCCAGTTCTAATAATCATACTTTTCACTTAAAGTAATTACAGGTTAAAAACATGTAAGAAAATTTGGCTTGAAGCTGATGGACAATCTTAAAATGTTGGGATTTTTTTTTTTAATCATTCTTAGGAGTGGGGGAGGCATCCTCCTGCCTAGCTTGCCTATTCCAGTTAATTTTCATGACCCCTGCATCTTTCTCAAAGAAAATTACTGCTGGTGTACTGAGTAAAATCATGCTGGATTCCCCCCCCCCCCCTTTGAGCTCTCATGTTCAACAGTACAAGCCCACACAAGCCCACAAAGTGCTATTATGATAGCAAGAAACAAAAGGGGAAAGACATTTTTCGTCACAGTTGGAATTAATTGCCAGTCATCCTCCTCTTATTTCTTCCACTTTTATAAAGTCCTTTGAGTGCAGTTGATAATTCTATATAGCTGAATCTGCGCAGAATGTGCCATGTTACTTAACAACACTACTTATACAGTTAGATTTGTTGGATCAGGTCCATCTTATCAAGTACTTCAACAAGAGCCACCAAGATGCCACTGGGAAGTTCAAAAGACAGGCAAAAGGTGACAGCCGTCCTCTGTAACTTGCATCCGATAAGGAGGAAGTCCGTCTCTGAACAGGGAGAATCCATTCTTATTTATTATAGCAAACAGCCACTGATAGATTTCCCCCCCCCCCACTTCTGATGGTACTATTTGGTACTGCACAAGAACCTAAATAAAAAGCATAAGCACTTGTGTATGTTTAAAAAATAACTATCCCAATCTCTAGTTACTTTGAGGCGAACAAAAAAAGAGGATGCCTCGAGGGAAGGCAGCAATGCATCACCACCGTCCTGAAATGAAGGCAACTGTCTAAGCCACTCTGGGCTAACAAAAGGACACATGAAACTGGTGGGCTTAGAGTACTACAATTACATCTATGGAATAAGAACAGTTTTATTGATATAAGAAAGACCAGCATAAAAGGCTCAAATCAGTAACTACAGCAACTTAGTACTGTAAAGCAGTTAGGGGGAAAAGTGATGTCTTAAAGACATTAATTAATATGATTAGAATTGAGACTTTGTTTCCTATACCCACATGCAACGTATTATCTTGCTCTTACACCTTCTCACTTGTTCCTTTTTTTGTATTAAGTCCACTGCTGTTGCTTTTCAAATCAAAGAACAGGCTCCACAAGTGTCTTTTTTTCCGAATCTATTACTCAGCAAGTAGTCACATTAAAAACAATTTAGCTTTTCATGAAATAAGGCATGGCGCCATAGAAATGGCAAAGCTTGACTCCATACAATTCAGCTTTGCGAGTCCTAAAAATACTGCTTTCAGTATTTCAGTACAACTTTCAGAAGTAAAAACAAAAACCCTGCCTGGCTAATCACGGGTAAGGGGCCTACCTGTGAGTAGAGAAACACAGGCTTCTTTGTTATAAAACACCATGCAGTCCTCCTTAGGCATGTGCCTATTCTACTTTGTTGTGTGATCACAAAGGTACTCTTGCAATGATTCATGGAAAGCACACCTGAGCTACGCTGCCAAAGTGACTGGTTTGAGCTGCATGAGCAGTGGGGCGTGTCTTATTTGCCTCATGTTAGGTATTCGAAACAGGACCGAGGAGGCATGTTAAATACTGGCAGCAAAGCATGTAGGGAAAAAAGTGACAGTTGTACTTCACTGGGGAAAGAGAACCTTGCAACCTATAACTACTATGGCATGCTTCTTTTTCTTTTCTGGTAAGGAGCATCAATCGTAATCCCAAGTACTTCTGAAAAAAAAATCTGAATTGATATGTTAGAGTGAAGCAAAGAATACCAACGGACTGATGTTGAATCGATTAAGATGTTACTTTTGTACTAATACCGGTATACACAATATAGTGTAAGAAAATGCTGAAGACGTTATGGAGGTTCCTTCCTATGGAAAATTAGAGGTGGCGTTTTTTTTTTTAAACAGTTCTATTCATAACCACAACAATTGCTAGCATATGTGTTACAGGCCAAATAAAGAAGATAGTTTATTTAAAATCCCAATGCTCAGTTTTGTAAGATCTAAAGTATATGAAAGAGAGAGAGAGAGAGAGAGCGCAAGTACTGCAATCAACTGCAAGAGAGAGAGAGAGAGAGAGAGAGAGAGAGAGAGAGAGAGAGACAGACAGACAGAGAGACAGAGAGACAGAGAGACAGAGAGAGATTGCATATCACTATATAAATATAAGTTACCGGTACAATATATGCTTTCAGTAAGTACAGGTGGGCCCCCATATCCACTGATTCGCTATCCACGGTTTCAGTTATCCACGGATCGTGGGGACCCCCTCAGGCTTTTACTTTTTTCCCCAGTAAGCTTCGTTTCTTCCTTAAACAAACAGGAGAAGCAGCCTCTGGCTGCTTATTACAGGCAAGTAGAACGAGACTAAGTACTAGAGAGGCTCTGCAAGGTTAACAGAAACCTTGCAGAGCCTCTCTAGGACTTAGTCTCGTTCTACTTGCCTGCAATGGAGGCTGCTTCTCTGTTTGCTTTAAGGAAGGAACAAAGCTTGCTGAAAGAAAAATAAGAGCTGGGGGGGAAGCATGCCTGCCTGCAGGGGAGGCAGGGTGGGGGGGCCCTCAGGAAACCATGGAGGGGGTGTTCGCTCTTATCCACGGTTTCAAGTATCCACGGAGGGGCCTGGAACATATCCCCAGCGGATATGGGGGCCCACCTGTATTAATGTATTAAAGGAAATTTGGCCCAATATACAGAAAAGCTTACTCTCCTCCATTTCTTTAGCTCTTCTAGTCAATCCTATTCTGCAGCATGAGTACACAAAGGTTGCAATCCTAAACACATTTACTAAGGAGCATACCCCATTAAACAAAGCGAGACTTTCTTCCAAGTAGACATGTGCCAGTATATGCTGCTAAGACACTGGTTCATTTTGTTATAAAATCAAACAAAAATTATACACAGCCTGTAAAAAGGTACAGAATGCAGAAAAATGCTTGTATTGATTTTAAAAAGTAAAATATTTATTCATGTGCAAGACACATTTCATTCACGGAGCCATGCATGCAGTTTTATTTAGGCAAGAGAAGGGTGAGGAGGAATACCTGAATGCCAGCTTCAAAACATGCTCAAGGAGCTTCCTGAAGTTTGCGGTTACGAATTGTTTAATTCTGTGTATATTTTCCAGATTTAGAACTTCTCTCCTTTTTAAATCCACCAACAAGGAAAAATATCCCCACATGATTTTGAAATTTCCTGAGCCCATATCACACAGGAAAATTATTTCCATTTTAACAATCCACTGACAGCTCTTTATTATTATCATCATCATCTGTACTGTAAAAGCTGTGGACAGCAGACATGAAGCAGGAGCCCCAAAGCTATCAGATGCCTTACAAAGAACCAGTTATGTTGCATTTCAGTTTGCTGCTGGTCACTTTGTTCTGCCAAAAGAACTAATCTTGATCATTTTTATTCTTCATTTAGTTATGTCCATACATTCAATGCTACAAGATAGATATTGCAAATGCAGAACTTTAGTCATTGAACATGAACTTTCTGCCAATGTTCCCTAAATAAAACAAAAGATTTGGGGGCTTTGGAGACACCACTGCATTCACTCTGGCTAAATACATAGTGAAGAATAAATGGAGAGAGCAGCCAAAGTGATTTCAAGTTAAATCGAGTGCTTCTCCGTTATCAGGACCTTTTGCTTGGAGATATACAAGTAGATGTTGCTGAAACCCACAATCTCCATGATGAGCAAATCATGCCCAGATTTTGGCCTACAGCTCAAACCATATCAACCAAAATCAGAATCCTAAGTCACAAACTATGCAAACAGGTATTTCTGGTTCCAAGGTAGCAGGCTATTTTCACTGGGAGAAAACATCTCTCCAGCTTCAGGCTCCACACTGAAGTATTCCAGTAAATCTTCCTCAGGAATGCTCCCAGAGCAAGCCTTGACAGGCCTAGAACACATACAGTACGTAACACGCCTTGTGATCTAACCTCTGAGCAGAGATGCTGAAGCCAGGTGATGGATACTAAAACTGTTAAGGGTTCTTGCACCACAGCTGAAAGAGTTCAGGGTAGGAATGGGGAAAGATAAATAATTATGATTGGAGGTAAAGAGGAGTACAGTATGCTTGAGTCTGACAAATACAGTCAAGGCTACGTCAACTTGTGAGAACTCAATAATATTCCTAACAACAACTGAGCCTTTGAGCTCTACCCCAAATGCTCTCAGAGCATAGGTGGGCCAGCAGCAGCAGCACCACCACCAGCTCATTTTTTCAAGATCACTGATGATGATGGGCCTAACAAGTCAAAGAAACTTCTAGGCCTCACTAGATCACTGTGAGGCCTCGGCAACTTCAAGGCACAGAACTTTCTCACTTCCCTCCCTGTACTCAGAAAAAGACAAGAGGAGGCACCCAGGCCACTGCACAGGGATGCATCAACACAGCATACAAACCAGTGCTTGAACTATGGGGAAAAACGTAGGAAGGCCCTTAAAGAAATCCACAAGCCCCCTCAATTTCCCCCCATTTTAGACCAGTCATGCCCCCCCTTGCGGTCTTCTAAGTACCCAGGGGCAAAGGGGCCATCACAAAAGGTAAAGGGATAGGTCACCTCTGGCTTCCCCTTAATTCAAGCACTGGTGCCGAGTGTGGGAGCTGGAGCTGGAAATATGGCTATCGAACATTTCACGGAGCTCAGCTTAGCTAGTTACTAAGAAACAACATGGTTTGCTCCATCTATGAAGCAGGAAAATTGCCAAAATGAGAGCAATATGGAGCAATATGGAGCAATACTAGGATTCCTCCATCCCAGCGAGGCAGAGAGCACTGGCAAATGAAACTGTCTTCCTTATACGTGGAAGAGTCAGAATTGTGATGCTTGTAGGGCCTTCGCTTATTGCCTTGTAGCACAAGCCTGTGCATGTTTACTCAGAAGTAAGCTCCTCTATGTTCAATAGGGCCTACTCCCAGGAACGTGTGCACAAGGCCGGCAGCCTTAGCCTCTTCTTCTGCCCCTCCCTCTCACCGCAACAGTGTGTGTTCTGCAAGGTCAATTTAGTCATACTAGCATGTATGCTCCACACCACACTGCAAGTCATGAAGTAAAGAGGAAAGTCTGGGGCGAAGAGGTTCGTGTCTCGTCTTTTTTCCCTTATTTCAATGAATATTTCTCATCTCTCAGAAGGCCTAACTCAGCTTCTCCTATGACAAACAGGAAATGAGAATCCTGCAGAGGATACACCTGCTGAAAGTTCACTGAGCAGCAGCTGTGACCTTTAGCCACATCTTGAGTGAAGAAACCAGAATCACCACAGGCAGGTTATGGTCTAAGAAGCACATGGCCTATCAATAGAGGCCTGGAAACGGAGGCAGCTTCATTGCAAGCATTGCATCTTTTGTTGTTGTTAGTGGACTAGGGATGCCGAGCAAGATATTACTCACCATACACACAAAGCTAAATCTTTTTTGCTCTTTGTTATCAAACTGGGTGCATTTCAGACTGAGGAAAAATAGATAAGTGTACTTATCTATTTTTGTGTACACTGTACACTTGTGTACAGTACATATTTCTAAAACAGTTGGGTAAACGGTATTGGTACTACCTGTCCTCCACCCTAATTATCTGTAGCGCCAAGAAAAGAGTTTTACAATCATTTACTTTCACAAAAACACTGTCAGAAATATCACCATTATTTCCATTTCACAGTAAGCTGGTTAGACAAAAAGAGTGAAGGAAATGCTAGAAACCAGGGTCTTTTGACATCTCTAATCCTCATGCAGCACCACACCCAATGCTGAAGTTCGCCTCCAGGCAATGCCCTGATTAAATGTCAAACTACATACGAAATGGGACTCAATCTGCGATTAGATCTGCCAAGGTGTTCGCTCTCTCGCTCTCTCTCACACACAACACCTTTGCATAGCTGTCGAGGACCCAAACTGCCTCAGAGCAGCAGCATTGGGGCATGACCCTCCCCACCACTGCTATTTTTTCTGGTCTAAATCCACCTGGATTTTCTATATCTCTGCGCTGCCACCCCAATCCAGTTGACCCCCCCCCCATTTTAAGGGTTATTTGTACAAACATTGGGAGATCCGATTATGTATCTTGCACATCATGTCTAGTTTAGCCTCAAGTGAAAGCAGGGAAGGTCTTCAACTAGAACCTTATCTGATGTATCTTCCTCTCTACAACATTTCAGGAAACATTCAGGACAAGGCATAGCAAAAGTAAACATTAAGCAAGAAATCATTGGAAGTCAAGATGCATGTTTAAAAAAAAACAAAGGTTCTATGATACATCTATATTTATTACTGTATTTGTAATAAATACAATATGTTGCATGTACGAGGTAGTACATGCCTCAATCCCTCCAGGATTGTTTCCTTTGAAAAAGTTCCAGGCTTATGGAACGAAACGTAAGGACTTGCAAACCTTGGATTTTAAGTATATTTTTTCCCGTTCGTGGCTGCCAGCGTCTGGAGACCTGCGATCGGCGTAAGAAAGCTTCCGTTCTAGCTTAAATACAATATATTTGTATTTGTTCAATGTATTAGTTCAGTACCACATTTGACTAAAGCATTAAAATTATGGCTCATGTAAGTCTGCTTGTGTATAACACTGATGGAATCTCACTAGCATAGAAAATAAAGTAAACAGAGGGGTCCCTGAATTGGGTTTATACAAAAATGTTTTATTGCTATCCTCTGATCATGTAAAATGCTATGATCAGGAGTCATTATGCTAGTGGGATTCCATCATATGCTAGTGAGATTCCATCATTCCACACACAGACTTACATGAACCATAATTTACTGTACATTCTTTAGTCAAATTTCTGGTCACAGGAAAGTACAGCACTATCAATTCAGACAATGGAGAACACCAGCGGTAACTGGTAGGGACAGGGCTTACCAGCCATGCCTTGGACTTCTACTGTGGACATTCTCCATGATTAGAGAATATCTGAAGAGGGCTTAAGGCTGATCTACACCCAACTCCAGTAGCGTTGCGTTTGCATTTGGAGACTCCCGAGTGTAGGGGACAGGACGCCCCGCCTCGAAACACTGCCCTGGGCTCCACCAGTTTTTTCCAACGCACTTGTCCCTCCTGATTGTCCCTCCTTGTAATAAAGCTCAATGCTGACTGGGTGAAACACAAGTGCGCTCCAGTTGGCTGAAAGCCCCCTCTCATCCCATTAGTCAAAAAGTTTGCTCCGCATCCCGCCCTCTCTCAAACATGAGCATGGTCCACACCCGATCGCAACGGAACTCGGGAGAGTGTTCCATGGCGATCGGTTAAAAAGGAACAGGACACGTGTGGTGTAGATCAGCCTTTTGACTCCACTGTTTACAGAGTGAGTGTGATTTTAACTTCACATATACACTGACTCCCATAACTCCCAGAAAAAGGTCTCAGGGGTTTAACAGAAATGTTTCTGGAAGTGACAGCTGAGTACACTACTGCAGTGACAAAAAGCAAATCCTTTATTGTTTACATTTCTCAGTTGTCTTTTTTTTCTACTCTAAAAAGGTAAAAAATGCTTTAGCCTTTCTTCACAGGGAACCTCCAGCGCTGTAATGTGATTGTTCTTTTCTGTACTTTTTCCAGTACTATGATATTCTTTTTGAGACGGGATGGTGTAGTATTCAAAATGTGGCTGCACCATTGATATAGGACGGTAGAAATGCATACTAGTCATTTTGTTTTCATTCCTTTTCTTAGCAATCCCAAATATTTTTCACTGTCATTGCACCCCAACTTGGCATTTTATTGAACTATCCACCAATATCATTTTCCTGGTTAGCATCACCAGTTCATACCCAATCAGTTTATGCGACTTACCAACCCTAGCTACCAAGGGAGGTCGATCTCATTATACAGACATGCACACTCACACAATAAATTATTTAGGGTAGCTGTAAAGTAATACTTAAGATGAGAAAGCCAAAGTAGAGAAATACAGGCCAAATTAATATCACAAAGTAGTGATCAAATTTTCAAATTCTCCACAACACTTCACCATGTTGGGTGTTAAGCAAAATGTGAAAAGGGGGGGGGGGGTTCAGATTTTATTTTCTAATGGACCGCCACACAGTAGCGTCACTAGGACGCACGTCACCCTAGTGACGCTCTGACATCGCAGCGCGGGGGGCCGACCCAGCTCCCCCCCGCGTCGCCGTCCAGACGCTCCGAGGCCGGCCCAGGAGCCAGCCTCGGAGCGTCCGACCCCGTCGTTGCTCCAGGGCCTTCTGAAAGAAGGCCCATGCAGCGCATTCATCCAGGTATTTTTTTAATTTTCGCGCATGCGCAGACCGTTTTGAGGGCAAAAGGCCCTTTTGCATAAAAAGACTTATTTTTTCCCTGATAAAGAGTTTTGATAAACACAAAACCTTGCTTGTTTCTCTGTGTCTTTTTAGTTGGCCGTAATAAAGGTGCTACTGTGACTTTTTGAATTTGTTTCTAATGGAGCAACATGGCTAACTGCCTGGGTGTCACCATTACAGCATCGATCAGTGCTAGACTGTCAGTCAAAGGTCCTACTTTGTGCATCTCAAGAATTAAACCACCCAGAAAACTAACTCTGACAATACAGATTGCAGTAGATTAAATATTCACTTAAGCAAATAAGCCAACTCAAACTGCCAATAATGTGAAGATAAATGCCACAGTTTAGTCACCATTGCAGCTAACCCAGAGGTTCCCTAACTCCTGGGAAGGCCTTACGCTGCTCTAAGTAGCAGCGGGGCCTTCCCAGGAGTGGCGATGACACACCTGGGATCGCGCCACCGCCGCCACCGCTGCACCCGGGATCGCCGTTTTTATCTTCATTGGTGGGCAGTGGGTGTCCCTCGGGGGTTGCGGGGAGCCTGCGGACCTCTCCGCAGGCCTCCCCAAGCGTCGGAGCAGCGCTCCAACGCTTGGGGAGGCCTGCGGAGAGGTCCGCAGGCTCCCCGCAACCCCCGAGGGACACCCACTGCCCACCAATGAAGGTAAAAACGGCGATCCCGGGCACAGCGGTGGTGGCGCGATCCCAGGCGCGCTGTTGTCGTCACCGCGGGTTGCCATGCCCCTTAAGGGCATAGCAACCCTTTCTTCCCGGCTGGGGTGTCGCGACGCCCCAGTTAGGGAACCACTGAGCTAACCCAAACATTATCTACCACAAAGCCAAGTATATATCCTTAATTTTGTGTCTCTGCAATATTAGAGGTTGCATTGGAGGGCATTTTTACAGTATAACAAACAAGCTCCTTTCCAGTTCTCAAGGACTGGTCACCTGTTTGTAGAAATAATTTGTTCCACACCAAATGTGAATGCTTTTCATTTACCCACACCACATAGGCCTACAAATATTAACACGAAGGTGCCGGAAGTGAGAGCTACAATCTTCTCTTCAGAGAAGTGCCGCTGATTTGCTTCAGTCATGGGGGGGGGGGGGCATATACTGTACTGTAACTTACTCAAGCTCTGCCTCACAGCTTCTTTTTTGTATATATTTGTATTTTATTAATATAACATTAAAACATAAAAACAATACATATTTTGTAAGGTTATAGCAAGCGCGAAGCAATACATCCTCCTAGCATACCATTCACTATTTTCTACATATAATATCCAACTAAGCCAATATATCACCAACATTCTATTCATTAAATCCGCATATCACCACATCGTTCTTCTCCCTCTCTCTTAAAAAAATCAATAAATGGTTTCCAATTATTCACAAAAAGGTTAACTGACTTTTCCTTAATTAAAATTGTAAGTTTATCCATTGCAGCATAATCCAAAACTTTCAACCACCAATCTTCCAGCAAAGGCATCTCTGAATTCTTCCAATATTGTGCGTATAAAATTCTTGCCGCACTTATCATATATAAAAACAAAGTTTGAAGTTTTTCGCCTACATGATCACCCCTCATACCCAACAAAAAGGTTTCCGGTTTCATTTGAACCTTAATCTTTAAAATAAACTGTATCTGTTTATGGAACTGAATCTATTACATACAGAAAATGTTCAATGCTTGTAAAGCGCTTAGAGATCATGAAAGCCTGGCAATATTAAATCTTAAAATATACCAAGGTAAGAACTGACATGCAGGCAGAAACAAGAAAATTCTCCAGTTGCTGTTCTAACCTTTGGAAAGCCAAAATTCAGTATCTCAGTCCTCTTCAGAAATCTCCTCCGTTCCAAGCCCCACACCCCTCCAAAAGATTGCCAACAGTTACTCTTTCATATACTGTAGTAAGTACAGCGAGTTTTATAAATAAGAATCAGGCTTTGGAAAGGAATGCAAAAGTCAATAATGTCATGTAGCATGTTATCTAATAGGGAGTGGTGTTTACCTACAGGAAAGCCACATCCTTCAGCAATTACTTTGCTTAATAACCTGCCACTTTCACATAGTCATCGTAGGGTTGTTACAGACCATTGTATGGGGGGGGGGGGTAGTCATACCATAATTAGTGGTTATAGTGCAGATAAAAGCTGAAAAACCTCTAGTACTCCCAAGCAGAGAAGGCCATTAAAAGGGCAGAACATCAGACAACTGTGTACATTCACTCTGAGTGTGATGCTATGCTTCCTTCAGGTAGACAAGGAGTAAAAGGTAAAGGTGACCCCTGACAATTAAGTCCAGTCGTGTCTGACTCTAGGGTATGGTGCTCATCCCCATTTCAAAGCCGAAGACGCCTCCGTGGTCATGTGGCCGGCATGACTCTCCATGCCGCAGCGCGTAGCATACAGCTGGAACACGGAGCGCTGTTTACCTTCCCGCAAGCGGTACCTATTTATCTACTCGCATTAACATGCTTTGGAACTGCTAGGTTGGCAGTAGCTGGCCAAGCAACGAGAGCTCACCCCCTCGCGGATTCGAACTGCTGACCTTTCGATCAACAGCTCATGGTTCAGCGGTTTAACCCACTGCACCACCCACTGGCCTAGGCAAGAAGTAGGGAGGGTCATTTTTGGCTGCTCTGTGCTCACACAAAAATGTGGCTTCTCACAAAGCTTTAGCCTTGGGGCTCACTTTGGGATCTTTGTCCCTAGAATGTTCCGAAAAACAAAACCTACAGATGAGGTGCTTTATTTCTAAAAGGTGCAAATATACCCTTAGCAGGAAGAGCAAAAAGAACATAAATCTGTAAGTCATGAAATCTGCATTGCATCCAAGTCATTGTTATGTTTAGGAGTTAAGCAGAAATGGGACAGACCTAGCTACGTAAATTAATGTTCACCCCGATCTAAAGGGAAAGAGGGCCAAGGGTGATTTCTACCAATAAGGCAAAATGATGATGATTTACAAGGCACTATCAGTCTACAGTGCTGAGTAACATACATTTTTGCTTTCTTTACAAAGTAACTGGACTAGGGTTTTAGAACATAGGTGGCCAACCCATGGCACGGGTGCCACTTAGTGGCATGTCATGCCTTTTGAAGTGGCATGCGTCGCCATTTCTGTCCAAGTCGAGCGCTGAAGTCCCTCTCTCTTTCTCGACCCCAGCGCACCTTGCCAAGCCTGTGGCACTAGAGGAGGTCTCTGTACCCCACTGCACCTCATTCTTCTTGCACTGTCACAGTGCTTTAAATATTTTAATTAGCTTAGAAATATTTGTTTGTTTATTTATTTAAGTGGTACACTTACGATTATCTACATAAAATGTGGCACATGGCGTGCCACGGGTTGACCACCACTGGTTTAGACTGTGCCCCAAGGAACTTACAATCTAAATTTTGACAGGGGGAGTAGAGGCAAAGCAAGGATAACAAGAAGAACATAGATAAATGCCTTTGGCACAGTTTCAGCAGGGTTTTAAACATGAAAACCACATCTTTCATTCATTAGGAGTGGCATGCCTCACTAAACGAGGATAATTTGTTTATTACAGTAACTTCAGCCAGTCCAGCAGCATTACACCCAGTTATATTAGGTCACAAGCTGTTTTTCTGAGATGCAGAGTATTCCATGATTATATTGCAGTTCTGTTCTGCCCTCTAAGCAAGCAGGACAAATTAGCATCAAGACCCTGAGGGCCCCTGCTCTTTCATGAAGATCTAAAAATTCTAAATTATAACACTCCTTTTTTTTTTTTTTGGCTAAGAAGGTAAATATGTACAAAAAAACCCAAGAGGTAAATATTCACAGATTACTAAATGCCTAGTCAATAATACTACACCCTCTCAATAAAACCTAAGCACATACAAACACTTTGCCACAATGCCACCATGCCGTGAATCTCTGGCATCATGACTGCATACCTAGACTACATCTTGCGGAAAGACACGAGCCAGCCTCTAAAAACCTGGCAGAACAGATGCCATTGTGCTTTAAAGAGCAGACAGCGACACCACAAATGACCCATGACAATACAACCTGGGACATTGCAAACGAGAGCAGGTTGATGGGTGAAATATGCAATGGAGCAAAGAGGACACACAGAATATACCGCAAATCAAGATTAATATTTTTGCCTTGGCTGGGCATTCTCTCTGTCTCTCAAGCATAATGATGAATGTTTTGCCTTCACCCTTTATAAGTTTAGCTTATATTGGTCTCCTACCCTTCCTCCAGGAACCAGGGCTGTGATTTAGCCTTACAAGACTCCTGTAAGCAGTGGTGGTGTGACCGGGTCTGTATCAAAGGCCGCCTCTGCCATGGTGCGCTAAAAAAAAAAAAAGCGCCTCTTATAGTGCTCTGTTGCGTGGTTTTCGCAGACCTGGAAGTGCAGGATTCTGGCTTTATTTACGGAGACCGGGTGAATTTGTTCACGCAGTCCCTGTAGAAAAGTCAGAAGTCCTGCACTTTTGGGTTTGTGAAAAGCCAAACAACAGAGCATGGCCAGGAAGCAGATGATCTGCATTCCACTTGCTTTTGGTGAGAGAGAAACGGATCAATGCGGCTCGCAGCCAAGGTGGGCTAGAAGGCGGCAGTGGCAGGCTTAGGATGAAGGGCATCCCAACTCTACTACCCTCACACCCCGCCATCTGTTGCTGACACAAGCCACATCAAGTCACTTCATGGCTAGGCCAGCCATGCTGCAAGACAGGTCAGGCAGAGAAATAGCAGCTTCCTCAAGGCCATGCAGAGGCCTTCATAGGCTAGCTGAGCATATATTTGAACCTGGATTTTCAACATTCTCGCTATACACCACGTTCAGTAGTTCTCATCTCAGGTCCAAAACCAAAACTAGACCAAGGTACTCATGTCAAAGCAAGACAACAAGCACAGGAGAAAGAAATGAAGGCAGTATCTTGTAAATGTAAGGACCAAAAGGAGGAATGCCCTGGTACCTACAGTTGCAAGGCTGGGGGTTATGATGCAGATTTATTTTCCTCCTCCATCTCAACATGCTCCCAATACCACCCTGGCTGGCTGGCTAGCTAGCATATTCTCTTGCATCATTTGTTCTCAGTCCCATGTAAAAGATAAGAACAACAATATTTATCTTACAGCATACACACACACGCTGCACTGATAAATACAGGCGAGACAGAGCTGCTGCTGGTTAGCAGAAAAGCTGGTTTGGACAGAGGACTCTTCTGGCTGGAGCAGCACTTCCTCGGAAGGAACAGGTGCGCAGTCCAGGGTTACTCCTTACTCAGCACTGCACCTGGAAAGCGAGGTAGCAGCTGTGACCAGGAAGTTTTCTACCACTTTGGCTCATATACCTGCTGCACCTTTCCTGGAGATACATATACTGTACACTGAAAGATAAATAGAATAAAATATAATACACGCATTAAGGAAAATAATTACTCTCCACCCCTACAAATGATAAAGCTTTGGCACACAACGATTATGGAAAAGAAATTAGCTTGGTTTTTTTTTTATCTGATTCAGCTGCCAGATTAGAAGATTAAGGTCATGTCATGTGTGGCATATTTTCTCCCAATATAACACCATTGTTATGTATCAATATAACACAGAGAGAGTTTAGGCAGGGCATTCTCAGAACTGCTGAGCCAATACAGGACCACTGAACAGACCACGGACAAATCCTGCCCCACTTTCCAGGCCCAGGCTTGCACTTCAGCTGCATCAGAGCAAGTCACAGCTTGCATTGCTGCAGCTTATGCTGATCCATAGGATGAAGCTGCTGCCAGTCACTCCATAGGCTTTCCCTGCTCTGTGGAAATTAATATTCATCACAGTACGCCCCTGGTGTATGCTACTTCTGTAGTCTTACCAGCTTTAGGGAAATGCTATCAAAGCCATTGAAGAAAATAAAGCTACCTTTGATAGTGACATATACTAGCTATACAGTACTATACAATTAATCCAGCCTATTTCCGCCCAGCCCACAGGTGTATTTAACTCCAGATGCGTACATACACCCTTGGGCAAAAATGCCTTAAAGTGCTATCCAAATCTAAAGCCATCTCAGAAGCAAAACAAAAGCACTGCTTTGTTTTTTTATTAGGAATACATTAGTGCTAAGTAGGATGGAATTATCACAAATGATTTGATAGATTCAAAGTTACTATTGGAAAAGTAACTGCACTTTTTCGGACTTTTGGAGATTCAAGATTTTAATTTTAGGGGTCAAGAACAGGAAAGCCAGCAAAGGTGCACACGTGTGTGTACACGTACACACACACACACACACACACACACACACACACACACACACACAGAGAGTTCATGACACAACTCGAAAAGCAAAGTGGGGCAGATGTGCGGAGAAGTTGTGAGAAGCAACAGTCCTACTTCATAGTTGGGGGTTACAACAAGGATATTCATGTGGGGCCTCAGTTCTACAAGGCTGCAGAAATTGCAGCTGTCTGGCATACCTGAAGTAAAACTCCTTGCTGAAAGTATACAGCTATGATAGACAAGGCTGTCAACCAAGACTGAAGGCACGAAACCTAATAAGTTCTGGTTTGGTGGACAAAATACAGTCCTAGCAGAACAACCTGTGCAGCCCATGCACCTGATAGCTGGAAGGTAGAAGTTATGAGGCCTAACAATGGCCAGTTTACAAGGGTGAGGAGGGCCTACTGAAGCACCTGTGGGACCAGCAGGATGGAACTATGAAGGTTCTCTCCACCCAAGAGTCACGTAACAGGTGACATGGGAGAGAATGCTTGGGAGCTATGGCTGTTAGCTTGGCAGTGCCAAGATGCAGCACAACTACTATCCGATTATCAGTTGAATGCTATGCACCTAATGGGAGATTAGGGGAACCTGAAGTGGAGTCACGCAACCCAGCGTGAGCAGATCGTCCAGCTTTTCTAAACTCTGCCTACGAGTGTCACATCATCACCATTGTCTCTATTCCACGGCAGAGAAGAATTCAAAGAGACAATGAAGTTTTGTGAGGAAGGGGCCTGGCAAAATCTTTGAGACCTCCTCCTTTAACCCAGTTGTTCTCCATATCGGAGTTCTACAACTTGCCACACTACAGGCTCCCCTTTATATCTATTTCTGTTCTTTGATGTACTGTTTGCTACTTGCAGTTTGCAACATGTTGCACACATCACCTTCAGTTTTCAAATCAACAATGGCTTTTCTATTTCATTCTGTTCTTATGTAAACAGTATGTTAATGCTACAAGATGGGACTAACCAAAAATCCTAATTTCCTGAATCTGGAAACAACAAATTAGTTTGTCTTATCTCCTGCCAGCAACTCATTATTTTCCTGTGGTACTCAGGTCTTTAATGTCAAAATAACCGCCCCAGGATATATGAGAAGGGGATACTTGCCATCTTCATAGACTGTTTAAAACAAAAAAAATGTATTATTAAATAATGAGGCAGAGGAAAGTGTGCAACATATTGACACATTTTTACTGCAAATTTACATAATATTGTAGATAGGCAAATCAGATCTTTTGGCACAGTAACATCTAGCCATATTGCAAGCAATTCATTTCTATGCTTGCATTCAGTTCATACACAAGATATTTCTTCTAGCTCCAACCAGTTTCCCAAGTAATTATGCAGAGAACAAAAACAAAAACCACAGGAACCAGGTGGAAAATAGATTAATGTGGGTACAGATATCACCTTTTGTACTATGAGGAAGTGGACAAATGCAGCAGCGGACTACTTGTCAACTGTACGTTAGTAGCTTTGACCTCTGGCAGTATAGAGAAGCCAGCCTGGGCCTTCTCCAAACCATTAACAATATCAGCCCTATTAATTACAAATGCAGCATAATTCACTCATAGCAGTTGCTTTGTGTGAAGCAAAAAGATGGGTGATTTCCTGGCTTCCCCAAATAGGACAAACTCTCCCCCGAACAGAATCGGATCATTGTAACAGCAAAAAGTGATGCCTTCCAACATTACTGCGCAACTTGGAAAGACAGTCAAGGTTGCACTAGATCAGGAAGCAATGTCTCCTTGTGAATACAGAACTAAGCAAAGCTATTCACCCCACTCAACATCCAAGAGGGGGGAAAAAAGACAAGGACTTCTGCAAGCAAAACAGTTAATTTGCATGCTGAGAAGCTGTTTGCTCACACAAATGCTTGTCCTTTCCAAGCAATCGTCATAAGTTCACAAATGCAAGAGCCAGATTCGATCGGACGTCCCAAATTTATAAATCCAATGCTTTTCCCATCTCACCTAACATTACAAATCCACATTTGCTATAAATAGTTGCTGTTAGTTTTGTTCTCAGAAACAAAAGTAGTTTTCTAAAAGCCAGTTTCATTGAGAAAATATGACCATCCAAGAACTTTTTCACCAGTAAGAAAAAAAAAACTGTATCAGTTTGTTTTTTGCAATACACACAATTGTGCTATTTACAAACGCAAACATTTCTAAATTCTTTGGATGTATAGTTGCATAATCCAACATCCTTCTACTTCAGACGTATATAAACAAGAATCGCCAAGGGTCATTGAAGTCTTTGTATTCAACAAAATTATATATTCCCTCCTGGGCATAACTCATAAATATGTTGCACGAATTTCCATTTGGGAAAAATATCACCCTCTCAGAGCAATAAGAGATGTCACTTTGCCTCTTTCATCTGTCTGTAATTCCAGGCTGCAATTGACCCTGGGGGGGGGGGGGGGAAACATAGCAGTAAAAGTCAAAACAAAAAGAGGAAAAACAGAGACAGAACATAAAAACATAAGACGAGCCCTGCTGGATCAGGCCAAAGGCCCATCTAGTCCAGCTTCCTGTATCACACAGTGGCCCCACCAGATGCCTCAGGGAGCACACAGCCAACAAGATAAGCTGTTTCCTGTTGCCACTCCCCTGCACCTGGCATAGAGAAAACCTACATTTAAAGCCAGGAGGCTGCTTATGGCTTGTAACCTGGGATGGTCTTTTCCTCCATGAATCTCTCCAAACCCCTTTTAAAGGCATCTAGGCCAGGTGCCATCACCACATCCTGTGGAAAGGAGTTCCACAGATGAATTACACGCTGGGTAAAGAAATATTTTCTTTTATCCGTTCTAACTCTCCCTCCACTCAATTGTAGTGCATGTCCCCTGGTTCTGGTGTTGTGCGAGAGGGAGAAGAATTTCCCTCTATCCACTCTCTCCATCCCATGCTACCAGAGCAGAGGATGACTTCACATATGTGCTTTGTGTACACCACCCCAAGAGGATTGTTCTTTTGTATTTCTTTTTATACAATAATTGGTCCAAGATGTACGTGTTTAAATACCTATGCCGGAACCTGCATTTGAGAGAGAACCAGTGAGCCCTTTAAACACAAAAAACTTTCAGAGTTCCTCTTCGGCTTTGCTCAGACTGTGCCCTTCAAGGACTGTTGCCAAATGCTAAAAAAAAAATCTAACCCATAACAACTATGCATGGAATTCATATTAGTCAGAAAGCTGCTTATTTTACAGGTCATAAAACTTAATTTCTGCTTAGCTCTGAGAGACACACTTACATTTTGCACCGAGTCTATAAAGGTTTGGTTTTCTTGATAGTCCAATTCCTGAGTGGGAGTTAGACCATTGCAAACCTTCTCGGAAAAAAAACTATGTTGAAGCTGAGCTGACATTATCTACTCAGGCCACTTTGCAACGCATCCAGAAGTAAAGCCAGAATGGATAGATAACCATCGTCCCATACAGAAGTGCTGCCTTTACATGTATAATAGGGATAAAAACTGCCTGCATCCTCCCCTCCCACAAATGCTGGTTGAATATTGCAACGTCATGGAATTATCACCACAAACATTTCAGCTGCAAAGAAGGAAGAGACAGCTTCTGTGAAAGAATAACAAGATTAGTTTATAATAAACCCACACAAGAGAGCCTTGGGATTGGGGGAGGTTGCTATCGGCAAAGAGGACAGAGCGATAGCCAAAAGCAGGAAGAACCCAGTTAAAATCTTCCCTCTTGTCATGAACTCACTAGGCTCCCGTTGACAAGCCACTATTTTCTTAGCCTCAGTCTTCCATCTACAATATGGGGATAATAATACTTACCAACCTTTCAGGATTGTTGCAAAACTTACAAGTTACTGTACATGAAGTGCTCCAAACACTCAAAAGTACCATACAAATGCAAAGTATTATTATTACTATGGGAAAGGCAAGAAGGGTAAGAATGAAGGCCCAAAGAGGTGCAGGGGCTATGAGACAGGGAGCTCAGAGGGAGAACAAGTAAAAGAAGAGGGACATGTCAGCACTGATCTTAGAATTAGGGATTTATGTGCGGAAGAGGTAAAGGAACAGCCACGGAGTGAGCCACAGTTATAGAAAAGGTATACAGTTGGACCTCGCTATCTACAGGGGATCCGTTCCGGGACACACACACACACACACACACACACACACACACACACACACAGATAGCGAGGCAGAAATGACGGAAGCCCGCCCGGCGCAAGGGGGCGGGGCCTGCATGACATCACGTCGATGCCCCCCCTGCCGGTTTTGGTGTCATTTCGGAGCCAAACGGGCTCCAGAGAGGGAGGGAGGGCTGAAACGAAGATGGCCAAAGCGGAGGCAGCGCATTGCGAGGGTAAGTACGCCCCCGCTGAATGCGCCCCTGCGCCGCGCCCGGAGCAGCTCCGCGCAAGTTCCACCTCTGTGATCCGTGGATACTGGAGTCCACCTTCAAAATGCAGTAAAAAAAAAAAGCCCCCTAATCTCCATTTCTACCTTTAAGTCACCAAACCGCACCGTTTTCAAACCTCTGCAGGGCTTCTTGAAGCTTAATGACCCACTTCTGGGTCCCGGAAAGGGTCTTCCTCCCCCCTCCCAGCCTTGCCCCATGATGCATTCTGGAGCAAGGCTGGGGGGGGGGGGAGAGAGCCTTTGCATGACCCAGAAGTGGGTCATTACGCTTCAAGAAGCCCTGCAGAGGCTTGAAAATGGCATGGCTTGGCTACTTTAAAAGGTAGAAACAGGGAATGGGAGGCTTTTTTTTCCTTTTTACTGCATTTTGAAGGTGGACCCCGCAGATCCGAGACCCGCGGTAAGTCATATCCGCGGATCCCAGATCTACAGATAGAAAGAGTCCACTGTACGGACTAAAAATTTCATTCAGGACCTAAAGGGGACACAAGGGCCAGCAAGCCGTTGCAGGGGTGGCAAAGGAAGGCAGTCACTGTAAGAGAGCAGAGGATGCATTAGGACAGCAGGCCAAGTGGGAGAAGGCTGAATTTCATTATGTATTCATCTGAAATAAGCCGCCAGATCTACAGTATGCCTGCAAGTTTCCAAGAAAAACATTCAAAACTGCTCTGAAAGCACACCCAAATTGCTGGAAGCCATGTAAGTGCTCGGATGATACTGCAGGGAAATAAGTGGCAAATGTTTCTCATGACTCTGGGCCATGGTGGACTACAATCCTGAACAGACTGAGTGAACCATTGTGAACCAGTGGCTAAGGTGTTGTGCTACAACTGGGATCAATGCCCAGCTCAAACAGAATTAGTGCAATGGCTTTGGACAAGTCAATCTCTGCCTCCTCCGTTCTTCCTCTGGAAAATAAAAACAATGGCCTCTCTCACTGGGGTTGCTATGGAGGATGAATGAAATAATGAGGACTTTCATGTCCTTTTCACAAAAGAGGCGCTATATAAGCTCACAGGGGCTTATGCTCCTGACATGGACAGATACAAATCTGAATAGGCCTTTCCCTCCCAACTTGCTTTGAGGCTCCTGTTGTAACAAAAATGGAGCTGAGCCACAAGTCTGGAACCCAAGCATAAACTGCCTAAAAACACAGAGCGCCTGGACTCTGTACCCTGGCTCCCATCCATCTTTAGCCTTCTCATCGACGGTAAGGCACTGTTTGTCCAAGCATCCCCAAGCTCCTTAATTAATTAAGTCCGACAACACCCTCTTGAAGTAAGTAATAAACACTGTTATTACGTGGCTCTTTTTATTATGCGACTTGCCTACAGGTATAGAATGAGTCAGGGTAAATTATAGCCTTCTCCTTAATTAATCTGGGGAAAAATCCTTTTACAGAATTGTAGCTTGCCTTTCTTCCCTTTGTGTGTTATTCAGTAATATCTATCTAGCTGGCAGAAATAATATTCTGGTATTCCGCTGTGTATGGGCTACGTGCAGTAAATAGATGTCCATAGAAATTCTTCAATTTACTGTACTTCAGGAGTGATTGGCTATATCTATATGGAGGATAACAGTTTATATGGAGCACATTCAATGTGTGTGTTTAATGACAATTTATAACTAACCACATTCCTAAGGTTCAGAGCATGTCACCACATATTGTTTCATAGCCCCAAACCGCTAAATTGTGGGGAGTTTCACAACAACCCTTTACAGCACTGGCGTCGCTGGAGGTGGGGCGGAAAGCTACCGGTAAGTTCTGCAGCTTTCCGCCCCACCGTTACTCTCCGGTATGAGGAGCCCCGCCCCGTCATCGTAGGAGCCCGTCAGCTGAGAGAAAGCAATGCGCAGGGACTCTCCTGCGCGTTGCTTTCTCTCCGCTGATGGGCTCCTACGACGAGGGGGTGGGGCGCCTCGTACCGGAGAGTAACGGTGAGGCGGAAAGCTGCAGAACTTAGCTTTCCGCCCCACCTCCAGCGACGCCAGTGCTTTACAGGATTATATAAGAAGAACCCTCCTGGATCAGGCCAAAGGCCAATCTAGTCCAGCTTCCTGTATCTCACAGTGGCCCACCAGATGCCTTGGGGAGCACACAAGACAACAGGATACCGTATTTTTTCGCTCCATAAGACGTACTTTCCCCAAAAAAAACATAAGGGGAAAAATAAGTGCGTCTTATGGAGCGAAGTTAAAAAGAAACTTAAAAAAAATTACCGGGGCTTCGGGGGGGGCTGCGGGGAGGCCTGCAGAGGGTCGCGCAGGCCTCCCCGATGTTCATTCCGGTGATAAATGGCTCTTTTCGGCCATTTCCGGAAAACCAGAAATGGCCGAAAAGAGCCATTTATCGCCAGAATGAACATCAGGGAGGCCTGCGCGACTCTCTGCAGGCCTCCCCGATGTTCATTTCAGCCATTTCCGGTTTTGGTGCTGAGGAAAGCACGTGTGCAAGAGAAAGGGCACCGGGCACGCCGTCGCCATGATCAGGGGCGAGAGGATGCTCTGCAAGGAGGGAGAGAGCGCTGCGCACGGAAGCCGTTATGGAGAAGGGGGAAGACGGAGGTGGAAGAGAGAAATAGATGGGGGACCCTTCAGTGATCGGGGGGGGGGTGGATGGATGCTAAGTGGAAACAAATGCTACCTGTATGGAGATGATGATTGAGCCCATTTGCCCAGGAGCGAGGGGGGGGGGTAATGCGTTCCTAGGCTGGCAATCTGAAATCGACCCTCAACAAAAGGAGGTAGAGAGCGCTAAAATAGCTCTTATTGGGCAGCTGTGGTCACGTGGGCAAAACGAACCAGGAAGCAAAGTGAAGCAAAAACTCCAGCAGAAATCCTACTCGATGTTGTGGTAATTCAGGGGCATGTACGTGGATCTGCCACTGCTCCTGGTGCACCCCAATTTGTCGCACCACCACTGGTGCGGCGGGGGTTGGTGAGACACACTTCCCGGCTCCACATAGCAGAATCCCCGCTTCCTGGCCAGATGGATGTACGAGGCGAAATGTTTTTGGTAGAGGGGGGACGGTGGCTGTTTTGACGCAGGGGCGAAACTGCGGGGTTGGCGGCCGCCATCGAAACACACCCACATTTGTTTTCCCCCCTCACCGCCGCCACCCATTCCTACGCAACTGGCCGGTCTCCGCTAGGCTAGGCACGCTGCTTGCAGCAGCAAGAGCGGACAAGGTGGTCTAGCGGCCCCATAACTTCCGAGCTGTTCCTTTTCGGGCACGCGCAGGTGCTCTGCTCTTCGCTTTTCCCAGCGTACGCCGTGGAAGCGAGCGCGAGCCTTTTTCCGCCCGCCACTTTCTGTACAGCTCACGCCAAAATTTACCAGCCCCAATCCGGCTGCCTTCTTGCGCGCTCAGCCTACACTCCCCCCTGGCAGCCACGAGCGCTGCGTTCTTTCTACTGGAGTTCGTTATTCCCGTTTCCAAAGCAACGACGTCCGCCTCTATCTCGTCGGCCTGTCCCTTGCAGCCGGGGTGGCCTTGCCCTCGTTGCTTTGTGGGAATACTGTGCAAACGAGTGTGCAGAACGTCGAGCTCCCATGTTCCTCAAAAGCCACAATGTTGCAAACCGCCGGGAAGAAAGGATAGTACGTAGCCTATCTATCACGGGTTATTTTACACACTGGCCAGAAGTTATGAAGGCATGTCGCGTTATTTCCATTTTTAATGCAGAGGCTGCAAGTGTGTTCTTTAGCTCTTAACACATCATGTGATTATCTATGAGGGAGGCGCCATAAAGGAGGACGTTTTGCTCTGCTGTGTTTTAAGAGTTGCAGGGTTGCCTGCCTCGTGCCTCTAAACAGAAATATACATTGACAAAAACAGTGCCTCGAAGGCTCAATGGCACCGTGGGTTAGCGTATGAGCTTTCAGGATTAGAAATGTATAGCAGACAAAATACAACCACTAAAAAGAGAGTGTGTGGTTTGTTTGTTTTTTGGTCACTAATGGCAGCTTGTTTAAATATCTGTCAAAATGCCTACAAAGTGGAAGCGTGGTGTACCCTTTGTGGTTGACGAAGGGAACTGAAGCCCCCACAAGCACAGGTAAGAAAAAAACCTTTTTCTCCCTATTTTTTGCTCCATATGGTGCGATGCGTCCTATGGTGCGATGCGTCCTATGGAGCGAAAAATACGGTACCTGTATCCTGTTGCCACTCCCTTGCACCTGCCATACAGAGAAAACCTACTTCTAAAACCAGGAGGTTGCTTATGGCTTGTAATCTGTGATGGTCTTTTCCTCCATGAATCTATCCAATCCCCTTTTAAAGGCATCTAGCCCAGTTGCCATCACCGCATCCTGCGGCAAGGAGTTCCACAGATGAATTACACACTGGGTGAAGAAATATTTTCTTTTGTCTGTTCTAACTCTCCCTCCACTCAATTTCAGTGTATGTCCCCTGGTTCTGGTGTTGTGCGAGAGGGAAAAGAACTTCCCTTTATCCACTCCCTCCATCCCATGCATAATTTTATATATCTCAATCACGTCCCCCCTCAGGCGCCTTTTTTCTAGACTGAAGAGCTCCAAACACTGTAACCTTTTCTCATAAGTGAGGTGCACTAGCCCACGAATCATTTTGGTCGCTCCTCTCTACACTTTTTCCAATTCAACTATAGTGCTATATATCATTTTTGAGGTGTGGTGAGCAGAACTGTACATAATATTCCAGATGTGGCCTTACCATCAAATTGTACAACGGCATAATGATATTGGCCATTTTATTCTCAATCCCTTTTTTAATCATCCCGAGCATAGAACTGGCCTTCTTCACAGCCGCCACACACTGGGTCGACACTTTCATCGACCTGTCCACCAGCACCCCAAGATCTTTCTCCTGATCCGTCACAGACAGCTCAGAACCCATTAGCGTATATGTGAAGTTTTAATTTCTTGCCCCAATGTGCAACACTTTACACGTACTTACATTGAAGCGTATCTGCCATTTTGCTGCCCATTCTCCCAGTTTGGAGAGATCCTTCTGGAGCTCTTCACAATCCCTGCTGGTCTTCACCACCCGGATTAGTTTTTGGAGGTGGAAACGTTGGAGACTAAAGGCTGATCTACACCGCACGAATTCCGGCACGTCCCATACGCGTGCGGCGAGTGCGGAGCTGTGTGGCTTCCATTTTATCAGATCGCATTGGAACGCGGGAGATTGGCACTCTCCCAAGTTCCGCTGCGGTCGGTCGTGGACCAATGCTGACATGTCCCTCTTCTTTTACTTGTTTTCTATGCTGATGTTTGGCCCCTTTCGGCCAATCAGAAGAAAGTGAGGGCTGGACGTGGAGAGAAGCGTTTCACCAATGGGATGAGAAGGGGGCTTTCAGCCAATCAGAGTGCACTTGTGGTGGCGGCAGGAGTCAGTGGAGCCAGGGCAGCGTCTCGGGGCGGGGCGTCCTGTCCCCTATGCTCGTGACCCCAAACGCAAAACTGATTTGGTGTAGGTCAGCCTTTAAGGTGTCTTTTGTAACAAACATCTTATTTACAAATATACAGGCTGAGCAGGTAGTGAGTATCATAAGTAGGCAGAAGGTTCTAGTCCTGAAGCAGCAGCAGTCCCAGGTCAATAGCAGAGCCTTCTCAGGCCAGCTCTCCAAATCCTAGACATTGCCACACATGAAGCTTTTTTGAAACACTCTGGTACCACGTATCCGAATATGTGATTATTGCTACTCTCGTTCCGAATACCTGGACCCCATACTTGTGAAACACCCAGGTTGCTCAGATGTTGTAAAATTGTCCTATCTTCTAAATGACGGGTTGACTGAGGCGGTAGGGAATGTTATAAAAATTTTACTGTCAGTAGAGCACCTCTTTCAGGCTAGGTTCTATTGAAAGTCCTTGTTTTAAACTGTGTTTTTATGGATAATTTTGTGTTATGCCAATGAAGGTACTTATTATTGTTATTGCTAATGGAGATCTGCAGTTCCAATGTGTACTCTAGCCAATGTAGATTTTACACTGTCACACTACAAAATAATTTAAGCAACACACACTTTAAGCCTAAGGAATAAAAATGCTTTCGGATTGATTGGTTTTCCTCTGACTGAATTCAAATGGCTCAGAATGTCCCTTACAGCTCTCCTTACCAGACTGGTTTCATCTCCAGTCCCAGTAGAGTTTGGCGCAGGGCTGGCTGAAGTTATTGGGCTGCCTGAGGCAGCACATAGCTCCCCCACCACCCCTTACTTGCCTCGTTCTTCCCCATGGACTCTTGAATCAAAGCAAGACATGTGAAGCTCCCTGAGATCACTCCCCAAGTGCTCCACATTTGCGTGGAGGAAAGCGTGATCTTGCTCCTTCCCCACCAAGTGCCTGGTGGAGGAAGGCGAGGGAGCCAGATAGCTGCGCTATGAGGACTGGACCGCAGCCATCTCACTTCTTCCTCCACACAGACTCTTTACACAAAGTAGGCAATACAGAGTGTGCTTCGAGTGTGCCCTGCCTTTAGAGCTATGTGGAGGGGAGGTGGCGGGCGTCCGTTCGCCACCCCTCCACTTGGGCCCAAATCCGTCACCCAATGTGAATGGGCTCGTTTGCATCATGGATTGGCCGGCCATAGTTTGACACATTCCAGGAACTCCCTAAAGCAGTGTTTCCCAAACTTTTTCGACCTGTGGCTCCCTTGACCGTTGGCGACCATTGGCCGTGGCTCCCCATTACAGTATGTCAGTGGTTCCCAAACGTTTTAGCACTGGGACCCACTTTTTAAAATGACACTCTATCGGGACCCACCTAGCTTTACGAGGCTTAAAAAAAAAGTGATGTAGAAAGAAATATTTTTATTTATTTACAAGTAATATTTTATTTATTTATTTGCAGAAAACTCAGTCCATTTCTCATAATGAGGCAACCCTAATGAATAGCCCCAAGAATTGAGGGGCTTAGTTATGTGACCCAGCCTTCACCTGCCCCCTATACCTGTCATTGACAGACTTGGGGAAAAAAACCAAAAAAAGACCCTCAAATATTTATCTCCCTATATTTACACAAGTTTGCAAACTGCAGGAGCTCAGCTCTTTGAAGGGCAAGTAGCAGCTATCTGATTTTTGAATAGCCTCAGGGCTTGAGGCAATTATTTATCTATTTCCATCACCCCTGTTTTTATTGGAGGCTCTGTGGGACCCTCCAGAAATCAGGTCGTCCCAACCCACAGTTTGAGAAACACTGCATTATGTTGATGCCTGCCAATTGGCATTGCACTGTTTTCCAAGAGGATTCCGTGGCACTCCGAGGCTCCCCTGGCTGGTTTCCGCGGCACCCCTGGGAGCCACACCTCCCAGGTTGGGAACCACTGCCCTAAAGCCTATTGCTCAGGTCACTATTGTTCACTGCAAAGTGTCAGGCAAAACAAAAATCTAGAGAGGTTTTTGATAGCAAAAAAACATGGCTTTAACAATGTTCATGGGTACATTTTAAACTTAATCTACAAACCTAAATTGGTTTTGAACTGGTTTGTCCATAAGATTCTGGAAGTTACATAGGAAATTATACCCCCCAAAAAATGTGCTGGAAAGTTCACGGTCTTCAAGTCCCATCACTGGAAACTGGGGCATTTTATATACAGTATTCAGGCTGAAGAGTTTGAAATAAAAGGGTAAAATACCAATGTGAAGCTGAATTGCAATTAAACACAAATATAAAATAAATTCACAAAAGAGCAAAGACTGATCAGAGGAGAACAGAAAAAATACCTATAAAATAACCAAGGCAAGTCAAACACGTCGCTCGCTACTAGGGAACTCAGGCTTGCCTAAGCTCAGTTGCATCTGGACAGAGATGAGAATGAACTGCATAACCAGCCCTTCTACGTCTTCCGCTTCTATTCCTATCTCCATGCTGTGTGATAGATTCCTTACACTGTACCTGGAAGAGCTTCTCTACTACATTCAACAAGCCACTTCTCTCTCTTCCTGCAAGTCCCATCATCACAATACCCAGTTCTTGGTAAAGTTCTGAACCATCACCACCTTACCTGTTCCTTCATCCCTGCCTGGTTCTCTCCTACCCTATCCCTACACCTTTATTACAGACCTCTCCGCCTCCTCCCTTTTGGTCTTTTCTAATGTAAATTGTAAACAGACTTCAGGGCAGACACAATGCGAGTCTATAGCACTCACTAAAACTGGTTTAATGATCAAGCCAGGTCACCAGAGGCAGCAAGTGTAAGATATAGGTAAGCTGGTAAAATACAGGTAAGAAATCTTATTCCTTTTCAAGCGCCTCTGAAATTCAGCGTGTCTTCAGAGATTAGCTGCTTCCTTCAGGCTCAAGAGAAAGGTAGAGGACCTCTTTGCCCCTTGAACTAGACTTCAAAAACCACTCTGAATGCAGGACAACACCAAGTATATGAGATTCCCATCCACCTCCACCACCAGGAGGGACAGGGTTGGTAGCAACCACAAGTTTTGGCTGGTCACTCAGCCAAGGAAACCGAAACAGCAGCTCTATGAGGAGGAGGGCTGGAATATATATATATATATTATTTATTTATTTATTTATTTATTTATTTATTTATTTATTTATTTAAGGAGACGCAAAGCCTCAGACTGGCGCTCTAAAATGAAAATTTGTGTCTAATATACCCACTATATTTTAACAATATAGCAAAAGAATCTTATTCTGATTACAATAGCTACACCAGCTCACTTAGAAAATACCCAGGATTCCTTAAGGGTCCATGATAGTTAGCCGTTCCCATGTACACTAAAACACATTCAGACCTACTGGGGGGCATCTGGGTACTGTAACGTACATTCCCTTTTCTATTCTAGGGCAGAGGGGTCTGGCTCAGTCGGGAGAACTGCCGCCTTGCAAAGCCCGAGGATCGGCAAATGGCAAGTTCGAGACACGCTGCCGACAAAAAGCTGTGGAAAGTCTCCGTGAGGAGAGATAAGAGCTCCCAGCTGCGTCGGTCGAGTGTGGGAGGCGCCAGCCAGCAGAAAAGCCAGGCTGCAAAAGGATACCACCTGGAATGTAGCTGTTCATGAAAGATTGGAATTTATATATTGTAAAACCTCTCATTAGGGGTTAGGAAAGCTTGCCCATGTACACCGCCTTGAATTAAAGTCAGAGGAGAAATCCAATGACCAAGGAAGGCGGTATATAAATACTGTATATTATTATTATATTATATATATTCTCTGCCAGTAGCGTAGCCAGGCTGGGGGGGGGATGCAGTGCCCCCGCGTGACAGCAATGGTCTCCTCATGAGGAGGAGCTGCAGCGGCAATTTTTTGCAGCCGCGGAGCATTTTCACGCCATTTTCAATGCTTTTTTGGCATTCCCACCCGTCATGGGTTCTAGAAGCCTTCAAATGAAGCCTTCCAGGAGTGTAGGGGGCTGGTCGATGGTGCGAAACACATCATCCCCCCCCCCCGGGCAGGATAGCAACACCACTGCCATCTACAACAGCATGTACACATGCGTCACTTTCCCCAATCCCCCACAGTTGCCTACTGACAGTCCAGGTACAGATAAATAGCTGCCTAAAAGATTACACATCAAACTCTAATTTAAGAGATTGTTAATATGCAGGCAAAAAATCTGGATAGGATGAATGCAGAATGGCTTTTCTTGGTCACAGTTCACCAAGCACAGCCACACACTAATTTCAACTGAACATGTACTGGATCAAAGTTTGGGAGAGTACAGCTGGACTACAAAGCCACATCAAGGATAATGGGATGGTTCATACCAATTTCCCCCCACGGATATAGATGAACTCTAACCTTTAAAACAATTATTTCAGTAGCAACCAGGATATTAGCCTCTGCTCCTGCTTATCCTGTTATTAAGGATTGTTCTCAAATTGCACAACCTGAGGATGTAAACAGGATTCTTGGTCATACAAGGTTTTCTGCATGCCTGCTGGACCCTTGCCCATCTTGGCTGGGGGCTGGCCAAGTGGACAAAGACTTAATCACCCTCTCCTAAAGACACCCAACTCTATCTCATTTCCATCTGACATAGAGAGGCTGTGGATGTTCTGAATCATTAGTTGGTAATGCACTGGGTGAGGGCAAACAATTTAAACTTTAAATCAGGATAAAACAGAGGTGCTATTGGTGTGAAATCTGGGGCCCAGATTATGGATTATCAGCCTGTCTGGAAGATGTAACACCCCCTTCAAAAGAATAGGCTCACAGCTTGGCTTCTCAAGCTTGGGCTGCAATCCTATACATACTTTCCTAGGAGTAAGCCCTTACTTCTGAGTAGACATGCCTAGGATCAGGTGTGTCATTAGGGTTGACGATACCTGGGGCAGGATCTCCTGGTGTCACCCCCCATCGGCCTCCTCCCGTACCAGACCACACAATGTGGAGGCCTCCTGGGAAATGCGATCCCTGTGCAGATCACGGCAGGGACCAGGATAAAACCATTTTCTACACCACCGGTAACATTTTCACACCACTGGTAACAAACAGAATAGAAAGTATTTTTGGTGTCACACCTCCCTGGGGTGTCACTCATGTGGTCTACACACCCTGCACCCCCTATTGACCCCCCCCTGCCTAGAACTGCACTGCTGGACACCTGGATGCTCAGGTGTTGGCTGCTGTTGCCAATAGGCTGGTGTGCCAGTTGTGTCTTGCGTAGCTCAAGCAGACCTAACCGTAGCTGTCCATGCATTGGGTTATATCTTGACTGGACTAAAGTGCTCTACACTGGGTTGCCCAGGCTGGAAGACCATTTGAAAATTAGCTTGTACAGAACGTTGCGGCACCTCTGGGGCCACCATCCCACCAGAAGTGGCGATGACGTCATCTTACTTCTGGATTTTCAGCCGCAATGGAGCCCTGAAAACAACGGTAAGAGGGTCAGGGTGGGCGGAAAGGCATTTCCCACATACTCGAGCTCTGCTGGCCGCCCAGGATGCTTACCAACATTTTCAGGGTTCCGTCACAGTGCAGCACAGCCACAATGGCGGCCGCCATCCTGCAGGGTGAGCATCTACTAGTGGTCTAGAATCAGTACTCTTCTTGCTCCTGCATTCTCCATTTATCACGTCTACCTCCTGCTTCTACTCTTACGTTCAGCTTTTGTGTGATCAGGAACTGGACTCCTTAATATGTATTGTATGTTTGTACAGAGTGTATGACAATGGAGCCTGGACACTAAAGCGCTGCCATAATACAAGTTATTGTTTTATGTTCCAAAAGCAAACACTGCCTAGCTATCTTTAAATGTCATATTAATTAGTATGCAAGTAAACAGGTGGTTTCTGAGAAACATCTGGCCTTCAGTAAAAGGTTTTTTGCCTTAAAAAAAAAAAAGGAAACATCAAGCCTCTGAATAGTCAGAGTTCTAAGTAAACATTGCAGGGCCGTAGCTCAGAGTCTGTTTTTGCGAGTGATGGGCAAGCACCCTGCACTCAATGCGTAATTGGCTCAGTCTTTCCAAGCTTTCTTGGATTACTCTAGGAAAGACACACCTGAGCTTTCCTCAAGAGTTCTTTGAGAAAGCCTGGAAAGATGAACCTGCAAGGAGAGCTCTCCACTAGTCATCAGCACTCTACTACTGCCCCCCCTGCCCCCACTCCTTTCCAAACTAATCTTGGGATGTGAGGGAAACCAGTGGAGAGGACAGCTGATGAAAACAGAGGACTCATCCATCATCATTTCCAGCCTCTGAGCAGCCACAGAAGTTCCTAAGCACATCCAGAAGCATCCACCACCACTGGGAAGTCTGGGGAAAACCCTCCGAGTCAGAAGGAAATGAAAACTGCAGCTCTTAGGCTTTTTCAGTGGAATTGAATGCAACATCTCTCCTCCATCAATTGCAAAAGGTATGTTTGGGTGGCGCCGAGTCAAGCCTGCCATGGACCGGGCTCAAAAAATTCAGTGGAGGTTTTGATTCTGCTTGTAATGGACTAGGAAGGGGACAAGCTCATCATTCCAACCCCTCCATTATGGAACACAAAGCTGCCTTTAGTTCTTCTGTCATTGTTCTACTGAGCCCCCATTTCAGTTCACTCGTTCCCATAACAGAAGCAGTCAGAGTTCCAAGCTGGTTTGGTTCACTGTACAAGCAAAGGGATTTGGAAGAGGCTGTCCTTTCTTTCAGTCTGACGGCTGCCCCAATTCCACTGCAGCTAAAAACTCCCCTTAGTACTTGTTTCCTCAGTTTCTTAGACTATGAAGTCAGTATCTATCATCATAAAACAAAACAAACACTGCATTTACACAGAATATCTTCTTCAAACAAGCTTTAAGGGCTTTACAGATATTAACTAACATGGAGCAACCTCCCAATTTTAAAAAGGGAAATCACTACGAGTCATACCACATGTTACAAGACTGTATACACTGAACATCGGATGTGTATCTGCCTCTACTCTATAATACATGAGGGCAGCTATGTCTGTGTGTGTGTGTGTGTATTTTGTTGCTGACATTTGTTTGCATGTGTACATGATGCTGGGTGCATGCCAACATGACCCAGGAAGTCTGGCATTTGGACTGGGCTGACGACAAGAGTTCCCGAGGTCTCACGGAAGACCACAGCTTTGCTCCACCAGGGCCATCACCTGCCCTGCCCACCACTCTAGCTGGAGATCAGCCTCGCCTTTTGTTCCTTTTCTGGGAAAATCCCATGACTGACCAGGAGATGTTGCCTGCACAGCAAATTTGAACTGGTAAACAAAGCCATATCCTGGGAGCCTTCCTGCCTTGGAGTAAACAAAGTTGTTAGTGACACAAAAGAAGGATCCCCAACTCTAGCTGTCCTCATCAACTCCATGCTATTCAAGAGCTGTAAATTGAGGTCCTGGCCTCCAGACCACGTCAAGAGTTCACTTCTGCATCCTCAGTAGACTATAAAACAGAGGGACCCATCTCGAGCTGGGGAAGAGCAATCAAGGGCTGTCAGGGCACAAAAGAAAGGGCCCTGATGATCCCACCCTGCAATAGCCCCTATGCTTCCCTACTGGAAGGTACAAAAACCTCTTGAGTCCTTTGCTTATCCATTTGCCTTGTTCTCACTGCTACCGTTCATGGAAACACCGGTGATAATAGTACCCCCAATCCCTCCTCTGCCCAAAGACTGCCCTGCCAGCAATCACCCAGAACAGGCTTCAGTCCACTCCCTTCCTTCCTTCCTTCCTTCCTTCCTTCCTTCCTTCCTTCCTTCCTTCCTTCCTTCCTTCCTTCCTTCCTTCCTTGAGAGCAACCAAAAAGTAAATGCTCCGGAGCCCACTGAGCAGCCATCCTTTTGGAAGCTGCCATGAGAGCGCTCACTGAGCTACCTTGCAACACATTCCTTCCCTCAGTAAAGCAACCCTAGCTCCCTTGCCTTGCTTCCCTCCTAGGGGCTACCTACAGCTACTGCCTAGCCCATTTGGGTTTGGCTTCAAAGCCCTTTTCTACCTTTCTCCCCACCTTTGAACGAGGAGATCACTGGGTCTTCTGGGCACCCCAGCCCCCTGATTTCTGCAATGCCACAAACTCATCTCAGCAGACACAGATAGGTAACCTTGGCTTTTGGAGAACTTGACCATTAACCCACAACCCATCCACCCACCCACCTTCTATGGCTCATGTGTAGTCAAACTGCCAACACACGTAGTGCTTCTATCGTTTCTTCCTTGGTGAGAGTGCTGTGTACATTTTGTGAGCCTCGGTGACCTTAGTTCACTTTTCCACAATGTCTGGGAGCAGACTTACCAAGCGAGAGTGGGGAGCTGCAGCCAATGCCGACAGCCTGCGGAGCTGGGCCAGGGCATGGCCAACCATCAGCTCCCCAACCATTGTCAGTACCAACGCGGCCAAAGGAATGCTCAGTCAGGCTGGAGCAGCGCCACAGAGCACCAGGGAAGTGATGGGGGAGGAGACGGCGGGGAAAGAAGCCTGGGGCGGGGAAAGAAGCCTGGGGCCAGGGGAGACTTACACACAAATTTGGGGGGGGGCGGCCTGAAGATTAGCCCCAGGCCTCCAGTGCGCAATTTCCTATAACCATCACTCTAGCTACTTAAACAACTGGGACGTCCAAAGTTGGGTCCTTTTGAGCACCTGCAACGCTGGTTCTGAGAGTTCATCCAGTGGACTAGCCCTCCCACCACAAAGGAAAGAAGTGACCTCATGGCCCATCGAAGGACTCACTCCTTGCCTGTATCCAGAGGAGTAGCCAGACCATTTTTCAACCGTGGCCCAAACCCTTGACGCCCCCCCATAAAAACGCGCAGCCATAACCCTTGACGCCCCACGGCGTGGCGCCGCAAAAATTTGGAAGCCCACCAAAGTCCTCACCCACCCTGCAACAATGTCCTTTCCCCCCCCCCAGGTACTCTGGAGCCTGCTTTCCCACACTCTCAAACTCCCTGCACCCTCCAGAAGCCCACCAGGACCCCCACCAAAGAATCATAAAGGAGCCTATGCAAAGATTCTAGAGGAGTAAGGACAACCTTGAGAAGTGGAGAAGAACCAGAGAAGGAGGAGGCCAGCTGAGGGAGAAGAGAACAAAGGGAGCTCTGGAAGGGATAGTGGGGCAGAAGATCCTGGAACAGAGAGAGAGAAACTTAAAGGGAAGGGCGCAGGACGACGAAGCGCATGCGTGGACTCTAAAGCGCTACTGGGCGCTTTACAGAGTTCGCGCCAGGGGCAGAGCAGAGGAACGATCTAAGCCCCGGAAGAGATCGTCGCGCTGGAGTAGGTCGTCGCTGGAGGCTCCTAGAACACAGATAAGTGACGCAAAGCATACACTAAAGATTACAAGCCCCGCGCTAGTGCTAAAAAACCCCTAAAAAGCTTTTTAAAACCTGAAAAAAGACCAAAACAAAAACGAAACTTAAGGAGCCTCCCGCCCCCCCGGAGCCCTTCCGCCCCTACGCCCTGGGGCCCACTGCCCCACATCAGACGACGCCTCTGCCTGTAGCCTTGGCTCAGGCTACAAAGAATTGCAACTCTGCCAGTCTCTTGCTGCAGCTGGAACCTTAGTATTCCCCTGCTTCTTTCCCTTCTCTTCCTCCGGTTCCTCTCCCCCTTCCCTTCCACTACTGCAAAACCCCTGGTTTCCAGCCTCAGCTCCTTCTGGTGAACCATCCCAATTTCCCTATGTCCTGCTCTCCCTCTTTTCTCCCCTCTTTGCCTGCACCATGACGCACTCCCTTCTCCTTGTAAGGATTTGCTCCTCCTCTCTTCGACCCAGAAGCTGCTTACTAGTTATGTGAGCAATTGAATATATATCATATTGCATTTTATTTTTTATTCCCCCTCCCCACTATTATATAATTATCCCCACAATCAACGTCCTGTATTGTTACACCTTTATCCTTGTCTCCGTCTTTCTTGTATGCCATTCCACTAAGTTGTGCCACTGTGCTCGATCCCTGCACACATAATAGATTCCCCCCTCCAAGTGCACATGCTACTCGTATCTAGTAACAGTTATCATCACCGTGCATATACCACTGCAGAGAGCTGGGTCCACCCGCAGCCACCCAAAGTGCACATGCAATGCAAGGAAAACACAAACAACATGCAGTTGCCCATATGCTATGCAGTACTGTACAAGCAAATACACGCTCATTGTTTAAAGTGCCCTGGCTTCCTACACAGCAAACGACTGAAATGGCCCAAACACAATCATACTCGCAAGCCAAATCATAACCGCATAAGCTGCCTTGCTGACAGCTGCCTAGTTTTCAGGCAAATATCTCTGCCTTTGAGCAAAGAAACTCTTCCCCTAAGCTTCACTGAAATGAATGGGAGGCAAACAAGAGCACAATGCCACTTATTCCAGTAGAGCTTATGGAAGAAATAATTTATGATGAATTGTGATGTGCACTGCTAGTTAGCCCACACCTTCCATCTGGTGTGGTATTTGTCTGCATTGTTTGCATCACACTGGGGACTGGTTATCTGGTATTCTCTAGTGTTCCTGTACTACATACGCACACTGTGTACTCGTCTACTGAATTGAACTGGGGCAAAAGCAAATGGTGTACACATGAATGGATGTGGCTTCATCTTTGTCATCATCCTTTCTATTATTATTTTTTTTAAAAATCTAAGAATTGCACATTTGAACTTTACACCATGCCTTCTTCCAAATCAGCATCTGTGAAATTTTCTATCGTATCCCACCATACGGACACAGTACTGTGCAGGAATGTACAATCACAAAGAGCACACTTCTTGAAGCAGGAAGAGTGAATTGGGGTGGCAGGGGAAAAGAAGAGAAAAGAGGAAAGGGGAAAATTACACAGACATGGATGGAGGCTTTGTCCAAATGCAATCGTCAGGCAAATTCATACAGAATGCATCTATCAACATTACGAAATGGAACGCCCATGTTCAGAGTCGGGCAACCCAATCCTATCCGCCACAGGATGTGGTGATGGCACCTGGCCTAGATGCCTTTAAAAGGGGTTTGGACCATCATAGGTTACAAGCCATAAGCAACCTCCTGGTTTTAGAAGTAGGTTCTTTCTGTGCCAGGTGCAGGGGAGTGTCAACGGGAAACAGGTTATCTTATTGGCTGTGTGCTCCCTGAGACATCTGGTGGGGCCATTGTGTGATATAGGAAGCTGGACTAGATGGGCCTTTGGCCTGATCCAGCAGGGCTCTTCTTATGTTCTTAAGTTCTTATCCTCCCCTGCCAAAGGTGCTTCAGCATAGGCTGTGCGGCCCACACCGATTCCTATCCAGGGAAGGCCTAGGCTAGAGGTCTACTCGGGGTAAGCGGGCATTTGCCGCCACAAGGGGCTGCTACTCGGTCTCTCCACTGGCTCTTTAGCTGGCGGGGAATCAAGCAGCCCCATGTCAGCTGCAAAGGCCTGGAAGAGGGGATAGGATACAGCACCCAACTAGGACGCCAGTCCCACCACCCCTTCCAGACCCAATCCACCCACCCACCCCTCTACCCACCCCTTGCTCTATAACGTCCCCTCTCCCTCCTCCCTTCCCCAGGCCCTGTGCCACTCAGAGCAGGACCTACCCACTCCACGGCACAGGTTTCTCAGCAGGCAGGCAGTGCAGGCCTCAGCGCCGGCGGCACTTACTCATGAGGGTGCCGCAAACATGCCTTACGGCACATTTGTGACACCCTAGGCCAATGCAGCAATGCTGTGCCGGCCTAAGCCAGCAATAGGATTGCACCATGTCAAATACGGGGGTAAACAACAGGAGGAGCCATCATCATGATGCCTTGCTTATGCCTCCCCAGGGGAATACGACTAGTCACAATTAGAAACAAAACACTGGGTTTGACAGACTTTGATCTGATCTAGCAAGTCAATTCTCTTGTTCTCCCGATGGCCAGTTTACCAGATAACAATTCATACACACACATACACCAAGTACAGCATCACTCAGTGAAAAAAATAGCTCTTCCTCAAATCAGTAAATTTTTACTCTTATAACAGTACTTCAAATTTACACTGACATACAGCAAACCTTTAATGCAGACGAAGCTTTTAGTTAATGCACAGAACTGTCAGAAACACGTGTAGGATTCTCTCTCAAACATAGAGACTCCTTATGGTTATGTAGATAAACCCATTTCATTCTCACACAACAGATACTCCACACCTTACAAACAGGTTTTACTGCATTATGCTCATCCCAAAGATATAGGATGCATCTAATTCAACCTTTTGGAGAGTTACTTAACCCAGCCATACTGGTTCCTCCCAGTTAAACCTGTCTGGCTGCTGTCTCCAATAGTGACCCTTATGACTTGTCTGATGACGTATTTCAGACAAAAACATCAGCATGCACACTGACTTGGGAATCAATGCATTAAGTTCAACGGGACTGATCGGTAAATATGGAGAAGTTCAGATTGAACGTATGTCAACACACAGTCCTAGGGAAGGGGTGGACAACTAGTCCAGCACTCAGGGCCACAAAAGAAATACATCAAAAGTTACAGTTGATTTTCATAATTAATTCTTATTGATATAACCTAGCCCAGAGGTTATCAAACTGGTGGGTCGTGACCCACCATGAGAACCAGAAGCGGCCGCCAGCCCCTTAAGGGGTCTGGCGACCATGGCCGCAGTGACGTGCCCAGGATTGTGGCGGCACTCCCAGGAACACACTGCTGACGGGGGGGAAAGGGATATTTTTAACTTACAATGGTCACATCAGCCCTCCGGAGGGTGCAGGGATTTTGCGAGATCCAAGATGGCGACGGCTGGGAGAACAGGTAAGGGAGAGCTTCGGGGGACATCGGGAGGCTTGAAAACATTTTTCCCGGGTTGCAGCGCAGGCAGGCAAGTCCTCCCACCCACACCGCGACCCGGGAAAAACTGTGACGCTGCCTGTCTTCAGCAGATGATAACGGGCAGCGGCCTGCGTAACCCCAACCTGCGGTCCGCGTACCTCTGGAGGTACGCATACCACAGGTTGAGAAGCCCTGACCTAGACAATACAGGGATGTTGCATTTTTTCCACAGAATTCTTATTCTTAAAAAACATTGTGCTCTTAAGAGCCCAATTCTATTCAACTTTCCAGTGCCGACGCAGCCACAATGCAGTCCCAAGTTAAGGGAACAAATGTTCCCTTATCTTGTGGAAGCCTCCGTGACTGCCCCCCTCCCACTGCATGATGCAACACATGCCCCATTGGCATGGCTGCATCCAGAGGTGTTCTTTAATGGGGGGAGCTGGTGTGCTCCACCCCAGGCGCCAAGTGGGCGCGGGGGCGCAGCAGCCGGGCTCGGGGCTGCGCAGAGCGGCACGGCACCGGAGCCCGGCTGGCACGATCCCCGGAGCAGCGTGCCCACGTCCCCGCCCTTCGAAGGCTCCGCTCCGAAGGCCGGGGATAAGCCCTCCTTAGAGCGACCGCCCAGTTCGAGGGCTTTATGAGAAAGCCGAACGCGTCGCTGGCTTGTATATGTTTTGTGCATATTATTCTCATAAAGCCCTCAACCACTGAACTGGGCGGTCATTTTGAGGAAGGCTTGTCCCCTGCCTTCGAAGCGGAGCCTCCGGAGGCCGTGGACGCGCCGAGTGGGCGCTCAGCCCCAAGCCCGGCTGCTTGGGGGGGCGCTCCAACCCCCGCCCCCCCAGGTGCCGGGAGGGCTGGGAACGCCACTGGCTGCATCAGCGCTGGAAAGTTGGGTTGGGCCCTAAATGTGATAATCTTGGTGTCTCAATGTATGCTTTTGAGTTGATAACACAATTGTTTGGAGTTTTCGTTTTCCAGCTTGCACTCTTTGCATTTGCCATTTTTAATCCTTTGGCATGTTCAGCCAGATCTTTGCAACAACGAGAGCAAAAATCGTACTTTTTATCTGAAAGTTGCAACAGCGTTTAACAAAAGCTTGTAAGCTACATCAAAGTGCCTTTGCTACTTGTGCCCCTAAAGACCCAATGCCCACAAAGCTCCAGATGATGTTCTTTTCAGAATAAGAGGTTCTGTCTTATTTCTGCAAGAGCAGCTCACACACACACACACACACACACACACACACACACACACAAAGCACTGGAATCAGCATAACTAGCATCCCAGGGCCACTAACATATAGGAAAGTGTGATGTGTGAAGCAGCACCAGCACCTCAAGCAACCATTAATGACTTGAAAGAGCCAAAGGGATCATGTGACTCGTCATAAACAGTTTGTGTCCAGGAGAACAAGATGAGAAATCGGTATCGTGGTACAACAACAAAGAGAAGAGCAGGGATGTACCGGTAACTGTCAGTTCAGCATGAAAATCTAGACAATTGTTAAATCACCACTTAAAAACCCATCAGAAGCCTTTCCCTCACATTTCAGTTTAAAAATAAAAATTGTCTTCTGCACTATTAGATTATGTAACCTGCATCTTAGATGAAATGGGTTGTAGTTTTAGTTCACAGTTATGAAACACAGGTACCTTATTCTAAAGTGGCTTTTGAAGATGAAATGGCCAAGACACAATGGCCAGGTTCAGATGCAACATTAAACTATGGCTTAGCATTGCTCCCTCTTCACTTACTTCCCCCTTCCTGTACAAGAAGACAAGATTTAAAGCTCCCATTGGTGGTTTAAAATAAACTGCAATTTTCCCCATATTTGGACAAAAAAAAAACAACCACCAGTTTGTTCCAAACCAGCAATAGAACATTACATCTCCTCCCATCACATATGCAGGAAGGGAAGAGGGCGTATACGAGCCAAGGTTCATGCATGTTCATGCACGTAACACTAAACTATGGGAACATACTTATGTTCACGTTTCAGATGCCATAGATAAAAATAATCAAGGCGACTTTACAGACAAAAAAGGCAGTAATGATCTGCACAAGACTAGTAATGATCAATGTAGATGAGTGTTCTCTAATTCCAAAATGTTTATCACTCCAGGAAAAATTCCAGGTTTATCACTCAAAAAAGGAGGAGGTAATGTCTCTTCCTCCTGGGTACTCGGTGTCTGTTTTTAAGTGTTCCTATTCAAGGGCCGCAGTGGCTTAGTGGTCAGGATGCTGGACTACAGACTGGAAGGTCGGTAGGACAGCAGTTCGAGACCCAAGTGGACCGTGACGGAGTGAGCTCCCGTCCCAGCTCCTGCCAACCTAGCAGTTCGAAAACAAGAAACTGCAAGTAGATAGATACCGCTGCGGTGGGAAGGTAACAGCATTCTGTTAGACATGCCGGCCACATGACCAAGCGTCGGACAGCGCTGGCTCTTCAGCCTTAGAAATGGAGATGAGCACCGCACCCTAGAGTCGGACACGACTGGCTTTCGAGCAGGGGATACCTTTACCTTTCAAGGTAAATGCATTGTAGCATAGTATTTCATCCACTTTTACCTAGTACAGTATTTCACATTCAACTTAGAGCCTGCTATATGCTGAAAAACTAGTCAACGGACCTCATTCCAAACTGAATGATGCTCACCCTTATGCCCAGGGATGTGCATACTCTGTGTTTCTACAGTTGCATCACATACTGTGTGCAGAATTCAGTATCCTAGGAATTGAAACTTATTTTTAAAGATACTTTCTAGGACTGTGACAGTAGACTGAACTTGCATAGACAACACCTGGTGAAACCACAAAACCAACCGATACAGGAGAGCACTGAGCAAGATTTGTCAGGGAGCGGGGTTGCAGTGCCCTGAATAGTTTACTTCAACAAGCAAGACTAAAATTATGCAAAATAAGTACACGTGCAAACTTATCTGCCTGATTTATACAAAAATGACAAATAATTTTGATGGGTTTTTTCCATCATAGCATAGACCAAGGATCTTCAACCTTTACCCTAAACCTTAAGTAAAGGTCACTGTAAGTCTTTGTGACTCTGTGGTGATGGCGGCAACAGCACTTCCAGATTAACGCTGCAGCTGCTGACTAAGTAAAAAGGGGGGGCTGGAATTACCCGTCTGCGGTGGCAGCAAGAACCCAGGTTGTGCGGCGTCTCCAGCCACTAGCAACAGGCAAGTCCAACCCCCCTTTTTTTACTTAGATGGCGGCACGAACTTGGCAGTGATGTCGCCGCCATCCTGACGTCACTGCTGAGTCACCATTCCCCTTAAGAGGAAAGACGTGGTCTGCCACTGGACAGGTTGAAGATCACTAGCATAGACTATGGAAATTGTAAACGCTAGTTTCTTTATCTTGCGTTAGATTATTATTAGAATGCTAGCAATTATGTCCATCTTTCCGTATGACCTCCCTAGCCATAGTCTCAGCACTAAGGCATTTTTGCCCAAGTGTGTATTGCATATATGCATCTGGAGTTAAATGCGTACACCTGTGGACTGGGCGGAACTCTGTTTTAATGAATACTAATATAACATAACAGAATTTGAAGACAAAATAGTATAATTTGTGGTCATGCAATATAGTTTTTAGTTCTGCAATTTAGAACTGTGTGTCATTTTACAGGGTATCTGGAAGGAGGTCAAGCCTAGTTACTGCTCGACCATATACCTATAAAGCTCACGGGAAGAAATCCTAGCATAGACTTCAATTTAATACTTTCAAAAAGCGAAGAAAGCAAATGCCAAACAATTTATTGCAAACCTATTTCAACTTCACTACTAGAATAACTACAACTGGGAACCCCAGCCCACAGTTGCATTTTGAAAAAATGACAGAGCCAATTCATACAATCATTTTCAGCTCATTTACAATACAGTAACATCTACCTAAATGACCATCGCTGTGTGGTACGCAGACTATTCTATTGTTTCAGTTGTCATGTTGAAAGTCAGGGCATGGACCTGCTCATCCCACATTTGTGACATTTGTAAGGATGTAGTCATGATTTGGGAGACAAACTGAAGCACATACAGTAATACAGTAAAGTCAGCTCAAGTTGATTCGACATCTAAGTATAATCAAATAGGAACACTGGAAACTTTTGCTGACACAAGATTACCAGTATGCTGTACACCAGGGGTTCTCAACGTTGTACGACCTACATGGCCGCCACCGCACCAAGTACCACCGGCAGCGGCGATGATGTCATCGCCACTTCCAGGTTTTCGCCAAAGAGTGAGGCATTGTCCAGAAAACAAAAGGTAAGAAAGGGTGGGCGGGGAAGACGCTTCCAAGCGCGAAAAGCCCGCAAGCTCAAGCTCTGCCACCACAGCAGCGCTCAAGCCACCTTTCTAGGGCTCCAGCATGGTGTGATGCAGCCACCATCTTGTCGGGCAAGGGGTTCAAATACCACGAACCAGTGGCTCATGTACCACTAGTGGTACACGTACCACTGGTTGAGAACCCCTGCTGTACACATTCTCTTCCTTTTCCAGCTCTTCATAATGTGAATGTCCAAATGTATGTGCACAAATCTCGTCAAGAGCAATATATAGTGCCCTTAATACTTTATTTGATCTGATCCCTATGTTCTGCCTCACATGGCAACATTTTAACAATGGAATGCTTTCACATATGGTAGGACTTCCGGAGGTAGAAGAGCAGGGGGCTGCAGAAAAGCAGGTGATAAAACCAGAGCAAGCTCTGGGGCTGCAGGATGCCTGTCTGCTTCTCTCCTTGAGGTTCTCCATTTCCTCGCACAGCCAGCATGGAAGGGTCATTATCCAACCAGATTATGCAGACCATGGAGCCTAGAAGAAAAGCTTTGGGTCTGTGGCAGCCTCCCAAATGCAAACTCAGAAACAGGAAAAGCAAGTGGCAGTGCTCCGGTGGAATGATGATTCAACCAAGGCTATGCAGGATGACAATCCTACAAGATACAATAAAGATCCCTGGGGAAATGGTTATGTCACACTTGGACCATGCTACCATATTCCCTCCAAGAGGGAACACTGGCAAAATGCTACGTCAGAACTAGGCCTCCGCAAGTTACAACAGCATTTCAGTTTTTGGGCATTCAATATATTAGTTGAAGCTGGGGAGAATGGACTGGCTTGCTTTGTGTTAAAGAAGATTTGCCCATGAAGGTTTTCCTCACAATTAATCCATAGTAGTAACAAGCAGATAAGCCTCCACTCAAAATATCTATACCAAACTAACTCATCTATGCAATGACAAAAAGGAACAGACAGGATAACCAAATGTCATTTCAGCATTTATTAATTACAAGGGAGGATTTCCAAAGTGCCTGAAGGCGGGGCAAAACACCCACTTGAATTCATTCCCATAGGATACTACACTTAAATTTCTAAATCCACCTTGTTTAAAAACATTAAAGAATGAACTTTGCTTGTGTCAAGGCCAGACGAGGCATAACATGGGAGTTCCATGAATAAGACCCTGTGTATCCTTTAATGATGATGCGGTTAAAGTGCTGCACTCAATATGCCCACAAATTTGGAAAACTCAGCAGTGGCCAAAGGATTGGAAAAGGTCAGTTTACGTTCCAATTCCAAAGAAGGGCAAAGCCAAAGAGTGTTCAAACTACCGCACAATTGCACTCATTTCACATGCTAGCAAGGTTATGCTCAAAATCCTACAAGCTAGGCTTCAGCAGTACGTGAACCGAGAACTACCGGAAGTACAAGCTGGGTTTCGAAGAGGCAGAGGAACTAGAGATCAAATTGCCAACATGCGCTGGATCATGGAGAAAGCACGAGAGTTCCAAAAAAACACCTACTTCTGCTTCATTGACTACGCAAAAGCCTTTGATTGTGTGGATCACAACAAACTGTGGCAAATTCTTAAAGAGATGGGGGTACCAGACCACCTTACCTGTCTCCTGAGAAACCTGTATGCGGGTCAAGAAGCAACAGTTCGAACCGGCCATGGAACAACCGATTGGTTCAAAATTGGGAAGGGAGTACGGCAAGGCTGTATATTGTCACCCTGCTTATTTAACTTATATGCAGAGTACATTATGAGAAATGCAGGGCTGAATGAATCGCAAGCCGGAATCAAGATTGCCGGGAGAAATATCAACAACCTCAGATATGCAGACAATACCACCCTAGTGGCAGAAAGTGAAGAAAAACTAAAGAGCCTCTTGATGAGGGTGAAAGAGGAGAGTGCAAAAGTTGGCTTGAAACTCAACATTAATAAAACTAAGATCATGGCATCTGGTCCCATCAATTCCTGGCAAATAGAAGGGGCAGAAATGGAAGCAGTAACGGATTTTACTTTTTTGGATTCCAAGATCACTGCAGACGGAGACAGCAGCCATGCAATTAAAAAACGCTTACTCCTTGGAAGGAAAGCTATGGCAAACTTAAACAGAATAATAAAAAGCAGAGATATCACCATGCCAACAAAAGATCGTATAGTCAGGGCGATGGTGTTCCCAGTAGCAATGTATGGTTGCGAGAGTTGGATCATAAGGAAGGCTGAGTGCCGAAGAATAGATGCTTTCGAACTGTGGTGCTGGAGAAGACTCCTGAAAGTCCCTTGGACTGCTGGGAGATCAAATCAGTCAACCCTAAATGAAATCAACCCTGACTGTTCCCTGGAAGGACAGGTACTGAGGCTGAAGCTCAAATATTTTGGCCACCTAATGTGAAGAGAGGAGTCTCTGGAGAAGACTCTGATGCTGGGAAAGATTGAAGGCAAAAGGAGAAGGGGAAGGCAAAGGATGAGATGGTTAGACAGCATCACCGATGCAACGAACATGAAAATTAGCAAACTCAGGAAGATAGTGGAGGACAGGAAGGCCTGGCGGGATGTGGTTCATGGGATCACGAAGGGTCGGACACGACTTAACGACTGAACAACAACAACAACAACAACAACATCCTTTAAGAGTCTCAAAGTGGGCTCCATGTCTTGGACTGGTACTGCAACACTGGAAGGAGGGCAGGGGTTTAACCCTTTCCACATGCCATTTTTCCAACGCAAGTCACAACCACCACCCTAAAGCTATTTGCCCATCAGGGAAAACATGATGCACAACATGGATAGCTGTATGTTTTGACCCACAAGGCAAACAGCAGCACACAACACCTGCCCACAGCTGCTATTAACCTTTATAAAAGAGAGAGCCCCATGCCCTGTTCAGTCATTCCCCATTTACCAAATGTACGATAGGTGAAATGGGACAGTGCCTGCTGGCCACTCTCCCCAACCGCAACACACCACTTGTCACATACCCCAGTGGTCACGCATTAGGCATTTGCTTGCAAGGGGACTTGTGCATATACAGCTGCATACCCATAAGGTCCCTTGCAATCAAAGGCCAAACACACAGTTGCCAGGAGTGTGTGGCCAAGGGGTGTGGAGAGCAAGCATGTTCCCACTTCATCCTTGTGTATTCACCCCAAAAAGTGATGGGAGAATGCGAAAATATGTATTTTGGCCCTCGCTGTCCTAACTTACCCAAACAGACCACCAGCGTCAATCAGACCTTGCCAGTTTGAAAGAAAGCTCAGAGCTCTGTTCTACTGAAATAAGGACTTAAAAGAACGTAATTCTCCAACACTGATTCAAGACGCTTTACTGCATCTATTTTGCCAATAGCATAAACAAGACACTTCTGAAATCTGACACAAAATCACCACTTTTCTGTGGTCACATATAAACAAACAACATGCAAATGTGATTTCCATTATAGCTTTGCTTCCTACACCTCTTCCAGCAGGCATCTGGGGTGTGTGTAAACCAGTTCTGTTTCTTGTGGCTTTCTTCTATCTGCTGTGGGGTTTTGCTTGCTATTTTAATTATTGGTTTTTATGACTGTGCTGTTAGCAGCCTTCAGGGGAGCAGTGTCTTTGCACAGAAAAGCAGAATACAGTAAACGTTTCAATCAATAAATATGCGGCTTCCTGGTGCTTTGTTAAAACACACACACACAAAAAACAAATCAGGCATTGCAGTATCCTCATAAAAGAAGGAAAATTAAAGACCCAATTAAGAAAGCATATAAAAACTATAAAGCTAGTCTATGAAAAAATGATTTAATAACTAAAAACAGACCTAAGGCACGCAACTCTCTCTTCTCCCTTGACTGCTGCTGTTCTACTGCGATCCTAGGTTATCCCAGCTTATGGTATCCCCCTCCAACAACATATTATAACTCATCCTTCCTTTCCAAAACTATGTTTTCCCTAGAAAAGATTCTGCGTCAATAGATCAAATTACTGTGTTGTCTATGCCAACACTGTCTGTGTTCTCAATGCAGTAGGAAGAAGGATTTGCAAACAAAGTTCACTCACAAAATCGCAACAAGCAAAATAGCTGCATTACATTACATGAACAACAGCTTGCTTCATCTTTAAAAACCAGCTTTATGTCTACAAGCACCTGCTAAGCTGCAGAACATATTCATTGGAAAGTATTAGCACCAAAGTGAACAAAAGCATGCTTGCTACTCATTTTCAAATACCTCCCAGTCTCCAGCCACAGTCACAGCAAGAACTATATGGGGGGCCCAGTATCCGCAGATTGGACATCCACGGTTTCACTTATCCGCGGATGCCAAATCCCCCCCACATGTGCGACCCCCCCCAACTGTTACCTTCGATGTTTTAAAGTTGGTGTCTCGCTTAGAATAAACGCGATAAGCAGCCTCCTGCTGCTTATCGCACGGAAGTAGACCGAGACTAAATGCTAGAGAGGCTCAGCAAGGTTAAAAGGAAGCAGTTATTCCCTAATAATAATACTGACCCATCTTACAGAACTCTTGTAAGGATGACTGAAATAGCGCATGCAAGCATGCTATACAAATGCTAACTATTGTTCCCTATGAGCTGTCTACACAATCTTTGCACCTGTTATACACACAGGCACCTCTCTTTTTAGTTTAATCTCCAACCAGAGATGCTGCCCCTTCTAGAAAAGCCGCACAATGCTCTCAACCTTCCATATGAAGGTTGAGCACAAGACCTCACACTTAAACAAGTACAACTGCACAACGGTAGCATACAGCACACCGACCCTGCCTAAGCATTACAGGACTCAAGGGGCCATCTAGACCAGTCCCAGAGGCGTTTCTACGGTAGGGGCAGTACTGTAAGTTGCACCCCGTCCTAGTCCCCGTTTACAACCAGGAACGAGGAGGCCCCGCCCCCTCGCCGTCAGAGTCATTCCATGCGGTGAAGCTAGGACGGGGCGCAACTTACAGTACCGCCCCTACCGTAAAAACGCCTCTGACCAGTCCTTAAGTTTTCATGTGACCACTGGGAAGTAATCCTGACAACATGAAAAGTTCAAGAACCATCATGTAAATTATAACATACATTTTCCCAGGAATTGTCCATTTTTTATTAAAAGTTTTAATGATAAAAAATTTAAAACAGTCTTAATGTTTCACCACTGATATCTGTGGCGTCAGAAGATGAAAAGCAGCTACTACGAGCTTCCTATAGCTGCTTTTCATCTTCTGACAATGCCACAGATATCAGTGGTGAAACATTAAGACTGTTTTAAAATATTTTATCATTAAAACTTTTAATTAAAAAAAACGACAATTCCTGGGAAAACGAATGTTTTTAACTCAAAAATCTGGACCAGTCGTGAGAATTTGAAATCGTATAACACTTCATTTTTTTGTTGTTGTTTAAAAGAAAAGGTTGATGATTTCCCCCTCTTCTCTGCCACCTTATAATATTTATACACCTGGCTCACCAGCGTAAACCCTCTTAACTGGCAGAGCTAGGGTGGCATTAAGCCATCCATTCCCTTAATGAGTTCAAGTCTGCAAAGAAGCCACATGAGAGGTCTAGCATGTTCCCACCCCAGTGACAAATCCATGATCTCCTAACAATACATATTACGCAGTACTGACAATCCTAGATTAACAGCATCTCTAAACCACAGGTTGCTGGAAGATAGCAGAGTGGGTGCGAGAAATCACTCTCAGTTGTGCAGTGTCTTCTACCGTACTATTAACTTATTTGTAAAGCACCTAAAATCTACTAGACCAGCTTTCTACATTTCCTACTGTAACTAAGCTAAAGTATATGTACAGTAACTGAGACAATCGAACAGTCTTTCCCGCTTATCCCCAGCTGCCTACCTTGTATCAGTACGTAGATTGTAAGCATTCTGGGGCAGGGGCCTGTCCTGGCATTCCTTGTAACAACATGCCATGTACATGGATGGCACTACATCAATAATGACAATTATCTGATCAGTATTAGGGACTGATTATTAAGATTATTGGAAGAAACAGAAAAAGTAAACCATTTCCGATAGTAAAACAGAATGAAAACATCTCTGTGCCTCACAAAGCTCTTCTTCAAGCTGAAGTTAAAAAGCAGAGAGCACTGAATAACTTTTAGTTTGCACACAATGATCTTGCCATTTCAAAAGTGGGAGCAGAAGGGGTATAAATGAAGGGATTGCAAAAATCCAAGACACTGATTCAGACTGTCACATTGCACACTATGCTGTATATGCAGCAGGGGCTGCCCACACAAGCCAACTGCCTCACCACACACACACACACACACACACACACACACACAGAGTGTTTTCAGACTGTGTGAACTGTCGCTCTAAACACACAACACGACACCCTTCCTACTCACTTCAGGCAGATGCCAGAAAATAACGTGACACTTCATAACTCACAAAAAATCCTTCCCAAAAGGCATTTCTGTAGAAGAATCAACTTAAAACCCATGTCCTTTGCACACTTAAGGTAGTCCTATTAGGTTTACAGTAACCCCCTAAGGATCTCACACGTTGGATTTTCCCTGCGTGTACAGTGAACACGCTCAGGAAAGCGGCTGCAATTGCACATATTGTACTGGGAAACTGTAGCCGACTGCATGTCCAGACAGAGGAAAAACCCACATGTAAAATTATCAAACGTAATTTCTACACAATATTACTTAATAGGCAGCAGAGCAGGCAAATATGGGGTGTGAAGTGCACAACACATTTGTTTCTCGTCTTGCCACTCCGTCTGCAGAAGCCAAGCGAGAAAAGTGCCGAGTCGTCGACCAATCGGTTTATTTTAACTCTTAAGAAGCCTCCCCAGTCCCCAGCGCCGCTGTTGGCAGGGCACGGCACGCACGTGTGGACCGCGAGTGCCCGCAACCTCAATCACCGCTCCTCCTACGCTGCCAGATACCTGGTGCGTCTCCTCGCCGTGCTCCAGGTGAACGATGCCCTGGCTCCTGCCTTCCGTGTCGCTCAACAGGTCATCCTCGGAGTCTTCGAAGAGAGACGACGAGCCGGTGGAGGAGACCGACGAGGTGGAGAGGCGCCGCAGGTGCAACGAGCTGTCCGTGGTCAGCCAGGCGCCGTCCGGCTCCGAGCGAGAGAGCCCCGGGCTGGGCTGCGCCTCCGCACCGTCCTCCTCGGGAGTGACCGTCAGCTGGGGGATAACCGGTTGCAGGACCCCATTGCGGGGCCGACAGCTCTTCTTGGGCAGCTCAGGCAGCCGCCCGCTGGTCGCCGCAGCCGCGCAGCGAGCCTCGAAAAGCGACCGCAGCTCCCCCACGCTCAGCCGCTTGCCCCGGCCCAACTCCGGACTGCTGCTGCCGCCCCCACCACTAGTACTGCCGCCGCCGCGGGTGCCTCTTCTGGGCTCCATGGAGGATCTGCTGGCGCCAAGCAAGGGTCGAGGAGCGCCGCGAAAACTGCAGGCAGCAGCGGGGACGTGCAAGAGGAGAGCGCGACGCCGAGCTGCGCGGCTGCCTCCTCGGCGCGAAAAAAGTGCCTGAGGGCTCGCACCGACGCCGCTGCATGGCCAGCCTGCGCCCTGCCTGCCTTCTCAGGCCGACCCCAGCCTGCTCTGACTCATCCCCGAGGAGCAGCGCGGTTGCTTAACCAGCCCTCAGCCCGGGCCATATGGGTTGATCGCGGCTCCACGCTGCCGTCAGGAACACTCCGCAACCGGGAGGAGGAGTCGAAAGCTCACGTCCCGCCCACCTGCTCTAGCACAGGGTGTTTCTTCTGCTTACGTGAGGACCGCCCCCTCCTGTCCTCCCTCGCTGCCTTTTGGTTTCTCTTTGTGCGAAACCTGGACGTAAACCACCGAATACAGTACTGTACGCTTTGACTCTTAAGGATGGGTTGAAGTCCAGATATAGATACCCCTCTTGTGGGTCACCCTGAGTTGGCCACTAGTGGTGGGGAACAGATGGCGGCAGGCGGCAGAACTGGTTAGGGGTTGATAATTACAGATCACTGAACCATGAGCTGTCGAGATCGGCAGTTCGAATCTCCGCGATGGGGTGAGCTCTCGTTGCTTGGCCAGCTCCTGCCAACCTAGCAGTTCCAAAACATGTTAATGCGAGTAGATAAATAGGTACCGCTTGCGGGAAGGTAAATAGTGCTCCGTGTTCCAGCCGCATGCTACGTGCTGCGGCAAGGAGAGTCATGCCGGCCACATGACCATGGAGGCGTCTTCGGACAACACTGGCAGCTCTTCGGCTTTGAAATGGGGATGAGCACCACACCCTAGAGTCGGACACGACTGGACTTAATTGTCAGGGGTCACCTCTTTACCTAATACAGAAATAACAAGCAACATTGCTCCTGGGCTAGAGGACTTACAATGTACAGTAGACAAGGAAGGGGGAGGGAGAAGGGAGGAATGAAGATGGGGACTCAGGCAGCACACGATAAGGTTAGGGTGTTCAGGAATGGCTTTTCTGCTGCTGTTTACAGGGTGACGACTGAAATATAATTAAAATAGGGCAGAATGAAAGCAAGAGTTCTGGGGGAATCCCACCATAGCCAGGAACAATGTTGCTTGCCATTCTGTATTCGTGATCTGTTTGTTGCAACCTCTAAAGCAAATTCTGCTGCATGAGGAGTACCATTCATTCCCCTTTCTTGGTGGTGAGACCAGGGCGACACACAAGAGGGGTCTATGGAAAGAGTGGTGGTTATTATGGTCTCAGGACTTGCCAACAGCCTCGGCCTCCATCCCATCCTCAAAGTTTCTCTCCAGTCAACCTGTTGCTGACCAGGGTTCGATGCCGTGCCTAGCCCATTGCTGACATTAACCTCCCAATCCTGTCCCCACCCCACCAGGTGCTGGATCCACCCCCTCCCTCCCCTAACACATATCCCTCTTCTCCCAACACACCTGGTTATTTCCCCAGTTCCCCTCCCTGCCCACGGTTTGCCCCTGCCACCAACTTACCAGCACCTGCAGAGCCCCCAGGAGTTGCTGCTGAACACAACACACTTCTAACAATTTGCAGCAGTGACCTGGTTTTTGAGCCACTGTAAAGGGCCACGGTGGCTTAGTGGTTAAGACACTGAACTGCAGACCGGGAGGTAGGCAGGACAGCAGTTCGAGACCTGAGTGCCGCGCCAGCCAACCTAGCAGTTCGAAAGCAAGAAAGTGCAAGTAGATTAATAGGTACTGCCTCGACGGGAAGGTAACAGCGTTCCATGCGCCTTGGCTGGCCACATGACCACGGAAGCGTCTTTCAGACATCGCTGGCTCTTCAGCTTTGAAACGGAGATGAGCACTGCCCCTAGAGTAGGTAACGACTGGTTCTCGAGCAAGGAGAACATTTACGTTTTAAAGTGCCTTACACTGCTGGAATGCTAGTTCCAGCAGCGCAAGACCTCGATAGGGGTGGGGCTCTAGTGTTCAGTAGCAGTGGTGGTAGAGTCAAACTCCTAGGCACTGAACAGTTTGTGGCCTTTTGTATGATATGTGTATGCATGTGCATGACAACAGTTAAGACAGGCTATTAAGAGACATCACAGTGTAGTGAAATCTCACGTGTCCAAAGGCAGAGATATTACTGCAACTTGAAGAACCTAATCTTGAGACATTTAGCAATCTAATAAAAACCCGTGTGAGTAATTTCTGGGGGGGGGGGGGGGAGAGAGAGAGAGAGAGAGAGAGAGAGAGAGAGAGAGAGAGAGAAGTTTATCTGCCTAGGTCTCAATAGGTCATAAATCATAAACTGTATAAGTTTATAGGCTAAATACTTCCTAGTGTCCCACCTGATGTTCATTTGGTAAATAGGTCATAAACTGTATAAGAATGCATATTTAGCATTGCAATATCCTTAGCACTTTAACCCACTTATCCACTCATAATCAGGGTTGTTCAAGGATCTTTAAATGGAGTACTTTCTGTGCTTTTTGATCCTCAGTGATTAAGGAGGAAAGAAGTGGAAGCAGTGTGAAAAGGGAGAACCTCTTCAAATTATTTTTACCATCATAGTTACACCCCACTAAGACTATCTGACCAAAAAAAAAATAAACTTTAAAGTTCTTCATTAGAGTGTTTTCTTCTGCCACTTATTTTCTTCATTTAAGAATCTAGTAAAGTTCATTTCATCCCAAACTCTTGGAGCAGTTGCAATAATTTAAACTGTACAAACATTGAAAAACGGAATTCATGATTGTACATTGCTTCCCCTCAACTACACCCCTGTTTCTCTGTTCAAACAGCATGTAACGTTCTCTAATGATTACAAGAATTCATAAGAGCCAAGGACACTCAACTATTTTAACAAGCTTGTATTCCTCCTAAAAGGTAAAGGTATCCCCTGACAATTAAGTCCAGTCGTGTCCGACTCTAGGGTGTGGTGCTCATCTCCATTTCAAAGCCGAAGAGCCAGCGTTGTCCGAAGATGCCTCCGTGGTCATGTGGCCGGCATGACTCTCCTTGCCGCAGCGCGTAGCATGCAGCTGGAACACGGAGCGCTGCTTACCTTCCCACAAGCGGTACCTATTTATCTACTCGCATTGACATGCTTTGGAACTGCTAGGTTGGCAGGAGCTGGCCAAGCAACGAGCGCTCACCCCGTCGCGGGAATCGAACTACCGAACTTTCGATCGACAGCTCATGGTTCAGCGGTTTAACCCGCTGCGCCATCCACTGGCCTCCTAGTATTCTGTTAACTTTTCTGATGCCCACTGTATCCTCCTGCTGGTACAGAAAATTGCCTCGAGTTGGTCAAAGAAGAGAAGTACTGTATTTCTTCAATTCTAAGATGCATGTTTTTTCCCAATTAAGCATTTCAAAAAATGGGGTGCGTCTTAGGATCGAAGGTCTCCAAAAAGCACCCCAAAATGCTATCTTCTTACTTACTGGGCCTTGGGGGAGCTTCAGGGAGACCTGTGCAACCGTCTGCAGGCCTCCCCGATCTTCAGTTCAGCAAAAAACGGTGATTTTCAGCCATTTCCGGTTTTCACGAAAACCAGAAATGCCCAAAAATCGCTGTTTTTCGCCGAACTGAAGATCAGGGAGGCCTGCAGAGGGTTGCACAGGCCTCCCTGAAGCTCCCCCAAGCCCAGGTAATGAAGGAAATGGCACTTTCTGGCAGGGCCAGAAATGCTATGCAAAGGCAGTGCACTCAGTCATCCTCAGCTGCAGGAGACATGCTGGGGAGAGTTGGTGCTGAGCGGGTAGATTCAATGAAGGGAGGTGAGTCTTACAATCAATTGATTTTTTTTCCCTGCTGGTGGTACTGAAAGTAAAGGTGCGCCTTAGAATCGATGGCGCCTTAGACTCGAAGAAATACGGTAGCAGTATAAAGACAAAGAGTGGGCATTCCAGGCGTATCAGGGCTCTTTCCAAGTCTGATTGGCATTGTTTGTTTCCTCTTGATCTCAGGTAGGTGGGCAGGCTGGTGCCTTTGATTTTCAGTGGAGTGAAAGAAAGAGCACATCTCACAACCTGCATTGTAAATTCTCCTATTGTTCCATTTTTTTTAATTGCTCTAAGATAAAAAAGGCTTTGGGGAAAGAAAAAGGAAAACAGGGTAATCAGGTATTCTCAGATTAAGAGGATGCATAATAATCACATATTAGTGAATGTATAGTGAATGTAGTGAATGAATTGTGCAGGCAGGAGCTCATGCAGTTTGCAGAAATCAGTACACATGGGAAGGTTCCAAATTTACATTACATTGTCTGCTTGATTGCAAGAACAGTATAATGTTGAAGCACTTAATCAGGCTATCTAAAGTGTAGCTAGAATAGAAACTGTTTTGCTTCCATAGCTGTGCTGTACATTTCAGGGAAGTAGTGGGCAGGGAGCTTTTTTTATCCAGTTAAAAGGTATATCCAGTTAAGCATATCAGCGCAGTGATTTCCTCAAGTCCTGTGATGACAGGTCACATGCTCTTTAGGTAGGTGGCTGAATAATTGCACCTCTTGATTAGTTCTCATATAATTAACAGCCCAATCCTATCCTTCTCCCCCACTGGTGCAGCCAGTGGGGGAGGGCAGAATGGGAGGCTTTGGAAGGGAAAGGGGATTGGTGCGGCCAGTGGGGGAGAAGGATAGGATTGGGCTGTGAGTTTCATTGATTCAGATCACTTTGCTGCTAAATACTTCCTAGTGTCCCACCTGATGTTAATTTGGTAAATGGTAGGTTTCCTGTCTTTCTACTTCTAAAGCATGATTATCTGTTTCATATTGTCAATTATCTCCTACCTCCTTAAACAGTTAAATTGCGGTTCAGTGCTGGACTGGAGCCTACCATACCCTCAAAATCTACAGATCCAGATGTACATTGTGCAAGGACACAGATCCCACCCCTATGACACCATAAATATTTACATTGGTGCAGAGGGCTGAGAAGTCATGATAGATGAATGGGAGACGATGATGATGATGATAAATCTTATTATTATTATTCTGCTTTTCAAGAAAGTAGTTCACGAATCGATTTACATAGCAAAATACATCAATAAATATTATACTAGTTCCTTTATCTGCCTTGCAGCCCAATCTTGTGTAACTCTTGCACCGATGTAACGGTAGATCCCCCGGTATAATAGCACTTATGCGAGTGTAACTTGCGTACGGCAAGTTACACTCGCATAAGTGCTATTATACCGGGCGCTGACGGGCGCAGGACAGACACCAGCATAACCCCCCGCAGACGCCTTGCATGCGCAGTTCGGATGCAGGACAGATGCCAGCGCAACTCCGCCAGAATGCCCCCAGAATGCCCCCTGCACCGGCAGCGTGGCAGTGGTTTCTGTCCTGTGTCCAAACTGCGCATGCGTGGCGTCTGAGGTGGGTTACACCAGTGTCCGTCCTGCATCCGTCGGCGTATGGCAAGTTACACTGGCATAGGTGCACTTACACCAGTGGAGCTACTGTTACACCGGTGCAAGAGTTACACAGGATTGGGCTGTTGAAGAGTTAGGGGTTGGAGACAGAATCAAGTAGGTATTCACATTCTCTGTGGGTACTAAGTCCCTTCTTTTACTGTCTAATGGCCAGACAATGTTGTGTGTGTGTCCCTCAATATGGCTCAGGGAGTTAGTGCACTGACGAGCCTGGAGCATTCAGCTGTAATGCTGAGCATAGCTTTAATTTTAATGTGGCTATATCAGTTAGTCTTGGTTAGCAGGATACCTAGTACACAGTGCCTTGCCTTGTAATGCAATGTTTCACATCAGATGTTTTTAAATAATGAATTATCCCATGAAGATAAAGACTTGTTGAGGGCAACGCTGAAGGATTCCATAAATATTAATCAATAAAACTTCCTAACAGCGTAATCCTGTCTAACAATAGACTGCTGGAGCAACTGCTCCACCAGTCTCAGGTGTAGGAAACGTAACGTAAGGCACGTTTGCAGCACTTGATGAGTAAGCGGTGCCAGCGGAGAGGCTTGTGCTGCTCATCCAGCGCCGCGGCAGGAAGGTGAGTCCCCCCGCCAGGCAGTGGAGGGCAGAATGGTGTATTCCGGGGGAGGTTGGTTGGCTGGGCCTGGAAAGGGCGAGGGATTGGCAGCCGGCTCCTCTGCCATATCTTATCCCCCTTCCTGGGCCTGGCCACCATTACACAGGGCACTTGGACTTGCGCCAGCAAAATAGAGTAGACCCATTGGGATAGACCCATCCAAGTAGACCCACTTGGATGGCTGCTGACAGATTACTCGAGGAAAAGGGACAAGGAAGCTGCTCGAGGAAGCTGCTGGCTGCACTGGGGCAGGCCCAATCCTGGATAGGATGCAGTGGGTGTCTTATGTGCGCCGCCACATCCTGCTAGACAGGATTGGGCTGACCACTGGCGTCACTGGTGTGTAGCGGGGGGGGGGTGTAGTGCACGGGGTGACGTGCCGGGAGGAAGCCGGAGGGGGTGACACGCCGGGAGTCCCAGCGCGTCACCCCCCTCGTTACACTCACCCCCAACCTGGTGTGTCACTCCTGGAGCCGGCAAGCTGAGCTTCCTTGGCGGCTCGGCTGCTTCTGAATAGGCCCAGCAAAGCTTCGAGCGGCATGCACACAACGGGTCTTCATTCGGCCCTTCTGAGGGCAAGGCTTCAGGTGGCGTTGTGCACATGCGCTGCTTGAAGCCTTGCCGGGCCTATTCAGAAGCCACCGAGGAAAACGCGGCTCAGTTTGCCGGTTCCAGGAGTGACGCGCCAGGATAGGGGATGAGTACAGGGTGGTGATGCGGCCTGGCGGGGGTGATGCGGCTGGGGGGTGACGCACCGAGCTGGCCAACCCTGCACAGGGTGATGCGCCGGTTTGTGACGCCACTGGGGCTGACCATGACCTTTTTCTGACATATTAAATTTATGATTTATGAAATATGAAATCTATATGAAATCATAGATGAAGGTGACATAGGTATTCCCAGAAACTTATCATTGAAGTCTTGTTGCATTCATGTTTACCAGCAAGTGGCAAACAGCAGCTTCTCTCACCTTTCTCATCTGCAAGTTGGGGAAGAAGCTTTGGTGGAAGCAGTTCCTCCCCATTAGACAGCAGGAGGAAGAGGCATTGAGAGTTCCCTACCCACAGGCCCTGAGATGACAGAGGCCTTTGGGAGATACTGTGGTGCTGCTGGGCAAAACAGGGGCAGCATGAGTCTCTGGGTGAACTTGTGCTACTGGCGGTGAGGGGACAGCCTGGCTGAGTGGGCCCCTGGCTAATATTTTTATTTGTTTGTTTGTTTGATTGATTTTTATCCTGCTTTCTCCCCCCATGGAGGGACTCAAAGTGGCTTACAACAGTATAAAACTCCTAAAACATTAGTAAAATCTAAAACCGCAATACAAAATATAAAAGCAGGAGTAAAAAAGTTTAAAAAACAGGAGTAAAAGGGGCTGGACCACTAAAATAGTTAGGCTGGGTAGCTAACTCAGAGGGCTTGTTTAAAAAGGAATGCCTTTAGGCCCCACTGGAAGGCCACCAAGGAGGGAGCAGTTTGTAAGTTTAGAGGGAGGGAATTCCATAAGGTCTGTGCCACTACTGAGAAGACCCTATTACTTGCCGCTGCCCCTCTCACCTCTGAAGGCAACGGCACTTTTAGAAGGGCCTTCTCTGATGACCTGAGGGGGTGGGCCGGATTGTACGGAAGTAATCCCAATTTTCAAACACTGTTTTATGTACATTGTCTTTAGTTAAACTCTTCCAACTTAGAGACAATCTAAGATTGCCCTCTAGTGACTGATATTAAAGAACAGAAAGTAACATATCATAGTCTCTAACTTTCTGTTCTTCGGCAAGATCCTGTTGGTGGTTCTCCTCGACCTCTCAGCTTCTAAACCCTATTCAAAGTGCTGGTTTTAACCTTTCAGGTTGTTTATTACCTGGGACCAAGCTGTCTTAAAGACCACCTACTTCCATTTCAGCTGGCCTGGTCACTGAGGTCAGCCAATGTGGCCCTGCTCTCTGGCCTGCAGTTAGCCGAAATCTGTCTAGTAGGTGCCAGGGACAGAGCTTTCTTGGCAGTAGCCCCACAGCCAGTAGCGTCACTGCAGGGGGGCGGAGCTCCAAAGGCGAGAGGGCGGGCCGCTTTCTCCTGTCGTGTAACGGAAGCTCAGAGCCCGGCAGAACTTGGAGCTCCGCCCCCTCTGCAGTGACGCTACTGCCCACAGCAATGGAACTAGTCTTTGCCTAGAAAGATTCAAATAGCTCCCTCATTCCTTGAATGACAAAAAATCTAAAAAGAAATGAAATGCCACTCAGGAAATTGAATCCACCCCCCCATTGCACAATGTCTCAACCAGGAGCATAAGGCAGTAGAGATGTTATATAATGCCAGGATCTCTTGCCCCTTAAATGGCTTTCTGCAGAAAATCCTGGTGAATGGAGAGGTTTCCGCTCCTAGTTTGAAGCAGGCAGTAGAAGACTTCCAAATCCTTACGCCTCCCCCTTTAGATAAAGAGTTGCATGGCAACATGAAGAACCAGATTTTGGAGAAAACAAAACCACTTTGGGGGTATATTTGATTCAATTTACCAATCTGTGAGGAAATACGCATACCTGATTATTCAAGTTCATGATTATTCAGTTCATGAATACACAAACAGAAGATAACATGGATGTTGTGAAGCCGCCACTCTATTTGCTCACACAGCTGCCTTACTCCTAAGTAAAGTCCCTCAAGTAAGCTGCATTCATTTCAGTCAATACTTAGGATCACAGGTCCTAAGGTAGCAGAATTTTTGGAAGATCGTATGTTTGGAGCAAAAATGAAAAGTGCCAGTGTAAGACGAATTTAGAAGAGCAAGTGTCATGATTTCCAGGTTACATAGCTGTTAATCATAACTCTCGAACATGAAAATGAGCGAACTCAGGAAGATAGTGGAGGACAGGAAGGCCTGGCGGGTTATGGTTCATGGAATCACGAAGGGTCGGACACGACTTAAAGACTGAACAACAACAACAATCTGCTTGTGGGACACTATAGAGGACGAATCTATATGAATCTCCTCATACAAGACTGAAACGTTTGAAGAAGAATTTCTCCAGGCAGTAGCGTCACTAGGACGTGCGTCACCCTGGGGCAGGGGGCGCGCGTCACCCTAGTGACGCTCTGACATGGCGAAGCGGTGGGGGACGACCCGGCTCCCCCCCGCGTCGCCCTCCGGATGCTCCGAGGCCGGCCCGGGAGCTGGCCTCGGAGCGTCCGGAGGGTGTCGTGTGTCACAGAGGCGCTCCAGGGCCACGCAGCGCGTTCATCCGGGTATTTTCCGGATTTTCGCGCATGCGCAGAGACCATTTTGAGGGCTTTTGCCTCAAAACGGTCTCTGCGCATGCGCAAAAATCCGGAAAATACCCGGATGAACGCGCTGTGTGGGCCTTCTTTCAGAAGGCCCTGAAGCGCCGACGGGGTCGGACGCTCCGAGGCCGGCTCCCGGGCCGGCCTGCGCGCGTCACGGAGGTGACGCGCGCGGGGGTGCGCGCGTCACCCCGTGGTGTGCGTCACCCCCTGGCGGCCCGCCCCCCCCCCCCGCCACGCTCCAGTGACGCCAGTGTCTCCAGGCAAGTTTATGTTTGAACATCTCTTTATTTCTTCATTTCAAAACTTTTACATGGCTGGAAAACCCATAAACATTGTTTCTCTGTCCATTAAGACAAACTTTCATTTTTAAAGTCGATGGAATAGTTAAACAAAGCGAAATCCATCTGGTAAAGCTCCTTGAGCTTCTGCATTTGACTCCAACTCAGTTCCCTGAGATGCACCCAGGTGATATTTATGTTGGTCCGTTTCTCAGAGTCATGTTGCTTTATACTTGGATAATGGAGAGCACGTGGAGCTCCAATTTGCCGGAGAACCTGTTCAGCATCTTGTTGCAGCGTCTCATACTTTCCCAGGATGTCATACTGAATATTGCAGGGATCACAGAGCTCAAACTCCGGCTTCCAGTGAATGTCCAAATACTTGTGTTTCGTTGACAAAACAAAGTTGACAAACTCTGGGAAAGTCACTTCCTCTGTGGACGTTTTGTTCCTCCTGAACAAGGCCTTGATCTGATTTGCCACGTTGGTGCTGTAATAGGGGTCAGAGTGGTGCCTGAATTTGTCTCTGTATGCAGAGACCAATCTTTCTAGAGGATGCCTGGTGAACATCACCTTGGTGTAACTGTTCAGAAGTTCAGCTTGCTGTTCCAAGGGGTACGAACTCAACTTCTTCAGAAGTTTTGTTTTGTGAACACTGTCGTGGTTTAGTTCAGTAGCTTCTCTGCTCAGGTTGAGTGTGAGGAGGAGAAGGATCCTCTTCCAATTGGAGCAGCCCACCTTGGGCACTTCACAATAGATCAGCCTGTGACTCTCCTCTACAAAGAGCTGCCTAGCAACCTTGTCTTCCAGTTTCCACACTGAACGTGAAAGACTCTCATTCAGACAGGTGGCATTTAAGGTCCTTCTACGAACACTTTGCCTTTTCAACCAGTCTCTTTCAGGATCTGCAAGAAAAAATTGGAGCATGGGAAAGTTACAGTCTGGATGACATGAGCCTTGTGGATTGATTTTTTTTCCATTCAGTCATTTGTAGAATCTGAATTAATGGCAATAATTATGGCCAGTCTTTTTCAGGATCTGCAAGATAAATTTGGAGGGCAGGAAAATGACTTCACCACCATCATCTATCCCTATACAAGCAACTCAGCTCTTGCATGCTATCAATGTAGTCAAAACAGGGCCACTGAGAGACAAACGGTGATGGAAAAAGGGGGCACAGGCGTCTATGTTAAGCAACATTATAAAGCGGAAGACCCTTTTTGCTGAAGCAACCCACCAACCCCTGCTTGATTGCTGCTGAGAATAAAACATGAGCAGAAGAAGGAAAAAACGGTTTTAAAAGAAAAACACTTTGCTCACAATTCACAAGAATGTACATCTTTGTTAGCTTAGCTGTATAGGTCCTAAACTTTGGAGCAGTGAATCCTGGAGCTATTCTCTTTGGAGCGAATCCTAGAGCTATTCTCACACACATGACTGTGTGAGACCTCATGGCATGGTGGACCCATGCCGCTGGTCAGAGCTCATGAAAAGAAGTCCTGCATGTATGAATATCAAGAGTAGAGAAAAAGAGGGAGGGAGGAAGACAGGTAGGGAACACCCACCCACACACACACACACACACAGGTCAAAGAGGACAAGAGTGAAGGCTGTGATACACCAAGCACGTCCACGTGCATCTCGTCCAGTGCGTTGCCTGAGTGGCCGACATGCCGGAATGCAACACTACGAACCCCAGGTACACTTTCTGTTCCCAAAGAAAGCTGCATGGAGAAGGGAAGATATTCTGCCCCGCCCCTTTCTCTTTTAGCCAATCAGAATTGAGACTCTTCAGACTCGATTCTGATCGGCTACCGCGTTTGCTCTGCGTTCCGCCCCCACGGTTCCAAATATGGACTCTGATTGGCTGAACGCGGCACAAGTCAGCAAAAGATGAGCATGGGTCATCTTAGTGTGCACCTAGGCTTACCAGAGTCCTGGAACTCGACAGGACATTCCTGGAATGGTGGCCGCCATCCTGGAAGGGCCTGACTCGGGCCTAACTGTCCAGGCCTTTCCTGGCCAGCCGGCTGCATCGCAGTGGGCTGGAACTCTTGCAGTAGGCCGGCTGCATTGTGCTCCTTCCCGCTGCTTCTTCTCCTCCTCCTTTCCTCCCTCCCTTCCTGCTTGATTGGCTGCAGCACGCCGGCTTCCTTGTTGTGCGGCAATTGGCTAAGCTGCTTGTTTTAAGGACGAGCTGGTCCGCCCAAATGGCCCCGCCTTTTCCCCCATAGCGTCACCGCTGCCTTCCCTCTGCCTTTGTAGCGTGCACAGCGACAACAGTGATGAGTCACTGAACCACAGGAGGGGGCGGACTGTGGTGTGCGCTTGGCTGGCACAGTAAAGGTAAACAAACTACCGGTAGTCTTTAAGGTTCCACAGGATTCTTTGCTGTTTTTGCTGCTACAAACTTAACACTGCTACCTCTCTGGATGTAGTTCATTAGCAGCGCAATCTGACCCAACTTTTTTGCCATTGTAACCAGCGGCCCAGCAAGAACGGGAGGCCCCAGAACGGAAAAGGGATGCAAATCCCCTCCAAAAGAGGAATTCAAAGGGGATTTGAATCGCTTTTCCGTTGTGGGGCCTCCTGTTCTCGCTGGGCCGCTGGTTACAATGGCAAAAAAGTTGGGTCGGATTGCGCTGTAGGATAACTAAGAAGCTTTGGACGCGTTTAGTCCACAATACATAAGAACATAAGAAGAGCCCTGCTGGATCAGGCCAAAGGCCCATCTAGTCCAGCCTCCTGTATCACACAGTGGCCCCACCAGATGCCTCAGGGAGCACAAGACAACAAGATACTTGTATCCTGTCGCCACTCCCTTGCACCTGGCACAAAGAAAACCTACTCCTACAACCAGGAGGTTGCTTATCCCCATCATGGCTTGTAAGCTGTGATGGAATTTTCCTCCATAAATCTGTCCAATCCCCTTTTAAAGGCATCCAAGCCAGGTGCCATCACCACCTCCTGTGGCAAGGAGTTCCACAAACCAATTACACGCTGGGTAAAGAAATATTTTCTTTTGTCTGTTTTAATCCTCCCTCCATTCAATTTGAGTGGATGTCCCCTAGTTCTAGTGTTGTGTGAGAGGGAAAAGAACTTCTCTCTATTCTCTCAATCATGTCCCCCCTCAACCACCTTTTTTCTAAACTGAAGAGCCCCAAACGCTGTAGCCTTTCCTCATAAGGTAGATGCCCCAGCCCACAAATCATTTTGGTCGCTCTCTTCTGCACCTTTTCCAGTTCCACTATATCCTTTTTGAGATGCGGAGACCAGAACTGGACGCAATACTCCAGATGTGGCCTTACCATTGATTTGTACAAAGGCATAATAATATTGGCCGTTTTATTCTCAATCCCTTTTTTAATGATCCCGAGCATGGAATTGGCCTTCTTCACAGCCGCCGCACACTGGGTTGACACTTTCATCGACCTGTCCACCAGTACCCCAAGATCTCTCTCTTGATCCGTCACAGACAGCTGAGAACCCATGAGCGTGTATGTGAAGTTTTGATTTCTTGCCCCAATGTGCATCACTTTACACTTACTTACATTGAAGCGCATCTGCCATTTTGCTGCCCATTCTCCCAGTTTGGAGAGATCGTTCTGGAGCTCTTCACAATCCCTGCTGGTCTTCACCACCCGGAAACGTTTAGTGTCGTCCACAAACTTGGCCACCTCACCTCGCTTATCCCCAACTCCAGGTCATTTATGAACAAGTTGAAAAGCACCGGTCCCAAGACCGATCCTTGGGGCACACTGCTTTTCACCTCTCGCCATTGTGAAAATTGCCCATTGACACCCACTCTCTGTTTCCTAGTCTTCAACCAGTTCCTAATCCATAGGAGGATTAAATACATTAATTTACATTGTATTAAATAATACATTGATTTTTATACGGAAATCTATGAAGCTGTTTTATAGAGTAATCACAATACTGGTCCAAGTGGGCCTGTACCATCTACCTCAGCTGGTAGCGGTTCTCCAATGTTTTATGTAGAGAGATATTTGAGTCCTGCTACCCAAAGATTCTCTTAAAGTAAACGTCAGATGTTTGAGAGCTTTTATTTTCCTCCCTTTTTAAAATTTTGTTTTCTTATTTATTTCATTTTTAGGGGGTGTATTTTATTACAGTGGTGTATTAAGGGTGTATTAAGTGGTGTATTAAGTGGTGCACTGCAGACGGAGACAGCAGCCATGAAATTAAAAGACGCTTACTCCTTGGAAGGAAAGCTATGGCAAACTTAGACAGCATAATAAAAAGCAGAGATATCACCATGCCAACAAAAGTTCGTATAGTCAGGGTGATGGTGTCCCCAGTAGCAATGTATGGTTGCGAGAGTTGGACCATAAGGAAGGCTGAGTGCCGAAGAATAGATGCTTTTGAACTGTGGTGCTGGAGAAGACTCCTGAGAGTCCCTTGGACTGCTGGGAGATCAAATCAGTCAATCCTAAATGAAATCAAACCTGACTGTTCCCTGGAAGGACAGGTACTGAGGCTGAAGCTCAAATATTTTGGCCACCTAATGCGAAGAGAGGACTCTCTGGAGAAGACTCTGATGCTGGGAAAGATTGAAGGCAAAAGGAGAAGGGGAAGGCAAAGGATGAGATGGTTAGACAGCATCACCGATGCAACGAACATGAAAATGAGCGAACTCAGGAAGATAGTGGAGGACAGGAAGGCCTGGCGGGATATGGTTCATGGGATCACGAAGGGTCGGATACGACTTAACGACTGAACAACAACAAATTAAGGGTATGGGGGTGTCATGTTGCTTTAAATTATGCTTTAAATTATTATTATTATTAATTCTTAATTAATAAAATGTAAGTGAAATATTTATTTATTTAAATATGTTGCTTTTCCCGTTTTTCCACCCCTGTGATGTCACAGGGGGTGTGTCCAGCTGGAAATGCCCCTTTGCGATATCACTTCTGGTTGTGCTGGCCGGACATGCCCCTATGACATCACGGTTCCTTGACCCGACCCCGTGATGTCACTTCTGCCCCCCTCGGGGTCCTGGAAAATCAGATAAGCCTACGCACACCGGAACCTGACTTCTGGCGCTCCTGTGCATTCCAGCCAGAGGTCAGACACATCAGTCAAATGCGGATGGCACTGGGCACAACGCACGCGGACATGCTTGGTGTGTCACAGTCTTAAAGGTCTGAGACTGGTAGCCTCACAGTCCATGCTTGGACAGTACACTGCTGCTGGTGTCCTGTAGGTGGACATCACACCACCTATATAGGCATTAATTATACCTATTCTATGCTATGCCAGGAAAAACAGCTTGTGCATCAGGCAGCCAGGTAAAGCAGACAGCCACCCCTTCCCTTTTCTCCATTAAAGACTCCAACCATCTTTAGCTAGGGGGGAATTGCACACAGCCCCTGCTCTGCAAATCTATGTGCTCTGCTCCTCTTCCCCTAGCTATTGCTGCATCACTTAGCACAATATTTATTGGCTGCTGCAGCCAATACCCATTAAGCCTGAACTACACCAAATCTGTTGGCGTCCAGGGGGTCGCGAGCATAGGGAATGGGACGCCCCGCCCCGAGACACTGCCCTGGCTCCACCAGATATCTTCCCCTCCTAGTGTCCCTGCATGTCCTTTCTGATTGGTCACACATGTGTACTGTACTCCGATTGGCTGAAAGTCCCCCTCTCCTCCCATTGGTGAACGCCCATTGGTGAACGCCATTGGTGAACGCACGTCACCCTAGTGACGCCTCCCCCCTATACCGTAGGCCGTGCTGCGATTTTGGGGGGGCGCCTGACGGACGGCCGCTCCGGGCGCCTGATGGGGGTCCGACGGATGTCGCTACGGCTGTCCGACGGGCGCCGCTCTGGGCGTCCAACAATTTTTCCAGCCGGCTTGGGGACGTCTTCCCCAGCCGGCTGTTCGGGGCCTTCTGAGGAAGGCCCGCTGCGCGAACGTTATTTATAACGTTCTTTTGCACATGCGCAGACTGTTGCTGAGGGAAAAGGGCTGCCCTTTTCCCTCAGCAACAGTCTGCGCATGTGCAAAAGAACGTTATAAATAACGTTCGCGCAGCGGGCCTTCCTCAGAAGGCCCTGGCGCGTCGGCCGGGGAAGATGTCTCCGGAGCCGGCTCCGAGGACGTCTTTGTGGGCGACGCGCGCAAGAGGTGATGCGTCACGCGCGTGCATGCGTGCATGCGTGACCCCTTGCACGCGTCACCCCGTAGCAGCCCGCTCCCGTCACTTGACGGGAGCGACGCCAATGGTGAACGCGTCACTCTATTCCTGCCCACGTGGCTAGACATCAGCGTGCCTGATATCCGGACCCAACGGAACTCGGGAGAGCAGAGCTCTCCCACGTTCCGTTGCGATCAGGTAAAATGGAAGGCACACCGCTCCGCACGTGCCCGGGACGCACCGGAATTCATGCAGTGTAGATCAGACTTTACAAAATGTCACTTAGATCAGCTGCAGTCAGACAACTGATGAACCAGTTAGGTGGGAAAGGGCAGAAACAGATAAAACATTTGTGTGTTTGAGAGAGGCAGGAGACTCCCTGCACTTTGTCTTCGACTGGTTCCAATGGTGTGTGGGCAGGGCCACCATGGAACAGAGCAGTTACCGCTGTGCAAGACTTACTGTTCCGCCTCGCCTCTAGCAATGCCAGTGGTTTGGGGTCAGAATAGAAGGACAGAGAGATGTAAGAAAGTGGGGAATGATTGAAACAAAACATAAAGGAAATATTGGAGAGTGACAGAGAGAATGAGAGAGGAGGGAGTTTAGTACGAACCTTTTTAAAAAAAGAAATGCAGTACTTTGTAGAAACTGGATTAATCTTCAAGTAAGATTTAAATTTTTCATGGCCAGTCACAATCAACAGGGATTGAACATCAGTTACGGGATAAAAAGCCATGAGCTTAAAAACGGTTTATGTTTTAAAAACAGCTTAAAAACAATTTAAAAAACACTCCAACCAGGTTAAAACTATTTTAAACTATTTAAGAACAGTTTTAACTTGTTTAATTGTTTTTTAAACTGTTTTAAACTGTTTTTAAACACTGTTTTTAAACTGTTTTATACTGTTAAATAGTTTTAACCTGGTTGGAGTGTTTTTTAAATTGTTTTTAAGCTGTTTTTTAAACATAAATCTTTTTTAAGCTCGTGGCTTTTTATCCCGTAAGTGATGTTCAATCCCCGTGGATTAATCTTGTTTCATTTTTATTATTCATAAAATTTCTGTGGTATTACAGTTGCTGGCAGGTGGTTCCTTTGTTAGGTCGATTAATAACCAGGATAGTTGGTTGATGTTTCATCAGTGGGAGCTGAAGACAGGAGAGCCCTCCCTACTAGCTGAACATCTCTGTCCAGCTTCTGGAATGTGATACATTCTGAGTAGACCCGGCAGGCTGCCATGGGCTTACCCCAGGGCCAGGGAACGAATATTCCTCCCTATCCAGAGGAGGCCTCTGGAGTCTGGAAGTCCCCCATGGGATACAGCGAACATCATGTTGGCACCGCTGCAGCACCACACGGGGAGTTACGGAGGATTAGACTGTGAGAGAATGAAACAACCATCAAATTAAGCTTTGGTTTCATGGCTTCAACAGCTAATCATGTAGGATTGTTTTCTCTATCTCCCTAGCATTCTAATCATGTTAGCCATGACCCATTGTTGCCCATAAGATACTGTACTTTCTTTCTTACCTAATATGTCAGCCAGCCAGTTGGAGGATATCTGACGACAAATCCAAAGCAAATTGCCAATGGCAAGCAAAATGAACAACTTTTGATGCAGGCTTTTCATAATGTCTTCACAACAAGCCAAACGTTATACCCTTAAGACAATCAAAAATACAGAGATAAGGTAGTTTATAATAAACAGAGTTGCAAAAGTATCACAGCAAGACACCATAGAGTAGTAGAAGACTTTCACAGGAATGAAAATGAAAAGTGTGTTCTAGAGCCACAATGATTTTACTCTTCTTAAGTGTTGTGATAAGGTGCAGCGGCCAGTCTCGCGGATCATGATCATGGACGCCGTACCTGTAAGTTGGCCTGTGGGCCATGTTTGTGTTCAGGCCTGTGGCCTCTGTGTTATGTGTTGCCGTGAATGCATCCTTGTGTGTACCAGCAGTGGCTGGATGGCCTGCGGGCCTGTGTGTGGCCTCCGGGCACCGGCCTCAGGGCCTTGTGTTGACGGCCTGCAGGTCGGCCTGTGACCAGTGGCCACTTCTGTACCCCTTCGGGGGCTCACCCAGTGGGGTGTTAGCAGTAGGGACCTAGGTTTAGATAGGCTAGTTTTGCCAGTGCTTAAGTACAATTAGGTTGTGCCTTTGGCAGCGCTTTGCCCAGGTTTTTACAATTTTTGTTTCTTTTACAGGTCCCCGCGGTGCCAGGCCGGCAAATGTTCTCATTTGCGGCCATTCCATCATTTTTTGGGCTCGGAAAAGGGCAGCGGCTTCCCGTTTCGGCACGCAACTGGGACTCGGAGACGTAGCAAGAGTGCGTTGGGCCGCCAACAGAGGGATGCTCTGGGTGTCACAACTTTTTCTGCTGGGCTGGATAGTTCCCCTGGTTTGCCCACAGAAGCGTTAGGACTGAAGAAAAATGCTGAGCCAAGGTCAGTTGAAGCCGTCTATTTACAATATGTACAGATATGAAGCGGCACAGATGATAAGCTCACTGAAGTACAAAGCGGCAGCTTGACGAGATAAATCATTCCAATTCAGCAATTTTAGCACGAAATACAAATAGTCAAACTTTCTCCTCCGAACCCACACACAGGCATTGCTACCACTTCTGTTTTATACTACTGCTGGCTATCTCCTGTCCAATTAGGTTAGAGGTAGTTGTGACAAGACATGTAGAGACCAAGGCCTGCAGGGCGAGCCAGCTTTAGGGGCTTGCTATCACAAAGTATTAGTGAAACCTCTGAAACTAATCAGAAGATGTATATATATTGTGACTGGATATATGTGAGTAAACTTATGTTTCGTTAACGTTTACCACTGCCTCAGTTTTTTTTTATTGCTAGCACTCAGCCTGGGTGAGGGAGGTTCCCTGAAGAAAAAAGCCTTAGAAGGACTTCCACATCCAATACATCGCTCATCCCAATATTGTTTTTCAGGCTCCACACCTTTTCCAGGGAGATGGAGTACATCTCTCCCCCGCGGGCGCCGATATCTTCCTAACTGATCTGCAGCAGGGCATCCGTTCCTTTTTATGTAGTTGGGCGGAGGGGGTCATGCGCTAGGCAGACCCCCCCGTGTGGTAGGTGGCGTGCAGGAGGGGTAGCCAGGGAGGGCTTAGTTGGCATACATCCTGAGGTAAGCAATGTCAGGGGGCAAGCCAGGACTGCTCAGACGATGCTGAAACGGATCGGTGAGGCAGGCTGGCAAATCCCCAGGCAATGATCACCTTAAGGAATTTCCTGAGGTGGGTCAGCGCTGTCCAGCTGCCTCGACCCCTTTGGGGGTTGGCAAGGATAGGCAGCTTGGTCGTGGACCGAGTGGGCCTGGAGCCAGGATGTCCCATGCCCGATTAGATCTTGGGGGAGGCAGACGGCTAGGTTCCGTTTCTCCCACCCTAGCCACCTGCACGCCAAGGGGGGCGTTTAGTTAGAGCCCTGCTGCAGATTTTTCCCTGTTGTCAAGTTATAATAAACAACCCATAATCCAAGCACCTGTCTGGCGTCTTCTTTGGGGGGGTCCAGGGGTAAACGTGATACTCTGGTCTCTGATACTGTGAATGAACTCTGCTCTAGGGCAATGACGGATCAGTAGAGGCTTTTGATTTTGATAACCGAATAAAAACACAAAACACCATAATATGGTTGTTTTTTAAGCATTGAAATCTGCAATGTAATGCTATTAAACTGGATATTGATGCTTAAGAATTTGCACCTGTGACTAAAAACACAAAGCACCTCATTTTGCATTTTAATTCAACACATTTCCAAACAACACATAACACCATTTTCAAACACTTCTACTGATCAGTGTGCCTGCGATTTGACAAAAGGACTAACAATTGTTAATGACTCTGACATATCCAATATGGTATGGATGAAGCCATTAAACTTGTACAGTAACCTTGACATGATGGGGGTGTGAGGTGTTACACAACGCCTTGCACCATTAGTGTAAAGAGAACAAAGGAAGCAGCTACAGATAGGCAGAGATTACTAGAAGTGTCTGAATTATAAAAGGATAGAAAGAGCATGGAATGAAAAGCTAGGAGGGACTACTGGGCTAATTAGAGCTGCAGCATTTTAAGATGTAGGAGTGCCTCTCTGGAAAAATGAAGCTACCTAGTTTAAGACCATAACATTCTGGACTCTAGCAATAGACTGTATATTGCAAAAATGATGGGATACTGACTCTCGCTTGGTTTGACTCCTTAATTTTCTGGGAAGATAAAATCTTGTGTGGTTGAATTATCCAGAACTCATAATTATTCTACTCACAGCTGCATGATTAGGTATCTGTAAATGGAAAAGTGCATTCCCCCCCCCCCATAACAATAGGTTCAATAATGGATACATAAGTTTGGGGTATAGCACTTGTAAGCAGGAAGCCTAGCAGAATAGGAATGGAACAGATAGATTTCTTATTTTCTAGTCCTGCAGAAATCAAAAGCCACCATATGGTGGTGCTCTTGAAATGTAAATGAAAACTGTTTCATTTGAAAAGTAGTATTTGGCATTGAGAGGGACAAAGTGCTGGCATCTTGTGTGCAGACAAATCAATGACACACAGAGCAATCCTGTCTGGGACAGGACAGGCGGAACTAATGTTCTGCCGGCGCTAGGTGTCACAACTGTGTCGTAAGGCATGTTTTTGACACTCTGGCTGAAGGGCGCCTGGAGCAAGGCAGCATGCCCCCCCCCCCACGCTCCGAACCCGGAAGTGAGTGGATCGGACTCCTATCCACTCACTTCCGGGTTCAGAGTTGGGGGGGCACCACAAGCTCTGTGGCGAGCAGGAGGGCTTTTTGTCCCCCTGTGCAAGCCTCCAAAGGAGACTTGGCACGTCGGGGACAGTTACAGCGCACGAAAACACATGCTGAGGCCCTCCCGCTCGCCTCCGCCAGGCAGAGGCAAGCGGGAGGGCTTTTCCCAGCGTGTGTTTTCGCACACTGCAACTGATATGCCGAGCCTCCTTTGGAGGCTGACATGGGGGAAATTGAGCCCACTTCGGCTGAGTACCCGGAGCTGCTGCTCCTCTTGCTCTGCCTTTGTTACGGCACTGACTCTGAGAGTAAATGGCACCGGCCTCTCGCTCTCTGCCAGATGGAGGCCATCACCAGCAGACGCAGGTAAGGCCTGCTCTGGGAAATAGGGGGGCATGGTGGGGAGGGCGGAACGAGGTGCAGTGGGAGGGGGGATTGGGTGGCCAGGCCTGGAAATTCTAGCCTCCTTCCTTCCTGGGCCTGTCCGGAATGATACGGGCCTCCCGGACATCCCTTTATCCCGAGGAGGCCTCCGCCAGCGCTGGCTAAATCCTGGATAGGATTCGGCACAGCGTGCTTCTGCATGCTGTGGCAGTCCTAGACAGGATTGAGCTGTTAGTGTTTCTAGCCCTTCTTCCTTCATTGTGAGTTTTATGAGTGTGTTGGAATCTAAGACTCCTTGGTCTACAATGCATTTGCATTATCTTTTTGATTGCCCTTCCCAGTTACTCTATTCTTATCCCCACAATAAAAGCTACGTATTGTTGCACCCATATCCTTGCCTCCCTTTTTATTTCATGCCAGTCCATTGAGTTGTGCTATGAGCTACTGCAGCACCTGTGTGCACATGTTACACGTTTCTTAGAGCACGTTTGGTGTCATGGTGAACATCCAAATACTTGTCCTTCCTTGATACAACAAAGTTTGCAGACTCATTTTCTCTGTGCAACTTGTGTTCTGCCTGAACAAGGTCTTGATCTCATTTGCCACCGTGATGCAATAGTAGGTGTTGGCATGCATGAGCTTGTTTCTGATCAGGCTGAGTGTGAGCAGGAGAACAAACCTCTGCCAGTGGGAGCAGCCCACCTTGGGCCCTTCACAGTAGATCAGCCTGTGACTGTCCTCAAGCATATGTGGGGAGAACTTGTCACTATCATCCCTATTTTTAAAAAATAAAAAAAATTAATTAAAAAAATAAAATGAGGGCATTGAACAGGGGTGGCCAAACTGTGGCTCCTGAGCCACATGCGGCTCTTTGACGTATAATGTGCAGTTCTCTGAAATATGTTGGCTGAGCTCCTTTTCGCATCTATAAAAAGAGGATAAGAATGTTTCAAGCTTGATAATTATTTACCAGGTATGAACTCAAAGTCCACTGGATTAAAACATAAGTTTAATGTTCATGGTGAGTAAATACACTTAAGAATTTAAAGGCTTCTTAAATACTGCGTCTCTCAAACATCTGAAGTTTATTGTATGTGGCTCTTACATGAAGCAAGTTTGGCCACCACTGGCATAGAATTTTCCATAGAAATTAGGGGGAGATGGAGTATCTTTTTGGCCTGAAGGCCCCCTAGTGGAGAAGCTTCAATGCTTGTGCACTAGACAGGACTGTATTCATTCATTTTCTACCCTGCCATTCCCTTGCCAAGGCAAATGCCCTAGGTGGCTTACAAAAATTATCCATAACAATAAAAGCAACTAAAAACACATAATATATAAAACAATCGAGATCAGCAGCAAGTTCAATTTAACAAATAAATATAAACAGGAGTAAAAACAAGTAATCGTATCTGCAGAAAAACACAAAGAGCAGCGAAAGATATACAGTACAATATAAATATAACTGTTAGTTAAAAGCTTGACTGATCAAAAACGTTTTAGCCCTCATTGAAAAGCTGCAAGAAAAGAGATAGTTCTAAAATCTCCCAGAAGGGAGTTCCATAATTGTGGCACCACTACAGAGAAAGCTCACCCTTGTGCCGCCACCCCCCTAACCTGCGTCAAAGGCTGCACTTGCAAGAGAGCCCCCTCAGCTGACCTAAGAGCCTGGGCAGGAATATATAGGAGAAGGCGGTTCCTCAGATACCTTGATCCCAAGCCATGAACGTATGTATGTAGTATGTGTGTGTAGTGGCTTGATTTGATGTTATGAGGTGTACATCCCAGGGTCCTTTGGAACCAGAGGGAGTGAATCTCCCAATCACATTTCTGCAAAATTTCGCTGACCTCAGTAAGGAGAAAGAGAAGCTTTCAAACAAATGACAATATGATCTTCTGTGGGAAGGTGGCAAGAAGCCTGAATTAAAATCCACATTGGAGATTATACCCCCCTCCCCCAGGGACTTAGCTATTCTCTATTGAGAAGAAAGGTCAGGTAACAAGAGGGTAGTCTAGTTTGGAAGATTTAATCCAATCTGACACCCTTACATGCAATTATATGCACAGTACATCCTGTTTTCCCTCGTGGGCTACTTTTCCTGTTGTAATCAGGTGTCATCTGAACCTCCCTTCCACATGTGATCGAAATACTAGCTAGTATTTAGATCATGTGTGAAGAGGAGATTTAGAGACTTCATCCAACACAATTAAAAGAGAAAGGTGCAATGGGAGGAAGACTGAGATGTGCATGCACAGGCATGTCCTTTTACACATGAGGAGGCAGCTTCCATAGTATTGGCTGAACTGGGTTGGCTGAACAAAGGGTCAGACACGACTTAACGACTGAGCAACAACAAATGCATTTTAGTGCCTCCTTTCCTGAAAGGGCTTGTTTTTTGTCATGTGATCCTTTGTTTGATCGCTTTTTTTGGTTTTTCTTTTTCCCTCCATTTTCTGTGTTGTCTTATGGTATGCTCAAAAAGACAGGCAGCTAAAAATCCTCATGGCTCCTTTAGAGGTTCCTGTATCCCCTCTCACACCTTCATCCCGACCCTGGGATAATGAAAATGTATATGTTGTTGTTGTTGTTCAGTCGTTAAGTCGTGTCCAACCCTTCGTGATCCCATGAACCATATCCCGCCAGGCCTTCCTATCCTCCACTATCTTCCTGAGTTCACTCATTTTCATGTTCGTTGCATCGGTGATGCTGTCCAACCATCTCATCCTTTGCCTTCCCCTTCTCCTTTTGCCTTCAATTTTTCCCAGCACCAGAGTCTTCTCCAGAGAGTCTTCTCTTCGCATTAGGTGGCCAAAATATTTGAGTTTCAGCCTCAGTACCTGTCCTTCCAAGGAACAGTCAGGGTTGATTTGATTTAGGATTGACTGATTTGATCTCCTAGCAGTCCAAGGGACTCTCAGGAGTTAAGTTAAATAAGCAGGGTGACAATATACAGCCTTGCCGTACTCCCCAATTTTGAACCAATCAGTTGTTCCATGGCCGGTTCAAACTGTTGCTTCTTGACCCGCATATAGGTTTCTCAGGAGACAGGTAAGGTGGTCTGGTACCCCCATCTCTTTAAGAATTTGCCATAGTTTGTTGTGATCCACACAATCAAAGGCTTTTGCATAGTCAATGAAGCAGAAGTAGGTGTTTTTTTGGAACTCTCGTGCTTTCTCCATGATCCAGCGCATGTTGGCAATTTGATCTCTAGTTCCTCTGCCTCTTCGAAACCCAGCTTGTACTTCCGGTAGTTCTCGGTCCACGTACTGCTGAAGCCTAGCTTGTAGGATTTTGAGCATAACCTTGCTAGCATGTGAAATGAGTGCAATTGTGCGGTAATTTGAACACTCTTTGGCATTGCCCTTCTTTGGAACTGGAACATAAACTGACCTTTTCCAATCCTTTGGCCACTGCTGAGTTTTCCAAATTTGTTGGAATATTGAGTGCAGCACTTTCACAGCATCATCATTTAGGATTTTAAGTAGCTCAGCTGGGATATTATCTATCATCTCCACTAGCTTTGTTGTTAGTAATGCTACCTAAGGCCCACTTGACTTCACTCTCTAGGATGTCTGGCTCTGGGTCAGTGACCACACCAGCGTGGTCATCAGGAACATTAAGATCTTTCTTGTATAGTTCTTCTGTGTATTCTTGCCATCTCTTCTTAATCTCTTCTGCTTCTGTTAGGTCTCTGCCTTTTTTGTCCTTTATCATGCCCATCTTTGCACAAAACGTTCCCTTGATATCTCCAATTTTCTTGAAGAGATCTCTAGTCCTCCCCATTCTGTTGTTTTCCTCGATTTCCTTGCATTGTTCATTTAAGAAGGCCTTCTTATCTCTCCTTGCTATTCTCTGGAAATCTGCATTCAGTTGTTTATATCTTTCCCTTTCACCCTTGCTTTTCGCATTCCTTCTTTCCACAGCTATTTGTAAAGCCTCATCTGACAGCCACTTTGCTTTCTTGCATTTCTTTTTCTTTGGGATGGTTTTAGTTGCTGCCTCCTGTACAATGTTACGAACTTCCGTCCATAGTTCTTCAGGCACTCTGTCTACCAGGTCTGATGCCCTAAATCTATTCTTCACCTCCACTGTATACTCATAAGGGATATGGTTTAGGTCATATCTGACTGGTCTAGTGATGTTCCCTACATTCTTCAGTTTAAGCCTGAATTTTGCAATAAGAAGCTCATGATCTGAGCCACAGTCAGCTTCAGGTCTTGTTTTTACTGATTGTATAGAGCTTCTCCATCTTTGGCTGCAAAGCACATAATCTATCTGGTTTCGGTATTGACCATCTGGTGATGTCCATGTGTAGAGTCGCCTCTTGTGTTGTTGGAAAAGAGTGTTTGCTATGACCAGCGTGTTCTCTTGACAGAACTCCGTTAGCCTTTGCCCTGCTTCATTTTGTGCTCCAAGGCCAAACTTGCCTGTTCCGTTTATTTCTTGATTTCCTACTTTAGCATTCCAGTCTCCTATGATGTAAAGGACATCTTTTTTGGGTGCTAGTTCTAGAAGGTGTTGTAGGTCTTCATAGAACCGGTCAACTTCATCTTCTTCAGCATCAGTGGTTGGGGCATACACTTGGCTTACTGTAATATTGAATGGTTTGCCTTGGATTCAAACTGAAATCATTCTGTCGTTTTTGAGGTTGCACCCCAGTACTGCCTTTCCCACTCTTTTATTGACTATGAGGGCTACGCCATTTCTTCTAAGGGATTCATGCCCACAGTAGTAGATATGATGGTCACCTGACTTAAATTTGCCCATGCCCGTCCATTTTAGTTTGCTGATTCCCAAGATGTCAATGTTCAATCTTATCTCATTTTTGACCACATCCAGCTTGCCTTGATTCATAGACCTCACATTCCATGTTCCTAAGCAGTATTGCTCCTTGCAGTATTGGATTTTCTTTTCAACCTCAGACACATCCACAGCTGAACATCCTATTGGCTTTGGCCCAACCGCTTCATCCTTTCTGGGTCTACTTGGAATAGTCCTCCGCTCTTCCTCAGTAGCATATTGGACACCTTCCGACCTGAGGGGCTCATCTTCCGGCGTCATATCTTTTAGCCTTTTGGAACTGTTCATGGGATTTTCTTGGCAAGGTTACTGGAGTGGGTTGCCATTTCCTTCTCCAGTGGATCACTTTTAGTCAGAACTCTCTGCTATGACCTGTCCGTCTTGGGTGTCCCTGCACGGCATAGCTCATGGCTTCATTGAGTTACGCAAGCCCCTTCGCCACGACAAGGCAATGATCCATGAAGGAGGAAAATGTATATATTTTACTTTAAAAAATGGCTGAGGACGAGGCCTCAATTAAAACCTCAATCTCTGCACTTCAGACCAGAGTGGGACAATTGGAAGAGAGGGTTGGTACAACTGAGGAGCATATCTCTGAGATAAAGTGTCGGAGCCTCGGCAGCAGCCAGCTACACAAGGAAAATAAAAGTATCCAAATAGCAGACCTGGACGGGCATAATTCTCACCCATAGAACCCACAGATTGTAGGACTTCCAGAAAACACAGAACAAGGACACCCTATGGAATTTATCACATCACTATTAAACTCGCTGGTGCCCGTTGCTTGTTGATTATGCTCTTGAATTTGAGAGAGCACATCGCTCCCCATGTTCCCTTTTGAATGATCCAGTATGTCCCTGCACTTTCATTGTAAATTTCCTCTGTCTTACATCAAAATAAGTTATTTTGTGCAGAGCTCATGAGTGGGGACACTTGTTTTGGAGCGAATTGCAAAACTGCGTAATGATATTCCAAGATTTTTTCTAGAGCAGTGGTGGAGCAAAGAAAACAATTTTCAACAGTATGCCAATTGACAAAGGAACGTGGCCTGATTTTTCATCATTGATATCCTGCAACCTTCATAGTACCACATGAGGGTCAGCACAATATACTTAGAGAGGGCAAGTCTGCTGAAACGTATTTATGCTCACTTGCCCCACATAAATGGCCCCAGCTCAGAGTTGAATTATAGCTTTCCCCCTGCTAATTGACATTTATATAATGACGTCTTGAATAAGGAACTTAGGTTACTGATTGGGTTCAACATCACCAGATCACAGTCATGGGTTGGTTTAGGTTATGTGTTTTTTGGAGTGTTTCTTGAATTTTTTAGATTTAGACTTTAGATTAGATTTTGGGTCTTGTCTGGTTTCCTCTCTTCTTACTCCCTTTGGACCAGTAGCATAGCTACCATAGGGCAGTGCGTGCTGCCCTGGTGCGGCTGGTGCGTGCTGCCCTAGGCAGCACCTACTGGAGGGGTGTTCACCAGGGGGATGGGACTGAATGCCTTTTAATGTTTTCGGTGGCTTCACTCCGATTGGAGCGAAGCCTCCGAAAACATAAGTGGCACACACAGTGGCAGCTGCCCCCTTAGTCTTTTGGCCAGCCAATCAGCTGGCCGAAAGACATGGGGCAGCTGCCACTGCGAGCTCACAAACCAATCACCACTGATTACTTCCAGATCTTCCGGCGCTGGGGGGGGGGCCTCCATCAGGAGTCACTGCCCCGGGCAGTGGAAGAAGCAGCTACACCCCTGCTTTGGACGGTACCATATACTTCCTTACATTTTTCCCCACAGTGAAGCGCACATCTTTGAATCACTGTTGGTTTTCCTCTTTCACTTATTTATTAACTCATGACGTACAACATAACCTTTCAGTTCTGGGGCCTCCCGTTCTCGCTGCACCACTGGTTACACTGGTGGTGTAAGTTGGATAGGATTGTGCTGTGTGACATGGAATGTTCAGAGTCGGCCTTAGGAGCTATGGGGGCCAATAGCCTAGGAAACATTTTTTTGCAGGGCCCCAGGTTCACAGCCAAGGTCTGTAGAATCTCAGATATAAATAAAAGCAATCAAAATGTGTGCTTAAAAGGTGTATGTGAGTTAATGGATCTAAGCATATTTTAATATAAAATTGCATACATGTAAAATTGCACACAAGTAAGGAAACAAAATGTGTAGATTACCTTTGAAAAGTAAATACGGTACCTATAGTTACAAAACCATTTGTTTTAGTGACTGTGGAATGAATGTTTTAAATACAGGCTTAGCATTTGGGTATTTGGCAAGTTCACTGGCATCAATCAAGGCTTCATCAAAACCTTTTTCCCCTGTATGTCTTTAACCAGTTACAAAGTTTTTGGAATAAAGAAAGATTAATGAAGAAATGTACCCTAGCGCGGGAGCCCCTTAGTGAACAATTGGTCCAATTGTCTTAAAGCTGGCCCTGCATCAATTGTTGTTTTGCAAGCCACATCCAGGATAGTGAGCAACATAGACTAACGGCCCTGTCTTATCTGGAACTTGCACTGCTGGAACTCACGTTCCGGCAGTGCAAAGTACTTTGTGGTGGTGTGAAAGCCAGGCTGTCGTCATACATTTCCGAGCCGCAGCCACAAATGGGCAGAGGCACAGTGTGCATGCTTGTGGTAAGTTGGCGGTGGGGGTGTGTCATGGCCAGGGAGGGGGTAGGCAGAGGGAGTTTCTGGGTGAGCAGAGGGAGCGAGAGGCTGGATCCCAGCAGCAACAGTGTGCACCAGGATCCTATAACCTCTTTTCTCTCCTTGGACTTACACCAGCTATATAGATGGTGTGGGTCAAAGGAGACCCATAGGCCACCAAGAGCATATGCAGAGGTAAGTAGAAAATATGTTTACTTACCTTACAGCCCGATTCAACTTAAGGGTCATTCCATGTCAAATCAACCAATAAAAAATACATTTTGGAACTTGATGTCACAGATTTTGCTCATTTTTGGTACATTTGTACTTTACCATGAGATGTTTAAAAAATATTTTTTTCAGATTTTGTTGTCCATCCGTTTTTGAGATATTGAATGTTCAAAATTGCCAAAAAAGGCCAAAATTCACTTGTCACCATTACAACAAACTAACAACAACAACAACAAGTCCAGGGAGTAGCTCTCTTACTTCATAGAAACATAGGACGTCTGTGATCTCTGTGACCCTGAAGACAGATCTCAGTTGGTTTTAAATGAGATCTCTGCAAATCATCTTGGTTAATGTTTATATGGACCTTGGTTAATGTATATATGGTTATATTTTCCACCCTTTTTGACATTTGTTTTGGCCTCATCCACTCCTCAGCATATGATCATAATTGGGAGAGTTTTTAATGAGGTATTACTAGACTCCTTCTTGATCGTAATCTACTCCCCCACCCTTTACAGTCTAATGTTCAGGATAAACTACATGTTCTTCAGCAGGAACTAAATCAGATAGATCAGTGGTTCTCAAACTGGTGGGTCGCCACCCACCAGGAGAACCAGATGGTTCCCTTGCCCCCTTAAGGGGTGGGGGAAGCATGCGTCATCAAGGTCTGGGGAGGCAGCAGGTTGATTTGCCTCAGGCATTTTTGGTTGCAGTCAGAAGCGTCGCTCCGGTAGGGGCGGGGCTGTAAGTATCGCTGCGGTCATAGTCTCTTTACCGAGCGAGGAGGAGGCAGCCCCGCCCCCTCACTGTCCGAGCCAGTCCCCTACGGAGAAAGCAGCAGGCAGGGTCTCTTCCCTGCCGGTTTCTCCGTAGGGGACTGGCTCGGACAGTGAGGGGGCAGGGCTGCCTCCTCCTCGCTCGGTAAAGAGACTATGACCGCAGCGATACTTACAGCCCCGCCCCTACCGGAGCGATGCCTCTGGTTGCAGTCATGGCTGCCTTCCAGTGGAAAAAAAAGAGGCTGGGCGTCTTCATCATCAAAGTTTGGGGAGGCAGCAGGTAGAGTTGCCTCAGCTCTGTTTAAAAAAATAAAGCCATGGAAAAAGGAAGGCAGCCTGCGGGCGGGGACTGGCTCCTTGGAGCAGCAGGAGAGGTAGCTATTGAGCTGCCTCTGGGGGTGTCTCTGAGCTCTCCCTAGCTCTGACTGGGGGAAGAAAAGGTGGAGGGGTTTTTTAAATTTATTTCCAGAGAGAGAAAGAAAGGGGGGGCGGGTTAAGGGAGTGAGTGTGAATGTGGCTGTGCCTCCCAGGCCTGGACCTCACTACCAAGGATGCTTGTGTGTGCTCCAGCTTGGCTCCCTCGGTGATCATAGTTCTGTTCCATAGTTGTGTTCCTTGCTTCCTGGGGATCAGAGAGGTATGATGACGAACACTTCAGACTGACCTTAGAGGAAGTACCACAGAGCAATGAATGGTACATGCCTCGGGCAACTTTACTTTTAGGTTTACCTGTAATCCCTTGCTTGCGTTATTCCTAAGATCAATACCTGGATCCTGCCAACACCCAACTATTTCAAAGGCTGTTTGTTTTATTCTTTATTTGTATTATTCAACCTCACCCCCTTGCACTTTTAATAAACTCACTTTTTACGTATTAACTCTTTACCTGCTTCAATTCCAGTTGTGCAGCCATGCAGCTTACAGGGAATGTTGTTTTCTGCAACCTCAGGAATATCCATGCAACTCTCATTTGGGTCACAACCTGTTGTTTGGGAACCACTGTCCTCTACCTTGGGCTCCATGCTACAGTCTGGATTTGTGGAAAATTAGCTACATAATTGGGAGAGAGGCTTTCAAGGATAAATCTCTCTCTGTCTGACTTAGTCTTCATGGTGGCAGCAAAGTCCTCCTATTTTGGCCCAGGCATAGGGGCCATAGGGATCTGGGGAAAGAAGGGAAGCATTGACACTACTAGGGCTCCCCCCCCCCCCAATAACCCCAGAGGGCTATTTATTAGGATCAGAGGAAGCAGAGTTCATTTGTCTTTTTATATTTGAAGAAAAAAAACAAATCAAATTTGTTAATGTTGCAAATCTCCAGGGTGGGGGTGGGGATTTGTGACACCAGAAAGCAGCAGTCAATCATTGCTGTACACAGCTTGCTTTTGTTGCAAACAAGCGGAACTAATTTTTCCCCACTTCACCTTTGGAAAGGAAACTACTGGTAATACCTGGCGAAAAATATATGTCTTGCTAGATGCCTGAGAAAATACTGTTCAATAATTTAATGTTGACTTAATTCTTTGCTTACTTACGGCGCAATCCACCGGAGGGCACCGGCGCTGGCACAAGCGTTGCATCGCCGGGAGACGTCACAAACGTGCCATAAAGCACATTCGCGATGACTCAGGAGCAAGGAAGGCCGGCACAGAGGCCGGTCTCCCTTGCTCCGGCGTCGGAGTACCCATGCGGCTGCCGGACCAGGTAAGCAGGGATCTGGCAGGCGTGGAGGTGTTCCGCCAGGAGAGGAAGGGGGGCCATCGGCCTAGCCAGCCCGGGAGGGGGCGGGGGATGGCCCCGGCCATATCCTGGTTCCCGCCAGGCGGCTAGGCCGTTACACAGCCTCCTCTGACTTCCACCAGCTATTTAGCTGGTGGAAATCCGAGGAGGTCGATCAGGCCGGCCTACAGTTACACTCGGGGAAGGTGGTGAGTGTCCCCTTCCCTGAGATCCAGCGGGTGGCCATGGGCTGCCGGCCGGATCCTTACACAGGATTGCGCTGCCCAAGTCTTACCTTAATGCCTTTAAGCTCAAATAAAACCCAGCCCAATTTCCTACTTAAGCAATAAATTTTATTAGAATAAGATGTTTATAAATATTTCCAACATTTTTCATAGCCAAAAGAGAACACCTTGGTTATATAATTCCCTTGCAATCTGCGTAAGAGGTTCTGCTTTATGTGAGATGTAGGATAGAATTTTAAGTTTACAATATACCTGTTTTTCTTATAATAGCACAATGTATAACCACTATTTGGAACTTGGCTTTTAAGCAAGAATATTAACTGGCATTCTGGCTTCCATAAAATAGCTGACACTGCGAAAACAATATAGCAAGGCGACAGAGGCCCAAGGTTAGGTTCCGGCTGCATAAGCAGGGTAGGGATGCGCCGAGGAGTAAAGATAACAGCAGAGGCCTGTAAGGGAGGGGGAAGGAGGCTCATCTAGTAAACAAAACTTATTTGGGAAACGGAAGTTATGAAACCTAATTAATTGGGGTGGTCAATGGGGTGGAGACAATCAATGTATGCACTCAGACAACCAATGTATGTACTCCAAACGCAGTGGCGTGTTTTTCATGTTTTTTGGAATGACTGAAAGGTATAAATGTTCACACTCATGCTATCCTCAGCGCCGCAGCCGCTCCTTGTTGCTGATCTCAGCTTGGGGCTGCGTTGCCAGTGATATCACTTGTTTTTCAATAAAAACTGCTGTTCGGTAATTCCTCCTCCTGCCATCCGGTGTCTGATTTTTAATTAGCCTTCAGGTTACATTTCTGGTGCCGTGACTCGGATGGTCACAGTGGTGTGTTACCTGTCCTTTGGTGGAGCCTCAGGAGGTTCTCTGACGGCAACAACCCTTCCCTGTTGGCGCCACTCTAAATTTTTAGAGAACAGGTGGAGTTCTAGCCGCGGGAGAAAAACCCAGGTGCCCACCGATATATGGACATGAAGGACGAGGTTGACAGCAAGCAGGAGGACCGCGGCAGGTATCGTATAGGGCGCGCAGAGGAGGGACGTCCCAAGGTGTAGCAGGGATTAGCCACCCCTGCTTGGACTGGAGGGGGGGTGCGGCAACACCCCCACAACCTCGTGGTCCACAGGTTGGGTTGGTGCATGACTGGAGTGTATTGTCTTCCCTCATTGTTTTTTTTAGCCAAGCCAGACCCTTTACTGGCCGGCATGGATTTTGCCCTTGTGTTGTCTTGTTTGTCTGGAACGTAAGCCCAGGACACATTGGAGATGGGGGTTTTGTGAGGTGTGAATGTGAAAAGGTGTGGAGGCATTTATAAAGTGTGTGTGCCCATGTTTTGTGTTTTATTTTGTAATTAAGTTATGGATGGGAGTGAGACTCATCCAGTTAACATGTATGTTGTTGGATTATATGGTGAAAAATCTTTATAGGGAGATTTAAGATTGGAGCAGCCAGAAATGGCACGTGATGTTTGGTTACAGGGAGTTGAGGCAGAGAGAGGAAGAGTGATTTATGATGGCAACAGCCATAAACAGGGACAAGGAAGCAGATGGAAAGGCAGAGATCAGTAGGAGAAGAGTGGTTTACTGATGGGAGTTTTTTTGTGAAAGAAAGGCAACGGGAAGCTGGATATGAGGAGATTGAAAAAGGGAACTTGACGTTTGAGTGTACTTGTTGGTTCAGGAAAAGTGCCTGATTAGTTTTTAGGGTCTCCGTGGTCTCAGGTGTAAATTTCAAATAAGCCTGTGGCCTTGCAAGAGAAAGAGAGGTGAATTTACAAGACAAATAGTGTGTTTTTAATGTAGAGGAAAAAAGTGAGAGCGGAGTTCTGTGTGTGTGGGGGAGCCAGCGATGTGATCAGAGAACGGAGGCAGCGTGGGTTGTGTCTGGCTGGAAGAGATGGCTGATCTTTGTGCAAAAGAGAGAGCTTGTGTGTGAATGATTATCAACTGACTGATGTTTGTTGCAACGAATGAGAAGTTTAGAAAATGCACGTGTTTCATTTCATTCGTGTTTATGATGGCTTGATTTTGACTCCTTGTGAGTATGTATTTTTTAGGGGTGTGTTTGTTTTTGTAGAGTATTTAAGTATTAGGGGTGAGATATTTGATAGGGGGGAAGAAGTGCACTGTTAGGTTCCCTGGGGAATTCCGGACTGATCACCCTGGGTTCCCTCATGGAATTTTGTTTAACAGGCAGTGCATGCTCTTCTTCCCATCCCACAAAAAGTGTTCTAATGTGCATAGTGATTTTTAAGTGTGTTAAGGTGATTTCTAAGTGTAATGAGAAGGAAACAAGGTGTCTGGTTTGGTCTGAACAGTATCCCAAAACTCAAAATAATGCCTGGGAAATGTGTTTAAATATGTTGTTGATTCACTCTACCAGAAACAAGTGGTAAACAAAGGAAAAATGCGTGGATGAAAGCCTTTTGCTGCAACTTAAAGTGAGTACACTTTTAAAATATCTTAAAAGAGGGATGTATGATGGGAGCTTTGTAATGGATCTGACAATTCTGGGGAACTTAATTAAATTGGTGCAAGGGAATACTGGCTCCAGAAGCCAGTATTGTGTGCAAGACATTCCAAGAAGGAGGGAGTGGTGAAGTTGTTGATGCAAAGGTTCTCCCAGTGCTAATGGGGAAATTAATGTGAAATGAATAATGACTTAAAAATAATGGGAAAATGCGTGTATATGTTTCTTTTGCCCTATAACAATCGGGGCCTCTGGAAGGAATTTTACTGGAAGGGCACAAGGTTTATTTTGAACTCATTTTTAGGGGGGGGGAGCAGCAATGGCTAGAGCCAGAGCCCAGATTCACCAGGCTTCCCAACAACTGTCTGGTGGACCTAGCCCTCCAGTTGGCTCAGCCCCTGTCTTTTACACTCCATAAGGCCAGTTTGCCTCCTTCCCCCCCCCCCAAGACTCTGATAAAATAATGTGGCATGTTTTTGACTTGTGGTGGTAAATGGAACTGTAGCAGAAATACAGAGGAAAATGGCAAGTCGAGATGATGGAAAGTGTATGTTTTAAAATAGGCGTAAGAGGTAATGTTGGGACAAGCCTTGGCTGGAGACCCAAGGAAAGATTCGCTGGCCAGAAAAGCAAAAGACTGGTCCTCCTTCCTCCTTAGCTTGAGAATGTGTTTTGCCAGGAAAACAGGAGGGGGAGAAGGGAGATAAGAGTGTCTGAGAAATCCACCGTAGACATCAGCCATGCAGTGTAGGCCATGCTAGAAAAGACGGAGAAGAAAGAAGAGGAAGAGGAACAGAGAATTTCTTAGAATTAGCAGACACCTGCAGGACAGGTCAACCCCTAGAGGTCTGGATAGTGATTAATGAAACATGTAAATAAACTTATGTTTAGTAACAAGACATGTTCTTTCAGTAGGACAACACATGGGTGGAAATATACAAGTCCCAGCTAAAGTAAGGGCAGCCAGTGAAATCCTGCCCCACTTGTAAAAACTCAAACTGAAATCCCAATCACATTTCCTTGGGAGCAAGCACTACTAAACACAATGGGATGTACTCTTGAGTATCATACGTCCCCAGTGGAACACACCAGTAAGGCTAGCCAGTCTTCATAACCAGTGACAGGCTGGTCTCACGTATGTTGTCCATAACAGTGCCCCGAGAAAATGCCTGGAGACTATTGGCTGTTCTGGCAGAAGTGAGGGGTGAACCAATACCCTCCATCCCCAAAGAATTGCAAGCGCCAGAAGGGGTATGGGCAGAACACAACCTACTTGGGATGATTAAAAACATTGCACCTTTTGTCATAACTTTGAAACCAGGAGCTCAGCCTGTATCAATAAAACAGTATCCCATCCCAAAGCAAGCCAAAGAAGGGATTCAAAAGCATTTAGACCGACTGCTTCACTATGGCCTTTTGAAAGAATGTCAGAGTGCATGGTCAACGCCCTTTTACCTGTGAAAGAAAAAATCTTGCACCCAAGCTGACACTCAGGAAAACAGGCCTGTACAAGATTTACGCATGGTGAACCAAGCGGTAGAAACTCTGCACCCATGTGTCCCAAACCCATACACTCTTTTGAGTCTGCTCCCACAGTCTGCAAAAAAATGTTCACTGTTTTGGACTTAAACGATGCATTATTTTGCTGTCAGGTGGCACCTGTCAATCAGCCCATTTTTACATTTCAATGGGAGGATGCCACCACTGGCAGAAAAACAATAAACATGGGACACGCTTACCCCAAAGGTGGGTACTGCAGTCTTTGACTTTGTTCCTATGGCTGCTAGCCAAACCCCTTTCTGAAAGTATCAGGGGAACAGAAAACTACCCTTTTAATTGGGGGCCTGAACAGCAAACAGCCTTTGAAACAATAAGACCCTCTTGATGCCCCCAATATTGGGATAGAAAATTTTCACTTTACATGCACATGAGAAACCCACAGCCTGCTAGCCAAAATACCAAGGAAAGGGGGGGACGAAGAGATGCACAAGGATTACGCACATAGACTCTCATAACTACACTGGATGAAACACAGGAGGGTGACACAAGACTAGCCCCTTCCTCAAGTGTAAGCCGGGTGAGACGTTATGAGCAAGAGTGGTGCAATGGAAGAAAAGGAGAGCCCCCCCCCCCAGAACCTCAGCAGCCACATTTCAAACCCAAAAGCCTGCATTGTATTGTTCACAACAGATTGCTATTTCCAGAAGCCTAAAAAGCAGAATTTGAGGTCGCTATCAAGCTGAGAGGTATGACGTACAGTAGAGCTCTCTGCCTTGTGAACAGTCCTACACAAGGCAAGATCAGAAATTGGAGCCTGCTTGCTGCTTCATCAGAACAGGGCCTAGCAGGCCAGCTCAGCCACTTGTTGGAATCCACTTGTCTATTTTTGAACTATTTCTAGCAAAGTAATGAAACTAAAGACATTGTATATTGTTGTGATTTCTTATAACTACCTTTTTGCCGAAAGCTCACAAACAGCTATTTTTCCTTCCTTGCAGCATGTCGTTTGTACATTGTTAAAAAAAAATATGGACGCTATAAAATAGACACTGTCTTCAGATTTCTTGGCAGGCAGAAGCCCACTGTTATCTTGTAATGCCCTTGTGAACAGGAACACAGCATACTCCCAGTATTGAAGAACAAAAGCACTGTCTCAGCGCACTGCGCAAAGAGCTTGGCAACTCAAAAATTGCCAACTGATAGGCAATGGTTGTATTTTGGAAAGGCATGGATAAAAAAAAATTCCTAAATTGTATTGTTTGAATTAATTGTTCTTTTGATTTGGTTATATGTGGTTATAAGAATCAAAGTTTTGTGTCATCTGAGTATTGTTGTTTGAAAATGTGTATGATGTCATTTCTCTTCTTTGTTGTTTAAAGAAGTTGTTTCAGTAGGAAAGGTTTAATGGATTTAATAGCCATGTGCAGAAGGCTTGATGCAACAACAACCTTGCAAGGTAGCCTTGGTAATCTTCAACCACCAAAACAGAAAAAGAGAGCAAAGAAACGTGGTTTAAATATTGAAAGTGATCAAAGACTATTATAACCAGCATATCAGGATTCAGGTTATAAAAACTCAATTTATAAAGTGTCAATTCTATATTGAAAATTGGTTTAAATATTGTTTGCATATAAATCCCCTTTAGATAGAATAGGGAATTAGGATAGTAAAGGAGGGGTCCGAGGAAAGGTTTTGAGGTTATGGGAGGGGGAAATGAAAATCCGGAAGACCGAGAATTGTCACCCCGAGGAGGAAAAGATGAGTTAGGGAATTTCCCTATAAAAGAATTATGAAACATTGTTAAGAAAACTGTTTTATTTTGTTGTCTCAGGTCTGCTGAATTTTTAATGTTGTTTTTTTATATTTCAGGTTGACTGGCAAAATAGCTAAGGAAGTATTATGAGTTGCCAGAAGGCAACATGGATTTAACTCCTTTAATATTTATCTTAATAGGTCTGAACCCGGAACTCTCTGGAACCGAAAGAGTCAAGAGCCAAAAGCAGTTGCTACGGATTGAATCCCAGGAGAATGGAGCCACTAAAAGGAGAGGCTCCCCAGCTTTGTGAGAAAAGAATCATGTGTATTGGTGCCATTCGTCGGTGTGGAGAAGCCAGCCCAAAAATTCAGGGACACTGAGTCTGGCTCCAAGATGGCAATATTGGCAAATGCTGGCACCAAGCAGGAAGATTCCAGAATCCAGACTGACCCCATTTGCCTCCTTGAGATTTGGGGGTGGGGTCTGTTTGATCACAGTCATATGTGTCCCAAATCAGGTTTGGAGGGGAGTAACACTTGGTTTTGCATCCATTACCAGTTAAAGGAGGGGATTGCTGGTCACGATCAATGAAACATTGATCCAAATTGACCCAAAGAGCTGTCTGCTGGCAGATGCAAACTCCCTGCTCCTTTGTGGTTATCAAGATGGAGAGCAGAACACAAAAAAAAGCAATGGCTGGACTAGCACCTGGGGCAAGTGCAAGAGACACAAAGGATTGTCATTTGCTTTGCTAGACGCCTTTTAAACTCCTCTAACAGAGAAATTGTGTGTGGCTCGAATCATGGTCAAACAAAACGTTGCCTAAGAAGTAAACTAGGCTGTGCCTTGTATTGATTGCCACCGACAAGCAGAAAAAGAGACATTTGGGGATCAAACCCTGCTAAGGGGGGAGAACAAATAAAAATAATATTGCTTGTGTTTATTATGTACCAGACCAAGAATGGAAAGGCTGGGACATGTCATGGTTAACATCGTGGATACCTAGCTTTGGATGGCTTAAGGGAATTTTAGTATTTGTTTTTATCATGATATTATTGCTTGCTATTTTGCCTTGTTTGATTCCATGTATCATTAAGTTCATAAGTGCATGTATAACTAGGCTTGTGCAACAGCAGACTAACTTGACAATGCCAGCAATGTATGATCAAATGATACAAGAAGATAGCGAAGAAGAGGAGGCTGAATCATATAAAACTGCTATAGCTATGCAAGGAGAATCATTAAAGGAAAACTGAGTTAATGATTCTAAGGGGGGAATGTGAGATGTAGGATAGAATTTTAAGTTTACATATACCTGCTTTTCTTATAATAGCACAATGTATAACCACTATTTGGAACTTGGCTTTTAAGCAAGAATATTAACTGGCATTCTGGCTTCCATAAAATAGCTGACACTGCGAAAACAATATAGCAAGGCGACAGAGGACCAAGGTTAGGTTCCGGCTGCATAAGCAGGGTAGGGATGCGCCGAGGAATAAAGGTAACAGCAGAGGCCTGTAAGGGAGGGGGAAGGAGGCTCATCTAGTAAACAAAACTTATTTGGGAAACGGAAGTTATGAAACCTAATTAATTGGGGTGGTCAATGGGGTGGAGACAATCAATGTATGCACTCAGACAACCAATGTATGTACTCCAAACGCAGTGGCGTGTTTTTCATGTTTTTTGGAATGACTGAAAGGTATAAATGTTCACACTCATGCTGTCCTCAGCGCCGCAGCCCCTCCTTGTTGCTGATCTCAGCTTGGGGCTGCGTTGCCAGTGATATCACTTGTTTTTCAATAAAAACTGCTGTTCGGTAATTCCTCCTCCTGCCATCCGGTGTCTGATTTTTAATTAGCCTCCAGGTTACACTTTATGCCATCAGGAGCGCTCGCTCGCTCGGGCCCTTCTCAGCATTCCTGAGAGGCTTAGTCAAAAGGCAGTAGCCTCTCGGGAGCAAAAATGCACCGCTGAAAGCGCTGCATCCGAGCTGTGATCCAGTGGACTGAGTACCACCTGCAGTAGGCCAAATTACCACTGATGGTACTGGTACCACTGGTTGAGAACCCCCGATCTACAACATCATTTTGGATAAAGTTGAAAGATTAAGAGCTAAGTAAAGCTTATAATAAAGGTATTGGAACATTAAATGAACAGAATCAGATCAGAAATGTATCAGGAGCAGCTAAAGAAGCAATAAAATAAAATAAAAATTTTCTGTCTTTCTTAATCCTGGGGGAGGAGGGATTGTGAACCTGTCTGCCATGACTAACCCCAACCCATTTGAGGCTGCCCTTCCCCCTTGGGACAAGGCCACTGCCCCCATGGACATGACAGGCATCTTTAAAAATATATAAAACAGTAAAAATATATAGTCCTACGTGTGGGAAATGCAGAATAGAACTACAGACATTTTTCTGTTTTTGATACTCATGTTAAGTGGCATGACAAGATTGACTAGTGCAGTGGTTCTCAAACTTTTCCAGGGGAGTAAGGGAACCTGTAAGTCGTCGCAGACTCGGCGGCGATGGCACTTCCGGAGTTCCGCCACCACAGCGGAAAACGGGTTTTTTTAACTTACTGGGGGATCGCGCTGGCCCTCTGGGGGTTGCTGGTGGGCCAGAGCCCCCTCTATACCCCCCTGTGCCTCAGAAGAGCTTCCAACCGTGCTTGGAAACTACTTCCATTTTCTCAGAGGCACGGGGGAGGGGTGTAGAGGGCTTTGGAGAACTGGTGCGCTCCCCATAAGTGAAAATATCCCTTTTTCTCATGACAGCAGGAGGACCCAGAAAGTGTAGTCACCATGCAACTTCTTCCACCTAGCGTGGTGGGTTGCAAGCCACCAGTTTGAGAACCACCGACTACGGTAGTGATTTAAAAATATATGTGAAATTATAGGCTATAGTATTGCATCAGAGCCTGAGCTGCTATGAAGGCATGAAGGAGAATATCAGAGAATTGTTGATGAATATTATATTAACAGCTAGGATATTATGTGCAAAACTGAAGTTTGAATGCTGTACCAACACTAGAAGAATGGGAAAACATCTTGTCATGACGCAAGAATTTTGGACCTCACTTTGGTAAGAGTTGGGAAAGTTTGATTATGTTTAAATTTTTATTCCAGACTGTATTTACAGAAGTTTGTTCTTAATTATAAGTATTGTAAATCTTATACTTCTATTAGACTTAAGATTTTGGTGTTTTGCTTTTAAACAATTTAAATCTTGGTTTTCAGTTACATTTAAGAGGTCTTGAGCTTGAAGCAATTTAAATCTCTCACAGCCAATCTTTTTTTACTTTATTTTCCTTTTGTGAGTAACATACACAAGATCGTAACAACTGTCTACAAGATAAAAAGAAAGACCAGCTATAACAAGTAAAGAGAAAACGAAACAAGAAAAAAGGGGAGAGCCACACCTGCACCCACACATGAAGGAAATATATGAAAGGAGGGTGTAGTCATAACATAAGTTGTATATTTGGTGACTAACATCAATCCCGCATACTAAGGGAAAAAAAGTATTTACAATGTTCCTAACTGTATTTTAAATCAAGGAACAGTTTCCAAATATTCTCATATATATCCATCCATAATTGACACCTATAGGCCATTCGTTCAGTTAGAAAGCATCAAAAGGTTATCCAAACAACAATAGACGGTGGGCTTTTGTCCTTCCAAGTCCAGCAGGACCAACAGGGACGCACTCCCCCTGTCCAGTCCCTGGCGCAGGTCATCCACCAAGGCGACCAAGCAGTGGCGTCGTCTGATATGGGGCGGTGGTGCGGTGGGCCCCAGGGCGTTGGGGCGGAAAGGCTCCGTGGGGGGCGGGAGCCTCCTTAACTTTCGTTTTTTCGTTTTTTTAAAAAAGGTTTTTTTAAAGGTTTTTAACGCTAACGAGGCTTCTAAAAGGGTATGTGTGCTTTGCTAAACTTATCTGTAGTTCTAGGACTCTCAGGGGCACAGATCGTCCCTCTGCTCCCGGGCGTGAACTCTGCAAAGCGCCCAGGAGCGCGCTGCAGAGTTAACGCATGCGCAGAGCGACGATGTTTCCAATCGTCGCTCTGCGCATGCGTTAACTCTGCAGCTCTGCTCCCGGTCGCGAACTCTGCAAATCGCCCAGGAGCAGAGCTGCAGAGTTAACGCATGCGCAGAGCGACGATTGGAAACATCGTCGCTCTGCGCATGCGTTAACTCTGCAGTGCGCTCCTGGGCGATTTGCAGAGTTCGCGACCGGGAGCAGAGCTGCAGAGGGACGATCTGTGTCCCTCTAGAACTACAGATAAGTTTGGCAAAGCACACATACCCTTTTAGAAGCCCTTTTAGAAGCCCCGTTAGTGTTAAAAACCTTTTAAAAAAACTTTTAAAAAACCCCGAAACTCATTATGCAAATTAATTATTTAATTTGCATAATGGGGCAGCGGGCTTTTCGGCCCCAGTACCACGGGCGCCTGGCTACCCCTCTGCGACCAAGGCCGTCTCTGTCCTGAACCCCGGCCTGAAGCCAGACTGGAATGGATCCAGATAATCAGCTTCCTCCATGACCCTCTGGAGCTGAGACGCCACTACCCGCTCGATCACCTTGCCCAGAAACGGGATATTTGAGACTGGCCGGAAGTTGTTCAAAATAGTGGGATCCAAGGAGGGTTTCTTCAGGAGGGGGCGCACCACCGCCTGCTTCAAAGATGGCAGCACCACCCCCTCCCTCAGAGATGAATTTACCACCCTCCCCGTCCACTCAGCCAGCCCTGCCCGGGCAGATCTAATCAGCCATGCCGGACAAGGGTCAAGCGGGCAAGCAGACGGTCTCACGCTCCAAAGAATCCTGTCCACATCCTCAGGTTCTACAAGCTGAAAAGAATCCCAGGAAGAAGAACAGACAGGTGCCTCAGGGACATCATTAGATACTGCTAACGCGGCGTCCAAGTCATGCCGAATCCGATCAACTTTGTCCACGAAGTGCTTTGCAAACTCATCACAGCGAGCCACCGTGTGTTCCGCCCCATCTACCGGGGGGGGGGAGATGGAGCAGGCCCCGGACTACACGGAAAAGCTCAGCTGGACGGTTCTCCGCGGACGCGATGCCGGCAGAAAAGAAAGCCCTCTTAGCATGCCGCCACTGCCATGGAATAGGCTCTGAAGTGAGCTCTAGCCCGTGCCCGGTCGGAGTCAGCACAAGTTTTCCGCCACCGTCACTCTAGACCTCTGCCCTGCCGCTTCATCGTCCACAGCTCCTCAGTAAACCAAGGGGCCGCTCTGACTCTGCGGCTTGGTCGAGGATGCTCAGGAGCAATCACATCCAGAGCCCTAGTCATTTCCCCATTCCAGAGGTCAACCAGGGCGCTGGGTGAGTCGCCGACTCTGTCAACAGGAAAGTCCCCAGAGCCCTCAGGAATCCATCCGGATCCATCATCCTCCGGGGGCGGACCATAGAATGAGGTCTCCCACCACTGCGGAGGCGACAAGCCGCGATAAACCTAAATCCCACCAGGAAGTGATCTGTCCATGACAAAGGAGTGATGTTAATTTCCTCCACATCCAGATCACCATCCACCTGCCCAGCAGTAAACACCAGGTCCAGCATGTGTCCCGCATCGTGCCTCGGGGCAGATATTCTCTGAGACAGACCCATGGTTGCCATGGCGGCCATGAAGTCCTGAGCCGCAGCTGTCCTCGGGGCCTCAGCGTGGACATTAAAGTCCCCCAACACCAATAGGCGAGGGCACTCCAACGCCAGCGCCGAGATCACCCCAATCAGCTCAGGCAGGGAGACTGTTGGGCAGCATGGTGGGCGGTACACCAACAGAATCCCTATTCTGTCTCGCCCTTCCAACACGACATGGAGGCACTCAAACCCAGTGGACAGCGGGACAGGGTACCCAGTGAGACGGATGGTATCACGATAGACTATCACAACTCCACCTCCCCGCCCCTGTAGTCATGGCTGCTGCAATACCTGGAAACCCGGCAGGCACATCTGGGAGAGACTTACCCCTCCCGACTCATCCAGCCAGGTCTCCGTAATACACACCAGGTCAGCGCCTTTATCCAGGATTAAATCCTGGACTAGTCAGATTTTATTGTTAACTGTCCTGGCATTCAAGAGCAGCAGTTTCAGACTCAGGGGACTGTTGCCCAGACCGCCAAGGGTCAGAGGGACGGGAGAAGGGCCAGAAAGAGGGACAGTCTGCCTGTGACCAACCCTCATTCTCCTGAAACGGCCTGCCCAGTCCCCACAGCCATATCTTCCGTGACCCGTCACTCTGCTAATGGTGGCCGGCCGCCCCTCCCCTAGGCTCCCTCGAGGTGTCAAACACATAGCCCTTCAGTGGAGCCTACTTCCTGACCAGACAACCTAAAGATCTCACACGCTCACCACACACTCTCAGTCACCACCTCACTCCCCAGTCAATCAGTTATCTAAAAAGCATTCCCTCCAAACCCCAACCACTCCTGTCCAGCAACCCCCACCTCCCTCTCACCAAGGCGCGGGTCACTGCACCCCACACCCCTTGCCCCCCTCTCACCGAGGTAGAGGTCCCACTTGTCCCCCCTAGGCCTCCCTCTCACCGAGACCAAGGTTAACCGCTCCCCTAGCCCACTCACAGAACCCCCACATTTACCAAACCACCCCAATCCTACACACTCAACCCTCACCAACATACATATATCATTCACTCTACCTTTCTCTCGATGCTGACATGGCTCCTCCAATCTCCTTAAGATGTCCTGTGCACAGATAAGCAGTGTGCAAGGAGAAGGGAGGAGGGCTGACAATTGATGGCAAATGGTGACCCACTGGGTAACAACAGCTTGGGTTGGCTCAGCCGCGGGGTGCAGTCCTCTGGCCTGCTTGGTCTTCAATCCACTGGGCGAAGAGCCCTTAGGCTCTTGCCCTTCGCCCATATGTCACATTACATATATTTATATACAAAAAATATTCGACTTCTTATCATTTGACTCTATACGTTTTCCTAAAAGTGGAGGGGACTCCGAGGCGGACAAAGCTGATGGGCCATATTTGGTCTCTAACAAATGCACTAGTTGTAAATATCGCCATTCAGCTGAATCCAGTAATCCATATTTATCTTTTAAACTAATAAAAAAGAAATTCATTGTTTTTATCAATTATCTGGTTTAAAGTTAGAATTGATTTACGTGCCCACACTCTCCATATAAAAGATTCTTTCCCTATCACAGACATATCTTATTCTTCTGAAATGGCAGCCATTGCATCCTGTGCGGGGGGGGGGGAGAGGACTGGGAGGCTTCCGCAGCGCAAGGGGACGTTCAATCTCCTTACTGCCATGTAAGCCTCTCAATCCGTAATGGGTCTCCTTGGAGTTACACATGGGTAAAGCTCACCAGGATTTGAACCTGAAAGGTTAGAAATTCATCTCAGCTGATCACCATTCTCAACTCCAGCCAAAAATCAATGAAAAACACATGCTGGGTAAAGGATGCATTTCTGTGTGCACATAGCTATGTTTAATAATACAGATGAAACTGGAAGGGAAATATATTGAGTAAACTGGATCTGGAAAGGAAATGTTGTAGTATTTACCAGCAAAACCAGCTGTTACTATTCATTTTCAATGAGACGATATTGAGTAAGTAAGTTTCATGTGCTTGTTTAAACGACAACGTTTGCATTAATCTTAATTGAGAATCTTTGGAAGTGTAAACACATACAACAAGGAGAGAAAACAGATTTGAAGGCCAACATGATGAGCCCATTAAACATGATTGTTTTGAAAGCTAGCTCTACTTCACTGTTTTACAGTGCAATCTGTCAAAGAAAAAAAAACCTCTTCACATGTTCTGAGGTAGCAGGGAATGCAGAGCTCTGCTGCACCCAAGACTTGATTCTAAGACAAAAAGGGGGGGTGCTGCTCCCGAGACTGAAAAAGACAAATGGATTAAGTTTGAATGTTCCCTTCAACATGATTCCATCTTGAGGCATTCCAATGGCAGGCCAGTTGTACACCATTCCTCCTACAACTTTGGCACTTTGACGTTATGTCTTCTTTCTGCATGTTTTTCCTTGCTTGTAAAGTACAGTATAGGCCAGCGGGTGGTGCAGTGGGTTAAACCGCTGAACCATGAGCTGTCGATCGAAAGGTCGGCAATTCAAATCCGCGACAGGGTGAGCTCTGGTTGCTTGGCCAGCTCCTGCCAACCTAGCAGTTCCAAAGCATGTTAATGCGAGTAGATACATAGGTACCACTTGCGGGAAGGTAAACAGCGCTCCGTGTTCCAGCCGCATGCTACGCGCTGCGATAAGGAGAGTCATGCCGGCCACATGACCATGGAGGCGTCTTCGGACAACGCTGGCTCTTCGGCTTTGAAATGGGGATGAGCACCACACCCTAGAGTCAGACACGACTGGACTTAATTGTCAGGGGTCACCTTCACCCTTCTTTTGGGAGTCGGACTTAGACCTGGAAAATCCAGGTTCAAATCCCCGCTCAGCCATGAAGCTTCCTGGGTGACCTTGGGCCAGTCACTATCTCTCAGCCCCACCTACCTCACAGGGTTGTTGTGAGGACAAAAGGAGGGGAGGAAATATGTACACCACTCTGAGCTCCTTGGAGGAAGGGCGGTATAAAAAATGTGAAATACATACAAATACAAAATACATATAAAGGTATGTGATTTGTACTTGAGATTGAGATCACCCCGATGATCTCTCCTTAAGAGATCAGAAAGAAAGAAAGAAACCCAAAACAAGGCTGACTCTGACTTTCCTGCTAGCTCAGAACATGTTAAGAGTTTTTTCTTCAACAAATCCTAAGCATGTTGAATTCAATGAAGCTTATGCCCAGGTAAGTGTGTATACTATAGGATTGCAGCCCTAGCCTGCAGCAACAAACACAAAAGACTTGTGGCACTTTAAAGATTAACAAGTTTATTGTAGCAGAAACTGTCATGGAGTACAGGACACCTCATCAGATGCATGAACTGTTATCCTCAGTTGGTAAGAACCCATACCCACAGAATATAGAGAAAAATAAAATTGAATATAGAGAAAAATAAAACACTGAACATAGCCAAGATCCAATGGCTACGAAATGTACAAGGGACAGTCTGTGGCAAATCTATGTAAATAAAATAAAAACAGTTTGGGAGTCAGACTTAGACCTGGAAGATCCAGGTTCAAATTCCCGCTCAGCCACGAAGCTTCCTGGGTGACCTTGAGCCAGTCACTATCTCTCAGCCCCACCTACCTCACAGGGTTGTTGTGAGGACAAAAAGGAAGGGAGGAAATATGTACACCACTCTGAGCTCCTTGGAGGAAGGGCGGTATAAAAATGTGAATAAATAAAAAAATAATATTAGTGAAAAAAAATACAGTGACAATAGTTAGTGAATAAAATATAAATGAAAAAGGTGGTGAATATTATAATCTCCTACAAAAACGTTTCCTGACCAAATGACCTCACATATCAGACTGAGAAGACCGATTCACTGAAAACATTTGGGGGCTTCTTTTCAAACTGGCTAGGTGGGAACATTCCACATGAATATTTGCAGGATAAAACAGTCACCAAAGCATTTGCACTAGGCAGGATTGCTGGACAAAAAGGCTCATTTTTAACTAAGCAACCAGTTCACCATGCACAAATCCGTACTGACTGGCTGTGTAACAGAATGGTGCAATTTTACATGACCAACAAGATAGGGTCACTTTAACCAACACAGTGTCTCAGATAACACAACTTTGAACCGCCCCAATGCAAGCCTAAGTGAGCATAGTATCAGCTGAACACGGCTGGCAGCAAGAAACATAGTCCTTACCATAGAAAGCCTCGGACAGTTGCCATTGTCGTGCTCTGCTGCCGTGGTGAGACAAAACTGTTTTATGGACCAGCTTCAGTTCCATACCTTTTCCAAGAGATTTTAAATGATAAAACATACATCATACATTCAAAGGAACCTGACCCACTGTGATCCTCACAAACATCATGTAGAGTTGATAAAGAGCACAGATCTACAAACACTTACACTCTATCACAGGCTGCCTGGCTGTCCACGGGAGCTGAATGGGAAGCACAGACTCATAACACCTCTATTGTGTATGCTGAGTGATGTTCACACAAGAAGAATCTGCACCTTCTGCCAGGCAGAGGGTACAAAGGCAGGTGTGCCACTGTTGACGTTAGGTGACTTAAAGAATTAAGCTCTAGGGATGGGCTGTGAATCAAACACTGAATTGTCATTGGGAAAATGTTGCTATAGGCTGGCCCAAGACCTCCTGATGTCTGAGGCAACCTGCCAAATGCTCCCTCCCCCCCCCCCATGATGTGCCAGGCTCTGCTCCTTCCACTCTCCAGTGTTCTAGCTCAGCATTCACTTCCTCTCCACATTTCCTCTTCGTCCCCCTCTTCCAAACCAGGCAGTGAAAGGAGGACGAGCAACAGCAGCAATGGAGGCAAGTGGATGAATGGAAGCATGATGCACCTTCTGCCAATTTGCTGCCTGAGGTGACCACCTGTCGGTCTCATGGATTGAAGGAACTAAAGAAGCCATTTTAGAACGAACGACCTCACACACACACACACACACACACACACACACACACACACACACACACACAATTGTTTATAGTCAGTTAAAGACTGGAAGCACCTTGTGATGTGCAGGGTCTCAGACTCTTTCATTCTGGGGGTCCGAGGTAATTGATGTGCCTCTAGTAGGTGCATACATGCTGCTTACCTCCAGTTAGGTTCTACTTTTTTGTAAATATTTGACTAAAACCCCACAAGTCTCCAATGCTCTCTCCTCCAAAGGAAACCAAAACCTGAAAAGCATTACCCCTGGAATGTCTCGGCACATGGAAGTAGGGAGACTTGGAAGGGGATAGAAGCACCTACCCATCTACAATGCAATACTATACATCTTTATAATTAACAATTATAAGTAACAATTAATACTAATTGAACCCATTGTGTTCAATTAGACTTACTTCTAGGAAAGTGTGTATAGGTTGCAGCCCTAATCTGCTACAAAGGAACCAGTAATACATTTACAGCCCAATCCAGTGTAAGGATACTCTGGGCGGCACAGGAAGGCCGCCCGCCGGATCCTATGCTCCGCCGCGGGCAGCCTCCCCCACGGCAGAAAGTCTCCTCGGGGAAGGGGACACTTGTTCCCTTCCCTGAGTGTAAATGGCACTGGGGCCGATCGACCTCCACAGAATTCCACCAGCTATTTTGCTGGCGGAAGTCGGAAGAGGCTGTATAACGGCCCAGCCAAGCGGCAGGGGTCAGGATACGGCCAAAGGCCGATCCCCGCCCTCTCCTCAGCCCCCGCCATTTGCCCCCGATCCGCCCCCCCGTCCACTGGATTCTTACCTGGGTCCAGTGGCGGTCCTCCGGGCTCTTGGGTGGCGGAGCAGGGGAGGCCGGCCTTCCCTGCTCGTGAGTCATCGTGAAAGTGCTTTACGGCACTTTTGCGACGGCTTAGGGCGGCGGAACGCTTGTTTCGCTGCCCTACATTACTGTAGGATTGCGCTGTTAATATCGGTGGGGTTATTCTTTGTTAGCTTGGAACCTACTAGCTGAGTGACTCCTAAGTGAGTTTCTACTGAGCAACCAGTGGAATTAATGGTTTTTGGTTTTTTGTATTTCTTTGGCTCAATTCAAGTTCTGCTATTGGGCAAGGGGTAGGTTGGGTCACAGCAGTTATGGTGCACCAATTTTCTTTTCCATTTGGTTTTCCTTCTTTGTTGCCAATTATCAGAAAAGGCGACATCTTAGGCTGCAAATCCTAAATACACTTGTCACGGTGCTGTTGCTAGCAGAGAAGGTTTATTTTGGGAGTGCATCCCACTTCTAGCATCCACGTAACTCCTCAGCACATGGTCCACTTACCAAAGTGGAGGCCAGTGATTGGAAAATTAGTGTTAAATTCAGGTATGCGCATAGATTAACGGCCCTTATGCTCATGGGGGCCCTGGGCAACTGCCTAGCATTCCCAGGTGTTAAGATGGCACTACCCTGAGGGTGTCACCCAGTGTGGTCTGCACCCCCCCCTAGTGACACCACTGCCTTTACTTAAGGTTGTGTCAATCCTATTTACCCACACTGCTCTGGGGCAATGCTGTGTGCCGAGTTGGTGCCTGCCAGAAGGCACCTGTACAGGCCATTTTTCTTCAAAGAGCAGCACCTAAAGTTTGCACCTAAAATGCAAATAGAAATGAATGGGGACTCAAACAAGCCCATGAATTACTCCTTTCAAGTATCCATGGGGAGGCTCTCTTTACTGGGTTTGCTTCTTGGTATAATAGACTCTACTAAGAAGTTTGCATTCCTCCACACCTAAAACCACACAACCTTTAAAAGGATTATTGTAAAGGAGAGCTGAAAACCGAGTACATGCTTGGATGAAGGAAACACACACACCTAGCTTAAATCATTGCCTAAACCAGCTGTTCTCAAAGTGGTAGGCTGTGACTAGTTGAATATTTTGATCTCTACAGCAATGCCAGGCAGTTTCTTAAAGACTATTTCTTGTTTGGATTCTCTTGAAACATACCTGAGCTCCAAGCATACCTTGCCATCTAATCTTGACACTGGGAATTGCCTCTGGTCACAGGAACTTAGAATCAATACAATCCTTAAACTGCAATTAAACTGAACTTGACACTAAAGCTAAAATGCATTTTTAAAACTTTGAAGTAACCAGAGGAAGAAAAATGTGAACTGTTGTGACACTCCAGTGACAAATACAAATGGAAAGACTGTAGCGTCCAGAGCACCTTCTAGAAAAAAGATTAAACATAAGCAGCTTTATTAAAACCAACCAAAGTTTATTTATAGAAGTCTATACATTTGTAACGAATGCTGCCGAGACATCAATGAATTAAAGCAAATAAACCCATCCCTCCCAATGAGCCTGTGTTGTCGTCACTCACTGTCACATGCACTTAAAGAGGAGAAAACATTACACCTTCATACACAATTAGTTCCATAGCTATTTGAGAAAAGTTACTCCCTCAATGCATTATTCTCAGTGAAAAAACAGATGGTGTACAATGACTCGGCATCCATTACCTCTGTAAAAAGCAGAATCTCTTCTAAGTTTGGTAAACAAGGGGCACATGAGGAGAACTGCCTCATTCACTTTTGCATCCTTAATACAATGCCCCCTTCCCTGTTTGACTTGATCAACTCCTTTAACCCAATTGGAAAGAGGAAAACCGATGCATTATTTACAACTTGGGGATGTCATCAGTACTTTGATTGTGAAGCCCCAATGTCAGGAGGTGTACCTCTGCTACGAAGGTCTGTTGTGGACTGCCATGATATATAATTGGGTGGAATCGTAAGAAAATAGTTTCAACTTTGCTTGCTCCTCTTGCTCCTATGTCATAGCTTTGTAGAAATTGGTGGGCAATCAAAACCCCGCAACAGTTTTGCAATTCTATTTTTCTACATCAGAAGTGTTGGTGCTGGGGAGACTGGCTACTACAGATGATGTTGCTGGCAAAATCAAGTGATACAGATGCATATCTACATAGTGTATCATGATGGCTCCCAAACAGCTATACACTGGCAGATTCTAGAAATCCACTTAAAAAAACGTTAGAAGCAAATATGTAAATAAGACTCCACACTCGAGTGCCCGAGAAAAGTTGCTAGAAAAAAGGCAGAAAAAAACCCAGAATGATTACATATTTACACAATAGCCCGCAAAGCTATGGACCATCTAGTAAATAAAGCCACAAAGTTTACACGACTTGACAAGAACTGCTTCGGGAGAGGATTCTGTGTTTTTCTCCTCTTCTTTTCATCAGGTTTTACACAGTTGTGTCTCCCTAGTCTTAAATAAAGAATTAAGAAGAAACAGATTAAAGCATCGGTAAGGATCCCACAGATCACAGCGACAAGATTCAAATTTCTATTCAGATGCAAGTAAACATTTGCTGGGCTTGCTTAGAAATGTTTCTCACGTTAGGATTTCTTCTTTAACCCAGATCAGGAAAGCATCCAGATATTTAGAGAACTTTCCAGCACTGATGCTTGTGTGACCTGTCAGATCACTGGTGTATAGCAATGTACGTAGTACTCAGTTCAGTATAACTCACTGTAGTTCATTTTGAAGAGCTCTTTGATAAATCATTTATTTACACTTCGATCTTTACACCTGAGTGATTATCAAGCAGTCAACTTGTTCCTATTCAAACATTCCATACATACAATCTTTGTGCTAGAATTTCACTGCACATGTTGTACCAGTTACATATAGGTCAAACAACTGCCCTCTTATTTTTTCCTAGTCTCATTTCTACTGTATCCTTCCCATTCTGAAAAACAAGATAAAAAAAATGTAACAGGAGGCAAATGAAACGATTTCTGGCTTGGAACATGAAGCAAAATGAAGACTGGATGATTATATGGATTTGGTGGGGAAAAGACACACCCAAGTAGCAGCCAAGGACGATGACGTGCCTCATCCACCTGCAACAGGGAATTCAAGGGAACCAAGACACTTGGAAAGAAGTGGGGAAGGGATTGTTATAAGTCTGAAGAAATGTGTGAAGTTACACCACTATTGTCAGCCAGACTTTTTGTTTAGTTAAAAAAAATTACATTTACTAAATTGCCTCTGCTGTTTCAGATGCTCAAATATAGCTGGTAGAAATTCAAGACAGCTGTAAACAACTGTGACAGACAGATACAAATAGTACTGCAGATTAAAAATGATAAAAAACTACCTGGAAAAATTCACACAACCCACCCTCCCCCACAAAAATGTACACTGTCAACCTAAGCCAGTTTGTAGAGATGCCCTTCTCCAAAGCTAGGAGCCAGGGGGAAGAAGAAGAAGAGTGCAAGTGACCCTCAAGCCTCAAGAGGTCTTGTGCCACCGTTCAACTTTCCTTGCCTGTGGCGGTGAGACAGTCAAGTGCTAACACTGCTTTCACCACCAAAAGATTCCTGCGGAAATCCAGACTCCAGGTTAACACTGAATACTCACAGCAAAACAGCTGTGTTTAAAAAAAACAAAAACCTAAAAATAGCACAGATCCATATTTGTGGGTGGCAGGAGGAAAGGGCAAGAAGGGAGGTCTATACAGTACAGAGTCAATGGTTTATATTACAGATGGCTGGCAATTTTAAAGAGTCTCTTCCCAGCTCTTGTGCTGCTCCAACCCAGAAGGGCAAACTGAAGAGGAAGGGAAGAAAATAAAGGGTGGGGCATCATGTAGCATGCAGGATCAGAAGCAGCAGAGTGGGTATGCTCAAATAAGCCCCCGTCTTTTCTTGTAGTCCTCCAGGTTCAGTGATCGCCGAGGGGCACCATCTTTTGCTGGGGGAGCCTTGGAGGTGATGGCCAGTGTTTTGGACTCTGTTGCAAGAAAAACACATACAGAACAAGGAGTTACATAAAGTCCACATGCTCTTGGCCTGTTAGAATGCCTAGCTTGTTCCTACATCGGCCTCACGTAAAAGTAATCCAGACCAAAGTTTGCTTTAGAGGGGAAGGCTTTTCTTAATCCATTCAATACAGAATTCAACTTGTTTTGACAAGTTGTTCAATTTTACAACTTGTTCAATTTTACAAGGAACAATAGTTGCTCCATTTAAGAGAACCGAAAAGGTATTTATTTATTTTTACATTTGTTATAACAACCAACAGCACGAGGCGTTTGACAGTTAACATCTACTAAGCCTTGGGAAGCCCCCAGAAGATGTATTTGGATTAAAACACGAAACGTCGGGTCCTCAGCGGTTCAGTTTTTTTGGGTTTGATTCATGTCTGTTGTCCGTGGTGTATTTTGCTTCATTCTACCAGGATAAATCGGTACTGTTTCAAATCGGCTGGCTCGCTACTTTTTTTCACTCCTCACTATGACCGCATTACCCGTATTAACCTCTAGTTGCGAAAAGGTATTTGTTTCTTCAAGCCTCAGCTACTGCGCAACACCCTTTCAACAACGTTCCATAGCATGGCACAAAAGATCACCTCTGCTAACAGCCACGCTTTTGTAGTTTTGCAGCAAATATGAAGAGGGCACTCCAATGCATATTTACGTAAACATAAGTTCCACTGAGATAATGGGACATAGTCGTACTTAGTGAAAAAAGTGTGTGGGCAGTAAATCTACTCCTGGTTTCCAGTGTTGTGGCCAACGAGTGCGAGAGCAAAGGGATGACTGACAAGCACTTCTCACTTATTGTTACGTTGTATATAAGTACAGTCTAACAGTAAACCTGTTAGGTTCCCTCCCCACAAAATATCTGGCTATGGGCCCAGTTGCAATACAATAGTTGCCCTGTCCTAGTCAAACCAAGCGTTAAGGAACAACTGTTACGTCTTTCTACAGACCATCATCTTCAGCACCATCAGCTACAGAATACTTTACAGAATAACAAACAAATGACAGGTTCCTGCCCCAGAAAGCTTGCAGAAGACAGGAAACAAGCTCCCAGTACTGTTGATGCTTCAGCTGACCCTTCCTCTGAAGCAGCTGCAAGACCCTTGAGTTGGCATTAGAGCTGCAAAGGGCACTTGTAAAATCAGCACCACCTCAGGGCAAACCAACAGCAGTTTCTCTCAACTAGGAAATGTTCCTGTGTCTGACAAGAGACTACAGTATTTATTTAGTTTTGAGCTCTTTTAGTCACAGTAAACAGCAAGAGCACAGTTGTGTTAGCCTGAGCTCATCATTTAAAGTTAGGACTAGAAGTTCGCAGCAGTGATAAAACCAACGTACACAAAATGAGTATATCTTCCATTCACAGAATTTGGATTTTGGCTGAATTTGCCATTTAGTGCAGGACGACAGTGGAAGAGGACACCTTTAGTGCAGGACACCTTTCACTCCTCCAGAAGAACCACCTACCTGAGCTTGGAACCTGGAGATCAATCTTCACATCAAAATCGTGCACTTTGAAGAGATCCTCTGAGAGGTCACTAGCCGATTTTGAATTCATATCTTTGTCTTTTCCCTGACTCTGAAATAAAGCAAAAGAGAAGACTTTTAGCAGCACACAAAAAGTAGGCTGGTAGAGTCTAAACCAGAGGAGAGAAATCAACTTATTAGTTATTGTTAGCCTTACCAAATCCCCCCCGACGCGGGAGGGGGGCAGAAGCTATCATGGCCGGGACATGGCCGGGATTGGGAATGTGGCTGGGGGCATGGCCAGGGGCTGGGACGAAACTACGCGACGAGGCTGTAAGCTCTCCGAAACAGCCCAAGTGAACTTGGGCCGTTACAGAGAGCTTATAGCTTCGTTGCGTAGTCGCGCGAAGCTGGAAGCACTTTGAAAATGTCCAAGTGAACGCGGACATTTTTAAAGTGCTTGCAGGCTTGCGCAGCTGCATGATGCTGGAAAAAGACGGGGGCAAGTCCCAGCTGGCCGGGACAATGACGGAGACTGGCCGGGAGCCCGGGATTTGGCTCCCGAACCGTGATTGTCCCGGCCAGAACCGGGACTATGGTAAGGCTAGTTATTGTTCCTGGATGGTTATGGAACGGAGGTCTTCCCTTCACATACTAAACAGACTCCGCTATTTTTATGCAGATAAGACCTAGAGTTAAAATGCAACTAGTTCACATGGTTATATTTCTGCAAGTTGGGATAAGCTGCGTAGACTACAAGATAAATGCATATAGAACAAGAGGTTGAGGATACTTGCCTTGTTCATATCCTTTGGAGCATCTGGCAATACACCAGATCCATATTTTGCATTCAGTTGGGCAAGGATAGCAGCTTGGACAGCAGGATCTCTGGACTGTGACAAAGAGAATAAATTTAACAAACTCTATCACTGCTGATCTTCTAGCTTTAAAATTCCATCACACTGGAGAAGATACACACACAACTGTAATTGCATGTCGATTTGTGGAGTACAACTATATACATTGTGAGATTCAAGTGCTGCAGAGAAATCTATAGCAGCAAGATCTACAGCTACAGCATGTTTTTTGGATTTGTTTGCAGGGTATGTGAAAAAAAATTCTGGATACATTGTCGATCCACGATTGGTTAAATCCACAGATCCGAGTCCAGCGAATACAGCGGGCCCACTATATTCTGCTTTATGTATATACGCTGGATGTGCTTATCAGTACATAATTCTGCTGAAGCAGAACATGAATTATGTTCTTGTGCATGGTAAACTATAGACTATATCACTATAGTGTTGTGTGATCGTTGTTCATAACTAAAATTATTTCAGTGTCACATATTGAAATGCCTGGATAGCTCCATTCCTGCTATTCTACCCATCACCATCTCTACATGTGAACCGCCTACTCTGTTCTCATTCTCTACATTTTACTTACATTGGAGACTATTGTGGGTTTGCACTGTCGCCTAGTAAAGGGGTCCATTTGCTGGTTTTTCATATTGTGGCTTTCAGCCTGCAGAAAGAAATAAAAACTGTGCAGTCATCTTCTTTTGCCTTGTTTCTGCATTTTTCAACTCAATCTTATGAAGGATTGCAGCAAAAAAGCTTATCCATCCCTACAAGATAGTGTACCAGTACCTTGCATTTCCATCCTTTAAGTCAAAGAGTAGGATCATACATAATTGTAATGTATGATTAGTACTTCTTAAATGCCATGGATATTCATTCATACTCTATCGCCTTCATACATACACACTCCCCTAATCCTCACCCCCCACTCCCGTGTTTTGGATCCAGATAGACAGAAAGGCCTTTATTGGCATAAAAAATCAACTCCCAAAGGGAGACAAACATGGAAACGAACAAACAAATTACAAAAGAGAATTACAGAAATTTAAAAGGTCTATTACAGATAAAATACTAACATCTAGTTAAAAATTTCTACTCCACTGATAAATTTCGCCACTCATTTACTTCTGGGGGGCCCTCACTAAGGAGGAAAACCAATTTTGCTGTATCTGAAGAGGAAGGTTTGTTTTCCAAAATAGGGGCCAAATAAATACAGGCTCTCTCATGAAACAGGCAGTAACATTAAATCTAGCACAGGATACCGCACAGTGTTCCTTCAGGTCCATTGAAGGACAAGTAGGAAGATGGCCGACTAAAGGGTAACGGAATGTGAAAATAATGGGGGGGGGGGGGGGAAGCAGACCTTAGAAGCCATAGAGTGGAGAGTTTGGAATTCAACATCAAGTAGTCTCTCATTTAACTGCCTGAAGGCCGCTGTCTCTGGGAGCACAATTAAAGCATCCAAGGAGAAGCTCAAGGATCTAACCTTCTCCCAGACTCCATTTAATGACCTAGGGGTCAAAGGGTCAGACAACACAAGAAAGAGTCTTGCTTCTGTTAGTGCAAGAGAAAGGCAGCCTCTAACTAATGTCATTTTATTCTTATGATCCTGCATTTGCAGGTTGACCTGTGCTTGATAGCAGGTGGGCTTCAAGCGAATGTATTACACAATAGTACCACTATTGCAATTCTATAATAACACAAATGTACTCATTTGAGAAAAACTGCAACCAGTGCAACCCTCCCCATTCATTAGGAAGGGGTGCTGCTTGACAAATCTGCAAAAATTGTTTGACACTGTGCAACAATTTGGTGTAGCTGCCCAGAAGACAGAACACGGTTGTGAAAACCAGCTCCTTCTCACAAATATGAGAAAAAAAAATCCAAATATTTAGCTCAGATAGCCACCTTTTCAATGATAGTATATTTTGCGCTCTCTTTGCCCTGCTCCAGCATCATCACCACTCACCACTAAAGCCTTTTCAGACTCCACAATGTTCCATTCTCTATTCCTCTGATTGATATAACTGCAAAAACAAAAATTCCCAGTTACCCCTCATTGAAACAAGAAATTTCCATTTTTCAATCTAAACAAGCTTTTTAGTTACTTCCTGATTAACATTTCTATTCGTGATGAATTAAATTAGGGATCATCTCTGAAAAATCGGCAAAATCTTTGGTCCCGGTGAAGCAAACTAGCAGATCTCTCTACAATAAGATCCCAGAATTTCATAAACACATTGATAAGAAGAGAGTTACTGAAACTCCCAGGTAACTCGAATATGCCAGCATTCAAAGCTTGGAACCTACCTGATGGCTGAAATATTTTTTGTTCTCTGGCGATCCAAGGCTTCTGCTCTCTCCTCCAATTCATTAAGCTGATCTTGAATCTGTTTTGCCCTGTCCTGGTCTCCCATGTCTTCTGCCATGGCCTTCAACAAAAAAAGATTTGTTAGGCCTGGATCATCACCATAACACGTTATATGGATCAGAGTTTATTCAAAACCATACCAACATATTATGCTGAAGAGGCAGCTGTTTTCCTTCCCACAGATTATTTCAGGATCAACAGTGATCAGACTTGTAGGTCAGGAGAACTGCCTGTGTGGTGAAGACACTTCAGTGGTGTCATTTTACATAATTATTTTAGCTATCACCTCATCATAGTGTAAGATCTGAACATAAGACTGATCTCGGGCGGTCATCTACTGGCAGTGATAAGTGTTTAAGGCTTACAGCCTATCAAAATTGAATAATCTGTAACTGTCTTCACCTGGTACAATACTGAACTCCGTAAAGCAATCATTGTGAAGTGAATCCACCCTGGAAATTCACACACTTAAGGTGGAGTATTAATTGATGTACTGTATGCATTGTATGTATGTCCCATCAATTCCTGGCAAATAGAAGGGGCAGAAATGGAAGCAGTAATAGATTTTACTTTTTTGGGCTCCAAGATCACTGCAGACGGAGACAGCAGCCATGAAATTAAAAGACGCTTACTCCTTGGAAGGAAAGCTATGGCAAACTTAGACAGCATAATAAAAAGCAGAGGTATCACCATGCCAACAAAAGTTTGTATAGTCAGGGTGATGGTGTTCCCAGTAGCAATGTATGGTTGCAAGAGTTGGACCATAAGAAAGGCTGAGCGACGAAGAATAGATGCTTTCGAACTGTGGTGCTGGAGAAGACCCCTGAGAGTCCCTTGGACTGCTAGGAGATCAAATCAGTCAATCCTCAATGAAATCAACCCTGACTGTTCCCTGGAAGGACAGGTACTGAGGCTGAAGCTTAAATATTTTGGCCACCTAATGCGAAGAGAGGCCTCTCTGGAGAAAACTCTGATGCTGGGAAAGACTGAAGGCAAAAGGAGAAGGGGAAGGCAAAGAATGAGATGGTTAGACAGCATCACCAATGCAACAAACATGAAAATGAGCGAACTCAGGAAGATAGTGGAGGACAGGAAGGCCTGGCGGGATATGGTTCATGGGATCACGAAGGGTCGGACACGACTTAACGACTGAACAACAATGCATTGTAAAATAGACAATTCAAAAAGATGCACAATCAAAGCTGAAAGGTTCATGAAACAAGACTGTTATTAACAAGAAGTGTGGGAGAAAAACACTTGCAATACAAGAAGAAAATGCCCCCCCCCCCCCAACTGAGTTGTATTAAGGAAAAGTATTTAAACAGACTGGCACCTGGCATATTTAGCCTTCCAGAAAAAGGTTATTTTTATGCATAATTCCCAGTCCCACCATCTTTTACCTTCTCTTTTAGTAACTGCGTTTTCTTCATGGCATAATTTGGTGGTGCTTTTCGGAACCTCTCTTTCTCTTTTACAATCTACAAATGGAGATCAGAAAAACCAGTCCTTAGAGTGAACTGGATCTTGCAAATAAGACAATTAACTCCATTAGCTAGTACAAGGTAGGTTGGTGTTTTGTTTTTACACCGCTGTGGCTCACTTGTTTCAAGCCAAGTCCAGTTCCCATATCACTCACTTTATAGCCTACTTGAAATTCTGTTTGACCAATATTTACACATTGTTGTTTATACAATATTTATACATTTATGCTTTAGAACTTGTCTAATCATTGGCTGTTACAGGCTGGCTGCAATTCTAGTGGTAAGTCATAATCTATCAAGACAAACTGCAGCCCACCTCCACGGTAACATGATTACAGACCATAACTGGAGCAGAGCTAGTCTAGTTTGTGGGTAGATGCTGCAAAAACAAACAAACCCCAAAACCTGAAGTTCTTAGTGCCTCACTCATAATGCCTTAAAAGCAGGCAGAACAAAGATGATACGCAATAACCAAAGCAGAGTCTAAACAGAGTCTTGAATCTTTCACAAAAATAGAGTCTCTAAACCATCTTATCTTTATAGAACCAGAATCTGGCATCCGAGAACATCTCTGTTCTTTAAGACCTCACCTACCTTCCCATTACGAACCTTCAATTGCATGGTTCCAGCTCAAAAGTACATTTTCTTCATTTACCTCCTCAATGTCCTGGTCATTAAATTTATAGTTGAGCGCTTCTTTGATGGACACATCCTTCCTGTTTATCTCATCTAGTGTGGGTAACTGCATCCCAGCAGAAAACATCTAGTAAAAAGAGAGAAATTGTTCACTACACAGCACTGTATTCCTTGGCAAAAGCTATTTGGGAAGATGGAAACAATGTAGCAAACTTACAGCTTCCTTCCATTTCATGAACTCACTCTCTGTGAATTCTTGATTGGAGACAAACTCTAAACGAAACACACGCTGATCATTGCCATGCCTGTGAAGAGAAGTATGTTATGAACCAGTTTATGACAACCACTTCAGTTACCTCCCAATCCCTGGAGAGGCGGCAGTGGTAGATACACACATCAAGGAGCATACATCCTATACTTCATTATTACGCTTACCAGATTGCCGACCGGGACGGAGCTGCTTGCCCTTAAGGGGCGGGGAGGGGGCCAGAACGCGTTGCGTTCTGCCCCCCCGCCCCACCCCTTAAGGGCAAGCAGCTCCGTCCCGGTCGGCAATCTGGTAAGCGTATTCATTATAGAACTCCCCACTATATTACGTATGAGATAACCTGAATGAGATAATACAGCGATTCCTGGATAAGATAATACCGTATTGTCCTGAGTATAGGCCACACTCCTCCCCCCAATGTAAGTCTTTAAACTAGGGGTGCGGCCTACAATCAGGATGTCGCAAAACAACAACAGCAGCAGCAGCAATATGAACACCTTTGAAACAGGTGAATTTCTGGACCTTTGAAACAACAATTTCAAACACCTTAGAAACCTCAAAGCCAAGCGTTAGCGAAACTGAAACGGTTTTCAAGCCTCTCCAAGGCTGCGCTTGTTTTTCGGCTTCTAGTGCTAGGAGCGCTTGAGAGTCTTTTTTTCACCTTGTAGAGTGCTTGGGTCCTTTTTTCCCCCTCATTCCAGCCGGCTCACCACGCTAGAAGTTTCAACTCCGAGCTCCAAACTAGAAAAAATGGCGGCCTCCTGCATCAATAGGAAGGCTGCTTGGCTGCAAAGGAGCTTGGGAGATGTAGTACGAGGGACGAGGAAATAACGATGGCAGCCTCATGCACCAATAGGAAGGTGGGAGATGTAGTGAGAGGGACGAGGAGCAACAGCAGCCATTCTGATTTTGATCATTTCCGTTCATTTTGGGAGCCCCCGGTAGCAGTGATATCAAGCATGCTAGGTATGTCACTTCCTGCTATTTTCAAGCTGAAAAACAAACGCAGCCCAAGTCTGCTACAGCCAGGTGCTTGGAATGTTTCAGTTTGCAGCTTCAAAGGTAAAACAGGGCTTTTTCTCTTTTTTTAAACTGCAGTGCCGTATTTTCAAGCTTTACAAGGCTGCTGTAGCCAGAGAATGTCTTCCTATTCATTAAATAAAATAGAGCAAGTCCTTGCTTACCTTCATGCCTTACAATGCCTTTCTATTCAGCCTGGCTGAAAACAATGATCTCTCTAGCCTCTTATCAGGAGCCTGCTGATACGGTACTTAAGCCCTCGAGCTAGCCTCAGCAAGCAGTTGAAAAAATTAAGTTCTTGTCCCAGGATGCTGTGGAAACTAAGATATTTATTGATCCTGCAGCTTGAAAGTTATTGAGTTTGCCACTTAAGAGAGTGCTATATCTTGCTCCTGCATAGGCTTATCGTGTCTAAAGGGGGACAGAGTGCCTACCTTTAACCCACTGGCGTCGCTGCAGGGGGGGTGTAGCTCTAAGTTCCGCCGCAATCTGACCTTCCGTTACACGGGAGAACGAAGCGGCCCCGCCCCCTCGCCTTCGGAACCATTCAAGGCAGTGAAAACAACGTACAGGAGACTCCTTGTGTGTTGTTTTCACCGCTTTGAATGGTTCCAAAAGCGAGGGGGTGGGGCCGCTTCGTTCACCCGTGTAACGGAGGCTCAGATCGCGGCAGAACTTAGAGCTCTGCCCCCCCCCCGCAGGGATGCTAGAGCTTTAACCATTGGAATTTGGGCAGGTGCAGCTCATCATCATGGAAGGGTGCAACAAGCTGCACCTGCCCAAATTCCAAAGGTTCAAGGTAGGCACTCTGTCCCCCTTTGGATCTGGGAAGGCTACTTATACATTATTATAATGTTGCTATTTTGTTATAGTAAACATTATTTCAATGTTTAATATTAGAAGTGTTTTGAGTCTTTCTTTAGAAGTTTGGTGATGCTTTTGTGACCAGAAATATGCCATAGGAACAGGGTGACCAGATATAATGGAGGACAGAGTGCCTATACCTTTAACCATTGTATAGAAGACGGAATTTTGGCAGGTGCAGCTTTTTGCACCCTTCCATGATGAGCTTCACCTGCCAAAATTCCCTCCTCCATTGTACCTGGTCACTCTGCATAGGAACCTAACTCTTGTTTACGTATGTTAGCCTATGGTAAAATTGGTTTCGTTAAGTTGTTTCACTAAAAGTTGCCGTTTCCAGGAACCTATCTAAAACTTTAATGGAGGACTTCCTGTACTGTTTTACTGTTCTTTGTTGTTGTCGTTCAGTCGTTAAGTCGTGTCCGACCCTTCGTGATCCCATGAACCATATCCCGCCAGGCCTTCCTGTCCTCCACTATCTTCCTGAGTTCGCTCATTTTCATGTTTGTTGCATCGGTGATGCTGTCTAACCATCTCATCCTTGGCCTTCCCCTTCTCCTTTTGCCTTCAATTTTTCCCAGCATCAGAGTCTTCTCCAGAGAGTCCTCTCTTCGCATTAGGTGGCCAAAATATTTGAGTTTCAGCCTTAGTACCTGTCCTTCCAGGGAACAGTCAGGCTTGATTTCATTTAGAATTGACTGATTTGATCTCCTAGCAGTCCAAGGGACTCTCAGGAGTCTTCTCCAGCACCACAGTTCAAAAGCATCTATTCTTCGGCGCTCAGCCTTCCTTATGGTCCAACTCTCGCAACCATACATTGCTACTGGGAACCCCATCGCCCTGACTATACGAACTTTTGTTGGCATGGTGATATCTCTGCTTTTTATTATGCTGTCTAAGTTTGCCATAGCTTTCCTTCCAAGGAGTAAGCGTCTTTTAATTTCATGGCTGCTGTCTCCGTCTGCAGTGATCTTGGAGCCCAGAAAAGTAAAATCTGTTACTGCTTCCATTTCTGCCCCTTCTATTTGCCAGGAATTGATGGGCCCAGATGCCATGATCTTAGTTTTATTAATGTTGAGTTTCAAGCCAACTTTTGCACTCTCCTCTTTCACTCTCATCAAGAGGCTCTTTAGTTCTTCACTTTCTGCCATTAGGGTGGTATCGTCTGCATATCTGAGGTTGTTGATATTTCTCCCGGCAATCTTGATTCCGGATTGTGATTCATTCAGCCCTGCATTTCTCATAATGTACTCTGCATATAAGTTAAATAAGCAGGGTGACAATATACAGCCTTGCCGTACTCCCTTCCCAATTTTGAACCAATCAGTTGTTCCATGGCCGGTTCAAACTGTTGCTTCTTGACCCGCATACGGGTTTCTCAGGAGACAGGTAAGGTGGTCTGGTACCCCCATCTCTTTAAGAATTTGCCACAGTTTGTTGTGATCCACACAATCAAAGGCTTTTGTGTAGTCAATGAAGCAGAAGTAGGTGTTTTTTTGGAACTCTCGTGCTTTCTCCATGATCCACCGCATGTTGGCAATTTGATCTCTAGTTCCTCTGCCTCTTCGAAACCCAGCTTGTACGTCCGGTAGTTCTCGGTCCACGTACTGCTGAAGCCTAGCTTGTAGGATTTTGAGCATAACCTTGCTAGCATGTGAAATGAGTGCAATTGTGCGGTAGTTTGAGCACTCTTTGGCACTGCCCTTCTTTGGAATTGGAACGTAAACTGACCTTTTCCAATCCTTTGGCCACTGCTGAGTTTTCCAAATTTGTTGGCATATTGAGTGCAGCACTTTCACAGCATCATCATTTAGGATTTTAAGTAGCTCAGCTGGGATATTATCATCTCCACTAGCTTTGTTGTTAGTAATGCTACCTAAGGCCCACTTGACTTCACTCTCTAGGATGTCCGGCTCTGGGTCAGTGACCACACCAGCGTGGTCATCAGGAACATTCAGATCTTTCTTGTATAGTTCTTCTGTGTATTCTTGCCATCTCTTCTTAATCTCTTCTGCTTCTGTTAGGTCCTTGCCTTTTTTGTCCTTTATCATGCCCATCTTTGCACAAAACGTTCCCTTGATATCTCCAATTTTCTTGAAGAGATCTCTAGTCCTCCCCATTCTGTTTTCCTCGATTTCCTTGCATTGTTCATTTAAGAAGGCCTTCTTATCTCTCCTTGCTATTCTCTGGAACTCTGCATTCAGTTGTTTATATCTTTCCCTTTCACCCTTGCTTTTTGCATTCCTTCTTTCCACAGCTATTTGTAAAGCCTCATCTGACAGCCACTTTGCTTTCTTGCATTTCTTTTTCTTTGGGATGGTTTTAGTTGCTGCTTCCTGTACAATGTTACGAACTTCCGTCCATAGATCTTCAGGCACTCTGTCTACCAGGTCTAATGCCCTAAATCTATTCTTCACCTCCACTGTATACTCATAAGGGATATGGTTTAGGTCATATCTGACTGGTCTAGTGGTGTTCCCTACATTCTTCAGTTTAAGTCTGAATTTTGCAATAAGAAGCTCATGATCTGAGCCACAGTCAGCTCCAGGTCTTGTTTTTACTGATTGTATAGAGCTTCTCCATCTTTGGCTGCAAAGCACATAATCTATCTGGTTTCGGTATTGACCATCTGGTGATGTCCATGTGTAGAGTCGCCTCTTGTGTTGTTGGAAAAGAGTGTTTGCTATGACCAGCGTGTTCTCTTGACAGAACTCCGTTAGCCTTTGCCCTGCTTCATTTTGCACTCCAAGGCCAAACTTGCCTGTTGTTCCGTTTATTTCTTGATTCCCTACTTTAGCATTCCAGTCTCCTATGATGTAAAGGACATCTTTTTTGGGTGCTAGTTCTAGAAGGTGTTGTAGGTCTTCATAGAACCGGTCAACTTCATCTTCTTCGGCATCAGTGGTTGGGGCATACACTTGGATTACTGTAATGTTGAATGGTTTGCCTTGGATTCGAACTGAAATCATTCTGTCGTTTTTAAGGTTGCACCCCAGTACTGCCTTTCCCACTCTTTTATTGACTATGAGAGCTACTCCATTTCTTCTAAGGGATTCATGCCCACAGTAGTAGATATGATGGTCACCTGACTTAAATTCGCCCATGCCCGTCCATTTTAGTTCGCTGATTCCCAAGATGTCAATGTTCAATCTTATCATCTCATTTTTGACCACATCCAGCTTGCCTTGATTCATAGACCTCACATTCCATGTTCCTAAGCAGTATTGCTCCTTGCAGCATTGGATTTACTGTTCTACTAATGTGTATATTTTCTTTTAAAGTTAAAATCTTAATGTTTTAAAAATAGCACCAAACTTTAAAGGTGTGGCTTATAATCAGGAGCGGCCTATACTTGGGACAATACGGTACAGTGCTTCCCAAACTGTGTGTCATTGTGGCCCAATGTGTGGTGGGTCATGCAGTTGGGCCCTTCCGTCCACCCCTGCATCCTGTTGGCTCCAAATAGAAGCCCTCCAGACACAATTGGAGGCTGATTCCGGGCTGTGCGGGGACTGGGATGCACTCCCTGGGCCTCCAAATGTCTCCAGAAGCGACCGGATGCAACTTCTGGTGTCGCGTCTGCGACTTCCAGTTGCTGCCGGAGGCATTCTGAGGCCTGTGGAAGCCCAGGTAGTGCTTCCCAGGTCAATGCAAGAGAATAAGGTGGGTTGCTGGAAGTCAAAGTTTGGGAACCACTGAGATAATAGAATAGAGCTGATATTTGAATTATAGTAGACACTCGCCTTGTCTCATTTGCTTGTTCAGGTACTTCATACTATTTAGATTTCAAAGAAAACCCTACAAATGTTGTAACTATTTCCTATTGCTTGAGAGGAAAATTTTGACGGTTGACTCCCACATTCATTTTACAAAGAGGACATCACACCCTCCAAGTAATTAAATATTAATTCCAGATGTCTTACCTTAACTGCAGCCCTTTGTTTGTCCGGGTACCCCCAAGCTGATAAACTTTTGCAGTTTCTACCACACCAGTTATTTCTGCCACCTACACATATGAAGATGAGAGAAAAATAAGATGAGCGCTTCAACTCATACTTTTTCCAACAAAAAAATGAGGTGGCAGACTCAATAAGGAGCAATTACAAAAGAAGCTGGAGCAAATGTTCACGCCTACTGATAAATCCGAAGTGATGTTCTTAATTTACTACTTGATTTGAAAACAGGAAGGACTTATCTTCAAAATACAATTTATTTATTAAAAAAAAATTATACCCGGCCTTATCCTATGCCAAGGCAAATGCCCAAGGCAGTTTATAACAAGATAAAACTGCACCAACAAGATAAAACTGCACGATCTACAACTGCACCAGTTTTAAAGGAGGAAGGTTTTTCTATGAAGTAGGACATTTGATGGATATTTGACATTTAGTAATTAATAAAATCACGGTGGCGAAAGGGGAAAAATCACAAGTAAAGTATACATTACCCATTTTCACCATATTTTGGAAAGGCAACTTCTTACGCTTCTAACAGCTCACGAAAGCTGGGAAGGTTTTGCTGTTCATAGAGCCAACAGGAATAAAGTTGGGTCCCCTCAGTAAAAACTCACCCTATACACTGGCTTGCTATTGTGGTTTCCTATGCCAATGCGCACAAAGCAGCCTGTGACAGTCTTGGCAAAGAAAGGCATGTGACACCAGCGCTCCAGTTTGTGCCGAGATAATCGAACTCGATTTAGTTCTTCAGGCAAGGACACTGGTTGCGATTTGGGAGGAATTTCTTCTTTCCTAGTGTGACAAAGAGGGACAACTAGGCACATCTTCCAACAAGAGGAGAGTCAACAGTGCTGTGTTCAGATACCCAGAGTATGTGGGATTCTGGTAAAAAAAATTAATATTTCTGTAATTGATAGCAAACTTTAACTGCGCTCACTGAAGTTTTCGTGATTAATGGAAGGGGTCCTTTTGGGAGCATAAGCAGCTTCTACAAGTGCAATGATAAGTTTAGACCCAACCATTGTTTTTTTGCTACTCAACTGGACAGGCTCTGAACCACTAAAGTAACCACACTTTGAATGCACTTCCATTTATACCCAACACCAAGTATTAAAATTCAAATGGTATAAGATGAAAACAAGTACACTGCACACCGCGGTTGTACGAACCATTACATAACGCAAAGACAAACACTCCTCAGCTGAACAAAGAAGTTGGCAATACAAAAAAGAAACATGTTCACAAGTTTTAAACCTGATTTCTTTTTCCCAAACAAAGATACATTCAGTACTCACTCTTCCTCCTCATCGGAAGACGACGACCTTGATGACCGATCTGTTTTCTCACTAGATTTATCGTCCTCTTCTTCCTCTTCATCATCTGAATATACTTCACTGGTTTTTAAAGGCTGTTTCTTTGCAAGCAACTCAGCTGCAAGGACAAAGGAAACAACTCTGTTTTACTGCCTGGTTTCTCTGTCTAGAGATTCCTTTAGTTCAATAAGTGCAAACAAACTGGACAGAAATTCTAATAGAAGCTGGAAATCAGACCTCATCTGTAGAATTACCAGTATCCACGAATCAACGCTGGCTTCGGCCTAGAGCGGACCTGAGCCGCTCCCAAAGGTGCACCGCGGCTGCCCAACGGGGTTCCGGCTTCTGTCACGTCGCTGACTGGAAGTTCCAGAAGCCCATTGGGCAGCTGTGGTGCACTCTTGGGAGTGGCTCGGGTCTGCTCTAGGCTGAAACCAGCGTTGATTCCGGGACGCTGGTAAGCCTACTCATCTGTAGCTGAGTTTACATCAAGCTTGTTTCATGAATGAAGTTTTAAGAGCATTTTAAGAGTTTTAAGAGAATGAAGTTTCAGAGTTTTCCTAAGTGTTAACAGTCTATGCACAGACCAGACTCTGTAGAGCTGTACAAGTAGTTTCATGTGTACAAGAGGAATTTCGGCTTGTGAAGCAAGTTACTCTGAAAAGCTATTTATGATATGGCATGGTGGTTCACCCGGCATGGTGGTTCACCATGCAAAGAAAGGAGTCCCACTATGTCCATACGAAAAGCAGGTCTTGGCTAAAACATGCAGTCAGAAATACACAATGTAAAAGAGTGCCAGTTTAACCACCTGACATCTATTGAAATCAGCCTAGTTTCATTGAGAATGTCAATAACCTACAAGAAAACTTGAGCATCTTGGTTGTGACAAGGAAAAGGAAAGAGCAGAGAGAGTCAAGCAAAACAAACGTTTTCCACAATAACTTCTGTTGCCTGACATGTTTAGGTATGTGTTTACATAGCGCCAGTCTCGTTTTGCTTGGGTCAATGGCAAGGAAGAATCAGGTCCCACAAGCTATATTCCCTCTAATGGGTCTGCACCCGTGTGTGGAGCCCTTCTTGTGTGCACTGCTGCAACACTGTCCCCGGATGCTCGGCGATGTCACGCACAGTGGCATAGCTAGCCACCGTGGTACCCAGAGCCCTCTTCCATGTGGCGCCCCCAGAAGTGACATCACCACCGGAAGTGATGTCTGTCTGTCTGTGTCTGTCTGTCTGTCTGTGCTATACAATTGCATAATGCATGTTACAGATATCTTGGTGTCCTCCTGGTAACACGTGATCACCCTTACTGAAAGCCACTTGAAGTTGCTGAATAAAATGAAATCAAGAAAAAGGAAAAAGATTTGGCAAGACTGAACTGTGTTTCCTTACACAATTAGTAAGACAGGGAAGTGTCTTATAATGATATCTAAAGATGAAGTTTTGGATATCAAATGATAATCATATTACATGAATTGGAAATGCACTCCAATTCAGATTTTTCTACTTGAACTTACCCGTTCTGTTCTTCCTTTTCTCTCTTTCTGCTTTCAGTTCTTCCATGGCTTGAGATTTCTTATCCAACTTTTCATCCCGTTTTGACCGCCGCTCTTTATTGTGTGACATTACCTGATAATATAACAGCTTCTTCAATACCTAGTCGCATTTCATGTCTGAAACATCTACATAGCCTTCAACATGGTATAAGGATTATGCCAACACAGATTTGGGATGACCATTACACGGGACAGAACTGCACTGAATAATCTCAGGGAACAGTCAACTATTTTTGACTTCATTAGCTTAGAAAGCTGAGCACAGGAAATCTAACTGTAAATACATCTAGACATCATGCTAGAAAGGGTTGTACCCAAACTAATGGGAGAGGAAGAACTTTTGTGAAAAGGTACCTTCCTGCTCCCTCCTCTTCAACAAGGCCATTGCAACTCCTTCCAAAAGATGCTCCTAAGGATTGTGGGACCCTTGGAAACAGGACGGCATTTGGTGCAGTGGAAGAGGGGAATCAGTTAAAATCAGGCAGAGGCACCTTGAGGAGCAGAGCTACTGGAAAAAGTCCCCTTCTATGAGCTCCCTTACACTCACACTAGTTTGGATACAACCTATAACCATCAATACTTTGCAGTGCAGTATTACTGCTGTTTCATGGAGCATCAACATAAAGGTAAAGGTATCTCCTGACAATTAAGTCCAGTCGTGTCCAGTCTATCCAGTCGTGTCCGACTACACATCCTAGCAAAATCTCAAGACCCTTCCTACCCTGTATGGATCTTCCCTGCATGTTAAACTACTGTTTTGTAGAAGCCTAAAAATTTCATGGCACACTGAATATGAACCATCTTCTTCTGGGACAAAATATTTATATGCATGGGAATAGTCTTGTGGCATCAGGTAAATTCTTCACAAGTCTGCAAAGCTGTGTCCACAGAACATGCACCACTACCCCACCCAAAATGCTCTGTAAAAATTACATTGCTAGGCATTTCCTTCAAAAAGCACTGATGCTGGCTTGCCATGAATAGCCCAAGAGAAAGTGGATCAGAGGAACTAATGTAGATGCATCAATACAACCTATTCCTGTTCTGCCATCTGTCACCTAAAACAAATGTGGTCAACACAATTTACCAAAGACTTCCAGATGGTGGAAACAAAATATTTTGCAGCACCAAAAAACCCTGTTTCATTCAGACAACTCCGTAATCTACTAAAAAATCCTTCAATTTGAATTAAGGTGCAAATTAAGGTTCAATTAAGGTGGAATCTTAAGGCATTTACCATTGCCAAAGCCTCTCACAATGGCGAGAGATGAGAAGCAGTGTGCCCCTAGGATCGGTCTTGGGACCGGTGCTTTTCAACTTGTTCATAAATGACCTGAGTTGGGGATAAGCAGTGAGGTGACCAAGTTTGCAGGTGGCCAAGTTTGCACTAAACGTTTCCGGGTGGTGAAGACCAGCAGGGATTGTGAAGAGCTTCAGAAGGATTTCTCCAAACTTGGAAAATGGCAGATGCGCTTCAATGTAAGTAAGTGTAAAGTGATGTACATTGGGGCAAGAAATCAAAACTGCACATGTACGCTAATGGATTCTGAGCTGTCTGTGACGGATCAGGAGAATCTTGGGGTGCTGGTGGACAGGACGATGAAAGTGTCGACCTAGTGTGCGGTTGCTGCAAAGGTCAATTCCATGCTCGGGATCATTAAAAAAGGGATTGAGAATAAAACGGCCAATATCATTTTGCCTTTGTACAAATCAATGGTAAGGCCACATCTGGAGTATTGTGTCCAGTTCTGGTCACCACACCTCAAAAAGGATATAGTTGAATTGGAAAAGGTGCAGAAAAGAGCGACCAAAATGATTTGTGGGCTGGAGCACCTCCCTTATGAGGAAAGGCTACAGCATTTGGAGCTCTTCAGTCTAGAAAAAAGCCACCTGAGGGGGGACATGATTGAGATGTATAAAATTATGCATGGGATTATGCAGCATTATGTTCTTAAGTATAAGGAATTTCTAGTCAGTAAAGTGAGCTTGTGACATTTCCTACCTGGGATTCCTGGATCTGTGTGAGTTTTTTCTTCTCCTGTTCTTCTTCATGTTTTTTCTTTTTCTCCTTCTTCTCTTTCTTTTTTGCTGTCTTTAATTTCTTTTTTATTTCAAACCTGGTCTCAAAAAAACATTAAAAGATGAAGGGACTGCAACAGTTTCAGATGGCATCAGAGGTCAGGGCAGGACTGATTAAAATAGTCTGGTTGATTAGAAATTTCAAAAGCAAGGGAATCTGAATTAATATAATTTCTAAAACTTTCATGGCCGGCAGATATATAACAATTAAAAATTTTCGGGCTTAATGGCAATGGTCCAAAAATAGCATTGTTTCCAACATTTCACTCATTCTGTGATGAGCTTCAACAGGGAAAAATGGCGTGAAGAAACCACACACCGAGATCTCCCTACAGCAAGATCTCGGTGTGTGGTTTCTGTACATCATTTTTCCTTGACGAAGCTCATCATAGAATGAGCAAAACGTTGGAAACCAATGCTATTTTCAGACCATGGCCATTAAGCCCGAAAAATATTAAATTGTTATAAATCTGAATTAAGTTTGAATCAGTTACGTAGACGTTCGGAAACTGCTCAATTTCAAAGTGGAAGACCATGATCCAGATATTGAGAGGCAAATCAACTATAGTTGATGGGCTAATAATCTTAAAGAATGTAGAACCAATTTTTTTTTTGCAAGTATAATTCAGACAGGTGTAAAGATCCAGGTGCCAAATTAAGTTCAGCATCTATTGAATTTGTATTTTATACACCAAAAGCCCAAACTGTTTTACAGGCAGATTTGGCACTGTCAGAACGAACGGCACACACCGTACCTGGTTGTACAAGGAGCTTTATCTGGCCAAGACTTTTTTTAGAAGGTTTCAATTCATTGAAATAGATTAAATCCTACAATTTACAGTGTATGCTACAAACCAAAACTCTTCACCCTACTCCAGACTTCAAGGGTAGTAAGGGATGCGACAGAAGGGACTTATGGTGTGAAAATTGCAGATGAAAAGCAACTAACTGATCCTTATATGAGTTCCAGAGTCAGAAGAAGGGAGAGCACCTCCCCAAAGCACCCCCAAGCCCAGGCTTCGCACCATAGGATGCACACCATAGGGAAAAAGTGCGTCTTATAGTGCGAAAAATACGGTAATTTCTTCTACCATTTTATAGCATTTACTGTTGGTTGTGTTGGAAGAGTGGCAGTATTTAGTATGATTTGTGCAAATCATAGTAATCTCTTGAACAGATCGAATTACAAAATGTGCCAGGCTCAGTAAAGTGTATTTGATTAGTAGTGGCCAATTCTGGAGCATTCAGAAGAAAACGAATTAACACCCGATGATAACTGCTTGTGTCCAGAAAAAGAGCCATCTGATATTCCTATATACATCTCCTTAATTTAAAGCTTGCTTTGAAAAAAGACACACCAAAAGGTCAATGAGGAACTGTTTTGCAGGTACTCCACAATTTCCTCGGAACAGAGGCACATAGGAAGGATAGTAGCTGTACTAGGACTGAAATGGAGTGAGTGGGTCTGTTCGAGACACACGACCCACACTCTGAAATGGATATGTAAATTAAACTTTATTCAAAATCTCACCTTCTCTTCAGCACCTCTCTCTTCTCTATCCGATTAAACAACTCTTGTTCTCTCTCCTTCTCTGTCATCTGTTCAAGCCGAGCTCTATCCTCTTCATCACCCATGAGGTCTTCCCCATAGCCATCTGTGAACTCATCTTCAGATGAGGAATCTGAATCTGAGCTGGAACAGGAGCTGTTGCTTTCTGAGTCAGACACTTCACCTGAAACATAAATTACTTTTATGCAAAATATACTGGCATTGGACATCAAGAAGTCCAAAAATATAAAACACGAATACAAAAACAAGAATACCTAAATTTACATTTATTATTCAGTCTATCCCGAGGGGTCAAGGGAGGTTATAGCAAGTTATGATGATGATGCATCTTTGTTCCAGAAGACAAACTTCAAAATTTATATTGAAAACAAATGGCTAAGAAATCTAACCCAATCCAACTCTTGTTGGATCTTGTATTAGTCCTGCTAACTGGGCTTTTAAGGTGGTGGTCTCTTATATTTAATTGGAGGAGAGCAACAGTCCTTCACTGGAGCATGGCATCTTTTTCAGTGGCTGTTGCTGGCATGTTTTCCTTTTAAGACTGTAAGCCCTTTGGGGACCCAGAACCATTTCTTCATTTAGCTATGTAAACTGCTTTGTGAACAACTTTGTTGAAACTTTGTCAAATCTTTTTCCTTAAAACTTCCATTTTCCAGTCAATATCTCTCAACCCCTTAACCAATATTTTTCAATAGGATACAATGAGTTGTATCCTAAGTTTAGTCATAACTAAATTTATGATACAACCCAATATCAAACTCCTTCCAGCTGGGCAAAGATGTCTACTCATATATGCTCCCATCTGTTCGTACTTCAGGACACAGTTTGAGCTCTTAGGGCTTTGGGTGAGGAAAATGGTTCTTAGAGTGCAGAAAAAGTCCAATTCAAGGTGCTGGTTATGACCTTTCAAGTCCCTCGTGGCATGGGATGTGAATACCTGAAAGTCCACTTTCTCACACATGAACCTGCATGTACACTGTATTCTTCATTCAAGGCCCTGCTCCATGTCGCAACACCTAGGAGGGCTCGGTTGACAGGAATGCAAGATAGAGTCCTCTTAGTGGAGGCACCCAGATTGTGAATGCCCATACCCTTCATTGGGATGGCTTGCTTGCTCAGTCACTGGAGATTTTCAAGTGGGCAGTGAACACTCGCTTATTTTAGCTGACACTGCTCTGATTTTGGATGCTCCCTGGTTATTCTTATATTTCGTCGTCTTCTCTCTGTCTGTCTGTCTGTCTGTCTGTCTGTCTGTCTGTCTGTCTGTCTGTCTGTCTGTCTGTCTGTCTGTCTGTCTGTCTGTCTGTCTGTCTGTCTGTCTGTCTGTCTGTCTGTCTGTCTGTCTGTCTGTCTGTCTGTCTGTCTGTCTGTCTGTCTGTCTGTCTGTCTGTCTGTCTGTCTGTCTGTCTGTCTGTCTGTCTGTCTGTCTGTCTGTCTGTCTGTCTGTCTGTCTGTCTGTCTGTCTGTCTGTCTGTCTGTCTGTCTGTCTGTCTGTCTGTCTGTCTGTCTGTCTGTCTGTCTGTCTGTCTGTCTGTCTGTCTGTCTGTCTGTCTGTCTGTCTGTCTGTCTGTCTGTCTGTCTGTCTGTCTGTCTGTCTGTCTGTCTGTCTGTCTGTCTGTCTGTCTGTCTGTCTGTCTGTCTGTCTGTCTGTCTGTCTGTCTGTCTGTCTGTCTGTCTGTCTGTCTGTCTGTCTGTCTGTCTGTCTGTCTGTCTGTCTGTCTGTGAGAGAGAGAGAGCCTATTTTATTTTAAAGTGTTATTAGCTACTTTGATGGTCCCTTTAGGGAGAGAAGAGCAAGATATAAATATTAATAAATATTTTACTTATTTATTTAAGGAATTTGTAGCCCGCATTTCTCCCGAGGGCACTCAAGGCGGCTTACAACATATTAAAATACATATAAACACATTAAAATAATTAATAAACACATTAAAATAATTAATTAAAACAATTTTAAGTTAAAAATAAACAACCCCAGCGGGTCACCTGCATTTACATATATTAAAACCGTTTGTTAAAAGGTCAGCCCACCATGTCAGACATTAAAAGCAATCCTAAATAAAAATGTCTTAAGGCCCCGCCAAAAGGCCTCTAAAGAGGGAGTCGTTCTTAATTCCAGGGGGAGGGAATTCCACAATTGGGGTGCCACCGCCGAGAAAGCCCTATTCCGCGCCGCCATCCCCCTCACTTCTGTCACTGGCGGCACGGTTAACAGGGCACCCCCTGATGACCTCAGAGTACGGGTCGGATTATAAGGAAGGAGGCGGTCCCTCAAATACCCTGGACCTGAGCCGTTAAGGGCTTTAAAAGTCAAAACTAGCACTTTGAATTGTGCCTGGAAACGAACTGGCAGCCAGTGTAGCTGCCGAAGCAACGGTCCGACTGAGTCGAACCGACAGGCCCCGGCAACCACCCAGGCCGCCGCATTCTGCACTAGTTGCAGTTTCCGAACAGTCTTCAAAGGAAGCCCCACGTAGAGCGCGTTGCAGTAATCTAGTCTAGATGTCACTAGGGCATGGGTCACTGTGGCCAGGTCTGCACGATCCAAGTACGGTCACAGCTGGCGCACCAGCCGAAGCTGGGCAAAAGCCCCCCTGGCCACAGCCACTACCTGGGAATCCAGGAGCAGCTGCGCATCCAGGAGAACCCCAAGCTGCGGACCTGCTCCTTCAGAGGGAGTACAACCTCATTCAGAGCAGGACGATGATCCAGTACCTGAGTCGTAGACTTCTGGACCAGAAGAACCTCTGTCTTATCAGGATTTAATTTCAGCTTGTTAGCCCCCATCCAGCTCCCAACTGCCTCCAGACATCGATTCAGGACATCGACCGCCCCCTTGGAGTCAGGTGGAAAGGAGAGAAAGAGCTGGGTGTCATCAGCATACTGATGACTCCCTACCCCAACCCCCCGGATGACCTCTCCCAGCGACTTCATATAGATGTTAAACAGCATGGGGGATAGAATTGACCCTTGTGGCACCCCACACCTCAAGGGCAAGGGTGCCGAACAAGCATCCCCCAGCACCACCTTCTGGGATCTATCAGCCAGGAAGGAGCGGAACCACCTCAGAACGGTGCCTCCAAGCCCCAACCCAGCCAACCGACCCAGGAGGACACCATGGTCAATGGTGTCAAAAGCCGCCGAGAGGTCCAGCAGGACCAACAGGGACGCACTCCCCCTGTCCAGTCCCCGGCGCAGGTCATCCACCAAGGCGACCAAGGTCGTCTCTGTCCCGAACCCCGGCCTGAAGCCAGACTGGAATGGATCCAGATAATCATGGTACTAGAATTTCTTTATCAGTTCTGAGCTAGCTAATGGAGTTGAACAAAACAGACCACTGGTTATGACAGGCAGGATGTATTTTTAAATCCTTACCAGTAGCATGACTATCATACCTACTATAAACATAAGTATACAAAGATAAGCCAGCAGACTTTTTTCTTCTAGTTTCAGTAGCAATTTGTAAAGAGAAGGTCTCTATTCTGTCAACTGTATCAAGGGGCAACATCATACATCTGACATAGCAATAGGCTGATGACTATTTGCATATTGCCATGGATTAGTTCCAAGACACTGGATGTACAAAGGAAGAAAGTACTGTGAGGACAAAACCAACAACATTATTGGTATCTCATTAAGAAATAAGCCTGTTTCCCCTTTTTTGCCCGTTACTTCTAAGAATATAGAGTGAAAAAGATTTAAAAATAGGAAAAAGTAAATAATGACATGCTTCTAGTACACCAGCTTGACCTATCATAAATATCACAATAAAGTGACCTGAGGAAGCATGCATGATCTAAACCAGGGGTTCTCCACCGGTGGTACGCAGGCCCCTCGCCGCCAAAATGGGGGCCGTGCACCACTGTGCTGAAGCTCTGGAAACAGCGGCATGAGCTCTGCAGGGCTGACAGAGCATGAGCATGTGGGTTTCCAGGGCTGGAAAACGCCCCCCTGTCCATTCTTGTCCCCTTACCTCTGTTTTCAGGCCTCCAGCGCAGCCAAAAACCCAAAAGTGGTGATGACATCATCACCACTTCTGGTGGTGGCCATGGAGGTGGTACACCGTGCTAAAGGAGTTGAGAATCCCTGCTCTAAACCCAACAGAAAATGAATGCCTATTTCTCTCACTTACCTTCTTCAGGTGCTGAGCTCTCTGCAGAGCTGTCTTTATCAGAGCTACCCGATGAGGCTGCTTTGTTCATCTGTTTCTTCATGGCTCCTTTCTTCTCTACTTTCCCTGCCTTCCCTTTCTTTTTGTTTTTAGAACCACCAACCGTCCACTGTAGCAGAAGAGGAATGAAGTGAATCATGTGGAAAAGCTGAAGTCTCTCTCCAAACATATCACACATTTAAACATCAAGACAAGCTAAATTTCCAGGAGGGGCACACCACGGATCAAGCAGAGGGGTACACCATGGATCAAGAACTTAGCCCAGACTGCAATGCAGATTTCTGCTGCAGAGTCCATGTGTACAACTGCATCAGGTGGCTGGGACTACAGAGATAAAAGAATCCATGTTCAAATGCTAGAAAGAGCTCACAAGTTCTCGTTTCATATTTTTAAACACAAACAAAACAGCACATTTCCAAGTTAGTTTGTTTGGATACTGTGGACTCTTTTCCTCAGAAATTAATCTTCATTCTCCAACAAGTACATGCAAGGATCAGAAGAATGCTAAACGCTAAAAAACCTAGCACAGTCACAACTAAACTGTGTCCATGCAATTTATAAAAATAGGCAATGACAGAAACAGAAAGCGACGTTCCTAACTGAAATGCAGCTTCAACATTTTGCTAGCTGAACAAACAGAAAGAGTTAAGGACTGCTTTGTACAACACAGTGTGAAATAGTTTGGTTTGCTCAGCTTCCTAGCAGATCTGTTCAAGGTTTACTGCCACATTTTAAACTGTTCTACTGCATTTTGGATTGCCAAAACTCTACCACCTTTGGGGATTCATCACCACTGGTCCTTAATACAGTATTAAAGAGGAAGTGAAGAAGTAAACTGCAGAATACTATCTAATCTGCTTTGTTAATAGCTGAAGGGTATCAATAAATGAAACACAAAAGATACGAAGAAATACACTCATGCCATGATAACGTACAACTACAGTACTAAGTTTGAACCATGCTCAATATCCTATTATTTTTCCCCATACATTCCTTCATGTACCTCGTAACGGAAGTAGTTACTTGCATTTTGCTCAGCAGATCCTCCTTTCTATCATTGCTAGAGTTCTTGCATATCACACCTTCTAATGGATCATTTCAAAGCTGAGACATACCTCAGCTTTGAAATATGATTGGCAAAAGGGAAGACAGGTCCGTATGCTCTTATTCATACACCTCCCCCAAAGAAGATGCTAACAAGCTCCATCACCCCAGACATTAACTTGAAAATTTCTTGTCATGATTTCATAACTATCTTACTTTTTCAATATCTAGTCTAATCCAATAGCTAGACTAACAATGCAGTCCTTTGCAGGTATACTCAGAAGTATGCGCCACTAAGTTCAATGGGACTTACTCCCAGGTAGGTGCATATAGAACCGCAGCCTAAATAACTCTGATAAAACCTTTGTACAGTTTTGCTTGCCCCATCTCAAAAAAAGGGATATCACAGAGTTGGAAAAGGTGCAGAAAAGGACAATCAAGATGACTGGGGCTGGTGCACATCTCTCTACAATGGAAGGCTACTATGTTTGGCTACTATGTTTGGCACTTTTTACTTTAGAAAATAGGCAACTAAGTGGGGACATCAACATATACAAGTTTATAAAACCATGCCTTGTGCAGAGAAAGCAAATACAGAGAAGTTTTTAAAAGTTGTTCAATGAAACTGATGGACAGGAGACTCAGGAAAAACAAAAGGAAGCACTTCACACAATGCGTAATTAATGTATGGATTTCATGGCAACAGGATGTGGTGACAGCCACTAGTTTAGAAAGCCTTAAAGCGGGATTAGACAGATTCATGAAAGATACATCAGGATAGTCTATAGACTATCCTGATTTTAGTAGCCATTGAAAGTACATCAACAGTACATCAAAAGTACAGAAGCAGTACATCAACCGAATACCATTTTCATGGAACCAACAGAAGGAGAATACGGTACTACTGACTACAGTGTCCCATTTCTGGGCTTCTGGTTGACTACTGTGGGAAACAGAATTCCAGACTTGAAGGACCTTTGGTTTGATCCAGCAGGGATCTTGTGTTCTTTGGACAAGGTACTGGCAAGAACAGGCAGGGGAGCACAAGCAATTTTCCAGATTGAGGCCTATTCCCAAGCTGTAACAAACCCAATGACCTACATGGCAGTGGTGGGGGCCCCCTCCCACTGACAAGTGTCCTTGCACTTCCAGCAAAGTCCTGATCTGGGGATGGTGGTGGAGCTATTTCTTTTCTCTTTTTCTCTGTGGAAGAAAAGAGAGGTTGCTTCTTTCCCATGAGCTGGGACATGTAACATGCCTCTGACAAGGACATAAACCCCATTCTCTTTCTTCGCCATGAAGGATGGATCCTCTAGTTCCCTTCAAGTTTCATTTTTGCAGAAAGCAGCTGTGAGGCAAGGCTGGAACACTTTTTCTAAAAAAAGAAGTCCATGCTGCAGGAGAAAAACTACCGGTACCTCCCTTTTCCTTCATGGAGGGTAGGGGAGAAAGAGGAGACAATCTCTTTCCTACAAGTTAGGGTTTGCAGAAAGTACCAGCCATGCTCTACAGTTATTTTCTGCAAAACGGATAAGAAATAACTTCCACAAAGAACAGGAAAAAAAGGACAGGTCTTAGTAGCCACCATCATGCAATGGCTAGGTAGAGGAAGAAGGAGGATATTGTATGCATGCATTTTGGAGTGAGGGATGGAGCATACGTTGGGGGAGATGCGGAGTGTGTCTTTGAGGGGCTGACTGATGCATGTTTCTGTTTTGGGACTGGTGGGTGCTGAAGACAGATCGATGCTTGGCTAGTAAGCCAAGTTGAAATTTGTGGACCCTTGTATATTCATAAGGGTGATACCAAGTGCACAAGCCCATGTGGAAGGAGGAGCATTGTGATAATAGTTGACTCTAGTATGTTTGTTACAGTCCATTTACCACTGGGTCTAACTTACCTCATCATCACTGTCTGAAGTCTCAGAGTCTGAAGATGCTGTTGGCTTACTAGCAGGTGCTTCCTTTTCCTCAGAGTCACCGCGTTTCCGTTTGGCCAATGACAGGAGCTCCTGATAGAAGGAGAAGTACAGAGTTACTCAATGATGAACAAACTCCTCCAACTCTAACTACGAGACAGTTTTCATTACCGAATTTCTTCCTCCCCAAACCCCAATTTTTAAATTGGGTCTTTCTTATATGTTCATGCAGTGGTTCCTAAACCTTTTAGCACTGGGACCCGCTTTTTGAAATGATACTCTATCGGGACCCACCTAGCTTTACGAGACAAAAAAATTGGTGATCTAGAACAGTATTTCTCAAAGTTCTCCTTGCGAGGTGGGGAGAACTTTGAGTGCTTGTAGGGGCGGGGCCAGCAACAGCGGCGATCCCGGGAATCACCCCCGTTGCGAAAAAAGCTCGATGGCAATCTGAAGCTTGGGGGGGGGAAGCTGTGGAGGGTAGCGCAGGCCTCCCCAAACCCTCTGGAGGGCTCCAGAACCCCCAGTAAGACCAAAAATGGCATTTTAAAACTTTTTTTCGTGGTGATCCCTGGGATTGCTGCCGCCATGCTGTCCCTGCCCCCTAAACCAGCCAGGGGAGCCATGGAATCCTCTCAGAAAACAATGCAATGTCAATTGGCAGGCAGCAACATAATGTAATGGGGAGCCACGAACAATGGTCGCCAATGGTCAAGGGAGCAGCAGGTCAAAAAAGCTTGGGAAACACTGGACTAGAGAATAGAGCAAATAAATTGCCAACCACATGCTAGACTTGGACAGAAAGATTTGAGTTCAAGTTTCCACTCAGCTATGAAGCTTACTGGGTGACCTCAGGCCAGTCACTATTTTACCCTAATCTCTCAGGGTTGTTGGGATAAAACAGGGGGAGAGCCATGTACATTGCCCTGAGCTCTTTGGAGGAAATATTAAAAATAAAATATTATTAGATATATCTATCTCCGTGTATGGTAATAAAACTAACTATTCTATTTACTTTAAAATTTCTGAACTTAAACTAAGCAGCCCTCAAACACTACAGTCACAGATAGTTTAGCATTTATATCACAATATTGAGGAAGATTAATATCACAATCATTAACATTTAGTATACACATATGACAAATACAAATACTGCAGAAAATTATGATTTAGGCAAGTAGAAGAGAGCTTTCCACTGACAATATAGGATTTCTTATTTTCTTTGGAAATAGCTAAATCCAGCAGCATGCAATATTGCACAGTATTATTTTGAGGTAACAGTTTCCAAGCTTCTTGCAGTATAAAAGCCACAGAGGTGGGGAAATTGGAGTAAACACATCTTAGCATATGAATTGGAAACACTTCCTAGTTTTCAGCACAATCCTATGCATGTCTACTCAGAAGCAAGCCCCAGTGAGTTCAATGGGGCTTACATCCAGGTAAGTGTGCATAGGATTGCAGCCTTTGTCTTGTATTTTTGTCCCATTTTTCCTTGTACATCAAGTCTTATAATCGATGAGGCTGCTCTATACCTGGTTACCCAGAAGATGCAAAGTTTCCATTGATGGCATGATGGAGGACATGTCATGTGTCACTTCTTGTAGTCTCTGGTCAAGTCCAAGATTCCTTTTGTAGCTATCCATGTTAGCCCACTAGTATGCTCAACATGTCTAGACTCCTTTGCAGATGAGTCAATACAGAATTTCCTAGAACAGCGTTTCTCAAACTGTGAGTCGGGACCCACTTGGTGGGTCACGACCTCATTTCTGGTGGGTCCTGGGTGATGGAAAGATGAGATAAGTAATTGCCTTAAGCCCCGAGGATATCCAAAAATCAGATAGATGCTAATTCCCCTTCAAAGAACTGAACTCCTGCAGTTTGCAAGATAGCTGCTAATTGGCCTGCAAACACCTGAGCTCCTGCAGTTTGCAAGCTTGTGTAAATATAGGGAGATAAAATAAATTTTCTGGTGTTTTTTTCCCCCAAGTCTGTCAATGACAGGTAGTGGGGGGAGGTGAAGGCTGGGTCACTAACTAAGCCCCTAAAGCCTCGAGGCTATTCATTAAGGTTGCCTCATTACAACAAATGTATTGAGTTTTTTGCAAATAAACAAAATATTACTTGTAAATAAGTAAATATATTCTTTCTTTCTAGATCCTTTTTTTTAAAAAAAATCTCATAAAGCTAGGTGGGTCCCGATAGAGTGTCATTTAAAAAGTGGGTCCCGGTGCTAAAGTGTTTCAGAACCACTGTCCTAGAAGACAGAAGGGCTGACAAGCACTGCACTATTGCAGTTGTTGACTGTGTGGCTCACACCTGCACAGGCCACTCAGTCAACTGGTGATACACCTCACAACTAGAGATGTTGTGGCAAAGCAACTAAACATACAATGAATCGAAAGTGATCAACTTGGAGCAAGTTAGCAATATGTACTATACATGTATGAAGATTTATAGCCTGCCTCACTTATCACATGTACCCAAAACAGGCCAATTAAAAATATACAAAACCCAATTCCATTTACCATTGTCAGCCCCCAAAAGCAATAGGAATCAAGGGTCTTGCACTGCCTTTTATAAATCTGGAAGCTGCAACAATGATGGGCTTGCCTGGGGAGGAATTTCACAATATCAGGCCTCTGGTCAAGGTGGTTCTGCTGCCGAAACTGAAGAAGCTCAAAGGCGTCTCCTACTGCACAATCCTATCCAACTTACACCACCAGCGCAACCAGCGGAGGAGGGCAGGGTGGGAGGCTTTGGAGGGGAGGGGAGATTTAAATTCCCTTTGAAGGGGATTTGAGTCCCCTTTCCATTCTGGAGCCTCCCGTTCTCGCTGCACCAGTGGTGTAAAGTTGGATAGGATTGCGCTGTTAGTGATGTTAAGAGAACAAGCAGCCCATATGAATGCATACTGAACTGGAAAGGTATCAAATAAATATGTAAATGGAATGTACTCTATTATAAACATTTGACTATACACTTTGGCATACAAGTCTCTGGATTATGAATGTGAGGAAAGGCACATTAACAGGCTCTCTTGACTGCAGGAAACTATTTTATACTAGCTTGATACCTGCACTTTGCTATGGGATTTAAGTACTTTAAATCCACTTTGACTCCCATAAACTTACCTTTGATTGCAATGAACCATTTAAATGTAGCACAACTACCCCATGTCAGGCAACACCCTGCAATTATTAAAAGTCATGGTTCCATCAAATGACATGACTGCTTCTCACATGGGCAGTTCTACGTGGCCTGCTCCAGAGTGAGCTCACCCAGTAGCACCTGAGGGGAGAACCACCTGAGGGGAGGTCTACAAAGAGGTCCTTAAGTAGAGAAAAATATCCTCTATTGAATAAAAAATACCCCTTTGTACTTTTACTCCCTTTTTACCCCTGTAGGGGTGAAATGTTAAAAAACAGTAAAAACACTTTCTAAAGACATATTTTTTAAAAAGACATATACAAAATATGTGAAAAAAGAATGTTAGAACTCAAACACAAGATACAAAGGATTCTATAATTCACCTGCAAATCTTGATTCATTTCACATACAAAATATGTGAAAAAAGAATGTTAGAACTCAAACACAGGATACAAAGGATTCTATAATTCACCCGCAAATCTTGATTACGGCAAAATCCTGAATTGTTTGTAAGCATCTGTATGGGTAACATTTGTAAGCAAAAACCAAGTCGATTATCTCATGAGGCCTACATATTGAGGAACCCGTGAAAACACATTTTACCCCTTTTGACCCCCTTAGGGGTTGAATTTCTAAAAATCCATTCTTAGTGGGTGCTTACGTCATGGAAAGAATATACTCCCTGAATTTCATGTTTCTAGGTCAGGGGTTTGGCCTGGGTGTTGGTGAGTCAGTCAGAACATATGTTTTTATATGTATAGATATGAACCAATACAGTAAAAACCATACATTACATATATCTATAAAATACATATATGAAATAAACATACCAGTTCTGATCCTCAACACAAAGGAGTATTGATAACTTGAAAACTATCAAATATGTGAGCACTAGCTGCAGCTTCTTGTGAATGTTCAAGTCAGTTGACACATAAAAATGTTCTTTTCAGTCCACTAACAACCCAATCCTGTCTAGGACCACGGCAGCATGCAAAAACATTAGTCCCTTTCCCTAGGTAATACTCCAGCTGCCCCTATCGGCCTCCTCAGATGTGCGCTGGCAAAATGGTCAGTGCAAATCCAAGGAGCCCGTGTAGAGCTTGCCAGGATTTTGGTGGAGTGCTGCCAAGGATCCCATCCCCCTCCCAGGCCCACTGGGCCAGTCCTTCCCCATGGAACACCCCATTCCGTTCTCCCCCCACCATAGGACTTACCCGTGTCGGCTGCTGCCAGCCACTGTCCGACAGAGAGTGAGCGGCGCCGGTGTCGCTTTCCAGGTGTCAGAAATGTGGCTTGCGGCACGTTTCAAACACCCAGGAGTGGTGGAGCAGCCAGCGCAGGCAGACTGAATCGCGCCTAAAGTTCTTCTTCCCAACATCCTATCAACCCTCCTCCTCTTTCTCCCTTTAGCCCCCAACTATCTCTTCCTATATCTAAATAGGTAAAAAGGATTTCACGTGGTCATCAACAAATGGCTTTGAAATGAGTGTAGGACCCCAGAAATATTTCCAAATTCACTCATTACAGCTAATACTGAGTATCACAGGTATTAACTTGGCGCATCTATTTTTCACCTTTGGACTGCAAAACCTAGCACTAACATTTAAGGTAGATTAAAGCCCCCCCCCCCCCGGGCCGAGAATAGAGGTGCATCAAATTTTGCCTCTCCAATTTCTTGTGCAATCTACATACCTAATATTAAGATGAACACTTGGGTTTAAGATGAAATGGGTAGACACTAAGGCCCAGACCAAATGCGCAAAAACGTATGGGGAAATTAGCATTGCCTAAGGAATAACTGCACATTTGGATGCCAAATGCATGTGGTTTTTCCTCATCCATGAGTGTTTTCCCATAGAATAGGCCAAGTACCTTTTTCATTTTTTTTCAGTGAGTTGCAAATTTTTCACATGGATTTTGAACGTATGGTTGCAAAAGTCACGTGGTTCTCCTGAGTTCCGAGTCCTTGGAGGAGGCAAGATGGCGCCCTAGACTGATTCCTAGTGGATCTCTTCTTCACCACAGCTCATCATCATCTTGTTTTTGGTTTTAAAAAGGCAGCTGTCTTCTTTCCTTTGCTTGTGGCAAGTAGGAGAGAAAGGCACAAAAGCAGCATGTTTGACCTGTGGCCGATTCTTTGGATCGGTTCATAAGGAGGAAAGTGGTTTTCCAGCTACTCCTGTCAGCAGCAGATGACCTCTTTGTTGTTTGAGGAATCTGTCATGGAGTGAGAAGGAGATGAGAGTCTTCACTGACATTTGGTGGGAAGACCCTACCCAGGCAGCTCTTGCCAAAAATTACTAAAACATGAGGCAGCTTTGCTACGTTTCAGAGAAGCTCAAGGACATGAGGTATTAGGGGGACCTTAAGGCATCCAGGAGCAAAGCCAAGGAACTGAGGAGGAACTTCAAACTGGTGAAGGAAGACAGTAGCTGTTCTGGGCACCCCAGGACAAGCACACCCTTCTTCAACAACCTTGATCAGTTCCTCTGCGTGGATCATGAGGTGGTTGTATCCTCCATGGGTGTCTCAGGTGCAGCAGAGGTGCTGCTGCTGAGGGATGTGGAGGAAAATGATAACAGCAAGAAAGAAGCGATCTTGAGCATGTTTCCTGCCAAACACAGCGAGTCTTCCTCCGCAGAGTCGGAACCTTCTGCACTGGACGAACCATCCCAAGCTGCAGGTGATGCAAAGAACCCACTGCTGTTTGAACCGTTGCAATGTACATCTTCTGAACTAGAGAATTCCTCCCTATCTCTTGTGGAGAATACTTTAGAAAGTTGGGGAGGTTGGCCAGCCAGCAGAGGCAGGGAGAGTTGGAGGGTTAGTGATGTCTTTCCTACCTTTGGGACCTCAGATGACCAGGACAAAGAGGATGCGGCATATGAGGAACAGGCAGAAGTGGTAGTGTCTTAAGTTCTCCAGGGAGCTGTTGCATGCAAACCAGAAGAGAGCAAAGCGTGGGATACGTGAGGGCAGCAGCCAGCCAGAAGTGAGCCTTGGACAATATGAGCAATGTTTAAGCTGTTGGTGGAGAAAAGGTCCCAGGACATTAAGAAGCTGGTTGGGGCACTAAGCACGATGAGTGCCTTCATGGAGAGGCAGACTGCTGTGATGGAGGCTTACCTATCCAAGTATTAACCTACACAAACTGAGGGGAGGAGAAGCACTAGGAGGTCACATCACTGATGGAGCCAGGCGACACCCCCCCCTTCCGTGAACCCATTTGCCAGCACTTGTTTTGTGAACAATTTGTAAACAGCTGCTGTTGTAATTACCTGATGTTACATAGGAATGCAGCACCTTTTTGGTGTGCATTTGTAAATAACTGCCATTGAACTGGAATGCCCCACTTGTAATAGCCTGAATCGGAAAGCGGTGACCAAACTGTTTCAGATTTAATTCAGAATGTTTATTCACAGGTGAAATGTTTTAAAAATAAACGCTTGTTCAAAAAAAAAATACCCATCTCTTTATAAAAGGTAAAGGTGACCCCTGACAATTAAGTCCAGTCGTGTCCGACTCTAGCGTGTGGTGCTCATCCCCATTTCAAAGTCGAAGAGCCAGCGTTGTCCGAAGACGCCTCCGTGGTCATGTGGCTGGCATGACTCTCCTTGCCGCAGCGCGTAGCATGCGGCTGGAACACAGAGCGCTGTTTACCTTCCCGCAAGCGGTACCTATTTATCTACTCACATTAACATGCTTTGGAACTGCTAGGTTGGCAGGAGCTGGCCAAGCAACGAGCGCTCACCCCGTCGCGGATTCGAACTGCCGACCTTTTCATCGACAGCTCATGGTTCAGCCAATACACATTTTGCGTTCTTAAAAGTGAGACACATTCTTGGGTATATTTGGGGCGCAAGTTCCAAAAATGGGATCGAGTTTGCCCTATTAGCTCTAGTTTTGCAGGTACAGCATCACCACCTCAATGAGAGTCAAGCAGCTCCCTCTGATTGACTCGTATTATGAGGTGGCAACGCTGTACTCCCAAAATTAGAGTTAATCTGGTGTTTTTAACGGCCATTTTCATATTCAGCAGCCCAAACATAAAGGTAACATGGTTTAATCTTAGATACACACAAAAAGTCAAAATCTGTTGTCCACCATTAACCAGCCCCTCACCACTAAAGTAGCTGCAAAGAATATCTCTGATCTTTTTGGCAGAAATCATGGGGCTCCAGCAGCACCATCCATCCCACCTGCCAACCCACTGGCTTCCTTCCTCGATTCCACTTGGGTTGGTCATCCTGTGTGACCCACAATCAACTGGGTTGGGGAGAACCACTACTTTCTTGGTCAAAAAACAGAATAGGAAAATAACTTGCCTAGTAAAGTTGGACCGCCCAATTGCGTGCTATCTGTAGTAGTGCATCTGATGTTAAACGGATCTGCCAAACAGAAGCCGGGCAATAGTACAGCACAGTCAGCCCTTTGTATCCAGGGGGTTTGGTTCCCGAACTCCCAGCAGATACAAAAAATGCGTTGAAGAAAATCTGCTGCAGTGGAAGGTGAGGTGGGGTCTGGGCGGCATCACAGTACCTTAATTTAGCAGCACGCTAGCCCGCCGCCCGTTCCTGGACACCCGCACAGCTTCCCAGAGCTTCAAACGGCTGTAAAGAGTTAAAAAAACGATTCACAGCAACATCCGTTTGAGACGCAAAACTGAAAGCTGCTGTGAATTGTTGTTGGTTTTTTTTTACACTTTACAGCCGTTTGAAGCACTGGGAAGCTGCGCGGGAGTCCAGGAGCAGGCGGCGGGCTAGCACGCTGCTAAATTTAGGTACTGTGACTGGCCCCCAGTCACCTTTTCCCCCTGGGGTAACCTTCTGTGTTGAGACAAGTCCGCGGATGGCTATTCCGTGGGAAAAAAGGGTATACCTGTAATTATTTTCCTCCCACTGATGCACCAGTTACTGGGAAGGACATTACCCATTTGGGTGTTAAAATATCTCATTACCCAACTAATTGTTTTTTTGCAGAGCATCTTGAGGCATAGCTTTTACCTTGAAAAGTTTATTTTTAAAGATCTTGAACTTGTGGAATGTGGGGCTTTCCCCTCCACTTTCCTCCCTCTGCCCACATTCCCCATTCCCCCCTAAAAATGGCCTTGGTCTTGTTGAACTTTACATGGGTGCGTGTGGCTAGCCAGCTGTCATTCATCTGAAATGAATTGTGTGGTTGCTGCACCCCCTTTGACTGTATTACACAGTGCTGCCAGTAGGCTCCCTTCCCTGATTTCAACTGGGGCAGGGCGTCCTGGGTGACCAGCAATCAACTGGTAGACACCACTAATCAACTTATGGGGAACCTCCATGCTCAGAGGCAGGGAGGGGAGCCATATTTTTTGGTTAAAAGAACAGACTTGACCAACAATGGGAAAAAACTTTGCTGTGGGAGTAACGAATCACATGATTAGTGTGCTTGAACCAGAAAGCTTTCTGCCCTCAGAAGGGCAATCCCACAGGAGGAAACTCCCACCCCTTTCAATAGGCAAGTGCTGCTGGAATACATGCAGGAAGTCTGCCAGAAGATAACTGGCAGCACTGGAGGAAGAACTAGTACTTATTTTGCCACAAAGAAACCCTAAATTGGGACAAATGTGTGGTTCTAAGTCCCACACGTATTGATGCTCATAGATGTACAATGGGGCCTCGTTATTCATGGGTTTTGCATCCACAGATTCCAGTATTTGCGGAGTAGCCTGTGTGAATAATGGGGTGCTGGAGTCAAGCATCCAACGGTCCTCCGTGGGCCTCTGCAAACCTCACCAATGCCATTCAAAGTGACTTGGCGCCAATAGGGAACGGGCCTCTGGAAGCCGCCACAGTAAGTAAATTGTCTGTTGGATGCTGGACTCCAGCATCTGCGGATCCTCGCTATCTGCAGGGGAAGGTCCAGAACAGATCCCCATGGATAGCGAGGACCCACTGTATTTTGTCACAGAACAACTGCATGTCTGGTGGGGGCCTCAGTTTAGGGAAGAGTTCCACTGAATTCAGTGAGACATATTCAAGCACACAGGTTCTATCCAAAGATGCTTTATGAAACATCTGTTGACTTCTTTCACATAACTCACCCCTTTATTTCCAGATTGGCCTCTCTCACACTGAAGCACCTGCCCCATTCTACAGGGAGGGTCTACCAATCCTCAATAGTAGATTTTCAGAGGGTGCCAAGGACTGCAAAGCCCCCTTGCATGAGTAGGGTTCTCTTTGTGGTACACTGCATACAGCTCCATGTATACAGCACAGCATTAGCCCTATTCTTGTCAATTGTCTTTGCTGTACAACAAGGCTGTATGTTTTGAATTCATTTCTATCAACAACATTGCTAAGCACCTGAACAGTGTTCATGTTCCAGCTGCAGCAGTAAACCCACATTGTAGTATTCTTGTGAATGGGCAAGAAAACTAACACTGGCTCACTTCCCCTTCTCAAGCCATGCATCTGGCTGCACTGAGGTAAATGGAGAAGATAATAAGGCAGGTGCCAGAGAAGCCTCTGAAGAGAAAAAACAGACTGCGGTCCTCAAAGTTAAGAAACCATTATTGCATCCTGCAAGAAAGAAGGGAGACATACAAGCTGCTCACCAGCAGAGCTAATATACTCAAAGGGGCAACACGCTAAATACAGCAGCATAAACATAGAGCGGCCTGACTCTTTACAAGGGTTGGTTAGCGGAGGCCTAAGCAGGAAGCTCAGGAGAACTTCACACGAACTAACAAGGTAGAGCCTGAGACAGAAAAGGATGCGAAATTTTCATTGGCCCAGTTGCAGGGCAAAAAAAGCAGACCACTCCTCCGTGAAGCCAAACCAGAAACCACATGGAGATGCTTCTCTCGCTAAAGCTAAACCCAGAATGCTTTGTGGAGAGGATGGATTCCAAAAGCCACTAGCAGGGCTATTCCCAAGAAACAGTCTTCACAGGCAGGAACGCAGACTCCGACGGACAGCACAGCAGCCTCTCCATCCCGCCACCTGCTGCAGGGCGCCCTACGAGCCCATCACGTCCCCGGCCTCTGCTGCATCTCCCTGAACCCCGTACTACCAAGGCAGCCTGAATCTGCCCCTCAGCCCCTCCGTCTCCTCGACCCTCTGCTCCACGTTGGCTTCCCAGGAACCCACCCATCCCCAGCACACACACCCCTCCCGGAAACGACAGGCGATTCCCCTTCCTAGCGGGCCCGGAGCTCCAGGGGCTCCCTCAGCAAGCCCGGCGGCAGGGGCGGGGAGGGAGCTCTGGGCCCAGCTCAGCGATGGCGGCGCTACCCACCTGGTCCAGGTTCTCCTCGCTGCCGCTGTCTTCGGTGTCTGAGTCAATGAGGACCCGGCCTTTCCGCTTCTTCACCATGGCGGAGCTCGTCCTGCTGCTTCTCACAGCGGGCCCCGCGTAGCGGACAGTGCGGCAGTCAGAGCGGCTGGGCCTTCGCCGAGCCAGCCGCTCGCCCGCCAGCCAGCCCGGGACACAAAGGGCACCGAGCATGCGCCATGAGCCGCCCCGCCTGCTGAGGCGGGGTCGGAACGGTGACGTCAAATGTGGGCGGCGCTAGTGACACTAGTGCTTGTAGTCGGTTGGGACTGGGCAAGGGGGGCGAAGCGGAGCCAAGGCGTCCAGATACTGACCAGGCTCTGTTTCTACGGTAGAACGATACCTTGAGGAGCGGTGCTGGGTGGCCCCGATAGACAACCAATAGCGTATTGGCATTTTTTTTGGTTCTCTTGCGTGTTACTGTCACAGCATCCTGTAAGCAGGGCGTTCCTTCGACAACAGTTTGCGGGGTAGGACCTGTTCAAGCACGCAGAACTTCCTGAAGCACGTTGCTGTCTATAGGTGTATATGAGATTTCAGACTGGTTCCCTTCCCGGCGATTCTTTATTAGGAAGGAAACGAGACGACTTGGAAGTATGACAGTTCCCCTCCACTCAGACATTAAAGCCTAAAGAGCTTCAGTCGGAGAAGGAAGAGCTTTTGTTCTGCGGATATTGAATCGGGAAGGCTGTGCTAGGCAGCGCGGAACCCTTGCCACCGGGGTCTTGTTTCCTGCATGGTCGGAGCGTGGAAAGGGACGGACTCGGCGACTGACTGACGGCTGTGGGCTTGCTGGTGGAGAGAACGCCTTTACAGACCTCGAGGAAAGCAGGTAAAAAGAGTAGTGTGTGGGAGCAGGACAGGAGGCTGTCTTAGAAGATATTAAGGGATAGTAACCGGGTGAGGGCTCGTTCTGTCTTACGGCCAAATTTGTCCAGTATTGTATATGTCTATCTTGCCTCGTGGAAACGGCCCTGTTAACTCAGTGATTTTTTTTATGCTATTAGCGTATACAATCATAATTCTACAGTACATGTACTTACAGGTTATACTTCAAGCAGAGGTTCGACAGACATTTAGAGATGCTCTAGGAGGATTTCCTGCTAGTTCGACTAGATGACCTTGTGGTTTCCTTCAATTCTATAATTATAATATAATCATGGCAGTAGAATTAGCCACAGCCCTCTCGCCCACTCCTCTCCTGACCCTTCAGCCATATCCTTTTCAATGAGCTACATCCTTCTGTTCCCCACCTTAATCCCTGCTCAGCCATTCACTCTCTCTAACAGTGCAATCCTAACCAACTTTCCAGCACCAGTGCAGCCGCAATGCAGCCCTGAGGTAAGGGAACAAATGTTCCCTCACCTTGAAGAGGCCTCCATAATTACCCCTGCACTGCAAAATGCAGTGTGTGCCCTGTTGGCACAGCTACACCGGCGCTGGAAAGTTGATAAGGATTGCGCTGTTAAGGTAATGAAGCTAGGCAGATATGCACATCTTAGGTTTTAGGAAATGAATTAAACCAACAAATATGCTTCAAAATATGTCTATTATTCTGTGGTTACAGATGGCAGCAAGCAACATTAACCAGAAATAGACATCAGTGCTTTTGGGTGGATGTGAAGAGTTTCTTGAAAAAGTACTTTGTGAAAGAAAATTATGTGAATATTGTTATGGCTTTAACCCTCAAGGTGCTGGATACTGTTGGTCATCTTAGTAAATGTCATTGGTATAGCGGCTTCTGTCCCTTGTTTAGACCTCATGTGGATGGTTGTAACCCAAGATGGTACAGTAGCTATAAGAGGCCAGGGACACCCCCTGACAATACTCCACCGTGGAAGAAAATAGATTTTAGCTTTCAGAAGGGAGTGGATGGGATCAAGACACATTTTGGACGTTTGGTAAAAGAAATAACTGACCATGTGAGAGGACCCGAGGGACGTCCGTTACAGCAATATATAATGGAACAGAGAAGAGTGGCTTGGGAGTTTCGTAGTGAAGAAGACTTGAATGAATGGGTGATTTCCTCTGATGCTGAAATTGGAGGGAAAAGCGAAATATACCTAGAAATTGGCAAGAATAACCAGTCTGCTGTGCTATATGGAACCCTCAATACTGAAGTACCTCATGATGGAGAGACAAGATACAGTGGATACTGCTCCATGAGGTCAAAACCACAGCTAGTAAGTACAATGTATTGTTGTAATATTAACTGAGCACAGAACTGGAAGTTCTACTAATTAAGTTAGGGCTAGATTTACAGATTTTAGTGATGTCATCTCTTCTGATACTTTCTTTGTGTATAACATTTTTTCTCTCTCCTTTTGGATGATTATTTTTTTCTTTCAATCCATGCTAAGAATGTCTTTGTATGTTGTGGCCTCCCAATACAACTGCTACCATGAGGATTTGGCTGGGGCCAGGGCTTCATGGACCTGCGCCTGGTGATGTCATCACCAGGTGACCCCAGAAGCCAGAGTGCCAACAGCTTGTCAGCTGGAGGCACTTCCAGCTGGGGAGAAGGGTTGTGGAGGTGGGAGGGTTTAAAACACAAGGGAGGAGGGTTAGGGAGAATAGGAAGGGTGAAATAAATAAAGAGAAGGAAAAACACAAGGGAGGAGGGGAGACCAGGGGACATTTGCCACCAGAGAGGAGCAAAGACCTGGACCAAGAAAGACATATTACGGGTAAGATGCAGCATGAAGTGAGAGGCAGGAAGTGGGGGGGGAGAGCACAGGGCAGCAGGGAGGAAGGGGTGAAGGCAGAGGAAGAAAAGGGTTTGCAGCAGTTGAGGACGTGTGGCAGGGATGTTTGAGGGAAAATGGTGGACTCTGGAGCTTGCCCCCAAGGATAGATAGTGCAGTGTTGACCCCACTCTGAATGGGCTGAGGAGACTAGGGTTAAGACAAGTGGTCAGCCCAAAATGGGGGAGGGCTTCCATATGAAATATCCTCCCCCTTCAAGAACTTGGCATGAGGTAACGACCAGGGGAAGGCAAGCCTGTTGACCATTTTGTGTTATCTGGTCACCCCTTTATTTAAAATAAAGTATGTCCTTGAGCATTCTGAACGGTCCTCCAACCCGTACTTTTAGCCCTCGCCCAAGAAAGTGTCCTTCCCCAACCCCTATGATGTGGACCTCCTCCCCTTGGGAGGAGTGGTAGGGGCAGAGTGTCTTCATACCTTTTTAAGACATATTACTTCTTAGAAGAGGAGAAATATTGCCCGTTGTTGAATAGTCTGAATCCATACAGTATAGTGAAATAAACCTCACATATAATTTCAGACTGTGAATTGTAGTCACAGTCCCCAAAACAACTTTTTCTGTGGCTGAACTAGTATACCACTCCCCTCAGCGTAGACATCTATGCCCTGATGTTCCTGGAAACTGGAAGTTTCAGCCCAGAACTATTCTGTTCCTGGCCAGGTTTTGGGACTGGCTGGGCCAAATGTAACCATTCCTATCCAAGAAATGGAGCTCCTGTTTAGAGGGCTGAAACGACTCTTTCCAGCTGGAGTAGGGGCTTATGAGCAAGGCTATATAGAGTAGAAGTATTTACGAGATAATCTAGTCATCATGGCAATAGGCTTTATAGAAAGGGGCTAACGTGGATGAATATTTTTTAAACTAAATACAAAATCTGCTTTTCATAAAAAAAGACCTATTGTTGTTAAAAATGTTTAAATGCTTCTTTTCAACAAAGTTCACAAAATGGTTTTGAAATGTGCTGTGTACAGCATTCCCAAAAGACCTTCTTAAGATCCTAAGAGTTCAGTGTACAATGGTAATAAGGGCAAAGTTGTGTTTGACTGGATGTAATAATTGGTTAAATGTTTAGGCAATATCACTTATTTTGGTAGGTCGCTTTTGATCGAAAGAAGCCTTACGATTGGTCAAATTTCAATAGCCTGCACCTGCGTATTCGTGGGGATGGTAGACCCTGGATGATAAACATCTACACAGACCCATACTTCTCACATCAGAAAGACGACCTCTATAACTACTTCATGTTCACCCGGGGGGGTCCATACTGGGAAGAAATCACGGTAACGTAATCAGTATTTTCATGAGACGGCAAAACATACAGCTCTTCAGTGCTGTGGAACTAAACAAACTCAAGTGTTCCTGGTTTGCCGGTACTAGCTGAGCAAAACGTATTTATGGGTATTGACTTTTTGACAATATAAGTTGCAACTTTTTGTTTAAATGATATCATACGTAATGTATGGCAAGCAAATTCCAGCTTGATGTTTGGTTTCCGCCAAGCTCTTCAAACTTGAATACCTAAAAGTACCTTGCTCACAAGGAACTAGATATTTCACTAGGACTATTTCATGGGTGTCTTTCCCCCCCCCACTCCACAGCTCTTACACACCTTAAACATTTGATAATTAAATGATCAGAGGAGTGGGAGGCTGCTGCTTCACGATAAGCCTAGCTCATGTATATCCATTCACTGCATCTTCTTTCTAGAGTCTTAAGCAATGGCGGATTATGTAAACTGAGTTAGGAGATGAATACAGTACTTGCTAGAGGAGCCCCTTTTGTAGTTACTCAGAGCTGCTGTGACTGTATTTTCCAAAACATTGCTTAAGGTGAAAATGCAGCAACTCTTTCAGTGTTTTTTTTCTGCCTTGACTATGGGTTAGAAATTAGGATATTAACAGCTCTATGGTAGTGAATGTCATACTGAAACGAATAAAATTTAATTGACATTTATTCCACTGGTACAGACTCTCAATGTCGAATACATTACCGTATTTTCCGGCGTATACGACGACTTTTTAACCCAGGAAAATCTTCTCAAAAGTGGGGGGTCGTCGTGTACGCCGGGTGTCGTCTTATAGGGCAGGTTCTGAAACGAGCCGGACTAGGCTGTTTGTATACGGAGCCGCGCGCCGCTCTTCCCAGCTACAGGGCGGACTAGGAGTCTTCTCTGGTGCATGAATCTGGCTTTGTTTGATGCCCTAGAACCAGTTGTTTCAATTTCTGTTCGTTATTGTTTTGCAAAAACCATAACCCCTTCCCAGTCATGCGCACGCTGTTTCAGGGCGGGAGACTGAGCAGCGGGGGTACAGGGCTGGCCGGCTGGCGGAGGACTTACTTTAACGGGGCGGACGAGAGCAAGGAAATCCGGAGAGCTTTCTTGTACTTTCTCCGGAGAGCAAGGAAATCCTCCTTCTCCGCGCCGCTCTTCCCGGCTACAGGGCGACTAGGGGACTCTCCCCCGCTACAGTGCAGGCGGGAGAGTCCCCTAGTCCGCCCTGTAGCTGAAAGGAGGGGGGTGGCTTCGTGCACACGCTGTTTCAGCGTGTGCACTAAGCCACGTCCCCTCGTTCCAGCTACAGGGCGGGCGGGGGAGAGACCCTAGTCCGCCCTATAGCCGGGAAGAGTGGCGCGCCGCACGCTGAAATGTGTGCACGCCGCCTCCTCCTTTTGGCTACAGGGCAGACTAGGGGACTCTCTCCCGCCTGCACTGTAGCTGGAAGGGGGCGGCTTCGTCTCTCTCTTTCCCCCTCCCTTCACCTCTCTCTCTTTTCACCTCTCCCCACCGCTTTCTGAGGTGACGTAACGTGATCTCTCAGATCTCGCTCCTCTCAGGTCTCTGAGACGCTCAGTGAGACCACTCATATCTCGCTCCTGAGGAGATCGGTAATAGGATACAAGAGCAGGCCAGACGGGTGAAAGAGGCGATAGTCTTGCAGACAGGGAGGGCTGGGCAGTACAGCACCAGTACATACAGTACAGTATACAAATGTTCAACGGTCAAAACACCATCATGGCTACACCAGCAAGAAGAAAGAAATATGAAGCCAGTTTCTGGTAAAATCTATTTAACTGGAAAAGTTGGGGGTCGTCTTAAACGCCCAGTCGTCTTATACGCCGGAAAATACGGTACTCATTGAATACTAACGTGTGTCCCAGTCTTGCAGATTGCCATTTGTCCAGAGTAGGTAACAGTTCCTTCTGGGCAAGCAGCTTGCCAGAACTGCCATTTTAGCTGCTCCATGAGTCATGTGGCTTGTAAATGGTTTGTTTTGCTAAGATATGATTGCTCTAGTGCAGGTGTGTCAAACTCATTTCATATAGCGGGCCGAGTAGCATTCATGGCACCTGCAGATGGCTGGAAGTGATGTCATTAAGCAGGTGACCAGAAATAGGCACACTTTTCTCACTTAGGAACTCATTAACTGCAAGTGACAGAAAATTCCCAAATCTTGATCATAGATATGGGAGAGCCCAATTATCATGCTGGGAGAGCTGAATAATCACATGGGCCGCCCTTTCAGCAGGGTCACTTCCATCACTTCACAGCTCAGCAGCTGAGAGGTGCTCTGTGAAGTGATGCCTTGGCCGAAATAGCACTGCTGAAAGGGCAGTCTTCCTGTGTCACCCCTCTTGGTCACCCTCTTTCCCCTTACTGTTCCTTGCTTTCTGAGGCCTCCTTCTGGCTCTCCTTCACAGTGCCTCGGCAGAAGCAGTGTTGCTGAAAGAACTGTACTGGGAGAGCCCAATTAGCATGTGGGCTGTCTTTTCAGCAGTGACACCTCGGCAGAAGCGGTGCTGCTGAAAGGGTGGCACTCAAGATAATTGGGCTCTCCTAGTGCTACCCATTTAGCAGTGCTGCTTCTGCCAATGCGTCACTTAGCAGGTGTGAGTTGATGGTGATGCTGAGCCTATTTATCATGGGGGCCAGATCCAGCCTGCGGGCCTTATGTCATGCTCCCCTGCATATAACAGTGACTTCACTTGTAGTCAGTGAGGGAATACTATGCTGGCATTATCAGTAATAATTGTAGGAGAAACCAAGGCTGCAATTCTGTGTGTAGTAAGCAGCATTGACTATAACGGAAATGACCTCTGAGTAAACATGCATAGAATTGTGTTATAAGTTACATAGCCAATTTATTGGTATACATAAGTTTTGTATTTAAAACTGGTACCACTCTGAAAACTGGAAGATAAAACTTTGAACCACATGAAGATGTTTTCTACCTGCGCTTGCTTGTACTTAATCTGTAACTTTGTATTGACAGATTCCATTTTCTAAGTTCTTTTTTTCGAGCCGAGGGAGAATCCAGGATCAACAACATGCACTCTGGTTAGATAAGGTAAGTGTAATTCAGTCTGCTAGTTGAAAGTGCAAGATTTAAATTATATGGTCAAAACTAAGAGTGGAAATGAGTTCACAAATTATACACCAGTGCTTACTTTCTAGCCTCTACCCTGCATGTTCAGCCCAAGAATCCCCTCCTGTCTCCTGAGTTCTTTCAACTGCAGAGAACTCTGAGTGAGGAGGGTCTTTCACAGTGCTAGGCATAAGAAATAACGCACAAACTAGTCTTCTACATGCACAGAGAACTTAAGGCAAGATCCTTTCTGGTATAGAATTGTAGCTAAGAGTGAGCTACAAATCAGAAAGATCCTAGTTCTAACCTCACTTCTGCCATCAGCTTAATAGCCAGCTTTGGCAAGCCAGTCCCTCTCAGCCTTAGCCTCCCATCTATGATATTGGGGATAATTGAACAACTCATTCAGGTGGGGATTACAACAAGATAGTACATGTGAAACACTTTGAATGGTATATGAATGCAACGTTATTAATATTATTGTTGCCTCACCGTTCTTGCTTCTCCAAAGCCCAGTGCAAAAATTAGGACCCTTCTCACCCCACCCCACCCTCAAACTTGCCAGAGGATTTGAATGAAATATCAGTGGCAGTCGCATATAATGGCTGGCTACCAAGCCAAGAGGTAGCTATTTCCCCCAGGAAACTGCATGTTGACTCATACAAGGATTCATACCTACACGGGATGACCACTTCCTAACATCAGGATTGCCTTTTGTTAGCACCAGTTTTGTTGGGTTTCTGCAGAGCATCTCTGAGGACACTGGTATTGAAACTAGAATTTTTGAATATAGGAATAAAATCAAACACAGCTGGGGAGGGTCATTCCATGTCAAATCAACCAATAAAAATACATTTTGGAACTTGACGTCACGGATTTTGCTCATTTTCGGTACATTTGTACCTTACCATGAGATGTTTAAGAAAAATTTCAGATTTTTGTCCATCCGTTTTTGAGATATTGAAAATTTACAATTGTCATGTTGTATATCAAATGAACACCCTATTCATAAGCTTTAAAACACCTGTCCCATGTCTGTAGCATTCATCGTTATCCTGTAACTGGCGTTTGAAGGTATGGTGACAAGTGAATTTTGGCCTTTTTTGGCAATTTTGAACATTCAATATCTCAAATGGATGGACAAAAAATAATTTTTAAACATCTCATGGTAAGGTACAAATGTACCGAAAATGAACAAAATCCATGACGTCAAGGATTTTTCATTGGTTGATTTCACATGGAATGACCCGGGAGGTACTATTAGTTCAGTACTGAGAGCTAACACAGAAAATCTTTAGATTTGGTGTGTTTTTGGATTATAAGGGACAATTACATACAGTAGTAATAGATCTAGGTGCCCTTTTATGACACCGAGAGGCTTTTTGGATTATTCATGTTAGTCAATGCAGTTTAATCCTCTTGGTTTAGATGAAAAACCAGAAATTATTAAAGCATTTCTATCCTGCCCTTTTGCTGACAGGGTTACCAGTGCAGCTTACACAAAATCAAACTATGGGAAATCATTACAAGAGCAGAAGGGGTGGGGAGAGATGTCTTGCTTTTCCCCTCCAGTGGCCTCTGTGAGGGGAGGGGTACACCACACTGTTCACTCTTAAACTGGCTCCAACAGATGGAGATGATGATGGCAGTATCAAAACATATTTGCAGAATTACCCATATGCCTATATAAAAGGTGAATTGATTGGAGAAGGAACTTAGTAGTGCTTTTCTCACAAATGGACTCCATGAAGACATGTAGTCTTGATATTAATCCAACATTCAAAATTAAATGGTATAAACTCCGAATTTCTCTACCCAAGTTTACAGCAAGTATCTTTAAGATTGGTATTCATTGGCTTGGATTCACACACCATTTCTGCAGCTATAGTCTCTTGACACCCCCCCCCCCCCAGCTGCTCCTGAGGTCAGGCGTTCCTCCAGAATGCCAAATAATGCAGGCTACAACCAAAGGGAAGAGATGGGGAAATGACAGCACAGCATGGGGACTATAGCTTGGTAGAGGGGAAACTGGCAATCCTCCTGCTGTACAATTTTATTTAATTTATTTAAAGAATTTATACCCCGCCTTTCTCCCAGCAAGGGCACTCAAGGCGGCTTACAGCACTCAAGGCAGTTTACAAGCATCAAGAAATGAAATTTCATCCTGCCGAGTGTATGAGCAAGTGTTTTCTACATATACACGCAGACCACTTATTTTATTTAAATAATTTATATCCCGCCTTTCTCCTGACAGGGCAACCAAGGCGACTTACAGAACTAACATGTTAAAAATACAAAGTACTGTACAATAAAATTAACAGTTTGTTTAAGCCGATAATCAAAACCCATTTCCTCCCAGCCCACAGGTATACGCATTTAACTCCTGTTGTCTATATTATACATCCTTGGATAAAAATGCCTTTTAAACTAAGGGCCCAATCTTATCCAACTTTCCAGTGCTGATGCAGCCATGCCAATGGACCTGTGCTGCATCCTTGTGTGTGGTGTGTGAGAGAGAGAGGCCTCTTCAACGTAAAGGAACATTTGTTCCCTTACCTTGGGGCTGCATTGCGGATCCATCAGCACTGGAAAGTTGGATAGGATTAGGATTAGCACTGCCTCCTCAGTACAACAGGCCCCTGCAAATTTATCTGCAAATAAAATAGGATGTTTAGAATGCAGAGGCTGCAGTGTTGAGTAGTGAAAAATCCTAACTTCTGTGAACAAATACCCAATTCTGTTACCAGCGCCTTCTCTCCTTCTAAATTAAGCTGTAGCAATACCTCCAGTAGCAGTGGGGATATGTCCCCTGACAGTTGAGTACTGTACAAAACAGTGCTATGGGAGATGTTATTGCTGATGAAGTGGGAAATTGGTGCCGATTGGCCCTTTGCTACCTAGAGTGCAGCACTTTCACTGGCTACATTAACTGTCATTTGTACCCAGGACAAAGAGCATTGTAAACAAAATGGTGCTAAAGGAAGCAGTATGATGGGAGGTATTACTGTATTTTGAAGGAATGTGTTCCAAGAATTTAAAATGAGGTAGTCATAACTGATTACAGCTGCAGTGTTTGTTGAAAAGTATTCCTTCAGAGAAACTAAGACAAATTTTGCTGTGTTTTTTTTAAACAGATCAGTACTATAGGGCTCACATTGGGAGACAAAGTTAATGGTCCGTTCCAGCTGGAGATAGACTACATTGGACTGGCCAAAGACAGATCACATTCAGAGGAATGTGCCTATGAGCTGTATGAAAGAAATCCTAAACCGAAGAACATTTGAGCTATTCATCTGGAGCAAGAATTTTCTAACTTGAGTGTCCTAGTGGTGGCTGATATTATTACAATACTTCTGTAATTACTGTACCCATGTTCCTCCTATGCAAGCTATCTGTTCAAAATAGCAATAATCAAACAGAAGCAAAAAGCAGCTGGCTCCTGAAAAGCAGTCAAAGCACACTCCAGCAACATGCATTGCTGAAAGCACTGGCAGGAAGGCCAGAGACTTCATGTGCATAAGAGTAGTGGCCACCTGCCAGAGCAGATAAGTCAGTGGGGGAAGTGGAAGAGGGTCTGGGGAAGGAGTGGATCCAGGGGCGATGGGGCATGCCAGATCCTATCCCCTCTGGTAGTAGCCTTCTCTTCTCTCCCCCCCCCCCCCCTTTCTCTCCTTGGACTTGCACCAGTGAAATTGCTGGCACAGGGCTGAGGAGACCTATTGCAGAGTGGGAGGTTTATGGAAGGGAAAGGGGATTTAAATCCCCTTTCTCAGACAAAGGATCCACTCTAGTCTTGAAACAAGCAAAATGCTGGAGTATGAGGTTAATAAAAATAAAATGCACGTTGTTTTGGTCACTACTCCAATAAAATGGTAAAGGACACTTGTTCTTTCTGACCCTCATTTGCCTCAACTAGAAAACTGCAAGATACAGATCCTTTGCCATGTTGAATTTGATGTCAGCAGGCCTCATAACTGAGTTCTGGTAGCACTGTTTGAAATGAAGGTATAATTTATGCATGTATGCTATCTGAATAAATTGCAAGATAAACCACCAAAAGATGGTAACATTAAACAGGCAAATATTCTTCTCTGCAACTCCTCCAACCCATCTTCCAGGTCTAAACCAGAGTATAATTAAATTAAAAAGGAACAGACTTGGTAACCCTGCCTACTGTTCTCCCTCATCTCCCAACACTTCCTCCCAACTCTGGAAAGCTGCAAAATAGAATTGGCACCCTTCCAACCCAACAGAGGGAAATAGCTCTGTTACAAAAGCTCACATCCTCACCTGAAAATCTGTATAGGCAGCCCGTCTGCACTAGATGCTAGTGTCATAGATGGAACCAGGAAGCACTCTGTTCTACTCTCATTTCTGCCACAAGTTGACTAGGTGATCTTAAGCAAGTCCATATATTAAACAAGACCATATATTACAGTATGTGCATACCCTCTATGTGCAATATGAAGAGAATACTGACGTACAGAATTAGTTGCAAGTACTTTTGAATGCTCAAGTGGTGCATGAAAATACTAAGTAGTCTCTTCAGTTGTTTTCAATGGAGTTGCAGGTGCACAGGAAACCACTGTAGTGTGTATACTGAAACAAATGTGAGGCTATGCAGTAGATGCATGGCTGTTGTGTAATGGGAAGCCATTGTTCTTGCTGAACTTTTGTAGTGGTGGCTGGTTCCAGGCACCCAAAACAGCTGGAGACAAGTTACATAAATACAGTCAGGTTGCATCTTAGTTACTACCGTAGGTTCTGAAAATAGCATACAACGCAAAAATCAAATATGGTCAGTTACCCTTAAATCCCCCCAAATACACACTGTCTCTGAAACAAAAATCACACTATGAGAGGTACGTGGGAACTGAGATGACTGAGGGAACAGCCAATTCATTCTTCCATCTCCTATTCACTCCGGGGTACCTAATCATGGAAATTGCCTGCACTATTTAAAATTTCTCTTTTTTGCTGAATGCATATTCAGTGTTTTCCCAAAAATAAGCCCTACCCTAAAAATAAGCCCTAGTTAGGATCGTCGCTCATTGTTGCCACCTCCTGTCCCACAAGCCAGCTGCACCGAGGCCGGCCGGGAACGCCCCCCCCCCCCGCTCAGCATCACCCTCGTCATCACTCTGACACAGCCACGCTCAGCACCTGGGCACTGAACACTGCCACAAGCCCTCCGGAACGTCTGAGTTCACTTGGACCTTCCTGAGAGCTTGCGGCCACATTTGGCGTCCAGGCGCTTGCTGAGCGTGGCTGCAGGCTCTCTGGAAACGTCCGAGTTTACTCAGACGTTTCTGGAGAGCCCGCAGCCACGCTCAGAAGCTGAACGTAGCCATAAGCTCTCCTGAACATCTGAGTGAACTCGGATGTTCGAGGCCTGAGCCTAGCTGCATCCGAGTGATGATTAGGGAGATGCTGAGCTGGGGGGGGGCGCGTTACATGTATAAGACCTACCCCGAAAATAAGACATACCATTTTTCGCTCCATAAGACGCAGCGGACCATAGGACGCATGTGTTTTATGGAGCTAAAAATAGGGGGAAAATATTTTTAACTTACTGGGGCTTGTGGGGGCTTCAGGGTTCCTGTGAGCACATTTGCGGACTGAACTACTGCGGCAGTCCTGCCTGACTAGCATAGTATGACCCATAGTATCACAATAGTCTTTGAAAGTTATGGAAGGGACCCTAATTGCTGTACAGAAGCACAGGGTTATTCACTATAACTAGGAAGCACTCAGTGCTTTGGAAAGTTTTGTGGAAAATATTACACTGCCTATGATGAACTAGCCGATTTTTTTTTAAAAAAAACTATTCAGAGTTAACAGGAAAGAGGCACTCTTCACAAGTTTTCTTTTCCCAAGTACAGAAGTTGTACTTCTGCCTTAGAAATGTCTCACATTTCCACTTTTCTTTTTCTGATTAATAAGATGTCACTGTCCATTTCCCCCAAGAGTATAAATCCAAGACAAGAGCCTGCTTCAAAAACAGTGTATTTTTCCCGTATTCTCCTCCTGGTATTCTGTATTCTCTTTCCTTGAAAGAGAAAGGCTAGCTCTGAATTCTTTGTTAAATAATAATATTCTGGAAACTTAAACTAGAACCCAAAGAAAGCTCTCTGGCCAGCATGCCTTGTTATGGCTCAACCCCAAGGCTTCTCTTCCACGTCAGGGCTCAGCTTTGGCATGAGAGACAGCACAGCTGCCATGCATCGCATCCAAGACTGGAGAGGAGGCGCAGCTACGCCCAGACAGAAGTTGTGACAAACAAGTTTGCATGTGGGCACTTATCACCTTAGAAACCAAGAAGTGCTGCCTATACCCAGTCCTAAAACACAATTTCCCAAGAGTTTCACCTATCAAAGGCAATGTAGTTGCACAGAATAAAAAAGACAGGGATATAACCCCCTGCCCCTCTTTTCCCTTTAAATCTGAGGTAGCACCACCACAAAAAAAATATACATACATGAAAGGGCACAGAAAGGGCATTTTGGGAGTGGGGGCAAGCTTCGCCCCACAGCTTAGACTTTCTGAAAAAGAAATAAAGGTATATTTTCTTCCCATTGAAAGGTCCCTTCTAAATATAAACGGAGGCTTGAGCGGAGCCCACGGGGAAACGGCTCTTTATATATAGGTTGAGTGATGGTGACAAGAATGCAGTACTCCGTGTGTGCGAAAGGCACCTTTCCTTCGAGGAACCACAAGGGTCAAGCAATGCACGAGGCCAGCTGCTTCTGGGGGTGTGTGTGTGGGGGATGTTCCCCCCCAAAAGTTCAGCTCAGGGAGGAGCATCAGCCAGACCCGGGCACGAGGGGGGAGACAAACATGAGGGAGGACGGCTTCCTGCACGCGGTGGTGGGGGAAGGGGGGAGCCCTGCTGTGCTTAGGGGGGGCGGCCGGCTCAGCGCCCACCACGCGCGCGCACACTGCCGAACGGGAACAGCAGCCGCAGGAGCGTCGCAAGAAGCAGGACTGCCGCAGTAGTTCAGTCTGCAAATGTGCTCACAGGAACACGTGGGGGGGAGCCACGCGGCGCCACATTGCTGGGCCCTGGGAAACACCAACGTACCCCCTCCTGCCCAATTCTCCGAGGAGCCGTAGCCCTCCACCACCACCCTCACCTCATACTCGAGGCCCGCGGACAGCTGCTTGCCCGGACTCGCCCTGAGCGTTCAGGAAGGCGCGCCGCCGCTGCAGAGGGCGCGCTCCCTTGCCCCGAACGAGAGGTCAGGAGGCGAAGGAGGAAAGGAGAGGTGGCGGAAGCGTCGCTTGCTCTGGCTGCCGCTTCCCTAGCCCCACACGCGGAAGAGGAGACCCCGTTCATTCCAAGGAGATGATGATCATGATTTGCAAGCCAACACGGCATTTACTCAAGATCACGCAACACACTTTATGATGACTCACTTTTAAAGAAAAGGGGAAAAGAAAATCACGTTTAGGAGTATGTCCCATTGAATTCACTGAGATGTACTTTTGGGTCATGCTTTAACAGTGCAATCCTATACATGTCAGTCTACTCAGATCAAAAATATCCCATTTTGCGTAGGAGTGCAACCTAAAACCGGAAATGGCCGAAAATAGCCTTTATCTCCGATCTGGAGGCCTGCAGAGGGTCGCGGGACCCTCTGCAGGCCTCCCCATCTTCAGATCGGAGATAAGGCTATTTTCGGCCATTTTTTCTGAAAACCGGAAATGGCTGAAAATAGCCTTTATCTCCGATCTGAAGATCGTGGAGGCCTGCAGAGGGTCACGCAGGCCTCCCCGAAGACCCCGCAAGCCCAGGTAAGTAAAAAAAAAATTTCCCCTTAAACATTCGCTCCATAAGACGCACACTTATTTCCCCCCTATTTTGGGGGGGGGGGGAAGTGCGTCTTATGGAGAAAAAATACGGTAATGCTTCTTTTGGAGCAAAAATACAAGACCTGGTCTTGTTTTCAGGGAGACACGGTACTGTACACGAATTGGTACAAGTAAAATGCACACACGATGCGACATGACTATAATGCTTTAACTAATTGAAATTAAATAATTTGGATCAAACCACCAGAATTCTTTTCAAATAGCTATTTTAATTCAGAAAGTTAACAATCATATAAAAAACGTTCCTCACGTAAGTGCATATAAAAAATGCTCCTCATGTAAGTGCATATAAAAAATGCTCCTCACGTAAGTGCATATAAAAAATGCTATTTTGTCCCTACTACCTAGTACAATAAAAGCTTTTTGGTCCATGCTTGGGAAGAAAATTTTAATTTCCAGTCATTCTAGAACATAGTTCACTGAACATATTTTAATTGAGATTTACTAAAAGATAAAGACAACATTTCTACTTTGGCAGCTGTTTCACAAGCTCTCATGAATGCAGCCTCAGTTGCTAAATAAATGAATTAAATGGCACTAATTGCCAATTATCCTCATTAGGTCAGCTCTGTTCAGACAGACAACAGGCTGACTTAAGCATGTCACTGAATACAAAATAAAAGCAAAAATATTTACAAGAGAGTAGGAATTATGTAGAATGCTATTTACAGAGCAATTGTGGATTTAAGCTTTAAGCAACGGTCACTCCTCTACGGGTTTCACGCATCTGGTCTTTTCTTTGTTTTCTCCTCCGCTCATGCCTGTCCCTTCTCTCTTCCCTGCAAGTGAAGAACGTCATGTCAGATTACTCATGCAACAGTGTTGACATAATTAGACAAAAGCAATAAGACAAACTTCTCCATGTTCTTGTATTAGCGGCAGTACCTCACTTGCGACGAGAAAGCTATCAATACCATTTATAAGAAAAAGTCAGTCTCTTGGTAAAAGGGGAAACAATTTGAATGTGTGTGATGATGCACCAGGGAGGAGGGAGTTTAAAGAATTTATACCCCGCATTTTCCTTACCAAAGCCAATGCCCATTTTATGTTAATAAAACACAATAATAAAACCATAGTAGCACTGCTTATGTTACTGTCAAGTCTTTCAGTGCTTTGTTACATGCAATAACCCTCATCAGAACAGTGGCGGTTCTTTTCAGCCAAGTAGTATTTTTCTGCATTCTGGTGGCCCCATGCCTTGGTCTGTGGGTGGCCCTATTTCACTGCCCTACCGATTAGCATGGGTCAGAAGTTTGCTATTGGACGGAAAACGTGGGACCTGATGCAAACCGTTGCAAAGTATCCCCAGTCTCTAAGAAGGGATGTTCTTGTTCAGGACTCAAGCTAGCATGGGACTGGACCCTTGTAGGCATTCCAGGGAGAAGAGAGTTTCAGGAAGGGAGAAAAAAGGACACCCCCCGCCCCCAGGCCTTCTCCCGCTGTGTTACACAGCACTATGCTTGGTTTTGGGACTGAATACTAGCACCAAGTATTTTATCGCTATATATAGCAAGAGGGGAATGGTTCCTGTCAAGGATGCCCCCCCTTGTTACTGATGGTCCTCTAGTACTAGAGGGGTATCCTGTGGGTTCTTTTAAATTCACTCTCTGGAAATCCCTTTCGCTTTCTCAAAAATCACTAGACATCTGCTTACCTTTAAACTGTTTATTGAGGAACAAAATAACTAAACCGGAATCATTTAAATTAGGTAGTATGAATGTAATGGGGCAAACAGTAAAAGGGCATGTAATGAGTTTTTTCCTTCTCTCTCAACTTGAGTTCTCCTCAGCCTCTCTCCCCCTTAGCTTGAATCCCTCTCCTTGCTTGAAAATTACCTCAGCTTTTTTCTTCTCTCTAGCCTAAGGGAGCCCTTAAGTGACAAACTAGATTGCTTTTAAAGAGACAGTGTCTTCTTTCTCTTGACAGTTCCGGAGAAAAGGAAACAGTTTTTTTAAAATTTCTTCTTTAATCACCCCTATATAGTACAATTCCATCCCCAGTCCAAATCCACCACCTAGCCAAATCCACCACCAAGATGTTAGGGGCTTGAGCAGATCTCTCCCACCCCAGTTTCATTTTCCTTTAAAAAAAATGTACACACTGACACATTACCTGCTCTCACCATTCTGTAGGTATTGGAATCTCATAAGACCCTTTTGTTGTTGTTGCTAGACTCTCGGGCAGCCTGATCCTGCCTAAGACGTGCCGGCCAGCTGAAATAGCTGGCCGCTGCATCCTAAGAAGGATGTGCCCCGTGCTGGCACGGCCCCAATGGGCTTCCTTGGACGCACGCCAGCTACTTAGCTGGCACACAACTGGGGAGGCCGTGCAAGACCGGCCCAGCCCGGGAAGGAGCTAGGGATATTGGTGCCAATACCCCTGCCCCCTCCCATGCCTGGCCAGCCAATGGCCCCCTCCCCCGCCACCCTGGTCCTCCCTCCCGCCACAGGGCTTACCTGTGTCCAGCGCCACGGGTTGCAGAGGATGAAGTTGTGATAGGTGCTGGCGCCGCTTACACACGAGGTAACACGAAGCAACACCCAAGGCTGGCGGAGAGTGCGCTCCGCTGGCCTATTTCTAGGCATGACAGTATTAAAAGTTACACACTCACTTGGTCTGAAGACGCGGTTGCTTATAATTTTCCTTCAGGGAACATGAATGCTGAATGTTCTCCTTCGATTCACCCCAAGGTTTCAGCTTTCCTAAATTTACATAGAAAGATGTCATGCCAAGATTTAGAAGGTGTATTTTGCATAGTCTCAGCTGTTCTATCATAGCACAAACTACTCAAGTGAATTTAGAAAACTGATATAGCCCATAAACCTGTACATTAGAACTATGTTATTAATATATTCAAAATACACTTAGGGCCCAATCCTATCCAACTTTCTCACGCCAATGCAGCCTTGCCAATGGGGCTTGCACTGCATCCTGTGGTGGGGTAGTCACGGAGGCCTCCTCAAGGGAACATTAGTTCCTTTACCTTGGGGCTGCATCAGCACTGGAAAGTTGGATAGGATTGGGCCTTAAGTCCCTTAAGTATGGGACTTAGTGTATTTTAAATACTTTAACAAAATAGTACAAGTTAAGTACAGACCCCTGGATCCTAATTCAAGACATACAGTTCTTGCCAGCCCAGTGCTATTGCGCCTGTACGATACCACCACTGAAGGACATACTGCACCTGTGCGAAAGTGCCAATGCAGCCAACCATAACTCAGGGAGCCAAGGTAATTGCCAAAGTCTTGCCTGTGGGCAAAAATAAGACTCTTGAATGTCCACTGGGTCAAAGCAATTACAACACAGAAGGGTCTTCTTTGGTTTTAGCTTTTAGTCACATTAATCATAATTAGATTTACTGCGCAATCCTGCACAAGTTACGGGCAGCGGACCTAGCGTTCCTCCACCCGGAGTAGTCGCAAACGTACCATAAAGCAAGTTTGCAGACTACTTTAGAGCCGGGAAGGCCAGCCTTCCCAGCTCTGCTGGCCAAGGACTAGGCCCACTGCTGGACCCAGGTAGGTCTGGATCCAGCGGGCAGGAGGGACGGCGGGGGCGGGAGGGCAGCCATAGGCCCCGCCGCCCCGGGCGGGGGCATGGCGTCCGCCATATCCCGGTCCCCGCCAGGCGGCGGGGCTGTTACACAGCCTCCTCCAACTTCCACCAGCAAAATAACTGGCAGAAATCTGAGGCCTATTGGCCCCAGCTGCCATTACAGTTGGGGAGGGGGACGAGCGTCCCCTTCCCTGAGTAGACTTTCCGGTGCGGGCTGCCTGCGGCAGAGAGCAGGATCTGGTGGGCGGCCTCGGCTGCCCAGCAGATCCTTAAGTAGGATTGGGCTGCCCAACTAAGATTTTCTCTGCTTGCTTTTTAAAGAGAACAAATGGCAGCTTTAGGGCGCCTAGATCAAACTCAGCTTTAACCCTCCCCCCTTCCTTTTCCTGCTTGGTAGTAGTAAAAGATGGCTGTGTTTTGTTACTTTGTTGTTGGCGTCACCTTCATTCAGGACCCACTTTTTCCTCATAGAGTAAGGGTTTTCAACCGTAAGGTTTGCGTTGGTGGTATGCACAGCACAAACAGACACCCACCTCGCGTCATGGAGGTCTTGGCAAGAGCCTGCAAAAGCAGATAGGAGGCTTGGCTCAGTGGCCAGAGCGAGTTTCACGTGTTGGGAAAAGCCCTCCTGCATGCCCAAAGCCTCTTAACAGCCTTTGCAGGCTTGCACCAAAGCCTCCAACTCAGAAGTTACTGGCGATGTCATTGCCAGTTACTTCCAGTGGTATGCAGGGACAACCCCCCCCCCCCCGGGCCTGGTAAGTGGTATGCCGGGTCGGGGGGTGAGAATCCCTGTCAGAGTATTAATTGTGAGGTGCAGGGGGGCATCTCTCAGCTCTCCCTGTGCCCAATCAGCCTTGGCCAGGCCAAATACTTCATTCTCTCTCTCCTTTCTGCTCCAGAAATCTCTAGTTTTTCAGTGTTATTGAGCCATTATAACAACTTAGAAAAATAGTGACCTCATTGCCACAGCAAAGGGTCGCTATTTTTTAAGTTATTGAACTGCTCTGGTCATCTCCAAGCAACTTCTGCTTGTTTTGCAGATGTCTTCACAGTTGCTCCTGCTTTAAAGCCCTGACCAAGCCAAATTCATAAGTCAGATGTTCGTAACTTGAACATATGTAAGTCAGGGACCATCTGTATTTATAGGATGCCTTTCGGTCCTATTGAAGGGACTGCCGCTACCGCAACACAGAAGTATTTATAAACTGTTGCGGCAGCTCTACTTAAAGCCTATGCACCCAAAAGGCTTTCAGAACCTACATTAAGCAGCTTTCAGGTCCACCAAAGTAGGAACTACATTCCAGCAGCTCCTGCACTTTATACAAGAGATATACCATCTGTATATAATGCAGAATCTGATGCTTCAAAAGTCAGCAAGGAGGACCCTCCAGCTGCCATTGAGTCAAAAGACACTCACTGCCCCTTCATGCCTTTTAGTAGTCAAAAGAGAGGGGGGGAACCACCATAGCTAAGAGGGGCAGTACTTAATGCTCTAGTCTAGACAGTTCTGTGCTTTTGCCAACAGAGGCCAGAAAGAAATATTCTAAGTATTCTGCTGGTGTAGCACATACTCACTTCAATATGATTTACACTAACTAGTTAAGCAATTTAAACATCTAAAAGATGGCACGTTACAAAAATTGCTCCAAGAAGTGCCTTGAGACTTTGAGTAAATGGGAGGGGGGCACCCATTTTGCAACTTCATTGCTGTGCAGTACAAGAACAAAACATGGTTTGGTTGGCATAACATGCTATGGCAAGTCTTGGGTTAGCATGCTCCCCTCCTTTACACATAGGGGGAAGATATTTAAAAGTCAGAGTTTGCAAAGTCTTATTTAACACAAACTTAATTTCTCAAATTTAGATCAAAATGAAACAATGCCATAAACTTGTGACTAGAATCAAAGCCAGATTTACGCAATACTCTCCATCTGCTACTAAAAAGGAATGTATCCTTGTGCAGGTTGACCTTCTTCCTTGCTCCTTGAGACAGGGCCATGCAATCCCGTATCTCTTGAGTGGCCACTCCCAGTTCTGAGTTTGTCGAGCAAAGGTAGCCGTCTCAGGTGAACACCTGCTGAGAGACGTGTTTGTGGAAGCAGGAGCATGCAAGGAGACAGGTAATATGATAGCCAAGGTAGACTAAGGTAAATTAGTAGATACAGGTAGCGACGATGAAGTACAGAGGTGTGTAGCCCCCTCCTGTATGTCAGGTTACCAGACATGCAACAGCACTCCTACAAGAAAAGATGGGGGGGGGGGGAGTAAGATACTTTGTCAACTGCTAAGAAGGAGCATATCAAGGTAAATCCTTGCATGGGATGTCCAAAAGCAGTAAAGCCTTCTGGGTGGGCCTGTCTTGTTGGTTCACAACTTGCTGCAGAACCCCACATCCAAGTGAAGATCTGGAGAACTTGGGTCATAACCCACTAATAAGGCCCCATATTGGTTACTTGGGTGGTGTGATGAGATCCAAGGGCTCAGAAGGAAATACACACACTTCTTCCTAGTAGGAGCTGTGAAGTTGATGAATTTTCCAGCTCAAAGTCAGGGGTTCTCAAACTTTTAGCTGCTAGGCCACTCAGTCTTGCTCTCATGGTGGGCTGGAGCAGGTCACTTACAGAAAATATATACATATTGTATGTAACTAAGAATGTTCACGATAGGATACAAATATTTGCAGCGGTAGGGCTGCTTGCTGTCTCTCTTGCTCTCAGCTGGGCTCTTGGTGAGAATGAAGTAGTCTGTCAGTTATTTCATCCAGGTAGAGGCAGAGTGCGCACAGTGGTAAACTGGTTTGGAGAAGAGGAAGGGGGGGGGTCAAGTGCAGCGTTTCCCTTAAACTGTGTGGCTTCAAACAGCTCCGTGCCGCTTGGAAACCCAGAAGTCAGCAATGACATTGACAAGGGTCCAGAAACACTGCTGTACTATTATGGAAGGGCTCTGTACTGCGGCAAGAAATGTAAAAGGAAACACTGGTCACGCAACTACACCACTAGTAACAGCAAGTCTGTTAAAATAAGTTGGTGGACTAGCCCATGTGGCTATTGGGGTTTGTTGGTTCGACTCAGTCAGGCCGTTGCTTCGGGGCCTACACTGGCTGCCGGTTCGTTTCCGGGAACAATTCGAAGTGCTAGTTTTGACGTTTAAAGCCCTTTCTGGCTTGGGACCAGACTATTTGAGGGACCGCCTCCTTCCTTACGGTAAAATCTGACCCATCCTCTGAGATCATCAGGAGGGGCCCTGTTAACCGTGCCGTCATTGACAAAGGTGATGGTGAGAAATAGGGCCTTCTTGGTGGTGGCACCCCAATTATGGAATTCCCTCCCCCTGGAATTAAGAATAGCTCCCTCTTTAGAGACCTTTCGGCAGGGCCTCAAGATGTTTTTATTTAGGTTGGCATTCGATTGATTAAAAAAGCCAGCCCACCATGTCAGCAAAGGCAATCTTAAGGTGACCCACTGGTGCTTGTCTGTTTTAATTGCTTGTTTAATTATTTTATTGTACTTTGTATTATTTAGCATGTTTTAGATTTGTAAGCCGCCTTGGTTGCCCTGTCAGAAGAAAGGCAGGGTATAAATTCTTTGAATAATAAGTAATAATAGATACAACCCACAGGCCATAATTTCAGGACCTCTGCACTTTTTCAATGGGTGCTCCTCTTATATTTAGCAGGGGGAGAGTAACTGCCCCCTCTTCACCCCAGCACAGTCTCTTTTCTGGTGGCTGTTTGCTGGTGGTGTTCTGCATCTTTTTTAGATTGTGAGCCCTTTTGGGACAGGGAGCCATTTAATCATTTGATTTTGTCTGTAAACCGCTTTGTGAACTTTTTGTTGAAAAGCGGTATATAAATACTGTTAATAATAATCTTCAGGGGTGGGAAGCCACTTCAAGAAACTTGAAAATCATAAGCCACTTGAACCAATGACCCACCAAATTGGGAATTTGTCTGCACTTGAGAATGGCGGCGGCGGGGGGGGGGGGGAAGAAGGATGAGAAGGAAGGAGAACATCCGTTCCTAGAATGTTTGGGTACAACACTCGCCCTTGAAGAGGCTTCTCAGGGCCTTTTATGTGCCCATTCTACCCGTTTCAACTGAATCATTGGGGTTCCTGCTGGCTACTGAAATGCTGTGTGCAAATCACACCATTGGCCCAGCGCTAAATCGATGAGAAGGGACACTGCTGGGAGCTTTTTTTGCTGGTGCCGCTGCTGCAGCAGCATCAGTGTTGGCAATAACCTCTCCACCTTCTGGCATCTTAGGGAGCTGCTGGGTCCTTTGGCGTTTGTCCTACTGCCTTTGGAGGTCTTACTGCATCCTGTTCCTTGCGATCTTTGATGGGGGCCTTGCAACCTTTCATGGGACTAAACAGAGGAATCCTTGACCTGTTCTTTTTGGAAGAGTTTCTTCTCACCTTGGCTGTTCTGGCCTTTTGTTAGCAGCACTTTGGAGGCTTATTTGGACAGAACAGCGCTGCCCAATGAAGAGCCTGCATCCTCCAATAGGGAGCTGGAATGGGAGGGGGAGAAAATCATTTCTAGGCATAATGAATGCTGCATCTTTTCTCCTAAACAGGCAGAGAGAAAGCTGTAGTGGGGAAGAATGAAAAGGTGGATGGAGTACCATCATGACCCTGATTGGTGGAGCAAGACCAGATCAGAACTGGGCATGATCACCCGAAAAGGCAAGAAGATTCAAGATCATACGACCCTGTCCCTTAAGCAGCAGGTAGAAACGACAACTGTGCAAGAATAGCCTCCTTCACTGTGACTTTACATTGGCCACTGAATTGATTGCTTTTGCCTGTCTTCTCATGCATCTTTTAGGATGAACTTTGTGGAAAATTATTTCAGTACCTCTGTGTGGCTGATAACGGAGTGGTTTTGACAGACTTGCTTGGAGATCAAATACTGGCTTCTTGGTACTTGTGGGTTCTGCAGTCTGACCTGAAAACTTAAAGGGGGTAAAAGCTGGGATTTTGGAGAGAAAGCGAACAGTTATCAGTGCGGCAGATAAACTGTGGGGAAACCCCCCCCCCCCAAGTAAATTCAGTGTCTTGTTTGAAGATGTCAATTATAAAAGCAGGGTTGTTTTTCAATTAATATAAACCAGTGGTTCTCAAACTGTGGGCCGTGACCCAACATTGAGAACCAAAGCTACCCCCTTAAGGGGCGGGGACAGCATGGTGGCGGAGATCCGGGGAATCGCCACTGCCACAAAAGTGCCCAAAAGCTTCCCCCCTGTACTTACTGGAGCTTGGGGGTGCTTTGGGGAGGCCTGCACAATCCTCTGCAGGCCTCCCCAATCGCCACAAAACAGCAATCTTCCTTCGCAGGCCTCCCCGAAGCTCCCCCAAGCCCCAGTAAGTACAGCGGGGCGGTGATCCCCTGGATCTCCACCCCCGCAAACCCTCAAAGTTCTCCTCGCCTTGGGGAAAAACTTTGAGAACTTCTGGTATAAACAATTTAGTATAGTTATTACAAAATTAGACCTTTTAATACTGTACATTACTACCCTACAACAAACGTTTAAGATAAAAGGACAATTGTGCTGATCTCTCCTGAAGCTTGCTTGTGTTTTTCTAGACATTGAGATTTACTGGAGAAACAGACGGTAGGAAAAGGTTAGTGAAAGGTAATTATTTTCAAATATGCAAGTCTCTCAAACAGGCATGTTTTCCTGAGAGGAAAGATAATTTCCCAAAGTCAGGGTGACAGAGTGGGGGGGGGGGGAGGAGAAGAGAGAAAGGTGACACGAACAAGTGAAGCAGCAATAACTTAGAGAACACTAAACAGGGATTTAAGACACAGGGGGAAAAAAAAAAGAGTAGAAGTGTCCCATTCTGAGCCCCCAAAGAAGCTTTATTTAAACCAACACATTGGGCTACAAACTAGAGAGCAGAGTTGCCATAGCTTCAGGCTGAAAGAACCCTTTTCTCTCTTCCATTCTTGCAGCATGTTGCAACAGTGCCTTCAACACCAAGGGGACAAACCTTCTCTCTTACCTATCCCCCCCATTTGTCTCATGTCTATTAGATTGTAAGCCTGTGGGCAGAGACAGTGTTTTTTTAATTTGCCTTCAACGCCTAGGCATTTTAGGTTATCAATTACATATATTGAAGAACCAGATGACATCCACTAAAATTGAGTGGTGGGAGAACAGACAAAAGAAAATAGTTATTTACCCAGTGTGTCATTTACCTATGGAACCCCTTGCCACAGGATGTGGTGATGGCACCTGGCCTAGATGCCTTTAAAAGGGGGTTGGACAGATTTATGGCAGAAAAGTCCTTCACAGCTTACAAGTCATGGTGGGTATATGCAACCTCCTGGTTTTAGAAGTAGGCTATCTTTGAATGCCAGATGCAAGGGAGTGGCAACAGGTATCATGTTGTCTTTTGTGCTCCCTAAGGCATCTGGTGGGACACTGTGACATACAGGAAGCTGGACTAGATGGGTCATTGACCTGATCCACCAGGGCTCTTCTTATGTTCTTATAACTGATGGTTAACATTAGCCTGAGATCATGTGCCAGCAGTTTATACTGCAGGAATAACTTCTGCCTAGGGAATGAAGTACAGTACAATAAATACAGGCAGTCCTCAATTATGCAGGGGTTGTGTTCCTGCAAGGTGGCTTGCATATCAAAAAAGGGCAAAGACTGGCTAAAATTACAGGAAGCCTCTCAGCAAGTGATTAGCAGCTAATCAACCCAATTGTTCTTTAGCATACAACAATGGGAAGGTTATCTCCTGCAGACTCACATGGGCACTGGTTAGCAGCCTGAGGGCCCAATCCTATCCAACTTTCTAGCACCGATGACTGCCCCCCCCCACTGCAGGATGCAGCGCACGCCCCATTGGCATGGCTACATCAATGCTGAAAACATGGACAGGACTGGGCCTCAAGTCTCTTCTAATCATTCCTGTTGGCTCAATAAGCATACACAACGTTCATAAAACAAAAGCCAGCTGTACTAACCCCCCTTTCAGCTCATCCAATACTCACAAGGCAGGAGGAGATTATAGCAGGCTAAGACGTATATAACTTTAAGGGTAACACCCCCCCCCCCCACACACACACGCCATTACTGAGGGAGGGCCAGCAGGCTTTGCATCAAAGGACTCTGCATTAAAGAGGGCTTGAGGAGAGTGAATGATTCAGGAGAGCAACGATCACATGCACAATAATAAGCCCACTTTGCTGTCTCTACTGGTGCCAGCCCACACAATGGAAATTATCAGATCAACCTGGTAAGTCAACCCAACAAAACGCTCCATTTCAAAGACAAGCCATGCACCTTGCACTTCTGGCATTAATATTTCAATTGTGCCATTTCAAAAACAGGCAAATTAAGAGCCCACACATTGGTAATTGTCTACATGTTCAATTTCTTACCAGAGTTGGTTGCATTTTCTGTTAGCCAACATTTTGTTGCACTTCCCTTGATGTTGTTAGTTATAGATGTATTGCTCAGCTGGCTCTCTGGGGTGAAGGATTTCACAAATGGAGATTTTCTAGACGGAGTTTTGGTCAGAGAACGCTTGTGCTCATTATCCTTTGTGGATTCAGAGAATCTAAATAAAAGTTATAACAATGTAATGCAGTGATTTTCAACATTTTTCTTCCCGCAGCACATGGACCTGTGTGTATTCTCTATGGTTTTCTCTAGGTCTTCGCCTCTTATATCACTTCCAGGAGACTCTTCCAGGTTTCTGTAGCTCTGTTTCTAGGGCAACTGTCTGTAGTAACAAATTGTCTGTCCCTTTTCCCTCAGAGTTGGCAGAGGAAGAGGGACAGGCAATTTGTTACTACAGACAGTTGCCCTGAAAATAGAGCCACAGAACCTAGAAGAGATTTTCAGCAGTTTTCAACTACTGTGCACCAAACTTCCGCGGCATACCCAAGGCCTGTTTGGGATCACCAGTGCCACGACACACTGGTTGAAAACCACTGGTCTAATGGCTAAATTTCACCCCCAAAACACCCACTGTTCCAATACAAAGGCTTTTGTTACATTATTGAAACCATGTAATGGAATCTGAAATATCCCAAGTCCCAGTACACTTTAAAGTTTTCACAATTCTATTCTATAGCTATATATAAATTTATGAGAATCAATTTATTGCACATCACCAAATTAATATTATAGTATTTCCACTCATTTTATAAGTAGTCGATGCCTTTGATTGTCCTCTTTACCTGACATTCATTTTGGTTGTTGAGAGGCTGGTTGAATTGAATGCTGACTTCTGAGACAAGATACTTTTATTTACACTCCCAGGAGAATTGCGTGGTGAGTGCAGCAAGTTTACAGGAGTACCGGTAGCGGAGAGATTGTTTCTTTGAGAATGGGGACTGAATATAAATCCTCTGAAACTGGACCGTGCCTGCAAAAAGAGGTATTTGCTCATTTGAGAATCTTCCCTTTACAAGTATCACACCAACTTAAAAGACCCATCCTTTTACAAGTAAGGTTTTAACCAAGGATTTCTCCTCACCTTGGAATTACTGTTTAGAGTTTCTTTCGGAGATGTCTTCAGGTAGTTACTTTTCTTAGCCAGCATCTGCCATGATTGAGGAATAGTGACATGTTTGTATAGGCTTACCATATTCCCGGTTTTCACTGGGACAGTCACGGTTTTGGGAGCCCGATCCCGGGCTCCCGGTTGGCCTCCTCTTCGTCCCAGCCATCCAGGACTGCCCCCCTGCAGCGCTAATACGCTGCCGCTGCCACTTCTTCATTCTGACCAATCCTGCTCGGGGGCGGGGACTTCCTCCCTCGAGGCTGGGAGCTCTCCGGAACAGCCCAAGTAAACTCGGGCTGTTCCGGAGAGCTCCCAGCCTCATCGCGTATTTGCGCAAGGCTGGGAGCTCTCCGGAACGGCCCGAGTTTACAATAATGTATTAAGACTCTTTAGTTTCATATTCATTCTGAAATTTTCTGGAAGAGCAAGTCTGAATATTGCAGTTTTGAAAAAAAAGTGGGCATCATTATAGTGAACTCGGGCTGTTTCAGAGAGCTCCCAGCCTCACACAAATACGCGACGAGGCTGGGAGCTCTCCGGAACAGCCCGAGTTTACTAGGGCTGTTCCGGAGAGCTCCCAGCCTTGAGGGAGGAAGTCCCCGCCCCCGGCTATGCCCCTGGCCACTTTCGCTTCTGCCCCCCCCCCCTGCATTGGAGGCATCTGGTAAGGCTATGTTTGTATCATAACAAAATCTCAGTGTTTCCCTGCAAATGCTGTTCTAGGTTCTTTTGTATGACCATAGAGATGAACAAGGTGTCAAACTAAAGTAGAGAACATGTGAATTTTCCAAAAATTACTAGTTTCATTTCATCCAAAGAGATTTACTGGGACTTTAATTAACAAAAAGTCCCACAAAATTTGCACTAAGCACATGCAATCTGTCACTGATAGTTAATGAACCCTATGTAGCACCAGCAGGGTTGCAGACAATTAAGACAATCTTGTTCTGTCTACAGATCCCAGTTTCCATTCTACTGATGGAACAAAGTCATTGGCTTGGCTACTACATTGTCAGAATATTTTGCATGAAAGACCCTCACATATGTCTTAGGGAAAGAAAGGACAACACTGTTGGTGGTGTGGTGGTCTTCAGAAGTAAAGAGGGCTGAAATTCCAAGGATTTTCTCAAGGGCATTCCGTTCCCTACTCCATCCCCAATATTACCATGACAAATGAAAACCAGAGTTTCATGTAGTTGCTTGGGGGAAGGGAGTATTAGTACTTACCTTCACCGCATTGACTGAACTGGTGAAGCTTTTTATCATTTTATTTTTCCTTTCAATGTACTCATCAATAGACTGCATTTTCTTGAACTGAGCCTCATGAAGTTTCTTGAAATCTACAGAATTAAAGTACAATGCTAGTATTTTTTGTTTAAATGTTATTTTCCAACTTATCCACAATACCCTGCAAATTAAAAAAAAAGTATCACTTGTTCAATTGCAAGTACAACATGAAAATGGAAAGTCCCTAGAAGTAAAGACCGTATACATAGGCTATAAGACCATATTGTAGCTATGAGGATTTTCACCTAAAAACATCCAATGACTTGATAAACATGCAAGGTAACAAGAAAAGAGAAAAGTAAAATATTGTTTGAAAACCATCGAGGTAAAGAGAGAAGAGAACTGTGTGGGGTGGGCTTCCCCTACACAGCTTTCCATGATTCCAGTCCTGTAGAGTTACCCCCTTACTCTTCAAAACCACAACAAGTCTACTGAAGAACTATTTTGCTCTGAAAGGAGACAGATAGAATGGCCTAGCCATGTAACCAAATACTTGGGCTGCAATCCTACACCAATAGAGTCTCACTGAACTCAGTGTAGACTTCTGAGTAGAAATACACAGCCAAAAGGTAGCTATGACAGGTAGCTACAAGTTAAAGGTTGGAACCACAGTACATGCATTTTAAATGTTTATATTTTATTGTATAGTGCAGAGGTTCTCTAAGTGTGAGGCGCGACTCCCAAGTGCCTCATCGAAAGCAGCCAGGGGCATGGCGTTAGTCTTTTAATTAACACATATTCTTGCTTGCAAGAGAGAGAGAGCAAAAACAAAGACCCGGATCTTCACATCGGGTCACTCAAAGTTAATTTCAAAACACTTCAGGTTTGTAGGCAGTTTCCACTCTTGTTTTTAACCACAGCGTGAGGGAAGCCCTCGCTTATCTTATGTTAAAGAACAATTAACAAGCCGCTAAGTACTCAAGCTGAGCTGGAGACAGCGTTTCTCTCATTGTAAGTTTGCAGATAAGGTATTTTCATTCAGGTTTCATTCAGACATTGCAGGTTTGCAAATAAAGTATTTTCTTTCTGTTGAATGTTTTTAATAAAGCAAACACAAAACAAATGCAAGAACTGCAATTGAAAATGGTGCAGAGCAGGTTCTGCTTTACATACAGTCTTTGATTTCTATGTTTAGTTTGGTTGATTAATTATTAGGATTTCTCGCTTTCTTCCTTTCTGACCCACCTCTAAGTTAGTTCCCCACTCTATTTGCTGGGACAACACCCCCCCCCCCCCGGAAACTGCCAGGCAGTATAAGAATCTGTTTTTCATCTTGCAAAGATGCTACCAAAAAGGAGCTAGCTTTCTCTCTCATGCAACTGGGGTGGGGCATGACCAATGCTTCCCTCCCATGCTTTTGTTTCTCTTGCCATGAATAGGACTAACACAGACGACATCAGTGCCCTCTACCCAGGCCTGCCAATGGAGGGAGGGCAGCATCCCAACCCCACCCTGCACACTCCTGGCTTAGCTGCTACTCAGCATAAGCATGGAAAATCCACTTTAAGGCTCATTTTAGGGAATATACACATACATATAAGAAAGGGTGCCTCTGAGCATGTAAAGAGTGCCTGTTTCTTCCATGCACTGTAATGGGGAGTCACAGCTAACGGCGAGCGAGGTCAAGGGGGCCGCGAGTCAAAAAAGTTTGGGAACCACTGGTATAGTGCCTCTGGCATATTTTTAGTAGTGAAGCAATTCATAAATGTATATTGCATATTTTATTTCTTACATAAGCAATTTTCAGCTTAGGATATGTGGGACAGAAATGTTTCAAAGGAAGCTGTATTTATTATGCTCTCACTGACAGTTATATGAACTCAGACAGTGTTAATACAATTAGCTGGCAACTTACTTGGTGTGGTGGACACAATTCCTGTTTTCCCAGTGTATCTGCATTTCTTTTTCTTTCCAGAGTGCGAATCCACTGGAGTGAAATCTGATTGGGGATAATGCCATTTTAGAATTACTGGGAAATAGAATAATAATTCTACATAATCTCAAACTATTTTTAGACTGTCAAGTCTCCAAACTAGCCAAATCAAGCTCTCCAAGTTTTATTGCAAATCATCTTCCATATGGCAATTCTAATGTTGCTACAATTTTGCACTACTTGTAATTGTTTTAACTGTACAGTGGGCCCTTGGCATCTGTGGGGGTTTGGTACCGGGATTCCCCACAGATGCCAAAATCTGCAGATGCTCAAAACCCCTTAAAAAAATAGCAACACTTTCCTGGGGGTCTTTACCATGGACTGCTCTGTTGGACCTGGCACGCTCCCGGAAGCTTCTGCGATGCATTTAGGTGCGCGCCAGGGCCAATGGAGTGTGTTGCGGACCTCGGCGCTTCCAGAAGCACCTTCTGGGAGCACTGAGGGGCAGTATCTGGTGCTCCCAAAAGCCTCTTCCAGTTTGCACGGAGGCCTGCGACCTGCTCCGTTGGCCCTGGCGCAGCCCAAAATACATGGAGGAAGCATTTGCCAAATGCATGCCAGGGTAAATGGAGCGGTTGGGAAGACTGCGGACGACAAGGGCCCACTGTATTGTGAAATGGTAACCTTTTTAGTCACTTTGAGTATGCTAATGGAAAGGTAGGAGTTACAGAATGAAAAGGGGACTCCTAAAGAGCTTAAATTGTCTTTAAAGGATTCTAACTTTCATGTCCCCCAAAAAAATATTCGTTACATTTCTCAAAAAGACAGCACTGGCCTATTTGAAATTCTACCTTGTTGTTCAAAATGAAATAAACTTGAGAAAAGTCATAAAGAACAATGTACGCTTAAGGTGCAATCTTATACTTATCTGGGAGTAGGCCCCATTGAACTCAATGGGGCTTAGTTCTGAGCAGACGTGCAAAGGCTTCTGCTGCAGATTACAGCACCTCCAAAAAGGTCAACATAAACATAAACACACACATCCAAAGCCTAGTGTATCACACACTAAATCCATCATGAGTGTAACCGCCAAAAGCAACATATGCATGCATTGGGGGGGGGGGGGGAGAGAGACAATTTTCACTGAACTCCCCTTCCCTCTGCACCTCACCCAACACATGCTCAAGGGGCCCCCAATCCCCAGGAACAAGTTTTCAGGAAGTGCAAGGGAAAGGGGAAAAATCAACAAAAATGGTCTCCCCTATAATATTTATCTATTTAAAAAAATGTATATCCCGCCTTTCCTATGCCAAGGCAAATGCCCAAGGCACAAAAGGGACTTTTGTGAGTGGAAGACCTTAGGATACAACTCTATGAATGGTAAAAGTTAACAGAATTGCCACACAAAACAAGATGCCCACCACTGCATTGGGTTATTAAAACATCAAAGCAGCATTCAACTTTTAAGTTCAACTTACTTTCAACTCTTTTTTGTCTAGTAGAATTTCTCTCTCTCAGTTGACTTGGAGCAGCAGAGTTCTCTGCCGAGTTCTCTACCAGGTTTACTACAGTTCCACTGTTTGCTAAACAACTGTTTTGGTTCACTGTCTTTCCAGATTCAGCATCCTTGGACCCCTGGCTTTCTTCCAGCACTGTCAGAATCTGCAGTTGAAATGTCTGAGTCAGATTACCTGTAGATATAGCATTTCACGTCCTTATCTCACCATGCACCTTGCTCCTTTTGCACCATTATTTTCATGTTTGCATTTAAATTGAACATAAATGTGTAAACAGGAAATAACTAATACACAAAGCAAACTTAAATATTCAAGCACTTTGAAATGCAATCTTGTATATCACAGTTTTAGACTTGTAGAAGAACTACCGTTTTTTTCGCTCCATAGGACGCACCGCACCATAGGATGCATGCTCTTAAAAAAAATCAAGTGCTCTTTGTCTGCTGTATGGTTATAAAACCATATTAGCTGTGAGATCTTTAGAGGGGCATAACAAGGGGATGTTTGCTTTTTAAAAAAAGATACAAAGCTCTATTTCTTTGAAAAAAATATGCATCCATATGGAAAAACCATATGCTTGATAAAATGTTGGATGTATTAAAAAAAAAAACACCGACCTCCTTCTTTTGCCCTTGCTAGTAGTACCGCTTAATTTCTTCCCCAGCTGTACAGTTCCTGGTCGCGTCCTGGGCCTGGGCTAACTTCCAAGGCCCAGAACGCGACCTGGGAGCCCTACGCAAACATCGCAGCAACTGCGATGTTTGCGCAGGGCTCTTGGTCTCGTCCGGCACCTGCGCTAAGTTGCCTGACGCTGGACGCGATCAGGAAGAGCTGATCAGGCAACTTAGCGCAGTTGCCGGACGAGACCAAGAGCCCTGCGCTTGGCAACTTCGCAGCGTCAGGCAACAACCAGCGTCAGGCAACTTCGCGCAGGCGCCGGACAAGACCAGGAGCTCTGCGCAAACATCGCAGTTGCTGCGATGTTTGCGTAGGGCTCCCAGGTCGCGTCCTGCGCCTGGGAACTTGCCCAGGACGTGACCAGGAGCCCTGCGCAAACATCACAGTTGCTGCGATGTTTGCGTAGGGCTCCCAGGTCGCGTCCTGCGCCTGGGAACTTAGCTCAGGCCCAGGACGTGACCAGGAGCCCTGCGCAAACATCGCAGTTGCTGCGATGTTTGCGTAGGGCTCCCAGGTCGCGTCCTGCGCCTGGGAACTTAGCCCAGGCCCAGGACGCGACCAGAAGCCCTGCACAGTGGCTGAAATGAAGATGGCGAGGCCTGCGCAAGCCCCGTAAGTATTTTTTTTAAGGCTTCGCACGATAGGACGCACACTTTTTTCCCCCTATGTTTTTTGGGGAAAAAAGTGCGTCTTATCGTGCGAAAAATACGGTAGTAAAAATAAAGTTAGAACAATTTGTTTTGGATTTACTTTTCAATTTCAAGAAAATTGTACAAGAAAGGTTCTTACTGCTGTTTATTGAAGATTTTTTTAACAAGTTTGCAAGACAAGGCAATTTATGTGGAAAGGTATGCACGGTATTGTTGTTGTGCAGCTCAACAGGTATAGTGTGTTTTTGAATGCACGAGTGTATGCAATTGCATCCCTAACAGGGATAGGCCAAAGACATACATTTTAAAGTACCGGCTGTTATACCTAGCAGGCAGAAAGTGACTGCCCCTATTTAACCCAAGGTAGCATCATCCAGTGGCTGTTACTGATGTCTCTCTTGTGCTTCTTCTTAGACTGTGAACTTTCTTTGGACAGGGAATCATTTTCATGTTCTTTGTGTTATGTAAACTGAGGACTTAGTTGTTGAAAATCAGTAAATAAAAATAAAATGGATCTTTTTTCAAAACTCATTCTTTCTGCTTTGAATATAAATAGTGAACTGAAGAGTGACATGGGCAGACCAAATCTGTGTAAGATACGGCAGCTGGCCTAAAGGGCCAACCGTCATATCCTGTCCAGGTCCCGGGTTGCCCTGGGGCAGCCCGGGTACACCTCGAGGGAAGAGGACAATCGTAAGCAGCCTGAGGCCCAATGGGCCTACTTGAATGTATGCCATTTCTGGAGCCTGCGTACATTTGAGCCCTCCATGTTGGGGCAAACCGGGCTGGGAGAGGGCCTTGGATATCGGCAGATCTCGCTGCTGATATCTCCACCCTCCCCCAACGCCCGGTCCACCCTCCCTCCACCCCTGCACCGGCTGATGCAGGGCTTACCTGATCCGGTGGGCGCATAGACCGTCCACCAGTGGAACTAGGTTTTGCAGGCCTTTGCCCCAGCAGCTCTTACTTGTTGGGAGTCGCAGACGCGCTTTACGGCACATTTGCAACATAGAGCGCCGGAGCGTGTGCTCCGGCGCTCTATGTTCACCCAGGATTGCACCGTGAAAGACAGAAATATTTCTTACAATCCTATGCATGTCTACTGAGAACTGCAGCCGTTAATACCCTCCCAAGAACCTCAACTGCCATTTTGATTTTTTTAAAATGCAAATTGCCAACGCTTCAGACTGTGAAAGAGACTTATATAAATGTGTAGGCAATACATGACAAAGTCGCTGAAGACCAAAGGTGATCAGAACATGGATTTCAGTTGTCAGAGCAGGGGCTTCAGCAGCTTGCATAGTTTTTTTTATTCCAGTGCTAATCAAAGGGTACGCTGTTGTAGGCAGACACTATTCATATCTCTCTCTCTCTACTGTGTATATATAGTGCTGGTCTACAGCACATAGGCTTACCTAGCCTTTCCTGCTTCCTTCTCAGAGCCTCTCATGAGGCTTGGTACACGTCTGACAGCCCAATCCTACCTAAAGATTGGGCTGCCGTCCAAGGTAGTCTGCCCGATCCAGCGCTCCACTATGGGCAGCCTGCAGCAGGCAGCCTGCAGCAAAATGTCTACTCGCGGAAGGGGATGCTCGTCCCCTTTCCCCGAGTGTAATAGCGGCTGGGGCCGATGGGCCTCCTCGGATTTCCGCCAGCTATTTTGCTGGCGGAAGTCGGAGGAGGCTGCGTAACGGCCCAGCCGCCCTACGGAGCCTGGCGGGGACCGGGATATGGCAGACGCCATGTCCCCGCCCCGGACGGCTGGGCCTATGGCCGCCGTCCGCGCACCGACCCACCTGCCTGCCAGAACCACGCTTACCTGGGTCTGGCACCGAGCAGAGTCCTCAGCCAGTGGAACAGGGCAGGCAGGCCTTGCACCGGCCAGTCCTGTTCTAAAGTAGCTGGCAGACTTTCTTTACGGCACATTTGCGACTACTCCAGGCTATTCTGGGCAATGGATCGCTAGGTCCGCCGCCTGGAACGTAAGTAGGATTGAGCCGATAGTTGAGTGGCAAGCCTTAGGAGACTGCGAAGCCGGAACAAGGAAGCCTCAGGCGACATGCTACAGACCATGCCAATGTTTCAAAATTACGGGATAAGACGCCATGTAGTAGCTTGAAAAGTTTAATAGAATTCAAAAGCTGTAGCGGGTTTCCCAGCCGGGCAGCCGCTTACAGCGCAAAAACATCAAACAAGTCCAAGGATCGTAAACAGCCCCTGGCCTGTTAGGGCTGTTTACGATCCTTGGACTTGTTTGATGTTTTTGCGCTGTAAGCGGCTGCCCGGCTGGGAAACCCGCCACAGCTTTTGAATTCTATTAAACTTTTCAAGCTACTACATGGCGTCTTATCCCGTAATTTTGAAACATTGGCATGTAACTACGGGCCATGAAAGCTACAGAAAAACATGCTACAGACCAGCAGCTGATGGCTTGCGGACTGGCAAACAGTCTGTGGACCATACTTTGAGAAGCACTGTTTTACTCTGCACTTTTCCATGATTAGCAGAGGTAGTGACTTGTAAAGTCTGTAGCCTGCATAAAGTATGCAATCCTGCTTAACTTGCAATTAAAAAATATCCAAATACACACAACCCTTGTTGAAGCTTTAAAGATTTGTTAGCTAATGTGTTAGCATTCTATTTTACGTACACCACTTTTGATTGTCTATTAAAACTATGTTATGCAAGGTAGAACAAAATAAAAAACTGACAAATGTGTTAGCAGTTTCAGACCAGCAGAAGGGAAAGGCCATTTATGCAACCAACAGCATAAACAACAACATGTACCGGTAAGTAATATCTTTAATAAAAATGTCTGACATAAGGTCACCTCTTTCTCTGGCGAAAGTTCTGGTTTCTCTTTAAGATTTTCATCTTCTAGATTTCTTTGTGCTTCATTTCCCTTCTGTTTTCTGCGCCTTTTAGTGACCAGAGACATGTTTAAGGGCATCTGACTGCTATTAAGCTCATCTGTATCTGTAGTAGTTCTTCTGTTGACCTGTACAGAAGAAATTGGACCACATTATTCCAGTGCACAGATTTTCCAAGATTCATGTTGGATCCTAGCTACCACAAGTGAAAGGAAGTACCTAAAGAGAATTTCCCCACTCCCTCCTCTCCAGAGTTGCCTCCTGAAAAGCCTCTCCAGAGGTTGGGGGCATCAAGAACAGGGAGAGTTCCCTTGTGGGGAACTTTCTTCCACACATGGTACTTAGGTCGCGAACCTGACCTTCCCCTCTTAAACCTTGCCTCCATTTCCCTTCCTCTGCTATCTTCCTTGTGTCAATATCTAGACTGTATGCCCCTGGGGCAGTACCTGTCTTCATATTCTTTATAAGGCATCATGTACATGGATGGCTATTAATCATCATTGCCAAAAGCATTCTCAGCTGTCATCAGCCAGTGACCCATCCCGATTCCAATAATCCTGGGTTCTAGCCTAATGTTTCATGGAGTACAGTTCCATCCTCAATAGTCCCTTCTGCTCAGGAAAGAAGAGTTGCCGTGCAATGGTAGGAGACAATCCCGTTTGCTTATTCCGTGAACTGATTTGCAGTTTACATTGTGGGAGGACTACAATACAGTCAGATCACTATTCACTCTAGCACTAGCTTATGCCTGGACAGTGCATAAACAGGATGTTCTACAGGCAAAGTGCATTTAATTTCACAGACAACACTTAAAATTGTTAAGGGTAACTTTCTTAAAGTCAGAGGGCTGGATTGTAAGAACGACTTGCATGAATGAAATAAGTTACGGGATACAGAAGGTGATTGTTGACGATCCCTTTTACTACCCCCTGCAGCTCCTAGAAAACCTGCTTCTGAAGGTTGAAGATCCTCAGCAGCAGGTTTTCACAAGGCAGCAAAAGGAAGGGGGGACCAGCAAAATCACCCCCTCTTGCATAATGGAACTTCTTCCATTTGCTCATGTTGTTCTTAGAGTCATCACAGAGTGTAGTCATAGATTGTAACCACATTTCTGCACTTACCATATTTCCATCTTCTTGTACTGTCTCTTGGAAGTGCTGTTTCAATGCATTTAACAGCTTGTCTGCCTGCAAAATAGTTAGAGGTCAGTTCTCGTTATCCGCTAGGGTGAGGTTCCTAGAAAACCTAGTGGATACCAAACCAAATTGGCGGATAATAAATCACTGAGCCTAGAGGGAAAATGGAGTTAGGTGCAAGGGGACCCACTTCACCATACACTCTATGAAAGTTATGAACCCGAATCTATTGTAATACAGTACAGTATATTGCATATTCAGTAGCAATGTATGGTTGCAAGAGTTGGACCATAAGGAAGGCTGAGCGCCGAAGAATAGATGCTTTTGAACTACGGTGCTGGAGAAGACTCCTGAGAGTCCCTTGGACTGCTAGGAGATCAAATCAATCAATCCTAAATGAAATCAACCCTGACTGTTCCCTGGAAGGACAGGTACTGAGGCTGAAACTCAAATATTTTGGCCACCTAATGCGAAGAGAGGACTCTTTGGAGAAGACTCTGATGCTGGGAAAGATTGAAAGCAAAAGGAGAAGGGGAAGGCAAAGGATGAGATGGTTAGACAGCATCACCGATGCAACGAACATGAAAATGAGCGAACTCGGGAAGATAGTGGAGGACAGGAAGGCCTGGCGGGATGTGGTTCATGGGATCATGAAGGGTCGGACACGACTTAACGACTGAACAACAACAATATTGCATATACTGTATAATATTATGTTTTAAGATTTTATTACTCTATGTTATTCACCAATAAAGATTTTTAAACAATGAACCTGAATCTTACCTTGAAATCTATGGGACTGGGGGACGACGAGGGCCGCTCAACATTGGATTACTGGCCCAAGAAAGGGTGCTGGCCCAACAACAACGAGCCCTCAGAGTTCAGCAGTGGGGAGGGGATTGCTTCAACCTTCTTCCTTTACCACCTGACTTCAGAAAGGACTTCAGACCTTTGTTTGGTTCTCCAAGCAACTCAAAAGTGCAGCACAACAGAGACAAGCTGATTTTCTTTTTTTTTAAATTAAAAACCCACCTTTCCAGCCAAAGCCAGAGAGGGCTGCAGCCTGGACTTCTCTTCAAAACGCTTCACCAACAGCCTCTGCAAAAGCATCTACACATGTGAAAAGCAACAGGCTAAGCAAGCCTCTGCAGCAACGAGGAGGACCCTCTAGTGGAGGAACGAGAGCTCAGGCACGTTGCAGATATGGAGAAAGATTGCGATAAATGCGAGGTAGGTCATCCAACTGCCCCTTGTGAATATGCGAATTTGCGTATGGCAGGGGTGGCCAAACTTGCTTAACGTAAGAACTACATATGATAAACTTCAGATCTTTGAGAGCCACAAGAGAGATGTTTGAGAACCGGAATATTTAAGAAGCATTTACATTCTTAAATATATTTACCCCATCATGGACATTAAACTTTACATTAAATTGTTTAAAACAATTGGACATTAAATTTTTCATTCGAAAGCTTTCATGGCCAGCAGATATAGTTAGAGAAACAGGTAGTACGGGTAACGCAGCCATATCTAAGTAAAAACACAGCAATCCGACTGAGGTTTAAAAACAATGACTATTTTATCTGGGTTTAATGATGTATTCCCGGACAAACAGAAATTATTAAGAAACCACGGCTGGACAAGTGAGCCCAACGTTTCGTGTCCTAATCTGGACACATCTTCTGGGGCAATCCCAAAAAGGAATGAGAGATGTTATAGTTCTCGGCGTCTTGCAAGACGCCGAGAACTATAACATCTCTCATTCCTTTTTGGGATTGCCCCAGAAGATGTGTCCAGATTAGGACACGAAACGTTGGGCTCACTTGTCCAGCCGTGGTTTCTTAATAATTTCTGTTTGTCCGGGAATACATCATTAAATCCAGATAAAATAGTCATTGTTTTTAAACCTCAGTCGGATTGCTGTGTTTTTACTTAGATATGGCTGCGTTACCCGTACTACCTGTTTCTCTAACTAGGACATTAAATTGTTTTAATTTTTTTTAATTGTTTTAAATTGTTAATTATTTTAATGTATATGTTATTTTAATGTTGTAAGCCGCCTTGAGTGCCCTTGCCGGGAGAAAGGCGGCATATAAATTCTTTAAATAAAATAAATAATAAAATAATAGAACTTATTTTTAATGCAGTGGACTGTCAGTTTATACCTGGTAAATAATTATAAAGCTTGAAAATGTATTTGCCTTTTATATGGATTGTGATGCAAAAAGGAGCTCAGCCAACGTATTTCCGAGAGCCGCACATTATACGTCAAAGAGCCGCATGTGGCTCAGGCGCCGCAGTTTGGCCACCCCGGGGTATGGCGAGAACTGACTGTATAACAAAAAGCTGAAGCCTTGATAAAAAGGCTTAAAGCCTTTTATTCATTTTTAGCATACATATCAAAAATCAATACAGCAGGGCCCTGCTCTGCCGTGATAATTGTTCTGGAGACACCAGTGTATTGTGAAAATATTGCGTTTTCATCAGCATTCCCGTCGGCTATATCCTTCTGTCCAGACACACAGCCATAAACTTAAACACTGCTATTCACTGAGATGCTATCAAATTCTTGCGTTTGTACTGTTAATTGACTTATCTACCATCCACGAGGTTCTGTTTGCCGCAATTGTGAGCATTGTAAAGTGAATAACTTATTGCAGTGTTTCTCAAAATTCTACCGGAGTAGGGGAGAACTCTGAGTGCTTGCGGGGGCAGGGCGATGGCGACGATCCAGGGATCACACCGCTGCCAGGGACAAAAGGTGTGTTTTTAGACTTCCTGAGGGTTGGGCCATCCTCTGGAGGGTGTGGGGGCCCCACAGCCCCCCCCAGTGGGCATCCCCAAGCCTTCAAATGGGTCCTGGAGGCGAATAAAGCCCACATCCGGTTTTCCAGAAAACCAAGAGGTAAAACAGAAGTCGGCTTTAATCGCCTTCAGGAGCCGTTTGGAGGCTTGGGGAGGTCTGCTGGGGGGCACGCGCCCCCGCACCCTTTGGAGGACAGTCCACCCCCCCAGCAAGTCTAAAAGTACCCCTTTTATTCTTTTTGCTGCAGTTTAGAGCCTTTTGAAGCCATGCAGGATGTGGGAAACAGTTGGCGGGCCCCCAAACAGCTTCAAAATAAGGTGTTTTAGTGCCGCCCCCACCGCAGATTTCATTATCAACGGATTTTGGCATCCATGAGGGTTCTGGGGATGAAAACCCCATGGATAAGAAGGTGAGACCTGTGGGTTCCGAACTGTCTCTGACAGATTAGGAGAGAGATATTGGGGTGTGGGGTGGGGGCAGCTCAATGAAAACACTGACGCAGTGCACAGCAGCTGTGAAGAAAGCCAGTTCCATGCTTGGAATTATTTAAAAAAAGATAATAAAAACAGCCAATACAGTACAGTATTATTATTATGCCATTTACAAATGTGTCCACGTCTCAAAAAAAGGATCTAGTGGATATACTATTTTAGGATTCTAATATAGTCCTATAACATAGGGCATAATACAGCATTTAAGGCAGCCAGAGAGGAAGAAACTAAGCGGCTGGTGCTTTATTTCTCAGGTAAGGAAAGCGTCACCAGCTTGATTTCTACATAGGCAGCAGTTAAAAGGAGAGGAGCGAAGCCAATAAAAAGAAAGAGGTGGCAGTTCCGATGTCGAGATGGGGGGGGGGGGGGGGGCTAGAGGACTACTGCCGTCCAGGATCGCGCCACTTGCCGTCAGCGTCTCCTAACCGTTACCAAGCCCTTTCCTTCCGGCCAGTCTAATCCCAGCACAAATCCCGCCCGTACCTTCAGGTTAGCCTTCAGGCCCACCGCTTTAGCCAGGTGCTGCAGTTGGCTGTATTTCAGCGTCTCCAACTGCTGCCGAGGGAACTCCTCCATGGCGGCTAGTAACAGCTCCGATTCGATGCAGGCTTCAACAGGGGAAAACCCTCGTCTACCAACCGCCGCGTTTCAAATCCGCCGGTTCAACTCGCAGCGCGCGTACTACCTCCTACGCCATCAACCCCTCCGCTCCAAATAGCTTGGATGCACTTGCAGCATTGGCCGAAGTCTTTCCTATGGGGGCGGTGCTGGAAGGAGAGCATCGACCAATAAGAACCTTAGTTGAAAGCACTCCTGTATTTGTTTATTTTTCGAAAAGCGCAATTGTTCCGATCCGGCTGTCACAATTTTGACGATAGTACCTTCCCCTTGTATGATTGGATAAGGTAGAGTAAACGACAGGAAGACTGTCCAATGGTAGAAACAAGCGGACCTGGCTGAGAGGGGGTTAGGTTGCCAAACAGGAGGCGGGAGTTAGGTTTGAATGTTCGGCGGTAAAGAAGATGGCGGTGCGGAGGCAGCTACAGCGGCTGTTCCAGGAGCCTCAATTGGGAAGTGCAATCATGGTGGAGAGAACGGAGGCCGAGGCAGGGAATTGCCGCTACACGCACCAGAGGGTCAAGGTGCTGGAGAACCGCGGAGATGGGGTCCCGGGGAGGCGGGGTCTCCGTCTGGAGGACTGCGCACTTTACCAGTGCCGAAGGTGCCGTGCGGTGCTGGGAGATTCCCTCCAGCTCTGCGCCCAGGACGAGAAACGCCGCCTTCTTGTTTGTTTTAGTGAGTGAAACAAAATCTTGAGAGCAGCAGCGATCGCCGCAGAATCACGATAGGCAATACCTCTCTTAGCACGAACGTAGAGTCTCTTCGTGATTAAAGGATACCTCACTTTTGTTCGAAAGCTTTCATGGCCCGAGATTACTGTACAGTGTTGCATGTCTACGGGATAAGACGCCATGTGTTAAAAGACTTGTATTTTAATATCTCCAGTGCCAGACGGGTCTCCTAAACGGCAGCTGCCGTTTAGGAGACCCGTCTGGCACTGGAGATATTAAAATACAAGTCTTTTAACACATGGCGTCTTATCCCGTAGACATGCAACACTGTACAGATACCTCACTTGTTGTAAATTGCTTTGATTGCCTTTTTGAAGGCGGAAAAGTGGTGTATATGTGTGTGTACTCATGTAAGAGGTCGTGTACACACTCATGTATGTAGAGGTCATGCTACTTAGGTTTTCCAATGCAAAAAGCCTCTCCCACCAAGGTGCTTTTATATTCAAGAAGCCTCTCTACGCATGGCTTCCTGCATGGCTAACGAACTGAGTCTGAGTGCTGCAAAACTCCTTTGTTTCCATACTATGCAAAAATTTGTATAAGTAGTCCTGACTCTGGAAGTAGAACTCTGTCACTTCCAAACCCTCCAGAAATGTCCATGCTGTGCGTTTTGATGGTCTCTTATAGAGACTTCCTCCATTTTGGTGGTGCTTTCTTCCTTACTGAAAGCCTCCACATTTCTGCTTGCCAGTGCTGGTCAGCAATCAGGAAGCCTTTTGCTGAGCCCTCTTGCTCTGGTACCGTCCCTCACCCTCGGATAGGCTTACCATATCCAAAGGGGGACAGGGTGCCTACACCTTTAACCATTGTAAAAAGAGGGAATTTTGGCAATGGTTAAAGGTGTAGGCACCCTGTCCCCCTTTGGATATGGTAAGCCTACCCTCGGAGGACCTACGTTCCCAAAAGAGACTCATTCCGACCACATCAAGGATAATTTGTTGGTTTTTTTTTTTAATAAAAGAAACAGAACAAAACAGATGTGCGTATTTTTCCGTGTGGGCATTTTTCTGTGTAAGCAATTTTCCATGTGTATTTTTCCATGTGGGCATTCTTCCCTGTGGGCATTCTTTTTGTGCGCATACATGACAGTGGGCTTTTTTCTGTGCGCAATTTTCCTGTGGGCTGTTTTCTTAGAACCGGACAGAATAGAGGAGTTAGGTCACTTTGGGAGATACACTGAACATATGAGCTCAAGAAGATCAACTGCTGACAATTTAAAAAAAAACACACACACAAAAAAACAGGAATGCAATGGTTTCCACAACAAAGTGAAACTTTTATTATTTGTGATGATGGGAGACAACTTCTGCAGTTTTCAGGGAGGAAGAGGCTAGGATGATTTGGAAATAAATACTTTTATTTACAATAAGTTTCAGGAATTATTTATTACTATTTAATTCCTGAAACTTATTGTAAATAAAATATTTATTTCCAAATATTACATTTATGTCTGTAATACTACTTCTTAAGCTCCATGTTACAGCAATTCTTTCTAGCAATGGATGCCTTTTAACTGAAACCGAGGGCTGGGAGGAATATTTTTGTTTTGAGTGACATCTGTTAAAAGGATCTTACCAGCTATTCAGCTTTGCCTTTGCCTGTACATAAAAAGGCAAAGTACTTAGTATAAAATGTAAGGGCATTTTTATTTTATCATGTATTGGTGGATGCTCAGCACCATGCCATTTTTCAGAGGGTCATCCTCTTTTTTCAGAGGTTACACATGATGTTCTTGTGGAAGATTCTCTGATGGTCTGCATTGAGGGAGAACTCATTGGATGGTAGGTGTTGTTTATTAAAGCTTTTTATTACCGCTGATGATTGCCTTCTAATTGAAGTTAAGAAGAATCAAATTACAGTGGAACCTTGGATTGCGAGCATAATTGGTTCCAGAAATGTGCTTGTAATCCAAAGCGCTCGTATATCAAAGCAAATTTTCCCATAAGAAATAATGGAAACTCAGATGATTCGTTATTCTGCAAGAGATCTTTGTGTGTGTCTGCATTATCTCCTGGGCTCAGCTAATTAACAAGCTGCCCTTCAGAGTACTCCTTTGCTCTTCCAAACTGTAGCTCACTTTGCACCATCTGATATGCAAAACCTGAGCCTTGTTCTGCAGAGTTCTGCAGAGCCTTGTTCTGCTAGAGGCAGATGGGGGAGGGGGAAAACAGCTTGTTAATGAGGTCTGCAAAACAGAAGTTGCAAAGCAAAGTCTGAGCTGCTATTCTGCACAAATGGAGCCTCTGAGCTGCTATTCTGCACAAATGGAGCCTCTAGCAGAGGGAGAACAAAGTGTTAATGAGCAGTTAATGAGGGCAGTTTGTTGCCCAGGAGATGCTATTGTTACTCTGCAAACACACAGATATCTTGGAGAACGCAATGTACTCGTATTGCAAGACATTGCTCATTTATCAAGTCAAAATTTAGAAAACAATTTTGCTCGTCTTGCAAAGCACTCGCAAACCAAGTTACTCGCAATCCAAGGTTTCACTGTACCTACTCTGTTTGGAACCTAGCTATGTAAAAAAAATTATGTCCTGCACATGTCTTATAGAAGGTGCTAATTAGATAAAAGTTCCAAATTGTGTTCCATAATCTGTTTATCTCATTTCACACTCTGCCTTTTTCTTCCAGCACCTACAACATGTTGTACTGTCGGTCATGTAAGGTGAAAGTAGGTTTCAGACTCTATTGTTCAAAATCGTTGGCATATCTGCGAGGCTTCTTCTGTCTTTTCAAGGACAGCATCTTATGGTTAGTGCCATCCTGATGCATATTGTTAATAAAAATTTGTGTTAACTAGTACAGCAAATATTGTAAGCCTCTGGAAGGTCCGAGAAAAAATGTTTAATGGCAGCTAAGGGTAAGCTCAGGAATTTATTATATTTTAATCCCAACTTGTTTCCAAAGATCTCAGAATGAGGTACTTAGTTTGTCCTTTCCTCATTTTTATCCTTGCGACAACTCAGTGTGGTAGGTTAAAAATGTATAAATCAAGACCGTGTAAATCAAGAGGTGTTGTATTATTGCTTTGAACGACACCACCCTAGGGACACTGTTTGGAGGCTATAAGGCAGAGTATATGTTCTTGGATGATTAAATAGAGGTAAAATAAAATCCATGGCCACAAAACATTGACCTATCTGGGGACATGCATGCCAGCATGCACACGCACACACAGGTGGCAGAAGTGCTAGTTGGGATTAGACTGAACTTTCAAAATGTTTTAATCAGTGTATAGTGCCTAAGAAATTGTAAGGACTTAATAAATAATATTTTCTCTTGTTTTTCAGTTACTCGTTACAAACTAAAACCACAATTGAAGCTTCAAAGATTGTCTTGCCTGTTGTGAGCCTAAAGGAACATGTACAAAAAGTAAACTTTTTCTGTTTGTGTGTGTGTGTATCTGTATACATGGCATCTCAAGAAAATGTACACACGCTTTATAGTGTCAAATTTAGTATGCTATAATTCACACATACTATATACAATAGTTCACACATACTTCATATGGTGTAAACAGAAACAGTTGCTTGGCCCAGGGCCCAATCCTATCCAACTTTCCAGTGCCGATGCAGCCCTGAGGTAAGGGAACAAATATTCCCCTTACCTTGAAGAGACCTCCGTGACTGTCCCCTCCACCATAGCATACAGTGCACACTCCATTGGCATGGCTACGCACACCCCGTTGGCATGGCTGTATCAGCACTGGAAAGTTGGATAGGATTGGACCCAAGTGGACCCCAGTTTAATTAATTAATTTAATTAGACCAAATGCTCAAAATGTTCCGCATTGGGGTCTTTACATTGCTCATGTAATCGACTAAGAGATCTGCAGACATCCACCAGCATGTGTGCTGGGATGGTTCCACACGTCTCTTCAATTGCTTCCCTTAGATGTTCGAATGTTGCAAGTTTTCTATAACGAAGTATGTATGAATTAGAGCTCGTTAAAATGTGTACGCATTTTTTGAGATACCCTGTACTGTATATTTAAATGTGCTGTATATTTTGCATTGTCACAAGGGACATAGATGACAGTGTAACTAAAACAGTACAAAAATATATAAATTACCAAACTTGCTCAGTGCTTTGCCCTGTTCACAACTGCTGAAACAGAGAGCCGCTGGTCTTTAACAGAATAGAGTTTGTAGTTGTCTCTCACTTTGGCTGATCCACCACGAAGTAGCACATGGCATACAAAATGAATAGTTAGGAGGCTCCTGACCAGCATTTTAAACCTTGGATATAGGACACGTATGGATATAGGACACGAATAGGACTGTATTTTTAAACATTTTCTTTTAAAATGGAGCACTCAACCTCACCTGGGACATCACAGATCAAAGGCAGCACTGTGTGAAATAAAGTAAAAATGGCTTGCAAAATCACCTTTCAGACCCAACTTCAGATACATTCTTGATACCTTATAGATGTAGGGACTAGAGTCTTGCCATGTGAGTAACTAGAAAAGGCAAGTACTCCGCTGCATTGGTGATTTGTTTTATTTTTATCTTGTCCTTAACCTCTGAGCCAGTCTTTGCCAACCACCTGCCTGTTTATTTGATCCATGACTTATGTTTAATTATCCCTTGCCTTTGTCCATCCGTTTTTTCTAGCACTTTAATGTAAACATCTTATACTTTACTAATTTACCTGCCTGGACTAAGTTCACTTGGGAGAGAGTAGATTACCACACCTATCAGATGGCTGTGTTCTGCTATTGATTTTTCTAAGGAATTTGGGGTACTCTGTTAAGCTGGGAGAAGCAGCCTTTTCTGTCAACTTCCTAGGCTTGGGTGGCGGCAGCAAAGAGAGTACTCTCTTCCCAGTCGAAGGGTGAATAGAGAGCAGGATACCACTCAATAACCACTAGGTGCTATACCCATTTGGGTCTCCATCCCTTTTCTTCACAAAAAGAATTACTTCTAATACATGATATGTGATTGTGCGATATAAACTTGAAAGTTGTGCATGTTGTTTTAATAGATGTCTCTCATATGCCTACAGTTACAAGGGGTATTGCTGAACGGAAAAATATTTGGCTGTTTTTCTTCTGTTCTTAAAAAAAAACAGATTGTGTAACTGTTAAGATAGTGGATTTTTATTCTGTGTTGCTTCATTTTACCTAAACTCAGTGGTTTAAACTTTTTCCTTTTTTTTGTAGTTAAAAGAGAACCTAGTACAAGTGCACATGCGTATAGAGTTGCTAATTAAGAAACTAGAAGAACTAAACCAGCAGAAGGCTGTGTCTGAGAAGCAAGGATACAGAGCAAGACTTCATAGCCAAGCTTCCAGGTGTGAAAAGAGGAAGCTGAACAATTAACTGGTAGAATTTCTGCAGTTGAATATCTCGATTGTAAAGAAAGTGGCAGTTTGGAATGGTCTTCACACGAATGTTGGTTTGGTTGTGCTTCAAAATAGCTGCTGAAGTATTGAAATGGTCTACACAAACTTTCCTTCAGAGGCCTCAAGGAAGTGCAGTCACTGAAAATCAACTGCTATGATATACAGTATTTTATGGATGCATACAAACGTTTCTGTGAAAGTTTGGCATAACATTTAATCATGGTTATAATACTTGTTGCATAGTTGTATATGACTTGTAAATATAATTGGATGGGAAATGTAAAACTTGTAGAGATTTTTTGGGATCTGATGTCAACTTCTGACATGCTTTTAAAATAGAAATGGCACACTGATAGCCTTTTAACCAAAATGAACTATTCTGTGTGACTCACAGTGCAATCCTATCCAACTTACACCACTGGTGTAACCAGCAGGGGAGGGCAGGGTGGGAGGCTTTGAAGGGGAGGGGAGATTTAAATTCCCTTTGAAGGGTTGAATCCCTTTTCTGTTCTGGGGCCTCCCGTTCTCGCTGCACTGCTGGTTACACCAGTGGTGTAAGTTGAATAGGATTGTTCTGTCAAGGTGCTACTTCAATCAAAAATATATTTAAATGCTCCCAAAATGTGAAAGGGTGGGAGTTACACTGGCCTTATTTATAGCCTCTAGCAAGCATACTTGTACAATAAATATTTGAAGGAGGCTTTGATAAGTGTAATTGAACTTTGCCTGCCAGCATGTCTATAGGCCTGCATCACAACTGTGGCTCCTCATCTACAGTATGTACCCCATCTTCCTTTCTAATATACAGTACTCCCCCCATATCCGCTGGGGATATGTTCCAGGCCCCTCCGTGGATACTTGAAACCATGGATAGGAGCAAACACCCCCTCCATGGTTTCCTGAGGGGCCCCCGCCCTGCCTCCTCAGCTCTTTTTCTTTCAGCAAGCTTTGTTTCTTCCTTAAAACAAACAGAAGCAGCCTCCACTGCAGGCAAGTAGAACGAGACTAAGTCCTAGAGAGGCTCTGCAAGGTTTCTGTTAACCTTGCAGAGCCTCTCTAGGACTCAGTCTTGTTCTACTTGCCTGCAATAAGCAGCTAGAGGTTGTTTCTCCTGTTTGTTTAAGGAAGAAACGAAGCTTACTGGGGAAAAAAGTAAAAGTGTGTGTGGGGGGTTTCCCCACGATCCATGAATAACTGAAACCGTGGATAGCGGATCCGTGGATATGGGGGCCCACCTGTACTCAATGCTAGAAAGTTCCCTTGTGCCTGGTTTATATGCACCCTTACCTGGCATAAGCCCCAGTGAATACAGTGGGACTTACACCTGTGTAAATATGCATAGGGTCAGTCTTCGCGAAAACCGGAAACGCTTGGAGATCACCGCAAAACAGCGATTTGAAGATTGGGGAGGCCTGCAGAGGGTTGCACAGGCCTCCCCGAAGCTCCCCCAAGCCCCGCTAAGTGCAGCAGGGGCAGTTTCAGCAGCAGCAACTCCCCGGATCGCCGCAGCCGCTGGCTCCGCCCCCACACTCAAAGTTCTCCCCGCCTTGCAGGGAGAACTTGAGAACCGCTGCCTTAGGTGAATATTAGCCACATAGAACCCGGGGAGATGAGATAGGAGGACACTTACTTGGTTTAACTTGATGTTACTTGACGTTTACTTGGCAGCAGCTAGAGGAAAATGAGACTGTAGAGATTAGCAAAGAGACAGCACAGTGGGAACACACAGATGCACCAAAGTTTAGGATGCAAGAAGAGTACAACTTGGACTACTTTGATTTGGCTTTTTATCCATCAGGTGAGGGGAACAATTATCTGAGCCAATAGGAACTCATTCTTTGTCTCCAAACGTTTTACTTATCTACACCCATTTCCTCCGAGTTTGGTTTATTTATTTATGGTATTTATATACCGCCTTTTCTTTAGACTCAAGGCAGCTTACATAGGTAGGCAATTCTAAACCCCATTTTTTTCAAATGGGTTTTTTTTTACAAGTATTGGTCTCTGAGAACATAGAACCCTCAATTCCCAGGTGTTTCCTTTTGAAGTGCAGCCATGTCCTGGCTGTGCTTCTGCCTTCCAAGCTTTTCGCAGGAGCTGCAGGTATCCCTCAGTGACAGTCAGTTAAGGTGTTATCCATCTTGCCAGCTGACTGCTACCCATTTGTGTATGCGTTTATTGATCATTTCATGGCAAACTTGGGCCTGTCTGTTAACTGTGGCCCTGATGTATCTGGCAAGATACATGCTGGACTTAAGTGTTTACTGCTGGGTAGGTGGATGGTGATCTAGATGTTGAGGAGATGAAGCTCTCTCCTTTGTCATTTTCGGGGGGGAGGCCGCGTTGCTTATGGATCCTTGAAGGCTTTGGGGGATTTTCCTTTTGCCAGGGCTGGTGACTCATCTAAAGCCCTGGTCGACCTCTGGAATGAGATGGCAGGGCTCTGGATCAGATCACTCCTGAATGGCCCCTGCCTTGTTACAGAGCTCAGGTGGTTCCCTGCTTTACTGAGGAGCTTTGTGCAGTGAAACAGCTAAGCATAAGCCTTGAGCAGCAGTGTGGGGAAATCTGACTGAACATGGTAAGAGCTCACCTGAAAGCCTACTCAGAGCAGCAAAGGCTTTTTTTTTCTCTGCCACTATTGAGGCTATGGAAAGCTGGCCAGCTGTGCTATTCTGGGTTGTTCATGGCTTGCTCCACCTGGCTCCCCACAGGGGCAGGAGTGACTATTTGGTTGCTTGGTGTGACCAATTTGCTACACATTTTGCAGATAAATCACCCACATCTGCCACAATTTGGCTCCATATTGAGTGATCTAATTGAAGTTGCCTGGGTATTTATTGGTCCTGTTTGGAATTCTTTTCAGCTTGTACAACGTGAGGATGTGGACAGCAGTGCTAGTCCTGCCCACTTGAGCTTTGCCCAGCTTGGCTCGTTAGCTCTGCTGGGGGGAGGGGCTGGCATTGTGGAGGAGGATAATCAATTCATCTCTGATGGAGGGGGTGTTGCCCGCAGCATTAAAGCTGGCAGTAGTGCACCTCCTCCAGAAGAAGCTTTCCCTGAACTCCACCATGTTAGAGAATTACTGGCCGCTCTCAGACCTCCCATTTCTGGGCAAGGTGATTGATTGAGTGGTGGTCCTGAATTAAACTGGTCATCTGGACTCCTTTCAATCTATTTCAGACCAGGCTTTGGGATGGAAATAACTTTGTCTTGCTTGCACGGAGGACCAAATGTGGGGGGGGGGGGGAGGAGAGAAGGGAGACAAAAGGGTCATGTGTGCATCCCTGTTGGTCCTGCTGGACCTCTGTTGCTTTTGATATCAACCAAGGTTCCCTTCGGGGTTGGAGCTTGGGAGCACTGTTTTGCAGTGGTTCCAGTCCTTCCTGGTTGACAGATTCCACAAGGCGTTACTGGGGGACACCTATCCAGCATCCTGGCTGGCTTTTGGCATGCAGGTTGCCACAGGGTTCAATTTTATCATGCTATTTAACATCTACATGAAGCCACTAGGAGAGATAATCTGAAACAGTGGAGTGTCCTCAGTATGCAGATGACACCCAGCTCTGTCTGTTATGTCAACTAATCCCAGGGTGGCTGTAGAAGTCCTGGAGCGAATGAGGATGGGCAAACAAATTAGAGGCAGAACAGCGGATCTCTTGGTTCAGAAACTGATGCAGGTATTGGACTATCAACCTGCTCTCAATGGTGTTGCAATCCCTCTGCAGGAGCAGGTTGCCAACTTGAGGGTCCTGCTGGACTCATTGTTCCTTCTGAGTGGCTGCAATGGCCAGGTGGGCCTTTGCCCAGCTCAGGTTGGTGGGCCAGCTGCAACCATACTCAACTCAGACCTACAGTGGTCCATGCCTTGGTGACTTCAAGACGTGACTGCTACTATAACGCTTAATGTAGAACTGCCCCTGAAGACTGTTTGAAAACTGCAATTGGTGCCAAACATGGTGGCCTGTGTGACAGTTGGGATGAGAGTTGGACTCTGAGCCACTGCTCTGACAGCTGCACTGGCCACCGGTTCATTTCCAGGCACAATTCAAGGTGCTGGTCTTGACCTTTAAAGTCTTACATGGCTTTGGAATGAGGGTTCTAAACGACTCATCTGTATCAACCAGCTTGCTCTCTAAGGTTATCAGAGAGGACTGTGTTGTGTGTGCCCTTTGTGGCCGAGGCCATGGTAACAACGACAAGGGGTAGGGCCTTCTCCTTAGTGGTGCCTCAACTTTGGAACTCTCTTCTCAGTTCAGATCACCAACCTCCCTGGGTCTCTAAGGCATAGAGTTATGGTGATTAGCACTCTACCCTCCCACACAGATTGAGGCTTTTTAACCAACGCTATTTTACAATCAATATGGTTTCTGAAAGTTATTTTTGTAATGCAAGATCTCAGCATTCTGCATTTAGTTCTGCATTCTGAATGCAAAATTTCCAGTAGCCTAGTGTTCGCTATGCCTCTGACAGACGAATCCCTCAATTCCTGCCCTTACCTGTGACCATGACATATGGTTCTTTGTGTTTCCTAGTGATAGAAATCAGAAAGTAACAGTACTGAGAAAGTAGAAAAATGGGAGACAACCAAATAAGCCAAGACTACAGGAGTACCGTAATCAAAATTTCTTCAGTGTTTTCATTCAACTAACACACCTTCCCCTGCACACTGAAGGAAGATATTAATATATCTGTAGCCTAGAGCAAGATTTCTGTACATTTAACCTACTATCCAGTTTACCTTTCCTAGAAGACACGGCACAGTGACGTTGTAGTGCATTCTCAGCCCATGCTGCTTTATTGCTAAAAAATTGGATACAGGTGCAGAGTTTCCAAGTTCATTTTTAACAGTTATTGTTTACAGTGTCAAAAGAAATTTAAACACCATTTCCTTACCTCCCCTCCCCCAAAGATGCATAGATATAAAAGCAAGCTGCCTTTTGGAAAACCAGATATATACACGGGTAGGTTTTCTATGGTTACATAACCTGTGCAACGGAGTAAATGGTTTGCAGTATGGCCTATACCTTCCTTCTCTCTTCTATTTGTTCAGTCAAGTGTATGCATATATCTCTAAGATTTTAGTCAGAAGTCAAACATTTTTCTAGAAGGTTTTGCGAGGGTCTAAGCCTTCAACTACTAGTGCACATTCCTCCCACACACATTTTCCAGACACCCTATAGTAATTTATATGTTTTGAAAGAGGAAATTAAGTAGCACAGACAAAACTCCCATCCTTTGGTTGTACTATCCGCAAACATTACAGCCAACAAAAGGAGCAGAGTTTTAGGGGAAGAGGAATTTTGCCATAGAATGGACCACACTATCACTTTGCCTGTTGACACAGAATCAGAGGGGCAGTCATGCTGACACTAAAAGTCATCTCACTTAGAACTCCCAATATTCACACATCTATTTGGCAGCTATGATTTACCGACAATGGCAGTGTAAAAAAAAAATTTATATATGGCCTCTGCAGCAAGCCTGAAAGTATGTGTCTGGGAAAGTAACTTCTAGAACTAAACATACAGACAGGCCTGACCAGGAATCCTATTTTCATGTCTAGGAAAATGGGCAAACTGATATAAAGAAGTGCTCGTATCATTTATCCTTCTGAAACTGGTATAGCCATAATATAGCAAAGGAATGTTGAGTTTAGGTTCTTTTAAGCAGCACCTTCAAAGTAGGGAAAAAACTTTTCAAGCTAGAGTTTTGCTACAAGGGATACAATGTTCTAATGTTTCTAGCACCTGCTCATCCACTACTTAAACTCAGCATTTATCACTTGCAGAACACACATTTCCAACCCCATGAAATACACCATTTCCAGAGTTTAGGGAACTAGCATTCACTTTGTAACTGAAGCAAAGCTAGGGAAAAATAGAACGTAACATTTATTCTCTGGCAGGTCAAGAGTTCCTCCCCTATTTAGCAAGCTTTAACTTCTCCAATGTGTGCCAGAATATAAGCCATACTAGTTTCCAATTTTCACATTAATTCTTGCAAAGTACCACAATTGCTGGTTTGAAACCAGTTTGTTTACCTTGGTATAGCTGCCTAAGTGGCAAAACTTGGAGAGAGAAAAAACACCACTCCATAAATTACTCCTGAAGAATATGGACTGTTTACTGATTTCATTCACATCCTATTTCTTTGCTGCAACAGGCTCAGATCAAGATTATTTATCTTTTGGTACCTGAAAAGTCCTTTACTACTTAGTCCAATTTTGGATTCCGGATTTCACTATTGCCTTCCCCACATACTGAAACTCTGCACCTTTATTTATTTGTACAACTGCAGCAGCCAAGAAACCCATCTTACCACCAACCTAGCTCAGGGGACCACCATGAACCCAGTAAGAGGTCAAAAGGACTCTTTCTGCTTATTCTCTTTAATACACAGTTTTGGTGTCATGCTTCATCCCTTATCTGTATACTCTGCCCCTTATTCAGAAGGGGCTAAAAAAAAGATCTGAGAATCCAAGCAGTAAATTCAAGCTATTGGTATATTAGTTCCTATTGCTTCATTATGTATAAATGCATATATCAATTTACTGGTAATACTATAACACTAGACATATTAATCATGCATAATTAGAATACTAAGCTCTATAAAAGACTTGGTTTGTGAGCCTGTGTGCTTTTGTGCTACTGTTCATTCTCCCATCCAAATTTTCCATTCTGAAGACTTTACAAGCCCAACTGCCCTCCATCATGTTCTACAAACACCTATTTTGCATGGAGTACAGCAGATAAATTGCACCATCGGTTAGTACTTAAATGCTAATGTTTATTGTGCTGTAAAGTTTGTCAATTCCACCTAAAGACCAACTAGCAGGTGCTCAAACTCAAAGCCTCCATCCTACCTGTTTCCTTCCCCCATCCAAGATAGAATGAATTGATTCCTCTGCCCCATTCTACTTGCTAAATTTTGGTAAGCAGAAAATCTTCATCCTTGGGAACCATCCCCACCCCAGAGAAAATCATGTGATCACTTTCTCCGGTCCTTTATTTTCTAGACTCTAAAGGAGTCATCTCATGCAAGATATTGTATCTCATTCTACTAAGCAATCACTTTAGTAAGCAGAGACTAATGCAGTTTTTACATGAGAGTTTGATCAAGTTAGGATGCCTGTTTAATGCCTGGTAGAAGTATCGTCACCATTGACAGCTGATGTTAATTACATTTGGGTCACTGCTAGGACACCTGATGTCAGTTAGATTGAGTAGTAGGAGTATATATTGAGTGTCTGTCCTACAGTGTTAATCTTCTGATGATGCCCCGAATGTCAGGGGTGAAACGTTAAGTTACTGGCAACATCTTGTTTTTGTAATAAAGAATTTATAAACGACGTAGTCTTACCCGGAAATATGTGGGTTTTTAACTCAAACATATGGTCACGTCGTGAGAGTCTACAATTGTATTTAATGCAGTTTTATTCCTGCAGTCTACTTTGGATGGGACAAAACCACATTTTTGCCCTTGTTCCTTGCCTTTCAATGAAGGAAGAACATCTCCCCCCCCCCCCCCGAGCAGCGCTTTTCAACCACTGGCATAGGTATCACAGGATGCTACTTCACAGTATGGCAGGTGATCACACCGCCATGTGAACTGTTTGATACTGCTCTGGCCAAACTGCCAAAAGTGAAGATGGCTGGATGGCCGAGCACTAGCAGCAAGGTGCCACGGTGTGGCAGTCTGGTCCTAATTTGGGTGAGAAGCATGCAGGGTGGGAGAGAGAGATGGCGGCAACCACCACCAGAGAAGGTTCTTCCTTACTGCAGAGACATTTGTGGACAGGATGCACACTTCTGTGAACAGCAGCTATCTCTGGTTGGATTACCACTTGGAAAAGTGGTACTTGCAAAAAAAAAAAAAAAAAAAGTTGAAAAGCCCTGTTCTAGAGGGGACACAGAACTCTCCCCCCCCCCCCCCCGGAAGCATACAGTATTAGTACAGTAGTAGGATGTAAAAACTCAGTTCAGCCTAGGTCTTCCACACCCTGCTTGCAAAATCCCAGAACTATCACTACAGTATACTGGAAGCCTGTTTGTGAAAAATATTTACTAGAAATCTTATATTCGTTATCAATATTGTGCTTGGATTCCTTCTTCTATGCTTACTATTCTTCAAAGAGCAAAGCAAGAGAGGAGGGAAAGGAAGAACTGAAAGGTAGTCCTCCAGTAAGGGAGGTTTCATCACAGAACCCAGCAAGAATGGAGGAAGTGAGCCACTGAAAGAGTTGACGCAGATGCAGAACAAACTCATGCAGTCACTCCAAGAATGGCAGTAATGTGGTTTGAATATAGTCCCAATCACCAGTCAGACAGGCAAAAGACTGTCCGTACAGATGACACAAAGAGTCATTTGTCAAAAGGATCTCTTCTTCCATTATCTACTTATCGAAATAAATTTCACCTCTCACCCTTCAGGAGTATAAACACCACACAGTTAGTTAACTGTGCTTGAGTACTTGAAACTCTGAAGGGGAGTACCACAGTCCCTTACACCTACAAATCTAGGCTGCAAACTCTTCATGGTGAAGCATACGAGACAGACAAGTACTGTATCTTCAAGCAATTCACATCCTAACCAGACTTTCCTGAATGCCAACAATATTCAAGGCAGCAAACTTTCAATTTATGAGACCCAAACTTGTAAATCCAGGTACCAAGCTAATTTTCCATTACTTATGAAACTGGGCAGGAGTGTTGTGATGTCGGTGTAGCACCACATTTGCTCACAGTGCAAAGGATTTGCAAAACAGCTGCTCAGACGACTTAGAGCAATGCAAGTTCTATCACCACTTCCTTGAAAAGCTTTTAGGATTCTTCCAAGGGGTGTGTTCAGAAGAACTACATGTTAATTTCTTAGCTAACCTAGCCCTGGGAAGGCTTTGTTCACAAGATTAACAGTAAAAGCTTCTTATATAATTTAAGGACATGAGCAAACTAGTTATATAGTTTTTAATTTTCTCTCTCAGAGAAGACAAGTGCTTGCTTGATTCAGCTTTAATTTCCAATTGCTATTTTACAACCTTTCATATTCTAGTATAAAAGTGTTGGGGTAACGTTACATACAGAATCTCTGTGTATTCCACTCTAAAACAGGAGCTTCCTCCATCTAACCTAAAAAGAAAAAATAACTGAACATAAAACTGATGACAATGGGTTCCTTTTAATGAAATGGAGTGTGGGGAGATAAAGCCCCTTTCTTCAAGTATACATCCCAACCTCACAGGATCTGGCTTGTATACCTCAGCTAAATCCTGCTCAAGGCAAATGTTCCAAATTGGGCTTAAAGTTTCTTTTGTCTTCAGTATGCACATGTGCATATACTAGGTTAGTGCAGGTTACGTTTTGAAGAGATATGAACTGCATTCTCCAGAGCAATGGGGAATAAAACATTGCCAGGCATATCGAACAATAACTATAGCTTGTTCTCCCAGCCCATAAGCAGCTTTGTAAAACCCCCCCCCCCAAAAAAAAGTAAAACCACACAAGTTTGCAAATGAAAAAAGCACATTTTAAAGAGATTTAAGAGATCACAAACTGCCTCTGTAGCACTACTTGCATGGTTTATATTTTCCAAAATCTCTCAAAAATATTTTCATATTTAACCAGTTCCAAGTAATGGCAACAAGCTTCCATAATTAAGTATCTTGAATTAAGCATTTGGATAGAACCTAGCCCTGCTCAGTCTTCAAAAGGGTGCCCCTTTCATTCAAAAGGTGTGCATCAACTACATGCTATCTACAGACAAACAGGACAGGGGTTCATTATTCATGTACCCTCAGTGGCTTCTCTTATTTGCACCAGATCTGAAAAAAGAAAATAGCTACTGAGCTACACCAGGTTCCTCACTGGAGCATTCAAGTGCCAAGTTCCTTTGAGGAAATTTTTAAGAGAAAATGTCATTTTGTCAAGCAGCTCCCTGCAACACAGAGCACCACAAACCTATTTGGTTAGTACCATTTATTCTACTATACAATCCTTGCTAATGCAAGTTGGTTCCTATTACATGCAAACAGTTATTGCTACTAAAGTTCTATTTATTAAGTCATCTTATGGCTTTATTTGCATCAGGGATTCTTCCCCCTACATACTGTGCTATTCTGCATTCCAGTTTCAGAGGTATTTTTTCCATCAATTGAGTCTTCCAAGCACTAAAACTACTCTATTCAGTGGAAGAGATACATTTGTTCATAACAGAACCTTGACTAAGCACCGGTCCTCACAGCTCATCTATAAACAATCCACCTTCCTGATTTTCATGATGAGAGAATAGGCAGAGACTTTTAAACAAAATTAACTCTGCAAGGATCCCTTGTTTTGCAGTTAATTATGTTTCCTATGAAGGTTTAGGCAATAATCAACTCAAAACCAGAAACTTGTTCTCCTCCCTATCCGGTGGCCATTTACAGACAAGATCAAGAAAGAGATGCAGTATCCTTTTTAAGCTAAGAGTAGAAGTTTTTTAAATATCCTAAGAGAGAAACAAAGCAGCCCAGTCTACAGAGAAGAACCACGTTGCTCGACTTAAAACCAACGGACCCAACTCACTCATTTGAACAAATTGCAAGTACATAAAGTCGCTTACTAGGAGTTGCAAGGGAAGGTATTGTTGGGCCAGAAATAATTTGCTGTGCAAGTAAAGGTGATTGGAATGCAAGTAAGTACATGTGATCCAATACCTAGAATTATTAGCAAACACCTACAAGTGCTTCTCCTGCACATCTTGGTAAGTAGAAACTTGAAGTAATTTGTTTTTAATGATGGATGGTATTACAATAATCACACTAAAATGATTAGTAAATAGTAGCGGCAGTAAGTACATAATTCCACTTTTAATTTAATTTTTCAAGATGCTACTCTCAATTAGGACCTACAGTGATACCCTGACACATTAGAGCACATATTAACCCAGTTTTTTTAAAGACTCAAAACACACAGGTCTTCTCAATGGGAAACACAACTGGTATACGAAGGGACATTTTAGAAGAACGTGTAACTAGTTGCATATCTACTTACTTTAGGCTGCAATCCTATGCACGCTTTCCTGGGAATAAGCCCTGTTGTACACAGTGGGTCTTACTTTGTAAATATGACAGGACTGCACTGCGAGTGATTAATTAAAATGAAAGAATACTTGCTCACAAAGAAAGGCTCATGTTGAGAATGGTGCCCGTAAATCCAGATTTGACTTGCTGTTTCTTTTAGGTACACTTTAAAATGTGCCTAGCTGCTTACAATGTCTACACAATCCCCACCTCTCCATACTGATTTGATACAGCAGTATCTGCTACCATTGCTTAGAAAGGACACTGCATCTTTAGACCATTACAACAATCTTGTCAGATTCTTATTAGTTATCACATCAACCATATTGTTAATTTGTCACTCTGAAATTGTAAAAAAAGTACTACTAGGCTCATGCACTGATCCTAACATGGCACTACAGTTTTGCTACAAAGCACTAATGCTTATGGAACTATACACATCTCAAAATGGAAGACATTGGTGATTTTGTTGTTCTCAAACAACTTGTAACGTTTTGTCCACAAGTATTAAAATATATTTATATGTATATATATTATACTATTGCACGTGCCCTGTATTAGTTTTGTCTTTCTCATGGGAAAGTTTCCTGCCGACATGGAGAAACAGATGCAGATCAAAATGTAAAACCAAAAGATTAAGGCAGTGTTGCCTTCGCACAGTACTGTTAAGAAGATGCTACAGGACAAGTACTGCAATGGGGTTTCCTGGACATGTACAGCAGACTTGTTTCTCTGAGACTTTGACTTCACTCTTATTCAGCACAAATGCGTACGAGGTTAGTATGGGTTTGGGATGGAGGTGGGGGAAAAGGGTTCTTTTGCTGCAGTTTTGAGACCCCGACATGGCCACCTTCTCTCACATGACCGTTCTGAGAATCTGGGAGAATTTCACTATATTTCCACCCTGCGCCAGCATACTGTAAAAATATTACTTCTGAAACATAAGTAGCTAAAACAATGTGAAGTTTGCAGATTGGTCAACAAACTGTCACCATTCTTGACACCTTCTAGATTTTCAGCGTTAAAGTTGCAAAGCACTTTTTACATTTCATTTAGCAATCTGATTCTACATCTAAAAATTCCACTGAACTCAACTGGAATTCCTGTTCAGAATATATCCTAAAAAGATAGCCAATCATCATAAATGTCAGGATTGACGGGATTTCAGTGTACTTCAGAGAAGCTAGCTGAATGATAGGATGGCTAACTATGACCATTTTTTCTTGTTTGTGGGCCAGACAGCCATAGATCTGATTAAATTCTACAACTACAAATCTTTAGTTGCTTTACAATGTTCTAGTCAACATTCCATTTTTTCCAAATCTGATTTGCAGTCAATGAAATTAGCCAAAGCCAAGTACTACTTCACAAGAATTTCTTTGCATCTTTTATCATACGGAAGTCACACAGAATGCCAAGCAATGAGCCAAAAGAAGTGCTTGGCATGCTCTTCTGATACGATTCATTAAAAACCAAAAGCATACAACGGGAAGTAAGTTCTCCAGCCTCTTCTGCCTCGTCCAATCACAGAAAATAATGCCCTTGCCGCCTACCAGGTTTAAAGTGGCACTGAGAATTTTGTTAGCACAGATGACCACTAGAAAACATACTCCTTTTTCTATTCCAAATTGAGGACTTTTTTTAGGCAGTTGGCAAACCGGTTCTAAATTCACATTTTATTATGATTGAAATAAGGTGCACTACTTAGGCCTCCAAGGTTCAGCATAAGTAGGTAAGACTTTTTTTTTAAACCAGGAAGCCACCTATTCCAACAAGCTATAGCTAAAGATCAGCTATTATCCTATGTTGAAAAAAAATGTCCCAGATCAATCACACACACAATAGAGACCAAGAATCTTGTGTAAACATATTAGAATCACAATTTCCACCTTAACTGTGGGTGGAGACACTGGAGGAACTAGTGAAAAAGCCCTTCCTGAGCACATCTAGTCTTTGTTCGTTTAAGCGGTGGAAAGTTTTATTTATACCTTTACACTATCACTGTTGTTCCCTTTGGGTTAAAAGCTTGACTTGGAGAAAGCTTTTGCTGCAATATGTCCTAGGAAACACGGGGGGCGACACGTAAACCCGTGCACCTAGGCTTGCTTTCTGCACTTTTAAGTTTTAAGCAGCATCTCATAGCAAAATCTCCCCGTTCCAGCAATTATGCAGACTTATACGTGCGGACTAAACTTGTTCCATAAAGGTGAGAACACACCCAGACATAAACACAGTGGAAAAAGTGACTCCTTGTTGATGTGCATCAGCTGCTTTACACAGTGGTATCAGAATGGTTATCTATAAAACTGGCCCTTTTGGGGAGAGGAAAATCCTAGGTGGGGGATTTTTCAGGGTGCTTTTTTCCCTTTTAAAAGCTATTCCTCATTTTAGAATACATATATACATCCACCCTGGTTATCTTGCCACAATCTTTCATACAAGAAGGGTCACATGACACATTCCAAAGTCATATTGATCTGATAAGTCTCAAAAGGCTATGTAGGGAATGGGCAGTTACCTCTGCAAGGTATTTTGAAAAAGGGGCAAAATGTCAGTCAGAAAGGGCTAGTGCCAGTATCTGTATGCACCATCTGTTAGAGCACAAAAATGCTAAGCAAAGAGCTGGCACAATTGACAATTTCTGTGAAATGTCAACTATTCATTTCAGTTGCTCTGCAAAGGTGGATAATATGCTTTTGATGTACTGTAGGCTTTGCATGACCAATTTTATGTTAAGGAGCTAGGCCAGAAATAGGTAAACATTTCTCCATCTTTCTCTGGTGAGATAAAGGAGTTTCCTTCACTGGAAGGGCAGTCATGAACAGCTGAAGCTTCAGAGCTACCCTTTTGCTGGGTCAACGGGACAGGATCTGGAAACACAAAAGGATTAACATAAGCTGTATGGAAACATATCTTGCTCAACACTACACACACAACACTTACAGATCTTTAACATTTTTATGGAAAAGATTTACAGAAATTTCAGGATGTCAAGTGCCTTTACCCAAGAAAACAGTGTGACTAACAATGCGATCCTGTGTGTGGCCACCAGTCACTCTGGAGTGTCATAAACTTGCCATAAGGCACATTTGACACCTGGAGAATAAGCGGCGCCGGCCCGGCAACAAGACCAGTGTCGCTCACTCTCCACCTGAGAGAGGACGCCAGTGACAGACACAGCTAAGTCCTGCACCAGGTGGGTGTGGGGAGGGCAGAACAGGAAGGGGCGATTGGGTGGCCAGACCTGGGAGGGGGGAGTTTCTCAGCAGAGCGCTCCGCTGAATCATATCCCCCATCCTGGGCCTGGCAAGCCCTACATGGACTCCCCAGATTTGTGCTGGCCATTTTGCCAGCGCACATCCAAGGAGACCCATAGGGGCAGCTGGGGCATTACCTGGGGGAAAGGGACGAACATTTCTCCCCCCCCCCGAGGAGGCTTCCAGCTGCGGCAGCCCTGGACAGGAATGGGATGCAAGCTAGGATCCTTCCCCAGCACAGATCCTGAGAGTTGGGAGCAATACACCAGACTAAGCTAGTCTTATACTGTATAAGTAGCTGAAATCATCGCTAAAGGGGATACAAATTTGAGTGTGGAAGAAAAATCCACATTTGGCTGCATTTGAAGAAGCGATCAGTGCCAAAAAATTAGACACAAATAACCTTAGACATTATGCAGCAATATAAGCCAGTAGAGGAGGTTGAACAGGAGCCCATATGCTATGTCACTCTGGACAAGTGTCTCAATTCAGTGATCAATACTGGTTAATCCAAACATTGTAATGGAATTAAAAAAGACTGCCGTATAACAAGAGGAAGAATTTATCTGAATCTGTTGTTCAAAACCATTCTAGCAATACTGAAATGACTAAGTACCTACCAACATTATAAACTTACACAGAATAAGAGAAATCCCTTCAAGACACTAAACTTTCAAGTAGGCCATGGAACGCCCTGCACCAAAAATACATAAATCTTACCCATTTTCTATCTTTCAACATTTCTAGATTTCTACCCAAAGACCTCAAACCATTTGTAAAACATTAAAGAATTTGGTCATTCAAGCTTAAATCTTAACGCTCCTTTCCAATACTTACTTATTGTTTCATTAGACTACTGTAGTTTCTTGGCTCCTGATCTTTTGACTCAAGCCACAAGAACACCTTTCCTGCATAAAACAAAATTAAGAGCTCAGAACCAGTGTGTCAAAATCATAATAAGCAGAATTGAGAAGTCCATAGAACCTCTCCCTCCCTCCCTCCCTCCCTCCCTCCCTCACACACACACACACACACACACACAAATAGTTAGTGTCCTGCTCTTAAGCCCAGGAAGCATCCTAGTTCAATACACAAGAACATCCAAAACCAGTTTAAAAAAATTGGAGAGCAAGCACACAACACACCAGAGTTTAAATAAAAAAAAAACTTTTAAAAATCTGAAAGGCCTGGGTAAATAAAGATATTTACCCGGGGCCAAAAAGAAACAGAACTTGGTGCCAGGCAAGCCTTTGGGAGTTGCACAGAAGGGGAGCCACCACCAAAGAGACCTATGCCTGGTCGCCACCCACTTCTGAAACACAGAAGCTGAAAAAAGATTCTTAATTTTTTTAATAAAATTATATAAGTTTTTATTTTAAAATACTTCTATTCTACTTTTCTTGCATTTAAGGCAGCAGGAAATTGAAATAAATCATCAAGTAAAAAAAACATGAACAAAACCAAAGTCTACAACTGGAAGGGGGATGCTGTCTGCAGTGGCAATGGGTATATATATTTAGCTTGGCTTTTAAACTAAATATACCCACCACCACTGCAGAAAGTATCCTCCTTCCAAAATTCAAACAAAATACAAGTTTTTACAGATTTCCTGAAGGAGCATAGATAGGGGCCAGCTGGAACTCCACAGGGAGAGCACTGCACAAGGTCAGCACCATCACCAAAAAGGTCTTGCTCCTAGTGGATGCCTGCTGTTCCTCCAAGAACAAGGCCTGATTTGATGACCCAAGTATACAGGAAGGCTCACACAGAAGGAGACGGTCCTTCGGGTATCCAAATCCCAAACTGTTCAGAGCCTTAAAGGTAATAACCAGTACCTTAAATTGGGTCAGAAAGCAAATTGGTAAGCAATATAATGCACAAAAAAATTAGGACGATGTAATCCCACTAAACAGCCCCACAGCACAATCCGACTTAACTTTTGTGCCGGTGTAACCAGCAGCACAAAACTGAAGTATCTGAACATTTTTTCCAATGAAGTATCTGAACATTTTTTCATGGGTAGCCCCATATAGTGTGCATTGCAACAGTTCAAGTAGGTTGTGACCAGAGCATGGATTACCATAGCTAGATTAGACCTCTCTGGAAAAGGTTGCAGGTGGCGATTCAGTTGACACGAATAAAAAGGCACTCCTTGTCACCAAGGACAAGGAGCGAAGTCCATGTGGGAGGAGGTGGCCATCATCATGTATTATTTATAAAGCACTTAATATACACTAGACAAGTCCCTGTCCATAGGCTCATGATTGAAAAACCATGTGATAAAGAGAAAGAGAAGTTGGAAGGGAAAGCTTTACACAAAGTTGGAAAAAGGAACAAGTTAAAGAATATAACAATTTATGAACAGGAAAACACAAGAAAACCCAACAGCACATCAAGAGGGAAGCGCAAGAGGGAAAAAAAGATACATTTTGACATGATACAGTGGAAAGGCCAGCTGAACATTTAAAAGAGATCCACACATAAGGGAACACAAAAAATAAAAGCACAAAGATAATAGCAGAAGTGTAATAATAAAAATAGTTTTGATGGATGGAGGAACCAAGGAGGAGAACGGAGAAAAAGCAATGAAGATAGATGAGGAACAAGGTCATGAAGAGACTTAAGAGGCTTGGTGAAGATGTTAATACTTGATACAAAACAATAGTGGAAACCTGTGAAGGAAACCATAGAGGTGTAACATTACATGATGGAAGTGTGAAGGGAAAAAAATTAAACAAGCAAAATAACTGATAACTGAGTCAGGAAGACCAGAGAACAAGACATTATAGTATCCAAAACAAGATAGACTGAAGATCTAAACAAGCACTTTAGCTGAGTCAGTAAATTAAAAGGAAAAATTCTGGAAGTTCAAAGAGAGAGAGAGTTTAGCTAGAGTGAGAAAAAACAAAGCTAATAAAGGAACGATGAAAGACAGCAGTATAACTCAACTTGTTGAGCAGACTGTGAAGAGTGACATTGACAACTGAAAAGGAATGCAGGCAAAATTAAGGTTTATGGGGGGACACAAAAAAATCTGTATTTTGCATGTTCAGAAAATTCTGGCACTTGATCTGGAAAGCTCTATTCCCTGGAAATTGGCTAAAAGGCCCATAACATTTCACTATTCTATTAACTGGCAGCACCCAGCAGCAATTCCGAGTGGCCACAAGAGTTCATTCTGGAAGGGTCAATTACTTCACTGTGGAGTAAACAGTAACAAATTAATGGCATCAGTTCAGATGTACACTGTATGATATATACAAGCAGAAAGATGAACTTTTGAAATTCTATTCTGCCACTGAATCAATCACAGCCATTTACTGTATTCTACGGAAGCTGAAGTTGGAGCAACTTGACTTAGTGCTACACGTGTGGTTTGTGATTAAAATGCTCTGAGGGAGCGCCCATCTCAGGACCTATGCTGCTAGGCTAAGCATATCTATGTAAAAACAGAACTTACAGAGGAGTCTGCCCTTTCCGATGGTTGGCTAGCCAGGTCAAGACTCGACATCGCATAAGAAAGCTAGCATAAGAAAGCTAGACATACCTGGGGAACAAAAAATCTTCCGATCAAAAAGCAGCAGAAGAATATGCAGATACTTTTGCCAAAATAGCACAAGCGCATGAGTGAACATCTGAACAGATGTAGAGCCAATGAAACAGGCTTATTGTGGCATTATTTTGTTTGGGTTTGATTTGTTTTAAATACCTGTTTTAATTGTTTTTATTGTATTGTATTATGTATTTTAACATGTTTTAATTGTAAGCCGCCTTGATTGCCCTTATCGGGAGAAAGGCGGGGTAAAAATTCTTTAAATAAATAAATAAATGAATAAATAAATAAAAGTATTTGCCGAACAAGACCGTTGCAGGTGGTGATCAAAAAGCTGCACCAGGCTTCAAGTTAAACAAGGAGCGATTTATGGTGTTATGTTGTGCAAATGCCACTGACCCTGACTGCAAAATTCACTTTTGTATAAACTGTGTAAAACTGTGAGCTGTTGGAAAATACCAGCATCCACAAGCATTTAAAAAATGTTCAGCATTTGCCTGTGGAGTACATTGAGCAGGGGTGGCCACAGTTGCTTAATGTAAGAGCCACACACGATAAACTTCAGGTGTTTGAGAGCCATAAGAGAGATTTTGAGAGCCGCAATATTTAGGAAGTATTTAAATTCTTAAATAGATTTACTCACCATGAACATTAAACTTCGGTTTTAATCCAGTGGACTCTCAGTTTATACCTGGTAAATAATTATAAATCTTGAAAAATTCTTATTTACCTTTTATATTACTTGTGATGCAAAAAGGAGCTCAGCCAACATATTTCAGAGAACCACACATTATAGGTCAAAGAGCCGCATGTGGCTCAGGAGCCACAGTTTGGCCACCCATGACATAGAGCAATCCAATTTCTGCATGGATAAATTTTTAAGCATTTTTTTCCATGCGTTTGCTTCTTCAGTAAAAAAACATTTCTGTAGGATTGGCTGAAGTGCATTATCTTACTGTACAGTACTTCACAATTGCAACACATGCAATTGAACCTGAATTACAATCTAGAAATATTTGTTGCTTGCCGTCCTAATGCAACATCCAAATGAAGAACCAAGGAATTATACAGAATATGAAGTGTTACTACCAACAAGATTTCCTTTCACAAGCTTGTGAATCATGAAGACACAATTAAGGTGTTTCAAGGCACTAACAGTACCATGGATGCAATTTTCAACATGGTCCATGCATGGAATTTAGTCAAGGCAAAAAACTTTTACACTAAGCCTGGAGGAAACTGTGGCCAGCTGTTATATTTGCTGTTGGATCTTTTGATGGAGGCTTGAATCTTCGCAAGAGAGTTCAAGAAATGGTTTCAACATTTAAAAAAACTCTCAAATCCCAAATGTGAAATTAGTCAGGTAGATGTGGAAGAATGGATTGTTTTAGATAAAGGGACTGTAGGGGGTTTTAATCCTCCCCTCCTTCCTTTTCTACTTCATAGTGGTAAAAGATGGCTGTGTTCTGTTTGTTAGTGTTGCCTTCATTCAGGGCCCACTTTTTCTCACACAGTATTGCTCCCTGTGCCAGGGAGAGCTGACATTATGTCAACTTTCCCTGTTCCCAATCAGCCTTGGACACCCTGACTGCCCCCAGGAATCCCCAGATTTTCAGTGTTATTGAGCTGTTTTTCATTATTGTTATAGCAAGAGGTCTCTATTTTCCAAGTTATTGAACTGCTCAGGTTGTCTGCAAGCAGCTTCTGTTTGTTTTGTGGACGTCTTCACAGCTTCACCTGCTTCAAAGCCCCAACAGAGCCCATTCGTTAAGTCAGATGTTTGTAACTCAAATGTCTAAGTCAGGGACGTTCTGCACTAGCTACAGTTTCCAAACAGTTCTCACAGGTAGCCCTGCATATAATGCATTGCAATTGTCCAAACATGAAGTTACTAGAGCATGGATAACTGTAGCATACACCATCACTGTCTTGGAGAGGCTACAGCTGGTAGAAGTTGCTTTGTGCCAGAGAACACTTGGGGCAACAAAGACAATGCTGGATATAATAGCACCCTCCCCAAGACAAAAAAACCTGATCCTTGGGTCAGTGCAATCCAGTATTAATACAAGTACCATTTTTAGAAGGATGAAGACAGTCAGTAAACTGTCTGCAAATTATAAAGAGGCAGGTGAATCAGTTGTGTCAGCTGCACAGACAAGAGACTTACCTTTTGCTTGATGGTTGCACCAGTCATCCTTGCCTTTGGTTTTCTGGTAATGCAAATGTTCTTGCTCTCACTGCAAATTAAGATGGTGCTTGCACAGACCTGGAGGACACAACAGGGGAAAGCACACCCAAAATCCAAGTCATTCAGAAGAATTTTACATTTTGCTCTTCCTTCCTTGCGACTACTGAAGATCTCTATGCCAAAACGGAACACTCGTGTTTTCCTAGTATGAAACCAAAACTATAACTTTACAATTTAAACAAGTATCACTGACGACTTTGAAACCTGCTAATTGACCAGATGGTTATATTTTACACACACACACACACACACACACACACACACACACACACACCGTGTGTGCGTGCGTGCATGTGTGTTTACTTATTTATATACCACCTTTCTCCGTTTTTACAAAGCATTCAAGGCGGTTTACAAAGGCAGGCTAATCCAAACCACCCTTTTTCAATGGGATTTTTACAATATTGTTCTGTGGAACTTACAGAACCTACAGTTTCACCAGGTGTTTTCCTTCACAGTGTGGTATATATATGAGAAGTAGAAGGAGGGAGGGGGGGAGAAGAGAGGCAAAAATCCACTTCCCTTACTATTAATTATCCCCGTTTATTTTGTTGCAGTGCCATTCAGCTGATGTATTGTGCAGCTGAGGGATGCACAATCATGATAACAGGATGTTTCTGAAGGAACCATCCACATCCAACTGAGCCATGCTCCTTCACAGAGGGGTTATGGCAGACTATCATCACATTGGATTATTAAATTAGAAGACAGCAGTCTATTTCTTTACAGCTTTCTACGTTAAAACAGCCTAACTCACATCTTTACTTGGAACCACATCCCTAGGTTTCACTGAAATCATACTGGCAAGCATGTATGCCTCAGTTCAACCACAAGCCACTCCCTCTCAGCTTCAACTTCCCAGCTGTAATATGGGGATAACACCACTGATCACTTATAGCAGTGGTTCTCAAACTGGTGGGTTGCAACTCCCCAGAACCAGATGCTGTCCCCTGCCACCTTAAAGGGCGGGACAGCATGACAGTGGCCGTGGCGATCCCTGGGATCGCCACCGCCAGGGAAAATGTACTCTTTTTTTTTTTACTTACTGGGGGTCCTGGAGGGGTTTTGGAGGCACGCGGCCCCCTCTACGGGCCTCCCTGTGCTGTAGATCTCCACAGAGCAGCGATTGCGACCACTTCCAGATGAAAACTGGAAGTGATTGCAATCGCCGCTCTGCAACAATCTACAGCGCAGGAGACCCATGGGCCTCCCCACAGCTGCTGAAGCCCTGCCAGGACCCCCAGTAAGTAAAAAAAGTACATTTTTTCCTAGCAGCGGCTATCCCGAGGATCGCTGTCTCCACCCCTGCAAACACTCACAGTTCTTTCCCGCCTCGTGGGGAGAACTTTGAGAAACACTGATTTACAGGGTTGTTGAGAGGATAACATCAAGATCATAAATGTTAAGTGCTTTGCATACTCCAAAAGCCCTATATAAAGTATGTATCATTAACGCATATCATTAACACATTTTCTCTATAAGTAGGTGTAATGGGCTTGAAGAGAATGTCTGTGAAATTAATTTTAATGAAATGAGTAGGACTCACAGACCCTTCAGCAACCTGAGTAAAGTCTGAAAGGGAGATGAACATTCCCAAGCACTTGAACTCGTGAAGGGAAGTTGTGACTGGCCTTGTCTCCCTAACACATTGCTACTGTGTGTTTTGTGTGGTTTCCTTCACACATTGTGTGTCTGTTGCTGTGAAGGCTGGTGAAATACTCCAGTACACTCCCAAGTACATTCAAGCTACCAAGTGGGAAGCAGCAATTATCTGCAAACAAAACTCAAACATGCTCAGCCCTCATCGAAGACACTAAAAAATGCAGTATTGAAATGAATGCACTTTGGCATCATATTATGCATTTATTTCACAACTGGTTAATTAAGTTCTCATTTTTAAAAAAGAGTAAAGCTGTTAATGAAGAAATGCAGAGGGGCAAGTTTTTCAAAACCTACTAAACAATATGTAATTTTTAGTAAGAAAATGGATTTGTTTCAGAACTGAAATGACCACAGAATCTGCAGCTTCTGCTTGAACCTCACTGAAGCGGATGACTTGAGTCAGGTCTCAAGAACGTGTAAATGACAAGCCTAGCAGTAGAATGACGGATCACCTATGAGCCAAGCTGGTTCATTATACAGAGAGCTTGTACAAGTAAACACACACCCCTTAGTATACACAAACCAAAGCATTCTGGTCCTTATTATCCTCCTCCTGCATTGCGGAAGATTTTCAAAAGCAAAAAAAATCAGCACCTTCAGCAAAATGCAGCTTGTCAGATTTACTGCGATTTCTAGCCGCGTACTGTTAAGATCATCCATACATTTTCATGCTATCCTACACTCTCCTTTACATTTTCAGAACAAATTGCAATAATCATACTACTCAAATAATGTTAAAGGCATGTGGACATGTATTTTAATTCTTTTACAATTTCCATGATAAAACAACAGTAACTGGAGCGTTTAGATGTTATCTAAATGAGCAGGAGTGGGATAGGGGGAAAAACATTACGACTCTGCCAACACACTACTTCAGTTTCAATCACATTCACATCTGTACAAGTCAGTTTTTTAATGAAAAAATATACCTGATATTCTATGGTGCCAAGGACCTATAACTCATGTGGATAGCACCCATGGAAGATGCGGGTGAATAGCAATTTGTAGACCAAGGAACAGAACTAGAAATCCAAGATCTTAAAAATATCTAAGCACTGGTTTCCCCTTTCTGATCTCATTGTTAAACTAAGAGAACAAACTGCTTATTCACTAGATTTATAGCACAGGATCCCCTTCCTCTCCCTTCACCCAGTCAGCATTCAAATAGCATCAACAATGAATGAGTGTATCTGGCTAACACAGTTATTTATGGAAGGGGGGGAGACAAGGACTATTTTGTGACGCAAACCTGTTTCCAGAACAACTGTTCCTCATTTAGAAGTTGCTGTTTTTAAAATAAGTACTCAAACAAGAACTAGATTGATAAACAGCTGAACTTCTGTCTCTATATTCTATACCATAAGACAAAACTAGACACATGATTAAAACTGTACTTTGCCCTGGACAGAAACAACACACAACACAGCTTACAGCAACTCTCACACCAAGCAGTTCTGCTATTTCTGGATAGCACATAAAAGCAACTTAAGTCAGAGTTCCACTGAAAATAGAGCAGAAAGTATTTCTACAATTATTCTCATTAGTTACAGATGTTGCAATAGAAACCAGAAATTTAATAGTAAAAAGGTTCCATTGAAAGTTAAATTTCCATGCTTTATTTATTTATTTCTGTATTTATATACCCCCTTTCTCATCGTCAGATTTCTTATCAGATTTATTCAAGGCGGTTTACACAGGCAGGCTATACTAGACCTAAAGGGTCTTTACAATATTGTTCTATTCATATATAGAACCTTCCATGCTTGAGATGTTTCCCTTCCGAGTGCAGCCCTCCTTCTGGCTTGTGCTCTGCACCTCCAAGCTTCGCAGTTCATCCTCCAACAGTTGTCAAGATGTTATCTCTCTAGATGTTATCTCATGCATTTTATTTGCAGCACAATCCTATAATAAGCCATCATCTGGTGCAGCAGCCTAGAGGCTCAGGTGCTAGGGGTCACAATGCTGGTGCAATATCAGATCTCATGGTCTTGAACTAGGATCAACCTCAACACATACCCATGAGTTCTGCAAAATGGCATGTGTGTCACACTACCAAAGATGGCCAAGGGGGGGGGGGGAGAAGGAGTAGAAGGAACCAGAGAAAGGCAAATTTTAGAGTATTCAGCATCAGAAAAAGGCCAAAGGAACCCTGGGCTAACAAGTCCTACTTCTCTGCCAAGAGCAGAGTGAGCCAGTTCCACTCCCCAGCTTTATCATGAATCTCTCACATTACAGCACTAGCACACCACATTACTTGACACTATGCAGATGCAGCAGCACAGATTATCTTAAGACATGTATGCCAAATGGAAGGTACTAATGAATTTGCTACATAGTATTTTTAGAAATGGAGCCAGCGGGTGGTGCAGTGGGTTAAACCAATGAACCATGAGCTGTTGATCGAAAGGTTGGCAGTTCGAATCCGTGAGACGGCTCCTACCAACCTAGCAGTTCGAAAGCAAGAAATTACAAGTAGATTAATAGGTACCGCGTTAGCGGGACGGTAACAGCGTTCCATGCGCCTCGGTGTTGAGTCATGCCAGCCACATGACCATGGAAACGTCTTCGGACAGCGCTGGCTCTTCGGCTTGGAAACGGAGATGAGCACCGCTCCCTTGAGTCGGACATGACTGGACTTAATTGTCAAGGGATACCTTTACCTTTACCCTATTTTTAGAAATAAGTTAAATATTTTTCTCCCCTTTAGGTTTCAGGGGCATTGTTTCTTCAAACTTCAAATATATATTAAAAACAAGTTACCTAAATTAATGGAAGCAGTAACAGATTTTACTTTTTTGGGTTCCAAGATCACTGCAGACGGAGACAGCAGCCATGAAATTAAAAGACGCTTACTCCTTGGAAAGAAAGCTATGGCAAATTTAGACAGCATAATAAAAAGCAGAGATATCACCATGCCAACAAATGTTCATATAGTCAGGGCGATGGTGTTCCCAGTAGCAATGTATGGTTGCGAGAGTTGGACCATAAGGAAGGCTGAGCACCGAAGAATAGATGCTTTCAAACTGTGGTGCTGGAGAAGACTCCTGAGAGTCCCTTGGACTGCTAGGAGATCAAATCAGTCAATCCTAAATGAAATCAACCCTGACTGTTTCCTGGAAGGACAGGTACTGAGGCTGAAACTCAAATATTTTGGCCACCTAATGCGAAGAGAGGACTCTCTGGAGAAGACTCTGATGCTGAGAAAGATTGAAAGCAAAAGGAGAAGGGAAAGGCAAAGGATGAGATGGTTAGACAGCATCACCGATGCAACGAACATGACAATGAGCGAACTTAGGAAGATAGTGGAGAACAGGAAGGCCTGGCGGGATACGGTTCATGGGATCACGAAGGGTCGGACACGACTTAATGACTGAACAACAACAACAATTGTTCATGACCAACTGAGAGCGCAATCCACCATAAACTCAGAGCGGTGGAGTGAGCGCTACGCCGCTCTAAGTTGTCGCAAACGTGCCGTAAAGCACGTTTGCAATGACGTGAGTAAGGGCTGCCGGTGCGGAGGCTGGCAGCCTTCACTCTGGCGCAGGATCGGCCACCAGAGAAGGCTCTCACCGGTGGAGGCGGTACAGACGGCAAGGGAAGGTGGTGGTTAGCTGAGCCAGCCCGGGAGGGGGCGGGGATGGCGGCTGCCATATCCTCGTCCCATTCCAGCGCAGCCTTTACACGGCCTCCTCGAACTTACGCCAGCTCGAGAGTTGTCAGAAATCCAAGGAGGCTCATCGAGGCTTCCCCATGCTACACAAGGGGAAGGGGACGAACGTCCCCTTCCCCTTAGTAGACCTCCAGACAGGGATAGGATCCAGCGGGCAGCCCTAGTGCCGCCTGTGGATCCTTATGGTGGATTACGCTGTGAGTTTAGCTAGTGTGCCTAGACTAGGCCCTAGATGACGAGTTTTTAAAACAATTTCATACTATGCTACCTTGTTGGAACTGGGATGGGGGAGAAGAGAATAAAACAGACAGCATGCAACCTGTCTTCCATCGTCCTTAGATTAGCAGCAAGTACACTAGTTAAAAAAAAAAAGAGCAAAATTTAACAGGTATATGGTATGCTATAAAGCAGCAGTTCCCAAACTGGGGGTTGCAACCCCCAGGGAAGCCACCAGGAACCGTTCTCGGTCACTACCCCCTTAAGGGGGGTGCACCCCAATGGTGATCTTGGAAGGTCACTTCCGGGTTCCCACCACCGCCGATAAGTAAAAATGGGTTTTTTCCCCACTTACTCATCTGCAACAGCGGCTGGAGACACCACAAAACCTAGGTTCTCACCACTGCCGATTATGGGTAAGTGAAAAACTGTTTTTTACTTACTCGTTGGCCGTGGAGGGAACCCAGTAGTGACCTTCTGAGGTCACTGTCAGGTCGCCACCCCCCTTAAGACATAGAACAGGTTCCCTACCTCCCTGTAAAGGTTGGGAACCACTGCTTTAAAGCACAAGAGCATGATGCTTTGGAAAAAGTCAATCACCCGAACAGAAAATCCATCTAAAGTCTGGCAAAGACTTTTGGCCCAATCAAGACACATTATGATATGCAACAGGGCAAAGCACAAGACTCCCAGGAAACTATCTCAGGGATTCTTAACCAGGGGTATCCATACCCTTGGGGGTATGGGAATCAAATGATGAGGGTATGAGACTCGATCGCTGAACATTTTTTTAAAAAATGGTGTTAGATTAGATTAACAACTATCACCATTATCAATACACTCTAAGGCATTATGTTCCTAACTATCCATATGTAAAGTGAAACCAAGCTACTGACATCTTTGAAATCATACCAGTACCTAATAGTAATGGTGATGATGAAGATTTCAACAGTCCGGCGAAGGAGATATGGGGACATACTGGGCAATTCATTGGGAGTCTGTAATCATAAAAAGGTTAGGAATCCCTGCTCTATATTCCTAGAGGCCCATTGATTGGTAAATTTACCCATTAAAAAGGCACTGGCATAGCCTTCCCTAGAATCTCTCTTCCCAATACATCAGGTTTCCACAAGCACTGAGAATTCAGTGATGTAATCCCATATCTGCATTCTGAAGTACTACAAAAAGATTATATCATAACCATGATTTTTTTCTGAAGATATATATCAGCCCTCTTACACTGAAAAGTACTGGTCAAATATATCATTGTCAAATGAAAGAATGGAAATATTTTCATCCTCTTCCCCATTGGGAGTATACCCACAGTGGATTACAGTATATTTTCCTACAGATTAGTACAACAGAAAAGTAAAGGTGGGAGTATACCTCTCTGGCTGTTGCTGCTGCTCCTCCTATTCCTTAGAGCAGGGGTCCCCAACCACCGGGCCGCGGGCCGGTACTAAAACGGCCGCGAGCTTTTGTCCGCCCCCGCCGCAGCAGCCGCCGTAACCGAGGCCCAGGAGACTCTGTGTAGCCCGAAGGAGCGCCGCGGCTTGTTTCTGCGTGCGCACGCTGAAACAAGCCGCGGCGCTCCTTCCAGCTACACAGGACGGGAGAGGAGACTCCGGAAGAAAACGAGTCGGGCTGGCAGCCTCGTAAAAGCCCCGCGCTGAAGCAGCTGACTCACACAGCAGCTCATCAGATCGTCTCTCGCATGTGAACGATCGTCAGGCTCAGCGATCGATCTCTCCCGAGGCTGCTGCAGGGCCCTCCCACTCTCTTCCGGTCCGACCCGCTTTCTTCGGGAGCCTCCGGACCGGAAGCGGGTGGGAGGGCCCTGCAGCAGCCTAGGGAGAGATCGATCGCTGAGCCTGACGATCGTTCACACGCGAATGTGAGTCAGCTGCTTCAGCGCGGGGCTTTTACGAGGCTGCCAGCCCGACTCATTTTCTTCCGGAGACTGTCTCCTCTCCCGTCCTGTGTAGCGGCTTGTTTCAGCGTGCGCACGCAGAAACAGGCCGCGGCTTCCGGCTACACAAGACGGGCGGGGTAGAGTCTCCTCTCCCGCCCAGAAACAGCTTGCAAAGCCACGCCCTTCGTTCCAGCTAAAAGAGGGCTTGGGGGAGAGTCTTTCCCGCCGAGTGTAGCTGGAAGGAGCGCAGCGTGTGCGCGCCGTCTCAGAGCCGTGCCTGCCACCCAAGCCTGCTGCATCATCTGGATTCTGGAAGAAGGAGCGGGAGAGGAGACTCCAATTTCCCCTGTCCTATTTCCACAAATATTTCTACCAATTCCACCTGTCCTATTCCCTTCTCCCTCCTCAGTTCTGCTAACTCCCCATGCCCTAGGTCAGCGGGGAAGAAGTGTGTAAAGCTGCTGCACTAGGCACAGCTAGGGACCCCATCTCTTCACTGCCTCAGTGCATTTTCTGCCATTGTGCGTTAGCAAGCATTATTATTAGATTCAAAATGAATAAAAAACAACCGTCACTGGAGAGCTTCTTTGAAAGGGGGGAAAGACCCAATGAAACACCAGAAGAATCTAAGACTGCCAACAAAAAGAAAGCTGCATTTAAAAGAAAATGCCAAGAGTCCTTCTTAAATTATGGGTTCATTGCATCTGGTGATTCACATTCTCCAAGCCCGCTTTGTGTAATATGTGGTGAGCAGCTGGCAATGAAGCCATGAAACCTTCAAAACTGCTTCGCCACATGGACACCAAGCACCCTGCATTAAAAGGCAAACCTTTGGAGTTTTTCCAAAGAAAAAAAAACGTGAACATGAAGAACAGAAGCAATTACTGAAGGCCACCACTTCTTCAAATGTGTCTGCACTGAGAGCATCATTCTTAGTAGCTAACCGCATTGCTAAAACTAAGAAGCCCTTTACCATTGGTGAAGAGTTGATCCTGCCTGCTGCTAAGGACATTTGCTGTGAACTTTTAGGAGAGGCTGCAGTTCAAAAGGGGGCATCTGTTCCTCTTTCGGCTACCACAGTAACTAGATGAATTGATGAAATAGCAGAGGATATTGAGGCACAATTGTTTAGAGAGGATTATTGAGTCACCATGGTATGCAATCCAGGTTGATGAATCCACTGATGTTGACAACAAGGCAACAATGCTTGTTAGATATATTTTTCAGGAGGATGTACATGAGGATATGTTGTGTGCACTTTTGTTGCCAACCAACACCACAGCTGCAGAACTATTCAAGTCTTTGAATGAATTGGTCATTTTGTGTCAGTATATGCACAGATGGAGCGGCTGCCATGACTGGACGGCTTTCTGGTTTAACGTCTCGGGTCGAGATAGTTTCTGAATGTGAGTCTACGCACTGTGTCATCCATAGAGAAATGCTGGCTAGCCGAAAAATGTCACCTGAACTTAACAGCGTTCTGCAGAATGTGATTAAAATGATCAACCACATTAAAGCACATGCCCTTAACTCACGTCTATTTGCACAGCTCTGTGAGGAGATGGATGCAGAGCACACACGTCTTCTCTTATACACAGAAGTGAGATGGCTTTCTAAAGGTAGATCACTGTCCAGAGTTTTTGAGTTATGAGAGCCGCTCCAGAGATTTCTTTTAGAAAAACAGTCACCATGGCAGCGCATTTCAGTGACACAGAATGGGTCGCAAAACTTGCGTACTTGTGTGACATATTCAACCTGCTCAATGAACTTAATCTGTCACTTCAGGGGAGAATGACAAGTGTGTTCAAGTTGGCAGATAAAGTGGCTGCATTTAAAGCCAAACTGGAATTATGGGGGTGACGAGTGAACGTTGGAATTGTTGACGTGTTTCAAACATTAGCAGAGATTGACAGAGACTGAGCAAGGGCCTTCTTTCTCCCAGCTGGTGCATGATCACCTATCTCAACTTTCAAAAGACTTTGAGCATTACTTCCCAACCTCAAAAGACCCCCGAGCTGGGAAAGAATGGATCCGTGACCCATTTATAAATAAGCCAGGTGAATCAACTTTGTCCGTGCTAGAAGAGGATCAATTGCTTGAGATCAAAAATGACGGTGGCCTTAAAAGTATGTCTGAGACAACTTCAAATCTCCATGCTTTCTGGATTAAAGTCAAGGTGGAATATCCTGAGATTGCCACAAAAGCACTGAAAAGCCTGCTTCCTTTTCCAACATCTTATCTTTGTGAAGCAGGGTTTTCTGCAGTGACAGCAACCAAAACAAGATTACGGAGTAGACTGGACATAAGCAACGCACTTCGGGTGTCACTGTCTCCCATCACCCCCAGATGGGAACATCTAGTTGCAGGAAAACAAGCTCAGTGCTCCCACTTATTCTGCTTTATGGTGTGTTATATATTTCATTATTGTTGTTTATTAACAGCATTTATATACTGCTTTTCAACAAGTTCACAAAGCGGTTTACAGACAAAAATCAAATGATTTATTTCATTATTAACAGTATTTATATACTGCTTTTCAACAAAAAAGTTCACAAAGCGGTTTGCAGACAAAAATCAAATGATTTATTAAATTATATAATAGAATGATCCTGAAATCACCCCCCCCACACACACACACACACACCACCACCACCACCACCACCACCAGTCCTTGGAAAAAAATTCTCCCATGAAACCGGTTCCTGGTGCCAAAAAGGTTGGGGACCACTGCCTTAGAGCATTTGCTGTCTCTCTGTAGGAAGGCTACAGCTTAAAAAGGCACCAGCAGGTAGAGATGATGGTGACTTTCTGCTTGCTGGCCTTTCTTTCTCCTCCTCCTCATATACCAGTAATTAGACAGTCCCACTTTTAGTGGATTCTGGTCCATGAAAGCTTCTGTATGCTATAATAAGTTTGTTAGTTTTGAATGCGTCCTAGGACCTTTTTTGTTGTTTTTGCTGCAATAGATTAACATGGCTATCCCTCTGGAAGATGTCACTTTTACACTAAAAGATTTCTGAAGACAACAGCAACAATCTTTAACTAGAAGTGTTCAAGCAACATATGTGTATTTAAACTCTAATAGCTAGCTTGTACAGGCTCCAACACCCTCAAAATGCTTCAAGAGGGGTCTATATCAATACAGACACGGGCATTGTCTGTTCCCATGTCTGGGTATTTTCTAGGAAGACTTTCAGCCAAATTAAACTGGGGGGGATGGGGAGAGAGAAAAAAGCCCCCCCCCCCGAAAAAATACCATTGCTTGTATTGCACATTTCTCATAAAATGCACATTCGTTTGTAAAGATGAGTAAGAAAATATAGCTTCCAAGTTCAGACAAGGAAAGGAGAAGATGCCTAACTGCACTTTCTGCTAACTTCAGGCACCTGGACCCAGACCTTTCATGTCCCTTCACATCTGTTCTTTTGTATTCAAAGTCATTTTAGCAGATGAATAAACAAAATTCAGAGACAGTTTAATATATTTCTGCAACATTCACTTCAATAGAGGCAGCAGCTGCTCTGAGCATTTACTATATAACAATGATGAATACAGTGCGTTGGAATTAACACAATCAAAATGTGTTCTCCAACCATCTGCTACAGCTCACTAACAAATCTATATCAGATTTGCCAACTCCTTTCCACTATATACGTCAATGCTCCCCCTCCCCAAGCCAACTATAAATTTACTTCGTAAGGGTTGGACTCATTCTTCCTAGCTCTACCTTCTTATTTCTAAATAACAGGCGCACTGCCTGTTATTCTTATGACGGTTAGAAAAAGCACTGTAAACACAAAAGAAAACCGGGCAAGAGAGAAGATTTAAGAGTTATTTAAGGAGCACTATACGTCTATATACGCAGTTAAAGAGTTACTTAAGAAAAAAGGTGCATTGACAGGACAGCTAAAATCCTCCTAAAAAGTGTAAGTTCTACAATTCTGAATAACAGGGGCTGTAAGTAACAGAAGACAAGATGACCCAACCACAAGTGCAACTCTAGAAAGAAACGAGTATAATCCTACTGGCTGCAGAGTTGAGAAGAAGAAAAAGAGAAAAGACTCTAGGCCCAGTGCTGTGCCGGTTGTGCGGTGCCCAGGAAAGAGGCAAAACTAGATGCCCAGATCACCATCAGCCGGAGGGGAGGTGGATGAACAGGAAGGTCCCTCGAGAGCTAGTAGGCCAGGCTTGTCAGAGTTTAATACTTGATGTAGAACCTGAATCTACACTTGAATTTGCAGGACATGCCAGGACAAGCCTGAGCATGCCTGGGCATGTCTGAATAGGCAGGCAGAAAAAGTGTAAAAAAAGTGCTTAGCATCAGTAGACAGCTAATTCAAGCACCTGTATTAAGGTGGGGTGAGATAGAGGAAGCCATCCCACTGGCTTTGTGAAAGCTGCAACGTATAGAGCTGGAGCAGCAGCAGCAGCAGCAGCAGCAGAGGAATGTGTGGGATAGTAGGAGAGTGAAGTATTGCTGTGATTTATTGTTCCTTTGATTGCTAGAAGGAAGACGCGTTGCTGCTGTGCCTATATTTTGCTTCGTCTGATTCCTGTAAGTTCTTCTTCGATGCATTGTAAATAGACTGTTTAAACTTACTCCTGACTCCGTGTGATTCCTCGAAGCCGTAGCTGCTGCGTAAATCAAGCGCTCTTATGGTACCCTAAGATGATTTAAGGTGATTTTGTAATGCTACTAGGTAACGCTACCCTAATCACAGGTAAAGCCCCTCTCTATTCAAGTAAATACGGTAACTCAGCTCAGCCATACTGTGGGCGGGAGCAGACACGCTGGGAAATATCAGAACAATGAAGGATTGTAAGGTTTATAGCCTTGTAGCAATGTTGCATGTTTACTTGTACAAACTGGTTTCAAGAACATACGCACGGAACCTGCGCAGGTCCATCATGGGAGGAAAATTGATTTTGCTTTTCGATGCTGTTTCAAGACTATATAATCTCTGCACAATGATCAATCAATGCCTCAGTCTTTTGGAACTGATTCCACTGGGGTCATTTGTTCCATGGAATAAACCTATCCTGAATTCTATTATCTGTTTGCTGTGCTGTTTATTGGACAACGTGGAGCCTGAATCCAGTACTACTTTATGGTGTACTACACTCTGACAAGGCTTTCGGTACAGCTCTTGACCCTAGAACCCCCGAACGTGATCCAATCGGGGCGCAGAACTGCAGCGGGCACCCATGGAGACCTGGCCCAACCACGAACCTGCAAACGGCAGGAACGGATGTGGTCGCGATCACAATAAGGCCCTGTCTCCACGACCAGCACGCCATCTCGCATCCCAGTCGTAGCTCTCTAAACCCACTTACCTCAGTTGAGGCTCCCGCTTCGCGTCTCCCTCTCACTCCGCCATCTTCCCCTCCTTTACTTCAACCAACAGTGGAGCGCGCGAAGCACCACAGCGACCGCCTCGTCTCCTGAGGCAGCACCGATTGGGTTACGAACCTATCATTCACGGCTGGAATGATAGGTTCATTCGAGCTCCAGAGGGCGGCCTCTTGAGTTTTTTACTTGATTGGCAAGGGGTGAAACATAAGTGAGAGGTGATTGGCTAATCTTGATGTGGGACACGCCTTCTCCGCGGTAATCCTTCCGTGGTAATCCTTACCAGGCTCAAAGAGTGATGTAATATTAGGGGCATGCTACCGTCCTCCAGATCAAAAACCTGAAGGGGATCTTGAAATGAGGAAGCAAATCAGGGAGGTGTCAATGAGAGACAGGGTTGTAGTCATGGGGGACTTCAATTATCCTCACATCGACTGGGTCAATTCATGCTCAGGTCATGAAAGAGAGACTGGATTTCTGGATATGTTAAATGACTGTGCCTTAGAGCAGCTTGTCACAGAACCGACCAGAGGACAGGTGTCTCTGGATTTGATATTGTGTGGCACTCAAGATCTGGTCAGGGAGGTAAATGTTACCGAACCATTGGGGAACAGTGACCATGCTGTGATCTGTTTCGCCATGCATGTCGGAGGGAGAGTGCCGAGCAAATCTGACACAAAAACCCTTCCGAAGGGCAGACTTCCCCAAAATGAGGAGACTAGTTAAAAAAAAGCTGAAAGGGAAGGTAAAAAGAGTCCAATCGCTCCAGAGTGCATGGAGGCTGTTTAAAACAACAGTCATAGAGGCCCAGCGGGAGTGTATCCCACAAAGGAGGAAGGGCTCGACCAAGTCCAGGAGGGTGCCGGCATAGCTAACAAGCACAGTTAAGGAGGCTATAAAAGGCAAGGAAGCTTCCTTCCATAAATGGAAGTCTTGCCCTAATGAGGAAAATAAACAGGAGCACAAACTGTGGCAAAAGAAATGTAAAAAGATGATAAGAACATAAGAAGAGCCCTGCTGCTGGATCAGGCCAAAAGCCCATCTAGTCCAGCTTCCTGTATCACACAGTGGCCCCACCAGATGCCTCAGGGAGTATTATTTATTTATTTATTTAAAGAATTTATATGCCGCCTTTCTCCCGGCAAGGGCACTCAAGGCGGCTTACAACATTAAAATAACATATACATTAAAATAATTAACAATTTAAAACAATTAAAAAATTGAAACAATTAAAACAAACAACCCCAGTGGGTCACCTCTATTTACAGTTGTTAAAAGCCATTTGTTCAAAGTTAAAAGTCAGCCCACCATGTCAGACATCGAATGCTAGTCTAAATAAAAATGTCTTAAGGCCCCTCCGAAAGGTCTCTAAAGAGGGAGCCGTTCTTAATTCCAGGGGGAGGGAATTCCATAATTGGGTCGCCACAGCCGAGAAGGCCCTATTCCGCACCGCCATCCCCCTCACCTCCGTCAATAGCGGCATGGTTAACAGGGCCCCCCCTGATGACCTCAGAGTGCGGGTCGGATTATAAGGAAGGAGGCGGTCCCTCAAATACCCTGGACTCGAGCCGTTAAGGGCTTTAAAAGTCAAAACTAGCACTTTGAATTGTGCCCGGAAACGAACTGGCAGCCAGTGTAGCCGCCGAAGCAGCAGTCCGACTGAGTCGAACCAACAAGCCCCGGCAACCACCCGGGCCGCCGCATTCTGCACTAGTTGCAGTTTCCGGACAGTCTTCAAAGGCAGCCCCACGTAGAGCACATTGCAGTAATCTAGTCTAGATGTCACTAGGGCATGGGTTACTGTGGCCAGGTCTGCACAATCCAAGTATGGTCACAGCTGGCGCACCAGCCGAAGCTGGGCGAAAGCCCCCTGGCCACAGCCGCCACCTAGGAATCCAGGAGCAGCTGCACATCCAGGAGAACCCCCAAGCTGCGGACCTGCTCCTTCAGAGGGAGTACAACCCCATTCAGAGCAGGACGATGATCCAGTTCCTGAGTCGTAGACTTCTGTACACAGCCAACAAGATAACCTGTTTCCTGTTGTCACTCCCTTGCACCTGGCACAAAGAAAACCCACTCCTACAACCAGGAGGTTGCTTATCCCCATCATGGCTTGTAAACTGTGATGGACTTTTCCTCCATAAATCTGTCCAATCCCCTTTTAAAGGCATCCAGGCCAGGTGCCGTCACCACCTCTTGTGGCAAGGAGTTCCACAAACCAATTACACGCTGGGTAAAGAAATATTTTCTTTTGTCTGTTGTAATCCTCCCTCCACTCAATTTTAGTGCATGTCCCCTGGTTCTGGTGTTGTGCGAGAGGGAGAAGAATTTCCCTCTATCCACTCTCTCCATACCATGCATAATTTTATACGTCTCAATCATGTCCCCCCCTCAACCGCCTTTTTTTCTAGACTGAAGAGCCCTAAACGCTGTAGCCTTTCCTCATAAGGGAGATGCCCCAGCCCACTTTCAGCTGCTCAATCTCATTCCTTCAGAGAGAAGAGCCGTATGAACAGCACAGCCCCCTCCCCCGGGCCCGGCAATGAAATGGAAAACACTGAAGTGCCCGTAGCCGTGCTCGTCCTCAAGGAAGAACTCACTGGCCCCCCGCGTAGAGTCCTGGGCCCAGGTAAGCAGCAGCTGCAGCAGCAACCATGGGGACGCAGAACAGCAAGCCTCAGCAGCAGCAGCAGGGCTCTCTATGTGCAAGGTGTGCAGCCTCCCTCTGCAGCTGTGGTTGCTGCTGGGGAAAGCAGAGTCACAAGCCGCCTGGGAGGGCTGCCTGGCCTCAGCAGCTCCCGCGAGGCCCTCACCTTGCCCAAGGGGCAAGGGCTGCCTGCCTGCCTGAGACGCATTAGAGAGCTCAGGTCAGTTGCAGCGAGGAGGCTAGAACCCTCTGCAAACCGACCTGAGAAGAAGTGGTGGAGGGAGGAGCCTACTTCTGAGTCACACAGGTAGAGTTGCAACACTCATAATATAGTTCTCTCTCTGATATTTTTTAATTCCATTTTTCTACATTTGCTTCGAAATTATTGCATTCCACTCCAAGAGTTTGGGGTGAAATAGGCTCTACCTTTAAATAACAGCCCAACCCTAACCAACGTTTGTGGGCACGGCTGCATCAGCGCTGGAAAGTGTCACAGTAGAAATCAGTGGCAGCAGAAGAAAACACTTTATTGAAAAACAAGGAAGTTGATCGTTTTGTTGTTCATGGGCGGGGTGTGTATGAGTGTGTGTCACGACAAGCGCTGGCTGGCCCTTCAAAGCCGACCAGTTCATGACTGCCGGAGACACAAGCGACACAGACGCCCCCCCCCAACGAAAGTCAGAGGACAGGAAGAAGCTGGGGGAGGGAAGCCCCGTTTGTTCACTGAGCTTCAATGCTGAAGGCCGTCTTGCCCAGCAGCCCCCACCTCTCCTGACTGAGCCAGGTAGTCCAGGCCACGGACAGCAGAATGGTGCTGAGCCTCCCAGTGATTCCCCCCCCCGCATGGAACTCCAGAGGGCAGGTTCTGTTAAGAAGCCACAAAGCCCTGACCCACATTTCCAGTGTCGAGGCGTGACTGTTCTGAGAAGCTATTTTTAAAACAATCTGTTAATTAGTTTTGGAGAGCTGCTTAATTAAGAAAAACTAGTGAAAACGAGTCCACACCAAGTGTCCTGTTTGGGACCTGTTTATCTAAAAAGGGACGAGAGGCACCTGCTGCGCCGGCGCCCATTGTCAGTTGGCTCTTTTCTGCAGAGGAGCTGAGCAGAAGGTGGTGGACGTCTGCTCCAACTTCAGAGCCTCCAGCCTGGAGGAGGCTCCTCCCAAGCAGGGTCTCTCTCCCCAGCTGCAGGTCTCCTGGGTCGGCTCACAGCGAGCGGCACTGGGGATGGAAGGCTGCGTTGCAATATGGCTGTCGCCGCTCCCCCACGGCACCCTCCTCCCTACCCAACAGACCTGCCTCCTCCCTCCTGGGTCTTCTCCTTCTTCCCGACGTTTCCGGGGCCCCTCCACTCATCCTGTGCTTTGGCCTGACACCATCCCTACAGGTGCCACTGGCCAGGGCCCATGAGAGGGGGGTAAATTGTACCCGGGCCCAGGGTCAAAAAGGGGGCCCAGGAGCCAAATGAGCCCCCCCCCCAGAAATTTCCAGGGATCTCTGCTGACTTCATTGAGAGTGAAAGATGGAGGTCAGGCCAACCAGGAGGGCAGGTCTACAAGGCAGGTAGATCTGGGCGCTGCATCGTGAAGCTGGGTAGACCTGGGCCGTTGCTGCTCTCCCCCTGCCCTGTTTTGCCCCCCTTTGAGAAGGGGCCCAAAAGAAACTTTGTACTCCCTGATACAATTTCTGATATAGGAGGCCAAGAAAGACTTTGAGGAACGTATGGCAGGCAACATAAAAGGGAATAATAAAAACTTCTTCAAATATGTTAGAAGCAGGAAACCTGCCAGGGAAACGGTTGGTCCGCTGGATGGTGAGGGAGAGAAAGGGGTGATATAAGGGGACTTGGAGACTGCAGAGAAATTAAATGAGTTCTTTGCATCTGTCTTCACGGCAGAATACCTCAGGCAAATACCGCTGCCGGAACGGTCTCCCCTGACTAAAGAATTAAGTCAAATAGAGGTTAAAAGAGAAGACGTCTCAGACTTGACAAAATAAAGATCAATAAATCACCAGGCCCAGATGGCATCCACGCAAGAGTTCTGAAGGAACTCAAGAATGAAGTTAAAAGTGTGTTCTTTTGATGATGTACTTATGTTGAGATGAAGAAAATTCAAAAGAATCTATTTTAGGTATGATTTTTCCTTGGGTAGGATCTGTTTTTTTGGGGTCTTGATGATGGGGGTAATGAGGGTGGTTGGAAGTTTTTCTATCATTTGTTTTAGGTCTGGCACCCAGTAATTTCGTGAGTGTTTGATTTTTACCTAGCGGTAAACTAGATAGATCCAGGTTTAAAGCTTGCCTATTTCTAAAAGATTTAAATCTTCATCAAGAGGATCTGTTGCCCAGTCTAAGTCTTTTTTTTTCTTTTTCTTAGGGCTTTTGATTTCTCCAGCATTGGGTTAGTTACTTTTTCTCCTTGTAATTTCTGTTTTTGTTTTTTGTCATGTTGCGCTGTGGCATTTTTATTTTTTGTTGTTCCTTCATTTGCTGATGGTTCAGACTGTGTTTCCTTTGTGTGTAGTTTGCTCTCTATTCCTAGGTACTGATGTCCCTTGGCTTAGATCTTGCTTTTGAATTTTTTGCCTTTGTTTTAAACTTTGAATTATAAAGTTTATTCTTTCCTTTAACATCTCTGGTGTCAGAAGCGCTGACTGCACGTCGTGTTTTTCTTTGATATACATTTGGGTCTCAGTTTTGGGACTTTCCCATGATCTGACTACTTGCTGGAGCATTTTAATCATGTTATGTTCTTTAAGCCAGTCAGGTATTTGTTGCACTGCTGACCTAGCTTTCCTAAATACTAGAACTTTTTGCACAATTTGCAAAACTATCTCCTTGGAATGTATTGGTTCTAGTTCCATTTGTGATATAGGTAGTCCCTGTAGAATTTGCAACATTGTGTTCTGTAGTGAGGGCCCCACCCCTCCCCTAATATTTTTGTATCGTCGCCCACTCTTTCCTGAACCCCCTCCCTTTTACCCCATCCAAATCCGTCCAGGAATCACGAAGATACAGCCTTCTAAAGTCAAGCGCGTTTAAAATTCGGCTTTTCTCCGCTTTTCGCAACATTTGACAGCTGTCGCGTGTCTGCCGAGGGCAAAAGTTCACCGACACGCGCCTAACGCGAGCCCTCCGGAGCCCCAAGAGAAGCGGCAGCAGCAAAAGTTCACCCTGTACCTTTTTAATCCTATCAGCTTTCTAACCCCACTAAGCCTTTAATCCTCTTTCTGGCCGTTCAGCCAAGATCCACTAGACGGCGCATGTATCCAATTAAAGGATTGTCGGAACCGCTAGCCGCTCTGACCCACTAACCTCCTCTACTATCTCTTTTTGTATTTGACAGCTTAAAGCGATACAAGCCTATTTCTAAAACAGTGAATCGTTCTGCCCAATTGCTGTGGTTTATGGGTTTCCCTTGGGAGTTATGCACCGGATCTTCACTGAGGATCATCGGGGCTTCCTCAGGGATGGGTCCTTACACAGAAGGGTCCTGATCCTCGCGTACTGTTGGGGCTAGTCCCAGCTGGAACGGAGAGGCTCCTGGCAGCAATGCAATAGATCTGCAGCCGTAAATAGTCCAGTTCGGAACTGGGCATCCTTCTGGAATCCCAGGAGCAGGGTAGTAGAGCTGTTCGAGTCCCTCCCCCTCCTCCCGTGACAGAAACCCTAGGGTAAATGTAGACAGCCCGGGGGGCGTCTCCTGCCATAGATCTGCACTGCAAGGAGTAGGGGAAGCCATTTTAAAAGTATAACTCCTGTGTATCAACCTGTTCTGTGCTGGCTTCAAATGGCTGCCTTCTACCTGGGGAGTCAGCTGAGGCCAGGGAAGAGGGAAATCCCAGGATCACAGCAAGGAGTCAGATCGTTACCATTTCCTTCTCCTCAGAATCTTATCTCACTGGGCATGGATCTTCCCTACATCACTCTCCACCATCTTCCACGTCCTGGAATCATTTGTCTCTGCCTTCCTGTGTTACTGTTATTCAAATGCCTCTCTCCTTGCTGCCATATCCCTGATTGCAACTTGTCCCTCTGTGCCTGTCCCCATTATCTCACTTCCCATTGTTCCTGTTTTGCCTGGCTACAATTATTTCAAATGCTAATCTAGTTACCTGCCTTGCGCTGCCTGATTGACAGGAACAATTCAAATATCCTCAACTGTATGCCTTGTGCCATGGGGCAGGGACCTATTGTGTGGCACTTTTGGCTATCTAATTGGAAATATTGCCTTTTGTGTTAAGCAGACTTCTCAAAAGGGCTCATTCATAAAATTCCGGAAAACCTCGCTTCACCTGAAGTGGGGGGTCTAATCCTATTACCTCCTGCCACCCAGTACCCCCACCCATCATACCATTGGTTCCCAGTTGCACAAAGCACCACACTCTTCATTGGTTCTTTTAATAAAGTTTATCCTTTATTGGTTCAAAGTTTCACAAATACTGCTGCTGTTCTCATTGGTGTAAAGTTTCAATCCCACTTCCTATTGGCTGTATCAACGTGTAACTTCTTGGATCCCTTCCCCTGTTGGTTCGTCTTTGTCATGTATTTTCTGTAACAATGTACTCCATGATTTTACTTGTAATAATGAAATGTATATAAGCTTTTGTATTAATTGTATATGGTACACTTTCTGCCTTGCTGATCGTGTCCTTTGCTAGCGAAGTAAAGATCTTTCTCAAACCAGTACTGGTTCGTTTTGGAGCTCTATTTTTGGCGCTTACGCAATCCGCCGACTTTTCCTTTTCTTTCCTTTTTCTTTTGTTTTTGGGTACCTTCTCCATCTCAAGGGGTCTGGTGCTTGCCCACCGAATCAAACTAGCTGAAATCACTTATCCCACCTAGGGGTGCTCACAACAGTTCTTTTGCAGATCCAAAAGGTACCAGTAAGTATCATGACTACTCGAGACTCGAAATTAGGCTTTCAATCAACAAGGGCGTGTACTTCACAGCTGGGGGAGAATACCAGGTGGAAGCAGTTACCTTCATTTCATCTTTGCAGCCTTCTCAAACAACGAACTAGTTTCTGCTGGAAACAAAGTGCTTGGTCTTTGATATGAATAGCATGACAATATAGGGAGGGGAATAGAGGGGGGAAAAGATTTCTTTACAAACAGAGCAAGACGCTTGGCGGTGAACTAGAAAATGACCAGAGAAAAAGCAGGAGAGTGTGATCTGATGATGGTAGCCTAATTAAAACAGACCATGCACAGCAGCTACTCTTCCAAAGGGAGCAGGGAGATAATGAAAAGCTGTCAGGAAGCTCTTAGCTCTCTTGTCAAGGATTTCTCATTTCTCTTCCCCCACCCATGAGGAAATATACGTGATAAGGGTTTTCCTCTTTTACTGGGTAAGGCTGCAGTCCTAAATGCTTACACCTAGGATCAAATGCCAATGAATATATAGGTAAAGGTGACCCCTGACAATTAAGTCCAGTCGTGTCTGACTCTAGGGTGTGGTCTCATCCCCATTTCAAAGCCGAAGAGCCAGCGTTGTCCGAAGTCGCCTCCGTGACCATGTGGCCAGTGTGACTCTCCTTGTCGCAGCGCATAGCATGCGGCTGGAACACGGAGCGCTGTTTACCTTCCCGCAAGCGGTACCTATTTATCTACTCACATTAACATGCTTTGGAACTGCTAGGTTGGCAGGAGCTGGCCAAGCAACCAGAGCTCACCCTGTCGCGGATTCAAACTGCCGACCTTTGGATCAACAGCTCATGGTTCAGCGGTTTAACCCACTGCGCCACCCGCTGGCCTAATGAATATATAGTGGACTTCTAAACATGCTTACAATTGCAATACATTTTGCATTACCATCAGCTATACCCAATAATTCTTCTGTAAATGCCTAGTCCTTACCAATCTTGTTTAATTAAATTCGTCCTATACATACAGGTGGGCCCCCATATCCACTGGTTCGCTATCCACTGTTTCAGTTATCCACAGATCGTGGGGACCCCCCCCCCCGGCTTTTACTTTTTCCCCAGTAAGCTTCGTTTCTTCCTTAAAGAAACAGGAGAAGCAGCCTCTGGCTGCTTATTACAGGCAAGTAGAACGAGACTAAGTACTAGAGAGGCTCTGCAAGGTTAACAGAAACCTTGCAGAGCCTCTCTAGGACTTAGTCTCGTTCTACTTACCTGCAACGGAGGCTGCTTCTCTGTTTTAAAGGAAGAAACAAAGCTTGCTGAAAGAAAAATAAGAGCTGGGGGGGCAAGCATGCCTACCTGCAGGGGAGGCGGGGTGGGGGCTCTCAGGAAACCATGGAGGGGGTGTTCGCTCTTATCCACGGTTTCAAGTATCCACGGAGGGGCCTGGAACATATCCCCAGCAGATATGGGGGCCCACCTGTACTTGGCCACACACATTCACAGGAGTTACTGCTGAGAAAATATCCATACAATTGTGTTCAGTGATGGGAGAGCTTAAAGGAAATTTATTCTTAATAGGGCATGAAGAGTAGCTGTCATCTTAAGGATGAATGCTAGATTTATAGAACATAGCAGGCATCTTAGGTTAGAAGAGTACAGAACTACTATTTTGCTCCAGCAACTCATTCTTACTGGAATTGGGTACAATTTACTTAATATTGCATAGCAAGTGCAGTGGTAAAATCAGTTCATCAGTATACCAGAGGAGACGACCCAGGTTCAGCTCTAACTTTCAGCTGTGAAGATAACCAAGTGACCTCAGGCCAATAAGGTCTTCTCCTAGCTTAGCATACTTTACAGCAATGTTCTGCTCCGAGCTCCTTGGAGGGAGAACAGAATACAAATATAATACCAGAAGCTTTATGGATATCCATCTTATTTAGCAGTGAATCCTTTCTATTCATATGTAGACTGCAGCAGGGCAGGAATCTATAATATTTGGAGAACATATACTGGGCACACCATTACTTGAAGATAACCATCTTTGAGAAACGACTTGAGTAAACCTGAACCTGCATGTGAAGACAGTTCTATTTTTCTCAGTCTAAGACCTCACTATAGCACTGGTATTTGCACATTTAAACTACAAATATTCCATCAAGGTTTTGCCAAGTCTGCTCATCCTCTCATCTTATTACAGTCCCACCTTTATGATTGAACTCAAGGCTATGTATGTGTGGTCCCCCATCTAGGCACTCACCTCACAAATCTTAGCTTCAGGAAGGATTTCTGCAACGTATGAAGCTATGCTATCACAGGGTGGGAGTAGCTACACACTAGTATTAATCAAATCTCAACTGAAGCCAAGCCTTCTACGTTGTTATGGGCATGCAGAAAGTACTGGTAAATATTTTCTTTTTAACATCTGGTTTTCCTGTGTACACTTTATTGCTTGGGAGGGAGACATATTCAACCCTATAAACCCCTATCTGCAGTGGTTCAGTCGAGACAATATCACCTCACTGAGAATTAGGTCTGTGTTAATTAAATATCTTCCCCAACCTATTTCAATTACCACAACCATGGATGAAGCCTATTCCTGAAACAAAGGAAAGCACTGAACACTGCAATCCTTGTTCCACAAAGGCAGGTAAAAGTGCACAAGACAGAAGATGGCTCCTTGACTATAAGCTTTCTAATCTAAAGGTTGATGACCACCACCAATATGGTGTAGTGGTTTGAGAGTCGGACGTAGACCTGGAAGATATAGGTTCAAATCCCCGCTCAGCCACGAAGCTTCCTGGGTGACCTTGGGCCAGTCACTATCTCTCAGCCCCACCTACCTCACAGGGTTGTTGTGAGGACAAAAGGAGGGGAGGAAATATGTACACCACTCTGAGCTCCTTGGAGGAAGGGTGGTATAAAAATGTGAAGAATAAATAAAAATAAATAATTTGTGGGACAACTAGTCAAGGATACAGATTAACAAACAAGAAGGCTTTCTAAGATAGTGGGAGCCCCATTTATGTAGCAGTTGACTAGAGAATGAATGGAAATACTAGTACTCTGACTTAATACTAGCTCCTCTTCCTAGTACAGAAAACAAGAGAAACAGAGAATGTTTTATAATAAAGTACTTCAGGTTCCTTAGTCTGATTTTGCTATATCTGAAGTACCCAAATTTAAATGCGAAAATATTCATGCAGCGCTGCCAATTGTGAATAGCATGTAAATGGCTCAGTTTTCCTCCAGTAAACATGGAAGCAGGGGTCCAATCCATTTGATTGCCACTTGGTGTTTATTACAAGTAAAGCCAGTCATTTAATTGTTTGTGCTACATTCAGAATTGACAGCGCTACACATTATCTTGCCACTTGAATAAATTCAAAAAAGTCAAGCACGAAATCAACCATGTTGCAAAGACGAATTATCCTTTTAGACTGAAAGTAGCTAAGGAAACAAAGCAGACATTTGGGCAGATTTAAGACTCCTATGCTTTTTGTATGCAGATTAAGAAATCAAATAGCTATACCCACTTCCATATAGCTACACTGGGCTTTTCTCACATGAATTTATACATACATAAACTGTAGTTATACTAAGTCTCCTTGTCAAAGCCTCCTCTGCAAAACTTGATATGAAGTCATGAGTTAAGGCTAGTAAGCAGTTACAATATGTGTTGCCTTTCCCACATGAAGAATTCTGTAGTTAAAATTTTCACTTGTACTTTTTGTACAACTTTGAAGATTTATACGTAGTTCACATTTCCAACACTTATGAAGCAATCCTGCGTAAGATTAGGCCAGCCGCCACATCCTGTGCAGTTCCCGGGCAGCCCGGGAACTCCTCGGGAGAAGGCGATATTCATCCCCTTCCCCGGGTGCAAGCCAGCCAGGGGTTGCACCCAGGTCTCCTTGGATGTATGCCAGGTATGAAGCTGACATACATCCGAGGTGGGGGAGTAAGACCGGGCAGAGGATATCGGCTGAGCTCGCCACCGATATCCCCGCCCTCTCCCAGTCAATGGCCAGCCACCCCTTCCAGCCTGCCATGTTCCATCCGCCCCCCGCCCCTGCACTGACTGGTGCAGGACTTACCTCCGCCACTGGGTGCTGGGTTCGGAGAGTAGCAGAGGGTTACCGGCCTCCACGCCAGCAGCCCTTACTCTAGAGTTGTTGCAAACATGCTTTCTGGCACATTTGCGACGGCTTAGGGCAGCGAAGCATGCTTTATTTGATCTTTTAACATCTGACTTTAGCCCAAATGAACAAGTAAACCCCAAAGCTTCCTTCCCACCCGCAGTTTCATCAGGAAGTTGATGAGTAATAGACAATTGAGTAGATCTGTCAAGCTTTTTCTCAATGACACCCATTATGCTGTTGAAAATTCAAGGCTGTTTAAAGCTTCTGAGCAATGAATACAGGACCATCCAAAAAAATTTTAGCATATGAGAGTCAAATGTTGCAGCTACAGTGTTCAAACAAAAGCCTTGTTATTAAAGCTCCATTTGAGGTAAAAAAGCAGAGATTACACTGAAGGATTTTATTCATGGATTGTGATGAATACAATAGATCTGACAAGGCACAACTGTGGATTACAGCTACAGAGCCAAGGAGATGGCTTATTTTCAAATAAGCACATTTCAACCTATAAAATCTAACATCTTGGTGATACTGTCACTTTCCTTCTCTTTATAAAATTCCTATGTTCTATCATGATCAAAATCCTAAAATGTGTTTGTTTTAGAGACATTGTGTTTGAATCTTGTGACCAGATCATTCCGAATTTATTTTTGGTCTGAAAAGCTTTTCTTTCTGCAGTTTAAAATAGTGTGCAACTCTGAAAAGATCACAGAACTGTGCAGAATAAGTAAAGATAAAAAAGCATTCAATACTTAAGACATGCTGACATGTGAAAGCAGTGTGAGGCAGGAGGAAAGAGGAGTTTTTGAACACTGATTCTTACTAGAAATATTTTGTGCATCTGGGAGGTCAACACTGCCAACTCAAGTTGCACCACCAAAAATGGCTGCCAAGTTTCTTTGATTAATGTAGCAATTGTCTACCAACAGAAAGGTAAACCAGCCTAGAGAGTGCAACACATTGTTGCTTTTGATCTCTGTTTTGTACTGCTCCAAAGTTGCATCAAATTTTAATTTTAGCAATGTTAATTGATCTGTGTCTCTTGCCTGGAGTATAATATACTTAATATCACCCTAAGTCATAAGCTAGGTATTTTCCTAAAAACATTAATGTTCCCACATAACTTATAGTGCACATAGCACTCCTTCTACCCGCCAGCCTGACTCAGACCTGCTTGCCGGAGACCAAGCATCCAAATGGCCTGGTGTGGCATGATTAGTATGAAAACAGAACTTATATTACAGCTGTGCCAACAAACAAAAACATGATGCAAATATTAATCACGAAATAAATCAATAAAATCAGAAGCAGAAAGTTGATGAATAGTTCAGACCAAATAATACTACAATAGTCAGCTAGAACAAAGGGATAGTGGGGTTTTAGGAGGCTTTGATCCTCTAGTGTTCAGAAAGAGCCCAGACTATGACACTGCTTCATACAGGTGCCCAGTTATTGTGCTCCCAAAATTTTGAGTTATACCCTTAGCAGGCATCCCACATACTAGTGGACAAATTCATAACTTTAGACAAACTCAGGAGACCCTGAAAAGTAACACCATTGGCTTTGCATTATTACTTTGAATAGGCAGTCTGACAGACACCAACATTGAAACAAAGTCTAGGAGGAAGGAAAAGGCAGTTTTTGTTCTGCTGGCAAGATTAACAGAATGGAGTACACAAGTACAACTGAGTCAACCAGATTTATGTTGTAGATCATTTCAAACAGCTCTTAGCCAGCTTCTTCAGTGGAATTTGCCCTCCTATTTCCAGTTCAAAGTTCATAAGACGGTAGAATGCTACAGGACATGGGAAGAACACATTTATGATCAGAAAGCAATTCAAAGAGAACTGTGTGGAAAAGGCCATTTCAATGCTCCACTCCAAGCTGCACTGCAGCCACGTTCCTTTGTTCCGATGCAGAAGGAATGTTCACGTTGATGGAACAAACTGAGGAGGGTTTGGAGATGTACCTCACATGCACCAGTAGCAAATGCTCAGGAGAGAGACGGGTAGTACACACTATTCCTTTAGTATCAGGATAACAAAGAATGGGCCTTGATCCATCAGTGAAGAAATCGAATGCTCATTTTTTGCTCTACATCCACTTTCTCCAAAACCTGCAGAAAAGCAGAATTAAAACAATTGGCAGAATTCCCATTTACTCAGGGTTTTTTTTAAAGCCCTGTTCTAGACAGTCATCCTAGTAGTCTATCATACTGGACAAGTTCCCTGGTGCTTCAGAATTCATTTTTGTAGCTCTTACGTCTCCTGGTTAACGTCTCTACAAGGAATGAAATTTCTAGTTAGGGACTCTTGAAAAGGTATTTAATTGCATTTATACTCAATTTTCTTCCACTATGAAAATGAAGGTGGCATATGAAGGATTCTCAGGCAGTCTCCTATCTAGACACAGATTAGACCCACACAAGCTTGGATTCAGCAAATACTGCATCGTGTGCCTTCAATCTAGGACATGTTAACAATATTGCCACTATAACTGAAATGTCCAATTCTTCTCCACTTAAAATGTGTTGAGGTAAGTGTTCAAGAACAGGAATATTTTTTTAAAAAATCCCTTTAACTAGAATTTAGGATGACTATTGCTAGCTATTGTCAGAACACTGACAATCACACCTCTGCCTATTGGTACTGACATAGACAAGTAGCAAAATTAGGTACGCGATGTGCATAATGAGTAAAGGAGCATGGAGTAGAGGAGCATGGTCATAGAACACTTATGTGTTTGGAAATCTTGTGAGAAAATCCTAGCACTTAATCAGGTTTGCCATACTGAAAATTGTTTCCTAACCTTGACAAACTCTGCAAAGGAGATTGCACTATCGCCATCTTGATCAGCCTCCTGGATTGTTCTGTCGGCAATGCTGCCCAGTTGTTCATCAGAGATGTTGACCCCGACCATCATCCGCAATACCTACAGTGTGCAGAAATCCAAGAAGAATTGGCGGTTTGCTTTTCCCCCAAATGTTATTTTATTTTAAACATTTTTACCTCACCTTTCCCCTACAAAGAGATGCCCAAGGCAGCCTGAGCAATAAAACATAATCATAAACACCTTAACAAAAACCAATAACCCCACCAACAGCACCACTAAGTCAATTTACACAAAACCAGGGAATGCCAGACAAAATAGAAAAGCTTTAAGTTGCTGCTGAATAGCCAGAAATGATGGAGACATTCTCACATCAAAAATTCCACAACTGTAGTGCCACCACAGAGATGGCCCTCTCTTGCATTGTTCCCAAACGTCAAACAGTGGCAGCACTTGCAAGAGACCCCCCTTCCTGCTGATCCCAATGAGTGGGCCACATTATATATGGGAGGCAGCAATTGTCCAGGTACTATGGTGCCAAGTCACATACAGCTATAAAACCTTGAATTTCATCCAGAAATTGAAAGGTAGTGCAAATGGAAAAGCAACGATATGACAGTCACGCCATCTGGTCCTGGTTACCATGCACACAGCCACATTTTTCACTAGCTGTAGATTCTGGATGGTCCTCAAGGGCAACCCCACATAGACCGCATTACAGTAGTTCAAACTAGATATCACTAATGCATGGATCACTATGGTCCAGTGACTCAGGTAAGAATGCAACTAGTACAGCAGTCTAAGCTGGGCAAAAGTCCCACTGGCTACTGCTGCCACCTGTTAATCTAGGAGCAATGCAGGGTCCAGGACGACACCCAAATTGTAACCTTGGTCTTTCAGTGAAAATGCAACCCTATCCAGAGTCAGTTGAAATCCAGTATCTTGAGTTGCTGGTCTCTCAACCAACAGCACCTGTTTTATGTGGATTCTATTTGCCCTCATCCAGTCCCTCAGCAAGGGCGACCCGTGACTTCTACACTTCCCTGGCACTAAACAGAACGAAAATATAAAACTGGATGTCATCTGCATATTAGTGAACTCCAAAGCAGTTTAATGTAGATGTTAAAACATGAAGGACCCTACAACATGCCACAGGCCAACAGCCGTGGAGCAGGAGTCCCCCAATACTACATTATAAAATTAAGAATATTTATATACTGCTTTTCAACAAAAAAGGTCAAAGCGGTTTACAGAGAAAATAAAGTAACTAAATGGTTACCTGTCCCAGAAGGGCTCACAATCTATAAAAGATACAGAAGAAACACCCAGCAACAGCCACTAGAAAACACACCGTGCTAGGGTGAACTGGCAAGAGGGACTACCTGCCAGGAAGGACCAGACCCATTGTAAGACAGTGCCCCCTAGTCCTGTCCCAGCAAGGTGATCCAGGTTGCAATCATGTTATATCTTCGGGAGGCGGAACGAGTGTTCTGCCGCCCGAAGTAGTTGCAAATGTGCCATCAAGCACGTTTGCAACTACTTTTGAGTAGGGAAGGCCGGCGCAAGGCCAGTCTTCCCTGCTCCATCGCCAGAGCCCTCACCCAGCTGATGGACCCAGGTAAGTTAGGATCCGGTGGATGGGGGAGGGCAGCCTATCATATCCCGGTACCCACCGGGTAACTGGGCCGTTACACGGCCTCCATCGACTTCGAAATCCGAGGAGGTTGATCGGCCCCGGCCCCAGTTACACTCTGGGAAGGAGACGAGCGTCCCTTTCCCCGAGTAGACTTACCACTGCGGGGTGCCTGCCTGTGGCAGAGCACGGGATCCGGCAGGCGGCCTTGGCCGCCCAGCGGATCCTATGATAGGATTGGGCTGCCAGAGGGACACCATGGATGATGGTGTTTAAAGTTGCCAAGAGGTCAAACATGCCCAGTCCAGTCTCCAGCACAAATAATCCACCAGAGCAACCAAAGCCACTTTAGTCCTGATGCCCATCTGGAAGCCAGACTGAAGGGGATCCAGACAATAAGCTTCACCCAGGAAACACTGGAGTTAGGACATCACTATGTCCTCAAACACCTTGCCCAAAGATGGGAGGTTTGAGACTGGGCAGTAATTATCCAAACCGGTGGTATCTTGAAGAGGGGGTGAACTGTTCAAGCAACTGAGCATCACATTCTGAAGGATGCCAGGCAAGTAAAGCTACTTTTTCAAGTGAAACATGGGAAGCTTCTTTTAAAAGTTGGACAAGTTAGAACACCTTTGACAGTATCTGTTATTGTAAAGATATACTGTATCTTAGAGGCTCATCTCTCTTGCCTCAGGAATTCTTAGACCTGCAAGGTAATGTTATAGTTAAAGTGTCAGACTAGGAGCAGGGAGACCTGGCAAAGATCTCTACTCAGTCATGAAGCTGAGTGGGTGATCCTCAGCCTAACTTGCCTCAGAGTGATGTGGAGAAAATTGTAGAAGACTGTATGCCACCTGGAGTTCCTTGGAGAAACTGTTGCATACATACATAAGTACAAGTAAGCAGGGAGGAGGGAGGGAGAGAGAGAGACCGACCAACAAATGTTCCATTCCAGAAGTGTGTCTCGAAGTTGGAACGTACTTACCTACAAACATCCAGCTCTTGCCAGCCCAGCACTATTGGGCCTGCACAAAAGCACCACAAAGGATGTACTATGCCTGTGTTAAAGTACTGAGTCGGACATCCAAAATTCAAGATGTCTAAGTTGGGGAGCCAGTGTACATTTGTGGTGCCTCATGTTTTACAGTACTTATTTGTAAAGAATGAGGATTTTATGCAATACTCCTACATTTTGCTTCCTATTGGAAGTTGTCTCAAAACGTTGTGTGTTCCAAACAGGAGACAAACCCAAGACTTCACAATTCTATAAAGCTATAACTGAATAAAGCCGAACAGAATGCATATGAGGAAAAACAGCAAAATAAGGGATAGATCAGAATATGGCCAGTCATATAGTTCCTGAGTCCACACTAAGCCGAATGGATCCAGATGACGCCTATATAGTAAAGGTAAAGGTGACCCCTGACGATTAAGTCCAGTCGTGACCGACTCTAGGGTGTGGTGCTCATTCCCATTTCAAAGCCGAAGAGCCAGCGTTGTCCGAAGACGCCTCCGTGGTCATGTGGCCAGCATTACTCTCCTTGCCGCAGCGCGTAGCATGCAGCTGGAACACAGAGCGCTGCTTACCTTCCCGCAAGCGGTACCTATTTATCTACTCACATTAACATGCTTTGGAACTGCTAGGTTGGCAGGAGCTGGCCAAGCAACGAGAGCTCACCCCGTCGCGGATTCGAACTGCCGACCTTTCGATCGACAGCTCATGGTTCAGCAGTTTAACCCACTGCGCCACCCGCTGGCGCAGTAAGCTGCCTTAAATCTGCTGTAGTCAAAACTATTTCAGAACTATAAAAATAATCTATACAGCAGTGCCCAAATGCCAAGTATTTAAATTTAGTATATCATGCAGTTTCACTGCTTATGAGGCACGTCCAAGGGCTTAGTCTTAACATAAATAGAACAGCCATCTGAAGTCATGTGCAATTGGTCTGTATCCTGTGAAAGTTTAGTCTACCTGAAGCAGCTCATCTCGGGAAATCTTGTCATCTTTATCCAGATCATATAGTTGAAAAGCAACTAAATGGAATGAATGAAAGTTCATGTTAGCCATCTTTTCCAACTTCATATACAGAGAGTATAACAAACCGAAAACTCAGAGCTCTGTGTGATCTCAGAAATACAAGTACACTCATCCACTAGCTACAATTAGACATAAAAAGGCTCACCAATTAACATTTCTTGAGACAATGTTTACATCAAATACAGTTTATATATGCTGACATGTTTGTTTTCACCATAGACAGGAATATCCAGAACAGCAGTTCTCAAACTGGTGGGTCGCGACCCACCAAGAGAACCGGAAGCATCTGCCAGCCCCTTAAGGGGTATGACAACCATGGCAGCACTTCCGGGATCATGTCACTGCCGGGGGGGAAAGGGATGTTTAACTTACTGAGGGTCACGCCGGCCCTCCGGCGCGTGCGGGGAGGCCCACAGCCCCCTCTGCGGGCCTCCCTGTGCTTCAGATAGACTCCACGGCAATTGTCACCCACTTCCGGTTTTTGTCAAAAGCAGAAGTGGGTTGCAATCGCCATGGAGAGCCGATCTGAAGCATGGGGAGGCCTGCAGAGGGGGCCGCGGGCCTCCCCACACCCGCAGGAGGGCTGGCACGACTCTCCATAAGTTAAAAATAACCCTTTTTCCCCTGGTGGTGATGCGATCAACAGTTGATGCTGGAGCCTCATGAATCTAAATACTGAACCTTATAAGAGGAGGAAAACTCAAAAAATACAAATATTAAGGCTTTACTTTGACAAGTGGGAAAAAATGTCTGGAATGCGCTGGAAATCTTCACAGCCCATTAGAATTCTTTCTACTCTTATTTCTGTAAGAGTGGTAGCCAGCTTTTGTTCCCTCAGCTAGGGCAGATCCTAAAATGCAGGATTACAGAGCAGTGCAATTAATCTGAACCGAAATATAATTAAAAATCTTACAGTGCAATTTGTTACTCCGGCTATTGAGGGGTTCCGGCCCATTCTGGTCTTTGCTTTTTTCGTTATCCTCGATAGGTCGAAAGTGGGCCAAAGTCCTCATGAATCCTCGGAAATTCACCTGGTCTTCTCTACACAGGGAGCATAACACAAAATCCACTAAATTAACAAGATACTTCAAGCAAAATGTCCAAATGAGTTACTTGATAACTTTTGCTACCGTTCCCTTTTAATTATTCCATGCACACCACTCTGGTCTTAACTGTTAACTGTAAGTCAATTTAAAGACTCTTTCAGATGTTCTCCAGGCAGGTGTTGCTTTTCTAAGTTCAGCCACATGCAAAGCGGAGTAACTGCCCCAACACTGCAGCAGATCTAGTGCCTTTCTGGGACACAGTAGGCCAACCATTCCCCCTCCTATTTCTGTTGTAGTTGGGCATTCAACCTCTCAAAAAAGATGAAATGGTGCTAACAGTTAACACATACTATCTTTGCTGCTGTTATCAATTGTTCTCAAAAAAGTAGAATTTTCTGTGTTAAATAAATGTGGTGATTTAAGAACAGGAAAAAAGTGTGCAACGGATTAACAACATTGTGTGGATCCCCTGTAAAGAATGAAGGAACGAGGTGTGACAAGTGTGAAGACACCTCACCTGGAAGCACCCTAGGTCTTTACAAAATATAACATTTTAAGAACCAGTTTTACTTGAAAATCTTTAACAACTAGTCCTTAAAAAGGTCCTATATGGAGACCACAGTTAACAGAGGATACTAAATCCCTGCTGCTTTGAGTGTATTGGCTTAGACTCAAGCAGCAGCAATGTAAGGAGCGTTTACACTGACCACCACGAAGCGTTTCAGCTACTACCCTATACATTAACATTGCAATTGAAGTCCAACCAATTTTTGGAATAAGAAGGGAATTCAGGCTCTACATTTTATACTGTGTTGCTTGATGTGCAGTGCTTCTAGAATAAACACAATTTAGGAAGTACATTACAGGAACTCACGCTTCTGGAAAGAAGGCATTGATAATCCGGTCCCCTAGTGGGTTGATGGCAAGTTCTGGAATGCGCTGGAAATCTTCACGGCTACAGTTTCAAAGAAATCAACATTAGTTCTTCAGCAGAAGGAAAAAAGTATCTGACCGCCTGTGCTCAATGTTCATTTTGTATACCAAGGTGAAAGCCATTATGCAGAGTTTAACACAAAAATAGCCAAAAGGGGAAAAAAATACAGGCATCAAGGACAAAGTAGTGTCAAGCTCATAGTGTTCCGCATTAAAAGCTGTACTCATTAGGCATGAAAAATAAAAACCAGTGTAGCTACACTGTTGCAATTATGCAGCAAAATATAGTATATACCTAACTTGTTTTGCCTTCCATAGAAACCTGTCCAAGATTTAAAAAATAATTGCTTTTTGTTTTTTTACAAAACAGTTGTGATTAATAGCCTTTCTGTGAACATCTTCTGCTAAGGCTAGGGTAAGCAAACACAGGGGACTGAGCAGAGCTCCCAGTTGCCAAGAAGGGGCCTATTCTACATTTTTCTACTGCCATTGTCCTGCCACCCATAGTATCCCATACCTCTACTTGTCCAAATATTTAGTAACTTTTTCCCCCAGAGTACCCCAATGTAACAAAAATAGAAACTGTAAACCTTCTTCCAATGTTAGGGTTAGAACCAGAAAGCACATTTAATAAACTGACATTGTTCATCTTAGGTGAAGAAATGGCTTTAGTGCTGGACTCCACCCTTGGTCATACCCCCTCAAAACTGGGATTTGCTCCGACCAGGGTAGCTCAGCCTCCTCCTACCAGTAGGTATTGAACTGTTTGGTTTCAAAAGTTGGCAGCCTTACTGAGACATAGTGGGCAAAGATCAGAATTCTTATCTAGGTTAAGTGATAGATTCACCGTGCATTCCTATGTACAGTATGTCTACTTAATTTTAAGAACCACTGTAACTAAAGGGGCTTATTCCCTAGAAAGCATGCTTAGGACTGCAGCCCAAGAGACAATAAGTTACCATCTCCCAGGTTCATATTCCTCAACTATAAAAACAGAACTCATTTCACAGGTATTTTGAAAAAGAATATTCTAATCTAAGTCACTTTGCGTATTAACATTTTTATACTAGTTATTCAACACAAACAGCTGCAGAATTTGCTTTCCTGGTTGCATACTTGCTCATTTTTAGTACACTTCTAAACTCTGCCTTTCAAAATGATTTGGATCATTCACTTGTTATTTTCTCAGACAAATCCCTCTGAGCAGAGCTACTTGACTTGCCGAGAACAGTTCTCTCCCCTCAGCTGAATTATAAACATTTATAAACTTTTTCACAATTATAAACCTTTCACAGCACTATAAACAAATTAAAAAAGTTTTTAAAATCAAAAAACCATATACAGCCCACTCCCAATAATCACCAGCCAGGAGTTATGATGGACTGTTGACAAATTGTTTTCTCGTTCCAACTTTCTCAGAGTCCTACCCCTGCCATTTGCCCCATAGAGAAAGCATCAGCTTTCAGAGGGAGATTTAAAACCAGGCAAATTACATGGGAAAAATGGTTACCCAACCTCCCATGCTACAGTCTAAATTGGAATCCCGTTTAGTCTTTGGCTTCAACCAGCATGGCTGCTCCATGAAAAAGACCTCATCTCATACTGCATGTTAAAAATTCCAGCATTTTAAAAAATGTTCTAACACTATATCTGTTTGGAAAGATTCAGCTTCTGACATTTAAATGCAAGGCATTAACCTCTAAGTTATGTTTTATGGCTCAGCTTCAGGTTAAAAATTAACTACATGTAACTGACAGAAATAGATGCGAAAGGTATATTGTTGCTCGAATTTAAACCTGCTATTTTGCTCATGAGGGGACATTATCTGCTAAGTATGCTAACTGGAAAATCTACACACGTCAAAAGTAAATGAATACTTAAAGCAAGCAGTACTTTGTTATGTACTCAAGCTCCAATGAGAAAACCCACTTCACCTAGTTTAGGCTGGAACTTACAGGAAATGTTTGCTTCTCCTTTGTTCACATACCACAGCAACATTCCCAGATAGGACCTACCTAGAAACTAAGGTATACTTGCATATTTTAGCCGCAAATTATTCTGCAAGATGAAAACTCATATTTTATACTAAACAAAGTACTCTGCCAAAGTATGCATTTTCTCCATATGGAAGTAAATTTACACACAGTGGGGCATGCCTTTAGCAACAGATCACTCTTACTTTTGGGGGAGGTCTTATTTTCGGGGAAACACGGTACATAAAAAAGGAACATCAAAAAAAGCGGATGCAAAGATGACAGGTGGTACTTTCCCTGTCCCAAGCCCATCATGCCTAAACAAAATATCCCAGAGTCAGTAATATAAGCATTATCACATTTTTTCTTCTTTTTAAAGTCTCAACGTTATAGAAAGTTTTCAAGCATTCATCTGCAACTCAAAAGTTTTTTTTCTAAAACAAAGATAAGTTACGCCAATCTTTTGCAATCTTAGGTTCAATTGCCACCATCTATTTGGATGCAATAGTTACATCAGAAGTTCAAGTTCAAAATCTCTAGTCAGAGCACGGGCGTCACTGGGGCGTGGCAGGGGGCGGGCCGCCAGGGGGTGACGCGCGCACCCCCTCGCGCGTCACCTACGTGACGCGCGTCGCCCTCCGGACGCACCGAGGCCGGCCCGGGAGTCTGCCCCGGAGCGTCCGACCCCGTCGGCGCTCCAGGGCCTTCTGAACGAAGGCCCAGGCAGCGCGTCAATCCGGGTATTTCCCGGATTTTCGCGCATGCCCAGACCCGTTTTGAGGGCAAAAAGCCCTCAAAACGGGTCTGCGCATGCGCGAAAATCCGGAAAATACCCGGATTGACGCGCTGCCTGGGCCTTCGTTCAGAAGGCCCTGGAGCGCCGACGGGGTCGGACGCTCCGAGGCCGGCTCCGGCCTCGGAGCGTCCGGAGGGGGGCGACGCGATGCAGGGGGGGAGCCGGATGGCCCCCTCCCCCCGTGCCTATAACGTCGCGCCCCTGGGGGGTGACGCGCGTCCCCGCACCAGGGTGACACGCGTCTAGTGACGCCACTGAGTCAGAGACAATGCCCAGACTTCTCCACCAAACAAAAAATAGATCATGGGGGCTTTGGGCTAGAAAACTAACTAAAAAGCTATTAAGTCACAAGTGACAACAACACTTCTGAAGGACCACCTCCCTCCCCATGAAACTGCTCACACTCTGAAGTTATCTGAAAGGACTCTTTCGTGCATTTCACAGCTGCCAAAAAATTTGCAAGTGCCAAAAATATGCCTGGCATGGCATGAGAGAAGGCCTTCTCTGTGGCAACACCCGAGTTGTGAAACTCCCTCCCCCAGGATGCAAGTTCACCATCTTTGCTGTTATTCCATCACCACCTTGTTTTGCTTGGCTTTTGACCTTTGATACTGTCATTTCCAATGGCTGGGTTTCTATTTTGTTTTTGGTGTTCACTGTTCTGGTTGCTGTTATGATTTGTTTTGTTATGCTATTTTTTATGCTAGTGTATTTAATTGTAGTTTACATTTGGTTGGATTGGAAGGTGCCCTGAGTGCCACCTGATGGGTAGAAAGTTTGGAATAGAAATCTTTTAACAAACAAACCAAACTCTTCTGCATGCTGTACAATATAAGAATTTGATTGAACAGAACACATATCTACTCAGGTTACTAGGGTCCATTCAAGCTCCCATTGCTAACAGCAACAATACATAGTCACTGTTCACATTTCTTGTTAGAATTTAATGCCAGGACTCTAAAAGGGAAATTGAACAAGAGTGGTGTGAGGAAATAAGCTTCACTAAGTTTATTTACATGAAGTATACAGTGCTATTAGTATTATTATTAACAGTATTTATATACTGCTTTTTAACAAAAAGTTCAAAGCAGTTTACAGACAAAATCAAATGATTAAATGGCTCCCTGTCCCCAAAGGGCTCACAATCTAAAAAAAAGATGCAGAAGACCACCAGCAAACAGCCACCAGAAAAGACACTGTGCTGGGGTGAAAGGGGAGCAGTTACTCTCCCCCTGCTAAATATAAGAGGAGCACCAATTGAAAAAGTGCCTCTTGCCCAGTTAGCAGGGGTGATTAGCAGTTAGCCATTATCTTCACTGTAATCAATTTACAAACATTTACCACCAGAGTTTAAGGTTTCTAGACTTTCCTGTTTTTCCATGTCCAACAAACTAGGTAGCACCTTCTATTAAATCGTCCACATACTATACCCCCCCCCCCACACACACACACACTGAATGAGAGAAATAGTGGTTTTCCCAGAAAATGTCTGAGCCTTGCTTTCCCCTATTAGGAAAGTCAGAGGCTGACCAAGGGGAATAGCATCTAGTGGTTAGCAGGAAGGGGTGTACTGAGTGCTATCTGCTTCACTGATTTACTTGGTCAGTGGCTGAATGGGCAGGGGGGGAGGGAGAGAGAGGAGCAACTGGTAGATATCCCAAGCTGGGGAAACCAAGCAGTTGGGAAGTCGAATAAGAAAAACCTTCCCTCCCAAGAAAAGGCAGAAGCAAGTGGTTCTTGTTTAAACTCAAAATTTAATGGCAAACCCCTGCTAACTGGGCAAGACGCACTTTTTCAATTGGTGCTCCTCTTATATTTAGCAGGGGGAGAGTAACTGTTCACCTCTCACCCCAGCACAGTGTCTTTTCTGGTGGCTGTTTGCTGGTGTTCTTCTGCATCTTTTTAGATTGTGAGCCATTTAATAATTTGATTTTGTTTGTAAACCGCTTTGTGAACCTTTTGTTGAAACGCGGTATATAAATACTGTTAATAATAATAATAATGTACCCAAGCAGTTCTAGAGATAGGAAAATGCACTCAGTTACCCAGGAATATGTATTAGATAGGCAAGAAGTCATCAAAATATAACCAGGTTATTAAAACACTAAAGAAAAAAGGAATTAGAAAGTGGGGAAGGAGTGGAGAGAAGAACAAGCAGCAGATTGGTGAAAAATGCCTGGATGGCCACAAAGGGATAAGGTGCAGTAACTAGTAATGTCCAACAGAGGGAGCGGGGTAGCTACTTGAGAAAAAGAAAAACTCAACACCTTGCTACATCAGGGAAGTTTGACAGCCTGGGCTCGAAATGGAAAGAACAAGCAAAATTAAAAATTAATGCCCTGCACACATCTACCTAGAAATACAGTCCCTACTGCTATGTACTTATGTTATCCCAGGAATAATGGCCTTCTACACTTAGTGGGAAGTGGGTGCGTTGGGACCCACACCCACTTAGTAGGAAGTGGGTGTGGGACTACACTTAGTGGGAAGTGGGTGTGGATGGTCATCCCAACAGGACAGTGGTTCCCAAACTGGGAGCTCCCAGGGGAGCCATGGAAACCAGCCAGGGAAGCCACGGAATCCTCTCGGAAAACAGTGCAATGCCAATTGGCAGACATCAATATAATGTAATGGGGAGCCATCGCCAATGGTCAAGGGAGCCGGAGGTCGATAAAGTTTGTGAAACACTGCAACGGTAGGATGACTAGAACCTATTGTTCTCAGCTGATCTAGGACAAGTCAGAGCAATCCACATTTTGCATGTGTGGCTTTTTGGAAATGGTGTTTCAAATAATGAACATCAGAGGAGCATTCCAGGGTAATGGTTTCTGCATCTAGGATGCCGGACAGTCTCTCTGGAAGACTACAGCATTCCAAAGACCTTCAGGGAGCTATAAGTGTCCAAAATTAAAGGAAAAATTAGAAAAAAATAAGGAAAATACAATGCATTCATCACACACATCCAAATCCAACATTAGCAACCACTCTGGTTCTATTAGTCATTGTGCACATCCATACTTCGTTTTTAAAAGGGAAACATTCATAAATTCATACTGTTTTGACTCAGGAATACATGAAAGACAACTTGGCGCTAATTACATGTTGTGTGTGTATAAGAGCCCTAGTGCAGGGGTTCTCAACCAGTGGTACTAGTACCACCAGTGGTACTTTGGCCGACTGCTGGTGGTACTTGGACTGCCAGATCACCGGAACCCCGCTCCAATGTGGTGCTTTTTTGCTCACAAGAGCCTTTGGCCGAGCCTCCTAGGAACGCTGTGAAGGGCCCTTCCGGCTGCCCAGAGCCTCCTACCTGCGTTTTCTGGCCTTCGAAAACCTGAAACCCCAGAAGTAACTGGCGATATTCTCGCCAGTCACTTCCAGTGGTATGCAGCAGGAGAGTGGTGCCAGAGGTGGTACTTGGCCAGGAAGCGGTTGAGAACTCCTACCCTAGTACAATTTTGCTTTCTCTAATACAGTGTTTCTCAAACTGTGGATCGGGACCCACTTGGTGGGTTGCAACCCGATTTCTGATGGAAAGATCAGATAAGTAATTCCCACAAGCCCTGAGAGTATTCAATAATCAGATAGCTACTAATTGCCCTTCAAAGAGCTGAGCTCCTGCCGTTTGCAAGATAGCTGCTAATTACCGTGCAAGCAGCTGAGTTCTTTACTTTTAAATACCGGTAAATTTATTTATTTATTTTCTGTATTTATATCCCACCTTTCTCATCATCAGATTTCTCATCAGATTTATTCAAGGCGGCTTACATAGGCAGGCTATCTTTAGACCTGATTACGGTCTTTACAATATTGTTCTATTCCTATATAGAACCTTCCACGCTCGAGATGTTTTCCCTTCCGAGTGCAGCCCTCCTTCTGGCTTGTGCTTTGCACTTCCGAGCTTCACCGTAGTTCACCCTCGGACGGTTGTCTTAGATGTTCTCTCTCTAGTGGACTCCTCCGCATTCCACCCTCTCACGATGCCTTCTCAGTGTCTTTGCGAGGTTCGTCAGCAGCTTCTGTCTCCCATCCAAGCGGGAACCAAGGTCGACCCTTCTTCAGACAGGGCACTGGCTCAAACCTCCAGGACACACCTCCTGATTTCTAGATTACCTGTTTTCAAAGTCTCAATGCTAGGTGGGTCCCGATAGAGTGTCATTTTAAAAAGTGGGTCCCGGTACTAAAAATTTTGAGAACCACTGATCTAATAGAAAAAACTGTTTTGGAAAAGTGATTGAGAGCAGAGAAGTTACAAACGGATGCCTTGGATCAAATTGGAAGAGGGGAAGAGAGGGTAATAAAAGGAACATGCCCACCTCCCATCAATTCACTGCTCTCAACTGTTCCTTCCAAAAGCAGCATTACCTGAAGAAAGGTGGATGCTCTTACAGCCTTTACTGGAAGACAGGATCAAAATATTTCAATTTTTAAAAAACTACATCATTTGTGTGCAACATGTAGCTAACCCTTCAACTTCACTCACATGAACAGTCAATTCTGTTTACTAGCTTTCTGGGTAATAAAACAGGTTCAGACTATCTCTCTTATACAGAGTGCTTTGCATATTTAAATGCACTATATAAATAATTCTATGGCTGAAGCAACCAGCCATGAAGGTATTTCACTATAGTTCAAAGTAAGACCTGAGCACTGATGCCTTTCACACGCATGTGCCTTTTACATGCGCACACACCAATTCTCCCTTATCCCAGCCTCTACCAACGATCAATAGTTAGCTTGAAATTGGATATTAGAGGCTTTACACACATGTGACATGAGTATATCTCACCAATATACCTAGTAGGCGCTCTCTGTGCAGGTTCAATAAATCTACAGCACTTCAGTGTACAGGGGCAAATTCCATTCAGCCTATTTTTAGTTTCAAGCAGTGGCTATGGAGAGAGATGGGAGAAGCTGGGGCAGCAGCTTTGAGATTAGCCAGGAGCATCCTGCCCAAAATGTTGGGAGTGTGACTGACCTGGACAGGGCGGACTGGATTGTTTTTTGACAAGTCATGGAAACAGAGGAAGCTACTCCGCAACTACTTAAATCGCATGCCAGCTCACTTGTTTTTGACTTGTAGTACCATTTTGGAAAAATTGAAGGGAGAAGGGGAAGGCCAAGGATAAGATGGTTAGACAGCATCACCGATGCAACGAACATGAAAATGAGCGAACTCAGGAAGATAGTGGAGGACAGGAAGGCCTGGCGGGATGTGGTTCATGGGATCACGAAGGGTCGGACATGACTTAACGACTGAACAACCACCACCATTTTGGAGCTGATCCTACTACTCCTTCACCATAGCTTCAAATAGACTCTTTTTTCGAAGCCATGGTAAATAGTTTTTTAAAAAAATCCTCCCTTTACAACAGGGGTGGGGAACCTATTTGGGGTGGGGGGCCATTTTCCCATTGGGAAAATTGGATGCGGGCCGGCCATTAGGCCGGCTGCAATTTTTGCCCACCCCCGCAAATTTGACCCCCCACGAATTTACCGCTCCCACCCGCTCGCTCTGCTCCCACCCACCCACCCACCGCTCTCCGAGCCCGAGCCCTTTCCCTCCACTCTCCAACTTACCGCGCCGCCTCCTTTTCAAAGCAGCCTTTCTGTACCTGCGCAGATCGCTGCTGGGCTCAGCTGCGCTCTGCGCAGGTACAGAAAGGCCGCTTTCAGAAGGAGTAGGCGCCTCCTCCTTTTAAAACCAGCCTTCCTGGACCTGCGCAGAGCGCAGCTGAGGCCGAGATTGCCCTCTTGGCCGGCATCACGCTCTGCGCAGGTCCAGGAAGGCCGATTTTAAAAGGAGGCTGCGCGGGAAGGAGGCGGCGGCGCCTCCGATCGCGGGCCGGTCCAGCGCAGGCCGGACCAGATCGTCCCGCGGGCCGGAGGTTCCCCACGCCTGCTTTACAAGGTCTCCAACCAGCCCTTTTATTCTTCTACACTAGCTATTTTCAACCTCTCTCATTTCACAGCACACTAACAAGGCACTAAAATTGTCAAGGCACACCATCAGTTTTTTTAATAATTGACAATAATTGACAAGTGGTGGGGCCACTGTGTGATACAGGAAGCTGGACTAGATGGGCCTTTGGCCTGATCCAGTGGGGCTCTTATGTTCTTATGTAAGGCACACCGCACTATCGGCGGGGACTCACATCCCTCAATGGCCCTGTCCGGGAACGGGCACCCGCCCGGCGGAGCCAGCCGCAACAACCAACAGGCCGGCTGGTTTCTCCACGGGGCTCGGGCCGCCCGTCCCCAGACTCCCTGGCCGGGCGCCGAGCTCGGCGGATGGGGCGGACTCTGCCCAGGGGGATGGGGGAGTCTGCGCCGGAGGCAGGGACCGGAAGCAGCGGGAACCCTCGCGACCGTCTGAGCTCGTCGCGACGGCCGGGAGAAGCGGCGAGCAGCCCAAGCGCGGGGGCTACCTCCCCCACTCATCCAGGAGAAGCGGCAATCGTCGGCGGGCCGCCCAGGCCAGGCCCGGCAGCATCCGACGGCCCGGAGCGGCGACAGGCCAGGGCAAGGTACGCTCTCAGCGTCCGACGGCTACAGGCAGGGGTGGGACTAGACAACAAAGGTGGTGGGATTGGTTGACAGGAAAGGGGGCAGGGCCAGGCGGGGCGGAGCCCACGAACAAACCCATATATAAAGAGCATTCAGAGGCCAGTGAGGAGGTCGGCTGTCGGCAGGGCTGGACCTCCGGAGCGGCAGCCTCTCCCAAGCCGAACAAGCCGGGCTAGGGCTGGGACTTAGGGTGAACGGAACCCTCCCAGCCTGACGCCAATTCTGAGGCCACTGAACTCCACCCGGGTAGAAGGACTCGCTCCTGTTACTGCTCCGCTGCCGTGCTGGAGGTCGACCCCGTTTTCGAGGGGCAACGCGGGGCAGAGGCGGCCCTGACTACTCCTCTGCCCGGGTCTCCCACAAGCAACACCTCACAGGCCCTACTAATAAATGACCTTCCCCCAAACTCCCGCAGCACACCGGCTGAAAATCGCTGTTCTACACAATGTTCAGCCTCTTCTTCTACTGATCCATTCAATAAGCTTTGCAATTTGGGGATATTCAGTTCTGAATACTTTAGGTCCCCTTCTATTACCCTTCAGGTATCTTTGTTCCTCACCCCCTGCAAACACACTACCCAAGCCTACTTTCTACCTAGCCAACTCCACTCCCCCCATAGCTGCTTTCTACAATAAGTGATATTCCAGATGTTGGGAAGGCATAGTGGTACAGCATATGCTTGCATCCCGTTTTAATTTCCTGCATCTTCAGTTAAGAAGAATTTCTGTTTAACAAGGCAGGGAAACTCCTTTATCTGTGTCCTTGGAGAGCCACTGCAAGGCAGTATTGGGCTAGACGGACCAATGGTGTCAACTCAGTCCAAAGCAGTTTCATATAGGAACATATTCCTACCTGCCCACCCATCCACCCACCACCTGACTGCTTTAAGTGAACTTGAGTATGCATTCTTACTTGGAGGAACTCATACTGTGGAAGAATTAAGACCCCCCTTCTGCCCCCCCCCAAGAATGCATATTGTGAGGACTTTATTCAGACTGCCTACTCCAGGAATGGCTGCAGTGAAGTGTAGATTCTAATCTGCTTTAGAGGCTGTGGCCATGAATAAGAAATGTTTGCTAGAAGCAAATCTCATTCTGCTTGGCTGCTTTGGGTTTGATTTCTGAGCTGGCTCTTCCAGCGTCAAAAATGGGACTATCCTGTGGTACTATATGCAGTTCAGTTTGCAACAGCAAAGCAAGCTTATTTTGCAGAACACTTTATTGTGCTTTACCAACAACCGGAAACAAGAGACTTCTGCCTACAGTGACCTTGGAGAAAGTTCTGATCAGGTTAAGCCAAGCAGGCAACCTGGTGCTCCAGATAGGCTTAGTTTCAACATTTCAACATCTTGTTTACCCTGCCAATTACACCGTAGACGTTAGAAAATCAAAACCTTCTGATTGCAAAAAGCAGCTTATTACCAATACCATATTAAAAATGAAGACTTCACAATTCTAACTAGTCAACACAATAGGTGTGTTAAGAGTACCTACCTAAGAGTGCCGTTTTCTCCTTTGTCCAGGCTGGTAAACCGACTGTACAGACGAGTAATCTGACTGTGAGAAACTGGAGAAAACAGACAAGATTAGCAGCAGCATTTTAACACAATTAATACACGCCACTGAGGACAGTAGAAGCTATCCAATTGCAATTCAGGAAGCAGAGGTTTGATTTTACAAGACCCTTGTGTATTTTATGTCTGAACGGAAGTTAGTTAAAACATTATTCCCTGCAGGCAAAACTTTCTGATTTCAACACACCTGAGATTATGCTAACAGATATACTGGTACATCTGATTCAAAGAACACGTGTGACATATTTAAACAATGCAAACAAGTTCACAAAAGGTTTACTGGTTGGCCTACCCAACAATACCTATTGTCAGTCAGTCACAGCAGAGCAATGACCCCAAAGAACCAACCACTGGCATCACTGCAGGGGGGCGGAGCTCTAAGTTCCGCCGTGGTCCAACCCTCCGTTACACACAAGAACGAAGCGCCCCCGCCCCCTCGCTTTCAGAGCCATTCAAGTCAGTGAAAGCAAGGCTCCGAATGGCTTGAAGCGAGGGGTTGGGGGCGCTTCGTTCTCCTGTGTAATGGAGGATTGGACCGCGGCGGAACTTAGAGCTCCGCCCCCCTGCAGTGACGCCAGTGGAACCAACTCTCTTCCGTTGATACAATGCCTTAGCTGGTTGTCCAGAAGCACTTCTTACATGCTATAGTTACCAATCTCAGAGATGGGACTTGAGTAATACTCAAAGAATATCATGACTCTGAATGTGCTTCTTTCCTGATCGTTGAATGTATATTATTTGCTCTTGCAAATATGAAAAGTTATAAAAATCTGGGTAATCCAAATCCACTAGTTACTTGCACCCTGGTCAGTGCTGCCAACGTCCTTACATTATTCCTATTTAACCAAAGCTAAAACAAAGAAAGCAGTTGGGGCTTTAAAGTGTCTCTAAGCTGAATAAATCCACTATCTCAAGGCCAAACTAGATAGCAGGACAGCCACATTTGTTTATTCACATCTGCTCCATTAATATATAACACAATTGATGCGATTGTTTTTTTTTAACGAAGAGCAAATTTAAGACTGTTACAGCATGTAAAAAGAATTATCCTTTAATCAATCATTTAAAACAGACATTGCAATATTATTCCCCTACCAGCCCAACTTCAGTTACCGGTACTTCCAGCAAAGAGAAATAAAGTTTTCATTGGTTCTAGAGCAGGGGTTCTCAACCAGTGGTACTTTGGCCAACTACTGGTGGTATTCGGACTGCCAGAACCCTGTTCCATCGCAGCACTTTCGGTGGCATGTTTTCGCTCCCGAGAGGCTCCTTGCCTTTGGAGAAGCCTCAGGAATGCTGAGCCCTCCCATCTGCCTCAGAGCCTCCAAACCACTTTGTGAACTTTTTGTTGAAAACTGGTATATAAACACTATTATTGTTATTGTTATTACCACCTGCGTTTTCTGGCCTCTGATAACCTGAAAATCCAGAAGTAACTGGCGATGATGTCATCGCCAATCACTTCCAGTGGTACACAGAAGGAGAGTGGCGCCAGAAGTGGTACTTGGCTGGGAAGGGGTTGAGAACCCCTGTTCTAGAGGTTCATTTAAATACAGGTGGGCCCCCATATCCACTGATTCGCTATCCACGTTTTCAGTTATCCACGGATCATGGGGACACCCCCCCCCCCAGGCTTTTACTTTTTTCCCCAGTAAGCTTCATTTCTTCCTTAAAGAAACAGGCGAAGCAGCCTCTGGCTGCTTATTACAGGCAAGTAGAACGAGACTAAGTACTAGAGAGGCTCTGCAAGATTAACAGAAACCTTGCAGAGCCTCTCTAGGACTTAGTCTCGTTCTACTTGCCTGCAATGGAGGCTGCTTCTCTGTTTTAAGGAAGAAACAAAGCTTGCTGAAAGAAAAATAAGAGCTGGGGGGCAAGCATGCCTGCCTGCAGGAGAGGCAGGGTGGGGGGGCCCTCAGGAAACCATGGAGGGGGTGTTCGCTCTTATCCACTGTTTCAAGTATCCACGGAGGGGCCTGGAACATATCCCCAGCGGATATGGGGGCCCACCTGTATGCAGTAAATATACTGTACTATTTTAGCAAAAAGCAATCAAACCTGGTTCTTTCACCACATTATTTGGCTACAGCTTTGATATTTTCTATTCCTTAGGATAGAGTGTCAAGCCATTTGATTCATATTCCCTCAATTATCTTAAATGGGCTTGAGCTTTGGGCTACATTGTCAAGAACAGGACAGCAGCAGATGTTTTAAGGTTTTGCCATTTTAGAAGAACTTAATTCAGTTCATGATTCAGAATACCCCAAACTGACAGGAACATGTGAAAGAGGATTGTTCACTTGAAAATCAGGAGTAGAAAAAAGCACAATTTATAACAGTACTGGCAAATTACATTGTTTCATACAAGAGGTTGGGGGAGGGGGGCATGGTCAAGGAGAAATCCCCAGGAGCTCCATCCCAAAATATATGGGCTTGTGGAGGAGACTGTGCAACCTCTCTCAAGTCAGAGTGATGCGATTGGATTTGTCTTGCCAACACCCCCAACCCAGACAATGAATACAAAAAATATGAAAACCACTAGAACATGATTTCTATAGGCCTATAGGCTATCCATCAACAAAAAAGAATTCCCCACATCTAGTATTATTCCTATCTTGAGACAAGGGACCAGGGTTTCCCTGTAGATCTCATCTGCATTCTGAAAAGTTGCAATTTGGAAATATTACCCAAAATTTCACAAGCATCCTTTATCATCTCTTTCCTTTGGGTAGTTCTAGTCTTTGACTTTACTCAATAAGACTGCTCTAAATTGCATGAATACTGCAAACCAGTACAAAGTACAGTACTCCATGTATTATTTGGCTGAGGCCTAAGTCGTTAGTATTACTAAAGTCTCTTTAGGTAAAGGTATCCCTTGACAATTAAGTCCAGTTGTGTCCGACTCTAGGGAGCGGTGCTCATCTCCGTTTCAAAGCCGAAGAGCCAGCGCTGTCCGAAGAAGTTTCCATGGTCATGTGGCAGGCATGACTCAACACCGAGGCGCATGGAACGCTGTTACCGTCCTGCTGACGCGGTACCTATTAATCTACTTGCAATTTCTTGCTTTCGAACTGCTAGGTTGGCAGTTCGAAAGTCGAACTGTCGCACGGATTCAAACTGTCGACTATGAGATGCCTCAGCCTATGGACAATCACAAGTCCTTTCCAGCCCAGAGTAATTTCAGACACTTACCTACCAATCCTGACTATTAAGCTCTTTTTAAAGCTAATGCAAACGGTTTTAAGGCAGTCTAAATTGAAAGTGAAGTCTTGTTAGTTCCAAGAACACACATCTCAACTTGATTCATTTTTCAAAGTGACATAAGAAAAGCATAACAAACACTACATATTCCTCTCTGTAGTACTGATATCTGGGACCAAGGCATATTTTAACCATATATTTAGTTACAGAATTCAAGTTATCAGGTTTCCATGCTAAAGAAGCAAAGACCTATTCACCCTCCTAGCCCAACTGTACATGTTAAATCTTAATGGCCCCAGTGCCCCTGCTGAAACAGCTGATTCTGAAGTGTAAAATTTTCCTTTTGGAATCCTTTAAGTCAGCTAGACTGGAACATTTCACCCAGGCAACAGAGGCGATTAATGCTTTGTGGAGAGGATCTTGTTGCACTGAAATAGGCAGTTTTGCATCCTCCATTGCCCCTTCAATTTGAAATCTAACATTTCAACAAACTTTGAAAACATGTTGTGACAACCTAGTTACAGATTTTCCTAGATAAAGTTGATTATCTAGATCTCTGTGCCCCGAGGGGAGGAAAGAAGTGGTGCCCAGGCCAGAAGGAGCTCATAGTATCAGCGCCTATGGAGATCAGCACTGGCCTGAGAGTTTTATTACTGTACTGTTTAAAATGCTGTACATGTATTTGATTGTTTTAATGCTGCCTTGGGCATTCCTTTGGTGAAGGAAAGGTGGGATAAAAATCCATTAAACGAATAATAGTTAATAATAACACAAAAATTGATTATTTTAAAATGTTTTATATAGTTCAGAGCCTCTGATTCCAATGATACTCTTTTTTGCATCATCATTTTTGTATCAAAACTTTTTTAGTTATTTTAAATTTTGTGTTGGTATCGAACATTGTCATTCACCTTTACACCAGTGTAAACATGGCCATGACGAGAGGTTGTAAGTTATCCCCGAGTAGCATAAATTGAGGCTGAACTATTGATGCTATGCCAAAAATAGCAGCATTTTCAAAATCCTCGCACCAAAATCAATACAGATATACAAAAATATTCAACCAAATACAAAATTGTTCAAATTTTGTTACACAATGAAATAATTTGGGGACAAAAATTTCCTTGGTAACCCTAGTAAGGTAATTTGTGCTGAGAGTTGGGGAGGGGAGCACAATCCTGAATTTTCCTGAACTTTTCGGTGATGTTCAGCATCATCCACTGTATCCTTCTGGGGTTCCATTTTTTCCCTATGCACTTCAAGACCTATATTAAACCTCTGGATGTCATGTGGCGATGTGGACAAAAGTACCAGCAAGTACGTTCATGCTAACATCATCAGATTCTAGAAAGACCTAAAACTCTGCAATTGTGCCCTTTCCTGAAGAAGGCAGATCTAACCTGTGTTATAATACTCCAGTGACCTCTAGGCTGGATTACTGGAATGCACTTTACATGGGGCTGCCCCTGATAAGTATCAAGAAACTTCAGATGGTCCAAAATGCTGCTGCAGACTTCTGACAGAAGGTGGACAAAGCACATTCCTCCAGTCCCATATAGTCTTCACTTGCTTCCCACTTGTTTTCAGCTCAATTTAAGGTGCATGTTTTTACCTTTAAAATCCTAAATACTGTAACTCGGGACCTGCGAATCTTAAAGACCACCTTTCCCTCTATGTTGTCATCACCATCCTTCCCCCCCCGGTCTGTACGCACTGTTTAAGATCTGGCATCTTGCTCCAGGTCCCCTGCTGGCTGAAGCTTGAAGGGCCTTTCCAACTGTGGCACCAACATCATGAAACACCCTCCCCAGAGAATCCTGCCTGGCCCCATCTTTACATTTTTTGTTACCTCATTAAAACATGTCTTTTTAGGGAAGGCTTTGGCGACTAGATTTATTTCGGCCGCTTCAGACTTAACAGATTTTCTTTTTTATGTTGATTTATTATTGCTGCTGCTATATTTGTTTTTACTGCGGATGTGCTATTTGTTGTTTTTATTATTTATTTTATTTACTTACATTATTTTTACCCGAAGGGACCCAAGGCGGCTTACAACAAAAAAGGAAATACAATACAACGAATATAGTACAAAAGTCACATTTTAAAACAGTAAAAAAGTTAACAAAATTAATACAACAACATCTAAAAATTAATTTAAAAAGATCATTTATTACTTTCACTATAAGCCACTGAGTTTGTTTTCAAAGAAAAGGATACACATTTCTAAAGTAAAACAAATATTATACCAAACATATGGTGATAAGTCAGCATTTCTGGCATTTAGCCAAGTTTGTAAGAACTCTACAGCAAGAGTGTGGTAGTATAACAAACATGTGCCGTATTGAATTTTTTTACAATAAATGAGGTTTCTTTCCAAAATTTACTAAATTTGTAACACTTATATGGCAAAGGTAAGAGGTCCTCTAAATCCTTCAAGAATAATGACCACAACCACAGAAGGGCTTGATCCCATCAGTGTACTGGTGTTGTTCTCGTATCCAGTTCAGCTGGTGCCAACTGTTTGGCTTTGATAAGTAGCACAAACTCAGTGTCATGAAATGACAGCAGAAATGTCAAGCAGGTAACCAAATGTCCTCAGCTGCAGGTGCAATAGGATGCAAGACATGAGAATATCTCATACAATTGCCCTTGAATAAGGCTGGCAGCATGAGCTTACCAACTACCAGTAGGATAATCAATATGACAGAAGCATAATATACTGAGGAATGGAGGATTATCTTTCAGCCACCTCCTCTTCGCCACCTAATATCCACCTCCTCTTCGTCCCGGTGGCCGGCTGCATCACGGCCCCACCGGGACTGCCCCCGTTCCAGCTGTGAGCCTCATAGACGCTGTACCCAGCTGCAAGCTCTCCGGAAGCGTCCAAGTTAATCGGATGTTTCCGGAGAGCTTTGCAGTTGCGTACAGCATCTGTAAGGATCACGCAGATGCTGCACCCGGCTGCAAAGGTCTCCGGAAGTGTCCGAGTTACTCGGACGCTTCTGGAGAGCTTGTAGCTGGGTACAGCGTCTGAGGCCCGCAGCTGGAATGGGGGCAGTCCCGGCGGGGCCACGATGCAGCCGGCCCCTGGGACGAAGAGGAGGTGGACAGCAAGAAAGCGGTAAGCAGCCAAGCACCGCGAAAACGGGTAAAAGCAAAAACATTTTTTTCCTGTTTTTTAACTCAAAAATCTGTGCGTCTTAAGGTCCGGTGCGTGTTATGGAGCGAATGTGTGGCTCTCGGAAATATGTTGGCTGAGCTCCTTTTTGCATCACAATTAATATAAAAGGTAAATAAGAAATTTTCAAGCTTTATAATTATGTATCAGGTATAAACTGAGTGTCCACTGGATTAAAACACAAGTTTAATGTTCATGGTGAATAAATATATTTAAGAATTTAAAGGCTTCTTAAATATTGTGGTTCTCAAACATCTGAAGTTTATCACATGTGGCTCTTACATTAAGCAAGGTTGGTCACCCCTGGTATATAACTCATAGAATGCTGTAGGTAATTGACTGTTGCCTGAGCCACCATTTTGCATTTGGTGCTGCTCCAGAATTACTTTTTTACACTTGACTAGTTGAAAAAGTAGATCCTGCAAGCCTGAAGTTTGGTGTAGCGTAGCAGCTAAGACAGAATTGTGAATTAGAATTTCCCTGGTTCAAATAGCACATTTATCACCAACTCAATAGGCAACCTTGAGCAAGCTATTTTCTCTCAACCTCAGCTCCCCAGATGCAATATGGGGATAGTATCAGCTTACCTTACAGTGTTATATTATACTAGATGTTGTCCTTGTACGTGAAGTACTTTGCACACTCAAAGTGCTACACAAAAGCTAATTATTAATTATAATAATCCATCCACCCTATCTTAAAGCATTAACAAAGTCAAGTCCTAATGGTGTTAGAGTGCAAAAGTTCCCCACTAGAAAACTTGCTGTTTTGCACTCCAGCCATTAGAGCAATAGGCAAGCTTGCACTTGCACAACCGTTTGCAGAATACTACCATGTATTCTGCAAAGTCCTTCCACTCATGCTTTTTGGATCCAATCAATTATCTGTTACCAATGTGCTGAAGTGGGGGGGGGGGTGTATTGCTGACCTTCCCGTTACCAGAAGCAAAGTACAGTACCCGACTCTGAGAGTCATGCACAAACATCTAAAGGAGAGACAAAGATGCAACAGGTTATGCAATCTAAGACAGATTAACATCTAATTTTCATTGCTCAACTTGAAACACAGGTAAACCTGAACTGCTTATGACCAGAAAACTGAACCAACAGGAAATTGCTGCAAGGCAGAAGTCCACAAGCACAGAGTTACATCTATACCATATTAGTGATAGAACATACCGTAGAAATGCGACATTCACAAAGAAGATTGAATAATTGTGAAGCCTTACAACAGCCATCTGATTTCACAAGCATTACTGACTCAGCGACTCCGTATGTTTCTGATGGACTCGGAGACCCCTCCCTAGCACCATTGAGCAGGAACCAGACATATTGCGTCAATAGCTGCAGAAGCATCTTAAATAGCTCCAAATAATGGAAAGAGATGTAGTTTCACCTCCATACTTAGGGCAATCCTGCTTTGAGCAATACCTGAACAGAAAATTGCCTGGGAGTCACTCCATGTAAATTGCTCTGAACTCTTTGGAAGAGTGAAGTACAAAAGTAACATGAGATGAAATTTTGGACTAAAGCTCTACCACACCCGCTGTGACCTCATTCATTACCTATGCTGAATTATTTCACACCTCAAACATTAAGTTCTAGAATAGAATGCAGTCCTCATTATTCCACTTTATACGTTGGAAGATGTGTTTATCTTATGATACACTATTTGAAGTACTCAAGTTTTTGTTTGAATAAATTCACTTTGTGAATGTGTGTGCGCCAATGGAAAGAATACCGACAGTGCTCCCCTTAGCTACCCTAGGTCTTTTAGGTTCTGCCTATATACATTATTTTCAAGAACAGACAACTGAACAGGAACAAGAACCTAGGGACACAGAATTCCAACTGGACTAGTGTGAACTTCCATTTGAATTTATCTTAATTTGGGGAGAAAGGTTGAAAGCACTGAAATTCTAGATGACGACAAAAGAATTATTACATTTAAGGATCAGGGAAGAAACCTAGTGAAAGTTAACTTTCAGTAGTTATGACTGCAGCCAGCCATCCTGACCAGCTACGATGATATCACACAACTACAGTATACCCAATTTCTAAAACCACTCAGCTGCCCCTAAACGTTTTTCAATTGAGAAACTGATAGACTGATTTTTTAGTCTGAACTCATTAAAACTATAGATCTTTCTACATGAGAGCACACAACAAGTCATGCTCCCAAGAGAAGAATCTTGACCAAGTCTAAAGTACGTTGTTACAAATATATTAATTCATAAGGTCAATGATGACTCTACAGTTATGTGCTTGCATAGTCATGGGTTTGATTGCATAACTTAACTGGAACAAAATTCAAGAATTTCAGCTTTCATAAAAACATTTCTAGCATTTATCAGTGAAGATAAAATTGAAGTTGGGTGGGCAGTACCTGGCAAAATCTCCAGATGAGGTTAAGCAATACTTAATGGGTTAGTCAGGTGGGCCCCATATCCACGGATTCGCTATCCTCTGTTTCAGTTATCCATGGATCGCGGGGACCCCCCCCCCCCCAGGCTTTTACTTTTTCCCAGTAAGCTTTCTTTCTTCCTTAAACAAACAGGCGAAGCAGACTCTGGCTGCTTATTGCAGGCAAGTAGAACAAGACTAGGCCAGCGGGTGGCGCAGCAGGTTAAACTGCTGAACCATAAGCTGTCGATCGAAAGGTCGATTCGATTCCCGCGACGGGGTGAGCGCTCGTTGCTTGGCCAGCTCCTGCCAACCTAGCAGTTCCAAAGCATGTCAATGCAAGTAGATAAATAGGTACCGCTTGTGGGAAGGTAAACAGCGCTCCATGTTCCAGCTGCATGCTACGCGCTGCGGCAAGGAGAGTCATGCTGGCCACATGACCACGGAGGCGTCTTCGGACAACGCTGGCTCTTCGGCTTTGAAATGGAGATGAGCACCACACCCTAGAGTCGGACACAACTGGACTTAATTGTCAGTGGATACCTCTACCTTTACCTTAGAACAAGACTAAGTCCTAGAAAAGCTCTGCAAGGTTAACAGAAACCTTACAGAGCCTCTCTAGGACTTAGTCTCGTTCTACTTGCCTGCAATGGAGGCTGCTTCCCTGTTTGTTTTAAGGAAGAAACGAAGCTTGCTGAAAGAAAAATAAGAGCTGGGGGTGCGCACACGTCTGCCCGCAGGGGAGATCCCTCAGGAAACCATGGAGGGGGTGTTCGCTCCTATCCACGGTTTCAAGTATCCACGGAGGGGACTGGAACATATCCCCAGCGGATATGGGGGGGGGAGTACTGTAGAAGCATGGCTTCAATGCCCTGCGTAGCCCTCTATAGTTGGCAGAAGCTTTTATGCAAGGTAAATGTAGAGATAATGCAATTTAAGCAGATATAAGAAGGAGGTTTAGTGTGCTCTATGGAAACAAACATTCAACTAAACAAAAGCTTCATTTCTCACAGGATAGAGATTTAAGATGTGCATGCTGAGAGCAATATTTCATAATTGCAGCTTTAGCTTAGTTTCTTGAATCACCTCTCCTTGCTATGCTATCAGTCAACCTCCTATCTGCACTGACATACTATCCCTATGGCAACTACAGCAGTTGCTTACACACAAAGTAATTCCAGGAAGCCATTTAGTGTATTTTTAGCTTCTTTCAATGCAGTTAAGCAATTGGAAAAAGGTGAGGCTTATCATGTGAGAAACCCGCAGTCCTGAGACCACCACCAGCATAATCAGGACCTGCAGGTTGCTAATTTAGAGGACAGATTACCAGTAGAACACTTAAGACTGCAGGCGAATCAGCCCCGAAACACATACAAGGAACTCATTTAACTTTGCCTGAATCACAGCATAGTGTCAGCTGGAGTCAGAGCCACACAATTGAGCTTCTTCAACTTAGAACTGAAGGAGAACTAATGGATATGTGGAACAGAACTTTGATAATCTTTAATACTGTATTTGTCCTCTGTTGCACGGCAGCATTGTCAAATGAATGCCACTGAATTTATGTACAGGAGATACACATTAGAGCCCGTTGCTCAGCCATATGCATCAGGTAGCTTTGGGCAAGTAGCAGTTCCCCAGCGGCAAAACAGGAATTATGGTGATCTAGATGGGTTGCTCCTGTTCATGACAACGTGATTACAAAATGTTTTATTTTAAAAGTGCAGTAAGAGTTGTACTAATCAGAGCTACTCGCCAACCACTGATATGGTAAGGCACCTTGAAGCTTTAATAATAACAACAGAACGCTGAATGTATTAATGTAAATCTGTAGGTATCACCCGACTCAATCACAAGTTTTACATTTTTTCTAAAATTTGACATGTAATGCTTTTGATATCAGTTGGAACACCCACATAACAGCAAGGCTTAATTGGGACTAGACTCTGTTTTGAATGCTTACCTCTAGTCTAGAACGAACGCAGTTCCAGTATTTAAGGGGATGTCTGTGCAGGCATATTTCCCCTCTCTACTTTGTTACCACAAGTGGCTATCTCACATGTATGTAAACCGTTTTGTGAACTTTGTTGTTGCTGTAGAAAAGCAGTATATAAATATTTTATAAATATTTTTTTTATAAAATATTACACCAAGATTTTTTTAAGCCAATGTTTTAAGCCAATAAAAAAAAACACATGAATTCAGTCATCTGCCTCATGATGCCAAGGCTATCAGGTCAGCACCTGGGCACCTGATGTGGAGCAACACAGTTAAATAAAACTGGCAATAAAGGAACCCGAAACAGAGGAGTGCCTCTCTATGTTGAACAGAAAGACACACACATGCCTTTGGGCTGCGTGTGGGAACATGACCTTTGGTGTCACATGGCAGCGACAGCGACCAGATGCAACAGAGCAAGTGGTCCTTATGCCTTTAAGAGGTGCATACGAGAGGCAACTTGGGCAGGTGCTGCTGCTGCTTCTCACTTTGTCCTGTGGCGGGATAAACGGCACCAGGCTACCCAAGTTTCCTTTCCTACGCAGTTCCAAGGACCCGCGCTTCGGTTACATCTAGTCACTCCAGGCAGAAGGTAGCGGGCGCCTACCCGATGCCTGGGACAATACAGACACACAACATCGCTGCCAGCTCACCTGCCGCACTGCCCCTTGCTGGGACAGGAGGCTTTGGCGACTCCTTGGCGAGCCAGGCGTCTCCAGCTCGGCTATTTGGACCGAGGATGACAAGCCACGGCTGCACCTCCTCTTCCCTCAGCTCAAACACCCCTGTCACAGAAAGAACTGGAGAGCCCTGCCCGACACACTCACGCCAGAACCGCGAACAATTTTCGGCCGCGACGAAAAGTCAACCGGCCCGAGAAGCGAGGCCGCCGCCAGTAGCTGCCTCTGCAGTTACTCACAGCCCGTCTCCTTCTTGATCTCCTCAATCTCCTCGTCCCGAAGCAGCGTGGACGCCCGGGAACCCATCGCAGCTACCACACAACGAGCAACCAGAGAGACTTCTCTTGGCCTAGAGCCGGCCAGCTGTCCTCCACTAGGCTAACAGGCGGAGCAGCCAATCAGCAACAACAACGTTGCAACAACCGAGACTGAAAGTTACAACGAACGCCCGGCTCCCCTTCTTATCATCTCACGTGCTCCTCCCACTCGCTTTGCGCAAGAGAACCACTATAGCCCCGCCTACAGCGTTGCGCCTGAACAGAGCGACGATCCAACCTGTGTCCGTCTGTTTCGTTCCTCCCGCCTACTTGTTCTGATTCTGACGTCACTCCGGGCGGTTCGGAAACTATTTCCAAAAACTACAAATCCCAGCATACAAGGGCAGCTATGGTTGCCTTGTATCTGGGGTTAGTTGTGGTTGATCTGCGACATGTACCAAAATATTTGTTAGTCTTGAAATTACCAAACTCTATTTTTTCCCTTTCTCATTATAATTATTGTATAGTAGTATGAGGATTTGTAGTTTGTGGAGTTGTTTAGACTAGACATCTTAAGTTAATCATGGGTCTTATTTTGAAATGCATTGGTTTGTGCTGTTAGTCGTTACCAAGCCATCTCAGAGAGGCCCTGCTAGTTATAAGTCTGAGGGCGTGGAATGGCTCTAAATTCTCTTGTATGGCTGAATAATAATCTAAAATGGCCTCAAGAGTTAGATGGCAGATACCTTCCTCGTTGTGAGGAAAGAAATGTAAATTCTGGTTATATAGTTTATGCTTGCTCTTAAGATGATGTTCGTTTTCAAAACAAAATTTCATATGGGTAGTTCTTGTTTCAGAGGGTCAGGGAAGGGGCAAACTTTTTTTTCCCTTTTGAATTAATATTTTGACCAGCTGAGGTCTCAATTGTGAAGTGCTGGAATCATAGAGGGTTGGAAGAAGCTGAAGCATGCCCTTTCACTGTAGTATATACTCTATATGTGTGTACCTGGAATAGTCACTGTAGGTGTCAGTGGTCTCTCAGGGCTCAGGCCCACCTCCTAACTGTGTTGAACATTGGTGCCAAGAGGGCCAGTAAATTTCTCTCTGAAATTCAGCCTGTGCCTGTATTTTTTAAAATTTGCCTCTGCCTAGATTTCAGTCAAGATAACTACAGCTAGGAAAAAACACAAACACACGTTCTGTACATACCACTACTATCGTAATCTAATTGCTACAAGAGAAGACCTACCGTGACATTCTTGAGTCCAGGATGTTATGGTATGTCTTCTCTTGTAGCAATTTGATTACTATAGTGGTATGTACAGAATGTGCTTTTGTGTTTTTTCCTAGTTGTAGTTTACCGTGACATAGTTTAAGAATTCTTGCTCTTGAGGCAGTGGAGGAAAGAAGGCTCATAGGGCCAAGCGTTACCAGTCTAAACACAGTAGCTGTGTTTATACAGATGAGATAGCAGCTGTCTTAAATTCACTTTTAAAATGCAGTTCTGTGACTGATGTTGTATCGCCTGCCTTGGCCCTAAAACTGAGTCAGTTTTGAGCTGAAATGAGTGTGCCTTCTTGCGTAGGTTACTCTAGTTCAGCTAAACTAGGTTTAAACAATTGTATAACTACAGGTGTGTAATTTAATTTAGGTGTGTAGGCATGCCCATGATTTCCCCAGTTTCCCCTCAATAATCCTACTACTTTGATGTCTCATTTCTCCTATCTCTGTCTATGGCAGAGCCCATTTGCTGGCATCAAAATAGAAGTCTGATTTGCCCTTGTTAATGGCTTGCTTGCCAGATCCATCCAGAAGTCAAAAACAGTAGGCCCAGGTTTAGGAGATGTGATTGTTGGCTGTACTCAGTAGCTTTGTATTGTTCTGAAATAAGGCATGCCATGACTTACATAACCGGTTTTAAGGAATGGCAAGCCCTTCAAATAAGACATTCTTCAAAGTCAGTAAGGACTTGCAGGCTTGCTTGAGGGTTTAGTTTAGGTGACTAGTAATGTTGTTGAGTCAATCCTAAATGAAATCAACCCTGACTGTTCCCTGGAAGGACAGGTACTGAGGCTGAAGCTCAAATATTTTGGCCACCTAATGCGAAGAGAGGACTCTCTGGAGAAGACTCTGATGCTGGGAAAGATTGAAGGCAAAAGGAGAAGGGGAAGGCAAAGAATGAGATGGTTAGACAGCATCACCGATGCAACGAACATGAAAATGAGCGAATTCAGGAAGATAGTGGAGGACAGGAAGGCCTGGCGGGATATGGTTCATGGGATCACGAAGGGTCGGACACGACTTAACGACTGAACAACAACAACAACAAATGTTGTTGAGATTGTTTTCAATTTCTGGCTTCAAGATCTCAAAAACTAGGCAAGACCTGTAATATACAGAAAATTGCAGTGATAGTGGTAGCGATTGGTGCAAGCTCTCAAGATACCGTAATTGAATTTAGTGACAACATTGTATAAATGTTGGCTCTGTTGCCTGAGGAGACCTGCTGCTAATAGTTGATCCCACGCATGTTATAGTGCAAGCTAAGTGCAGAGTTGTCCCCTCTTCCCATTTCAAAAAGAGGCTGCAATTTTGTTTGGCAAAATAAAATTTTCTCCCCGTTGGAGACTGATTTCAATTTGTATGCAGTTTGCAGTTTTCATGTTTTGCTATCTGAAATCAAATTATAGCATTTAAGATTGTTTGAGAAGAGATTTTTTTTTGTCATAGCTTTTAAACACTGTCATGTACCTGTAGCTTTTTAAGATAGAGGATTAAGTTTAGAAATACAGTCGGACCAACAGTTTTTCTTTATTTAGTCAGTTTAAACAAACTCAGGAGGAGGGAAGTGCCAAAGATGCTGGAAAAAAGGTAATGTGTGGCACTGCTCCCCACCCCAGTTTTCCTGTAACACTTTTTTTTTTAATCCACTGGGGTTCCAGGAATTTCCCAGTGGAGATAAAAAGGTCCGACTGTAAATCAATTTGCAGATGGCTCAAGTGGTGTTTAAGATACCCGACCTTATTGCCAAGTTCAGTTTAGCTTGTTGAAGCTAAACAAGCCTCAAGCTCATGTAGAATAAAACCTAAAAAAATAGTAGTAGTATAAAACAACAACAACAAAGGATAGTGTAATCCTGTCCAGAATGGGCTGAATGCCACTTTCTTTGATAGACCATTAACCAATTTCTTTTTATTTCTTGTGTCCTCTTTAAATCAGAGAGTCACCAACTGCAGTTACTGCAGTTTTAACAATGAAGCATTGCTACTATAATTCACAAATACCTTAAACTGAGTTAATTACCTTTTTATGATGCTTTGTGTTTTCTTTCAGGTCACATAAGTAGCTCTGAATTTTTTCAGCGGTATCTTAGCACTGACCATTTGCTTGAGCCTTCTGTGTTCATTTTTACTAACCATTTCTTGCTGCAAGGGATGCTGACCCTTAGCCCACTTCTATGTCTGTATACTTCTGATTCTGTAATTTCACAGAACAACTTTGTCAAGCACAAGCCCACTAGTTTCTATGTTGTTGTTGTACTTTTTGTTCCCCATATGAAATTTAGCTCTAGATATTGTTTGTTACCCATTAGAGAGTGATTTTTTTAACTTTATAATTTCTCTAGTTCTTTTCTTTTTGCGTATTTCTAGAGATAACAGACGATTTCTCTATTTAGTTTTTCATCTAGGCTGAAGGTTGAATTCCTTGGTAAATGAAAAGTATAATGGATCCTAGCAGTGATTACCACTTCCTCAATGGCATCCTGGGAAAAACTGTGAAAATCACATCGAAATGTGCCACATTCCAGGGAGTGCTGCAGCATGTGGATTCCAGCCGAAGTGTCTTTCTGAACAGAGGTTTTGCTCTTGCTTGGAACTAAACCTGTATCTACTGAAAATCGTTTTTTGAATATTAGCAATGCCCATGGAGTCTTCTAGTTCATGGATTGCCAGCTTCTGTATTTTCAGAGCCCTTGTTTTCTTGGCAGTAATCTGCACTGGAATGTGATTTGGTGTACAGGTTGTCAAATGACTCCATAATAGTCTCTGAATAGCTACCAGATGGGTTCTTCTTGCATACAAAGGTCTACCAAGGTTCAGTACTAGGTGCTGTCTGTGTGGAGCATAGAAATTATAATGCAGTAGTACTTTAGACAGGCTTGATCCTGACCTTGTTCACTCAGAAGTCCAATTAATAGCAATGAGAGCTACTGTTACCTGGAGGCTTAGCAGCTTAGTGGCTGCAAGTCTTTTTTTACCCATAAATGAACACAATCAGCCAGGAGGAGGATGCCACAAACAGTTTACTGAAACAAATTGCAGATCTGTAGACCCACACACAAGTGCCTTACAGCTAGAAAATGCAAGGTGTGAGCCCCGAGTGTCCCTCATGGACTAAACTTTATAGATTTGGTTACAAGCAGGGGCGTTAACATTCAGCCCATGTGTCATTATATGATTACAATATACATTTTAACAAACCCCCTCTCCTTCTCTGCCCCCTCCCATCCCTCGTGATGTTAAGGAATGCAGACACCTCTTTGAACCAAAAGGGAGGCAGGCATAATTTTCTCCATTCATCTGTTGTATCGCATCTCCAAGGTCGTCTGCCTAGTTAGTTTCGCCGAGAAAAAGAAGAGTTACATCTAACCTATGAACTATGCCTGCCAGTGGGCCTCTCCTATCTCTTTGGCTAATGCCAGCATCTTTCTATTATGCTTATTAAAAATGGGCCCCTCAGTTTATCTTTGCTAGGACCAGCATGCTGGCTAATATACAAAAATTAATACAAAAACTAAGAATGCTTGTTATTATGCAAAAAACTGAAATACAGAAGCTAAAAGCTGGTTAATATATCTTCTAATACATACATATATTGGTACATATAATTTTATATTATACCATGCTACACTACTTCAAAGTAAACATTTAGAATTGCAGCCAAAGAAATATGGCTATAAGTGAAGGAGACAGTGTTGATGTAGGATAATATTAGGATGTAGTTAATAATTATCTGGTGGTATAAAGAGCACAAGAATTGGAACCATGGTGATCCAGAAGAGGCTTTACAGAAGAAGTGGGTCGAAAGGGATGTGCAGGAAGTGGATGATGGAAGAGAAGGGAAAGAGTGAAAGGTTGTTATTGGTATTGGGCGTGACGTGGTGGTAGGTGAAAGTGCAAGAAGGGAACAAAGTAATGAATGATGAAATTCCAGAAAGAGAATTGAATTTCCTGAACATCTGAGAAAATTAGCAATCTGATAGTAGTGGTGAAATTTACTGTCCTAGAGAATGTATCTAACTATGTTTATTCAATCTGATGAAATCATGTACAATACTTGCTGAAAAACAACTCTCAATCTGCTAAAGGCTGCTGTAGTTTGGAAGCAACTATGCACTTAGCTTTAAAACTGCATAATTAAAAGCCCACAATTTTGGGGAGTGCCATTAAGCAACTTGAGAAAAGAGGGGGGGGGGAATTACCTGAATACATACAATTAAAAATTAACTTGGATGTACTGTATATACCGTATTCAAAATTCTTACAAGTACCGTATAACATCACTATAAATAAGTAAATCATACAAAAATGCAGAATGCAATTTTGCTGTTCAAAAGTTGCAGGAAAGCTTAGGAAAGGATAGTATTTTATAGCTCAACTTCAAAGCAATCCTTATCATACAGGTGCTCGTAGTAGGGATTGTTAGATGTAAAGCGCTTAGCATCTAAATTTTAAAATCAAATCCTAACGTTTTTGCTCTAATAGACAGAGTTTAACATTTTTTCTTGCTGCTTTTGTTTCCTTCAGTCAGGAACTTGGACATTGGCAGACACGTACCAGGAATAAAGATGTTTTTTGGCCATGAAATTGTTAATGGTAAGAATATTTATACAGTACTTAGAAATTCTGCCTTTTTTGTGTTGTTGCCATTTGGGATTTTCTTCCCACTTTCTAATGAGGTTTCCTATTCTAGACTGACAACTTCTAATTCTCCCATTGGAAATGTTTACTTTATTAGGCTCAACGTTAGTTAAGAGTTCAGAAAAATTATAACTCCCAAGAATATTTTCTGAAGTGTTTTTACATTTTGTGAAAAAGCCACAATTTGCATAAGCCCCTGCTAACTGGACAAGAGGCACTTTTTCAATTGGTGCTCCTCTTATATTTAGCAGGGGGAGACTAGAGTAACTGCCCCCCTTTCACCCCAGCACAGTGTCTTTTCTGGTGACTGTTTGCTGGTGGTGTTCTGCATCTTTTTAGATTGTGAGCCCTTTTGGGACAGAGAGCCCATGTAATCATTTGATTTTGTCTGTAAACCACTTTTGAACTTTTTGTTGAAAAGTGGTATATAAATACTGTTAATAATAATAATAATAATAATAATAATAAATAAGCCTCTTTCCTTTCAGTTAGAAGTAAATGAAAATCGATTATAACAGAAATCCTGTAGCATTCTAAATATTTGTAATTTTATTATTATGACCAATGCCATTGAATCGGGCTCCAGTCATAAAGACAAACATTGGTCTGCACTGACATGAATGCATGTGTGTTGAATGAGTCATTTATGAGTTTATCAAGTTAATTAATTAAGTTTGCTAATGCAAATGTAATGTAAATGTAACTTTGCTAATGTCATTCATTTTGCTATGTAAATGTCTTTATGAACTTTTTGTTGAAAAATTGTATTTAAATATTTGTAGTAATAACTGCAGAGGAACTTAGATGTGGAGGTCATCTTAAAAATGAATCAATAAATGAGCTATTAATACAGGTGGGCCCCCATATCCACTGATTCGCTATCCACGGTTTCAGTTATCCACGGATCGTGGGGACCCCCCCCCCCCCAGGCTTTTACTTTTTTCCCAGTAAGCTTTGTTTCTTCCTTAAAGAAACAGGAGAAGCAGCCTCTGGCTGCTTATTACAGGCAAGTAGAACGAGACTAAGTTCTAGAGAGGCTCTGCAAGGTTAACAGAAACCTTGCAGAGCCTCTCTAGGACTTAGTCTCGTTCTACGTGCCTGCAATGGAGGCTGCTTCTCTGTTTGTTTTAAGGAAGAAACAAAGCTTGCTGAAAGAAAAAACCCTAACCCAATCCTGTGTAAGATATGGAGGCTGGCCTAAAGGGCCAGTCGCCATATCCTATCCAGGTTCCAGGCTGCCATTGGGCAGCCCAGATGAACCTCGAGGGGACGATGGTCCCCTTCCCTCAGTGCAACCCAGCCTAGGCCCTATGGACCTACTCGAATGTACACCAGCTCTGTAAGGCTGGGCCTGGGGAGAACTTTGGATATTGGCGGATCTCGCCACCAATATCCCCGCCGGTGTGGCCAATGGCCGCCCTCCCTCACCGCCCAGTCTGCCCTCCACCTGCTCCTGCACTGGCCGGTGCAGGATGTTCCTTGCCTGGCGGGCACAGGGACGGTCCACCAGGGGAAAGAGGGCCACTGGCCTCTGCACCAGCGGTCCTTACTCTCCGGGTGCCATAAATACGCTTTAAGGTGTGTTTACAACACCCAGTGCCAGGGGAGCGCACGCTCCCCCGGCGCTCAGTTACACTGGATTGCGCCGTAAGAGACTGAGCTATGAACCAGGAAATCTCTGGTTCAAACATTGCCTGTGCAGTGAACTTGGCAAATGGCCTTAGGTAAGCCCCTCTCAGCTTCAGTCCCCCCCCCCCCGCTTGCAAATCAGATTGGTATTACTATACTACAGGGTTTTTTTGTAAGGATTATTGCATGCTGAAGCAGTTTGATCACTCAAAAAAAGCATTATATAATAATAATTTATTATTATTATTATTATTAATAGGACACAGATTTCTGTCACCAGCATGCTTTATTAGACATGCGGCTGATGTGAAGGTCTTTGAAGATCATACTGTGAACTTATAGAATAGGGAGTTCCAAACCTTTGGTCACTCCCCTTTGAGATATTCAAAACTTCCACAAGCCTCACTTTGCATTGATAACTGTAGTAAGGACTTTACAGTACAGTACTTGAGTCATTTGTACATCATCACAGAATCTTGGTAAGTTACATGTGTATAACTGAGGTTGAGGAAAATTGACTTACCCAGTACTTAGCCCAAGAATTCATAATTAAATGAGGTTGACGCCAAGTCTCCTGGACCAGGGATCACTAGAAGAGGGCAAATTGCAGTATAATCCTATGCATGTTTACTTGGAAATAAAGCCCACTGAGCTTAATGAAACGTAACTCCTTACTAAGGGGCATGTTGGAAATCTTTGTCATTCTCTGTGTCTATAAAAAGGTAAAGGTGACGCCTGACAATTAAGTCCAGTCGTGTCCGACTCTAGGGTGTGGTGCTCATCCCCATTTCAAAGCTGAAGAGCCAGCGTTGTCCGAAGACGCCTCCGTGGTCATGTGGCCGGCATGACTCTCCTTGCCGCAGCGCGTAGCATGCAGCTGGAACACGGAGCGCTGTTTACCTTCCCGCAAGCGGTACCTATTTATCTACTCGCATTGACATGCTTTGGAACTGCTAGGTTGGCAGGAGCTGGCCAAGCAACGAGCGCTCACCCCGTCACGACAATCGAACTGCTGACCTTTCGGTCTATAGGTTAGAATAAATGTGGTGGGGGAGTAGAACATAAGAACATAAGAAGAGCCCTGCTGGATCAGGCCAAAGGCCCATCTAGTCCAGCTTCCTGTATCACACAGTGGCCCCACCAGATGCCTCAGGAAGCACAAGACAACAAGATACTTGTATCCTGTCGCTGATGTGATTTAGGATTGTTTTGACTCCATGGGATGCACAAATTATCTAGGAATAGGCCATTTGAAACCTCTTTCTCTATTCTCTGAACTTTCTGTGATTTCTCTTTTACCCTCTCTATTCTCAACTCCATGCACACCTTCCATTCTTCTGCCCTCTTCCTTCTGACCTGATTCCTAGATCCTAAATAGGTACCCTGTTGTTAAGATCATAATAGAGTGGTAATTCTAGCTTTCTCTGTCAATGCTGTATAACTAAAGTGGTTTTAGGAAAGAATCTGCAGAACAGACCACTGTACTCCTGTCCACTTCTGTAAAATGTATTTAACACATCTATGATTCACGCTACCCCTGTTGTTGCCTGTAGAGTGAATGCTTATTTTCCAACCGTGTTCTTTTTGACCCTTAATTGTTTACTTGTTGCCATCATCATGATTGTATTATTCCCTTGCCAGCAGAGATTTTGGCTTCAACTTTGGTGGGATTATGTAGTTCCTGGTTGAAGGCTAGATCTGTAATAGAAGCTACTGTTTTATGTTTTAGTGGAATTGCTTGATGACCTGAAACAACATGCTGCAGAAGAAAAGGCATCTCCTACCGGGTATATATGAAGACTTTTGTTGATAGTTTATTTTGTTGATAGAGTGGTGGAGGAATATTGAGATCAACATGGGAGATGAAATGGATCCTTGCTAACCCATTGGACATGAGATGGAACAACAGTTTCTGAGCACCATTTTCTGAGACTTCCCCTCCCAGAATTGGAGTTTCTGAAATACTGTGCCTTGCAACCTCATTTCAGCAAGGCTCTCTAGAATACCATGACTGATGGTATTATAAGCCTCTGGGAGGTCAGCCTATATTTAGTCAAGCTCATTGTAAGTTTCCCTCCACCACAGCTCTAGCATTCATGCCCGTCTGCTCCTCAGAAAACCAAGGAACTTATCAGCCTACTCAGTGGGGAAAACGTATCTAGGAGCAATTGTGGCAACCATCCACATTGTGTATTTCCCAATTCCAGAGGGCAACTAGGGAATTTTTTTCATGAGCAGAAAACTTCCTTAGAGCCATCCAAAAACCATTTGTGTCCATCTGTCTGTTAAAGGCAGACTATCTGACCAAGTCCTCCATCCCTACAATAGATTGTTAAGGCTGATGCAAGCCTACGCCTTACCAGGCTGTGATATATCGGACAAAGGAACTATATGAGCAGTCCCACAGATCACCTACTTCTGTCAGAAAACAAATGGAGAAAATGCTCCACCAAACATACAGGGTCAATTGCCATCTGAGATGGGTCCATATTTGTCATTGAGGTCATGAGGGGGACTTGTCATGGATATCCATAATTAATGAGCTGGTCTTGATCTCAGGTGTCTATGACTCCATGCTGGTCAATATAATATGTGGTAAATCAAGCTGCTGTTTAACTCTCAAAACAGTTTTTCCCCCTGAGCGTACTGTAACTCACTAATTTTCTTGAGGAGTTTTATATAACCCAGAGGCTTTCAGGCTCTTGCAACCGTAAACTGTTGTTCCAATAATAACAGGCCACTTTATTCATTTTGTTTCTTAGGATGAGCATGGCTGCAAGCTAAATTCCTTAAATCTAGACTATCTCAACAGAAAATTCTGCTGCTGTGTCTTGGGTGTTCCTTATCTTTAAGGATAAGGTTGCCTGCCACCTAAAACTCTTCTTTCCTCTGTCTTCTTTGCCACTGATCTTACTGTTGGTTTTCTTTTCAGCTATGGTCTTTCTTTATTATCTTGACTTTTGCGTAACTGGCCAATAGGAAAAGCTCTTAAGAACTGCCAGGTCATCTGCTGCCAAGAAAGATGTGAATGTTTTACTAGAAAGTCATTACTGCTTGTAGAACCGAACAAAACCTAGTTTTATGCAAGTGTTGGCTAAAGTATAACCAGTATCCTGTCTGTAATTTTACACTTAATCGTAGTATCAATAATATAATAATGTCTTGTACAGGGAAGTTCCAGCTACCATGCTATCTGTAATAGGCAGAGGAGAACCACTGAAGCAGAACATTGAGGGTCTTAATGCTGTTTCCCCAGAGAGGCAGCAGCTCAATTTGGATAACATCAAATGTTTCTTTTCAGGTAACTACCAGAAATTAATTCCAGTGTTCAATATATTCCAGTGCTGTCATCTTAGGTATTTTGGAGACGTAGGTTTTTTTGTTTGCTTTTTTTGTTCAGGTACTTAACACACAAATGGGACTTTAGTGCTTTCTTGAACACATTGTGGGGGAGCGGGATTGCACATGCCCAACCTTCCTGTGTTCTCTCTAATGTGTGAAAGACTTGCTGAGGGGAAATGTGTGAAAGACTTACATGGGGCTCTCCATATGATCAGGGACCCTTCAGTTGTACACATGGGGACTTTCTCAGACATTATTATTATTAAGGATATTTCTATACCGCTTTTCAACAACAACAAAAAAGTTCACAAAGTGGTTTACAGACAAACAAAAATTTAAATGGCTTCCTGTCCCAAAACGGCTCACAAAATAGCTCACAATCTAAAAAGATGTAGAAGAACATCAGGAAACAGTATGCTAAATGTGTGACAATCGGACACATGCATTCTTGCTCTCCTCCCCTTCCTGATGCACGTTCAGGTAATATCCAAACAGGGCATATGATTGCATCTCATAGGTAGTCCATTTGTATTTTGAGTACGTGTGGGGCTGAAGGGCATATTGGACTACTATTGGCCTGTGAGCTAAAGGGCATATTCCAGAATTTCACGGTGTTGTAATATGCACCTTTGCAAAGAAGTGCTAAAGAACACTTTTGTGAAGACTGGTATTTGGGTGTGAATTTTAGTAGTGTTGGGTATAATACTGTATATACTGTAAGCATTGTTAAGAGGTTCCAACTCCTTTTCAGGTTTTCTTTTCCAATACCATTTTAAAACAGCTGGGAACTCAGCATACACCAGGTCAAAATAAGGGCCAAACTACACATTACAAAGAATGTGTGAGTTTGGCCCTTTTTAATTCACTTTCGTTTAACCAATGGGGGTGTGGCAAAATGGCCTGAAACTATGGTAGTGTGGTAAGAGGCCTTCAGCAATAAGCCCTTGCTCTGGCTCTGATTCTTGCATACTATATATAGTTTTTTTTAATCATTGAAATTTGGGTGTATATTGTGTGGGAGTACAATACCTTGTACGCAACTCCTGTGACTTTGAAAAGCATTTTAAGTATTTTTTGTTGAGAGAAGAATACAGTGCAAGTGGTGGTAGAGAGAGAGCAACAGTCCTCCATAACTGAGCTGGAGGGGGATGTGACAGGATGCCAGGCATCTGCCTCCATCAAAAGAATAACCTGCTTTACCTTTTATTTTTATTTCATAGTGTTGTGGATGGGAAGATGGTTCAAAATGGGATTCTTGTGGGCAGTCCTGTTACATCAGATTGAAAAAAGGAATCGCACAGTTTTTTTTAAACTGGTTGTGTGGGAAAGACTTTAATGACTCCGCTCTGAATTGTAAAACATTGGCTATATCATGATTGCTATGCAATTTAATCAATGTTAACATTTATTTCTTGTCCTTCAAAAACTTGATCTGGAAACTCTTTGTACTTTTGACTCATTTTTTTGCTTGTCTTTGGGGAAAAAAGCATTTCCTTTTGACATCCTTTACAGTTGCGTCTTGGCCAATGAGGATCTAACAGGTTCCCAACCTGGGGGTTGACCCCCAAGGGGGTCACAAAGCGGTTTCTAGGGCGTCGCGGGATGTCAACTGGATGGCCACACCTAAGATGGAGGCTTACTCCTCCCCCCCCACACACACACAGAGAAAGACGTGTCCGATGCTCTCTTGGGGCTTGTTTGCTCACCTGTTAATATTAGCTCACTCCTTTCTCCCCTCTCCCCAAATAGGGCTTCTTATGAGTACAACTTTAAAAATGTTATGTATTTTAAAAAGTGTATTTATTAAACCGTGTAACTTATTAAAAACAATGACATCACTTCCTGCTTACTGAAATCATTCTGCCCCTAGGTCTTAGGGGGGTCCTGACAGATTGTCATTCTACAAAAGGGGGTCCCGGCTAAAAACTTTGGGAACCACTGCTGTAAAAGATGCATTTGAACAAATTGCATCATCACTAAATGCCATCTGCCCTTAAAGAAGCAGTTTCTTAACTTTATTTGTTCTGTAAATACAGTACTTCTAAATGTCTTTTCATAGCTTTCTTCCTTTGTAAAGGAGGAAGTGCAGTGTATTCTTGGAAAAATGAGGGAAACGGAACATTTTTAGTAACAGCATTTTTATTGCAGAGAGAGACAAAGAACAGGATGTAGAATATGTTGTCATCGATCAATTCCAGAAGAACTTCGGTTCTGCAGTGAGTATAGTACTATCACTTTTACTTGAGGGTTTTATGTCTTGTTTTGGGAGTTGCAGTGTTTTCCTTAAGGCTGTGGCCAGCGGGTGGTGCAGCGGGTTAAACCGCTGAACCATAAGCTGTCGATCGAAAGGTCGGCAGTTTGATTCCCGCGACGGGGTGAGCGCTCGTTGCTTGGCCAGCTCCTGCCAACCTAGCAGTTCCAAAGCATGTTAATGCGAGTAGATAAATAGGTACCGCTTGCGGGAAGGTAAACAGCGCTCCGTGTTCCAGCCGCATGCTACGCGCTGCGGCAAGGAGAGTCATGCCGGCCACATGACCACGGAGGCGTCTTCGGACAACGCTGGCTCTTCGGCTGTGAAATGGAGATGAGCACCACACCCTAGAGTCGGACACGACTGGACTTAATTGTCAGGGGATACCTTTACCTTTTACCTTAAGGCTGTACATTGTATACAGGGCCTTGGATGTGAGATTTTATATTGCAGCAAACTGCATGAAAATCATTGCCTGCAGTCCTGTTTACTTTAGTTTGTCCCATAGATTCCAGTGTGCAAGATTGCGGCTGTTGTTTCCTAGCTTATATTGGAGTCTATCCAAAGAATGTTGGTCATGATTAAGCACCACTGAAATCAAAGAGAATAGTAGGTTCCGTTGATTTCAGTGAGGACCTTCAAGCTTCTTAAAGGCAGGCTATTGGACATTGAGCAAAAAGTTCTTTCTGCAGCAGCGCAGAAAATATGCTCCCCCCCGCATTTTCGACTAACATTACCTGTATGTAAAATGGCCAAATACCTTGCCTTATTGATAAGTCCACATGAACGTCATGCCTATACATCAGTGAGATGCAATATGCTCCCGTTTAATGTTACAACTGGCAGATACAAATCTGTGCCACGTGAAGCACTACTATGCCCTTGTAACAACAGAGCTATTGAAACTTTGCCTCATATGCTATTGTATTGTGACCTATACCAAGATTTGGGTTTATCCTATTTAGGTCCGATTTTGGTTAAACTCACAGGATTTTCCAATGTGGATGTCCTTCCTATTGGCTGGTGACGATGAATTACACACGAGTCAAATAGCAAACTATCTGGATTTATTAATAAAACGTCGAAGTGATCTCTCCTTCATATGACGTAGATTAATTTGGCTATAGATGGCGGTTGGAATCCTTATTATATCTTATTATCTAGACTAGATGGTCCTTTGCAATTTTTATGTGCTGGTGGTATCCACCTATTATGATTGCCTTGGATACTGCTCTATGTGTATGGATTAGTCTGTGCTTTATGATATTGTTTGCTTGCTTGTTTATATTTTATGTATGTTTGTCTTTATGCCAGTCAATATCTTTATTACGGTCAAAGACCAGTCCAAAACAAAAATGATACAAAAACAACACAAGTGAGCAAATGAAATAAAGATTAAACAGTTAATTTTAAATGTAATTTTAATTTTATCATCAGCCCAGGAAAGCAGTCACTCTAACAAAAAATGATCTACAGATGTACATCAAGTCATAAATTACAAATTGGTATACGGCTCTCTATAGGTAAAGGTGACCCCTGACAATTAAGTCCAGTCGTGTCCGACTCTAGGGTGTGGTGCTCATCCCCATTTCAAAGCCGAAGAGCCAGCGTTGTCCGAAGACGCCTCCGTGGTCATGTGGCCGGCATGACTCTCCTTGCTGCAGCGCATAGCATGTGGCTGGAACACGGAGCGCTGTTTACCTTCCCGCAAGCGGTACCTATTTATCTACTCGCATTAACATGCTTTGGAACTGCTAGGTTGGCAGGAGCTGGCCAAGCAACAAGAGCTCACCCCATCGCGGATTCGAACTGCCGACCTTTCGATCGACAGCTCATGGTTCAGCGGTATGTCTTTAATCAGAACCAATGGCTCCACATTCCATCATCTTTTTCCGCACGCTTATTATGGCTAGGCTTACCATCGTCCCGGAATCGAGGCAGGCGTCGGCCTAGAGCAGACCCAAGCCGCTCCCAGGAGTGCACCGCAGCTGCCCAATGCAGGCAGAGAAATCTGCGGTGGCTGAACATGTATTGGAATCGGGACACCAGATAGATTTTGAAAGAACACAAGTGCTGTCATCAGTTAGGAACTACCACATCAGGATTCGCAGAGAAGCCATAGAAATTAACATAAAAATAATATGAACTGGAAGGAAGGAACACTTTCTGTCAGTAATGCGTGGCTTCCGGTACTTAAGCGAACCAAGATCCAAGGTTTTGATACTTGCAGAACTGATCAGGTGACAGTCGTTCGCCATGAAAAATCTCAAGAGCCTTGATAACTGTGGGACTGATTAAAAAATGGTGGTATGACTTTAAAGAACCTGGCAAAGGCAAGCAGTTAATCCCTCAACTGTAACAACGTGCGCGCTAAGAACAAGTAGAGCAGACAGCAGAATGTCACACCTTTTGATAATGCCCCTCACAGTTAGGGGCGAAACGTTAGGGGGAAAAGGTTTTGTTTTAATAAACCTTGGCTTATAATCCCGAACAGCGATTCTTCTCATTTTATGGATAATTCTGGCCACGGAAGCCTATGTATGTAAATGTGGATAGGGTTGCAGTCTTAGAATAGTTGTGTGCCCTTCATTTACTGACATTTACCCCTTGTAACCTTTCCCTCCTCTCTAGTTTTCTTCCTAGCATCAAACTTTAATTTTGATGCAAAGACCTGCCATTTTTGCCCGTGCTGCAAATGTCATGTATTTTGATGTTGCTGTATAAATAAATGCTAATATCGTGCAAGAGGCTGAAGCCTCAATTGATTCCTTATGCTTTAACCATCCATCTTCTTCTACTACATTTGATCTGTACTGGTTTTAAGCTTCATGCTTAACAAAGAAAGGGTTCCATGTTAAATAAGGTTCCATGTGAAACATGTTTCATGTCCTCCTGTTCTAGTAGGTTTTCTTTTTCCCACTTTTCATTAGATGATGCACATCAAAAAGCAAAAAGTTTGTGGTATAGCAGCAGAGGGTGTTAATCTATGTCGTCATGGAAAACTCTCTTGGCTGCAGGTAAAGATATTTTATCAACACTTACTCTGCAGTTTGGAACTCCTGTGTCAATACCTTTTTAATTCCAAATATTTAGGCAATGTTTTCCCTTATCAATAGATATTTAAGAGAAACAGAAGAAACTACCTTTTTTTCAATATTGCAAATGGCTCTTGCAACAAAATGTTGCATCTCCCAAACCCTTGTGCCCAATTGGCTCAGCAAACCATTCCCTCCCCATCCCGTGTTTTGTTGTTTTTTTACTCAGTGGATACCTCTACAGTCCATGGCTGTTGGGGGGGGGGCCCTCTGAGTATGCTTGGTCTGCATCACATTATTTTTATGTGTGTTGCTTCTTTGAATGTACAAACATATTTACTTCTGGGGGGTCCATATATGAAATCACTACCTTGTCTGTAGGTGATCCTGTACAAACTGATAGTGATTTCTGGTGTTTGAGTGTCTATATTGGTTGTGTGGATTCCCTGTTGCAACAGGAAAGCCAGGGAAAAGGGGTGGGTGGGTGTGTCATCTGGTTGTGTGTTACTTTATCGCTTGGATGTAGCCTAACCCCTCTTTCCTTGACCTTCATTTTTCCTGTATCTTTTTCAGCCAGCTTTCATAGATTAGTCCACATCATCAGATGTATGAAATATAATTCTCAATAGGATTTAACTTTACGCTTCTTATAAAAGCAACTGTAGCTCACAAAACTTCAATAAATGTGTTAAAAAATAATAAACGCATAAACTTATTCAGCCAGTCAAGGTTGCAGTAATCAAAGTAGCTTCCACGAAATTATTTTAGTGTTATATTTGAGTAATGGCAGACCTGTTTAATTTTTGTCTTTGTCATGCATATTTACCATAGGTAGCGACAATGAGCCACGTTTACTTATTTGACATATTCCTTCTGGGAGTACGAGTGTTCAAGAATGGCCTCCAAATGGTATTGGAAGATAAGAACATTTTGAAAGTATGTATTTATCTAGCAAGAGATACTTGAGACCATATATTCAGGAAAAATATGGAATAGAGTAACTGTAGCAAACATGTTTTATGTGTATATACAGTATATATCCCACTTTTTGATCCACTACATTGCCTCTTCCTCTCATTCTATTTAGGTTATCCATGACTGCCGCTGGCTTTCTGATTGTCTTTCTCATCAGTATGGAATTGTGCTCTCCAATGTCTTTGATACACAGGTAGCTTGCTGGGTGGTTTTAAAAACAAGACCAGATTAAGCAGCTTCATGAAGAAATACTTTAAGAATGTTTGTCCTTGATTTTGTTTACATGTGACGTTCAACAAAATTTGATACCTGACAAATCTTCATGATTAAGAATTGTTGTATGATAGGATGATTAGAGCAGTAACCTTCCATATTAGTATGCTTTTTGTCAGCCAACTGTGGCCATGACATACTGATCTCCTTGTTTTCTATCCATAGGTCGCAGATGTTTTACACTTCTCAATGGAAACAGGTGGCTTCCTTCCACATTGCATTAGCACTTTACAAGAGTGCTTGATGCGACACCTTGGGGTGTCCTATAAATTCATCTCTTTCCTGGAACAAAGGCGGTGCGCAGTTGAGGTATGTGAGATGGCACTATCCTGTTCCTTGAAGAAAAATCAGGTCTAGGTATGACCCCTTTAAATATATTGTGATTATCAATTTATTTGTTACGGGTCTTTAGAAGCCACTTTAGTGAACATACCCACTTTAGGGGGTAGAATCCACCAGAGTAGAGCTGGAGGGGGGCTCTGACTCCTCCGTAGAATCACTGTGGGTTAGATTACCAGGTTCAAAGAGTGATGTAATAGTAGGGGCATGCTACCGTCCTCCAGATCAAAAACCTGAAGGGGATCTTGAAATGAGGAAGCAAATCAGGGAGGTGTCAACGAGAGACAGGGTTGTAGTCATGGGGGACTTCAATTATCCTCACATCGACTGGGTCAATTCATGCTCAGGTCATGAAAGAGAGACTGGATTTCTGGATATGTTAAATGACTGTGCCTTAGAGCAGCTTGTCACAGAACCGACCAGAGGACAGGTGACTCTGGATTTGATATTGTGTGGCACTCAAGATCTGGTCAGGGAAGTAAATGTTACCGAACCATTGGGGAACAGTGACCATGCTGCGATCTGTTTCGCCATGCATGTCGGAGGGAGAGTGCCGAGCAAATCTGACACGAAAACCCTTGACTTCCGAAGGGCAGACTTCCCCAAAATGAGGAGACTAGTTAAAAAAAAAAGCTGAAAGGGAAGGTAAAAAGAGTCCAATTGCTCCAGAGTGCATGGAGGCTGTTTAAAACAACAGTCATAGAGGCCCAGCGGGAGTGTATCCCACAAAGGAGGAAGGGCTCGACCAAGTCCAGGAGGGTGCCGGCATGGCTAACAAGCACAGTTAAGGAGGCTATAAAAGGCAAGGAAGCTTCTTTCCGTAAATGGAAGTCTTGCCCTAATGAGGAAAATAAACAGGAGCACAAACTGTGGCAAAAGAAATGTAAAAAGATGATACGGGAGGCCAAGCAAGACTTTGAGGAACGTATGGCAGGCAACATAAAAGGGAATAATAAAAGCTTCTTCAAATATGTTAGAAGCAGGAAACCTGCCAGGGAAACGGTTGGTCTGCTGGATGGTGAGGGAGAGAAAGGGGTGATAAAAGGGGACTTGGAGACTGCAGAGAAATTAAATGAGTTCTTTGCGTCTGTCTTCATGGCAGAAGACCTTGGGCAAATACCGCTGCCGGAACGGTCTCCCCTGACTAAAGAATTAAGTCAAATAGAGGTTAAAAGAGAAGACGTCTCAGACTTAATTGACAAAATAAAGATCAATAAATCACCAGGCCCGGATGGCATCCACCCAAGAGTTCTGAAGGAACTGAAGAATGAAGTTGCTGACCTCTTGACCAAAATATGCAACTTGTCCCTTAAAACGGCCACTGTGCCAGAGGATTGGAGGATAGCTAATGTCACGCCAATCTTTAAAAAAGGAAGGAGGGGGGACCCGGGAAACTACAGGCCGGTCAGCCTAACATCTGTTCCAGGGAAGATGGTGGAAAGTCTCATTAAGGATAAAATCTTAAAATACATAGAAGAACAAGCTCTGCTGAGGGAGAGTCAGCATGGCTTCTGCAAGGGGAAGTCTTGCCTCACAAACCTGTTAGAATTTTTTGAAAAGGTCAACAGGCATGTGGATGCGAGCGAACCCGTGGATATTATATATCTGGATTTTCAGAAGGTGTTTGACACAGTCCCTCATGAAAGGCTCCTGAGAAAACTCCACAGGCAGGTCCTCTTGTGGATTAGGAACTGGTTGAAGACCAGGAAACAGCGAGTGGGAGTCAATGGGCAATTTTCACAATGGCGAGAGGTGAAAAGCGGTGTGCCCCAAGGATCGGTCTTGGGACCGGTGCTTTTCAACTTGTTCATAAATGACCTGGAGTCGGGGATAGGCAGTGAGGTGGCCAAGTTTGCAGACGACACTAAACTTTTCCGGGTGGTGAAGACCAGCAGGGATTGTGAAGAGCTCCAGAAGGATCTCTCCAAACTGGGAGAATGGGCAGCAAAATGGCAGATGCGCTTCAATGTAAGTAAGTGCAAAGTGATGCATATTGGGGCAAGAAACCAAAATTTCACATATACGCTAATGGGTTCTGAGTTGTCTGTGACGGATCAAGAGAGAGATCTTGGGGTGCTGGTGGACAGGTCGATGAAAGTGTCGACCCAGTGTGTGGCGGCTGTGAAGAAGGCCAATTCCATGCTCGGGATCATTAAAAAAGGGATTGACAATAAAACAGCCAATATCATTATGCCTTTGTACAAATCGATGGTAAGGCCACATCTGGAGTATTGTGTCCAGTTCTGGTCACCACACCTCAAAAAGGATATAGTTGAATTGGAAAAGGTGCAGAAAAGAGCGACCAGAATGATTCGTGGGCTGGAGCACCTCCCTTATGAGGAAAGGCTGCAGCGTCTGGGGCTTTTCAGCCTAGAAAAAAGGCGCCTGAGGGGGGACATGATTGAGACTTATAAAATTATGCATGGGATGGAGAGAGTGGATAGAGGGAAATTCTTCTCCCTCTCGCACAACACCAGAACCAGGGGACATGCACTAAAATTGAGTGGAGGGAGAGTTAGAACAGACAAAAGAAAATATTTCTTTACCCAGCGTGTAATTCATCTGTGGAATTCCTTGCCACAGGATGTGGTGATGGCACCTGGCCTAGATGCCTTTAAAAGGGGTTTGGACAGATTCATGGAGGAAAAGACCATCACAGGTTACAAGCCATAAGCAACCTCCTGGTTTTAGAAGTAGGTTTTCTCTGTGCCAGGTGCAAGGGAGTGTCAACGGGAAACAGGTTATCTTGTTGTCTTGTGCTCCCTGAGGCATCTGGTGGGGCCACTGTGTGATACAGGAAGCTGGACTAGATGGGCTTTTGGCCTGATCCAGCAGGGCTCTTCTTATGTTCTTATGTTAACATGAAAGACTTGCCAAAGATGAACAATATATTTCTAAAGAGATGCTTTTGTATGCTTTATATTTATTAGATTGTATCCAGAGGTTCCCTTCCTCTTGACAAAAGTAACTTTTAGATACAGCGTATCTTTTCTTTTTTTCTTTTTGGTGCGGAAATGGCCTAGATACTGTAAATGGGTACATTTCACATCAAGAATAAGTATAATAAATACATTTATCACTATCCAAGTAAAATAACTATGGGAGGAGTGACAAACCCGTTTCATGTAGCGGGCCAAATATCATTCATGGTGCCAGAAATCAGCACTTCGTTCTCGCGTAGAAACTCATTGGCTACAAATGCGAAGAGAGGAAAATGTGCAACTCTTGATAATATTTCAAGATATGGGAGAGTCCCGTTATCCCGCGGCTGCCCTTTCAGCCACACTGCTTCTGCTGAGCCGTCATTTCACAGCTCAGCAGCTGAAAGGTGCTCTGCAAAGTGACACCTCTGCAGAAGTAGAGCAGCTGAAAGGGCAACCCGCATGCTAATTGAGCTCTCTCAGCACCTTGGCAGCGTCTCCCTCTCCTCTTGGTCTGCCCCTTCCCCCAAAGCATTCCTTGCCTTCTGAGGCCTCCTTCCATCTCTCCCTCCCAGATCCTTGGCAGAAGCAGCTCTGCAGAAGGGCAACTCTGGGATAGCCCGATTATCACGTGGGCAGGATAAAGAGTTTGTGTCCTTTATTTATTCTCATTATATTTATGGAAGGAAGTTTCCTTGTCATTTATAGCCTCTCTGTCTGTACTTGTCAGACATGCTGGAACCCTCCTGGATATAATAGAGCCCTTCCTCCTTTGTGGTATACACACCAGCTAGGCCTTTGTTGTTGTTTTAAACAGCCCCCATTCATTCTGGAGAGATTTGACCCTTTTTACTTTCCCTTTCAGCTTTTTTCTAACTAGTCTCCTAACTAGCCAAAGAGTTCAGAAAAAGCCGTCATGTAGACTTGCATTCTTGGGATGAAGAAGAATTAGAGGAAAACCTAAAACAAAAATCATCTCAGGGAGGTGATTAAGGGTTGAAGGAGAAGTAGATGGAGAGAACAAACAAGCAAAGGGTGAAAGGCAATGAATTTGGTTAAAGGCATAGCTAAGAGAAGCTGTGTACATGAGAAGCAAGTTTGTACCCTTTGAGATAGTGGCTTACCTAAGGTCACTTGGAGAGTATATTATAGAGACAAGATTGAAAAAACTGGTGCAGATTCAAGGAGACCCATTGGATAGTAGTGGAAGCTTGCCCAGGGGTAAGGGAACAAAAATTCCCTTGCCTCAAGGAGATCTATACAGCTGCCCCCCCCCCCCCCCAGCAGTTGCGTAGCTATAGCGGAGGCCAATCGGGTAGTTTTCGGGCCAGGAGAATGGCCCTCCCTTGCTCCTAGAAGGCTCCAAATGGAGCCTTTCCAGGAGCAACGTTTGTGGGGCAATGACGTAAAACTCATCATTGCCCCCCACCCCCCTCCAGCAATGCCACTGCCCCCCAGGATACAGCATGTGCTCCATTGGCACAGCTGCATCAGTGGGGAAGGATTTAGTTAGGATTGGGCCCTCTGCATTTTAGCCACAATGCTAGATCAGCAATTGCATTTCCAACTCCAGTTTTGGAAGAATACCATTTTTTTTTCCCTTCTGATCATTATATGTATATCACTTTACATTTGGGGCATGAAGAAAAATTCTGAGATATGGTTTGTGAGACCCCTTCCGCCTGTACTGCTGAATGTGTTAGCTCTGGAAACAGCATATCTCCTCCCTCTCCGCACGCTGCTACTGGATGGAATTATGTCAGACTTAACAACTTTGGTGGATGGATACCTAAATGCATTTCGGGAAGGGTCTGCAGACCCACTGGGGAGTACAGAGGTATGTATAACCTCTGTAACATCTCTAATGAGTAGGATAACCTAATTCCTTATTGCTGCCAATCTTGTCCTCTTATTTCAGAACCTCTTACTACCAAGGTTAAATAGTAGTGCATTCATAATTCAATTTCTCTATACGTGTCATAAAAATATTTCTGTTAGAGATGCCAGTGATTCCTTCAGTATCTATTATTTCTGTTAAGTGCATGGTTTACAGAGACAATGATCTCAATTACATTTAGATCTCCTTCACACCTTACGTCAGAGTTCCCCTGTTACAGTATTATGGACTGCTTTTATGTTTTATTTACTGGACATTATTTTAAACAGAGAAAAGCTTCCATTGAAAACTAATAGAAGAGGGGGGGTTGGGGGGCTTTAAAATAGCATGTGGGGAGGCATGATCAGGAGTGAAACTGTGGTGGGGGTGGAATCCTAAACCCCTTACCCTCACCGTGGTGCGGTTTCATTTCAGGCCCAACTCCAGCCACTATTTAAAAAAACAACCCACCAGAGTCACATTACATGTACAGGTATGTCTAATGTGACCTTAACATTGTAGCCCTGGTTCAGTCAACAAGCATGTTATCTCATCTGAGGCGGTCAAGGGTACCTTAGTTACAGCGGCTGAATCTGCGTGACAGCAATGCAGGATTCTCTCTTTCATTCTATTCTTCCCTATAGAATCTGTAGTTGTTAAAAGTATGCCGTGTGTGCTTAACCTTCTAACTCCACAATCGTGAAGTTTTTATATCGCTTCAGAATGTTAAAAAATGACTCTCTTTTAAGATTTTAGATATGTTTTTTAGATATCAGTTTTGTAAGTTATCTTTAAAGAGGTGGGCATTGTACAATTGTTAATAATACTTGCAAGTAAATAATGCTTGCAAGTAAGTGTCTTTTCTCCTCATGCCCAGGTTTATTTTGATTGAGGAAAAGTTAGAAAGGTTTGTGGTTGTTAAAAACAAGTCTGCCAAGCTTGCTAACCTGTATGCTTACTGTAAAATTCTTTTATGCATTACAACAAAAAAGCCTGTCTCTCTCCTACTTCAATGTAAGACAAAATTCACTGACTCCCTGAGTTATGGATGGCCAAGTGTAGACAGCTTTCGCGCAAGTATGGTATGTTCTTTGGTGGCACTCTTGTGTAGGCGCAATAGTGCTGGGCCATCAAGAACCAACGGTTTCAATCTACATACACTTCAACTTGCGTACAGACCACTAGAACTTAACCTGTATGTACATAGAGCACAGTGACACAGATTAGTGCTTTGGGAGCTACCCAACAAATACAGCTTCAATGGCACTAAAATTCAGTGGCACTAAAAGAGAAAAATTGACATGAGAACACTTCCTTTTGGAAATGAACAGATGCTATACAGCAGGGGTTCTCAACCCCTCTGACACGGCGTACCACTTACCAGACTCGAGAGGTCCCCACATACCACTGGAAGTAACTGGTAATGACATCATTGCCAGTTACTTCCAGGTTGGACACAATGACATGGCTCTGCAAAGGCTGGCAAGAGGCTCCGGGCAGAAGGACATTTTCAAGCGTGTGAAACCCATGTGCTGGAGTTCTAGCCGCCGAGCCTCCTTCCAGCCTTTGTAGAGTCGGCCAACAGCTAATGTACCACCGGTGGTACACGTACCACCGATTGTGAACCTCTGCTATACAGCAAGAATGTCTAATACCAATGTATTGTGTCCTTCATGTATAGCTCCATCTAAAACTCTGATCATTAATTGTGTGGTGTTGTGTATTTTTAAATTCAGATTTCTTGCATGGAATTGCCTCAAGAGCTACGACAGCTTACAGATGTTTACAAGGACCGAAGAGAGAGGGCAACGCAGACATTCCACCTGAATGAGGAAGGTCTCCTTATCAGAACACCGATGGAGCCTCTGGAGAAAAAACCAACGGGGAAAGGAGGAAACCACAGGAATATCATTGACTTCATTCCTCCCAATAAGGCAGCATTTCCTAAAAAATCTTATGTTAATTCTGTTGGTCTTTGGGATCCAGTTCAGGATAGACCTGAAAAAGAAGAGTGGAAAATAAATAATTGGGATAATCAGTGGGACACAGTTGATGGTAGTAATGTAGAATCTGAAATGGAAATGAGAGAAACTGTCTGCTGTAAATCATTGTTAGAAGAGACTGAAGCAAGTGAAAAGAAACTGTCTTCAAAAGTCAAACCACAAACAAAAGTTGCTCTGATGTTAAAAGAGGAGATCAGACAGTTGTTGACAGAAGGCAAAGACATACAAGCCCCTGCTATTTCTGCCCCTTCACCTCCAAAAGTGAACAATTCTCCGGTGGCATTCCAAGCTGTAAGATTGCCCTCACCTCCTGTAGAGCCACCGTCCCACCTCACGTAATATTACACTGTATCAAAATCCCATTTCTTTTAACAACCCAAGGCTATCTTCTCCACATTCTCATAAGACCTAACAAATTTGGCAGTAAGCTTTGTCTTGGCTTCAGAAGCTTGGAAGCAAATAGCAGGAATTATTCTCATTGCCATTTCTGTTTTGGATGATTTCGTTTATTTGGAACAAAAATCTCGAGGGAGTATAGTAGGGCTTAGTGTGATGTTGATTGTGTAGAACTTCCTCTTTATGTTGCTAGCATTAATATAGACTCGGGTCTACTATACTGTATGCAGTTTGTTCCAAGGAACCTTTGTTATGTCAGTATTGTATTTCAGGTTGTCCGATGCTAACTTTCATGTATGTTTCAGTACTATTAATTGTATGACAGAGAAAAAAATGTTTTGATCCTTGTTTGTAGGTGTAGCATATGTTACATGCAATTTTTTTTAATAAACTTAGAATGATTTGTCTAAAGCTTTTGCAGCACTGGCCAATTACTTAGAGCCCAATCTACACTAAAGATCAGGCGGGCGGCCCTGGGCCGCCCGCCAGATCCTATCTGTGTTCTGGGCGATTCGGGATCAGCCCAGAGGTCTACTCGGGGGAAGGGGATGTTCGTCCCCTTCCCCCGGTGTAGTGCGGTGAGGCCCCAATGGAAATCACATATTTGCTGAAGTCTCATTTCCATGATCAGGGAAACTAATTGTGTATTCTGCTATATTTTAAGAAGAGCTTCCTAAAACCTGAAGATTAATTTAGGTCTTTCTGTAACATTTTTGTAAATCCTTTATTAGTCCAGCTCTTACAGGATTTTTTTTCACAATGTGAGAGTGAATACAATGTTACAACATTGTAATCTAAAATGGTTTACATCCCATGTGCTTGTAGCTGTAAACCTTTCATACATTCAATTAAAAATCGGAAGTCATAGCTGACACAGTGAAGCCACTTGAAGGGGCAGAGTCTGAGGAAGGGCTTGGAAGTACTGTTGGTATTGATGCTGGGAATACGTTAAAACAGGGGTTCTCAACCTTTGGAGGCTCGGGTACCTTTGGAGGAAGCCTTTGCCTTTTTAAACCAGGAAATGGTGGGGAGATACAGTTTCAACTGCAATCCCTTGGGGGTTGTTTCCTTTGAGAAAGTTCCAGGCAATTGGAACGAAACATAAGGACCTTGCACACCTCGGATTTTAAAGATTTTTCCCGTGCGTGGCTGCCAGTGTTTGGAGACCCGCGGACGGCGCAGGAAATTATCAATTTGATCCAGGACTTTTCCTCTTGACATGGCATCTTCACCCGTAATACCAGAAACAAGTAAGATTATAGCTGGCCATGAAAGCTTCCATTCGAGTCACTGTAAGTTTTAAGTGTGACATGTTCTCTTAAAAAGAGACTAAAGCTAATCCTGTAAAGAAGAATCACCCATAAGAACATAAGAGCCCTGCTGGATCAGGACAAAGGCCCATCTGGTCCAGCTTCCTGTATCACACAGTGGCCCCACCAGATACCTCAGGGGGCACAAGACAACAAGATACTTGTATCCTGTCGCCACTCCCTTGCACCTGGCACAAAGAAAACCTACTCCTAAAACCAGGAGGTTGCTTATCCCCATCATGGCTTGTAAACTGTGATGGAATAAATCTGTCCAATCCCCTTTTAAAGGCATCCTGGCCAGGTGCCATCACCACCTCCTGTGGCAAGGAGTTCCACAAACCAATTACACGCTGGGTAAAGAAATATTTTCTTTTGTCTGTTTTAATCCTCCCTCCACTCAATTTGAGTGGATGTCCCCTAGTTCTAGTGTTGCGTGAGAGGGAAAATAACTTCTCTCTATCCACTCTCTCCATCCCATGCATAATTTTATATGTCTCAATCATGTCCCCCTCAACCACCTTTTTTCTAGACTGAAGAGCCCCAAACGCTGTAGCCTTTCCTCAGGGAGATGCCCCAGCCCACTAATCATTTTGGTCGCTCTCTTCTGCACCTTTTCCAGTTCCACTATATCCTTTTTGAGATGCGGCAACCAGGACACAATACTCCAGATGTGGCCTTATCATCGATTTGTACAAACACATAACAATATTGGCCGTTTTACTGTCAATCCCTTTTTTAATGATTCCAAGCATGGAATTGGCCTTCTTCACAGCCGTCGCACAGTGGGTTGACACTTTCATCGACCTGTCCACCAGCACCCCAAGATCTCTCTCCTGACCCGTCACAGACAGCTCAGAACCTATCTGTGTATACATATCCGGAAGAAACAAGGCTTGAATTTTCGCGACAGTTGGCAAGTGGTTTAGGTAGCTGTCACTTTCCCAGGAGACACCAGAACGACCTGAGGCCTAGCTAGGCCTACACAACCCCACCCCCAACAGCAGCTGTAAGGTTAGTTAAATATACGTCACTTCCACAGAGCTCTCGCTGCACCATGACTCTCGCGAGCTTTTGGTAGCGCCTCGCGCGAGATTTGCTAATTCACGGCTGTGTCTCTTCGGCCGAAAGCATTCGGCAATTTCCGTCATCACCAGACCAGACCAGTCGAACATGGAGTGAATCGATGCAGGAGGGGTCTTTGTGGGTTCTGTGTGGGGGGACGAGCATGGGGTGTGGGCTCAGGAGCTATGTATCGGTGTCCACGAAGCACGCTGGAGAACGTTTGTGGGTTGAGGCTCGGGATGCCATCTCGGGGTGCCGAGTTCGATTGTTCTGGCCTGACCATGGCGCCTCTCCTCCCCCCCGCCATGGCTCCCCGTGTCCCTGCTCCTCTCCTCTCAGTGAGCGAAAGTGGCCGCCGCCGCCGTCCCAGCGCCCGCAGCCGCCGCCTCCTCCTCAGCAGCAATAGCGCGGCCGCCATCTTGACGAGGCAGAAGGCAAGAGACATCGCGGCAGGACACAAGCGGCGCCAACGCAGCGCAGGGCGAGAGGAGAGAGCGGAGCGGGCAACTCAAGAGCCACCCCGGGCCCCAGCAGGGCCACGCACCCAGGTGAGACGCGGTGACTCGCGGGCAGGGATAGGTGGCAGCGCTGCGGAACCCGCTAGGCCAGACCGAGGCTTCACCCCCGACCCCTCCCTCCCGTTCGTGTCCTCAGCAGTGGTCCTGGCAGCTGGGCCTGTTCTTAAAGGGACAGGCTTTTCCTCTCGTCTGCTGGAAGGGGGGGGTCACACCCCAGTGTGGAGGGGGCGGGGCCCTAGCAGCTGCCCTTTTTCTGCAAAACACCTGAGTAGGGCGAGGAAGGTTGCCCTAGGCGGGGGTCTGTGCCATCTTCTGGCCTTGGGCAGCTTGCAGCGGGTGAGGGTGTGTCGCTCACACCCAGCCCACGAGGACACGTGCGGTCCCTGCACTGCACACGAAGGTGCGGGACAAGGAAGCAGAAGTTCGCTGGGAGAGCTTCTAGCCCCGCCTTTTTCAACATCCCGCTTCATTCTGTGGGTTTGACAACACGGCTTACTGGTCTAATTCTCACTCTCTTGATATATATGTATCAAAACTGTCAATTATTTGGGGAAGGTCAGGATTGTGTGCACACCTGAGCATCAACTATAACACCAGAGCAAAGAGCAGCTGTCATGGGATGACATTTAACATACCATCTATCTAGCAGCTAGGTTTTGCCACCTTACCTGAAAAATTTACATGTGTTCATCATGTAGATTATGCAGTGGACAGGCCTAATACCTGGAAGGTGAATGCCCTACACCCCTACCTGCCCCGTCTCAAGTGGTGCTTGGCAGTTTCGACTGAAATGTGCAGTGCAGGCCCTCCTGATTGCAATGGAAACTGCCTGGTTGCTGGGTTATCAACAGTAACTGCAAATTAATGATCGGTGGTCATACTGTGCTGCTGGCTAAAGTTGCATAACGGCCTGGCTGCAGCTTACAGCACAACACATTGATGGTCACTACCTTAGCCCACCTGTTGCAGGTTTACACTTCATTGATAATCTCTCATAAATGTATTTCAGACAGGCAGTTGACTAACCATCATATATGCTGCCTACTGGAGTTGTTTCTTTTGTTATTGTAAGTCAGAATACGATGTAATCAGAAGCCTGGTTCTGTCCCCCAAAACAAACTGATGTTGTTCAGCAAACAAAGAATGAATAGCTCTGTTTGAATGTAAGATTATGACTGGATTCTCTACTGCATCAGAATTTATATTCTGTTACAGAATATTGTATGGTTGTTTTGAACTAGACTCATATACTTCTCTTCATTTTGTTTAATGTTTCAAGACTGGAACTCTGGGTTGTTGTAATCTTAATTATAACAGGTAAATGTTAAACTGGAATATATTGCATTCTTCAGAAAATTAGTAGAATGACAAAGGATGTTGGCCCAATCCTTTCCAGCACCGATGCAGCCGTGCCAATGGTGTGTGTGCGGCATCCTGAGGGGGGGCGGTCATGGATGCCTCCTCAAGGTAAGGGAACATTTGTTCCCTTACCTCGGGGCTGTATTGTGTCTGTATCAGCACTGGAAAATTGGATAGGATTGGGCCCTGTGTGTAAGCAGCCTAAACTTGCTTAAGCTGTGCATTACTCCCACTAATCATTTATATATAGAACTTTAAAACTTGCAAAGTGCAATACAGTCTTTATAGTGTTTGTCCTCAAAACAGCCCTGAAATAGACTGCTACGGTAGTATTACCACTTTGCAAATGAGGAATGGAGGCAGCAGCCAGATCCTGTCCATCCTAATCTAGAAATAAGTCCCACTGAGTTCAAGAGAACTTGTTTTCAACTAAACATGTATAGGATTGCAGCCTGAGGACGGTTTTCTGAGGCCACATAGTGAGAGTTTGGGATAGATGGTATTTGAATGCATGTCACGTTGATCCAAAACCATCTCTGTTTGCTAGACTACACTAACAGTGCAATCCGACTTAACTTTTGTGCCGGTTTAACCAGCGGCGCAGCGAGAACGGGAGGCCCCAGAAGGGAAAAGGGATTCAAATCCCCTCCAAAAGAGGAATTCAAAGGGGATTTGAATCCCTTTTCCGTTCTGGGGCCTCCCGTTCTCGCTGCACCGCTGGTTAAACTGGCACAAAAGTTAAGTCGGATTGCGCTGTAATTCTCTTTGTACTTCATTATTACAATTACAAATTGAAACACAACATGTAATCATCTTTTGTCTACTGGAGCAGGTGCAGTACCTGCAGAAAATGTAATGTACAGAAGCACCTAACTAACTACTGCTAGTCCCCAACTTAAGGCCAGCCACCTTAAAGGCGTTTCAACTGAAGGATAGCTGCATTGTGCTTTTGCACAGATGCCATCTATCTGTTCCAACATTTTCATGCAGGTGCAATAGCGCTGTGCTTTGGGGAGGGAGAGAGACCCTGAATTTTGGAGATGCAGAAGTGGTGGTTAAAGGAGAACCAATACCGTACTTAACAGAACCGTACTTGTGTTTCTTTTCAACTAATGCAAATTATAACTTGTTGTAGAATGTAAAATGCAAGTTGTAAAATGCAACTAATACAAATGCATCCCCCCATCTAAGCTGCTCTAAGACCATTTTGTACATGTACGTACACACGCGTGCGCGCGCGCACACACACACACACACACACACACACACACACACACACACACACACACACACACACACACACTGTGCTCATTCACTAGGGAGTGAATTATCTATTTTAAATGCTTCAACTTAAGTACAGACCACCAGAACCTTACCTGTAACTCGTTTTTCCTCATTATGGTGGTAAAAATGTGTTTGCTGTAGTAAAAACCTCCAGGTTTAATAAATGCCAAAGTAATTCTCTTCTGGCTAAGCTTAGAAGAACTTGATCCAATTAAGTTGGATCAGAAATGTCATATCTTGATTGTAATACAGCCTGTATTATTGGAGTGTCTGTGAGAGAAATCCATCACTAGTGTTTTCTGTCATGTGATAGGAAAGGTTACTTACATAGAACAGTGCTGATAGCAAGGACTTTCAATGACGTTGTTTGTGACCCTGGTTTTCTCAGAAGTCAGCATTAAGAAACTAGTGTTTTCACCTAGAAAATTGTATAACTTTTTGAGATACTGAAAAAGACATACATACGTGCTCAAGTTACTCATAACTTTCTGAAATCATTGGTAGATTTTTACTTCAGTCATGTGTATTCATGTTCTAGTTCAATTTTAATATTCCTTGTTTGAGAAGAGTTCTCTCACTTTTCATGAACTTGAGTATGGTATTCATTTTATTGTATTATTTAGTATGTTTTTAACCTGCCTTTTCCTGCTCTAATGTGGGTGGCTCAAGGCATCTAATGTAAAATATACATAATAGAACAATAAAACAACCCACAAAATTTTCCACATATACAAAGTTAGTAAAATTCTGATAGCTTGTTGTTGAGGTAGGAATTGGAAATTGTTTTCTGGAATATGCTCTTAGTTCAGGATTGCTGTTTTGTTGTCCTGAACCTGTAGTATACTGAACTGAACCCAGTATTGCAGAACTCCACAAAAAGAGCACAAGTTTTCCAAATAGTTCTGTACAAGTGCTTAATTAAAATTTGTATAGGTTCTGGGCATGGTACAGGCTACAACCCAGAACTGATTGTTATGTGTGTGAAATCACATACTTTCTTTTTTCTTAGTAAGACTTAGGATTGGGGCTCCTTACCATTATGTGGGGCCTGAAGTTAGTTGCAGCTTGACTAAAGGCCGTTCTATACTACACGAATCCCGGCGCGGAGGCCTCTGCCTCCGCGTGCAGAGCTGGTCGGGAGGAGTGTCTTCCCGCCTGTTGTCCCTCCTGTTGTCCTGCCTTCTTAGAAAGCGCAGCTGTGATTGGTTAAGCACAAATGCGGTCCGATACACGAGAGAAGAGAGAGAGGGGCAGGAAGGAGAGAAAACTAACATAACAATTTGTGCCGGGAAACGGATCCATGAGAAATCGGAGACTCGAGTGAGTTCCGATTGATTGACAGCCCCTTTCATCCCGCCCTCTCATCCGATTGGTTGGTTGCAGTAGCTCCGCGAACCCGCCCCTCAAAAGATGGGTTTCCAGCTTTTTGTACGCTCCGGAAATCAGGAGATCGCAGCTGCTCCGCTTGCTTCCACAATGGTGACAGAGAGCTCCGCAAGTCTCCGTAACGCGACAGGATTCGTGTAGTATAGAACGGCCTTCACGGTGCAGCTAGTTGATCCAACAACTCTGGTAGTCACTCATGTCAGCATATCATTAGCATAATATTGTTGGGATCCTGTGTGCTCCCAGCAGCAAAGTCAGCAACGAAACAGTACTGCTTTACACAAGCGATAACATCTAGGCAACACCATCACGCCCATTGAAGCAGTGCATGCTGATAATGCCCCCATAGCAGCCAGGTATGGAAGGAACCAGTTCTCTCCTGACAATAGTGGAACACTTCCATGATGCTAACTACCCCACCACGCACAAAGTACCCAAACTGGCAGGCACAAAGTCAGTTAGAGCCACCCTACCATGCTGCACCCAGCAACTGAGACCAACAGCTACATGCTCAAGGGCTCCCTGCAGACAGGGGTTCAAATTGTCTTGTTCCATAGTCACCCTTTTAACAGGCAAATACATGCACACGGCCAGGGTTGACATCCCAATCACAACATCCAGCCAATTCTATAGCTTACTTGCCTGGAGAATCCGTGGCCTCCCCAGAAGAAGGGTTTTACTGAGGGAACAGTGCCCGTGTTAAGAGTTACATGGTTTTTGTTGGGAATGGTAGAGGAAGGGGACCACTGTGGCAAACAATGAAAGCCACAGGAAACTTATAGAGAACAATCTTATGAGCTCCATGGCGGCTTACTGGAAAAAACACTGATATAGGAAATGGACCGTTTAAGTCCTCCCCTGGTGAAACTTTGAATTGACAATGTAAAACTGCTGTTCAACAAACCCCCCCCCCCAAAAAAAAATCTAAAGTGGGCAGGGTTAGCCAGACTGCACTCTACAAAGCAATTCCCAAATAACCGCAGGAGGAAAACCGCGTGTGTGGGGTTTTATGAATTGTAGTCCTGTAAACCAATTCCAGTTAGCACACAAACTCCCAGGTTCATGAAATCTTGCTCCCTGTGAGAGGAGCTGGGAAGAGTTTCCCCTCCTAGGACATTTCAGGTAATTTAGTGCTGTAGCCAGTTAGAGGGAGTAGTGTGTAAACCACTCTCAATTAGAGGGAGTGGTGTGTAAACAGGGGTTCCCAAAGTGTGGGAGTCGCAACAGACCAGCAGGAGCGTCATGGGACGTGCATGCGATGAGCCAGTCAACAGCGTGACCGCGACGCGGAAGACCACGGAGCAGAGGCTCTGCTTGTTGCACTCGGTGTTTTCAAGATCCTCCTGCCCGGCCTTACCCTCTTTCTAGTCATTTAAGGCTAGCTTCCTGGTTGTGGAACCCGGAAGTAAGTGCCGATCATGTCATGCATCATCAGCACTTCCAGTGCCGGCGAAGGAAGGGCATTGGGAACCACTGCGGTAGACCCATATGTCTTTCAGGTTGCCTTTAATTTTACCCCATCTGCTTTTTCCTATTCAGCCACACACACCCCGTGCTCATTGGTTGATTGCCAGTGCCTGTTGATTTTTTCCCCCAGTGCTATCTGTTGCTGTCCCCACTTAATGTAGCAAGTGGATGGCTTATAACCAGGGGAATATGGCTTATAACCAGGGGAATAACTAGTTGTAACCAGGGGAACTACTTGCTGTTAGGCCCCTGCTCCCTTGCTTGTTCTTAGAAAGTGGATAAGTTACAAATTCTGAGCCCAGATGGGATACCTCTCCCACCTTGAGTGTCTTAAGCCTGATTCACATATGACAGCGTTGTCCCTGCTGTGCGCTTCACGGACCCGCTCTGCGCTGTATTTGCATATTCATCATGTAAAAGGACACCATTCCGGGGCTCCAACGCTTGAATCGCTGGAGTTCGGCTTGGTTCTACTTTGGTGAAGCTTGTCTCGTGGAGCTTGTGGGCGGGTTCACAACGCTACTGCAGCCACCAATCGCGCGAGAGGGGGGGGAAAGAGTGGTTGCATGCCAATCACAAGCAGCTCCAATAGCGTTGGAGGTTACAATTCCACTGCTCTTCCGAGAGGGAAACCCCCGAGGAGAGAGCAAGCCTCGTTATTGCAAAATGTCATTGCAAAACTCTCAAAATGTTCCCAGTTCATGCTGGGATAATGATATAAAATTTGTGGTTGAAGTAAGGGCAAGAACTTCCGAGAGGAAAAGGCAAGCAGAACAAGAGTTCTCAAGACGTCAGCCAATCAGAGCGCGGTTGTGTGTAACCAATCACAGCTGCGCTTTCTTAAGAAGGCGGGACAGCAGGAGGGAAGACAAGCAGAGCGACGCTCCCCCTGCTCCAAGCGCCCTGATCACGCCTGATCAGCGCGTACGCTGGACGGGGACAACGCTGTCATATGTGAATCAGGCCTTACTCTGAAGACCACTGAGGTGAATAATAAGTGTGGGAGGATTTTTTTTTTTTTGCCAGTCCTTAATGCCCTAAGCTAAGGTAGGCCAGCGGGTGGCGCAGTGGGTTAAACCGCTAAACTCTCGTTGCTTGGCCAGCTCCTGCCAACCTAGCAGTTCCAAAGCATGTTAATGCGAGTAGATAAATAGGTACTGCTTGCAGGAAGGTAAACAGCGCTCTGTGTTCCAGCTGCATGCTACGCGCTGCGGCAAGGAGAGTCATGCCGGCCACATGACCACGGAGGCGTCTTCGGACAACGCTGGCTCTTCGGCTTTGAAATGGAGATGAACCCCACACCCTAGAGTCGGACACGACTGGACTTAATTGTCAGGGATCACCTTTACCACCTTTTTAAGCTAAGGTGGCTTGGCTTTTCAGCATTCTATCATTATAAAGCCTAAACATTCTGTTTATCATACAGAAGCAGTTAAAGGTTTTATTGAATCACATCAGTACTGAAGTGAGTTTTGGAAGATAGGCAGATAAATAGGGTTGCCGACCTTTCTAGCTTTGACTGAGAAGACTACATGATAGACATCAGAGTAGCAAATGCAGTGTGCTCCATCGCCGTGTCCCCTGTGCTAGTATAGCTGCAATTATTATAGAACAGCCATGAAAATTTCCATACTACTATTATAGAACAGTCTGTCAAGCAGCTTTTAAAGGGACAAGGTGGCAACCAGAGACAGGAACAAATGGAGTTGTGCTGTCTGTTCTTGTTGGTTGTGCCATAGACCTTGCTTGTGAGGTGCCTTGTACTGGGAGTGGAGGTGTCTTTGCCTCTGCACTTGGATGGATGGATGGCTGCCTGCTTGTCTGCAGCAAGCCAAGAGGTGAGGGACCGTAGCTCACTAGTAGGGCGTAAAATGCAGAACTAACCAAGAGGGGAAGGCCAGGTGGAAAAGGAAAGTCTTTAGCCCTTGCCGGAAATTACACATTGTTGCTATGTGCCTCTTGAGTGGGAGACAATGTTGCAGTCTGTCAAGGGAAGGAGGATTGTACAGCCAGTACCCAGTATGCTCATCTTGCAGGTGGTGGGACAGGACAGGAGAGGCATATGCAGTAGTCAAAACATGTCTTCCCTCTGACCAGAGTGCCTTCTCACTGCACCTCAACTTCGGGTATGCAGTTAAAGTTCCTGTTTGGTGTTTGTCTCTGGAGTTCTGAACTGCAGTATGTGTAAGGTTCTGAGAAGACAAATGCTAACAAATATTGGAAGAGCATATTTATGTTAGGCCAATCAGTTGTTTGTGCCAAGTGCCCTTTCACCAACGTTTCTGCTTGTGTGTTTAAAGTTCTCCAGAAACAAAGACAGATATAGCTGCATGTTGTGTACCTGGTTGTCTGCAATGTCTCCCTGTCTTGAGTTTATATACCACTGTTAAGTGGTTGTGATTCTGTGGGGTTAGTTAGGTTCTTATCCACTGTTGCTGAGGAGGAGGGGTAGGGGCCAAAGTTTGGGGCTCTCCAATGAATTCCCTAGGACTATTTGAACTTGCACCACTTCTTTTGTGGGTGAAACAGTATGTTGCCTCAGAACCAAGTTCTGAGCTTGCATAGGATTCCAGCTCAGTCCTGATGTTTCCCTGATAGAGCCCAGCTTTTACTCTTGTGCTGGCATTGCAGTTATGTGATCACTATAGATCTCAAATGCTAGTGTTTCTTCCAAAGTGTCCTATAATTAGTGTGTGTGTGTGTGTGTGTGTGTGTGTGTGTGTGTGTGTGTGTGTGTGTGTGTGTGTGTGTGTGTGTGTACACACACACACACACACACACACACACGTGTACATTGTATAATGATGGAATTTGTCGCCACAAGATGTGGTGATGGCAACTAGCTTGGTTGGCTTAAAAGGGGGATTGAACAGATTCATAGAGAACAGGTCCATATCAAGGGCTACTAGTCATGATGACTATAGTCTATGATGTGCTACCTCTAGGTTCAGCGGCAATGTGCCCCTGAATACCAGTTGCAGGGAAGCAATGATGGGAGGGAGAGGCCCCTTTCTCCTGCTTGTGGGCTTCCCAGTGGTCACTGGTGAGCCACTGTGGGAAACAGGTTGCTGGACTAGATGATCCTTTGGCCTGATCCAACAGAGCTAGTCTTATGTTCTTATCTGCTGTAATATAGCCATATGGATGAACTAGTTACACCAGAATATGGAGCCGCCAAATAGAGAGTCATTCAGTGTTTTGGCTGTCCCAAATTTTCTACTAGTTTCCAGATAGACTTGATTGCCATGGAACTCCTGTGTAGGATGAACAGTCAGTTCACGCAGGTCATTGGCGTGGCGTGTTGGGCCCCTCCCATTACATCGATATTTGTTGTTGTTGTTGTTGTTGTTAACAGTATTTATATATCACTTTTCAACAAAAAGTTCACAAAGCGGTTTACAGACAAAATCAAATGATTAAATGGCTCCCTGTCCCAAAAGGGCTCACAATCTAAAAAAGATGCAGAACACCACCAGCAAACAGCCACTGAAAAAGACACTGTCCTGGGGTGAAAGAGGGCAGTTACTCTCCCCCTGCTAAATATAAGAGGAGCACCCATTGAAAAAGTGCCTCTTGCCCAGTTAGCAGGGAGTTAGATATGAACTGAGCATGCACCCTAGAATACATCTAACTTTCCCATGACTGCATGTTGCAGGGCAAGATTGATAGGGTGTGCAAGCTTCCTTTCTTTCGTGATCTCCTTATTGAAGAATCCCTGATAAGATTCCAAATTGCTCAAGGGTTCCCCAGAGCCCAGTTTGAAAATGACTGATGTAACTCATGAATAGTAACACCTCTTCAGAGCCTCAAACAGAGGTCTTTCTCAGCCCTTTTGCAATATTTTAATTGCAAGTGCCAGGGACTAGCCATAAGGCGTAGTAAAAGAAAACGTTTGTTCTGCTCCAGATTATAATTTATACTGAGAATGATTTCATCTAACCATTTGATACCTTGATCAAGTGGTATTTTAATTATAGTCTAGGTAGGACTTAGTTGGAAGGTTATGAGAGCACACTTGGAAATGTTATTTCAGAGGCATATATGCCATCGTAATGCCTACTTTACAGTATTTAAACTAGAATGGAAACGTGAGCAACTTGATACTTGAAGCACTTATGTTAGCGGGAAACTCATTAGAGACTGGCCCAGGGCTCTGTGCAGGGTGACAGAAGACAAAGTTTACTTCAGGCTTTAACTTCTGATATGGTTTCTGTGAAAATAAACACCATTGCTTTAAAGGAAAGTTGGGTTGGGGAATCCCCAGGAATGGGTTGGGATGGCACAAGGAGCTGTAGCAGGAGTTAGAATCCCCCTAAGCCAGGTAGAAATCTGTTCTGTGAGTGGAGGAGCTCCCCTAACCCCAGAGTGCCTTTGGGGGAGAGGGGAGCTGTTGCAGAGAGGAAGAGGCAGACAAGTTTGCTTACACAAACTTACTTTTGCCTGTGGGAGTTAGAATCTAGCTCTGTGTTCCTGTCAGACTTTGGCGTTTAGGTATCGTTCTTTAAAAAAATAAAATAATTTTGTTAAAATTTCTGAGCAGGCTTGTGGAGTAGATTTTAGATACAGTGGTTTGTTTGTATTGCTCCATCTCTGTTTGTGGTGCTTTATTCAGTTCCCTTTCCAAGGGGACAACAGAGGAAAGCAGGGTTAAAATATGCTGCTATTAGAAACTATAGGTCTCAAAAGCGACTACCGTAAATAAAATTTTAAAATCAAGTAACTGACTGAATAACCCTGCACGTTTCCTTGAACTTAGTTACAATATTATAAGGGTATTATGAGAACATGTCATACCATTTATTCAGTCGGTTACTTGATTTTTAAATTTTATTTAGTTGCGCTTGAGACTTATAGTTTCTAAATTCTTCATAGATTGTGTGGGGGAGAGGGTAAATACAGGAGTTCCAAAGCACTAGAATAACGTTTTTAAGGACCAGCATCAAATGTTTTTGCAGCTGGGTGACCAGACAACTTGCAGATGAGCACAATATTTTGTCATCTTCCCGCACAGTGTGGCTGTGCAGACTGACACTCCATGATTGTGTGCTTCTTTCCCACAGCCCTTGTTCTCTCTCTCTTGTGAACTCCCCTATGCCTTCCTTACACCAGTTTTCATGGAAACTGACTTTAAACCTGGGTTAAGAGTGAAACATGTTTGGCATGAACTAGACTTAAGGCTAACAAGAAAAGAGATGGGCAGGTTTGCAGAATGGGAGAGGGGGGATGAGCATATACCGGTAATCTGGCAGTTTGGTCCTAACCCCTTCACTATGTTCTGCATAGACTCTATGTAAGATGTGATACAAGAATGCAAAACATTAAAAAAACTGAGGCTCTATGACTTTGTTAACTGTCATTAACAGAAAAAGATCTACAAATAGATGCGATGGTGCTAAATGGTTGCATTCTTTTTTTAAAACAGCTGTGCGTTAGGAGGTATCTGTGCATGAGGAGAGGCTTATTCTATGGCCTCGGAGCTGGGTGCAAGAGAGGATGGCAACTGCACAGAACTGGCAACGCCCCTCTATCTGCGATATCTGGAGAAAGCTCTGCGATTGGATCACTTTCTACGGCAGACCTCCGCCATCTTCAATAGGAGCGTGTCCAGGTGTCAAACCCTTACCTTATTTAGATTTTGGAACACCTAGAAAAGAGGCATTTTGGTGTTAGGTCTGTTGGATGCTAAGAACCCTATTGATTGGAATGTTATTTTTGTTCTAGTGCTAGTCTATACACCACACGCAAGTTGGCTATGCATTGCTTGTTAAAGGGCATCCCAAAATAAATGTACATACACTTTATAGTGTCACATTATGCTATAATTTACACAGTTACTGCATATAGTATACAGGAAGCAATTGCTTAAACTATTTAGTTAATTAGACCAAGTGCTTGCAATGGTCTCGATTGGTGTCTATACACTGCTGACATCATTGACTACGGAATCTGCAGGCATCCACCAATGTTTGTGCTGGGATGCTTCCACACACCCCGTCAATTGCTCCCCTTAAATGTTTCAAGTATTTTAGTATCTCTTCTGAGCATGCAAGGGGTGTGCCTGCACCCTCACCTGAACGATTGCGTATTCAAATTATTATTTGGGAACCAGGCTGTGAGGCATGTGTACTTCACACCATCTTGCCTGCACCAGTTTATAATAGATTGTGAGGAGAGTTTACCTACCTTACTGGCTCAGTGCTTGGAACACCTGAGAGTTGTTGGATATGTGTACATTTTTTTTAAGATGCCCTATATTTGCTAGAAAACTCCAATCTTCAGCACTTAGTTTCTTGATTAACTATATATGAAAATAAACAGGAAGCATATTACCCTTTGGTGTAACTCCCTATAGTTACACCATTACTTCTCCAACAGTGCATGCAAGACACATTTGTTTGCATACAGTAGTGAAGTAATAAGATACTTTAAGCTTAAGAATCTGGTATGCTCATTCACATGTAAAAATATGATTTAGATATCAGAATTGGTTTTTTATGTCTAGAACATACATTTAGGCCTCAGGCAGGGAAAATTAGGACTGCCTGACAATGGGGGGGGGGGGGCTGGAGGGAGACAACAGGAATTGAATGTACCCACACATTCTGGAAGCAACCCACCCAGCACTTGTTTAAGCGTAGGATTTACCACCTGTGACTGCTGATTTGCTAAAAGTGAAACTAGTGTGCACATCCTTGCTTTGGACTGCACCTTCCCTCTAGAGCAGGGGTCAGCAACCTACGGCCCATGGGCCGGATCCAGCCCACCAGCTGAAGTCTGGCCCATGTGAAGTTTAGCTTGGCGGGCGCAGGGATTTCGCGAGCCTGGGTGGGCAGCTCTACCATTCCCCTTCTGGCGCACATCAAACTGGACAGGAGGCCTCCCAACCCAAGCTCCGTGTAGGCCGCTTCCAGGTGCTCGGCAACCCGGATATTTAGCTGTGATATGATAACATCACCGCCAAACGTCTGGCCCCTTTATAGAAAAAGGTTGCTGACCCCCTGCTCTGGAAGTTCTTCTTTAGTTGTAGGACTACTGGGCAGGGTCTCTGTCACTTCTGTATACGTACAACAGGGGTTGGGCAGAAGGTAAATCATACATCCCAATCCTGTGTAACTCTTGCACCGGTGTAACGGTAGATCCACTAGTATAAGTGCACTTATGCCAGTGTAACTTGCCGTACGCCAATGTAACCCCCCCTCGGATGCTGCACATGCACAGTTTGGATGTGGGACAGACGCTTCAACTCTGCTGGCACAGGGGGCATTCCGGGGCTGTTTGGATGCCCCCGGAATGCCCCCTGCGCCGGTGGAGTTGTGCTAGCATCCGTCCTGTGTCCGAACTGCACATGTGCGGCGTCTGAGGATCCTGCGTCCATCGGCGTATGGCAAGTTACATTGGCATAAGTGCACTTACACCAGTGGATCTACTGTTACACCAGTGCAAGAGTTACACAGGATTGGGCTGATAGTCAACCAATGGACCAAGTTCTGGTAGGCTGATTAGTTCATGCTGGTGGTTGAGATTCTTGCTTAAAATGCTGTACAATTTAGTCTAGAGGTGTTCAATTTCCAGCCATTGGGGAATGGGAAGGAATAGGATTTTTAACAATGTTTCTGGAAAAGAAGCAGATAGTTTTGGCAAAATTGTAGTATTTGCAATACAGGTATTTACTTATCAAACTCAATGTAGAATTTACTTTAAGAGCTTGGAAATTTTCACGTATAACTTACTTGTATTTTAAATTGCACTAGCCTGTATGATAAAGTTTCACAGAGCACTGCTTCATCATTGGAATCGTCTTCTGTTTCCAGAAGGAGCATTCTGCTAGTGCAAGGGATTGTTGTGTAAGTGGAACACTAAGGCAGTGGTTCACAAAGTTCTCCCCGCGAGGTGGGGAGAACTCTGAGTGTCTGCGGGGACGAGGCCAGTGGTGGCGGCGATCCCTGGGGATCGCCACCGCTGCCAGGGAGAACTCCCTCGAAACCATGGTTTTGGGACTTACTGGGACTTGGGGGGGCTTTGGGGAGGTCTGCAGAGGGTCACGCAGGCCTCCCTGAAGCCCCCCAAGCCCCGGTAAGGCCCAAAACGGTGGTTTTGGGCACTTTTTTGGCTGTGGAGGTGATGATCCCCAAGATCGCCGCTGCCATGCTGTCCCCACCCCTTAAGGGGGCAGGGGACAGCTTTTGTTCTCAATGGTGGGTCGTGACCCACCACTTTGAGAAACACTGCTATAAGGGCCTAATCCTATCCAATTTTCCAGTGCCGATGCAGCCGCAATGCAGTCCCAAGGTAAGGGAATGAACATTCCCTTACTGTGTGCCCCATTGGCATGGCTGCATCAGCGCTGGAAAGTTGGATAGGATTAGGCCCCAAGTATTCGAGCTGGAGCTGCAAGCTGCTACGCTCCAAAAGTACCTAATAGCACAATCCTATGCATGTCTACTCAGAAATAAGTCCCATTGTATTTAATGGGGATTATTCCCAGGTAAACTTGTGTAGGGTTGCAGCCAAGGTATATTTTAGTTTTTGCCACTTGGGAAACTAAGAAAAGAATTAAAAGTTGAAATGTAAAACCATCAACATCATGGCAGACAGAGTTTACCTAGTCTTAGAAACAGAATGTGGACTTCGGCATTATTATGCATGGAAGGAACTTGTCTTTTTAGTATCGTTGTTATACACAGTAAGGCTGTAGTTCTCTAAGTGCACTTGATTGAGAGTGAACCCCCTTGAACTCAGTGAGATTTGCTTCTGGGTAAGCAAGGATAGGAGCAGGGTGCAAGCGTCACAATAGCTAGAGAAAAATAGCAATTCTGAACATATATTTTATTTATTGTGATTTTGTTAAGCCATCTTGAGGCTCATGTGAAAGGCGAGGTTATAAATCATCACATCATATAAAACACCAATATACCAGCTTTTCCTCTTCATTGAAAAGTCTTGATTGATTGATTGATTGATTGATTGATTGATTAAGTAATGTTCTGGTAACCTCTGGACTTTACTGAAATGGACTTTACATAGGCTGTCCTTGAAATGCTCCTGGAAACTTCAGTTGGTGTAAAATGTCACTGCCAGATGGTTGACAGGGACTAGCCGACTTGAACGTATTACTCCAGTTTTGTTTGATCTGCCCTGGTTGCTGTTCATGGTTGGGCTTGATTCAAGGTGCTGCTCAGGACCTTTTAAAACCATAACCTGCTTGGGAGCTGGGTGCTTTCAGGATCACTGTCTCCTGTATGTCTCTTGTGCACTCCGTTTTAATATCCTTCATTCAGTATCTGAGGTTCTGCTCCATGTGTCCCACTGACTGAAGTTTGACAGGTGTCTGCTAGGAGCAGAAATCACATGGCATTCCCTCCCTAAGGAGGCTGCCTCACTCCAGTACCGTATGTTTGAGAGTTTTTAGCATGGACAGTGGTGCCATATGGATATAATGCTGACCCCTGCACAAGACTGAAGTCAGTCCAGCCTTACACTACCTTATTTGGTCCAGTTCTAGCGCAAAATGAGCATTTGCTTTAGCTGTTCTTTTAGGTATTCATACACCTCTTTTGCTATGACCACATTTTTTAACTTGATTATAGTGATGAAAGTGAAGATGGACTGGATAGCAATCCTTTGCTCCCTCAGCCTGGGGGTCCCTTGATGCAAGTTAAAGAAGAGCCTACAAGTTCATTGCTTGGGGAATCTTCTGGAGCAGGAAGTTCTGGAATGTTAAACACACATTCACTCAATGGAGTGTTGCAGTCTGGTAGGCATGCTTCAGAATTAATTTTAATTTGCATTGGAAGATAGCCAAATATTCTTTTTTGGATAGTATTTTATTAGCCCTACAATTTGACCTCCTCTCTTGCAGACATATGTGGACTGATAAAGCTGCTTTTTTAATCAGTGGGTACTCTCTTTTTTTATACTTGGGGCTAGGATGTCTATCCTAGAGCATATTTCAGTTGAATTGTTATTTGCATAAATAATTCTGTCTTTGTGTATTCTTCTAGAGCCAAAAACAGAAAAAGGGAGTCTTTATAATTTTTCAAAATTGAAGAAAAGTAGAAAATGGCTGAAGGTGAGGGGTGTGTTTTTAAATTTTTCTGAAATATAGAAATGTTCACATTGGTGCTTCTGTTTTATCCTCTGATATATTTACAGAATTCTGGATAATTTCTCAAAAAAATCAAAGCATCTAGCAAAACTGATCAACGTATGTTATGGCTTTATGAAACTGAGGGGGAGCAAGGTTGTTGAGGTCTTTTTTTTATCCTTCACAACTACCGATCTCTGTCTGGGGAGTTGTTCACTAGGCACTGTGGCTTGATTTACACGATCAGCTACCCTAAAGTGATGAGAGAGGCATGGAAAATTCTGAAGAAGCTGTGAGAGGAAATTCTCACAAGGATATATTTTTGTTTCTCTTATAAAAAAAAGTCTGTCTTCAGGTACCCAAACATGGAGGGCAGACAGAATTATTAGGGACTACGAATATGCTGCATGTGTAAAGTATTCTACTGTCCCCAGCTCCTGTAGTCCTAACCCAGCAAACTCTTTCAGGAACTCTTATTCAGTCTGGTCATTTTATCTACTCTTATTGAACTGAAATGTTATTCTTGGCAGAGCATTCTCCTGAGTGATGACTCTAGTGACAGTGAGTCAGCAACAGATGAGGATGAGGAAGAAGGTGAGGAGTTTACTCTTTCTAGGGAAGAACTTCACAACATGCTACGATTGCACAAGTACAAGAAACTGCATCAAAGTAAATACAGTAAAGACAAAGAGGTAAAAATTAGAGTATAATTTGTTTGTCACAAGCTGTTTACCTTTTATTTTTTGGAGTAGATTTGACTGACTTCAGCTATTTGAGGCTGCAATCCTATACACGCTTGCCTGGGTGTAAGCCTCATTCAACACAATGGGACTTACTTCTGAGTAGCCATGCATAGGATTGCACTGTAAGTCTATATATGACACTAAGGGCGCAATCCAATCCTACTTATGCCACCGTTGTAACCAGCGGTGCAGCGAAAACGGGAGACCCCAGAACGGAAAGGGTATTCAAATCCCCTCCAAAACGGGAATTCAAAGGGGATTTGAATCCCCTTTCCATTCTGGGGCCTCCCATTTTCACTGCGCCGCTGGTTACAACAGTGGCATAAGTAGGATTGGATTGCGCCCTAACCCATCCTTTTCAGTACTAAAAATAGGCTTCCACACTGTTTTTCTATTTTTAGAGCAATGGCAGAATAATGGTGGTGGTTCTGCATCCCCTTATTTGCTGAGGCATGGCTACTCCTTTCCTTTTACTCTTTTCCTTGCCAGCTTTGAAGTGCAGCCAATGAAGTTCAACAGTGGAACAAGAAAGTACAGAGTTGTGATCTCTTTGCTTGTTCTTATTCTGTGGAGTTGCTTACTGATATTGTGTTCCTCTTGTTCTTAACTTTACAGTCGGCTGTTACCCAGAGATAGGAGACAGCTTTTATCAGCTTTTTTGTTGGGTGTGGGGTTTGGTGATCCCTGTTTCAAGGGTGTAAGTTCCTTTTATAGTTCTCTGGGGACCAGCTTGAACACAGTAGGTTTATTTGAGGAATATTGTTTTGACCACATAGTTTCTTACTATACAGTATTCTGTATAGTCTGACCAGACACCTAAGTTTACTGTATTCCTAAGATGTCTTACTTATTAGGTCTGTTATGTATTTTGCTTCAGTTACAGCAGTACCAGTACTACAGTGCAGGTTTGCTCTCTACACACGACCCTTACTATGAGCAACAGCGCCATCTCATAGGTCCTAAGAAAAAGAAGTTCAAAGAGGAAAAAAAATTAAAAGGTAAGCATTGTATTGATAATCTAACTTGAGAGTTTTCTGATGCTGGGCTTCTTTTTCTGCTGTGTTTGAGTAGCAAACATAAAACAGTTTTGATTGGTATGTAGTACTGTCCCTGCAGTAAGTTCACTTGGAATTTAACCTCTCCTGAGTGGACAACATGTTGCACTGCCCTGGTATGTATCATATAGAACAGGGGTGGCCAAACTTGCTTAATGTAAGAAAAACATACAATAAACTTTAGATGTTTGAGAGCCGCAATATTTAAGAGACATTTAAATTCTTAAATATATTTACTCACCATGAACATTAAACGTATGTTTTAATCCAGTGGACTCTCAGTTTATACCTGGTAAATATTTATAAAGTTTGAGAATTTCTTATTTACCTTTTATATTAATTGTGATGCAAAAAGGAGCTCAACCAACATATTTCCAAGAGCCACACATTAAATGTCAAAGAGCCGTTCGTGACTCGTGAGCCACTGCTTCGCCACCCCTCATATAGAACATAAAGTCACACCTAAAAATTTTACTATATAGTTAATGCATTGGCAATTGCTACTTGCTTGGTTTCTTATCGCAAAATGTGAATTGCCTTTAGAAGGTTAGACAAGCATTTGTAAACTAGTCAAGTGCAGGATTGCATTGTAATTGCTTTGTTTCTTAGTTCATTGATATGCCACAGATGAGTTTGAATGAAATGAGGTAGATACACTGTACTTATCTTACACTGCTGGGGCTTGAAGAAACTGGTCAAATTCTTGTTTAACTAGTCTTTATTGACCATCGTGCTAGACTCTAGAGAATACAAATAACCATTTTACTATGCAGTCTGCTATGCACCTTCACATGATGTATGGTAAAATACTTCTTACCGGTTGGTAGGTTGATAGAGACGATCAAGCTACTGTACTCCAGTGAGGAAGAGCTTACTTGGAGTAGTTTGGTTTTCTGCATGGGCTTTCTCTTAGATAGATAAGATTCAAAAGCAGTGTTTCCTTAACGGTTTAAAACAGTTTCCATCCTCTGGTTAGGACTGTCTGATATGAAGGCTTGCAAATCTAAATACTGTAGTTTTAGCCTCCACCCTTAGCAGTTATATGTGATGAATTATGGAAGGTGGTAACACTGCATAGAAATTCACTTACAGGCATCTAGGTTTCCTATTCTTGAAAAACACAGAATGCTCCCAGCTAAATATTCTTGTAAAACAGCTGTTCTAGGATGTAATTATGGGATGGTTGATCTTGAGATTTTTTCTAGCAATCCTCACTTGGAGTTTTAAGGATTCATGTTTGGATCTTGAGGATTTGAAAACTTGTTGTTTGATATGTTGTTACTTTTTGGTTGGTCCTAATAGGCATCACCCTACTTTGTCTTCTTGACTAAGCTATTGATCAAGGGATATTTTGCAGAAAGCAAACCAGCATTGCAAAGTGGTCTTTGATTAGAGCAGTTGCTTGAAAATCTGGTGGCTTGATTTTACTTTCACTGCCATCCCCTGGAAGTCTTTTGTAAAGTACTTTCGCATTCCAGTTAATTCTTTAGGTCTAGAGAGTTATCTATGAGAACTGGTGAAGCATAGTGGCTAAGAACCTGAGCTGTGAATCGAGACTTCCTTGGTTTGATTCTTGCCTCTGCAATGAATTCACCAGTTGGCCTTAGCCATGAATTCACCAGTTGGCCATTACCTCTCGGCTATGGCTGTCCAGCTGCAATATGGGGATAATAATGCTAATTCACTTTACAGGATTGTTGAAAATACCGCATCAAGAGAATGCATGTGAAGCAGTTTGGACACTTAGAAAGTGCTGTATAAATATTTGTTATTTATTAAAGAAAACCTAATACCTTATCACTAGTTAAATTTAGAAGTATTCCAGGTCTTTCGCAGTCAAGGCTCAGCTTGACTCCCTCTTGAGCGTTTGTTATCGTCTTAAATGTCTGCAAATAGAATTTAATTTGAGCGAAGGAAAGAAGGAAAGTGTTATACATGCTCTCATAGTGCTTTAGAAGTATTATTTTACATACTGTAGATATTCCTTGAAAGTGAGGATGATTCACCCTCAGTAGTCAAGACCTCAGGAGATCTTTCTGCATGACTTGCAGAATGGTGAGAAATGAGCTTGTTATACATTAATCATTTTGGAAAGGACTGACTTCAAACAGCCCCCTTACTATTTTGTTATTGGATTGGCATTGTGGGGAATGGGATGAAAAGCTAATGCAAAAGGCCTCAAATGGTCAGAGGAGGAAACTGAAGGACCACATTCTATTGTTTTGCAGCCAAGTTGAAAAAGGTGAAAAAAAAGAAGAGACGAGATGAAGAACTCTCCTCTGAGGAATCTCCACGACGACATCATCACCACCAGACCAAAGTTTTTGCCAAGTTCTCTCATGATACACCTCCACCAGGGTCCAAGAAAAAGCATTTATCAATTGAACAACTGAATGCTCGCCGGCGGAAAGTATGGCTGAGCATTGCTAAAAAGGAGTTGCCAAAGGTGAGCTTTGTCATTGGAACAGCATGAAGTATATTAGGAAAAAGAGCCAGCTAGCACAGAAATGCTGAATAAGATGAGCTAAGTTAATAGTCTGTTGTTGCCCAACTGCTGTGTGCTCAATCTTGGTGTACAGCTTACTTCTTTTAGATATATTTGTTCTTTCATAATTTTTCTGAATTTGGTTAAAGTAAGTACTGGTAATTGTTTACCTACCGGGAAAAAGTAGTAAGCTGTCAGGAGGAAAAGAGGGGAATGCAAACGGGTAGGAAGGTATGTGAGTTCATAGAATGAAATACATCTGCAGTATAACTTTGAACTGGGAGAACTATGGCTTCCTGCAGAGAACAAATAATTGTTCCTGTGGTTTAAAAAGAAAACTTGTGTAGAAGAGTGCTTAGTAATTTACCTAAGAAGGAAACAGTTCAAGTGGGCACTTGCCGTCTGCGGTTTTGCCATCCACAGGTGTCACTATCCGCGGATGACCACATGCTGGGTCCACTTTAAAAAAGAAAAAAAGTGTTCCCTTACCTAAGCATGGCAAATGGTGCCAGCTGCAGGGCAGACTCTGGCACTACCGAAGGCCACTTCTGTGTCACGCACCCCACCTCCCTAGGCCTTGGGTTGCCCCAGAATGCATCGTGCAGATTCTCGTTATTCATGAGGTGGTCCAGAACATCCCCCGTGGATAACAAGGGCCCACTGTATTTATAAAAATGGAAGGCAGCTCAGTATCTCTCACCCTCGCTGATTTGGGTCATATTTTTCAGGTATAATTCAACTTACTCATGCTTTATTTAGTTATACCATGGACCATAGCTTGATTATCTTGTATAAATAAAATATTCTGAGAACTAATAGCGTACATCTGAAGTACAATTATCAATGTGTCTGCACTTTGCTGTTGTAATTTAGTTTTTCACTTGATCTTTTTGGAAATAGTGAGTTGATCCAGAGAAGCTTGAGCAGAGTTCTGCTTGCACTGGAGGACTTTCCTAGTCACTTTTCTCGCTTGTTATCCCTGAATAGCTGCTCCTGAGGGTTGGGGAGCCCTCTGGAATGGGATGAGAAGTGGCACAGGGTGGGTGCATGGGGGGGGGACTGGGGAAAATTGGAGGCTGCTGTTAGCAGAATTGTGTTTCTTTAGATTCAAGCCTGTAAAATGACTTTTAACAAATATGTTAAATGTTCTTATTTTAATTCTTTTAGGCATACAAACAAAAAGTCTCGGCACGAAACCTGTTCTTAAGCAACAGTAGAAAGGTACAACACATTTAGCATTATATAATTAAAAAGAAATGTTCAGTGATAACAAAATTACATTGAGTCTACAGTGTTCAATACATGGGATCAGGTTGTATTACAACCAGAGAGGATAAACTATTTGACCTTTGAACAAAATTAATTTATCAAGTTCTGCAATTTCCAGAGCTTTTGTTAACCACTCCTTCACAGATGGCTGATTTCTTGTGTATAGCAAGAACTATTTTTAACTAGCAAATTCCCTGTAAGTAATCCAATGGATAATTGAAGTCTCTTGTCCAATTTGATTCATTATATTTTTATGCCAGCATTTGGCATATATCAAGTACATGTAACTGAAAAATTATTAACCCAGTACAAGAGAAGAAAAAAATCTTCTCCAATTTGATTCATTATATTAGAATTCAGATTTATTTTTATGCCAGCACTGGGCATATATCAAGTACATGTACCGTATTTTTCGCTCCATAAGACTCACTCCCCCCCCCCCCAAAAATAGGGGGAAATGTCTGTGCGTCTTATGGACCGAATGCTGTAAAAATTGGGTAAAAATGTCTTGCTTTAACTACCGGTACTAATTTTAATGGCGCTTGGCCGCTTACTGCGTTGTCATAGGACCTCCAATCTTCGTCCTGCGTTGCCGGGACTGCCCCCAGTCTTCAGCTCCAAGACGCGAGCCTCCTAGGCGCTGGACGCGAGCAGGAACCTCTGCGCAAACGTCGCAGCAACTGCAATGTTTGCGCAGAGCTCCCAGTTGTGTTCAGCGTCTGCGCTAAGTTCCCAGGTGCTGGACGCGACCAGGGAGCCCTGCACAAACATTGCAGCAACTGCGATGTTGCAGTCACGTTCAGCGCCTGCTCGAAGTTCCCTGATGCTGGACGCGACTTCAAAGCCCTCCGGAATCATCTGAGTTCCTAATTAATTGACACAGGGGGTACTTAAAAAATTTGACCGTGCCAGGGGGTACACTTGGTGAAAAAGGTTGAGAACCCCTGGACTATTGTAATGCACTTTACATGGAGCAGTGTTGAGAAGATAGTTCAGGAAGCCCCTGAATAAGATTCAAGACCAGGTGTGTTCTGTGCAAGACTTGAAGGATCTCACCTTCCTTTCCTCCACTGCCTCTTCATACCTAATGCTTGTTTAAAAGAAAAAAAGCAGCCATCTTTTCTATCCCTCCTTTGGTAGCTGGCTCACCAGTGTATGAGAGAGGTGCGTCGAGCAGCTATCCAAGCCCAAAAGAACTGCAAGGAGACTCTGCCACGGGCACGACGCCTTACAAAGGAGATGCTTCTTTACTGGAAGAAATATGAGAAGGTGGAGAAGGAACACCGCAAACGAGCAGAGAAAGAAGCCCTGGAGCAGCGCAAGCTCGATGAGGAGATGAGAGAGGTAAGACTTAAATCGCATGACTTTTCATCCACCTGTATCTGAAACCAGTTTGTTGGCCCAGCCATTGCAGCATTCTGTATGTTAGGATAATCAAATTTTGATACAGAAGTATTTTTTTCTTCTTGGATTTATTTTATTTATAGTATTTTTATCCCGGCTTTCTCCCCAAAGGGACCCAAGGCAGCTTACAACATGAAAAAAAAAGAATACAATACAAAACAAAAATAATCACATTTTAAAACAGTAAAAAACAATTAATGAAAATTAATAAAAACAGTATCTAAAAATCGATTAAAAAGATCATAGCTACAATTAAAACAGGAGCATAAAAACAGCAGCACCCCCACCTGTACCAGCGAGATGTTAAAAAAGGCAAGGGCTCAGAAGGCTTCTCTGAACAAGAAGGTTTTTAGGCCTTGCCGGAAAGTGTCCAAGGAGGGAGCAGTTCGTAAGTCAAAGGGGAGGTTGCAATGTTTGTCATATAGTCGCGATGTCACTGTGTCGCTATGTCATCTAGTTGCGATGTCACCATGGCATGGATCACCATGGTCAGTTCTGCACAATCCAAGTACAGTCACAGCTGGTGCACCAGCCGAAGCTGGGCAAAGGCCCCCCTGGCCACAGCCGCCACCTGGGAATCCAGGAGCAGCTGCGGATCCAGGCGGACCCCCAAGCTGCGGACCTGCTCCTTCAGAGGGAGTCAGTCACGTCACTGTAGCGTGGCGGCCGGGTGATGCGCGTGCACCCGCACTCTGCGCGGAGGCTCCGAGACCAGAAGAAGGCCTCGGAGCGTCCGGCGGTCCGGGGCCTTCTGAGAAGGCCCAATGCGTCGACGTGGCATTTATTAGCTTTTTCGCACATGCGCAGACCGTTTCTCAGAAGGCCCCGGACCACCGGACAGGGCGGTCGCTGTTGCAGCTGGGGGCAAGCGCCACCCGAGGGCAGGGGTGACGCGCGCTTGCCCCGCTCCAGGGTGACGCGCCCCCTAGCGACGATACTGGAGGGAGTGCAACTCCATTCAGAGCAGGACGATACTCTGGCACCTGCATCGTGGATTTCCGGACCAGGAGAACCTCTGTCTTGTCCGGGTTTAGTTTCAGCTTATTAGCCCTCATCTAGGTCCCAACCGCCTCCAGGCAGCGCTCCAGAACCTCAACAGCCACCCTGGAATCAGGTGGAAAGGAGAGATGGAGCTGGGTGTCGTCAGCATATTGATAGCACCCAACTCCAAATCCCCTGGTGACCTCTCCCAGCGGTTTCATGTAGATGTTAAATAGCATTGTTAAATGGATTATGATCCAAATTATTTTGATATATTGAACCATGTTTTAGTGCTACGTAAACTGTGCTTTATGATAGAGCCTCTGCACTATAACACTGAATAATAGGCAGCTAGGGCCTATATCTTTGCTGTACTTGTAACTCCAGTATTCTCCTTCTGGAGAATAGTCTTTACTGATGACCAGCTTACTAGCTATTAAAAAGAGTCCTGGCTGTGTTTCTCTTTATCTGGGAATGGCACCGGCTGTTGTTTCTTCTTTGAGCTCTATTTTATTTCTCTAAAATCAGGCCTACTTTATTATATAAAGTATATATTATATATTATATATTATATAAAGCAGGCCTCCCTGCTAACTGGGCAAGAGGCGCTTTTTCAATTGGTGCTCCTCTTATATTTAGCAGGGGGAGAGTAACTGCCCCCCTTTCCACCCCAGCACAGTGTCTTTTCCGGTGGCTGTTTGCTGGTGGTGTTCTGCATCTTTTTTAGATTGTGAGCCCTTTTGGGACAGGGAGCCAGTTAATCATTTGATTTTGTCTGTAAACCGCTTTGTGAACTTTTTGTTGAAAAGCGGTATATAAATACTGTTAATAATAATAATGATAATATAAATATATGATCCCTTTTCATAAGCCCTCATCTTCTGGTTAGCAAGAAAAAAAAAAGACTAGCGGCGCAATCCTGTGTAACCTTGCACCGGTGTAACAGTAGATGCACCGGTGTAACAGCAGATTTACCGGTATAAGTGCACTTACAGTGGCATAAGTGCACTTACACTGGTGCATCTACTGTTACACCGGTGCAAGGTTACACAGGATTGCGCTGCAAACCTTTTTAGTTATTTAGATGTTTCAGGATAACTGTTTTTAACCAATCTTAGTGGACAGCTATTTATTCTGGTGTGGATAAGGTACAAAAATATAATTATATCACTCGTTTTTCACAATTTGGAAAAATTCAGTGCAGTATTTTAGCTACTATTGTGGCCATTTAGATGTGTAATTTGTGTTTTTTGTATTACCTTGTAAAAATTTTTAGGCTAAGAGGCAGCAGAGGAAGCTCAACTTCCTGATTACCCAAACAGAGTTGTATGCCCACTTCATGAGCCGCAAGCGAGATATAGGACATGATGGAATCCAGGAGGAAATCTTAAGGAAACTTGAAGACAGCTCTATCCAGAGACAAATTGATATTGGTGGAGGAGTTGTGGTCAACATCACCCAGGAGGATTATGGTGAGGATTAGAACTGAACTCGAATAGGAGTTGGGGAAGATGGGGAAGATGTGGAATTGGTCACCATGCTTAAGACGTGTGTAGCCTGGTGACCCTGAGATGTCATATATGTGTGAGTAACCCTTCTATTAAGCTTTGTGATTAATCTTTATGCCTTTTTTTAATTTGGTGGTATTTTCAGACAGTAATTACTACAAGGTTCAAGCTCTGAAGAATGCAGAAGATGCCTACCGGATTCATCAGGCCCAGGTGAGCATTAAGGCAGGATTATAAACTAAACTAGGAAGTGTAATACATTATAGGATACCTAGAATTGGACTGGAATACTTAAACTTTATAGTTTTGTTTGGTTTCTCAAGTTTCTGTTAATTCGGTTATACAGTATATCCCTATCAAATCTGAAGTGAGGTTTAAATACAATCCTAGATTTGTTTACTCCACAGTAAATCCAGTGGTTCTAACCCCCAGCCGAATGTACATAGGATTGTAGCCTTAATTTTCTCTTCCTCCTCTCATTGTTTAGACCAGGTCATTTGACGAAGATGCTAAAGAGAGTCGGGCAGCAGCACTTCGGGCTGCCAACAAATCTGGCACTGGCTTTGGAGAGAGCTACAGCCTTGCAAATCCATCCATTCGGGCTGGAGAGGACATTCCACAGCCTACCATTTTCAGTGGTAAACTGAAAGGTTATCAGTTGAAAGGCATGAACTGGTTGGCTAACCTTTATGAGCAGGTATGCGCTAGCCTTTCTTGAAGCAGAGACATGTTCCTTCTTTGTATGTTCCTTGCAAGAGGGATGAATTACACTCGTTGTATTATACTTAATAGGGGAAGAGCAACTGTCCCTAGTCATCCTGGCATAGTGTTCCTCACAGCAACTGTTTGCTGGTGTCTCCTTTGTGTCTTTCTAGATTTGTAAGTTCCCCCTTAGGGGCAGGGAATCTTCTTCTTATTCCTTTTCTATTTAAACTACTGTTAGAACTTTTTTGTTGAAACACAGTACAGTATTTAAATAATAAATGTCCTCTGACAGCGCAATCCTATTCAAAACCCAGCACTGTGTTCCAACGACACAATGGCAGGCTCTGCTGTATCCAGCACGGGGCTAGAGGCTGCTGGAGGTCTCCTCGAGCTAAGGAGGCATTCGTCCCCTTACCCCATGTCGAGCCTCAGCAGCCTCTATGGGGCTACTCGGATGTGCGCCAGCTAAATGGCCAGTGCAAATCCAAGCAGCTCCATGTTGGGCTTTCAAGCCCGGGAAGGGGGTATGGTTCAACGGAGGCCTCCTTTGCTGAACCCGTCCCCCTCCCAGGCCTAATCTGCCCTCCCCCCCCTCCCCACCACCTGGCACGGAGCTCACTTGCCCCCACGGGTGCTGCTCCTGTCGGCACAATTTGCAACAGCACAGATCCTAGTACCGCCAGCAGAGGTTGGTTTAGGATTACGCCGTCGGCCTTTTAAGATTTACACGTTACTTTACACAAGCAAATCAAGACATATTTTCAAGAATAGCCTGAGAATCTGTCTTTCAAGGACAGGAAGTACTATGGAATTCTCAAATAGCATCTTGCATTGTTTGAAGAAATATGTAAGTTTCAACATTGTACTAGCTATCCCTTTATGCATTATGTTTATGTCTTAACAGTCTGAATTATAAACTTAACTGTCACTTACAGATGTGCTGTGAGAATACTAAGCTTACAAATGGATGAAGACATATTATGGGAAATGTACAGTGTGATGGAGGAATGGTTATAAATGAGTTACCTGCTATCCCTGTGGTGATATGTTCTGACGGCACATGTGCAACTTACAAAAATAAAATAAAATGGTGGAGATATTTATTTGTTGTGTGGTTTTGTTTTAGGGCATCAATGGGATCCTGGCAGATGAAATGGGCCTGGGTAAAACAGTGCAGAGTATTGCCTTGCTAGCACATCTGGCTGAGGTAGGTCGATTCTCTGTCTCAAACCTGACTGAAGGTGAGAATGTATACTTCAAGTGGGACCCAGGTTTTACATTTGTACACCAAGATTTCCTTTCAGTATACATTGCCAAAATTAGCCTGCATTGTTTTGTTCTTCAGAGGCTTTTTGGCAGCTTGTACAATTCCACCTTTTCTAGAGTCCCTGATACTAGTTAATCCTCCTCAGTCACCACTTCAACTACAAGGTGTCATTGAGGAGGATTAGGGGGAAGCCATTATGCCAATGTAGGGAAGTACAGATCATGATAAATATTGTAGAGTAATGCCACTAAGATCTGAAAAAAAAAATGTCCCCAGCAAAGATGTCCTTTCAGTCTGTCTTAAACCCACCTGTGTCCGTAAAAGATATTCTTGTCACCTCTTCATTCTGTAATACCTGGCGTCAATCAATGTTAACTATGTTAATCAATGTCAATCAATGTTAACCATGTATAGATTTTAGAATTGTACTGTACTGTGAGTTCACTGAACATCTGTTCTGTACTTGATACACAACAACGAAGAAACTATTGTGACTCCTAGCTGTACAAGTAAGTACAGCCTGTACTACCCTGAAGTAATATCTAGGCACACCTTTTTCATAGTTCTTTCCATATCTCCTTTGTGAAGAAATATTGCGGATATACCCGTATTTATCGGCGTATAAGACGCGCTGGCGTATAAGACGCACCTTCCTTTTGGCCCTGGGTTTCAAGAAAAAACGATTTAAAGCATTTTTGGACCACTTGGCCACTTACTGCTTAGCCGCTTAATTAGTTAATTTACATAAATTGCACACAAATACCAGGATCTCTTTTAAAACACACAGCAATAAGACACGAGCAAAATGCACAAGAACATAAATCCCAAATACAAAAAAACCCCAGACTCAACTCTTTTCCCCCCAACCCACCCATGCACAGTTTCCAAAGTAAACAACATAAATCCCATGTACAAAAAAAACCCCAGACTCAACTCTTACCCTACCCCACCTATGCACAGTTTCCAAAGTCTCCCCAACTAGGCCCAGTTCAGAAGCTTACCCAAGCTGCATTCATTCACCATCGGAGGAGAGCTGGGAGGACCACGCCCTCTGCAGCTCAGCTGAACTGAACTGAGGAGCACAGCGCCCTCTGCTGGCTGCTGAGAAGCTCAACTCAAGCTTGTGCATAAATTAAACCCGACAAACAGCTGTAGATCGGATAGATTAGTCAGGGAAGAAAGCACAAGGGAGCTCTCCGGCTCCGGAAAAAAAGCGGTAAGCTCGAAAATGCTTTAAAACAGGCGGGGGGGGGGGAAGGATTTTTTTAGTATCGGCGTATAAGACGCACCCTACTATTTTGGGTCACAAATTTAGACAAAAAAGTGTGTCTTATACGCCGATAAATACGGTAAAAGAAAACTTAAGATAAACGTTTTACGTATCTGCTGAACCTCTATTATTTCTGTGTTACATGAAATGTTGTTTCCTGTCACTTAAAGTGTTTTCCTCTTCTAGAGGGAGAACATCTGGGGACCCTTTTTGATTATTTCACCGGCTTCCACACTAAACAACTGGCATCAGGAGTTTGCCAGATTTGTTCCTAGATTTAAGGTAACAAGTGTACTAGAGATGGTTCTTGAATGATTGCAAAAAGTTGTTTCTGAAAAACTCCTTCAATTATTTCAACTTTTTGATATATTCATGATCTGCTTGGTTTGATGATTGAAATGATGTGAAAAGCTTGATTGTCTGACCATAGCTCCTTGTCTGTTCTTCCTGCCACTTTTGCTGTAGGTCACCTAATAGATTCCTAATTTTCTGGTAGATAACCTAAGGGTTTTTCATAGGCAGTGGTGTTGCTATGTCGCCCCCGTGACGTCACCACTAGACGTCGACGTCGCTGCAATTCCCTTCGGAGATGCAGGGCGGGAGGGTGGGCCAAACCCATCGCCTTCTCCGCTGCCTGCTGTTCTTGCCACCAAAACGGCGCGGTTGTCACACACACACCCTGCCGCTTTGTCCCCCCCCGCTTGTTACTAGGGGCCCACTGTCCCCCCGCGACGCTTCTGTTCATAGGTAGCCTTACCATCGTCCCAGAATCGATGCTGGTTTCGGCCTAGAGCAGACCCGAGCTGCTCCCAAGGGTGCATGCACTGTAGCTGCCCAACAGGGTTCCTGCTTCTGTCGCATCGTTGACCGGAAGTTCTGGAAGCCCATTGGACAGCCACAGTGCACCCTTGGGAGCGACTCGGGTCCGTTCTAGGCCGAAGCCAGCATCTATTCCAGGACGATGGTAAGCCTATTCATAGGAGAGAATTGTCTCATCTCCCCAACACCTGCTCAATAAGTTCATCTGGAGGCTGTCTAAAGCTGCTTAATACTTTACAGGGGTCTGCTTATGTTTCCCACAGTAAACATATAATGTATGATAGGGAGATACATGCCCCTAAAAGCACAACATAGATGTACTGCAGAACCACACATCTCCGATGCATGTCTTCTATGCATCTACACACTTTTCATGTTTATCTTGGGAAGCGCTGTCCACGTTAGTGCCCGCTCCATTCTGACTCATCAGTAGAGGTGGGAGAAAATGGTTTTATTTTTTTTTGCAGTTTTTGGTGTTTAATAAAAGTGGTGGTGTTGTGTTTTTGTTCCATTTTTCCTATTTTTATCGTTTGTAACCACTTTAAAAGTGTACTAGGTAGGTGGTACAGTTTCAGCAGATGAAGAATGATGCAAAATTACATGGTTTTTATTTTATTTTTCGCAGATTTGTTTTAGCAGAAAGTGGTGTTGTGTTTTTTTTTTATTTCATTATCACCTTTTTCTCCTGCCCCTACTCATTGGGCACAACCACTGGTACAGTGAGGGTTCAGGGGTCAGCCTGGCAGGTGGGCCCTCTGATCAATACCATACCTGATCAACCCCATTCCTGCGGTGTTGCTGCCACATTAAATATGAAGTGGCTTCTGTTGCCAGTCGCAGGCCTAGTGAAACTCATCATGCCCTCACGAGATTTTGGTGCCGACATCTTGGATCTCGCGAGATTTCATGAGTCAAGATGCCAGCGCCCCATAAGTTCCTTTTTAGTAATGGCGGCAGCGGCATGGACGCTTGCCAGCCGCTCGGAATTGTTCCGGGACAGTTCCGGGAACCGAGGCCGGTTTCCAGGACTGTCCTGGAAATTCGGGGATGAATGGTAAGCGTACTAATAAAGTACAAGAAGTCTGAAGTAGAATGGTCAGGACAGATAGTGAAACGATAAAGCAAATAATAATAACTGCCCCCATTTCACCCCAGCACAGTGTCTTTCTGGTGGCTGTTTGCTAGTGGTGTTCTGCATCTTTTTTTTGATTGTGAGCCCTTTTGGGACAGGGAGCCATTTAGTCATTTGATTTTGTCTGTAAACCGCTTTGGGAACTTTTTGTTGTAAAACAGTATACAAATACTGTTAATGTTAATAATTATAATTCTGAACTGTTACATATTCAGTAAGTTACTGAATCATGCTGAAGCTAAACAAATTGCAGCACTACCAGGATTACTTTACTAAATTATGTAGTCTAAATGAAGACTTCATTTCTTCATATAAAGTGTTTATAGATGACCTTTCTTTGGGTCATAATTATTTCCGATGCAGTGCAACGGTATTAACCAATTCAATTTAAAATTCCAGAATAAACCACAAAGCACTCAGCAGTCAAAAATTAATTTCAAGGCAAATCCTCAACCTCCAACTCAACCTCCAAATGATACCCAAATAGATGTAGCCCTTTCAGAATCCTGCAAGAGAGGAGCTCATCGATCTCCCTAAGGGATCATTGTAGAGTCTACGGGCAAGTAAAGGCCATGCTCCTAGCTCTTAATTTGTCTTCCCACAATAACTGTAAACAAAGCAGATTCCATTCAGAAGATCTTAACTGGTGAAAAGGCTCATACAAGGAGAGGTTATCTCAGACAATGAAGGTCTTTATAAGGAAGCATCAGTGCTTTGAATTTGACTAGAAGAAAAGAGATAGTCAGTGTAGCTGCTGCAGAGCAGGTTGAATATGCTGTTTTCTTCCGATATTCATCATTGCCCTATGTTGCTCTGGCTACCTGTTTTTTTCCAGGTCCATTTGCATCCGCTGCAGCTTCTGATAAATCTTTAAAGTTGATTAACAAGCCAGAATCATTTATTTAACAAACTTGTGACTAGACTGGGGTGCCCGTATCCAAAAAGGGACAGGGTGCCTATACCTTTAACCATTGTAAGAAGAGGGAATTTGGGCAGGTATAGCTTGTTGCACCCTTCCATTATGAGCTGCACCTACCCAAATTCCAATGGTTAAAGGTATAGGCACCCTGTCCCTTTTTGGATATGGGCACCCTAGACTGGAACAAACTGCATTTTCGCCATAATTCGAACACAACAAAGCACAGGTGTTCAACACTGTAAAGGAAACTGCTATTTTTTCCCCCATCACATGCAGGCTTGAGGTTCATGCTAGTGATACCTAAACCATGGTTTTTAATCATGATTTAGTGTTACATGTGAACCTGGCCATCTAGTTTGGTGCTTGTATTCAGAGAAATCCATTGACTTCACTACTGTGCCCCTGTGTCTGAGCAGATATAAATTGGTGCAAACCAATGTTTTAATTATTATGGCAACTATGTTGTATTTATATGCTGATTTAAAACTTGGGAAAGTGGATGTGTTCTCAGTTTTGAATGTAATTAATCCGCACTGTGGACCATTAAAATTCTAAACTTTACTGCTTGTTGCTTTCTCTCTATGGCTTTGTGTTTGTTTTCTAGGAACAAGCTTCCTCTGATCTATGCTTTTAGAAATACTTTTGTATTTTTCTTTCAAGTTAGGAATAACTCTTTGATGTCACTTTGACTTGGTCAGCAACAGTGCTTTCTGGGATTTTTGCTAAGGGCAGAAATGTAAAAGATCTCCAGTACTTGTTCAGGTGTGTTAGAAGGTACTTATTTGGATTTTGTGTGTGCGTTCTAGGTGCTACCTTACTGGGGAAATCCCCATGACCGAAAAGTGATCAGGAAATTCTGGAGTCAGGTACTATCAACCCCCCACCCCTTCCTAACTTGTGCTGCTTATTGTCCCTTTTAGAACAGAAATTGAGGATATAGTCCAAAAAGACAAATGATGAATAAACTCATTGTCTTGCTCTCCTTCTCAGAATTGTTTTAATATCCATTCTCTCGCTGACACCTGCCTCTGCATTTCAATGCCAGTCCTTAATAGCCTTCCATCTGCAAGGTTCCATTTAGCCCCAGGCCTCGCCAGTCCCTATTGTACATCCTGATTCAGGATGCCTTCTTCCAAGCATCACAGTTCCTGCCCAGGCTTGGCATCTGCAGCAGTTTGTCCCCATGAACTTAGCTCAGTTGTAGAGCGTATGCTTTGTATGCAGAAGATTGCAGGGTTGATTCCTGACATTTCCAGGTTGGGCTGGAAAAAGATCTCTGCATGAATCCCTGGGGAGCTATTGCAAAGCAGCGTAGATAATACTGAGTTAGATGGACGTATGGTATGACTTGGTATAAGGCAGCGTTGTGTTAAACTTCAGGTAGTTTGCCTTCCTTGCCCCAACATTTGAGTAGTTCTTGCGAGAGGAGACTGCAGCAACACTTTTGCAACCATAGTTCTTTCAATATGCCCTCAAAGCAGTCTCAGTGGGCATTAGTTGGGGGATCTGTTCCTGAGTTCTTAGAACTATGTGTTGTAATATAACCGTTATGATGCAGGACTTTCCAGTTAGGAAAATAGAAGTATTCTTTAAGGACGTTTATCCTGCAGTATAATGATGTTAGATTTTCTCCCCTGCATAAATTAAAGCGTAGGACTTTTAAATATGAAACATAACAACTGCTTATTCTAAAATAGTAAACGTTTCTCTAAATTGGAAATGGGTTACCTACAAATAAATGATTAAAACAATATATTTTTACTGTCTTCATTAAATCCAGTCATTTAGGAGGAATCGAATGGAATGGGAATGGAGATGGAAAAAAATGTGGGCATTCCATTCCAGCTTTATACCAGTGATGAGTCAACTCAGTTTTTATAACTCAAATAGCTCTCTTTTTGATTGCAGAAGACTTTGTATACTCAGGACGCTCCTTTCCATGTGGTTATCACCAGTTATCAGCTTGTTGTCCAAGATGTTAAGTATTTTCAACGGGTTAAGTGGCAATATATGGTGCTGGATGAGGCACAGGCACTCAAGAGTAGCTCCAGGTAACTTATGCATAAAAGAAAAGTAACATGAATCTTTTGACCAGTGATAGAAAGGAAACTAGGGTGCCGTATAAAGTACCCAACACTGGACTGGTTTGTACAATACATAAGAACATAAGAAGAGCCCTGCTGGATCAGGCCAAAAGCCCATCTAGTCCAGCTTCCTGTATCACACAGTGGCCCCACCAGATGCCTCAGGGAGCACAAGACAACAAGATAACCTGTTTCCTGTTGTCACTCCCTTGCACCTGGCACAGAGAAAACCCACTTCTAAAACCAGGAGGTTGCTTATGGCTTGTAACCTGTGATGGTCTTTTCCTCCATGAATCTGTCCAAACCCCTTTTAAAGGCATCTAGGCCAGGTGCCATCACCACATCCTGTGGCAAAGAGTTTCACAGATGAATTACATGCTGGGTAAAGAAATTTCTTTTGTCCGTTCTAACTCTCCCTCCACTCAATTTTAGTGCATGTCCCCTGGTTCTGGTGTTGTGCGAGAGGGAGAAGAATTTCCCTCTATCCACTCTCTCCATCCCATGCATAATTTTATAAGTCTCAATCATGTCCCCCCTCAGGCGCCTTTTTTCTAGGCTGAAAAGCCCCAGACGCTGTAGCCTTTCCTCATAAGGAAGGTTCTCCAGCCCACGAATCATTCTGGTTGCTCTTTTCTGCACCTTTTCCAATTCAACTATATCCTTTTTGAGGTGTGGTGACCAGAATTGGACGCAATACTCCAGATGTGGCCTTACCATCGATTTGTACAAAGGCATAATGATATTGGCCGTTTTATTCTCAATCCCTTTTTTAATGATCCCAAGCATGGAATTGGCCTTCTTCGCAGCTGCCGCACACTGGGTTGACACTTTCATCGACCTGTCCACTAGCACCCCAAGATCTCTCTCTTCATCCGTCACAGACAACTCGGAACCCATTAGCGTATATGTGAAATTTTGGTTTCTTCCCCAATGTGCATCACTTTGCACTTACTTACATTGAAGCACATCTGCCATTTTGCTGCCCATTCTCCCAGTTTGGAGAGATCCTTCTGGAGCTCTTCACAATCCCTGCTGGTCTTCACCACCCGGAAAAGTTTAGTGTCGTCTGCAAACTTGGCCACCTCACTGCCTATCCCCGACTCCAGGTCATTTATGAATAAGTTGAAAAGCACCGGTCCCAAGACCGATCCTTGGGACATACCGCTTTTCACCTCTCGCCATTGTGAAAATTGCCCATTGACTCCCACTCGCTGTTTCCTGGTCTTCAACCAGTTCCTAATCCACAAGAGGACCTGCCCTCTTATTCCCTGACTGTGGAGTTTTCGCAGGAGCCTTTCATGAGGGACCGTGTCAAACGCCTTCTGAAAATCCAGATATATAATATCCACGGGTTCGCTCGCATCCACATGCCTGTTGACCTTTTCAAAAAATTCTAACAGGTTTGTGAGGCAAGACTTCCCCTTGCAGAAGCCATGCTGACTCTCCCTCAGCAGAGCTTGTTCTTCTATGTATTTTAAGATTTTATCCTTAATGAGACTTTCCACCATCTTCCCTGGAACAGATGTTAGGCTGACCGGCCTGTAGTTTCCCGGGTCCCCCCTCCTTCCTTTTTTAAAGATTGGTGTGACATTAGCTATCCTCCAATCCTCTGGCACAGTGGCCCACAGTTTGTGCTCCTGTTTATTGTCGTCCTCCTCTTTTGCCACAGTTTGTGCTCCTGTTTATTGTCCTCATCAGGGCAAGACTTCCATTTACGGAAGGAAGCTTCCTTGCCTTTTATAGCCTCCTTAACTGTGCTTGTTAGCCATGCCGGCACCCTCCTGGACTTGGTCGAGCCCTTCCTCCTTTGTGGGATACACTCCCGCTGGGCCTCTATGACTGTTGTTTTAAACAGCCTCCATGCACTCTGGAGCAATTGGACTCTTTTTACCTTCCCTTTCAGCTTTTTTTTAAACTATTCTCCTCATTTTGGGGAAGTCTGCCCTTCAGAAGTCAAGGGTTTTTGTGTCAGATTTGCTCGGCACTCTCCCTGCGACATGCATGGCGAAACAGATCGCAGCATGGTCACTGTTCCCCAATGGTTCGGTAACATTTACTTCCCTGACCAGATCTTGAGTGCCACACAATATCAAATCCAGAGTCACCTGTCCTCTGGTCGGTTCTGTGACAAGCTGCTCTAAGGCACAGTCATTTAATATATCCAGAAATCCAGTCTCTCTTTCATGACCTGAGCATGAATTGACCCAGTCGATGTGAGGATAATTGAAGTCCCCCATGACTACAACCCTGTCTCTCGTTGACACCTCCCTGATTTGCTTCCTCATTTCAAGATCCCCTTCAGGTTTTTGATCTGGAGGACGGTAGCATGCCCCTACTATTACATCACTCTTTGAACCTGGTAATCTAATCCACAGTGATTCTACGGAGGAGTCAGAGCCCCACTCCAGCTCTACTCTGGTGGATTCTACCCCCTCTTTGACATAGATGGCCACCCCACCTCCAACACGCCCCTTTCTGTCCCTCCTATAGAGTTTATATCCTGGAATTGCAGTATCCCACTGGTTCTCCGCATTCCACCAGGTTTCTGTTATACCTACTATGTCAATGTTTTCCCTAGCCACCAAACATTCCAGTTCTCCCATCTTTGCCCGTAGACTTCGGGCATTTGCATAAAAGCACTTGTATACCTGGTCCCCCAAGAAGGGCTGCATGTTTGCACCTTTATTCCTGCAGCCTTCTGTCCTGCTAGACTGGCTGTCATGTCCTATCACGCTACCACTCCCAATTCTTACTCTGTTATTAATTGACTGTTCCCCATCCTCTGCACCCTCATTCCCTAGGGATGAGGAGTCCCGAACCGGATGCCCCTCGGCTCCTGTCGGCTTTCTCCCAGGAGTCAGTTTAAAAGCTGCTCTGCCACCTTCTTAATGTTACGCGCCAGCAGTCTGGTTCCGTTTTGGTTCAATACAATACTCTCCCTGTCTAACTGGCCTCATAGTGTGTGTGTGTGTGTGTGTGTGTGTGTGTGTGTGTGTGTGTGTGTCCCCAACCTGGCCCCTGCCATCGGATCCTGATGAATCAAAGCTGGTTTCCTTATTTGTTTGAGGTGCGGGGGGGGGGACCTTCATCAGAACTGCCTTGCTACATGCTCTGCTAAACCTTCTTTAAAAGTTGGTTTACCAGCAAGTGTTGACATACAGTTTGTTCAGTGCAATTAAGAAACAGGCCCTGAATCACTCGGAAGACAAGAGCCAGGATACATTCACATTGTGAGCATGCACATCCTTTGTCACACAGGGCTGGTCAGGCAGGGAGACTGTCATCCAAACTGGCCCACTTTGTTTGGCCTTAGAAGATTACACTTTCTCATTCAATATATGGAATCTTTGAGATGCATTATGAAACTCAAAAGACTTTTTTATTGTTTCTTCAAGATGTGATGACTTCTAGTTTGGATGTTTACGCTGTTGTGATGGCTCAGATAGTTATAAAGGGCTCATAATTTACTCCTAAAGAAATAAATGTTTAGTACGTGGCTAAAAAACTCTCTTTTCCCTTCTGGATGAATGGTACTGCTCCCCAATTCTGTCTGACCTAGTTGTTTGAGAAATGTTCATTACCCATTTCGATGAAATTCTTAGAGGGAAGAAATTTGTTTTATTTATTTCCTTTAAAAAAATTATGTACAGTACTACCTTTACATCTTCAAAAAGGACATCAAAGTGATTTATCATAAAAAATATTGGAAGAACTTTTAACTTTTATCCATTTTTACATGGTTTTTAAACCTGAAAACTTTTATTGTCAAAAAACAAAATCAACACATTAAAAATATAAACAGTAAGTCTCTATTCAAGTACAGGGGGGCCCCCATATCTGCTGATCCGCTATCCGCTGATCCAGTTTTCTGCGGATAGCGGATGCGCCCCCCCCCTCCGCACAACCCCCCAGGCACTTACGCTTAGCAAAGAAACCTTCGAAGCAGCAGCAAAGGTTTCTTCGGTAAAAGTAAGTGGTTGTGGGGGTCGTGTGTGCCCGTGGGGGGGGGCAGGCAGCTCTGGAAACCGCGGAGGGGGCGTTTGCCCCTTTCCGCGGTTTCAAGTATCCGCGGTGGGGGCTGGAACGTATCCCCAGCGGATACAACAGCCCCCCTGTATCTGTCTCCCTAGAAGTATTTGTGGCTCCATATCAGTGACTTATAATTTGACTGTCAGCGCAATCCTACCCAGCTTCTCCACTGGTGCAGCAGTGGTGTAGGGCAGAACGGGAGGGAAGGGAAAGGGGATTTAAATCCCATTTCCCTCCCAAAGCCTCCCGTTCTCCCTCCACCACTGCTGTACCAGTGGAGGAGCTGGGTAGGATTGCATTGTGTATGACATTGTTTGATTCTATTACATTGCATCTCTTGAGTCAGTTTAGGAAAATAATAGAGTTGAAGGAATGAGAGCCAGGATGGTGGTGTAAGTCTGGTGTTGGACCAGGTTCAAATCTCTGCTTAGCCAGGAAGCTTCCTGGATGACCTTGGGCCAGTCACTATCTCTTAGCTTAACCTACCACAAAGGGTTGTTGTGGGAACAAAAGGAGGGAAAGAACCACGTGCACCATCCTGAGCTCCTTGAAGGAAGGGCAGTACGAAAAAAAATATGAATAAAATAGTAGGAAAATATATGTAATCTTTTGTTTCTTAGAATAGGTCTAGAAATGTGAGGAGTATTGATTTCCTTTATGCCCCTTTTTATACTTTTTTTTTTAACAATGGAGACATGTTGGTTTTTCAGTGTTCGTTGGAAAATTCTACTTCAGTTCCAGTGTCGAAATAGACTGTTGCTGACTGGGACACCTATCCAAAACACCATGGCTGAGGTATGCATGCTTAGTTTATCCCTTCCCTCCCTGCTTTGCAGTGTTCTAGATACTTGTTTTAAGAAAAAAGGAAAGCAAACTCTTCTAATCGGACTTCCTTGGGGTGAAGCACATGCTCAGTCAAAAGTGTTGTCTTGGCTGCAATGGTTCTGCTGTTTCCCAGTTTAAAAAGTGTCTTTGGCAGTAGGAACATTTGCATCAGAAACAGCAAACAAAGCTCTGGCTATGCAAGTGTTGTTTCTTGTAAGCACCTGTTGTTTCTGTGCTTCTCAACATTGTGTTTACCAAGATATTAAATTTTTAGAGAATGCTTTCTTAGCCAAAATGCCGAGAAGTGATTGTAATAACCAGGAATCAAATAAAGTGCTGCAGGGAATTATATCCCATTCACTGGGCTGAAAAGTTTGTTAAAATGCATGATAAACCAGTTATTGATGTCTCATGGGATCAATATATGGTTCTGCATTTTTGCTACCCCTTATATGCTGACTTTCTGTGATGAGGAAGTGAGAGATTGTTCTACCTTTGAGCTATTTTCACACATTTTTGCACATATGGTAGACATTTGGTGGGTGTCCTTCTGTGTAGCCAACCCAGCCTGATGCTTGTGGGATTGTGTGGACCTTTTTGAAGAATAGGATTTACAGGAAAGCAACCTTGTTTCTAGTCCATTTTGTATGCTCAGTAAAAGACCTTAGAAGTTAATGGCTTAGTGCAGAGGTTCCCAACCTGTGGTACACAGACCACTAGTGGTATGTGGACCACAGACTGGTGGTACGCGGGCTGCCGGCGGCCGCCATCTTGACCGTTGGAGCCCAAAATTTGGCACCTCGAGCCCTGCTGAGGCGGCAGAGCTTGAGCGTGCAGGCTCTAAGCACTTCCACCCTCCCCTGCGTCTTATCTTTCTTTTCCAAAGCTCTGGCGCAACTGCGAACCCGGAAGAAAGTACCGATGATGTCATCGGCTCTTTCTTCTGGAGGCACGCGGCTGACCGGAGGCCCATGTAGGTGGTACGTAGACCGAAAAGATAGAGTACCTCTGGTTTAGTGGGGTAACTTCTCATGCCTTCTTTTGCTCTTGTGTTGCAGCTCTGGGCTTTGCTTCATTTCATTATGCCAACATTGTTTGACTCTCATGAAGAATTTAACGAGTGGTTTTCTAAAGATATTGAAAGCCATGCAGAGAACAAGTCTGCCATTGATGAGAGTGAGTATTGTGAAGGAGCCTATGTTTTCTTCCTCAGAATTCCATTGTGTGAGAACTTGCCACAAGACTGAAATACATTTTTCATTGTTGATTGTTTTATAATTTTAGATTCAGACTTGGATTTATTCTGTGGTGTTAAGGGTTATTTTTGTAGAAGCTGAGAGCCACTGCAAGACTGTGGAAGTATTTGAAGAATGAGGAGTAGCAATAGCTTTTCACACAAGGAGGGAGAACATATAATTGTGTACGCATACTTATAAGATTTATTTGCTGCTTTTCTCGTAGATCAAAAGCAGTTTACAGTGAATAAATCAAACACTTTCTGAATTTCTTTTTTCCCCTATATATTTATATTTTATTGATATATTAAAACATAAAACAATACGTATTTCATAAAGTTATAGCAAGCACAAAGCAATACATCCTACTAGCATACTATTCACTATTTTCTACATATAATATCCAACTAAGCCAAAATACGCAAAGCTCATTGACTACGCAAAAGCCTTTGATTGTGTGGATCACAACAAGCTGTGGCAAGTTCTTAAAGAGATGGGGATACCAGACCACCTTACCTGTCTCCTGAGAAACCTGTATGCAGGTCAAGAAGCAACAGTTCGAACCGGCCATGGAACAACTGATTGGTTCAAAATTGGGAAGGGAGTACGGTAAGGCTGTATATTGTCACCCTGCCTATTTAACTTATATGCAGAGTACATTATGAGAAATGCAGGGCTGAATGAATCGCAAGCCGGAATCAAGATTGCCGGGAGAAACATCAACAACCTCAGATATGCAGACGATACCACTCTAATGGCAGAAAGTGAAGAAGAACTAAAGAGCCTCTTGATGAGAGTGAAAGAGGAGAGTGCAAAAGTTGGCTTGAAACTCAACATTAATAAAACTAAGATCATGGCATCTGGTCCCATCAATTCCTGGCAAATAGAAGGGGCAGAAATGGAAGCAGTAACAGATTTTACTTTTTTGGGTTCCAAGATCACTGCAGATGGAGACAGCAGCCATGAAATTAAAAGACGCTTACTCTTTGGAAGGAAAGCTATGGCAAATTTAGATAGCATAATAAAAAGCAGAGATATCACCATACCAACAAAAGTTCGTATAGTCAGGGCGATGGTGTTCCCAGTAGCAATGTATGGTTGTGAGAGTTGGACCATAAGGAAGGCTGAGCGCCGAAGAATAGATGCTTTTGAACTGTGGTGCTGGAGAAGACTCCTGAGAGTCCCTTGGACTGCTAGGAGATCAAATCAGTCAATCCTAAATGAAATCAACCCTGACTGTTCCCTGGAAGGACAGGTACTAAGGCTGAAACTCAAATATTTTGGCCACCTAATGCGAAGAGAGGACTCTCTGGAGAAGACTCTGATGCTGGGAAAGACTGAAGGCAAAAGGAGAAGGGGAAGGCCAAGGATGAGATGGTTAGACAGCATCACCGATGCAACGAACATGAAAATGAGCGAACTCAGGAAGATAGTGGAGGATAGGAAGGCCTGGCGGGATATGGTTCATGGGATCACGAAGGGTCGGACACGACTTAACGACTGAACAACAACAACAAAGCCAAAATAACACCCACATTCTATTCATTAAATCCGCATATCATCACATCGTTCTTCTCTCTCTCTTAAAAAATCGATAAATGGTTTCCAGTTATTCACGAACAGGTTAACAGACTTTTCCTTAATTAAAATTGTAAGTTCATCCATTTCAGCATAGTCCAAAACTTTCAGCCACCAATCTTCCAGCGAAGATATCTCCGAATTCTTCCAATATTGTGCATATAAAATTCTTGCCGCAGCTATCGTATATAAAAAGAAAGTTTGAAATTTTTCGCCTACAAGATCATCCCTCATACTCAACAAAAAGGTTTCCGGTTTCATTTGAACCTTAATCTTTAAAATCAACTCCAATCTGTTTATGAATCTGAGTCCAATACTTCTTTGCTTGGGGGCACGTCCACCACATATGGTAAAAAGTTCCTTCTTGCTTTTTACATTTCCAACAGCTATTCGTCACCTTCTCATACATTTTTGCTTGGGGTTATATACCATCTATAGGCCAGTGGGTGGCGCAGTGGGTTAAACCGCTGAACCATGAGCTGTCGATCGAAAGGTCAGCAGTTCGAATCTGCGACGGGGTGAGCTCTCGTTGCTTGGCCAGATCCTGCCAACCTAGCAGTTCGAAAGCATGTTAATGCGAGTAGATAAATAGGTACCGCTTGCGGGAAGGTAAACAGCGCTCCATGTTCCAGCCGCATGCGACGCGCTGCGGCAAGGAGAGTCATGCCGGCCACATGACCATGGAGGCGCCTTCGGACAACGCTGGCTCTTCGGCTTTGAAATGGGGATGAGCACCACACCCTAGAGTCGGACACGACTGGACTTAATTGTCAGGGGTCACCTTTACCTTTTTTTATATACCATCTATACATCATTTTATACATATTTTCTTTAATATTAACATTTAACGTAAATTTCAACTATTTTAACCATAGTTGTTCCCATTGGTCCATTAAAATAACATGACCTACATTTTTCGCCCAATGAATCATACATTCTTTAACCTGTTCTTCGTCTGTCTCAAACGTCAAACAGAAACACATGAAGAGTTTCAAAGTATCGGTTTACACTGATGTAAACCGATACTTTGAAACTCTTCATGTGTTTCTGTTCATACCCCATTTAGTGTTTTCTTCTTTCTGAAACTCCTGATAGTTCTATTTGCTTTAGGTTAGATGCCTTCAGAGATTCCAATTTTGCCTAGGAATTTCAGTTGATTTATCAGGAATTGCAATGGCCATTAGAAACTCCTTCGCTGTTACTGATAGCTCAAGGACAGTTCAAGCAGATGGATGAAATGCAGCTTACCTTCAGATGCTTCCCAGATGGCCACTGCCTGGCGACAGCAGTCCACAGGGCATTACTATTTTAAAATGGAGTCCTAGTGACTGGATGAGAGGAAGGGAGCATAGCTGTTTCACTTGCTGTGTATGAAGCCCACCTGCCAGTGCTCTTAGGTCCCACAATTTTAAAGATTGTTGCTACAGTAGTAGGAACAATGGGTTCCTGATGTCTTAACCACCCTTCATTTTAGCATCTGAATTCCAACTAAATTGCCTGTGACCTACAAATGTGCATAATTCCAGATGTGGATTGCATCACTTCCGTGTTTGTATCCATTGGCATGCTTATGAGACCATCCAAACGAAAAAACAGTAGAACGTAGCTTTTCATTATTTACAATAATTGTACACCTTTTTCTCTCTAATTTCAGATCAGCTATCCCGCTTGCATATGATTCTGAAGCCTTTCATGTTGAGGAGAATCAAGAAAGATGTGGAAAATGAATTGTCTGACAAGGTACAAAAGAAAAATCACTGTGAATTTGAATGCTGTGGTTTTTGCACTTTTTTTTCTTTCCCTTCAAGCTTTTGGTATACATTACTGTGTTACTATCCAAACTTGTGTGAGTGCAACAAAACTTGCAAAAGGGATGTTTCCTGTCCCCTTTTCCCCGCTGCAGCGCCCCCCCCCTCGTTACGCCTGTGGATTGCATGATTTTTAGGACCAGCAGCATGGGATGTGGTGTAAGGTATCTTCTGTGAGTGGAGCTCATAACCCATAATTAAAAACTTTGTACCACTTTCTTGCCTGTGCCCCGAGCAGCTGCCTCGCCTCCTGTGCTCCGGACAGTCTTCTCCTCCTCCCCCCCCCCACCTCCTTTTCTGTGCCCAGTCACTTTAGCTTTCCTCTCAGAAGGAAAGATCGCTGGCTGCTGGAAAAGGCTGGCTGCTCGCCTCCTCAGTTGGTGGGATCAATGCTCTGGGATCAACGCCTCTCTGCATCCAGCAGCAAAGCAACTTGTACTCAGTCAAAGTGGTTTGCTGCTGGATGCAGAGAGGGAACCAGCCGGAGGAAAACAGGACTCCACGTTGTTGCTCTACATTGTGCAAAGCTGAGAGAGCTGGGCGCCAAGCTTGGCTTTCCCCACCCCTTTTCTGTTGTCCTCCCAGCAACTTTCGCTCACGCAATTGTGAAAACAGAGAGGTCTGATCTCTTTAATAAGCTGATCTTCCCCCCCCCCCCAGCAGCCAGACACAGTGCAGTTTAAAAACGCAGTTGGTGGAAAAGAGAGGTCTGATCTCTTTAATAAGCTGATCTCCCCACCCCCTCCCAGCAGCTGGAGCGCGTCCTCCCAGCGGCTCCCCCCACCAATTGGGGTGCTTAGGGAGAGACAGAGAGAAACGCAGGGAGATTGCAGCAGCAAGCGAGTGAGTGGAAGATGGTGGAGGCACTGGCGTCGCTGGAGGTGGGGCGGAAAGCTAAGTTCTGCAGCTTTCCGCCCCACCGTTACTCTCCGGTACGAGGTACCCCGCCCCCACGTCGTAAGAGCCTGTCAGCAGAGAGAAAGCAATGCACAGGGACTCACCTGCGCGTTGCTTTCTCTCCGCTGACAGGCTCCTATGACGAGGGGGCGGGGCACCTCGTACCGGAGAGTAACGGTGGGGCGGAAAGCTGCAGAACTTGGCTTTCCACCCCACCTCCAGCGACGCCAGTGGGTGGAGGCATCTGCCTGGGCTGCCCTGCTGTGTGTGTGTGTGTGTGTGTGTGTGTGTGTTCGTGTTCCAACTGTCCTGTGTGGTTGCAGGGGGAGGGGGATAATGAAGTTGAGAGATGGCTTGTATTTCCACCAACCACAACCTGCAAGTTCAATCTCCCACACTCTGTGGCCACATTCCCCCACTCCACTGTTTCCCTTTAGTGCTGCTCCAGAACAATAAAAGAAAGCAAACAATTGCAAACTCCTTGTCAGTCTCAAGAGACAGTTGCAAGCTCTGGGAGAAGTCAGGGTTAGAGCTAACGTTCCTTTGCCTTTGCTTTTTGGTTTTCAAAGTAGTAGTGTTTATTTTTGTGTTTTGATTTTTCTACTCCCTTCTGCCCAAAACTACTTCACTCTTAGGGTGAATTATCATGCTTCTTATGAATGGTGGCAATTGCTGCTTCAATGAAAGAAATGGCATCTACACTAGGGGTTGTTTAGGAGTCGAGTACCTTGCCCATGTATGCTTGTGAACAATGCTTTCTGCACACACTTGGACGTACTTTTTTAAAACCTCCAACAGTGCAATCCTGTGCACACTTATGTGGGTGGAAGTGCTATTAAAGAGTATTGAACTTACTACTGAGTAAACATGCAAAGGATTGTGCTGCAATTGTCACACAAATGAAAACTGAGAGACTGAAATGGGAAAAAGAGTTGGGACACCCAACTCTCTCTAGTGGTAGTGGAGCTGCATTTGTGCTTGGGCTTTGGAAGGAGCCGGAGCTGTCTGTGATCTCTGCAGAGATCACAGGCCAACAAACCGTTCTTTTTTCCTTTAATTACTCTACTCATCTTTTAAATATATATATATATCCCAGTGTGGGTCTTTAGCTCTGCTTGTGCATTGGTCATCATTATTAATTAATTATTAATTTAATTCGTGGTCTGCATGCGGCCCTCAAGGTATGAAAAGTTGGACCACCCTGAGTTAACTGCTCCCTGGTAAGCATAAGAGAGTCACCATTTTAAAAGGTGCCTCTTTGCACAGTTGGCAGGAGTTCATCCAGTGAGCCTCTCTCAAATCTGCTCTTGAGGTATGGAACAGGATATGGTGAATGAGGCTGCTTTGGGAGGGAAAACTTTTAAACTAAGTGGAGACACGATATGTGAGCAGAGTTCACAACCCAGTTTATGGCGCACTTGCTGGACATGTTGGACTTCACGTTTGCATAGGGGTCTATAGACCCCAGGTTCTGTAGGCTTATCCTTACAATCTGTATGCCTTAACAATGTGTACTGATTGTACAGATGTGGTCTTAGCAGGTATTGGACTCTGTGCATGTAGAGCCCTATGGAGATGTGGAGTTTAGCATATGAATGACACATGGGTTCAAGGTGTACTAGCACAATCCTGAAACGCCATGGGTACTTCGCATTTATACGAGTGTGTGTAGGATTTGTGTTCTTATGAGGAACTGAGCTCATACTTTTCCAAATCTGTTGCTATTCAGAAAACAACTCTGTTGCCATTGGTGAGAGTGAGTACTATGCAGAAATCGCAACTTGGAAATCTAACAGCCCAATCCTGTCTAACTGCGCCCTGCAATGCAGCGGGGCCAGTGCAGCCTCCGCCACATCTAGGACACAAAAAGCAGGCAGGCAGGAGGTCACCTCAGGGGAAGGGAACAGTTGTTCCCTTCCCCCAGGTAAAGCTCCAGTCGCCCCGATGGAGCTACTCAGATGTGTACCAGCTATTTTGCTGGAGCAAGTCCAAGAGCCCCATGTAGCGACAGCCAAGCCCAGGAAGGGGGATAGGATTTCGGCGTAGCCTTCGCCGACAATCTCTCCCCCTTCCCGGGCCAGGCCAGCCAATCCCCCCCCCCTCTGGAATGCCCCATTCCGTCCTCCGGCGCCCAGTGGGGAACTTGCCTTCCCCAGTGTGCACTGCACTCTGTCTGCAGCGAGTAGAGCATCACCGACCTCAATCTAAGACTAGACAGGATTGCGCCGTACATTGCAGAAGGAATCCATGATTTTGTGTGAGTGAGCGAACGAACGAACGAACTTTTTAGTAAGTTAAAACGTTTTCCTGGAAAAGTGCCTGCTTCTCACTGTTCCTCTGCAACAAATATTTTTCTATGCCATTTATGGTACTGGAATGCTTCCTTCCTAGCCAGGAAGAAACTTTTTACAGATTTCATCATGGATCCCTGAGTACACTAATGAATATATCCATAAACATTTCTGGGAGAGAGCTCTGTCTGCTAGTTCATGGTGTGTGTGTCCGTCCGTCCCCCTGAAGCTGGCTCTGATATTATCTTCTCTTTATAATCCGTTTTACACATTTTCTCTTTTTTGTTTAGATTGAGATTCTTATGTATTGCCAGCAGACCAGTCGACAAAAATTATTGTACCAGGCTCTGAAGAACAAAATTTCTATTGATGACCTTTTACAGTCCTCCATGGGCACTACCCAGCAAGCACAGAACACTACCAGTAGCCTCATGAACCTGGTCATGCAGTTCAGGAAGGTGAGATGTATAAACAGCGTTCTGACTCTAACAATGATTATCTGATGAGTATGAGAGAAAAAATTGACATAGTCAGTTCTCGGTATCCGTGGATTTAAAGGGATATCCGTGACCATTCAAAGGGCTCCGCACTACTTGCAGGCATCATTCTGAAGGTCTCTGCTGCATTCTGAAGGTCCCTGCTGGCATTCTGAATGCAGCAGAAACCTTCAAAATGCAGCAAAAACCTTCAAAATGATGCCTGTGAGTGCTGGGGAGCTCGTCAAACTGCAGATAGCCGAGAACACAGCGCAAATGGAGAGAGGTAGGTGGCAATTTTATGCTACCTGTGGATAAGCGAATCCGCGGGTAGTGAATCCACAAAAAGTGGGAACTGACTGTATAACTGTTGCAGTTGCTCAGTTGTAACTGTGCTATCATTTACAAAGCGAGTCCTTGAGACTTCGTGCAGTAAGGTATAATTAGTGTTGGGAAGTGTGTTCATTTTGGAAAGGAGACAGGAGGGGAATGAAGGAGACAAAACTAGATAGTATGTATGGAAAACGATACTGCTTTCAACTTCATATGCCCAGCCTGAAGGAATTGTCACTCTTCAGTGGTCCAGAATATTACAATTTGGGATAATTGGTACTATTTGGGAAAATCACAATTCATGCAGTTTTTCCAAAAATGTGGAATGAAAAATAGATTTAGTTAAATCTGTTTATATATTTATACAGTATAACGCCATCCATGTACATGGAACTTGACGATAAATGAAAGGACAGATTTCTGTCCCAGTGAGTTTATAATAAAAAAATAGACACAAGACAACAGAGGAAGGCGAGAGGAGGCAGGGCAAATGGGAAATGTGCGCTTATTTCATGTACTTGGGCTTAGCTGATATAATACAGTAAATAACACAAATGTTTCCCAGCAGTTTCTGATACCTTAAATTTCCTTATAGGTGTGCAATCACCCAGAACTATTTGAGCGCCAAGAAACTTGGTCACCATTTCACATTTCACTAAAGCCATACCAGATTTCAAAATTTCTCTACCGTCACGGGCTAATCAGGGTGTTTAACCACTCACGGGACAGGTAAGATGGTTGGTATTCCTTTCTTCTCTAGTTCTAATTAATCAGTCCCCATTGCCTGAATCGACTTCTTCAGCCTCATCTGTGAATAGAAGAGATATCTGTAAGAAATACAAAGGCAAACTATCGGCCTTCAGTACAACTTCAAAATAATTATAAATTTTGGGCTTGAACACAAAACCCAGGACCATGGACCATCACCAGGTGATGTTAAGCAAACCACTTTGCTTATGAGTTAGTTAGCTTAAACTACCTCACAGAATGGTGATTTGGTAAAAACAGTGCTTTGAATTCCTTGGAGGAAGGTGAGATACAAAGTTAACAGATAACATTTTGAGCTAGAATTAGCCACTACTTGTCTAAATTGTCACATTTTGATTCTTTCTTCTGTTAATTTTTAGGTGGTTGCAGTTTTTACTTTCTCCCTTTGCACCGGACCACATCCAGCAATCTCTCTTTCATAGGAGGGGTAGGTTACAGTCCTTGAAAAACATTAGGATAAAATTGGGTCATATGCAGTATCCCATTTATTGAAGATAATGGTTTCAGTTATTTTTTTCTCTTTAGCTGAGATTAAACTTCCAAGAAAGGCAGTGCCTTGACATTTCCAGTTAGCTTATTCCATTGCTGAGCTTATTCCATTGCTGAACTGTCTTATACTTCAGAAGTTCTTAATGTTTAACTTAAATTACCTTCTCACGGTTGAAATAGTTTGTTTCTTACTCTGTGGGCAGAGTGAACTGTTCTCACTGATCTTTATGATATCCTCTTAAGTATTTAAGAACATAAGAACCTTAGAAGAGCCTTTTTGATCAGGCCAAGGGCCCATCTAGTCCAGCTTCCTGTATCTCACAGTGACCCACCAGATGCCTCAGGGAGCACACAAAACAACAAGATATCTGTATCCTGTTGCCACTTCCTTGCATCTGGCATTCAGAGATAGGCTACCTTAAAGCCAGGAGGTAGCATATAGTCATCATAGCTTGCAACCTGTGATTGACTTTTCCTCTATAAATCTGCCCAACCCTTTTTAAAAGACATCTAGGCCAGGTGCCATCACCACATCCTGTTGCAAGGAGTTCCACAGATTAATTACACGCTGGGTAAGGAAATATTTCCTTTTGCCTGTTCTAACTCCTGCCTGTCAGCGCAGGCAGGAGTTTAGTGGATGTCCCCTGTGAGAGGGAAAAGAACTTCCCTGTATTCATCCCATGAATAATTTTATACATCTCAGTCATGTCCCCCTCAGGTGCCTTCTTCTAGACTGAAGAGCCCCAAATGCTGTAGCCTTTCCTCGTAAGTGAGGTACCCCAGCCTGCTAATCATTTTGTTCACTCTCTTCTGCACCTTTTCCAGTTCCACTATATCCTTTTTGAGATGTGACGACCAGAACTGTGCGCAATGTTCCAGATGTGGCCTTAGCATCGATTTGTACAATGGCATAATAATATTGGCCGTTTTATTTTCAAACCTTTTTAAAATTATTTTTGTTAATTGTTGGTGTATGCCATCACTGCCCGCTATCTTTTCTCTAGTGTCTTGCCCCCCACCCCCCAATACTGATTTGTCTTCAAGATCCTTTGTCTTTCTCATAGCTCTTTGTTCTTTCCAACTATAAAGATCATTCTTAGGCTTATGGCTGGTACTTTTACTTCTTGAATTTTATTACGAATACGTACTAGAATTGCACCCATCTTTTATAGTCATCACATGGTCGATTCTTCTTATCTGCTATAACCCACACAAATCCTTCTCAGCAGTGCTACTGCTAATACAGTGTTCCTCGAATTCGTCTTCAGTAGCTGCACATTTGTCCCTTCTCCCCCATCCCAAAATCAGTGGCTGTCCTGATTACAGTTCTCATATTTTGCTCCATTAACTTGTATTGAAAAAGAGGAACATTCTGCAATCATTAGACAGATGGACCAGCGTGGCCCTCAGACTGTGTTGTGTTTGAGTCAAGGGGGAAGAATGCATGTGTTACACACATCCCGTCCAAAGGTTCTTCAGCTCTTTCATACTGCTATTCCTGCTGCAGCCATCCTCTGCTCATTCTCTTCCACTTCACTGTACTTCTTTCTTGGTCACATTAAGTCCCCCATGCACATAGGCAATCATTTTCTGTATTTCAAAAACCACTGTCTAGGCACTAATCTCAATCCCTAAATGGTTTAGGACCAGAGTACTTGAAGGACTCCCCCAGTGTTTCCTGTAATTCCCCTCTGAGAGTGCACAGAGGTATGTGGTGGCTGTGCAGGGGTGGCTTGGAGGGCTCAGCAATGACGTCATTGTCATCACCAAGCTCTTGAGTGCTGAGAGGGAAGCTGTGCAGCACTTCAGTTCTGGCTGTGCCCCCCCCCCCCCCGGTATGTGCCTGCCTCCTAAGATCAACTGAGAGGGCCTTCTTGCATGTTCCACCTCTGGCCAACAAATCTCTGGTTTGTTGATGTCATGTAAGAGGGCCTTCTCTGCAGATGAAACTCCTTGTGCCTGAAAGGCTGGCTCCATCACATCCATCGTTCCAACAGCAGCTAAAAATATTTCTGCTCCATTTAACCGTTGGTGCCTAAATTTATGTTGACGTGTTCTCTCTCCTCTTAGCTATGCTGTTTTGATATTGCGTTCTGGTGCTCTATAGCAGAGTGGTCCAGCCCATGGGCCGCTTTTGGCCCATGAGGCTTTTTCTGGTGTCCCTCGGCATCTTTGTCTGGCTTCTTAATATGGGAATTGCTGACTATGAAAACAAATTACTTTGTTCCATCTGGTATCTAAGTTAAATAATCTTCTTTTGCTCTGTAACTTTTGCAGCTTAGCATTGGAAAGACAGGATCAGCATTTTCCAGGACTTTATTGTATGTCTGTTGTCACCCTGTAGGTGGCGTGTATTCTCAAGTTTGCTGTTTTTATATTCTAGGCACTGAGGAAGAGAGTTGTTTCTCTTTTCTACGGTTTATTGATGTTTCTCCAGCAGAAATGGCAAACCTCATGCACCAGGGGCATCTAGCCAGGTGAGAAAATCCAGTTTGAATCTTAAAACGGATTTGCATTTGAGTAGGCTGTAAAAATAGGCATGTGTATTTACTGTTGTAGGTTTTTTTTTAAGTTTTTATATCTTGCCTTTCAGGTTTAAAAAGGTGGCATAAACAAGATTAAAAACAGCAATAAAACTTAACCAGCAGGAATTAAAATCATATGTTAGAAGCCAGATGAAATAAGTCTTTGTTGCCCCCTTAAAAGCAGCAAAGGAAGGTCTCCTGGCAGACTTCCTCAGGAAGGGAGTGCCGAACGCACAGCACCACCACCCAGAAGGCCCTGTTCCTGATTCCAGCCATCCAAACTTGTGTCAGTGACAGGCCAGAGAGCAGGGCCTATGAGGCTGACTGTAAAGCTTGGACAGGCTTCTGTGCAGGAAACACGTTTATAGGGGATAGTTGTGCATATTCCATGCCAGTGTTTTGCTTAAGCATAAAATCTGCAGTCATGCATGCAACTGGTCATACTGATATATTAAACTAAGATGCGGGAAGAAATAAAAAAAACTATCAAGAAGAAAATACTTCTCTGCTTTTCTTGTCCTTGGCAAAAAGTTCACATCTGAAAATATGATGGTTGGAAACTGAATCAATACACAGTATGTGTATGCACAATTAATTAGTGCAGAATTTTACAGGTAGAATACATTCAAACTTGCCTGTTCTCCTTACCAAAAAGGAGTCATTTTACTGGGGGACCGCACACATGCTCAGTAGAACCATGTGCTCTGAAGAGTTCATACCGTATTTATATAAAGCACCACTAAATAATAGTTTTGAGACTTGTGTCTTGTGTCATGCTAAACTATTCTGTCTATTTAATTGTCTTCACAAACCTGGTTTGAAGTTCTGCTACATGAAACCTTGTTTTTTGTCTGAGGCGATGTGGTATTGAACATCTAGTATTTTTAGAACAAAAGCTTTCATAGCCTGCAGTAATCTTGTAGGATTTAGGATATACGAGTCATCAACACCTAACAATCTTTGGATTGCTCTTAGAAAATGTTCCTGGTCTAAAGGAACGAAACGTCGGACTTTAGAAACTCTAGCCTTAGATTTTAAATGATATTCTTGTCTGCTTTTCATTACCCAACGTCTGGAGATTGCATGCAGTTTTTGACATTGTTTTAATTCTAGCTGGCTTGTTTACATGGCTTCTCTACTCGTATATCCTAAATCCTACAAGATCTAGTATTTTTCTTATAACACATGCATAGTAGAACATTTTAATAGGAAATTAGAAACAAAGGAGAGTGGTGATTGATTTAACAAGGTTGGTCCCTGGTTGAGTTCCTCATGTAGTTGCTGAAGAACCAACCCTATAATAAGAGCCACAATGCAACAGTGACTTTTTTAAAAAGTTAGCGGTTCTTTTTTTTTCTCTTGTATAGTAGCTCCAAGCATTTGTTGAAAAGAATGGGACTTTTATAAAATGACACTTTCTCTATATATGAGGTTCACAGAAGTATGAATAAGAATGTCTATTGTGGCTTTTTTCAGATGGTTAGCTCTTTTCCTGTCTCTGAAAGCCACCTACAGGCTCTACCACGTGCGCTTCTGGGCAGAGCCCGAAGAAGATCACCAGCCTAAGTCTCAGTGTCTGAAGAACAAAGATTTTTTGCTAGATAACAGTTTTACACTCTCCCCTCCCAACTTGCACAGCTGTACTTTGCTGCAGGTAAGCAATATTTTCAGTTATGTGCATATGGGAGTGGCTTGAATTAAACAGGGCATGGTGGGATTATATTCATCCTGATAGGAAACCACACAAACCAATCAACATCCAGTAATCTCAGAATGAATTGGTGTACTGTACTCAGGATTTATGTACAACATGCCAATAAAATAACGTGCTAGGCAATCCGCATTCTGCAACATGTGTGCATTATGCAAATAAATGCATAATATACAGAATTTTCTTAGCTTGCATAATTCTTAATTTGTTTAAAATTGTACATAGTTGATTCTTGTTTTGCTGGTCATGGGACAAGCAGAGGCACTGAAGCCCCCTCCCAGCCGCTGAAAACCTTAGGCACTCCTCTGGCTCCTGAAATTTTAGCAGACGTTGCTCACGCATTTTCAAGCAGATCTTCTCAGCAATAAGAAAGCAAGCTACAAACTATCTTTAAAAAAACAACAGTCTGTTGGATGAAAGTGGAATGTAGCTACCTATCTAGTCAAGTAATGAAAGGGGTCCTAGCAATTCACCAACAATAACAGCACACATAAAGGAAAGGGACCTATGTGCACAAGCATGATGACTAATGTTGTGCTTTGTGTCAAGTAGGTGGTAGGAGCAGTGAGTGCCTTTCCCAACTCCAACATTTATGGGTAGGAAAAGGAGTCATTAGCTACCTTCTTTGCCCCAGATCTATAACAGCTTATAATGGTGCTCTTGTTGCAAGAGTGTATGGCAATAGTTTATGTGCAACCTTTTTACTTTTTTTTTTACTTTTTGGTCAGGCTAGCTATATTCAGTGACTAGAATTAATAAAGTGTAAAGAAGGAAGCTTGGACAGAGGATCCCAGTATATTCCAGAATAGATGCGACAATCTAACTGCAAATAGTTGCCCCTTACAATGAATATGTTCTGTTGAGGTTGGCTAGATAGGAAAATATCATGGAACTTATGCTCTAGCATTACCAAAATCTTGTGTTGCTTTTATTAAGTCTCGTGTTATAAATTGCCATAAGTTCTGCAATGAAAACTAATATTTACTTCCATTTTGTCCACTGGAATAATGTTTATATATCTTCTATTTTTGTTCTGTATTTTGGATTTCTGTTGTTAGCCCATGGCCGTTATGGAAATGATTGAACTGAATTTAATTTTCAATACAGCAATACCTTGCACTTTTGTCTGGTTAGGGACCAGAACTATTTTCTTAGCCTTCTGTTGTAACTGTGCTCCGCCAAATGTGCTCTGCCCAATGTTCATCAGTATGAAAGAAAAAAAAAGGATGAATGTCAAAACATAACCTTATTTAGCTTGCAAATTTATTTTGGCCAATGAAAAACATAAATAACTACCTGTATATAACACATAATGAGCGAACTCAGGAAGATAGTGGAGGACAGGAAGGCCTGGCGGGATATGGTTCATGGGATCACGAAGGGTCGGACACGACTTAACGACTGAACAACAACAACAACAACAATATAACACATGCAAATGTGGGCAAAACCTAAATAAACAGAAATAAAAGAAAAATAAACATAAGAACGTCAACAAATGTTGTGGAAGGTTGGATGAAATCAGATGAATGAGGAAAGCAAGTGGACGAAATTTTAAATGTGGCTATAATTGAAAACAGCTGAAAGTGCAAAGCAATGAAAGTTAAGTTATTGCTGTATATACTGAAAATGTTTCCCATGGTATTAGCACTTCAAGGCTAATCTTTGTAGTCAAGGAATCATTTCTAATCTGAACTACTGTAATTAGAAGGCTAGTTCTTAGCCTTCTGTTGTAATTGTGTCCCACCCAATGTATAAATTCATCAGTATAAATTCTGGAAAGATAGTTAAACAGTGGTGGTAGCCTAAGAATGTAACTTCAGAAGAGAATATAACTTCAGAAGAGAATATAAGAAGAGAGCCCTGCTGGATCAGGCCAAAGGCCCATCTAGTCCAGCTTCCTGTATCTCACAGTGGCCCACCAGATGCTTCAGAGTGCGCACAAGATAACAAGATACCTGTATCCTGTTGCCACTCCCTTGTTTGTGGCATTAAGAGCCAGCCTACTGCTAAAACTAGGAGGTTGCATATACCCATCATGTCTGCACTTCAAAGAAACCTATTTTGGTAATTATTCATCAGTATTCTTCTGAAAAATACTTTTACAAAACTGTGCAAACATTTTGAATTGTATCCATTTCTAGAACCTTGTGTTCACGAGCCAATGTAAAGCAGTAATTGGCTACTCTGATTACATCATTCATCAACGATCAGCTACCTCATGGAAACAGTGTTGTCAAATCACAGAGCTGCCATCCTTCTTGACCGTAGTGAGCCCAAGGGTAAGGTTTTGTTTTTTTAAATTACTCTCTTCTGAATATTTTAAAAAATGTATTGTGGTTAGAAGAAGTCCAGTATACTCTTGTTTCTTTCCAGAGTGCTTAGTTTGTGTTACATTACATTTGTATTCCATTTTCTGTTTCTTTTGTTTGTGTTTTTTCCCAAAGGTTCTGTACTTAACTGTTGGAAACTAGAGCTCAATGCAGTTTTTGTGTTTGATGGAGAGAGCAGAGTCACAGTTCCTCTGCTCCTTGTTTGTTGAACATCATGTTTGCAAGGGGTCCTATATGTATAGATCTTATCTATGCAATCTGGTTTCTTTAATGTTGTGGTGTATGGATTGAGCAGATCAGGTCTATGCCTGTAGGCCTTTATGCAAGCAGACTTATTTATTTATTTTAAGAAATTGATATCCTGCCTTTCCTTTGCTACAGCAAATACCCAAGGTGCTTTACAAGTTTCATAAAAATAACAATGGTGCTTACAAAATAAAATGCTAAATAAAACAAACTTAATAAAAGCAGTTGGGGTTGATCATCCCATTATCTTGGCAAGGGCTCTCGCTCGTTAATGCACACACACGCGCGCGCGCGCACACACACACACACACACACACACTTACTTTCTCTTCTTAGGGATTTTAGGGGTAGGAAAACAATGAAGAATCCGACCAGACAGGAGATGCTCTCACCAGTGATGTCACTGCAGGGGGGGCGGAGCTCTAAGTTCCGCTGCGATCGGAGCCTCCATTACACGGAGGAACGAAGCGGCCCCGCCCCCTCGCCTTCGGAGCCTTTCAAGGAAGCGAAAGCAACGCGCAGGAGACCCTGCGCGTTGCTTTTGCTGCCCTGAAAGGCTCCGAAGGCGAGGGGGCGGGGCCACTTCATTCCTCCGTGTAACGGAGGCTCCGATCGCAGCAGAACTTAGAGCTCCGCCCCCCCTGCAGTGATGCCAGTGGCTCTCACCAAACTCAAAATCCAGAAGGGGTCCACTGTACCCTATTCCTCCCCCAGGGATATCGGCAGGCAGACGGATCTTATGCTGGATTGGACTGCCCGAAACCTTCTGAAAGTTTAATCATTAATAGGAATTTGGCATGTACAGCTCTGTGCAGGAAATTATTTCATGCCGCAGAATTGGCCCCTTTAATACTTGATATAGTCACCAGATTCCTAGTGCCCAACACTCCAGACAGACTCCATGATGTGGTAAACTCAGAGAATAGGACCAAATGAGAAGAAATTTCAATGAATTGAAATATCAGGAAGGCAAGGCATGTCTTGCGTATTAACGTTTCTTTTTATTGTTCAATAAAACGTGAAAGCCTTTTGGTTTCTTACAGACTGTAATTGTTTGTTTGCTAACATTATACAAAAGCCTTAACCAGCTGCATGGAACTTCAGAAGTACAGCCAACCATCTGCTGTAGGAAAATCCTCTCCACCCTAAATGTGCTTGAGGATTGTCTGGTGAAGTACCACTAGTGAGGACATCTGTTTCAGTTAGCTTACACTCCTCAGTATGAAGGCTACTATTTATTTGAAAGTGATAGCAGAGCAATAAATCCACACTATGTATGGAGAAGCAATGAGAGCAATAATCATATAGAAGCAGGCAAAGAGCAGAAAGTCCTTATCACCAAGTCACCCAAATGTTCATTCCTGATACGTATTTGTTTTAGTAACAGCACATCTGTGGGCATTGTCTGAGGTATGGATACCTTCAAGCATATGAGGAAAGTAATATAGTAACCAGCTTATTGATTTCCTCCTCTGTTGTTCTCCTTGCTCAAAAGTTTATTAGCCCATTGAGCATTAATTATGGGATTTAGAACTTGATTAGGACAGATTCCATTCTGATATTAAGGTGGGAGCAGACAGTATTCATTTGAATGTATTGTTATAGAATGGCTTAGCAGAACAATGATTCTTGAGACATTATAGCCCTTTAACGACTTAGCAGAACACCCTAAGATAGTTTTAGGGACTTCAAATTTACACCCACAAAACAGTATTAGTTTGTAGTAGGATTGAAACTCCAAAACGGGGTTAAAAGCCATGTAAAAAAATCAAGTGTTTATGTTTAAAAGGCAAGTTAAAAACAATAAACAACAAAGTTAAAAACAAGCTAAAAAACAGCATGACATTTCATTCATGACCATGAATATCCTCAGGTGATTAGCAAAGAGCCACGCAGGCTGCAAAGATGTTAACAGCAATGACAGAGCAGCCAGCTTTTTATGGAGAAACAAGGCAGCAGAGCAACAGATGGAGACAATTAACCTAATGAAATGGAGGAACAAAAATGTTTGTTATTAGTTTCTTCAGTTTTGATGATCTAATATGAATGGAGTATTTCTAAATAATCTTTTACTTTACTCCAGCAAGGGAGGAGTTATTAACTTTTGCTAGAATCTTTGTGCTTTATTTTCTTGGGTACATGCAGACTAAAGAGCTTTAATACATACTTTGATCAAGAATGAAATCCTTAAAAATCAGATAACATGTTGTTTCTTGTGGTGTTGAGAAGAGGCATTGGAAGGATAGTGTGTGGATAAGGTGTTCCAAGTCGATTATTAAGGATAAGAGTGGGATAAGTTTATTACTAAGGAGGGGAGTGCACCTCCACCTCACATCTACTTGCCAGTGATTATACCAAAGTGATAAGTGGTAGCTACTTGGAACTTAACATCTTTGAAAGTTGAGAGGAGTCTTGGTTCCAATAAGCTCAACGTACTGATATACTATTGCCCTCATATTTTTGTGGCAGATTGATGAACTCTTTTTTTCAAAATTTGTTCTTTCATTTTAGGTTGATTAAACTGAGCTATAGCATCTGTAGAGAGACGATGGTACCTGGAGTTAAACATTCTGACGAGAGACCCAGATTAAATGTTTGTGTTAATTAAAATACATTTCAGAAATCTAAAATTAATTCTGATCTGATTCTGAATAATTGCCATGTTAAATATGGCATGTTAAGCTAATACACTTGAATTTTGATACAGTAATAGAACCTGATTCAATTGCATTCACGTGAAATAATTCAGAGCTGGATTATAAGCTTTTGATGAATGGAAGTGTGGTGCTCTGACTAGAAATCTAGTAAGTGCCATCCAAGTGATGCATGCCTATCCTTGCAAATAGTGCAGTGGGCAGCCCAATCCTATCCAGGGCTTTAGATACAGGAACTGGTGGGGTGTTGTGCATCGCAACTTGGGCAGAACTGTATAGGTCTACCCTTCTTGTAATATTAAAACAGCATAACTAAAAGGAGCCAGAACAGATCAACATAAACTTAGGCACCAACAGCTAAATGGAACAAAAACATTTTCAGTCGCCATCGAAACGGTGGAAGTGATATATCCAGGCATAAGAAGTACCATACCCTGGGTGCAGCTGCAGAGAACACCTTTTCGTGATGCCGCCATAGCACCTCTGCCAGGGGTGGGGTGCACAAAAAGGCCCTCTCATTTGTCTTGGGGGATAGGCAGTTTTATATGAGAAGGAGGCAGTCCTTTAAGTACTCTTGTCCCAAACCATTTAAAGCTCAAAACCAGGACCATAAATTGCAGTGAGAAACAGACTGGCAACCAGTGCAGCTGATAAAGCAGAGGCGTGATGTGTTCATCACACTTTGTGCCAGCGAACTATTGTGCCGCAGCATTCTGTGTTGTTTGAAATTTCCAAATGGTCTTCAAAGGTAATCCCACATAGAACACATTACAGTAGTTCAAGCACAATGTAAACAGTGTGTGGAAAACTGTAATCGGTTCTGACTGATTTTGCCCAAGCTGGGCAAAAGCCCTGGTGCTGACTACTGTGGAGGAGCCTGCTCCCCTCCCCCCTCCAAAGCCCATTGAACAGGGACTTTCCTCAGCGCACAGGAGCATCCATGAGGGCGAACATATATGGTAAAGTAAATAAGCATTTAAAACCGCTTACTTCACCACAGACATGGACATCCCAGTTCTGGTCATGCTGATTATTGAAAGATTGGTAGAATCTGGAGGATCTCTGTATTTGCCTTCATTCTGAGTGTGGTTCTCACCATGGTATTTATTGAGAAAATCCTTAAACAATACAATGGAACTTTATGCCCTATAAATGCTTAAAGCTAGAACCTCACAACATTTCTGGCCATCTTGACACATTTGTTAATGAACATATTTTGCAGCATGTGATCTCTAGAGGCTGCCTAGGTTTATTATTGAATTACTTTTATCATATGTAAAATGCCAGGTACCTTGAGGGAATGTTTGAGTAGCACTACCGTATTTCTTCGAGTCTAAGGCGCCATCGATTCTAAGGCGCACCTTTACTTTCAGTACCACCAGCAGGGGAAAAAAAAATCCATCAATTGTAAGACTCACCTCCCTTCATTGAATCTACCCGCTCAGCACCAACTCTCCCCAGCATATCTCCTGCAGCTGAGGATGACTACGTGCATTGCCTTTGCCTAGCATTTCTGGCCCCTCCAGAAAGTGCCATTTCCTTCGTTACCTGGGCTTGGGGGAGCTTCAGAGAGGCCTGCGCAACCCTCTGCAGGCCTCCCTGATCTTCAGTTTGGCGAAAAACAGCGATTTCTGGCCATTTCTGGTCTCCCTGAAGCTCCCCCAAGCCCCAGTAAGTAAGAAGATAGCATTTTGGGGTGCTTTTTGGAGACCTTAGATTCTAAGACGCACCTCATTTTTTTGAAATGCTTAATTGGGAAAAAAAACATGTGTCTTAGAATTGAAGAAATACAGTATTTCAGACATGATTGACTTACACCACATGTAAGGTGGACAATATAGAGAAAACTATGGGTCTGAACAACAACTTCTTTAAAGCAATTAGTAGGGCACCTGACATCTTTTTCCATTATGAATGAGTGGTTACAGTGTTCAGTCAGAGGAAGGTGGGTTTGGTACACTACAGAACTATGTGAAACTGCTGTTTTTCAGTACCTATCTCTTGACCTGCAGATGGCAGTACAGTGTAGCACATCCTTAGAATGAGTGCTTTATATTATCTTTGATTTCTGAATTTTGTGGGAGAAATTGCAAAGGATTCTCCCAGGTTCACCCTAGAGAGCTCTGACACTCAAGAACTAGAAGCTTTTAGAACAAAAACCTCAGATTTTATTTAAAAGCAGCTGCTTTGATGCACACAGAACGCCTCTGACCTAAGACAACTGTGAAGCCATGTACACACCCCGCACCAGTTTTATACCTGTATTTATGACTTTTCCAGCAACATCAGGCCATCTTCCTTGCATATTATTACGACTCTGCAGTTTACATGTTTTCCACAATTCTTAGACATGCACAGTTATCTTACTAAGTTTCCATTCTCCTTTCTCATATGGTTCTGCAATGAATAGAACCCTTGTCTGTGTCTAGACACGGACATAGTTTGATACAACTTTAGGCCCAAGATTAATGCCCAGGTTGATAAGGAAAACAGCAACATTTTCTCGATGCCTCTTTGTACACTTATTTCTAAAAATAAGCTCAGGCAACAGCTCCTCAAGGTTAGGAAAAGAGAAGTTGACAAGCAAACAAAATATCAAAACCTCACAGCACACCATTGGTATGAAAGGAAAATATATATCCAAAAAAATTACAACACACCATATATATTTTTATGCATATACGAATCAATATAAGCCTTATAGCTAAATAAAATACTGCTAAAAGAAATACTGCTGATGGGCAAGTTCAGGATCACAATACCGTTCTATTCTGGGCCTACGGTTTCACTAACCATTTCCATACCTGGTGTTTCAACTGAACTATTCAACTGCATGAAGAGGGTTGTGGTGGTGGTGTTTTTTTTGCATTCTGTTCCTCTTAATTACAACTAATTTTTAAATCTCTCTCCCTTTTCACTCTCTGCAGTTGTGTCCCTCTAACAAGCATTAGTTAACCTGTCTCTCTCAGCTCAGTGCCCCCAAATAAATCTCTGAAATGCAGCATGTCTTCAGTTTCAGTGACTTCTTAGTATCTCAAATGTATTTCAGTGTATGACTTGCCATGCTGCTTTCCTTCATGATTTTTCACCATTCATAAAGTAAGATGCTATTTTAGACATAACATACCTCAATTCAGGTCTGGTCTGATGCCTTGCACGAAGCCTAATATTACAGCTGTTTGAGTAATAACAATTTTCCACATCCTATAATTCTCAAAGACTTGTGTAAAATAAGTCAAGCAACGACTATCTTTGTTTTGTTTATTGTGAGTCTTAACTGGATGTTCTCTGTTTTGTTTCCCTGTGATACTCTTGGACTGTAGTTTCTATTAGTGTAGAGTTGTTGTAGTTAGAGTGGAGTCAACGACAAGCACTTGTTCTGTGCTGATACTGGTATCTCTCGTAAAAGATTTTGCCAAACACGTGTGGGGTGAACTGGGCAAAGTCTTGGAGGTCATTTATACAGTTAAATTGGATCTGCAAATAACATTGATTATAAATCTGAGATTTAGAAAATACTGTGTATTTTGGTTAGTGATCTTTGGCATGCTCAGAAAATCAATGGACAGCCATATAAATAAGTAAAGTCATTGATTGTTTTGAATGTATTTTCAAGTCTCCATTTATGTAATGTATTTTCAAGTCTCCATTTTAAGATTTGTGATGGGAGTGTTAATCCAAAGGTGCAATTTTATTTTGCCTAAAAAAGGAAGTTTGATCAATTGTAGACCTGACAGTAATAATTTACCTTTAATGTAAATGCATCTTGAGTTGTTTAACTCTTCTGCTTTCCCCCAATATTATAAACAAATTAGATTTTGCTATCCAGGGGTCATATGGAATGCTCCTCTACAAGAAATTCTAGGGAATCTTAAATTGGCAGCCCACAGAGAGGAGTTGTTTGTACCCCGGCCAAAATGGTGTTCTTCAACAATAAAAAGATTGATAGTGCAATGGAGAGCAGGAGATTTGGTTTTGTTTCCTAATGGTGCAAGATATAAATGTTGCCTCCGTAAGGCAAAATCTATCTTGTGGGTGTCCTATCAGCAACAGTAATTAACAGGAGGGGAAAAGGGAGAGAGAGGGTAGCAGGACCAGAACCAAAGTCTCCCACTCCAGAGTCTGACACCCTAACCACTCAAGTACAGCTCGTGATGGAATCTTTGATGTCTACCATGAGTCTGGCTCCGTAGCATTCACCACCCCAGTCCCATACATGGAAGCCTTAGCTCCCATCTCTAAAGTCCAGAACCAGAGGAGTTGTATGGAGCTGTAACTCATTGGAACTGCACAGGATACAAACATACAAGAGGTCCAAGGTCAGGTTTAAGATTTGAAAGTGGGGTGGGAGAGCATTCCCTAAAAGAACAGATAAACAACAGAAACTGTCACATCTTTTATCAAACTGTATCAGTAGAGTGACTTCTGGCAGCATCATAGAAACGTAAAGTTGCCAACCTTTTGTTCTTATAAGTTTCCTGTGCCTTTTGAAAGCTGAATAACAGATAACCAAGGAATAGGTGCAGCATTCTCCAACACTGTATCTCCATACTGGAGATTTCTGTCATATACTTTTGAATGGTCCAGGAGTCCTAGGAGATTGACAGCAAAGGTTATTTAGTTTCTCATGTTAGCCAACCACTGTTGCTGACCTTGTGTTTGGTCTACAAGGAAATTTTGGGCTCTTTAAGTCTTGGAAAGGCTGCCTGGGTGCCCGTGGAGAGAACCAGGGATAGTGTGGCAGTGGAATGCTTGATGTTCATCAACAAAGGCAGCTGCACTCCCCAAAGCATTTTCCAGTGGCATAGTTTAAGCGCTTATCTGCATTTGAGAGAAGCTTGCTTACTGTCAACTGCATGTTTTTCCTTTTGTCTTCTTGATGGGAGACAGTGCTACAGTCTGTTGAGTAAGGGAAGGTTTAAGTAACTGCACTCCAGTGCAATTACTTATTCCAGGCAAAGGGAGAGGGAGTCTGTGGCACTGGATGGTTGAGAATGTTATGCACATACTGGGGTACAATAGGGAACAGGGTTGGAAAATGTTTGGAGTTCTACTTAAAGTCCATGTCTCACTGTCCCTAGTTAGTCCCCTCCCTTGCTTGCCTGCATGAGCTGTCTTGTCCTTGCATTCATAGGTGCAAAGTTAATACATTAAGTAAGCCCCATTCACTAGAATAGGACTTACTTCTGTACGGCTGTTAGACTGCAATCCTATTCATACACAAAGTATATTTTGGAATATAAGCATACTAGAGAGTAAGTTTCATTGAACTCAGTGCGGCTCACCTCTAAGTAGACATACCTAGGATTGCACATTTTTGTGTGTGTGGAGAGCAAAGAAGGGATTGTTTTCTGCTCATCTGATCTAGGTTGTTTGTTTTCATATGTTTCTGAACATTTGCTCTCCTGATTGCCCAGGCAAATGATATCTGTCTCCTTTCATATAATGCAAACTGTAGAGGCTCTGAAACTCCTATGTGAAGAACTGTATTTTGTGTGACAACTTGTTTTAATTCTGGAGAGTAAGTGAAAAAAAATTCAGTTATAGAAAGGTTGTAGTGCATTCCATAATAGTACAGATACCCCTCCCTGTTCTGACATGTATAGAAGACATTTTTTCACTATCATTTCACTTTGAGAAATATTAATTTCCCAGATGGGCGATATGCCCTGCACCTGCTGCGTAAACAGAGAACACCATGATGATAAGTTATACAGCATTTTGTCTCTTTCCCCCTGCATCTGGTGTCCACCTTGCTGTTCCTTTCACTGTTGAGCTGTGAAAATGTCTGTGTTTGGGAGCAGCTACTTGCTGCTCAGGATGGCACCATGGACCTGCCTTCTAGCCTGTTGAAAAGAGATAAAGAGTGTGTACTGTATAGATTTTTTTTTTTTTTTTTACAAAAGGCAACCTTGTCTGCTGGAACAGATTCCTTATCAGGAGACGATTCAGCCATTTGAAGAGACAGTTGTTTGGCTAACATTCTACTCCATACAGATAGCAGCAAAGCAAGCTTTTTTTAAAATGATGGAGATGGTCCAAGATAGCTACTTTGGTATAAAGCCTAGATTCCTGTGTTGGCAGCGCTGTTCGGCGTAATTCATACTGAAACTGACAGTAGGGAAAACATCATGCAAAGTAAGATAAATCGAAACTTTGACTTCTAAATGCAGAAATTGAATTTTGCATTTAGATAGGCTAGAACTATTTTCAAGTTGGTTATCAAGCTGAATGAAAGTGCTGTGTCTAAAAAGAGTACAAAAATATAAAATCTGGCTTTTGGAATATAAGCATGCACATGATGATGCAATTATGGGGGCCTTCTGAGGCCTGTTCACATCTTAGGTGGTTTTTGACAATGTCATTTGCCAGTTAACCTTTCCTATTTATCCCCAATTTTCCATTGTCAAACCCTTTTTGCTATCCTTTAACAGATTTGAAGCACTCTGGGCAAGAACCATGTAATTTCTGCATTCTGTCCTTCAACTAGTTTAGTACTAGGCCTTCATAATAATTAAATAGTTAGTAGTAGCTTTCATAAGAACAGAAACTATTTTTGTTTGTTTAATGAATGAATTTAATGCCTTTCTTCTGGTGAGGGCACTCAAGGCGGCTTACAAGAGTTAAAACCATATTCATAAAACAAAATACCATTGTTGGGTCATAGCCATAGAAACAGTTTGATATTTTCTTGCTTGTATTATATTGCTTGTAAACAGTTTGATATTTTCTTGCTTGATATTTCTCTCTTGTTTGTATTTCTCCCTACCGCAAATCAGCCTCAAAAATCTAGAGAGCACTCAAGTAGTTTCCAGACTATTTTTCTTCAGCACCGTATTCCTAAAGGAGGAAAATTACCTTGGCCAATATTTTTGCCGTCGTCTCCAGTATAACTGTGCTCTTTTCTTCCACAGGTAACGGCTGTGCCTCTGGATTTCTACTGCAGTGATCGGAGTGCAGAGTACGAGCGGAGGGCACTTAAGGAAGGCGGAAGCCTTGAAGCAAAGCAGTGTATATTGCATGGAGCACCTGAACGAGCAGCTGTCTGGCTAAAACGGTGCTCTCAGTTCTTCCCAGAATCTCCAGGAGGTTTGTTAGGGGTCAAGCCCCAGAATGGCTGGTCTTTCATCAGGATACCAGGTGGGTTGCAGTCCTGTGCTTGAATAGTCTAATCACAGACACAGGATGCTGTGGACTAAATTTTTAACTTGTTTACATATGTTAAATTTGTGTTACATTTTTGTTTCCTTTATTGCTATAAATATTCAGAGTTCTATCCATGCATTGTATGATGGTAAGTTGAACAATCAATGATGCTTCCTTTCCGGAAGACTTCTACAAGAAACCTGAGACATACTATTGAGGATAAGAGCGTGTGTGCATATGAGAGAGAGACAGGCAGACAGACCTATATGGACCCAGCATACATTTGATTGCTGGCTTGTGCTTACATATGCTTCTTTATCACTTTTACACCCTGAGTGTCTACATAGCAAAGGCTTAGTAATTGCTTCTAAAAGAAATAACAGAAAAACAATGTGAGGCTATTATAAATAAAGAAGTGAAAGCAAAAATCCTGAGTTGTTAGAAGGGGAGGGGAGTGACCCACAAAATATATTTATGAGCACATGCAAGTATGTATTCAAGTTGAAATTAAACCATAAAGACAGTTCTGTGGTGTAATCAGTCCTTGCTTTCGTACAATATATCTGCAGTCATATATAGTTATAAGGCAAAGCTAAGCATATGGAGAAGTAAGTTGACCAGGTGGGAGCCTGGATACAGAACTAGGGTACAATCAGGTGGGTGTTGAAGGTATTAATAGATATTGATTCAGATGAATACAGGTAAGCATTGAGGGAAGAAGTCTACAGCAGGTTTACATTTTAATTTATTTGACGGATGAATAAGGAAACCTGAATGTGGTGATAGATAAGATCTTGCTTGTTTTAGAAAGTGAATAAGAACTCAGGAAGCAATGCACTGTAAATTTATAGTTCAGGTTGCAAAGTTGCACTGTGGTAGAACTTGAAAATGAGTGCTGAAACAGCTGCTATTGCAGTTAATTCTGCCCTTCACTCTCAGACTCTGTGTTCCCACTTGCGATCACTGTGGGAATCTCTTAAGGCTTTTCCTGTTCTTTGAAAGAAAAATGGTCTTGGATTAAATGGCAGGAAGTGTCTGAGTCCTTTTTGAATCGATAAAAGCACCAACTTCACTGGCTGTTTACTGCGAGAACTAGCTAGCTCCTCACTGACCTCATTATACCCAGCAGATTTGGGAGGGGGGAGTTGAGCAGTTTTTCCTCTCTGTTTTCCCATTGCTAGGAGAGGCATTTTCTAATTCCTTGGAGGAACTAAGGTTAAGCCATGTTCCTCAGGAAAACCTCCTTACAAAGTTTCTTAGAGCTTTTATTTTGGCTATGCATGTGCCTTCCACCAGAGCGGCATGCGTAGCAGCCCCTCATTTTCCACCTAAACTCAATTACTAAAAGTAATTGTTCCTTTGAGTAAAAGGAAGTCAATTTGATCTGTAGCCTGGTGGCACAAATCTGCATCAGAAGATGAACAGCTTTTCCTTTAGTCATATTTATATATTATATGGAAAGGTAAAAAGCTATCTTGAAAGTAAAATAGGATCTTAGCTATTCTATAACACACAAATCTTTCACGCTGTTTAATCATATTGAACCAAAGTGCAAAGTTCAGTCAAATTAATTCATGTTTTGTTGTGGCCTGCTTACCTTTTCGATGTAAGGTGATAGGATTTTTTAATGTCTAAAAATACTTGTGCACTTGCCTTGTGCATTTACAGTATGTGTGCTCAAGTGAGACATTAAATAAAGGTACCACGTTACGTGGGTACTATTCTACCAGAATGAATATGTTTCTGCTGTTTTGTTTATTTAGTCAATCTTGATTTTTTTTTTCCCAATTACTATGCTCTAGTAAATTTGAGTAGCATAAGATAAAGTAGTGAAAAATACTATGGATAGCATCTAGAATGCTCCTACAAGCACTTATACACCCCCACATCTAAATCCACTGAAAAATCACTGCTAAGGGTCAGGTGACCCTAGGCAGCAACATGGGATGCATGCAGCATGGAGGGGGCTGCAGAGTGAGGGGTAAATACGTGGAAATTGTATGGAAGTGTAAATGCAATTTCTGAATCAAGGTTCCTGCTCAGCTGCATGGCCACGTAGCTCAAAGCTGAGCTCTGCTCAGCACACCTCGGCACCCTGGAAGCTCAGTGATTATGTGTGACGTCATCACTGAGCGTCCGGAACGACGACATGACACAGCCGCGACACTTCACAGGAAGGGAAGGTGTCTGCACACTAGCACGAACCCCTTACAGGGAATATAGCTCTCGATACTATCTGATGATGAAATGACTCTTTATATGTTCTGATTTGATGTGTTTAAAGTGATGGCAGTGATATTTTCCTTATGAGTCAAATGTGTTTTTAAATGCATGTGCTGCCACTCATTTATCAAGTCTGATTTCTGACTTCCATAGTCAGGGAAAATGCGCATCAGGAAAGAGAAAAACTATGGGTAAACTTTAATTGATGTAGTGAGCAAAGGAATCTGCCTTATGCTGTCAGCACGTCTGTTCCCTTTAAGTTGCACAGCCACATAGCTCAAAGCCTAGCTCATCACAGCTCAGAGCTCAGCATTAGTGGAAGTCCAGCGATGATATATGATGTCACCATGTGTCTGGAAACACTGCCAAGCTGCTACGCAGCGGGCAATGGGGTCTGCGTAGCGGTGCAGAACCCTTAGGGGGAATATTGACTGTCACACCATTGGTCTACCTAGCCAGTTATTGTCTACATTGACTCTCCAACAGCTCTCCAGATTTTCATGTGTGTGTTTCCCAGCCCTGCCTAGAGATGTCGGGGATTGAACCTGTGAACTCCTGCGTACAAAGCTGGTGTTCTATCTCTGAGCTATGGCCCAGAGATGTCTGAAAGGCAAGGGAGGTGTTGGGTTTGGAGAAAGTTCCTAGGTTTTGAAGAGTGAGCTTGAATGTGAGATGTTTTTCTAGGTCTGAAGGTAGTCACTGTCGCACCTCTCGCCTATCAACATGATACCTGTGAGAGAAGATGAAAATGCAGTACTGTTTTTTCTCATACATTCCAGTTCTAACCTCTCACTCATAAGTAAAAAGATGAATTCTTGTTCTAGAAAAGAGGTCCCTATAGTCACTTTAGGAAATGCCAGTATACTAATCAACTACAGTATACTGATGTTAAAATGAATCACCATGTGCTATAGTAGTTCCATGCAATGGACTTTTCATTATCTTTTTTTTCTTCTTTAGACAAAGAAACTTTGATCACAGACAGCGGAAAGCTTTATGCCCTTGATGTTCTGTTAACAAGATTGAAATCTCAAGGACACAGGGTCCTTATCTACTCTCAGATGACACGGATGATTGACTTACTGGAGGTAGGAAACATGCAACCTATATGAAAGAGAGAAGCTAATTACTAAGGAAATCTGTTATTTAAAATAACAACTTCTGAGGAGTTCCAAAGAATTTATTATCACATAGAGGTTAATGGTAATTGAAATGGGGCCAATAACATTTTATCAATTTGCACTTTCTCCCAGAGTGGCAGCCAAGACCTATGGAACTATAGTACTGGTATTTAGCAATGCTACTACTGCTTTATTCTGTCTTTGGCAAAAGGGACGGAGCTGTCCAGGCCCAGTCTGGCACAAACAGGGAGAGGTTCACTAAGCATCTTGCGTTATACTTCTGCAGTACCAGTAGACCCAGCTGAGAAGAAGATTCCCCCTAGATCAGTGGTCCACCAAGTCCAGCATTGGTTTCCCACAGTGGCTACCCACATGCCTCTTGGAAGCCTGTATGCAGGACACGAGGAAACTAGCTCTCCTGCTGTGGCACTCCAGCACTTGGATTTTAGAACGAGACAAGGGAGTTTAGTGGCATCTGGTGTGGTCAGTGATGGTGTTATTGAAAACCAACCCCTCTCAGAGACATGGATTTTGCTGAAATAGAAAGTGCATCCCTCAGTTTCCATTGATTCTTGTATATTATCCTGTATTGCCTGTTCTCTTTGCAGGGAACACTAATGATACATCATGAATAGTTTTAGATGTGATGGACTTTTGGGAGCTAAGCGTGGCCTCCAGTCCAGTTGTCTTTTTGATCTCTTGAGTATGAGCATGGGAATTCATTATTTTTTGTTTATGCATAGTTTATGTTCAAGGCTAGAAGAATATTGTTAGCATTTCATACTCTTGTTTTTAATAATTTAACCAGATACTTTGGAAGAATCCAAATGGAAAGTCAGTACATAGTTTAGCCAAGAAACCAGGACTTGCACCAAATTTTGCACCAAAATACGGCATATTCTACTTCTGTCATATTTCATTTAAGCAGTGTAAAACAGAAAACCCATACTCAGTTTATCCTTCGCAGCCTAGTTTCAATTTCAAAATGCCTGTCTAATTTTATGGAGTGGGAAAGGCAATCCGTGCTTGATACCAGGTGGGATTAGGATACGTGGAAAGAAGGTAGCCTGGATTATCTGCTGTAGAGGCAAGAGTATCAGTGGTTGACTACGCTAGTCAACCAGCTGGTCTGGTCTCTGTGAAAACTGTTCATAGTACTTGTATCTAGTGATGGTAGCAGAACTATCCAGCTGTTTCCATTATCAACACCGTGTATGTACTTAAACATAAAAATTTTGCACCAAGAATAGTAAAGTTTTGAGATGTTATGTTATGTATAAAATATGCAAACTTAGCAAATTTGTATGTATTCATTCGTTCTGAAATATTTATATCCCACCTCATTCTCTAAGATATTTGAGGCAGCTAGCAACATATTTTAAAATACAGTCAATTCTCGTTAGCTGCTGGGGTAGGTTCCTGGAAAACCCCACGGTTACGGAAACTGCGGTTACTGAATCATTCATTCTATGGAGAAAATGGGGTACGTTTCCACGGACCCTCTTCACTATACACTACATGAACTTTATGAACCTGAATCTTACCTTGAACTCTTATGGGCTGGGTGATAGCGAGGGCAGCTCAACATCTTGGTAAAACACTTTCATTAATACTACACTTTGCTGCCATTCTTGAAATTGTTGTTGAAACAGCGTAAACCAGTTAGTGCTTCAGTTAGCACTTAGCACTTGACTGTGACTTGTTAAGCCGGTGAGAACCACTGAGAACACAAGGAGACTTGTTAAGCTGGGACAACAACAGAAGCCTGGAGAACTGCCTGAATCCTCTCAGACTTCTTTTGGCTACTGCTAATGGATGCATAGACATAGTGGCGACATAGGTTACACTTTTATGTGGCGACATAGGTTACTCTTTTATTGATAAGCAAATCTGTGGGATCGGAGTCTGCGGATAAGGAGGATTGACTGTATAATAAAGCATTATAAGCAAGCTTTAAACAAAAATAATACCATCATTGGAGCGAGAGCAAAACCAGAAACGAATGTGGAAAAGTCTGAGTGAATAGATACATTTTCAAAGTATCTGAGTACATTTCAAAGTATCAAAGTACATTTTCAAAGTATCACTTTCAAAGAAATGAAAAGGGAGAGCAATGAACCTCCCTGGGAGAGTTGGTTCCTTAGAGGGGACCACCACCAAGAAAGCCGTCCTACAGATCCCCTTCGATCTTACCTTGGACAATGATGGAACACACAACCCTTAGGATATGGATTCATAAGAGGGAGGAAGTTTTTCTGGTACCCTGGTCTCTAACCATTTAGGACTTCAGAGGTCATAACCAGCATCTTCCATTTCACCCAGAAACAAATCTTACGGCAACCAATGCAAGGACATAACATAGGTGTAATATCATGCCCCATGAACAGCCTTACAGCTTCATTTTGTACCAGCGGTACACACATTGCATAATGTATGTTCTGCTAGAAATTCTGTCATCTGGCTACAATTAATCTTGCAGATTGCTCACCTGATGCTCTTCATATGCTTTTTAAAAACAGAATTATTTTCAACTTTTGTGCTGGTTTAACCAGCGGTGCAGCGAGAACAGGAGGCCCCAGAACAGAAAAGGGATTCAAATCCCTTCCAAAAGAGGAATTCAAAGGGGATTTAAATCCCTTTTCCTTTCTGGGGCCTCCCGTTCTCGCTGCGCCGCTGGTTAAACCGGCACAAAAGTCGGATTGCGCTGTTACTTCCACAAACTAGAAACTTTCCCTTTTTTCATAGAAACCTCAAATTCTCTCTTCATTTGTTACCAAATTCCATGCAGTGGGCAATCATGGAATTGTGGAACATTCACAGCCCTGCCCAGTCTCTGAGATAATCCTGAATGGTCTTCTGGAGAGATAAAGATAAAACTTTAGAGGTTTGAAGCTGTGTTTGTGTCTCATCATGATTTATAGTCAAACTACAGGTTATATAGGTCAGAAATAGTTAAGGAGGTACAGGATTAAAAAAACAAAACTGTGAACAGAGGGTTTAACATCAACTGGTAATTTTGTCTAACAAATAACTGAAAGGTGAATCACAAAGTATGTATGTGGCACAGACTTCCTGAGGAACTTGGTCTCTTACTAGGTCATCCAACAGGTTCAGAACTAGTAGATTTTAGGAATGCTGTACTGCAGTGCTTCCCAAACTGTCAGTTTAGGAAGCACAATGCTCAGTGGGTCACATAGTCTCTCCCCCCCCCCTTGTGTCTGGTTGGCTCCAAATGGAAGCCCTACGGACGTAAGTGGAGGCTGCTTCCGGCTCGCAACCTACCCTCAGAAGCCACTCCCACATTGCGCAGGGCCTGGGACGGCCTCTAGAGGCCTCCGCGGGCCTCAGAATGCCTTCAGAAGTGACTTCCGGGTCACTTCTGGTTTCACAAATTTGACTTCTGGTTGCGTTCTGAGGCCAGCATGGGCCCAGCGTGACGTGGGAGCGGCTTCCGAAGGTGGGTTGCAGGCCAGAAGCGAGAGGACAAGGTGGGTTGTGGCAGCAGTAAGTTTGGGGACCGCTGCTGTACTGTACAAGCTTTTTTTTTTTACTATTGTAGCTTTCTGGCTCATCAGAAGCACTCGCAGTTTGATACACAAATGTGATGTTCAGTTATTACTATAATGGTTCAGTTCCGTTGAAGGTTTAGATATGAAGTTTTAAGATGAATTCATTTTGTTTCTGGTTTCTTGTCATCTTGATTTAGGAGTACATGGTTTATAGGAAACATACATACATGCGGCTAGATGGCTCTTCAAAAATTTCCGAAAGAAGAGATATGGTGGCTGACTTTCAGAACAGGTATCTATTTTTGAAAATTATATGTGTTGAAGTACAGTAGTTCCCAAACTTCCAGCTAAATGAACACCCCACACAACACTTGGTCTTTATTGGGATTCTTCCATAACTGTCTAATATTTTGAATATTAAGTAGCTATGCTTATCAGAAAAATAAATATTTCGTTTGTATTTTATAAAAATGTTTAATGCTAAGGTCTTGATTCCTGAGAAATCGGTCCCATAGGAGCAATGTATCTTTTAAAGCCAGGAATGAAATAGACCTGCAGTGTTTCTGTCAGTAATGCAATAGAATTTAGCTATATTCCAGTGTAATAAGAATATCCAGGCTCCCTAACAGGGATGAAAAGTCATAGGCTGCATAGTTTGGACTGCAGATTGCTTAGCAGTTTTAACTTCCTCTGGAACATATTATCTTGTGCTTTCATTATTATGGAACAAAACGTACTGTCTAGTTTACTATAATGTGGTGTTTAGTAGTTAGGACATCATCTAAGATTTAATTCAGCTAGGTTTTCCCATTTGTCAGTTAAAGTGTGGACTACTGCTGCTTACATTATCATGTGTGTTTTCTGGGATTTTAAGCTGCTATTTAGCATGTCATTTAAAACCTGTGCAAATACATTTCAGTCCTAAGTATTCCCAATAGTTACAGTACTTTACAGAAGAGGCAATTTATGCAGTCACTTTCTGTCAAGTTCTCTCCACCCAAACCGTTCTTGTGTGGCAATCATCTAGAGAAAGTACTGTGTGAACTGGAAATGCAGATATGAACTTTGCAACAATTTTTGCATTCTGAGGTGCCAGAAAGTACAGCTGCATTTGTGGGCATACCTGCAAAATGATGTTAACTTCCATTTTTTTGCTCCACGAAGAAGAGGACCTTCCTTTCGCAGACGGACCCTTTCCATAAATGGAACTCTCATTCTGTGAATGGAGCTCAGACTTTGGGTGTACACCCATAATGTGGCCCAAAAACTATTGTGTATCATTCCATTTAGGCAAACGTTCTGACCAAGGATCTTTTAAAAGATAAAATATTTTTTGAATATCTCCCAAATAGTGAATGAAAATAATATGTTAAAGTTGAATTGACATTTATCAGCAAAAATATTTCCTTCATGCTAATTTATAGCAGAACACTTTGTAAGATTTTCTGTAATATAGTGTTGATTTACATGGTACAGCTAGTGGAGAAAAGTAAGTTTTAAGCTATAAATCAAATGGCTATGCAGTCAGTATAAACAAGGTGTCTGTACTTATTTTAGGTGTGTTTCCAGGAAGAAAAAGACAAAATGTTCTGGCAAAATATTTTCATAGCAAAGCTGTTAAAATCTTTGCAATGAAAATATTTTGCCAGAACATTTACTGAATTATTTGCTATTCAGGCACAGTAATTTAAATAAAGTTTCTGGTAGAATATTCTCTCTTTGCTTCTCTGTGGCATTCCCCCCCACGCAAACCAACTTGGAGAGAAATATTTGTGCTAGGTCTTTTTATTAACAGATTTTATTTATTTATTTATTTAATAGATTTCTACCCCGCCTTTCTCCCAATAAGGGCAATCAAGGCGGCTTACAGTTAAGAACATGTTAAAATACATAATACACAATAAAACATAATTAAAAACAAGTAATTAAAACAAATAAAACTGACAGTCCCAGTGGGTCACCTATAAAAGCCATTTGTTAAAAAAGCCATTTGTTAAAAAAGCCAGCCCGCCATGTCAGTCATCGAATGCCAACCTAAATAAAAACGTCTTGAGGCCCCGCCGAAAGGTCTCTAAGGAGGGAGCCGTTCTTAATTCCAGGGGGAGGGAATTCCATAATTGGGGCGCCACTGCTGAGAAGGCCCTATTCCGTGCCGCCATCCCCCTCACCTCCGTCAGTGGCGGCACGGTCAACAGGGCCCCCCCTGATGACCTCAGAGTACGGGTCGGATTATAAGGAAGGAGGCGGTCCCTCAAATACCCTGGACCCGAGCCGTTAAGGGCTTTAAAAGTCAAAACTAGCACTTTGAATTGTGCCCGGAAACGAACCGGCAGCCAGTGTAGCCGCCGAAGCAACGGTCCGACTGAGTCGAACCGACAAGCCCCGGCAACCACCCGGGCCGCCGCATTCTGCACTAATTGCAGTTTCCGAACAGTCTTCAAAGGCAGCCCCACGTAGAGCGCATTGCAGTAATCTAGTCTAGATGTCACTAGGGCATGGGTCACTGTGGCCAGGTCTACACGATCCAAGTACGGTCGCAGCTGGCGCACCAGCCGAAGCTGGGCAAAAGCCCCCCTGGCCACAGCCGCCACCTGAGAATCCAGGAGCAGCTGCGCATCCAGGAGAACCCCCAAGCTGCGGACCTGCTCCTTCAGAGGGAGTACAACCCCATTCAGAGCAGGACGATGATCCAGTACCTGAGTCGTGGACTTCTGGACCAGAAGAACCTCTGTCTTATCAGGATTTAATTTCAGCTTGTTTGCCCCCATCCAGCTCCCAACTGCCTCTAGACAACGATTCAGGACATCGACCGCCCCCTTGGAATCAGGTGGAAAGGAGAGAAAGAGCTGGGTGTCATCCGCATACTGATGACTCCCTACCCCAAACCTCCGGATGACCTCTCCCAGCGGCTTCATATAGATATTAAACAGCATGGGGGATAGAATTGACCCTTGCGGCACCCCACACCTCAAGGGCGAGGGTGCCGAACAAGCATCCCCCAGCACCACCTTCTGGGATCTGTCAGCCAGGAAGGAGCGGAACCACCTCAGAACGGTGCCTCCAAGCCCCAACCCAGCCAACCGACCCAGGAGGACACCATGGTCAATGGTGTCAAAAGCCGCCGAGAGGTCCAGCAGGACCAACAGGGACGCACTCCCCCTGTCCAGTCCCCGGCGCAGGTCATCCACCAAGGCGACCAAGGCCGTCTCTGTCCCAAACCCCGGCCTGAAGCCAGACTGGAATGGATCCAGATAATCAGCTTCCTCCAGGGCCCTCTGGAGCTGGGACGCCACTACCCGCTCGATCACCTTGCCCAGAAATGGGATATTTGAGACTGGCCGAAAGTTGTTCAAAATAGTGGGATCCAGGGAGGGTTTCTTCAGGATTTTATAAGGCATTTTATGAACATTCACTTTCAACATTCAATTATTAAAATATGATTGATCATTTTTTAAAGTAAGAGCTGGGACTTGCCTGGCAATAAAGTGTTCACAATTTAAAGTCAACTCAGATGACTAGTTCGATGTTAAAAGGTGTTGTATGCCTTGAAAATGGTTTTGATTGTCATGCAGTGTTGCAGTACCAAGTGCATATTTTTCTTCTTTCCCACTGTAGGAATGATATATTTGTCTTCTTATTGAGCACAAGAGCTGGTGGCTTAGGTATTAACCTTACAGCTGCTGATACGGTAAGTAAACAGCTTGGTTTAATTATGTTATCTTAGTCCCATAGGCTATTCCAGGGTAGTCTGCACTAAGCTGAAATGACAACCACTGAAACAGGATGTATGCTATACAAACAAGAGCATAAAGCTACTGCAGTCTCCTAAATTAACATAACAAGCACTGATCTTCTTTACAAATGAGAGCTGGGATTTGCCTGGTAGTACCAAATTATTCAATCAAATAAATTTAAAGAGTCGCTTTTCTTGTCTTTACTGATTCAGAGCATGATGGCTGCTTCTTGCATTTGTGTGTCTTTTTGTTGCAAAAAGTGCACATACCAACATATGAAATGTGATGCAGCTGTTTAGTTCATTGCAAGTACTCTAATTGGGCATCCAATATATACAGACTGTATATATACACGTGGAACAATAAACCATTTGCAGAAAATATGAACTGTGTATATCTTTCTAACAACATGTAAATTATATCAGTGTTGGAAGTGGTTTTGTGTTAAAACCAGCCCTTAAATAGTTACAGTTTGAATTAAAAACATTCATAATTTCCTGGCATTTCGTCATTTAATAAATAGCTAATAAAAACTAAAGCATAAAAGATGTAAATCTTTTATGCTTTAGTTTTTATTAGCTATTTATTAAACGATGGAATTCCTGGAAATTATGAATGTTTTTAATTCTGTTATATGGATGAGTCGTGAAAACCTGAGATTGTTTCTAGTTACAGTTTGATTCCAAATATATTAACAGCAATGCAAGGATCACTAACTCACCAGTGTGTTCTTAATTGCAGTCACTGCTCCTTTGGCAGATAGCACTGGCATAATATCTTAATATGAAGTACATTTTTAGCATCAAATGATATAAATGCTGAAAATGCTAAAGGTATTGAGCAGTTTGGATAATGTAGAAAATGGATTTTGCAAATATATATTAATCTATAGCTATGAAAATGTGTAGAGATTTTAGAATATAGCCAGCAAGTTACTTTGTGGTGTCATGAAATTGCCACCTGGAGAACATTTTGTTTTTGTCTTCAGTTAAACTAGCCATGCAAAAAACGTGCGCCCCTGTCAATTCAGCTTCATACAACTCTCCCAGTATTACCCCATCCCTCTGCTGTTACAAAGCCTGACTAGGGCTGCAGTCCTACATGCACTTACTTGGAAATAAGTCCCATTGAACTCAGTGGGGCTTACTTCTGTGTAGGCACACATAGGATTGCACTTCAAGCTATTTAAGGCTAAGTGGGAGGCTGCCACTGGCTCGCGGATCTCTGGATCCAACCCTGTATCTCTCAGTAAAATAGAATTATAGGGACTTATAGGGCTCTTTTAAGGGCAAATGCAAAGACTCTTTCCTATAACTTTTGTATTGTATAAACTAGTGGAGGGGGTTGGTAGAATCTCTTTTGTATTTTGTAACTTCATTCCAAAAAATGTCCTGGCAGGTCATTTTCTACGATAGTGACTGGAATCCAACAGTAGATCAACAGGCCATGGATCGAGCTCACAGATTGGGTCAGACAAAACAGGTCACTGTGTACCGGTTGATTTGTAAAGGCACCATTGAGGAGCGCATCTTGCAGAGGGCAAAGGAGAAAAGTGAGGTAAGGAAAGCACATGGAATAATGAAGGATAGGTAGGATAGCAGGAAAGTTGAACTCTGACAGTTATCATCTCCGGCCATTATCTCCAAAGAGGGGGACAAAATTGAATGGAGAATTGTTACATTGTAAAGCAAATCACGTCCATGGTGCCAGAATCGGTCAACTATCTTTCAGCCGATAGCTCAGTTAATGTCCTGCTTCATATATGCCCCCAGACAGAGCTACTGGTGGGCTCAACCTGCTGTTGGATGTGTCTAGTACCGTGATGGCGAACCTATGACACGCGTGTCACTGGTGACACACGGAGTCATTTTGGGTGACACGTCAGCGTTTTCCCCAGGGCCCTGACACACCATACATTTTCGCAAAAGTTTTACAGGCTTGTCTTGAATGTTTAGGGCAGAGATTTTGGCAGACCTCTTTCAAATTATTATCTAGTAAAACTCAGCAACAAAAAAGTCACTAATTGATGTTAAATAAAATGCAATGTGTTCTATAGTTGTTTTCAGTTCAGTTCAATTCAAAATTACTATTAAAAGTAGCAATAGTCAAAGTACTATTAAAAGTTTGGGGGTGGGGGGTGGCGACACACCAGCAGAGTCAAGTTAGGCATTTTCAAAAAAATTGACACACCAAGCCCAAATGGTTCGCCATCACTGGTCTAGTATGAGGAATAGCTCTCTGAAAGAATGGCTAGATTGAGCAGAGTTCTCATGAGCTAAGGGTGCACAATATACCTGTCCTTTGCAGTGGAGTGCTTCCTGCTGTTACTGGAGTGCTTTTAAAACATGTGACATTTGCATGTGGGGGAAATCCATTGCATGTGCAGGGACCAGGAGCAGTGGCCAGTGGCACAGCTCAGTGGAATGACATGAAAGGAAGAGGGAGGCGGGGTGAAAGGTGCAACAATAGATAATTGGGGGATACTAATACATAACGGGGAAATGGAATCAAAAATAAAAGGCGAGGCAATGCAATTTACAACAATCACTCACATCACTAAGCCCTAAAAATCAGCAGTTTCTAAATACAAAGGAGGGAAAGGAAATCATTACAAGGAGAAGGAACCACATAATGGTACAAGGAGGGAGAAAGGAAGAAGATCCAGAGAAAGAAAGGGTGAAGTGGAGAAATAGCAGGAGTCTAGCCACATCGTGGAACCCAAGCTGAATCTTTGTTCTCTGTAACCTGAACCTTGGCTACAGGTGAGGAGTGAGCCCCTTAGCAAGCACTTCACTCACAGTGGAAGAAGCTTGCCTGTTCCGCTGTCTGATTGCTTTTAACCTAGCCCAGTGGTGGCCAACCTTTCAACATGAGTGCTGGCCCTTTAAATGGTTGCATAGGTGAGGGCATTTCAGCAGGTACAGCTGCTTTAGCAGCACCATCAGCACTTCCAGCTGCCAAGGTTCTACACAACTCTTAAGAACACAGTAGCCCTAATGGTGGAAGGTTGGCCATCCCTGACCTAGCCCATTTTCCAAGCCTCTAAGAGGGGTTCAGAGATGGAAGTGGGAACCTTCCTTGTGGTTGGAGTTCTTGATGGAGGCTCCTAGAATGTGAGTTGTTTGCAGGTTCAAATCTGCTGCTTTAGCAAAGTGTGGTCAGCCTTGAAATTTTCCAGCAGAAAGAAAGGCAAGACTTTCTCCTAAGCCAGCCAGCTTTGGCAGGGGGCGGGATTGCTCTGACAAACCAAACTATGGCCTACTCTTCGAGGCCTGTGGGATCTGAGGCCTCCTGCCATCAGCCCAATACAAAATGCCATGCAACTGGCTTCTGTTAGGCTCTCCTGGCATGCACCCAGCCCCATGTACACATGTAGACAAACATGTCATGCATCAATTAAGAGAAAACATGTCAGGCAACATTGGGACCAGAATGAGAAAATGCCTGGTGCATTACATGTTGGTTACTATGTTCATGGCATATGTCAGACAAGCTGTAGTGCATTCCTCCCTCCCAGCCCACAGGTGTATGCATTTAACTCCTGTTGCATATATACACCCTTGGGTCAAAATGCGTTAATATTGAAATGCACAAAATAACATTTTAATTTTTTTAACCCTTAAGTGTTTGAACATATAAACAGGGCCAACTTTAGAGGATGGAATGTACCTCATTGTACTTGTGGTCACCATAGGGTTCCCCCCCCTCTCTCTTGATTATCTCTGAAATTAAATTATCTGAAAAGAGTTGCTGATGGGTTCCTCCTTTCTTTCTTTTAGATTCAAAGGATGGTGATCTCAGGTGGCAATTTCAAACCGGACACTCTGAAGCCCAAGGAGGTGGTTAGTCTGCTACTGGATGATGAGGAGCTTGAGAAAAAATGTACGTGCGAGACCCCTTTCATACTGCCATCCTATACTTCACTATTTCTTGACATATTTTCATCCAAACCTATGCGTTTGTCTCTGTGTCCTGGCTTCAATAATTATAATGTGAGATAGATGAAGGAACTTACTGTGTGTGGACAGTGTTAAGTCAGCTGCAGCGTCTGTATTTGGATTGCAGAGCATACATTCTGTTGTATGTCACTGGTCACTGCCATTTAATGCTTTGTATAATCTGACAGTCTTTCGTTGAGGAAGCAGTGAAACTTAGTCAGAGGGAGTGGTGCTTAATTGGTGGGATAAAGGATAAGTTAAAGGGGCAACTTAAGCCCTGGTCCTAGAAAATGTAACTCGGCTCTCAAGTTTTGCAAGAATGTATGCACCTTTTCTGCTAGAGATTTCTGACTATATTTCTTAACTGGCAGTGCGTCAGCGTCAGGAGGAGAAGCGGCAGCAGGAGGAGACAAATCGTGTGAAAGAGCGTAAACGAAAGCGGGAGAAATACGCTGAAAAGGTATTTTTAACAGACTCCTGTTCATTAACTTCATCATGGCTTTAAATATAAATTTTCATTATCTTCGGGAGCAGCAGGGAAGTCTGTTCAGGTTAATTTCAGAGCTGCCTTGGGCAGGGGATTCAATCTGGTTGGGGCATCAAGGGAATCTGAGGTAAAATCTCCAACAACGCAATCCAACTTTTGTGCCGGTGTAACCAGCGGCCCAGCGAGAACGGGAGGCCCCAGAATGGAAAAGGGATTAAAATCCTCTTTGAATTCCTCTTTTGGAGGGGATTTGAATTCCCTTTCCGTTCTGGGGCCTCCCGTTCTCACTGGGCCGCTGGTTACACCGGCACAAAAGTTAAGTCAGATTGCGCTGCAAGTGATATTCTTTTCTAAGCTATTTCTGCTCTTCTGTTTTGTTACTTAAGGGTTAAAAGTTTATTAAAAAGGCTCTTCAGCTATACTTACTGGTATGTCCACAAACTGCATGGGGACTCCTTCTCCAGAAAAAGGGGGGGGGGATATAGCCATTCAAATTTCTTTGAGAATTTTCAATGTGCAAGCTTGGTATCTGAATTGAAACAATGGTTAAGGAGCAGACAAATTTATAGAGGATAGTTCCATCAGCAGCTATTAATTTTGATACCCAATTGGAAATTCCAGTGCTCAGAAGTATCTCTTTCGAGGCGGGGGGGGGGGGCTGCTTATAAGCTTCCCAGAGGCATTTGTGCATTACTGGAAATGGAATGGTTTCACTACCATCTATTCTATTCTAGATCAGAGGTTCCCAACCTTTGTCTCCAGGTGTACCACCTGTCACAGTCGCCAATAAATAAAACAAATTTATTTATAATATTTAATTAAATACATGCACTAGATAGGTGATCGTTTCAGCAAATCCAGCAATTAAGCCACTGTGGGTTGTTTTTCCAGACAGTAGTATTCACAGATCCACTTTAGAAGCTTATCCAAAAGAGCAGATATATAGGCTTCAGGAGTAGAATATCGTGCATTCTCAGTTTTCTGTTTCTGTTTTTTCGCCTATCTTTCCCCAGGACAGTTACGTTTCTTCCCCCCCCCCCCCCATTCATGCCTATTGATTTGAATCTCTACGAATTGAATCTCTACAAATATGAGCAGCAGCTTGCTCAGATATAGCTCAAATACAACAATTTGAGCAGCTTGCTCAAATACAGCAAGAAGCAGGAAATAAAAGGCTTGCCGACTGCTCCTTCCTGCTCATTCTTGCCTGTGCCACCTAGTGGTTCAATGCTGTATATACAGGAAGCAATACAGAACAGTCAGATCAGAGATAAGGAGCAGAAGCAGCTGAGAGAGATTGGAACGGCAGATAAGATACTTCCTAGCAGCTGAGTACTGTTCCTAGCAGCTAATTTTAGATTAGAAGAGTCTGGCTCAGTCGGGAGAGCTGCTGCCTTGCAAAGCCTGAAGACTGGTGAACTTGATAAGTTCGAGACACACCACCGGCAAAACGCTGTGAAAGCCTCCAGGAGGAGAGATAAGAGCTGCCAGCTGCGACGGTTGAGTGTGGGAGGTGCCAGCCAGCAGAATTGTCAGACTGTAAAAAGGATACCACCTGGAAAGTAGCCGTTCATGAAAGATTGGACATTTATATATTGTAAAAAACCCCAAGGGGGGTTAGGACAGCCTGCCCATGTACACCGCCTTGGATTAAAGTCGGAGGAGAAATCCAATGACCAAGAAAGGCGGTATATAAATGCTGTATATTATATTATTATTAATTACTCCTTTCCCAGATAAGAGGCCTCAAGGGATCAGGTTCCACAGGCAAGACCAGAGCAGCACTGAATTGCAACGCAGAGGGGAGATTGGAAAACCAGATAAGGACCAGCCTGCTGCGTACCACCGGTGTTTGCACAAAGTACCACCAGTGGTATGCGTACCACATGTTGGGAACCTCTGCTCTAGATCTTCTGGACTGGCCCAGCATGGCTCCTCTTATGTTCTCTTAGAGACTACTATTGAAGTTGTAGATGAGCCAGCAGTCATCTTTTCATTGCTAGATGACTGTTCATAAGATTCAACTAATGACATTGCATAATGTGGTGGACAGGCACTTTATCTGTCTGACTTTTATTTATTTATTTAGATTTTTATCCCGCTCTTTCCCCAAAGGCACTCAAAGCAGTTTACAACAATATTAAAATACAATTTAAAATCAAATGCAAACTATAAAACTTTTAACCTCTTTCCTATGTCTCCAGACCTTATGATACTTGCTTCTTTTGTTTGATTACAGAAAAAGAAGGAAGATGAGTTAGATGGGAGGAAAAGGAAAGAGGGCATGAATCTGGTGATCCCATTTGTTCCATCTGCAGATAACTCCAACCTCTCAGCTGATGGAGATGAGTCATTCGTTAGTGTAGACTCTGCCATGCCCAGCCCTTTCAGTGAGGTAAGGATCTTTTTACATCATCATCAGGGCTGTTTCATATATGATTTTTTCATATGGAGATCCATGTGACAAAAATGCATTTATATCTGGAGTTTATTTGATGTGGGGAAATGAACTGTCAGGCAGCACTTTATACTTGACAATGTATCTTTTTTTCCTTCTGTGTAGAAACTATCTCTGTAAGGAAGTATTTCTGGCTTCCTGAGTACCTTATGTCTGTCTTGTAGAATAATGTGCCAGGTGGATGTGCAATTTAAATGTTCAGTACTGAACTGATCACTTAAATTGCACATCCACCTGGCGCATTATTCCTTCGTCTTCCAAAAATTCAAAGCACGGGAAGGCCAATCATACTTGCACCTGACCTGACTGTCATTTAGGGCACAAGTGTTACCTCCTGTTAGAGGTCAGCATTCCCAGCACATAAGAAGCCAAGCCACACATGAGACAGAACACTGGGTTGTGACAGTTCTGTTGCCTTTTCGGCCTTAGATTTGGGGTGGGGGGAGGGGGGACAGTTCCAATTGCAGCAAGTTGCATGTATTTCTGCTAGCAGAATGCACGCTACATAGTATAATGTAAACAAAATAGGCTTTTTTTTTAATACGGTCTAGATCTCCATCAACAGTGAGTTGCACATGGGATCCATTCCTCCTGATGAGAGCAGCAATGACATGTTGGTGATTGTAGATGATCCAGCATCTTCAGCACCTCAGTCAAGAGCCACTAACTCTCCTGCTTCAATCACTGGCTCGGTCTCTGACAATATGAATGGTTAGTATTTGTGAATATCAAGCCCTAACCAACGTTCTGTACTTTGGATTGGCTAGGATTTGCCAAAGGCATGGGTGAACAACATTTGAGCATGGAAATGTTATGAAGGGCTGTAATGCATACTTGTTATAATTGTCATTTGCTTGCACTGATCAGCATGCATCTGTGCCCTTCTTTCATGCTCGCTTCCACCATTGAACGTAAGAAACTGCCTTCTACTGAGTTGGACCTTTAGTCCATCTACGTTCAGCGTTATCGACACTGACTGGCAGCGGCTCTCCAAGCTCTCTTTTAGGCAGGAATTTTTTCCTGCCCTACCTGGAGATGCTGGGGGTTGAACCTTGGAACTTCTATATATGCCATGCAGATGCTCTTCCACTGAGCTATAGTCCCTAAGCATAAAAGTACACATAGTTACGTGGACAGGGAGCAGTCCGTGGGCTGGACTGGAGTCTCTTGCAGACTAATCTGGTTTCTGGGCCTTGCTTTGCTCATCTCTAATCTAAGGGCAAGTCTAGAAAAGATACCCATTTTCAGATGTTTTTGCTGAGTGAAATCTGATGGGTTTTAATCATATGCTGCATGTTTAATGCTTTTGTTTCTACATAAGATTTAGAAGGTGGTGTCCTGTAGTGGCTAAGAGTGAGATCTGGGAGGTTCCTGGTTCAATCTCACCTCAGCCATAGACATTCTGAGTGACAAAGTTCATGACATACGTGTGGGAAATAGGATTCTTGACTTGATTGACCTTTAGCTTGATTAAGCAGGGCCCTTCAAATGTTGCTTAGGCAACTCTGTCTTTCTCTCTCACCCATCTGCATTATGTGGATGATAATACTGACCTACTTTGCAAGGTTGTTCATGAAGATTATGGAGATAATTTGTGTGTTTAGACATCATGCTAAACCATATTCTGATCCTGATTTAGCATTACTGTCACGAGTCTTGGGCTGACATGCTACTCTTCTTCTTTGCACATGGGGGCAGGGGGGAAGAACTTGCCTCTTCGGAACCTAGTTAAAACAAACTGGAATTTGCCATTTTGTCTGAATGTAGCAAATCCCAACTTATTCTTGTGAGAGTTTGTGAACAGGTCAGGGTATCCCTCTTTTTTTTTCTCTCACTATCTGTCTTAGAAATGTGACCGTATACTTCTGTCTTAGAGGGACTTGCTCTATATTGGAGGCTATAAAGAGAGACCAAACTGTGTTTTTTACTAAACTGTATTTAACTGTAGAAGTGCCTTAGTGATACACCAGTCAGTGTTTCCATGTGTTCTTCCTTCGTTTGTTTTCTTAAGGAATTTCAATACAGGATATGCCAGTCACAGGGAGAGGTCATTCAGGTAGAAGCCGAGGTCGCCCCAAAGGTTCCAACAGTGGGTCGAAAAGCACAGGGAAAGGCCGGAGCCGGAAATCAACAGCAGGAAGTGCAGCTGCCATGGCAGGAGCTAAAGCAGGGGCAGCAGCTGCCTCTGCAGCAGCGTATGCAGCATATGGGTACAACGTCTCTAAAGGTATGAGCACATACGACATGGGTACATCACATTTTTTGATTCCAGGCCTTTGGCCGTCCTCATTGCTTTGTCTACCAAAATATGGTCTAGGTATGTTGAATAGTCAAGTGTATTGGCAATAATGGTGGTAATAACATTGTACAATAATAACTTTTCTGCCACCATTGTGTCAGCACAGAGCCATCCAGTGGAAATTTTCCAAGTGGTTAACAGCCTTTTACATGTTGGCCCATCAGGAGGTGAGGATGAACCATCACTAGCCCGCTATGACATGTTTGCAAGGCAGTTTGCTAAGAAAATCACTCAAATCCATTCTGACAGACTCCATTTTAAGAGTGAGTTCTATGGTGTCTGCTTGCTCTGTTTTAATGGATAGTTTTCAGCTTATACAGCTGAAATACGGTGCTTGGAAGTTTGCAGCTGACCACTTGCTCGCTCAACCCTTGCCCCACCTGACTTCTTAAGGAGGAGGCTTGACCACCAGGTCTTAGAGACAATGAATGCTTCCTTGGTGAAGTGCAAAGTTCCTTAAAACAGGTAATTGTAAGAACTGATTAAGTCCTCCCTTGACCCAACTAACCTAGGAAATAATCTGCTTGTCTCCAATTTGCCATTTCTGGACAAGGTGTGTTAGGTGGTGATGTTCCCAACTCCAGGGTTTCCTGGATAAAACTGATTATCTTGGATCCCTGCAAGTCTGACTTCTAGCCTAGTTTTGGGACAGCCTGCCTTGATTGTCATGGTGGGTGATCTACACGAGGGGCTAAGAGAAGGAATGTATCCCTGTTGGTTCTGTTGGACCTCTCAGCAGCTGCTGTACTATTGACCATGGACCACATCTGGACCACCTTGCTTGGTTGAGGTTGGCGGACACTGCTCTGTGGTGACTCTCTTTACGTGAGTCTACTTGCCCACCGCATTCAGTGTCGGGTCCCGGTCTGGATTCGCTGTCCCTCCTGAAATCCATTTCTGGGGCCCTTTCAATCACAGCTCTCATACTGTCGAATTCCATCCCCTTTGAGGACTGTTTTGCCCCCCTCATTGTTTTTGCCATCTGACAAAAACATTTTTGTTCAGACAAATATTTTGGTTGAGTTATACCCTGAATCATTTACTGTTCTCAGCTGGTTCTCCGTTTTAGTTCTCAGTTTGTTCATCTAGTTTTTATTATTGTTTTAATTTTAATTATTGATTAATTATATTGATTTGTTTTTTCAATTTATATCTCAGGGTTTTTTGTGGTAAGCCACCTTGAAGGCTCCTTCTGAGGCTGAATGATGGCATAAAAATGACTAAGTTTATGTCAAAGTTTACATGTAGTTTCTGAGAAATAACAAGTTGGGTACCACCGTTCTTCATACTACATTTTTGCTCTTTGCAGCACTTTCATAATTAGATGGTTGACTTACTTTGAGGGACTAATTAAGGTCCAGTAAAGCTTTATTATCTGGCATCCTTGGGGAATGGGGTTGCAGGTTAATCAAGTATGCTGGTTAACAAAGTATATACTGTAGTTCTAACAGTAAAGTAAAGAAACAAACAAGGCCCCTGCCTGCCAGCCAGCCCCACCCTCACTTACCAGACAGGGTGCAATGCTGCCTCCGTCTTCCTCCCTCCCTCATGAGAGCTGTCTAGGAAGGGGGACTTTCTGCTGCTTTCTTCATAAGGACCTGCTTAAGAAGTAGAGTCTCCATTCCCACCTCATGAGTTGCGCAGAGAGGCCAGTTAACCAAGTTTGCTGGTTAATAAAGTTTATCCTTCGTTCTTCTCATACCAAAATTAGATGATGATTGGTAAAATAATCCTTGATACGAAACACACACACACCCCAGCTTTTGTTGTAATTTGGTGCTTTAAAACTTTCCACCATAATAAACAGGCTCAGATACTTACTTTTTTGAGTACCTTTAGGCTTAGAAGGCAGGCTATAAATACATTTTTCAAAAAAAATACTAAAGGTATTGTTAAAGGTCATGAAGTGTATAGTTAATTTTACTCCTCTTGTGTTAATTTTATGTGCAACTTAAAAAAATCGTAGTATGTGGACATCGCATGTTGAGGAAGGATTTGGTTTTTTGTTGTTGCTAGGTATGTCTTCAGGCAGCCCTCTTCAGACACCACTTATCCGACCTGCTGGACTTGCAGACTTTGGACCATCAAGCGCCTCTTCTCCCTTGAGCAAAGGAAACAATATTTGTGGAACTGGAACCTCCAAAACCTTAAACCTGACAGGTTCCTTGGCACAAGAAACCCCAATACGAAAACAGTACAAAGGAGCCCACACCTCAGGTGGGCGATAGTAATTTGGAATTCCTGGAACTTACCTGTGTCCATATCGGCTTTCTAAGTAGCCCACGCCTACCAGCAAAAGGGGTATACAGATGATGCCTTGTTTCCATCCCATGTGTGGGTGTGAAGAAGATTACTGCACTACTGGGGCAAGAGTTCTGTATGCACTTTCATGTGTAGCCCAGATTTACTACCTTTGCAGATTTGTGAGGAGGAGGAACAGAGACTTGGGATGCTCAAGCTTAACTTTTCCATTAAGGTTTTTTTTTTTTTTTTTTGGCATCCTACAAATCATGTGGGGAAGAATCCGGCTTCCATGCAAGATTGGCTGCAAGGTCTCCCCCTTTATTTGTACTCACACCAGCGTCCTCTACTCTCGTCTTTCAGGTTTCATATGGAATTCAGCTTCATACTTGTAATGGTGCCCTGCAGATTCAGAGGAGCCTTCTGGTCAGTGCACCTGTCTAAGGGAGCTATGGAGAAATAATATGGTGGTTCTAATGTGTATGAATGGTGGATGCCATGAAGGATAGATTTCAAGGGAAAGGAGAGAGCATCTTGCACTGTGTCCTAGAAAGAGTTATTTTGTCAGTATCATACTTCTGAACACCTAGAGTACTGATTAGTTAAAATGACAGCAGGACAAATGAGAGTTTTTGAGAATGACGTTGCTGTCTCTGCATCACAGAGTGGAAGAAACTTTAAATCACCACTTTTCATTGCAATATCTGGGTTTGGACTCAAATACCTTTTATAGCATTGGATTTTTGATACAGTTTCTTGCCTTTGGCTTATGTGGGAACCTTAAAATAAAAAGTCAGCCATTTTGTGTGTAATTTTTAACAAGTTAGAATTTGAGTAGAATGAAAAATCCCTGCTTTTCCTCTCATTATGCCATGGAAGAGCTTTTTTAGGCACCGCTATTTGCCATACCATTTCTGCGCCATCTCTAGATAAAGCAATGTCTCTCATTCCAAGCTGTCCACTCAACTGTGTTCTTTTTTTTTTTCTAAGCAAATCTCATTTGTCAGCAATTTCTACACCTAGCAGGTTAGAATTTCTCCTCTGTTATGATCTGGCATTATAGCAAAGCTCTGTGAAAGTTCCTAGAGAGCAGCAACGTCATTGTTGCAACTCTTTGTTCTGGTACGCCACTCTGAATGCATAAGAACCCTTTACATTGGCATGGTATGTATACTGTCTGCATTGCACTGAAATGAAGGAGGGAGGCAGTTCCCCTGCCTTCACATGGACATTAAGTGTGGGTGTTCTTTCTGGGCATTTTCATCCTTCAGGGGACAACCAGGTGACGAGGTGAAGATCTCAGCTAAAACAGCAAAGGGTTTTTCAGTCTCATGCACCTTGCCTGGCAGATCCCGCAGTGTAGAGCAAGTGCTTCCTGTTGACTCTGCCTCTAATTTGCACACCTGAAAATACCAGAAATGAGTTCAGTTAGATTTTTTTTAAAGAAAAGATATTTGAAGGGGAAAATTGGGTGGGGAGGGGATATTTAAGTTAAATCATGAAGATTTTACCCCGCCGGCCCCCCTCAGATTCACATGTCTGTATATACAGTGTTTAGAGGGAATCAGAAAAATGCCAAGCCTTTTTTTCCCCTCTTTGAATGTGCTGTCTATTTTTATAACTGAACTTGTATATATGTATACAAAGAGACACATCTTTCTTTTACTAACTGGAGAAAAGAATCTTAAATAAAATGGAGTGAGATAATTTTATGTAAATTCAGTCTCTGTGGTGTATTGTTTCCAGGTAAGAGTGGTGAAGTGTGTGTGTGTGTGAGAGAGAGACAGAGAGAGACAGAGAGAGACCTTTCTGAAAATGTGCCTAGGTAATACCTTCCATAAAGCTGACTTCTTTAGTGCTAATTTGCTACAGTGCTCTTCATCCTGGGTTGATTGACATTCATTGTAGCCAGTGGGAGCAGTGTCTTCTGGGTAGGGCCGGGCGAGTCAACTCCTATTTCTTCCAATGACATCTCCTATAGCGCTGAACAGATCCCTAGCGTTAACAGAGGCATTACTATACATGCACAAGATTACATGGACAGTGCACTGAAGTTTGCAAACACCTTATAGCTATAGTCTCAGAACCATTTAGCTGATAAATTGGTAGCTTTAAAACATAGCTTCCTTCTGTTCTTTTGTCCTTGTGTGATTAATTTGGTATAAGGTTTCCTCTGCTCTGAAAGTGTTAAGTGTCACCCATTGGGTATGTACTGGTACCTGACTGTGTCCAGGGGATAATTAACTGTTCATTTGCTGCTGCTTACAAACTAAACTCTTGCAGGTGTATGAGGTTTGGCCTTATTATCCTCACCTAGTTATTTGTTGGATAACACAAGGAGTTTTCACGTGACTGGCCTGTGGTTCATGCCGTAATTTTGTCTAGACCAGGGTTTCTCAACCCCTTCCCAACCGAGTACCACTTCTGGCGCCACTCTCCTGCTGCGTACCACCGGAAGTGACCAGTGATGACATCATTGCCAGTTACTTCCAGGTTTTCAGGTTTTTGGAGAGCAAAAAACACAGGTAGGGGCTTTGGGCAGGTGGGAGGACCCTTCTCAGCGTTCCCAAGAGCCTTGGTCAAAGGCAGCAGCCTTTCGGGAGCAAAAACACACTGCCAAAAGCAGGGTTCTGGTGGTCCAGTGGTCTGAGTACCACCAGCAATTGGGCGAAGTACCACTGGTGCTACTAGTACCACTGGTTGAGAAACCCTGGTCTAGACCCATTTTTGTTTCCTTGATTCTCTTTTCTTAAACCGTACATTCCAGTTAAAGAAACTACTTATTTTCCCTGACTGCCTATGTAGAGTCATGCCTAAGCAACACATATGAGCAGTACTGTTTCTCACATGAGACCGAACTAATACAGAAATTGGGAGATGGTGGAATCATCTGGGAAAAGATTTAGGACCTTCTACTCTCCAGGGACCTGGGAAGTTTGGAGTACTTGATCCAGATGAATTGTCCCAGTATGTTTCCAGGTACACCTACTGGTGGTGGGCTAGTGTCAAACTACACTGTTGGTTGAGCTGGCCATTTGAAATTTGGTGAGCATAGCTTGGTATTGGTTGCATTTAAACATGACAACTGAATATCTTGGAACTTTTTTTAAAAGAGTGGTAAATATTTCCTGAGCATCTCCATTTTCTAACAGAGATGTATGCAGCTATTTATGGGTGTGTGTATGTGTAATGCATTTGAACTAAACATTAAAAAGTTTTATTTGCAAAGGTGAAAGGGGTGTGTGTGTGTGTGTGTGTGTGTGTGTGTGTGTGTGTGTGTGTGTGTGTGTGTGTGAGAGAGAGAATGAATGAATGAATGAATGAATGAACCCGATAACAGCCATTAGACACTGTGATATCAAAAGGCAGAGCACATGTGTACCTTATTTTATTATGGGAACATGGATGTACAAGATAGCACAGAATGATAAAATGGAATTCAAATATTTCTGGACAGCACACCAGAGCAGCAGTACTGTGCCAGGCACATAGCTTATAGGACAAGTTCTAAGTTCTTATGCCTGGATCAAAAATAGGGGGATTTTTTTCTTGTTTTTAACTTTGAATCCCAAAGAGGAGTTTCAGCGTGGTACTGCATTTCATTCAGCATGTACAGCTGCTAAGTAGATAGATTTAATTAGTATTTTAAAATCCAGGTTCAGTCTCTCCTTTTAAGTAAGCTTTCTGAATACCATACACATTTATGGCTCTGTCTAACTACAGGACTCCAATTTGTGCATGAAGGACCCCCAAGGTGGGAATGTCAGCTCCATTGAAGTGAATGAGGAAACGTCTCCAGGTGCAGGAGTTCAGCAGGCACATCTGAGTCTTGGCATGCATGTTGGAGACCTTAAATCAGGGCATTGGACTTGTTACAGTTACACCTTTCCTTCTACTTCACAACCCTAGATCTTTTTCCATTGTTGTCCTTCCCAGCAGCTATTCAAGGGTTTAAAGCTTGCCATCATCTCTCATTTTGCTAAGCACTGAAGAAGGTTTTTAAAAGGATTTCACTCAAGTATTTGTTAATCTCTATCCTTAACTTCACTGGGCACCTGCTGTGCTACTTAGGCTGTGTTTAATACTCTGTCTGATCTGCTTACTTTCTGATGTGGCTTACTTACAGTGGACTTTCTCCTCTTTGATTATCTGCCTTCAGTAATATTTGTTGTTGCCAGTTTTTATCCTCATGATCTATTGGAAAAGCTAGCCATGCCCATCCTTTTGTTCTTCTAATGGTGGTGGTGGTGGTACTACTTTTATTTTCCAGTAAATATCTTTCCCATTCTAAACTTTGCGTACAGGTATGTGTGTTAAAATTGAGAAAAGTTGCTGCATTGAGTGAGATAGTCTGTTCTTATATATATAAAAGTATACACACACACACACACGTACGTCTTTTTTGGCCATTGGATTTCTCCTCCGACTTTAATCCAAGGCGGTGTACATGGGCAGGCTGTCCTAACCCCCCTTGGGGGGGTTTACAATATATATAAATGTCCAATCTTTCATGAACAGCTACTTTCCAGGTGGTATCCTTTTTACAGTCTAACAATTCTGCTGGCTGGCGCCTCCCACACTCGACCGATGCAGCTGGGAGCTCTTATCTCTCCTCCTGGAGGCTTTCACAGCGTTTTGCTGGCGGCGTGTCTCAAACTTATCAAGTTCACAGGTCTTCGGGCTTTGCAAGGCAGCAGCTCTCCCAACTGAGCCAGACTCTTCTTCCTTGGTGTGAGGAGTAGATTAAGCACTTTTTCTTGATGTCTTCCGAGGGATGGACGGACGGCTCAGTTGGTAGAGCGACCGTCTCATATATGCCTGAAGATCTGAAGGACGGCAGTTCAAGATGGCCGGAAGTGTCTGTGTCTGTCGGAGAGCTGCCGGCACGCCAAGCTGATAAGTTGCATAGCCTCTGTGGGGGAGTGGAACTGCAGCTGCACTTGAGTGAGAGTCAAGGTTGCCTGTCAGCTGAAGCGTGGTGAGTCGAACGCCAGAGAGACAGAGCTGGACTGTGAAAGAAACATCTAGAATGAAGGGTTCTACGAAAGATTAGACATTATTGTATTGTAAAAACCCCTTGGGGTTTAGAAAGCCTGCCCATGTAAACTGCCTTTGAATTAAAGTCGGAGGAGAAATCCGATGACCAAAGAAAAGGTGGTATATAAATACTGGTTTATTATTACAGAATTAAAAATTCTCATACTGCCGGGAAACTCCGTCGTTTAAAACAAATTTATTTTTTAATAAACTCAACAGGCGTTACAGGTTTTGACGTTTCGCCAACTAACACTTGTGGCATCCTCAGAAAACCCCAGCAACTAACATGAGATCACCTTAAAAATACAACTGTAGAATCCCGGATGTATTGCACAAATGTTGAGGATGCCACAAATGTTAGTTGGCGAAACGTTAAAACCTGTAACACCTGTTGAGTTTGTTTATTAAAAAATAAATTTGTTTTAAATGACGGAGTTTCCTGGCAGTATGAGAATTTTTAATTCTGTAATCTGGTCACATCGTGACAACTTGTGAAAATATTTATTGGTTTATTATTATTATTGATTGCATGGTAATAGTTTAAGTTATATTGTGTCTTAATTTACAAAGTGTTACCTCTTTTTTGTCTACTGTAATTTACAATGTAAAAGAAAGCTGTAATTTACAATGTAAAAGAAAGCTTCCTCATTTCTTCCTTTTTCTCTTTACCTCCCCACAGTATTATTCACCTTGCTTACAAAGCAACAGTTGCCAGAAAGGTATTATGTGATTAATTATTTGTTTACAGCTATTACGAATAAGGTGGCATTTTATAATACAAATATTATGTTCTTTGTAAAATCTAAAATGTTCTTCCACAAAGGTTCTTGATAAATACAATGAGGAAAAACAGGTAATGAGGTAATTAAACATATTCCATTGCTTTTAGCAGAAATGCTCAAATTCTGACCAAGTGAGTTTCCCTCAGTCAGGAAGAAACCTGTTTGCATTTCTGCAGGCGTAACCAAAACAACGAAACAGGTAGGGAGGTTGTCTGATGACGCTTGATCTCAAGGGATGAGATCTGTGAATAGTACTTTGGCCGGTGGTGTGCGTTGATTCTACTTGCAGTAGGACTCTTAAGAAAGCAAAAAATCCATAAAAAGCAGAGGCTTGCACATTGGCCTTTAGCACATTCAATGTAAGTAATAAGGGCACAGCCCTTATTGTAGGGGTGTTGTAGGACAGTAGCCCATGTCTTACTCAGTCACAGTGCATGAAATTGAAAATTGCTCTAGTGGCTGCATATATGTATCCTTAGAAATGTCTACACACTATCCTTGAGAACTTCAGGCTGAAATATTCCTTAAACTGAAGACAGTTTTCAATTAATCAGATGGAATGGAACTTTGCTTGCAAAATGATTTTCTGAGAGTTCTGCAAGGTAATATCTTTGCTTAAGGAAATGTCTCTGTTAAAGAAAAAACTGCTGGTTAGATGTGATATATTCTCTCAACATGTTAGTATTAACTAGGAAATTAGAACTACAACTGTAATGTGAACTTAAAATGGTCTTACTGTAATAGCTTTTCTGCAAAAAAAAATCTATAATTTTGAATTCTTTGAGATGTTTGGCTATCCTGCACTCCAACAGGCTTCTTTATTGCATTTGTTATGTACCCTGTTGTTTTTCTAAGGAGGTAAGGACAGCATACAACTAACCCATTCTGTTCGTACAACATCCTTGTGAGGTAGGTTAGGCTGAGAGATTATGATTTGTCTAATGTCATCAGCTTCATTGCTAATCAGGGATTTGGACCCAGATACACCACATTGGCTCAGTCTCAAAACCCACTATTCTTAGGCTTCCTCATAGATAGCTGAGACCGTTAAACTGTGTTAAAAATAGTTTAATCTGTAGTGCAAATATAGCTCCTCTTGAAGGCAGTATCTTTGGTATCTGCTTTTTTGCACCCATGTTATGTACATTGTGTCCTGATATTTATTTATTTATTTATTTATTTATTGAAGCTCCTGGTAACGTTATTTCTCTTCAGTGCATTTGTCAGAGACCAGCCACCTTTCCCAAAATGCAGCCCTCGAGTCTCTAGTGTTCTGCACCTGGCAAAGAGTTCCTTGATTGCTCAGGAGACCTGTGGCTTCGACTTCCGGCTAGGAGGACATGGCTGGCTGACAACTCCGCCGATCGCTCTATATTGACGGAGTACATCTGACGGACTTAATTACTCTACCCCTGGATTAAAAGGGAGTACGAAGAGATAAACCACATGGCTTTCAATCTCCCCCCTTCTGACACTTCAAGGCAAAGGCTCTGAAGTTTTGGATTCTTGGAGAGAAAGCGGGAGTACCAACGTCGCTCGACCCGCAGATGAATCCTAAGTCAAGCCACCTCCGACATGCTTGCTTTACTTAGGCAAGAGGCGTAGAAATGATTTATGAGTTGAAGAAATTAGCCGAGATAAGAGGTAACGTTAAAAATAATACGCTGCGATAAGGCGAACTGAACATTCGAAAGTGAAAGTTGGAAAGACAAAGTTAAAGTGGTGAGTTTTATTGATTTTTTTCTGTACTTATGGAAGATTAAAACAGTAAGAAGGTTTTTTTTAAATAGACTATTTTGGCAAGAGAAAATTGTTTTGGACGGTTGTTGTTGACATTTCTGACATTTTTGCTAAAAGAATATGAGCCCTTCCGTGTCAGAGTTCATGGATCTTGGCAATTAATTTTTCTGTTTCACGTCGTCGACCGCAGAAGTTTTTTATATTACCTCTTTTTTTTTTTAAGAGAAGAGAGATTGGCACCTGGTGAAAAATTTGCAACATGACTACACAATTGGAGTATTGTTTTCAAAAATGGCAACAGAGATTCGATGCAAAAATGACAATTTTGCAGGGAAATCTTCAGAATATGAACACAGAACTGAAAAAAGTAGGGAAGAAAAAGGATGAATTACAAGGAATAAATGATGGAAATGAGGGAATACATGATGGAATGATGGAAGTACAGGAAGATAAAGAGAAAGACAATGATAAAGAGAAAGATTTAGTGGAAGAGACTGTAGCAGAGGAAGTACCAAGATTTGAGACGGAGAAGGAGAGTACTTTACCAAAAAAGGTGCTGAAGATTGTCTTTCGGGAGAGGAATATAGAAGACGTGAATGATCCTGTGGAAAAAATTGCAAAGTGGATACAATTCAAAAAACAAGGGACTTTCGGGAAAGATTTAAGGATGAAGAAGAGGAAGAAGAAGAAGAAGAGGAAGAAGAAGAAGAAGAGGAAGAAGAAGAAGGAGGAAGGGGAGGGATGGAAGGGGTAATGGCAAATTGTCAAAATTAAAAAGGGATTATAATTTTTTATTTTTTTGTGGGGAATATTATTGGAGTTAATGTTATATAAAAAGATGATTGTTTTTTAAGAAACTTATATAAAGAGTGATGGAAAAATTTTGATGATGGAAAATTAACAAATTTGAAGATAAAAAATGGGGTGACTTAATAAATTTAAAATATTTGAAGGGGAAGTTAAGACTTTTAGATGATAAAGGAAAAGTTAGTTAACCCTTTTGTGAATAAAAGAAAAATAATGTTTTATTATCTGAAAAGACTTAAATAAGATGTGATTTGTTTTTAAGAATTTTATATAAAAAGGGGATATAGATTTTAAAAAAAAAACAGAAAAGTTTGGAAGGTTTTTATTTTAATACATGTGGAGAAAAATGGGGTGGTTTTATATATTAAAATATTTGAAGTATGAATTAAGATTTTAGATGATAAAGGAAAAGTTAATCTTTTTGTGAATGTTTAGATACCACTTATAGATTCTTTAAGAGAGAGAGAAGAAGAAGAAGAAGAAGAAGTGATGAAGTGATGAAGTGTGAATTTAATGAATAGTATCTTAGAGATATAGGCTTAGTTAGATAGTATAAGTAGAAAATATATAATAGTATACAAGTAGGATTTATTGCTTCGCGCTTGCTGTAATCTTTCGTAGTATGTTGTATTGTTTTGTTTTGTTTGGTAGTTTATTAATAAAAATTAAATATATCATGGGAAAAAAAAGGAGACCTGTGGCTTCATAATCCTCCCACTCTTGGTTGAATCTACAATAAGGTTGGTAAGGGAAGCTAAAGTTGGGGACGCATCTTTTGTGATCCTTAATAGTTTTGTTTACTCCTAAGAGGAAACTCCCAGGCCAGGATGCAGCTTGTTTACAAGTTTAAATCTGCTCACTAAGCATGATGTAGCCAATCATGGACTTTTCCAAGAAAAGAAAAGAAAAGCTACTTCTAAGGCAGCCAGCTGGGAGGCAGGGATTGCTCTGAACAACCAACATTTGATCTTTTCCCTATGGCCTGCAGGACTTGATACTTCCTTGCTCTCAGCCCAAGCAGACTGCCATAAGACTGGCCAGGGTCGTGCTCATTGGGCATGTGCCAGCGCTATGTGCATCCATACCATGGCCTTGGTCCAAATCGCCTCTCTCCACCCTCACCCACAGCATGCTTTTCCAAGAAAATTCCACTGGAGTTTCCAATTACAGAGCTCAGACACAACATGTAGTTTGACCATCAGTCATTTTGGAAATGGCAGCAGATGTTGGCAATTTCAGGTTAGTAGAAAAACACTTGTTTGGTGGTTCTGTCTGCCTGTAAGATTTTTGTTGAGGAAGATGGAAATGATGATATAGGATGTTACCATTTATATTCCCTGAAGACCGTCTTCAGTTTTGTTGTTCTGATCTTTTGTAGACAAAAATACAAATGAAAGGCTGCCTACATGTTTCCTAGTTATTCGTCAATATAAAGGAGATATGTTTATCACATGCACATCTTTTTATTCAATTAATCCCATTTGCGTTTAAAATGTGTAATAAGTGCCTAATTATCACCTTAAATTAGAAGCTGTCACTTGGCGTGGCTCAGAATATCTTTAAATTATGTCTTTTGAAGGGACCATTGAGTGCTAATGCCATGACAGTTTAGATATCCCCATTTGTAATTACTTTAAAATTATGCCAAGCCTGCCACATGATTGCAATTATCCACTTGTTGGTTGATGACTGGTGTGGAGGAGTAAATGAAATGGAATGCCTGTAGACAAGACACTCCCTCCATTCCTCATGCTGTTACCTGTGACTGAACGGCTAGGCTTCGCTCTAGTCAGAGAAGATAAATAGCCCAAAGCACTGTGCACAGTACCGTGTGCTTCCTAGTTTAACAGCATCCTTGTCTTGGTAAGTAGAAGCAGCTCCAGGCCCCACTCGCCAGGCTACACCACCTCCTCCATTTTGCCTTGAGAATTTAGTTGAAGCCTCCAGGATAGTTGAGGCTGAAAAGGGTAGTTCACATTTGGCACCACCAGTGGAAAATGACCGCTGGAAGTTTGCTCTTTGGCACTCAATATTGGGATGTAAACAAGCCCTTTATTTCATTTCTGTTCTGCGTTTCTTCAATCATGAAACTCAAGCTGGCATCCATGGGATACCCAGGCGGTCACCTGTCCAGGTGCTAGCCAGACCTAGACCTGCTAACCTTTTGCCATAAAAAGTGTCTCTGTGTGGAAGGGATTGTTGGTGAGTTCTTGAAATTTAGGTTGGAAAATGCTTTTTATTTGACGACATCTGTGGGTTGTTCCGTAGTGTGTGGCAACAGCTCTTGGTACAAACGTCAGGAAGCTGAAGTCAATGCAGACAAATGGGATGCACATGTTTCTAAGCTCCTATTTGCATCATTCACTTAACATGTTTAGATGTACGCCTGAAGCAAAATATGTGAATAGGCTAGTTCTGCTTGTGCTCTCTCTCTCTCTCCCTCTCTCTCTCTCCCTCCTCTCTGCGTGCATACATGTGTGTGCTCTGATATTACAGCAGGACTGAAGTACTGTACAGTAATTTGCTTTCATTTCTTCCGTTTGGTGGCTACTCTACCTGAGCAGGCTACAACACACATTGTGATTTGAGAGGTTTAATGTATTCCATGGGGTTATATCTTTACCAATTTGACCTTGCAAAATCTTTGCTTCTGAAAGTGTTTTTCCAGTAATAATTCAGGCTCCCAACAGCCCTGCATGATAAGTATTTATAGACAACCAGTTTGTAAAGAATAGATGGACCTATTGTTGAACTGCTCTTAAATCTGTGCTGCTTCTGGTGTTGACAGTGTGCAGACAATGTGCAGTCTGCTGTAGCTATATTTAGTTGTCATTACCTGCAGTAAACATTTTAATTCTTTTAATCCCTTTAGTCATGTTGTTGTTTTTGTTTCTCTCCTTTTGAAACCCTGGCTTGCATAACGCCATTCTTCCATTGCAAAGCTCAGAACGGCAGAACCTTTTCCAGTCTAAGATCTGTTCAGTGTTTTGTGTGTGGTGGGCAAATGTCTAACCTTGGGCAACAGTGCTGCTAGGCAATTGCAGAAAATCCTGCATTGTATTACACTCATGAGACTGAGTGAAGCTTGGCCACAAACAGTGCAAGAGGACCAAATTAGATATGATGGCAGCAAGCCCATTTGTTTAAATTCAGGTCTGCTCCAGTCACATAAAAAAGCAGGAGGTAGGGGGATGGTATTTAGAGCAAAGGGGTTGCAAATCCCCCACCTTTGCCCATGGCTTATGTATGCCCCCCTTGCTTAATCTGTCCCCCAAAGTGCCTTTTTTTCCCCCTCAGGATAGGTTTTGATTACTGCAGCTCAGCTGGAAGGAAATCAGCTGAGGAAAGAGAGACTACACAGAGGTGGTGGGTGTGAGAAGGATAAGCTCCCTGTGTACTCCTCCTTCTCTAAAAATCAGGGGCCCACCCTCTCCATCTTATACATGCTTATTATGGCAGAACTGGGGCTCAGTCAACATATCTACCACTATCATGTTTTGGTTTGATCCTGAGAAGGGGAGGGGGGAGAGAGAAAAGAGACAAAGGTGAGACAAGAGACAGGCAAGGGAGCCAGACAAGAAGGTGGGGAAAGACCGAGATGGGCAAGAGAGAAAGAGGCAGGTAAAAAGGTGAGGAAGAAGCCCAGTGATAGATGAGAGGGTGGCATACGAGAGGGGGTTCTTCTTCACTGATTATATAGCCAGCTTGCTCCAGGCAAATCCAGAAATGTATCAGATCTATTCAACATATTTCTAATGTCATATATGCCCAAACAGAGAGGATTTTCCTAGATTCCCCGCTCAGCCATGAAGCTTCCTGGGTGACCTTGGGCCAGTCACTATCTCTCAGCCCCACCTACCTCACAGGGTTGTTGTGAGGACAAAAGGAGGGGAGGAAATATGTACACCACTCTGAGCTCCTTGGAGGAAGGGTGGTATAAAAATGTGAAAAATAAATAAAACAGTCACCTTTTCCTCTTGTTCCTCATCCAACCAAAATGAAACTAAACAACATGTAACATTATTTGCTCACTTTTATCTCATGTTCCCCTTCTGTCAGTCCAATCCTGTGTAGAACGGTAGATCCAACGGTGCAAGTGCACTTATGCCAGTGTAACTTGCCATACAGATACAGAACGGACACCAAAGTAACCCCCCTTGGAAGCCACACATGCGCAGTTCGGATGCAGGACAGATGCCGGTGCAACTCCGCCGGCGCAGGGGGCATTCTGGGGCATTCGGACACCCCCGGAATGCCCCCTGCACTGGCAGAGTTGTGCCAGTGTCCTTCCCACATCCAAACTGTGCATGCATGGCATCTGAGGGGGGGTTACGCCTATGTCCGTCCTGCGTCCGTCGGCGTACAGCAAGTTACACTGGCATAAGTGTTCTTACACCGGTGGATCTACTGTTACACAGGATTGGGCTGTGTGTCTGGCCTCTGTTGATGTTATCTGACTTGTAAGACTCCTTGTGTCAAGAACACATGTGTTTGCTGTCTAAAATGCCAGGTACACTGATGGCTCAATTAAATCAATAATTGTTCTGGGCGTATCCATTTCTGGCCAAATGCATTTGCCTAAAATGTGCATAAAATATTGGTCTCCTTGATCCAGGCACATGACCTTTGCCTGCGCTCCAGAAGGTTAGCTGTGGTTGTTAGCACAACCTTGCACACTTGACTTGTGTGCCCTGCTGCCCTGTTCCACTTGCCTGTACAGGTTGTCATCCATCTCTTACACAGGATTCTTAGCAGGTGTCGTCTTCCTGCTTAGTGAAGGCCCAGCCCCTCATTACTCTGCAGAAGAAGCTTTGTGTACACGAGAAAAGGTGCAGAAAAGGCACCTAAAGAGAGCGACTGGTCCCAGGAAGTAAATAAATGGTTGGCAAACCAGCAGCTAAGTCTTGCTATACCATGTCTATATGTCTTTGGACCAATTAGCTGAGCAAGACATTACCGTTGAACCAGCAGAGTTCTCACCTCAGTCGCGCCCCAGTTTCAAGGAGCACAGTTTTCGCCTCTGTGACCTGGAAAGGTGTCGTCCATGGCTCCCAGTAAACAGTCCCTGCTCGAGCTGAACTGACCTTTAGCATAGTTTCAACTGCAATTCCCAAGATACTTGCACTGGCTGTACGCTAGCGTTAAGAATTTGTAAACATGAGCACTACAGCCACTGGTAAGAAATGAATTTATGGGAGTGAGGAGAGGCAGTATAAACACACCCGAACATGATTGAAAGCTCACATTTTAAAACTGAGGCAGAAGTGAGATCGGAAAACCGTCTTCTCAGGAAGGGTACAACAGTGCTCCTTTCCCCAGGCGCCTGGCCTAAGCGCCACTTCTCTGTTAACTTCATAAGCAGTTGGATATCACCGAGATAAGGAAAAATAGGCTGGGGATTAGTAAAACTTGTACTTCACATTGCTTAGTAGTAGTATCCAAGCCGGACAAGATCTGAGGTACAGTTAGTCTTTAAAAATATGTGGCTTGGCCATAATCCTCAGTGGCTTATTATGGACTGCAGCATGACGTGATTGTGTCCTAGAATTATTCATTTAATAATATTTTGTTTACTTTGAAACTCTGAAATAGTTTTTTTTTTTTAAAGAGAGATGTTTCATGCATGTTAAGTCTAGCAACGTGTGACTTAACCATCACAGGTCTCTGTCCACAGATTGTGCTTTCAATATCATTCAATATCACTCAAACACAATACTTCTCATGTTCGGCCACCAGCCACAGAGACCTGAGTAATCCAGTTGTGAGAAAGCATGTGTTGTGCATGCATGTGTAAACCAACCCTTAGTACCATTTGTTATAGATTTATCGAGCAATGGTCAATCATCAGGGTGAAAATAATTGCTTTGTAGACAATTAATATTAATTCTGAGGTTGACGATGATGATGATGATGATGGAACTTTTAAATGGGATAACACAGCTGCATTTATAAAGGAAGTGAGATTGACACTTCTTGCGTGGTACAAAGAAGGCTTGCGAAAGGGTGCAATGAGTTCTTGTCAACACGTCTCAGCCCAGAGACAGGGTCATTGGGGCTAAGGCTGCCTATGCAGAGTATCCGATAGCATCTCAACCAAAAGACACAGATATGTGAGATTTTAGACTTGGACAAGGCATCTCCTTGGAGCAAAACTGCATATTCCAAAAAACACAGGGCAGGTTCTTAACAGGTTAGCCCTGCCCCCACCTCCTTCTATAATATCTAATACAATATATTATGTATCCAATATACAATATGACCATATGTCATGCTATAACTGCACTATGGTTTTCTCTGTCCTTGCTTCCCATTGTTGGTGGAAGCAGAAAAATGCACATTGTAACAACGTGTTTTGTGTGTGTGTGTGTGTGTGTGTGTGTGTGTGTGTGTGTGTGTGTGTGTGTACACCACACCCAGAGACACAGACACCATACACATACATAAAATCTCCCCCTAAGTATTGTTAGGTTTCCATAGACTACTTTATAAAGAGCCCTTGAGAAGTCTGGGATTATTTTATGGATGCTTTAAATATCAGCTGTATGTGTTTTCTGTAACAGTAGTACTTGGGCTAATGATCAGCACCTGGATGAGTTCCACTGTGCTCAGGGGAAGCACTTGGAGCTCTTTAGACAAAAATCTGAATAAACAGAAGAAGGACCGAGAGAATGTCTTGTGCTGGTGTCCTCAAAAGAAGGGTAGAATCCCAGACTGTCAATAAACATCTCCCTGTTGTAGAGTTCTCTTGACCTTTATTTCAGTTCTCCAGAGTTCAAGTTACTGGCAGTACTTTTTTAGGAATTAAAGAGCATAAACATGCTACCATTCATCTGACAGAATGGACAAGCAACTGGATAGGATGAAAAGGGAGTAGAAGAAAGCATCTCCCAAAAGGAGAGTGTACAATAATGGGGGAGTGAGCAGGGGAGAGTTTGTAGAACTTTCTGTGCAAAATGTCCATTTGAGCCCGGACTTCTCACAAGGCTCCGCAACTGCTGGAAACTGGTACAGCCTTGCATTGGTGCATCAGGTGGAAAATATTTGGCTGTATATCTTTTGCATTGGAATGCTATCATCAAATCCTTTTAGACAAAGAAATAATGCACAAAGAAGAAATCAACATATTTTTACAGGATTTATATGCTGGACTGTTGGGCTTTTTTTACTTACTGTAAAAGCTATTCTGGACTTTTTTTACTTACTGGGGGTCGTGCTGACCCTCCAGGTGTTACAGAGGGGCTGTGGTCCCTTCAGAAGAGTGGTGCACTTCAGAAGAGCTTCCAATAGTGCTTGGACGCTACTTCCGGTTTTCACCGAGAACTGAAAGTAGCTCCCAAACGCAATTGGAAGCGCTTCTGAGGTTCAGGGGGGAGCGGAGCGTAGAGGGCTCTGGAGGGCTGGTGTGATCCTGGGTAAGTGAAAATACCTCTTTCCATGGCGATGGGACCCCCGGAAGTGCCATTGCCCATGGTAGCCACGCACCTTACGGGGATAGTGACTGCTTCTGGTTTTCATGGTGGGTCACTGGACTATCCTATTAAAAACTCATCTTTAAATTTCTTCATTACAGTATTTTCTCTTGTCACTTATTTCTATTTTAAATTTTATTATGCTTCACTTAAAGATGTAGCTCCTTTCATCCAAAACTCTTGGAGTGGATTTCCACAGTTTAATTGAAAAACTGAATTTAAAAATATTGCAAACAAATATAAATATTATATCAGAGTGCTAGCCAATGCATGTTTACTCAGAAGTCTCACTGTGTTCAATATAACTTACCTACTTCCAGATAATATTTGCATAGGATTGTAGCTTTAATGTAACATGAGCTACACACTGTCTCTCAGGCACCACTTGGGAAAGATGATGGCCTAGCCTAGACCATGGGCCTACAAACTCCAGCCCATGGGCCAGATCCTCCAGCGCACCAGAAAATGGCCGGGCACAGCACGGCGGTGGTGGAGCTTACCGTTCTGCCCTACAGCCTCCTATCGTCACAGCCAATCTTTGCAGAAACTCTCACTGGGCAGTTGCTTCCGCTGCACATTGCTCCAGACAGCTCTGAGCCCCGATTTCCTGGGGGAAGCAGCTGCCCTGCTCAAGTTTCTACAAAAATTGGCTGCAAAGCTAGGAGGCTGCGGGGCAGAACGGTAAGGCTCTGCCACCGCCACGCTACCCCCGGATGATGTTTTTGAACAGACCGCAGGCCGTGGTTTGGAGACCACTGACCTAGACATTAACGTATGTCCCTAGGCAAATTTCTCAGTTTGCCTCCTGCTGAGTCTGATGCTGCTTCTCACTTAGTCTCCAGGTGTAAGTGCTTCAAAGGGACATCCACACAGTCAAGGCAGATAAAAATTATATGTACAATAACTATAAACTGGATCAGTCATGGCTTTACAACTCCATTTTATGACCTGTTGTGTAGCAGAGTGAAAACCTTTAAATTTTTTTACTATAAACGTACGAAGATTTATATCTCGTTAATAGTTTTTGTGTGTCACCAAGTTTGTACAGGCTTCCTGGTGGAAAATAAAGCAGCATCTACATAGCTTGCACATTCATGGCATCAAACGCAAATGCATTGGCTTCCTTCCAATTGTCTTGGAATGTGTAATGGAGAGGACTTGTTCTTTCACATGATGGAGGTTTCGCTTGGAAGACTGGCCAATGGACAAATAAGTTTGAGTGCCTGTTGCAGCATAGAATCTGTTTTCTACATTTTAGCAGTCAATGTAATGCCATCAAAATCTGAACAAATAACACCACCTACCTATCATGGGAACCTCTAGTTACTGCATTTTTCATAGAGAGTCCCATTTCTACAACTTTGATACCCAACTACACAAACTTATGAACTTTAGAGCTTCTCTGGCATATCTATGTCTGTGGTTTTGAAGTACATCACATTTCTGCCACTCATTTGATGTTTGTAGACTTTCTGCTTAAATCTGTATGGTATATACAAGGAATTGCAGTCTGCACAGTCCGCAGGGAAGTATCTTGTGCAACTCTTACTATGTATAGTGATACTTCCCATAATGCGGTGGAGATACATTCTTGTAAAACTGAGTGCCATGTGAAACAATACTATTGGAGACATGGATAAGGTAGGAAACTGACACTGATTAGTCTGCACGAGCCAGAATACGCAGCTCCCGTTGGCTGCAGTAGCTGTTAAGCACCCCCAGCATAAAGAGTGCTGTAATGAAGCAGTATTTGGGGCAGTATTCCTGTACTAGCTTTTGCCCATAACAGGCATTGCCCCATACTGATTGCTGCTAGTCCAAATAAAACAGTAGGATCAGCAACTGTGCTGCAGAATCAGTAGCAGCACCAAACCTTCAGTATGCTCCCTTCTGTGACGTTATGTCAAACCCCTGCCAACTCCTCTCTCATTTACTTACTTACTTCCTAGGTAAAATGGTAGTTTGTTTTCTTAAAAACTTCTTTCTGTGTATTCCTAGAATGGTTTACGTAAGAAAACAGGAAGCACGCAAAGTGAAGACTTTTGCTAACACAGATGATTATTGGCTTCTCAGGAAATGCTCCTGAAAGCACTTCTCAGACAGTTCCCATTCAAGTGCTGTGTGAATTCAGAGGTCATTATTTGTGGTGACGAGGCAAGAAGACCGTACACCGGATGTCTGGGAGTACTTGCATCAATATTCTATGCATGCAAGTAATATTCAGGTCAAATTTATTTGCTTAAAACCAGAGATCACAGTTTAAAGCAAATTAAAATACAGGTTGGTTATCCCTTATCTGGACTTCCAAAATCCAGACTATTCCAAAATCCAGACATTTCTGGGACTATGACATTAAAAAAAAAAACTTTTTCAGCACCTGCCTGGTATAGTGCAAGGCATGCCGATGCCGGGGCACAAAATTATTAAAAATATTGCATAAAATTACCTTCAGGCTATGTGCATAAGGTGTATATGAGATATAAATGAATTTTGTGTTTAAACTTGGGTCCCATCCCCAAGATATCTCATTATATTTATGCAAATATTCCAAAATCCAGACAGATTCGAAATCCAGATAACTCCCCATCCCAAGCAGTCCGGATAAGGGGCAACCTGTACACACAACAGCCATCCTCGTGGTCAATAAAAAAGGGGCAAACAAGTTGCAAGCATATTGATACAGGAGTTGAAATGTGAGAGAAGCACAGTAAGCAAATCTCTTCTTTACCCTTGTCACACATGAATCGGTCCAAGTTTTCATTAATGAGCCCCACTTCCCACACAAGTAGTGTCCAGTGGGAGTGTATGCTAAGTATCAGTTTTGCAACAGTTTTCCAAAATATGACACTCTTTCCATTTCCTTGACACTAGAAAGCAAGAGCCAGCAGGAGACCTCAAGAACTTTATATGACAGGTTAATCAAATCAAACCTTGAGACAGCAAAAACTGACGCGTCACTTGAAATCGCACTTCTTACCTTTCAAGCCAATGATGTATGTATGCTATGCTTAATCTGTACATAGCTAGCCCAAGATTATTATAATTTTTGCATTTATATACTGTACTACTTTTAATGCGCATGTTCCCTTTTAAAATCCTTAGCCCGTTTTGTCCTCACCACATCTCTGGGTGATAATGGCATAATTATAATACAATGCCGAGACCTATGAACTTAGACAGGGATTTGCCTGAGACGCGAGTTCATGTCTGAGCAAGGAGAAGAACGATGGTACTACTTAGCGTTTGAGAAGTACTTTCAAGTGTTCAAAGCACTTTGCATGTATTCTCTTGTAATCTTTACAGCCACCATGTCAGTATTACCATATGCCCTTAATGATGCAGGGAAAAGGACAGGGCTCTTTTAATATACCATAATCTAGAATGGAGAAATGATGCCAAAAATAGTTGTCGGGTGGTTTATGGGATCTGCACCCAGTGCCATAACAAGGGAAATTAGTACCCGGGGCAAGGGAAAAAAGCCGCCCCCCCCCACTCCCATAATTGGCAGAATTAAAATACCTTAATATTTAGTGCAAAAGGTATATTTTTTAAAAAATAAATTGAGGCGATTGTAAAAAAACACACGCACAAAAACTAGGAATTGACTCTCTGGGTCTCAGATGACCTCCCTGCCCCACCATTTGACATTTTTGCTCCCCTGTTATTTGTGCACCTAGGGCACATGCCCCACTGGCCCCACCCCAGTTATGTTTCTGTCTGCAGAATTGAGTGTGCAGCAACATAGTGTTAAGTACAGAAGTGGAAAATGGTTGAGCGGGCAAATGGTTTTGTCAGCATGACTTTACAGGTTGAGGTGGGCTGGCATGGTAGCAAACTGAACACTTCCCTCCCACATCTATTAAATGCTCCTAGGTTACTAATGCCAAAACCAGTATCTGTTTTCCAACTGATAGGCTTAGGAGTGCAAAAGAAATTATTGGAGTGCCAGATATATATCCCAGCTGCAAATCAACACACTACCAGTGCCAGCCACCTTTAGTTGCTCCTGTAAGATAGGCTGGGAAGAGGTTTATGAAGAACCGGTTTATGCAAGAAATTGTTGGGTTCACTTCTCAGTTAAGAGAGAGCCGGTTAAAGCAGTTCCAGATCCGGATCAGAGTTTCCGGATACAGCATAATGCTCAAAAATGCTGCATAAATAAATGCCAAATAGTGTTATGTTCTGAACAATAATGGGAACGCTGAGTATGTTTACTTGGATATGAATGTGCATTCTTCCTGCAAGAGTGGACAGTTCTATAGTAAAGGCTGTGGCTCCAAGGAACTTTAAAAAACAAACAAACATGGTAAGTTTTCAAATGTGTTCCTCTGGTACACAAAAAGTTCTGGAAAGTCCATGTGAGTTTCCAACTAAGCGGGCCAATCTTACATAATTTTCACGTTGTGTTGCAAATGTTGTAGGTCACATGTTACTCATCTACACTGCCAAGAAAGACTGACCTGCTGAAACTGTGGCAGACAGAGCTTTGCTATAGCCTGGGGTAACTCAGATTCTCCATTGCTAAGGCTGCCAGCTGGAACTTGAGCAGAGCCTGGAGCCGAGGACTGGAGCCCTCTGAGGCAGGAGGCAGAGCTCAAGCAGGCCCAGTGGTGGAGTCATGTTCATCATGGGGACCAAATTATTTTAGGTGGGGTCAGCATTTTGGCAGTGGGTCTGGGGGGTGGAGAGCCCAGTGCAAAATTTTATTTCAGCATGACTGGAAAACCTTTGCTAGGTTCCAATTGTGACTATGTTTAAAAAAAAATAATTGGTAGAGGATAAGGCTTATAGAAATGTTGGACCCAATAAGCCAATATGTTGTATAGACTTCAAAAGGTGCACATCAGCCTGTTCCTCTCCTGGATTTTGTAAGGATGGGTGGGGATCCTGCACTAGTTCCTGAGTTGTTGTAACTCTTAATCCATTGTTCTCGCACTGTTTGGCAAAGGAAGCTTTGATAGGCCCCTTCAGAAACTGGAGCAAGGAAGCCAGCCAGCTATGTGATCTCAATGGCTCTGAGAAGCACAATTAATATGCATGTGATACGGGATGAAGAGGACAAAAAATAAGTGCCCAACTGTATACTGTATCTATGCCAAGGAATGCAGCTGGTATTCTGCACTGCAGTCAGAGACATGCTTCATCAATCATCATCATCATGGCTGCAGTTGAAATCTTCCAATCCAGCAACAATTCTCCATCTGAGAAAAGTACTTGAAGTTGGGATTCCCGGAATCCTTGCACGCACCCACTCTGTCCCGTATGTAGTTTGTCCCATTTTCAGACTTGTATTTCTGGCTGGCTGCCACTGCAAATCTCCCCAATATCATTGGGGCTTTTCTATTTAAGATATTTGCTGTCCCACGCTGTGTACTCGATGCAGCCTTGTGTTTAGGGGTAGGTCAACACAAGGTAGAGACAGTTGCCTGGGTGAGATTTCTTTTATGGTGGCTAAACATCTGCTTTTTAGCAGACAAAGATCCTTTCCTTAGTGAACTTTTGTCAGACCCCTTTTCTTCCCCAGGGCTACAACAGTTTCACACAAAGATACAGCAACTTGGGCTGTCAGCGGATCATCTGGGTTCTGTGTCATTACCATCCGCCAAGGCTATGCTAAAAACTAGGCTGTGGGATATTGAACGCCAGGACCTAAGTGTAGCAGCAGAGAAAACATGCTCCCCGCTCTGTTTGCAACTTTCTTGGGCACAAGAAATCAATAACAATTACCTACAATTTTTGTTCAACCCACGAGAAAGAAGGGCATTTTCGCTGGCTACCTAGGTTCAACTCAAACCCATCAAACCCATGACCACCTGGTGGAAACTCTAGCACATATGGTTCCTAAATGTAAACTATATGATGATCTCCGCCAACAATTCCTAAATCAATTCTGTATTCCCGCTTGGAAACCAGAGATGGAGGCCATACGTTTTTTATTACAGGGCAAAGATCAGGAGCTCACCAAGATAGTGGCTAAATATCTTTATTTGGTTTTCTGCCGTCAAAGTGTATTGCAGACATCTAGCCTTACTATTGACCCAGAGATGTAAAAATATACTGTTTTCTCTTCTTTTCTTTTGGACAGTGACTTGTGCCACTGGAGAGATGGTGACTGTGTTTTGGTGTATTTGTTTTTGGATGTTTGTTTGTGATGCCAATAAAGGTTTGATGATGATGAATATCTTTATATATATGATATAATATTGGGGTTATACACCCACACCCACACCCACACCCACACACCGCCTTTCTGGTCATTGGATTTCTCCTCTGACTTTAATTCAAGGCGGTGTACATGGGCAGGCTGTTCTAAACCCCAAGGGGTTTTTACAATATAATAACATTCTAATCTTTCGTAGAACCCTTCATTCGAGATGTTACTTTCACAGTCCAGCGCTCTCTCTCTCTCTCTCTCTGACGTTAGCATGCTCCAGCTGACACAGGCAGCTCTCCCACAGACTTCCGGCCGTCTTGAACTGCTGTCCTTCAGATCTTCAGGCATTTGTGAGACGAACGCTCTACCAACTGAGCCAGACGTCCTGCCCATTATGCCCTTGTACAAATCGATGGTGAGGCCACATCTGGAGTATTGCGTCCAGTTCTGGTCACCACACCTCAAAAAGGATATAGTAGAATTGGAAAAGGTACAGAAAAGAGCAACCAGAATGATTCGTGAGCTGGACCACCTCCCTTATGAGGAAAGGCTACAGCATTTGGGGCTTTTCAGTCTGGAAAAAAGGCGCCTGAGGGGGAACATGATTGAGACGTATAAAATTATGCATGGGACGGAGAGAGGGAAATTCTTCTCCCTCTCGCACAACACCAGAACCAGGGGACATGCACTAAAATTGAGTGGAGGGAGAGTTAGAACGGACAAAAGAAAATATTTCTTCACCCAGTATGTAATTCATCTGTGGAACTCCTTGCCACAGGATGTGGTGATGGCACCTGGCCTTGATGCCTTTAAAAGGGGTTTGGATAGATTCATAGAGGTTACAAGCCATAAGCAACCTCCTGACTTTAGAAGTAGGAGTTTTCTCTGTGCCAGGTGCAAGGGAGTGACAACAGGAAACAGATTATCTTGTTGGCTGTGTGCTTCCGGAGGCATTTGGTGGGGCCACTGTGAGATACAGGAAGCTGGACTAGATGAGCCTTTGGCCTGATCCAGCAGGGCTCTTCTTATGTTCTAACCTGAAACTGCTTCAAGCAAGTGTGTGATGGAGAAACTCTCACACACCCCTCCATAATCCAATACATGCCTGAAACATAATACATTGAGCATATTGAAGGTAAAGATACTATATTTCAGTCTATGACTCTGGAATATTAAAAGGTTGACCCAAGAAGGAAAGATGTATCCCTCTCCCCACACAAACACTAGCAGCTAGTTCTGGGCACAGTTCATTGGAAGATCGACTTCATGACAGTCTATCTGACTGACTTTTTGTGAGTCTTAGAAGCTGTATGGTTCCCTGGATTTATCACTGCTGGTATCATTCATACAAATATTGTGTCTGGTGTAGTTTTTGTAATAGATGCGTGTTTTCCCAACTCATAGCGCTTAAAAAAAATTAGCTGGGCAAAGCACACGATTCTGAAGAATTTTCTTAATATGATCTCACCTCGTAACTGTGAGGTACATTCCAAAAATCACAAATTGCCTGGAAATGCTTCCGCAGGCGCAGCCCCTTCTCCTTTCCCTTCTTTCTTATGAAATTAGCAAGGGCCTGGTCTATACTGTACATGCAGAGATGATGATGCATTTTTGAAGTAGTAGAATAGACATGTACTACTTTGGACAGGGGGTGGCTCTCATTTTTATATTACCCCAACATTAAAACACACACAACAACCAACCCTGGCTGCAAGTAGAAAACGAGAACTGGAGAGAGTGGTTGGGCTTGAAACTTTCTGATTTGAGAGCAGGTTTGGGTTCTTACATTGGGAAAGTTTTCAAAAATTGCATTTTTCACCTGCATTTTGAAGCTTTATTATAACCCACTCTGGCTTCATGTTCTGTGGTATGTGTAGGTCAAGCCAAGCTTTTGCCTTAGTAGGGCAATTAATCTTTTTCTCTGCTACAAATTAGACTTTCGGAGAAAGCAGCTAAAAGTACAGTATAATAACGCACTGTACTTTGTATGTGCGCCATGAGAAATTTTTAAGTGGATGCAAACAGGGCAAAAACAAAAACCCTACCAAAACCTGGAGTCTTGTTACAAGGAAAACAGGCTCCGGTCACAAGATGGATAGACAAGCTCTGCTGAGACAGTCTAGACTGAAAACAGCAGGTTAGAGCAGTGGGGCTATTGCAGGGAGGGGGGGGGAATTAGAGAAATATGCTCAGAGTGGACAATACATTGAAGATTTTACTCCTGCTGTCACAAATTATGTAATATTGCTGCTGCTGAGCAGGTACGGTATATTTCCAACTCTGTACTGTATTTATACCAGAATTAAAGCCAAGCAAATTAGTGTGCTTGGACTGGTGAGCCCCCCTGGTGCTGTTTTCCAACTGAAATTCATGGGTATTAAAATTATTTCAACATTTCTCTCCCCCCCCACAGCCCCCACAACCCTTTTTTGTGGTGAGAACTAGCTAAGGCATAATATTATCAACTGAAAGCATGAATGTTGTTGAGAGAAGTATAGAAGCACCTTCAAATAGGCAGCAGGTAGAGGTAGAATCTATCACACTCACTAGGCAGTTATTGAAATCTAGATTCCCCCCCCCCCCATTTTGGTGGGTATTTGTCACCCTGGTATCATCTTGGCAATAGTTATGGACTGGTTTTGGACTGTTATGGACTGGTTTTTTATGAAGTGTTTATGACTGCTGGTACAAGTGTACCAGCAGGGGACCCATTTGGGGGGGGGGGGCTATAAGGTAGGATATAAATTAAGCACTATATGAGCTGACTGTGCTAGCTTTATGACTTTCTGTCAGCGCAATCCTAACCAGCTTTCCAGTGCCGGTGTAGCTGCAATGCAGCCTCAGGGTAAGGGAACAAATGTTCCCTCACCTTGAAGAGGCCTCCATTACCGCCCCTGCACTGCAAAATGCAGTGTGCACCCTGTTGGCACGGCTACACTGGGGCAGGAAAGTTGGTTAGGATTGCTCTGTGTGTCTGCTGCTCTTGTGGCTCGAGGGTACAGATTCCCCCCCCCCCCCAGTGCAAGCAGGAGGTGCATGGCAAGGCTGTTTCTCCTTTCCTTTCCTAAGTCTTTCTTGGAAGTGAGAAGGCAGCCCCAGCTTGCTCACTCACTCTCCTTTAAGCTTTTCTTGGCAGCCTTGCAAGGAGAGAATTATGTTTCTGCACTTCACCTCTGTCCTCAGAAAAACTGTCTCAGATGCCACCCTTACCCCCAGGGGCCTGGGTGGAAGAGTGCAACTGGGTTCCTTCTTCTGGATATCATTTGTTTTTGCCAATCCAACTATCAGAGCTGTATAATAAGGAAATTCTCCAGGGGCTCTTCATTTGGGCACAGCACAGGTTCAGCCTTGGAACAGGTGGAGAATAAAGAATTCTGTACACTGAAGATCAGGAATGCACAGTCTCTGAAGACCAACATTAAAAAAAAAGCAGCAACCAGGAAAATATATAAAAGGATTGGCAAATGGAAGGACACTGTTGGCTGCATTGGCCTTGCTCAGCAGGGATCTGCACTTTTTTGCTAACTAAAATTGTGTTCACTGCTGATCCTGTTCCTTCCACAAGGGAGAGGAGAGAGGTCTCCACTTTGCATTCGTACTGAGCTTTCGAGGCACTTAGACCATCTCTGAGGCGAACATGACTGTGGCAGGAAACCTACACTTGGCTGAAGGTGCAGGGGTTCTTTTGAGCCTCAGAAGGCCGTGGGAGAATTGTGTGACTCTCTGACATGTTTCAAGGCTTATAGTGACACCAGAGGAGAACCCAGTGAAAGGCAAGGCTCTCGATACAACAGAAAAGTCCTTGCTAGTGACAAGCCAGCAAGCATTGCTGTGGGCCTCTGTTGCGAATGTTTGGCACTTTTGTTTTGCTAAGGCTTCATGAGTGCTGCTATGGTGCAACAGGGAAGTGCTCCACTTATCAAGAAATGCTTGAAATATTTATGGTTTTTTTTTTAAAAAGTCATAAAACATGGCTGGGGCAGGATCGTGTGTGAGTGGTTTCATCATCACCAGTGATGGGCCTGAGCAGTTGCCACTTGTGCATCAGCAGTTCAGCTTGCTTGTATTAAGTAAGTCCACAGGCATAACACTAGAACAACATTGCACTTTTCCAGGACAAAATATACTACATTCTGATTGCTGGGAAAATTAGATTTCCTCACAAGAGAAGTGCTCCCTTGAGGGAAGATTTCTAGATTCTCCACAACTGCTGAATATTAATTGTGGCAAGACTATTTCTAACCACAACTAGCGTGTGTCTCAGCAAAAAAGCCTTCTCTCTGAGGTAGTGTTTGTTAACTTCCAGCCAGGCTTGGGCCTTGCTAGTTTTGTACTTTAGAGATAAGATTCAGGTCAGCTCTGCCTAGGAGCAGAGATTGAATGCTTCCCTGTGGTGGATGGAAACAATTGCCCTGCCTAATGTTGTCTTCATTATTTACTTTCTCAATCTAGGGAACATAGAAAGGCGTATAGCTGTGGTTGTTGCTTGCTGCAATCAATGTTGAGCAGGAACAGAATACGGAATAAGAGCCCTCTTTAGAATTGCCACAGGGCTTCTGCCAAGTGTGGAAAAAGAAGTCTCCAGCTAATGAGCCAGGTAGTGGGCTTATATGCATATCTTATGGATGAGAGAATCGCTCAGCTGTCGGCGTGGGTGTGGAGAATCATGCTGCATCATGGACTGGGGGGCATTATTTTCAGATGTGGAGGTTGGTGGCAACACATGCATCCTGCACCAGGCAAAATTTAGCATTGGAGCAAGGCGGCATCTAGATGGCCAGTAACCCTCAATGCATCCACCAACACAATCCAGCCCGTAAGATGGCACTTGTAGCAGGTGCACTGGAGGAAATTGCTGATCGAGCAAATGCTTTCAGGTGGCCTAAGCAAGCCAGTTGCCTGCTTCCAGAGAAGGAAGAACAAACTGAAATAGTGAGTCTGTCTCTTTCAAAGAAAGGCTTGGAAGGTCTTGTGCTAGCACTGTCCATTTACACTTCATCATGACCAGTGTATTGCAACATTTGTGATATATTGGTTTGGTTACAGTGTGTTCTTCACATGTTTACTAAAAACTATCTGGACAGTGGTGAAAATGCTTCTCTCTCTCCCTCCCCACCCCCCCCCCCACCCCATTACAAGGTTTAAGAAAGTTTTCCTTCTCTGACAAAATTGTATTATGTCAGTTTTGGTTTATTTGCTTTGGATTAGTTCTACATACGTTCCTCCTTCTGTACACAGACAGCAGTAACATGTCAGGTTTTAGGAGCTTTTTCACTTGGGAAACTTTGCTCCAGTGTAACAGCACCCTCTCTCAAGCACTATAATAATAGAGAACAACCAGGTTCTTTTCTAGCCCCCGTTGCTCAGACAAGTGTCTCTGTGCAGGTCTTTCCTCCATGTAGAAATGTAATATTTTCCAGCTACTTTAGTGTATTATGCTTTGAGGAAGACTGCACATTGATCAAAGGGCTCTTTCTTTCATCTGACTGTCACGAGAACAGACAGTGTTTACACCTTGCACTCATATAAGCAGAGGGAAACAGCCATGCTGTATGTTCAGACGGTAAACAGAGATGCTATTTGCAGGAAGCTGCCTCAAGTGCAGGCTTGTAGCAATACACTAGAATGAGAAACTCCTGTACTAAAGCAGAAGGCATAGACCCACACACTGTCAACATGCCCTGCCCTGCAGGGCATCTGCTAGGACACAAACAACTTTGACACTTTCCCTTAATGAAATATATATATATATATTCATTGCAATAAATACATTTTCAAGTTATAAAAAGTAGTGCATTAAACTGTTCAGTTAGGACAAGTCTAAGGAAATTTGGCCCCATCAGAGCCTACAGAAGGCAAGCCAAGTTCATATTGCACTGGAACCCCGGCATACGCATTAAGGTCAAGTCACTGTAACAGAGTTTGGAGAGAGAAAAGAAAGAGGCCAACTTCTTTGACTTGAAACATACTCCAGTCTCTCCCATGTCACACTAGTGGTTTTGCCAGTTTGTGAGGTAGAGCAAAGCTCATAGTGTTCGAACATTAAGCCTGCTTGCAGTGGATGTGTGGAGGGGAGGGGGAATGCAACAAGGAAAGCATGTCATATCTTTAGGCTTGACCCCCCCCCCTTTTTAAGGATGAAGGAGAACACTGCTTAGTGTGGACTTCCTAACACAGTAGTTTAAAGATTTCAATCAGCTATGCACCCCAGTCTAGCTGGGAGGCAGTGGACATGGTGTGTTAAGATTTCCGCTCAGAATACAAGTCTTGTCACCAGTCAGATGTCATTTAAGAAGTAGGTATGAAACAGTTGCTCTTCCATTCTTCTCTCCAGCTACTTCACCCCCTGCCCCTATTAACCTGACTTCAGTTGCATTGGGAAAAAAAGTAGTATGTCTTGTGTTCACTTTCTGCCCTTGGTTAAAAGTCATCTTTTAGCCCTTCTGGCTAACCATCATTCTTCCATTAAGGACTCTTCTGCTTGGTACAGGCAGGGCAGGATAGAGACCAAAGCCTCCTCAATTGAGAACAAGTGCTCATCCTCTACGTGAGGGCAGCAGTAGCGCATGAAGTCTGCTAGCCGCAGCAGGTATTCTATGTTATGGCCAGCACGGCCGCTGGAAACTATGATCTGAGCTGCAATATCCTCTTCAGATGCTGGGCCAAGGTAGGAGGGGTTCTGGGGGGTAGCAATGTAAACCAGGGCCAGGATAGGCTCATCAGTCTCTTTATCTTGTGGATGAAACTTCACCAGCTTTGTGTCATAGCCTCCGAGCACCGCTTCCCGCATGTTTAGATATTTGAGCGAGGCAGCAATTTGATCTCCATGAAGCTCATAGGCTACACCCCACGTGCACCCCTGAAATGTGAAGTCAAATGACAAGGATTACTTGCTGGCCACAGAGGCACAAACAGAATCATGAGCATAGCTGTATCCTAGAAAATGCAGACTTTGCTATTTTTATGTAAACCTGCTAACCCACAGGAGAAAAGGGTCCTGAGAACGGTCTTGGGGATGGGAGACGGTCTCCTCCCCAGGAAGCATCCCTGCACTTATGGAAACAAGTCCTTTTGTGGTAGGAAAGGAGAGAATGGGTGTATGGTTTAACCACTTCTGGATGCTGCTCCTCTGCTTGTATCCTGGACACACAAGTCATGGGCAGTCTTCAGAAAGGCGGAAGACAAGCATCTCTGGAACATGCAAGCTGTCCAGAATGCGTCTGGCAAGGTTTAAGGGGTTTCACCACTACCCACATCTCAGCTGGACAATTTGCACATTTTGCACATTGGACACTCATTTTTGGCCTTGCCTGCTTCGTGACACATCTTGACAATGCAAGTAAAGCAAGCCATACCAGAAATGACCCATAGTGCTGCCATCTCTACAATCCTGGTCAGTCGAAGATTTTCAGAATGAAGCATTTTTTTGCATATGTTTCATCTCATGGCTGGGGGAAAAGAGTGTGGCTTGCTTGCTGCCACGGCCCATCTAATTTTAGAGCCTTTTAAGGTGGGCTGAAGAGGTGAAAGGTTGAATTTCTCCTTGGAAACTAAATGAAAACGCTGATCATGCCTGCACTCCAATTTAATCTCCACCCTGCTGATGGAGTGATTAATACAAGCAGCGTTTGCAGAGGTTCTTGGAAGGCCAAGTCATTGACTCAACCACATACCACATCTTTCCCCAGTTACTGTCTTCCTATCCTGGGGTACCTCTAATGCTATCAAAACCTCAGTTTCCTAGGCTGATCACCTACAATTGTTCCCATGATAATAAAACCCTATTATATGGGAAACTGCACTCCCCTTATCTGAACGACCTGGTTATCCAGGTGTTTTGGGCACATACATACCCCAAGGCTGTATAAACAACAAAAGCTAAACGGATTAAAGAAGCTCTAGCTAGAGGAATACAATGAACCCCACCTTGGGCCTCAGAAGGGAAGCCAAGGCACAGTGGTAGTACCATTTAGCTTAGCCATAACGTTATAATAAGAATTGTTCTGGTTTATCCCTGTTTCCCCGGAAATGAACCCAGACTAAGCCTTACTATATAAGTGAAAGCTAACAGGATAAGGATGCAGCGCCAAATACTTACATCATAATCTTCCAGGAGGGTGACCACTCTTCCGGGCTAAACAGGAGTGGAAAAGAAGAGAGATGGTTTTGAGTAGGCACCATATCGACTATCACGCCAAATAGCACAAAGGATGACCGATCGATGCAGCCAAGGAGACCTACAGTATCATCATCACTGCGGGCCAATACAGAAGGCACCGGCAGCCGCATGGACAATGCCAAGCCAAGGGTGAAAGGGACTGACGATGCTATTAAGGCTCCGGACGGCTAGAGCGGGGAAGTCGAATTCGCGATCCTTATTTGAATCGCGGACGCAGAGAGCCCTGGATTCTATCCTAGCTCCTCGCCCACTTTCGTTCCCACCACCTCTTACTTAATACTCCATCCCTTCTCAGAGAGGACCCATCACTGGATCGCACCTGGCACCCTTCCCAAGATCTAGGATTCCAAAGACAGACGCCCATCAATTCCATGCTACCTGCCCCCCTCCCCCAGCAGCCCCATCCTCCGCCTCCAACAGCATCACCAGGCGCCCTCTGACTTACCATCTTTTCGCTGCCTCGGTGGAAGGTATCGCCTTGCCAGAAGCGGCGGCTGTAGCCCCGGATATAGCCTACTTTGCGGGAGGTGAACTCAAAATCGGGTCTCCACACCAGCGAGCCGTAGCCGAAGACCCAGAGAGGGGATTTGGGTGGTCCATCTTCTGCAGCAGCGGATTCATCTTCCTCCTTCTGGCGCCCAGGGAGATGCTCAGCTCCACTGGAGGGATGCTGCGGCTGAAGCGGATCGCGCTTCATGGCCCCGCAGAAGGAGCCGGGTAAACAGCCAGGAAGCTTGTAGCGTTGCCCTGTTGGAGCTGGACTGGGTGTATAAGTGGGAGCGGCTGGTGCTTGGCACGGTGCTTGGGTGCAGAGATGAGCCGACCCAGGGCAAGGCAGGCGATGGAACCTCTTCTAGACTTGGCAGCACCGCTCCAGCCCTTTAAAAACCAGCCTGCCGGCAACCCCCGCCCCGATGTCATTGGGTTCTCACGGATCGCACACTCTCTCCTCCAATCAGCGCCTCTGGCGTCCCGGCAGAGGCAAATTATCCCGCCCGGCTCGCCGCACGAGGCATCTGGATTGGTCAGGGTGATCTGTCGGTCTTGGGCAGAATGAGCCCGCTGATTGGTTTCCTGGCTGCCGGCTCTGTTCAGCCGAGCTGATGCAACCTGCCTGGAAGCTTTCGAGTCAAGGAGGCAGGTGATTGCGTCAGGCGTTCTTCTGGGCTGGCTTCGGGTGGAGCCGGGAGGGAAGGAATCGGATCGGGGTGGGTGGCAAGTGCCTTCTGGGGTGGCGCGGTGATGAAACGCATCGGCTACTACGCAGAGAAGAACACTTGGAGGCAGTGGCTTGCTTGCCCCGGTTTCTGTAAAAGGCGTAGCTGGGCGATACTTTCTTCTGTATGGCGGTGATCAGGGCCCCCTTCACGGAGGATCCGTGCGATGCGATGGAGGATGTGGGAACACATTCCATGGCAGGGGAGGTTTCTAATATCGGAACAGAGACCAGTGGGCAAAAAAAATACGAGAGTCATCCTTTCCTCCATCAGGACCATCTTGGCTACTGGCTGCATGCGTTGGCCCATCCTCGATGCGTGGCTGCGTGCGGTGGCCCATCCAGCAGCGTGGGCCCACAAGGCTTATTGAGACCCTCGCCTCAAGTAGGAGGTTGGCGGGGAGCGCCCACCTACATCTGCCGACTGTTCTCCACTGCTCCCCCCCCCACTCCCTGGATTGGAAAAGGGAGGGGGGCAAAGCAGAGAGAACTAGCCCACCTGCCCCTCTCCTCCACGCTCCAATCCAGGATGCGAGAGGAGCAGAGGCTCATGCACCACTTGGTCAAGGAGGGTGGTGTACTTTGGCATGCAGACTCAGACACCACCAGGTCTTGGCCTCAGCTTGGGAATCAGCCATTGCCAATTGAAGGGGTGGGTGGGTGTTCCTCCTTATGCTACTTTTGTTTTCACGAGGAATCTCCCCCCCCTTCACAATCCGGCATCCAAATGGGTCGACCCTCTCCTGCCAAGAAAATTCCCAAATGCAGTAACGAGTCCCCAAGCAGCAGTATGCAGGTATTCCTGACGCTGCTTAGATTTAGCACAAAAGGTCAGGTCAGGACAAGTTGGTGCTGGACAGGTCAGGTTGGGGTTGGTGCTGTTGGGCAGTTGCTGAGGCCACTGGCACAGATTCTGACCAGTTGCTGCAGAGGTAATGAAGCCCTCAGAGACATACTGTATTGCCAAAGACACCCCACAACTGCGAACCAGCCCTGGGTCAGGAGGAGAGCACCACCACCTGCTGCCTGTTCTGTGTCGTCATCACCCCCACCTTTAAACTAGTGCAGTATCATACAATTACTAGAGAGAGACAGCACAAAACAGAACTGTGTGTTGGGGAGAGCAGCAAACGTTGCATTTAGAAGGTCTCCCAGTCAGGGCTGGGAAAGACAGTTACTATCGGACAGCAGAGCTAATGCTGGGCAAAATAGTCTGACCCAGATCCATTATGTGCCAATGGCAGCATGTATATTTCTCTTGGGATTTGGTCCCAGTGGCAGCTTGAAGGTTGTCTGTGCACAGTGATATGGAGAGGTGCTAGTTAGGTCATGCCATGGGGGAAGAAAAGGGGGGGGGTTGTACTGAACGACTGTGAGGACTTGATGGCACTGTCACTTGAATTCTTCTGCAAACAGGGCCGGTGCTATCATTAGGCCAACTGGGCAGCTGCCTAGGGTGCAGACCTCAGAGGGGCGCAGTACTAACCTTTGAGGGACACAGTTTTATGCAGATTAGTTTTTTAACCCATGTAAAAAATGCAACTGATATTTATATTTTTTTATTTTAAGATAAATACCACAACATACCTAGAAAGTGAAAATGCACTTAATTTTTAATATTACAGTAAATGTATTCATTTTTCTAGTGAGCTAGATTAGCAGTTCTCAAACTTTTTGGTCTCTGCAGCCCTTTACATTCATAAAATGAATCTCAGGGAGCCCTGCTGGCACAGGCGTGGCATCTCAGGGAGCCCCAAACTGGCACAAACGCTGGCACAAACTGGGCAGGTGGTAGAAGGTGGCCACTTATGGTGTGCTCATGGAGCCCCTGAAGGGGTCTCAGGGAGTCCCAGGGCCCTTTGGAACACACTTTGAGAAATACTGAGCTAGATAATCAAAGCTAGATAGAAAGATAATCAAAGATTGTTGTATTACTTATTCTTGCAATTTAAAATAAATTTAAAATAAATTTGTGCTTTTCAATTTTTCTACATCTGTTTTTGAAAATTGAAGTTGGCAAAAAATGTTGGTTTTTTTGGGGTGGGGGTGGGGGGGGTTGCAGGTAGTTAGGCTTGCCTAGGGTGCAAAGTAGCTTGGCACTGACCTTGTCTGCAAAGCTTACTAGATCTAGAGATGTATGTTGTATGACAATGCTGTATGTGCATGATTAGGTCAGTCACATGGTGTGCTTGCAAACTACTGTGGCAATGGCCTCAAGGTATTGATGAACATGCCCCGTGTCACAAGCTCAACACAATGTTTTAATTAGAAAGGGAAAGGGAGGGGGTCATTAATGAAAACCACAAGCCCCACCTCTGCTCTCAGTTTTAGCTAAATATAGTCCCCCATGTAGTTTTCTGAAAATGAAAACTATACACTCATCTCTGCACCTCTGTAATTCAAGCACTGGCTCAGCATCAAGGTAGAATTGGTCTGAAATGGACAGAAAGGAAGGAGAAAGATAGTGATGAAGAGATAAGCAAGAGGAGAGAGGGTTGTAGTAGTGTTAGGCTGACCATATCCAAAAAGGGACAGGGTGCCTATATCTTTTTAACCATTGGAATTTGGGCTCATCATGGAAGGGTGCAACAAGTCACACCTGCCCAAATTCCCTCTTCTTACAAAGAAGGTATAGGCAGAGGCGTTTCTATGGTAGGGGCCCTACCGTAAGTTGCGCCCCGTCCTAGTACCATGTTTACAAACTGGAACGAGGAGGCCCCGCACTCTCGCCGGCGGAGCCATTCCGCGCTGCGAAGGCGAACAGGCAGGAGACTCACTGCTTGTCACCTTCGCAGCGCGGAATGGCTCTGCTGGCGAGGGGGCGGGGCCTCCTCGTTCCGGTTTGTAAACATGCTACTAGGACGGGGCGCAACTTATGGTAGGGCCCCTACAGTAGAAACGCCTCTGGATAGGCACCCTGTCCCTTTTTGGATATGGTCAGCCTAAGTAGTGTCCATACCCCTGATGCTGAAGACTGACTATAAATCAAAGCCCTAAATTGGTCATGCATACAAGACTCACAGCGCAATCCTAGCACTGTGGTGGGTGGCACAACGAGAGTTCTGCCGCCCAAAGCCGTTGTAAAAGTGCCGTAAGGCACATTTTCAACAACACGCGAGCAGGGAAGGCCTGCGCAAGACCGGCCTTCCCTACTCCGCCGCCAGGACCCTCGCCCGCCCGCTGGAGGAGCCAGGTAGGGATCCAGCCAACGGGGGGGGGGAGGTTCAGGCAGGAAGGGAGGCTGGCCATAGTCCTAGACGGTCGAGGAGGGGGCAGGGGGATGGCTTCGCCCATATCCTGTCTCCCGCCAATTGGCTGGGCTGTTACACGGCCTCCTCCGACTTCCGCCAGTGATTTTGTTGGCAGAATTCCGAGGAAGCCGATTGACCCCAGCGCCAGTTACACCCAGGGAAGTGTACGAGTGTCCCCTTCCCCCAGTAGACTTTCTGCTGGGCGGGAGACTGCCCACGGCGGAGTACAGGATGCGGCGGGTGGCCTGGGCTGCCTGCCCGATCCTTATGCAGGATTGGGCTGCCCAAGTCCCTGCGGATATGTAGGGCATAGCTATTGCTGTGAAGCATGGGACTATGGGGCGTGGTCCTGGAGTTTCCATCAGGCTAGTCAAGAAGAGGATGTGAGATGATATGAAAAGGTGTAAGCAATGGTGGAATCACTCACTCAACTTTCCCAAGAGTCTACTAGGTCAAATACTTTGGTGGTGCAGTTACTACAGGTACCGGTACTTCTGTTATGCTCTGTAACGCACCCAGGAACAAAGACACAGGATTGACTGAGCCCTTCACCACCAAATCGTACAGAGTATGTATCATGTGATACAGAAATTGTAGGTATTGTTTTAATCGTGTCTGTTTGCGCATTAGGACGGGGAGAATCTCTCACATATAAACAACTTCACCACTCCCTCCTCTCCAGAATGTCATGCACTTCAGGCTGGCTCCTGGAGCCAGGAACTCCCTTGGACTAACTCAATTAAGTCCCACAAGAACTGCTGGGACCATCCTGAAGGCTGATTCACACCACAGTTTTCCAGGCTCGTTGCGGATCTGCGGAGGGTAGCGCGGAGCTGTTTTTATGCTTGCGGAGCAGAAACGCAGAGGCAGGAAAGATGGTTTCCCCTCATCTTTTGAGGCGGTTGTGCTTGCGGAGCTGGGGATGTTCGTGGAGCTACAGCAGCCCACCAATCGGAGGAGCGCACTTCTGTTCACCAAATCACAGCTGCGCTTTCTTAAGAAGGAGGGACAGAAGGAGGGACAACAGGCAGCAAGACACTCCCCCAGCTCCAACCGCATAGACAAGCGCATAGGCAGGGGCAGAAGCAGGGGCAGGGCCATCCGCGCTGGGAAAACTGTAGTCTGAATCGGCCTTGAGTCATCAGATTCTGTACAAGGACCTTTTCTCATTGTCCCTAAGAAATGTAAATTGCCAGTAATCACCTGAAAACCTGTATGGGAAAACCTGTATGCCCTCCGGATCATGCAGGTTTCTTGTAAGCATGTGATGCTCTGTTCTGTAAATGTATAAAAAGTGTGTTCTCCTGTAGCAAGGGGTCAGCATTCCAATGCTGTCCACTGCGCTGCGTAGCAATAAACCCCATAACTTTTTCCTTGCCCTCCAGTCTGCGTGGTCCATCTTTATTAATCCGTAAGTGATGGATTCTGGCTACACATGCCTGCCTTGCAGAGGTTTATGTGTCTTCAGATGCATTTTGTCAGAATCATTTTTAAAGGTGATGATGCATAATGAAATGTTTGTGTAACTTCTTGATCTAACAGTTCTTTAACACAGATAGCTTCAAAAACTGCATTCCATTTCCATTTCTGAGTGTTCAGACTGGAAAGTGTAGATGTTCATTCAAATGAACGTCTTAGCCATGAAGTTCACTGGGTAGCTTGAGATAAATCTCTCTCTTTCAGCTTAACCTGCCTCAAAGGTTCCTTGCAAAGACAAAAGCAGGACATGTAGATGGAAAAATTGTGGAGAAAGATCCTGAAACCATCAAAATTAAGATGGAAGCTTTGGAACACATACGGTACTTTTTACAATGGGCAGAATAATGAATTAAAGGAAGGTACTACTGCCTCGATGCAACGAACATGAAAGTGAGCGAACTCAGGAAGATAGTGGAGGACAGGAAGGCCTGGCGGGATATGGTTCATGGGATCACGAAGGGTCGGACACGACTTAACGACTGAACAACAACAACAACTACTGCCTCTCGTGGTTTTTTAATCACCTATGGTTCTGATTCAGCATATAGATTGCTGGTACAGTACAGTGTCAATATCTGAAATAGGTAGACTGATCCACAGAGGCTGTGATGTGAATGGGGAATGTGCACACATTGTACACTGAAGTACCTGTAATTCCATACTGCTCCCTTGACCATTGGACCATTGGTCACGGCTCCCCATGACATTATGTTGATGCCTGCCAATTTGGCGTTGCACTATTTTCCGAGAGGATTCCTTGGCACTCCGCGGCTCCCCTGGCTGGTTTCCGTGGCCTTGCCTCCCAGTCTGGGAACCACTGCCTAGGGAGATGGAATGTCTGTGGCATAGTTTTGTTCACTGTCTTAGGGCAGACCAGATCACATCATTAATTTCTTAGCAAGAAAAACAAGCCAGTCCCAAGCATGTTGTTGTTGTTGTTGCTGCTGCAAGGTCTCCTGTCTCAACCTTTTCATACTATGGTTGATTTAATTTTATTGTTTCCATTAACTGGCTCAGCTTGACCATTAAGCTGTTAATGCCAACTGCTCAGTAAAACAAAAGCCTCCAATATTAACAGGTGTGAGGAGTAAGTAATTGCCTCAGGCAAGAGGAACTGTGAAAACTTGAATAGATGCTAGGAAACCAGGCTGGAATGTATGAAAGGTTGTTTCTTTCTTTCTTAAACACATTGCTGTTTGCAAATGACCACCAGGAAGGAATATTTTACATGAGGACAGGAAAAAGGGTGGAGAGACAATCTCAGATGCTGTGGTACAAAGCTAGCATAGTCACACTCAACTCATTGAAACATCAGCCCAAGCTGGACATGTGAAGCTGGACGGACATGCCTGAGAGCAGGAGGCAAGCTCCATTTTACTAGAGAAGCTGGATTTGGACGCTAGGACAAAATGGGACGGAATCATTTACAATGACAGAAGTAGTGGAAACATTGGAGAAATCTGACACCATCCTCTATGGAGATAGAAGAGATGTGGAACTGTTCTTTAAAAGGTTGGGAGATCTAGGTATACTGTTTTCATTTGCTCCTTTCCTTTGGTGGCTTTTTGGTGAATTTGAAAGCTGTAATTGAGAAGCGAAGAAGTAGTCTTTAACTTTGCAGGAGTAAGTTCATAAAAGAAAGACCGGTAAGTGCTGGGAGGATTAGGTCTGCATGGCAGCTTGCAGCCACCCTGAAACCCCCAATCCCTCAGCACTGCAATGCTGTAATGCATGGTCATATGGTTCATGGCTGGCCATGCAACATGGAAAGGAGGGATTTAACTCTCCTCCCCATGGTATACTGCTCTGGAAGCTTGAATAGATGCTAGGAAACCAGGATGGAATGTATGAAAGGTTGTTTCTTTCTTTCTTAAACACATTACTGTTTGCAAATGACCACCAGGAATAGATGACCACTTGAATAGATGCTAGGAAACCAGGCTGAAAGGTAGTGACTGGCCCAAGGTCACTGGCCAGGAAGCTTCATGACTGAGCCTGCACCTGCCAAAGAAGGTAAGCCCTGGTGCAGGGGTGGAGGGAGTGCGGAATGGTGCAGCCCAGGGGGGGGGGTAGCCATTGGCCGAACCTGGCTGGGAGAGGGCGGGGATATCGGCGGCGAATTCCGCCAATATCCCGAGCCCTTTCCTGGCCTGGTTCGGCGTCCCCCCCCGGCTCGAATGTACACCAGCTTCGGAGCTGGCGTACATTCAAGTAGGCCCATAGGGCCTCGGCTGGCTTGCACCTGGGGAAGGGGATGAGCTGGATACTGCAACCTGCCCTTTAGGCCAGTCAGATATCCTTACACAGGATTGGGCTGCCCGAAAGTAATCTCAAATGGTAATTTTGGATAGTCTCCAATTTAGTAGTATCTGACTAGTCTCATATCTCTGTGCTGAAGACCAGTTGTAGAACAATATTTCCCATGAAAGTGCAAGTGGGACAAATTGCCTCCCTTAGATCAAGCAAAATTTAAAATCACATTGGGAATTTGGAAGGCTTAAAGTCTTGTTGTCTCCAAATGGCATTCCCAAGAATGACACTAGTTGAACTGAACTCCAAGGAATTGAAATGTTCTTAAGAATTTTAAAAAGTCCTTTGTCCTTTCTGTGTTGACATTATCTATCTTCCACATACGTACATTTGGGAGATAACAAGATAATCTTGGTTTTATTATAATTCAGCAGTAAGTGTTCCCTTTAGTTGTACACTCCTCGATCTCTACGAAGGCACCTCATCCCAGAGTAATAGAAATGTAACACAATTTACATCAGGGCTGGCCCATCCATGAGGCCAACTGAGGTGATTGCCTTAGGTGGCAGATTGGTGGGGGGGGGGCAGCTTCCTCCGTTTACTACCTACCTTCACCACTTCTCCTGTTCCCTGTTCAAAAGGAAATAGGGGAGTGCTCTAGCCCACCATGCTTTTCTCCTCCATTTTTCCACTACCATCCCAGTTCCTGCTTCCTTTTTGAGTCTAGGGAGTGTTAGGAGGCGTTGAAGCTGGCATGCTGCTATATAAAGGGGTGGCATTTAGTGTGCCCTCTCAGGCAGCTGAAGGTCTTGGGCTGGCCATGATTATATAGGCCCTGTAACATATTATTTAAGAGAGCTTTTTAAAGTGAAAAATCTACTATTCTTTAGAACTTCTCAGAAGTTTTTACTCTGACTTCATAATATTGTATTACTGTATATTCTTATATGGTTTTGGAATGACAAAAAATAAAATAAAAAGACATTTTTAAAAATGGAGGAAGAATGGACTAAGACTGAAGTTTTGCAGCCAGAAACCCGTGTTTTCAAGGTATGTGGAGAAAAGCCATGGTTTATCCTTAAACAAATTATCTCTCCAGAGTAAACATTCTATGTCTATGGGGCAGCCTGATCCTGTGTAGGCTGCGGTGGCCGGCCTAAAGGGCCAACCGCCACATCCTATCGAGTTCCCAGGCTGCCCTGGGGCAGCCTGGGAACAACTCGGGAGAAGGGTACAATTGTCCCCTTCTCCCCCCCCCCCCCGTGTAAACAGTGGTAGGCCCAATGGTCCTACTCGAATGTATGCGAGCTCCGGAGCTCGCGTACATTCAAGCTGCTTGTGTCGGAGGCCTGGAGGGAGCTTTGGATACCGGGGATCTCAGCCCCCGGTATCCCCGTCCCCTCCAGGCCCCGGGCGGCCTATGGCTGCCCTCCCTCACTGTCCAGTCCGCCCGCCCCTGCACTGACTGGCATAAAACTTACCTGGTCCGGCGGCCGCAGGGCCAGGGAGACGGCGGGGTGAGCAGTGCAGGCCACAGCACAGCAGCACCGGCCCTGCTTGCTCTCCGGGTGTCACGCAAATGCTTTACGGCACTTGCGTTACACCCTGCCCTGGGGCAGCACGCGCTGCCCCGGAGCTTCTTTACACAGGATCGCGCGGTTAGTCCATGTTCTATGTTAGGTGACTGATGCGTATGCGCAGGTATGTGTTAGGTTTCTTTCAGGTAATGGTGAATCACAGGCAAGCAAGAAGGCCACTGGCAGAGCTGGGGTGACGCATGGGAACAGACTGTAACAAAAGCAATTAGCTTCGTTTTACCTTCTATCTTACAAAAATAAGCAATGCTGAGGTTGCTCTTGTGTTGAAGGATGCAGGCTTGTGATTTGCAAAGGGACTGTATTACATAAACAAACCAGAACCACTGAAGGACTGCACATCCACTGCCAGAGAAGACTGCCAGCCAGATAACAACTGAGACAGGAGCAATGCGAACTCAGCTCAGTTTGATTTGTTTTACATCAGCACTTGGTTTGACGTACCTTCTAGGGAAGGGAACTGTCCAAACAAGTTCAGTATGTGGCTGAAAACCACTTCCTTTTCCTAAGGTTCTCATTTATTCCATGTACAGTTTCTTGGGAAATAAAGCAACATTTGGTGGAACTGAGTCAGACTCTATGGGGCTCTCTAGGCTTGACCCAAGCCAAACTGGCTCCTGAAGTGACGCCCAAATTCTGCCCTCCTTTTTTTTGGTGAATGTGAGCCTTCATCACTGCCTCTTCCTCTTCCACCACCTGCCATGACTTTTGAACTGGCTGGGTGGGGAAGATCTTGACAGCTTCACTTCCAAGATCCTCCCAGCCCAGCCAGTGAAAGCATGGAGGAGGAGGAGGAGGAGGAGGAGGAGGAAGGGAGATGGAGGGAGGCAGTGACCTCATCCTGATTGCTGGAGAGACGTGATCAGGAACAGGATCGCTGTGGCCACCCCTACCACGTCCACATCCACTGCCATGTTCCTCAGCAGTGGAGCTGGTGAAAGCGATAAGCCCCCTTCCCTTTTTGCTCGCTATACAAGGAGAGCAAATGAGAAGAGAGGGATGGCGGCTGGATGCAGCAGATGGTGGGTGGGTGCGGAGTCCCCCTTGCTGGTTTGCTGCATTCCCCACCCTGCTACTTGAAATGGGAGATTCAGTCTGCCTCTGCTGCTATCTATGCCAAAGTCTGATCTCCTCCTCATGAAGCTAAACAAACTGTTTGTTTGATTTGCAGCAATGTTCTTCACACAAGTGTGTTTGCATTTACATAGGATCAATTCAAACTGCTATGTTTAAAAATCCATACGTATGTGTCCAGTCCAGAACAAGGGCATACTGTATTTACAGGGTGATTTTTAAGGGACTCTTGGGTGGACTATCAAGGTCGTACAAACCTGTTGCTTCATAGTTCACAAAGGAAGGTTCATCAAAAGATGCCAAAAATAAGGAAAAGTGAGAGCCATTCCCAGGATTGACTTGTACCAGGTAGAGACCTGGCAGTCACACCTTCTGATCTGGAAGATGCTTCATAATCCCAGATTATAGGATTATGTAGGGCTAGTTGTGATTACCCATTGATGAGGGAAAGCACTTTGTGTATCCCAAGAGGCACTTTCTCCTTCATGTGTTCCAGGGATAACATCTGCCATTGAAACAGGTTTTCAGAGTAAGCCCTGGCTCAGATTAGTCCCTAACTGCTCCATTTGATTCTGCCACCAAGCCACCAACCTTGCATCGATTAGAAGGTGGAGCGCCGCCGCCTCATCCTATCTAGAGGCAACAAAACCAAAACATGATTCAGAGCCTCTGAACTGAATGGCAAAATCCTTGCCAGTATTTGAGCTTGTGACCCACGTTGGTGGCGAGAGGGATGCCACTGTACATTAGGGGAAGGACACCCAAATGGGACAGACCTTTACAGCCCGATCTTGCTCAAAGATAGGCCAGCGGAGCAAGCGCTCCACCGGCCTATGGTGTTGCGAAAGTGCCATAAAGCATTTTCGTGGCACTGAGTGAGTAAGCAGTGCCGGCACGCAGGCCGGCATTGCTGACTCAGCCACCCTCCACTTACCACACTGCCGGACACAGATAAGTCCTGCACTGGGTGGCGGGAGGGCATGGGGAGGTTGGGCCGGGGTAGTGGGAGAGGGGTCCATTGTCTGGCCAGGTCTAGGAGGGGCGGGGATATCAATGCTGGACTGCGCCGATATCCCAAGCCCCTTCCCCAGCCGCGCCAGCCTTACATGGCCTCGTTGGTTGTGCGTCAGCTAAATAGCTGGCGCGCATCTGAGGAGGCCCATTGGGGCCGCCGGGGCTTACACTGGGGGAAGAGGACAAATATCCCCTTCCCCCGAGGTGAGCCCCAGCCCTGCCGGCGCAGGCCTCATCCTGCATCAGACGCAAATGGCCGGCCGCTGCATCTTAGGCAGGATTGCGCTGATAGTGAGGCAAGATTCTCAGTAGTAAAGGTAAGATTCAGCAAGCACCAAAGGATTAGATTTCTCCTGGGTATGTTTGAGACCAAATTGTAATAAAGAAGTTTGTTTTAAGAGTGTTTGTTTAGTATGATTATTTTCTGTTTTCTTTTACGTATCACAGTGGCTATAGTAATGTAATCAGCCATTTTTTAATGCAGAAGTATTTGTACCTTTTGGCATATGCGTGTCTGGTCCACTGGTCTGTCCCCATGGTCTGTAAGACCTGGGCTGGCCCATTCATGAGGCCATCTGAGGCAGTTGCCTCAGACAGCCGATTAGCTGGGGACACCCACCTCTGTTCTCCCACTTGCCTTCGCTGTTCCCCCTCCTTCAACTCTCAGGATTGGAAAAGGAATGGGGGGGGCAGATAGATCAGAAGAGAAAGTATGGAAGAGAGGTGAGCTGACACTAGCCTCCCTCTCTCCTCCACCCTTTCTCTTCTGCTCCATCTCCCTGTTCCTTTTTCAATCCTGGGAGCAGAAGGAGCAGCGGTTGGTACATAACCAGGCAGGGATGTGGATCAAGTCTCTGGGTTCAAGTCCCAAGTCTTTGCTCCCACAGTCCTGAGTCTTTGGTTGCGAGTCCCTATCTATTTAATGGGAAAAACTGAATAAAATTGGACTTGTCGTAAAAGGCTCCAAGTCAGTTGAGTCTTTCGAGTCTTTTACAATCACTGAGTCAAGTCATTGATGAGACTTGAGTCTGACTCGAGTCCAAGTCAATAGACTCAAGTCTACATCACTGTCACCAGGTAAGGGGGACAGCAGTTGGTTATTTGCCTCAGGCCAGCCCCATGTAAGGTCACTCAGTGTTCAAACAGCAAGCAGACCAAAGAAAGAGGTATACCAAGTAAGAGGCCACACCCCTTTTCCTAAATGGCACCTTTGTGATGCTCCTATGCCTGCAAGTAACTGCTCAGAATCATTGGCCTCAGGGCAATGCTCAGGGAGGAATTTGCACCTCACTTGGCAGCTGCCAACAATGCCTTAGGGAAGGTTTGCAGCAATCTGAGACATCAGCAAGTCTCATTTTGTTTCACTCATGAATGGTGCAATCCCATGTTTTTGTCTACTCAGAAGTAACCCCCACTGTGTTCAATGGCACTTACTCCCAAGAAAGTGTCTATGGGTGTGCAGCCTAACTTGTTTAGTTACACAAGTATAGTGTTATAGCAGCCTTGCCTTTGGAGATTACACACCATGCAAATATATCTGGTTTTGTAGCACCTTCTTTTCTCATTTTGGTATACAGTATGTATTGTATGTGTCTTTTAATAGCCATACTATTGGACTTTTTGTTTTGCTTGCTAGTGTGCCGACCATCTTCAGACACAGCTGTTATCTCTAGGCAGTATCCCCTTATTCAAACCCTTAATTGGTTTGGGCATTGGGTGTGTGTTAGTGCCTGAAGCGAGAAATCTTCCATCCCATTGCCAAGCATTGCAGCTGTTAGAAGCCTAGCACAAGCCAGCCTGTTCTTGTGATGTTTGTTGGATATGAATTTTGAAGTTGCAGAATGAATGCTGCCCCTCCTATGCCAGTGAAAATAAATAATGCTGAAATCAAGTTGGCCTTATGCAGAAAGCTCCAGGGACTATAAGCTTGAGGAAACAAAAACCACAAGGTCTAGTTTGTGAACACAATTTTTTCCCAGTGAGCTGAAAGTCCCTGAGTTCAAGGGTGATGCCTACAGCCAGTTGCAAGAAATGACTGGCTTGGCAAGGAGTTGACGTCACTCCTCAGCCATGAGACTTTAGCTACTTTTTCTTCACGGCTTAATTGTGGCTATTCTTCTATGGCCCTAAGAAAACATAACCAATTGCTTAATGGGATGGGAATGTTGGGGTTATTGTGGCATGCCATGATTCATGATTCATTAGAAAATGGCATTGGTGACATTAATGACTGTAAGTGTTGCATCAGTCTGCAAAACGGTGGCCCAACTGGCCATAGAGCAAGAGAGAGGCTGCCCTAAAGTTTTAGACACGCTGACCTGAAATAGTTAATTTTCTGCTGCTGATCATGACCTGTCCTCTAAAGCAGGGGTGGGGAACCTATTTACGGTGGCGGGCCGTGTCCCCTCCACCGCAAAAAGGCACCCCCCCCCGTGCGAGATCGCACGACCTCTTCTCAACCCGGCAGTTTCTGCGCATGTCTACAACAGCCGGGGTTGAGTGAGTCCGGCGAACTGAGCGTGTGCGGGGCCTCCCGAGGCTCCGGAGCTCTGCTCCGAGCGCGCACGGGCCGGACCCAATAGAATTGGGTCCAGGCTCGCGCGGGCCGGACCGGATCTCTCCGGGGGCCGGATCTGGCCCATGGGCCGCCAGTTCCCCATCCCTGCTCTAAAGCATACTACACTGAGGCAAATGACACTGTTGGTGGGCAAATAATGTTTAACATCGGCCCTGTTTTAAACTGAGCAAGAGCAGAAGGGCTATCAAATGTGGCTTCATCTATCTACTGACTCAGTTCTGTGTGAGCTGAGAGACCAGGCAAAGGGTTCTTTAACTCCTCAGTGTGAACAGAAACTCTGCTTATTCTGCTTCTCATTGTGATTTGCCTGGGCCTTGGCTTGTGTATAGGAGGCAGTCACTGAGGTAAAAAGAGGACTAGCAGGTTGCTGTTCACACTGTGAGGTGAGGAGAAGGTTAAGGAGGAGTAAAATCTAAAGCTTTTATGGCCAGCAACAATATAGCACAAACGTAGCATCTCTTCGGGATTAAAGGCCATACAAAAGTATACAGTGATAACAATTTAAAAACACATTTAATACTGCAACGGTTCATTCATTCCCATGAACCTTTTCAAGCAGAAGAAACAGAGCCAGCCGGCAAAAGATGTTAATGGAGTGAGCTCCACAACCGGCATATGAAGAACATTCTAACTGCCATTTAAAGCTACAGCAGTCCTATTTAACGAGGGTGCCCAAATATTATTAATAAACGCCAGTTCTTGTTTCCAGTTCATTAAAATATTTCTGTGTTTAAAGATCTGAATTGCTTCATGGTGTAATCTTTGTCTATAGCCACACTCATGCACTAATCTCTCAGTTCCATCAAAGTTAATAACATGCCCCGTGGGAATCGCACAGGAAACAAGAACTGGCGTTTATTAATAAGATTTGGGCACCCTCGCTAAATAGGACTGCTGTAGCTTTAAATAGCAGTTAGAATGTTCTTCATATGCCGGTTGTGGAGCTCACTCCATTAACATCTTTTGCCGGCTGGCTCTGTTTCTTCTGCTTGAAAAAGTTCATGGGAATGAATGAATACATTGCAGTATTAAATGTGTTTTTAAATTGTTATCACTGTATACTTTTGTATAGCCTTTAATCCCGAAGAGATGCTGTTAAGGAGGAGGTTTGCCAGCATCTCAGAGAGAGATGTGCCGAGGTCATCATCTCAGTGATCCACTGTCAGCTCCCACATTGCACCATCATATGCAAATAGATTAGACTAATCTTACCAAACCAGCATGGTTGGAACTGGCCTTCCTGGGAGTGTGGCATTGGCGTGGGAACTGAGCCAGGTCACCTTTGTAATTGGTGCTTTAACACATCATCAGTGCAATGCTGGAGACTAGTGTGGGAAGTGGACTTGCAGAGACAAGCATGCCACACAAGAACTAATGTGTTAATTGAGTTGGGATGCTTAAGGTGGCGAGGGCTTTGCCAGGACTCTCTTGGTTGGTTAAGAAATGCTTGAGTCTTTTCTTGTGTCTCCCTGGCAGGGACTTTAGTACTGGAGTTGGTGTGTAGCCTGTATCCTATACTTCATCGTGGGAGAGTGGGTGGGGCACAGGGGTGGCAGGGGGTGCAATTTTCTGCTGCCGTTCCTTATTGGGTTCCTCCTACCTATGCCAGCTCTGTCATTTGCATAGCATTTTTACGGCATGGGGGGTATGTCCATTATCTGAAAGGGGGGTCAGGATATGGTGTACATTGATGCCTCCTCGCTACACCCCTATCTTCTCCCTGTTTTGGCCTCTCCACTGGCAGAGTTGTGTTGGCAACTGTGACCCATCTGTTGGCAGGCAGGCTTCTACGCTGGTGTGCTGGCGTATGTGGAGATATACACCAGTGTATCTCAAGACTTTTACAGAAAACATTCGTCTAGCAAAATGTAATGGAAATTGTTTACTCTGCAATTTGGGTTTATGGTGCTAGTCACAGAAGTTGGATGATTTTTTTTTTTAAGTAGAGAATTGTAGTGCTTATAAGTTCTTTGCTCTTTCCCTGCTCTTGTGCTACAACCAACACAGAGAAGCAATTCTTTATCCTGCTCTGGGTGCAGTCTGGCAGCCCAAGGGGAACTGAAGTCACAGTGTGAGCTCAGTCAGGTGAACCAAACCTCTACGGCAGGGGTCGGCAACCTTCTTCCACATAGGGGCCAGACACCGGGTCCGTCAATAGTAATAATATGTGCATGTGTTCAATATGCATGCACGAACCCCCCAATTAGGCCATAGAGCAAGGGGGAAAAAGATGGGCACGGTGCAGAGAGACGCATGCCCTGACAGAGAATGATGCTCAAAGGAAGCTTCTGCCCTTGGTCTGCTTGCACTGTAAGCCTCACGAAGGCAGAATTATGAACTTGAATGCTTTTTTTAGGACCACCATGGGCTGAGTGGATATATCTTCAATGTTGTGTGGATATTTTCCAATGTTGTGTGGATATATGTGGATATAGTTCTTTTTGGAACTATGGGCCAGATGATTTCAGGTGGTGGGCTGGATCCAGCCCAAGGGCCATAGGTTCCCTTGCCCTGCTCTAGGATTCAGGGATTTCTGTAGGTAGCAAAAGTCAGAACCACAGACAGCTCCATGGGAAGCCTGCAGACCAGATAGATAGAGCATTCATTGCAGACTCGGATGTTGTTCCAACAAAAGTGTGAGGTTGGCTGAGGGTTCATATGGCTGCTGAAGAGTTTAAATCAACTTGCTTTGTCCCTTGTCCTGGGAATCCTGTTGTGAAAGTGTCCCTGCCTAATTTCTCAAATGTTGACTCCTATGGCACTGGGAAACTGTGGCTTCTTTGTGGATTCCTCTGAGGAGTCCTCAAAATCTAAAAAGAGGGGCGGGCGGGCTGTGTCCTCTGGCCTTGGAGGGGCTGCTGAGTCTAACTCCTGTTCAGGGGTTTCCAGAAAAGGGATGTCCAGGGTAGGCACCCAGGGGATTCCTGACGTTGCCTCCTCCTCAGCCTCCTCCCTCAATGGTGTGGCCTCTATTCTTGGAATCATGTCACCCTTACCGCCATGAACAGAGCATAGTAGTGCCCATTGTCTTGAGTGCTGAAGATCTGGGGATGCAGCAGGTAAAAGAGAGTTACATGATTTACTTGCAGAAGCTATTTCGTTCCCAGTGAGCTCATAAAGTGTGGCTGTCCATTACAAAATTCTGAAGCAGTGAAGGAAAGGAGCTTTAAAACCTTAACAGTGTTCAGACCTTGAAATTAGTGACTTCCCATCACCAGGTGTTTCAGAGAAATTGCTGCCGCATCCACTGCCAGCATCTTTTCCTTGCTCAGAGCAAAGGTAAGGAGGAATTACAGCTGGCAAACATGAATAGGATTGTAGTCAGTTAAGCTGCAATCCTATATGCACTTACCTGGGAGTAAGTCCCATTGAATTTAATGGGACTTACTTGTGAATAGACATACATAGGATTGCACTATTAGTTTACATTCTTATAACCTTCTTCCACATTACAGCACCCCCCCTGAAATCCAACCCTAACTCCACCCCATTTTTTACTGACTACTAGTGAAATCATTTTAGTTTTACTGCTTTTCTTCCCCCCCCAGCCCACCCCCCAGCTGCTTTCTCCCAGCCAGACGTGCTTCTGACATCAGAATCTAGCTGAAGAAAAAATTACATTGTCAGGGAGGGGGAATAGGATAACATAAGAACATAAGAACATAAGAAGAGCCCTGCTGGATCAGGCCAAAGGCCCATCTAGTCCAGCTTCCTGTATCACACAGTGGCCCCACCAGATGCCTCAGGGAGCACAAGACAACAAGATAACCTGTTTCCTGCTGCTACTCCCCTGCACCTGGCACAGAGAAAACCTACTTCTAAAACCAGGAGGTTGCTTATGGCTTGTAACCTGTGATGGTCTTTTCCTCCATGAATCTGTCCAAACCCCTTTTAAAGGCATCTAGGCCAGGTGCCATCACCACATCCTGTGGCAAGGAGTTCTGTTCTAACTCTCCCTCCACTCAATTTTAGTGCGTGTCCCCTGGTTCTGGTGTTGTGCGAGAGGGAGAAGAATTTCCCTCTATCCACTCTCTCCATCCCATGCATAATTTTATAAGTCTCAATCATGTCCCCCCTCAGGCGCCTTTTTTCTAGACTGAAAAGCCCCAGACGCTGTAGCCTTTCCTCGTAAGGGAGGTGCTCCAGCCCACAAATCATTCTGGCCGCTCTTTTCTGCACCTTTTCCAATTCAACTATATCCTTTTTGAGGTATGGTGACCAGAACTGGACACAATACTCCAGATGTGGCCTTACCATCGATTTGTACAAAGGCATAATGATATTGGCCGTTTTATTCTCAATCCCCTTTTTAATGATCCCGAGCATGTGTGGCCCTAAAAGCAGCTGGCAAAAAGATCTGCACCCCTTTGGCACTTTTTTTGCACCCCAGCCCCTGATTCACACGTGGTGCAGCCAAGCCTTGATTGAAAGACCATCACACAAAGTGCCAGCTGTATGAGTTTGGGATGGTACACTACTGTCTGTCTTATTATTTCTGAATATGAACTGAATCTATAGTGAGAACTGAATGTTCTCACTTTATTGAGAACAGATTGTTGAAATTCTTGCCACTTTTTGTTCATGGGGAGTGATAGATGCTCTGACCATGCAAAAAGTGCAGATTTGCTTAGAGCTCCGCCCCCCTGCAGTGACGCCAGTGATGTCATCAGTTCCAAAAACATGAATTCTAGGATTCTAATTAATACATATCTTGAAATGAGTAGTTGTGCTGTATTTTGTTGAGGTTGCCTTTATGTCCCAGGGAAGCGACCTGGTGCAGAGTGCTGCTGGTTTGAGAGACCTTGGTGCAAATCTCTGCTCACCCACAGGGCCCTGGGCTGGGCCAGTCACTCCCCTCCCAGCTAACTGACATCAGCAGCTTGTTGAGAGATAAACAACATGACTCCTATGCAGAGTCCGGCACACCTAACGCTATAACCCTCCCTGAGCTCTTTGGCGGAACGATGATCATACCAACAGCAACAATAACAGCAGCAGCAGCACAAGCAGTCCCAACACTTGAATCAGAGTGATGTTTTATTTATCTCTGCCATGATGAACATGACCTCTCATCGTCTCTGGGGATGGTTCAGGACCATGGCCTCCAACGTGGGGCTCTGGGCTCTCAGCTTCCTGTGCTTTCCCAAATGAATCAAACACCGGAAAGGGGCATCCAAGGCTGTAATCCTATATACACACTTACTTACCTGGGAATAAGTCCCATTGAACTCCGTGGGGCTTGTTTCTGAGTAGATGTGCATAGGATTGTTGCACTATAAATCAGTGATGAGCAGTAGAGCTTGTTCCCTCGGTGGATCCATCTCCTGTAGATGGGTGAACTGGAGCAGCAGGAACATCCTGGACTTTTCATTCCTGGGGCTATTTTAACGAGTGCCCTTGCAGCCTGCTTCCGGGATCAGCATAGCTGGTTGCAGCACCTGGCAAGGTCTGGCAGCAGCACCCCATGGATATCCAAAGGCCAAGCGGTGCTGATGCTGCCAGCACCACCATCCACCCTGCCTTCCTGCTGCTGTCCTGGCAGTTTTCTTGTGGAAATACTCTAAGTGGTGCACTTGTGCTTGAAGAGGAACCTGCTGTTTGGATACAGCATTTCATCCAGTCAGAAGTTCCTGACCCATGTGAGAAGATGCCACTGACATAACTGATCCTTCTAGAGTTTCCAAACCCAGCAGGGCCACAACCCACCTGTCCTCTGGCAGTGGGTCACACAGCCCACCGCCTGTAGCTGCTCCTGCATCGCTCGAGCCCAGGACGGCCTCTGGAGGCCTCAGAAAGGTCTCCCCAACACGATTGTGTGGGTGAAACTGGAAGTGACCTCTGGGTCACTTCTGGATGCATTTCGAGGTCCGCGGAGACCTCCAGAGGCCATCCCCAGGCTGGAGTGACCCGGGAGTGGCTGCCTAAAGTAGGTTGGGCCCCAGAAGTAGTGTCCAGTTGCTTCCGTTTGACTTCAATTTGGAGCAAAGGTGGCAAAGGTGGGTGGGAGGGCCCAACTGGCGACCCACCTATGCCTTGGGCTGTGACCCACCAAGAGAAACCCTGTTCTAAATAGCCTCAGAGAAACTACTAGGGTGTAAACCCAAACGAACCTTAAGCTTTCTTCAGTCAATGTAAACAGTGTGCAACTGTGGCTGATCGTCCCATTCCTGAAATCTGTACACGGCTTGGGAGGTGCTTGCGCTTCTGAGCTGCACATGGCCTGTTTTTTGAATTAACACTGATGTTCTCAGTGCACAAACTCAAGGAAGATGCTAGTTAAGTGCTGTAACAGGAGTGAGGTTAGTGGGTGCTTAGACCAGCATCTTGTTGGTTGCCAGCCACGCCTAGGTTGTACAACTCCCTCTTTGTGGTTTCTGTGATGTCTGTCTTTAGAAAGATTGTTAAAACCATGCTTTTCTATTGGGCTCCTGGCACCTCCTGAGGACTTGTGTAATTTCCAGTTTGGTGCTGCTATGACGGTTGTTTTGGTTGCTTGCTGTTTTATTTTCTAACGTTAGAAATGTTTACTTTTAATGTTTTTTTGCATTTAAATCTTTTTGGACACTGCCTTGCATACAGGTGGAATAGAAAGTTTAAAACAAACAAAATCCAGGATTGAATGCAAGCATTGCCAACCCCAACCCCCCCCCCCCCGTCCTCCTCTGGTATTTGCACACAGTCATGGCCAGGTTGTGCAGATGGAACACAGAGCTGTATGGGCACAATGTGGCGAAGAACTGAGTCGAAGCCTCTATGCATGTCTACTCAGAAGTAATTCCCATTATAATCATTGGGGCTTACTTCTAGGTAAGTGTGGATAGGTTTGTAGCCTCAGTTGCACTAGTGCAAGGTTACCCATGTGTGACCCCATCCTGTTCATATGGACATCCATTCTTTGGATGTCCATATCCAAACTATGTGATCTGACTGCACTTTGCTGGGGGCAAGTCCCATTGAAGTCAGTGGGACTTACATCTGGGTAAACATCCATAGGTCTGGCAGGGCCTCCAAGAGGAATGGTTTTTTTGGGGGGGGGGCTCCTTCTCAATGGGGGAGGGGTGAAATGGGATGGAGAAAGGGTGGCGATGGGCAGATGGAACAGAGGTGGGGGAGAGAGCAAAAGAGGGTGGGGAAGGGCATCAACGGCTGGAAAAATCTCCAGAGCTCAGGTCTACTAGGCTTCCTGATGCAGAGCCTAGATCAGCGGTTCTCAAACTGTGGGTCGCGACCCACCATTGAGAACTTTCACTGTCCCCTGTCCCCTTAAGGGGCGGGGACAGCATGGCGGTGGTGGCAGCGATCCAGGGGATCGCCACCGCCATCACTGCCAAATTGTCCAAAATTGCCCCCACTGCACTTACCGGGGCTTGGGGGAGCTTCGGGGAGGCCTGCGCAACCCTCTGCAGGCCTCCCCAATCTTCGGATTGCTGTTTTGCGGTGAACTCCGAGCACTTCCGGTTTAAAACCGTAAGCGTTCAGAGATTGCCGCAAAACAGCGATCCGAAGATTGGGGAGGCCTGCAAAGGGTCGTGCAGGTCTCCCCGAAGTTCCCCCAAGCCCCGGTAAGTGCAGCGGGAGCAATTTCAGGGCGGTGGTGATCCCCCAGATTGCCGCTGCTGTTGGCTCCGCCCCCACAAACACTCAAAGTTCTCCCCACCTTGCAGGGAGAACTTTGAGAACCGCTGGCCTAGATCAATGTGCCTGGTAGACCTGGCCTCCTGGTCAGCCTTTTCATCTGTGGGTCTAGGTTGAGTCTGGGTGAGATTGGAAAATGTTCTGGCCTCCCCTTCTTTGGCTCCTGGGCTCCCTTTTTGACCCCAGACCTGGGCACAATTTATCCCCTTTACTTTCATAATGGTTCCTGAGGACTACTGGGCTACAAATACAGCAAACACTATAGCACTGTTTGTCTTTTGGTTGACTGCAATGGTCTCTACCGCCTTCTGTCACAGGATGCGCTAAATGTTTTCCTTCCTCTCTTCAAATGGTTGCCTATCCTCCATTCTGCCTGAGAAAAGTATGTTTTGAATAGCATTAAAAATTGTGGAATTGTTGACTTTCATAAGCCAATCATTTAAGGTCCTCACTGTGCCTATTTTTTCCATCTCTCCCTGAAATGATAACATTATTACCTATGCAGTAAATTCAATCATTTCTCCCTCCACTTAGTGCTGCGCTGCCAACTTCCAAATCAATTCCAGTAGCTCTCCCTTTAACAACAGTTTGAGCTTCAGCTATTAGGAAGTGATCACTTTGGCTTCACGCCAGGGAAAGCTTCAAGGCTTCCCCAGCTATTTCTGCATGTTAAGCCTCTATTAAAGAGAGAGGAACAGGACAGACTGGTTTTTTACTGGCCGGCTGGCAACTCTACCCCCACTCTGGACTCACGTGCTGGAAGCTTATGGTTGCCGTGACTGTACAGCTCGTCGTAATGGAAGACAAGAGTCACAACACCAAGAGGCAACCTTCACAGCATTACATAACAGTCATCCTGGAATGTGTTGTTTGAGCCGAAGGCTGCTCACCAGGTACAGGTGACATGATGGTGTCAAGCCTGCGTCATGTTGGGAACCCTGCAAACTCGAGGGACTGCGAGGAGAATGCTGGCCTGAGGCAGGCACTGAATTTAGCTGAGTCGGCTTTCTGCTCTCTAGCTGCTTCACTGCTACAGGAACACTTTTTCCAAGCTTTTACCCAGCTGGATTCAAATGGATGTTCCCCACATCTGAGTCAGCTGCGGGCTGTTTGGGAGCCCTCAGTCCCTCTGAGCATGTATCACTTTGTTCTTACTTCCTGATGTTTGGTTAAATAGCTGTCAGTCTAACGATGATTTGCTTGTGTGTGGGTGTTTTGGGTAGCGGTGAGTCTGAGATGTGTACATTGCCAATGTTGCTGCTTCTGCAGCTGAGCACGGACCTGGGAAAGGCAGGTCTCCTTCCCCAGGAATCATCCCACCTGCCATGCAGCAGAGGCACACACAACCTGCACTGGTCCTACCGTCATCTTTGTCAGTCAGCACTGGGATCGCTGAAGTGCCATGTGCAGAAACGGTACATTTGTTCTCCTAAATCAGAGCCATGTCGCTTGTCGCTTGGTGCTTTGTTCCCCTGTGGTGCTTTGACATTGAGAGTTGCCCCCCGCTCTGCCCTTCTGTGAGTCAGCATGAGCCAAAGCTTCCTCTTCTCCACAAATCTTTGGATGAGCCAGGCCCTCACATTCCTCGCATGTCTGTGCAGGTTGGGAATGGCTTGGAAGATTTTCTAGTAGGAGTAATAGAGGGCCTCAGGTTGCCATAGCAAAGCCTAGTATGGGGGGGGGGCGGCGCAGCGGCAGATAGGCCTCCATGTCTTGCTTTCTGTGGGATTGTGGCTGTCGTTCCTAACAGTCACCCAAAAGTCTCAGAATCACTTCCCTAGAATACATTGTGGGAGAATTAGCTGAGCATATATGAACATGTGAAGCAGGCTTACACTGATGTAGAACATTGGTTCACTAGGAGCCCAATCCTATCCTCACCCCCCCCCCCCCCGGCTATAGCATGCAGATGCGCCAAAACAGGCAGCTTTGTATGCTGTGGTGGAGGGGGTGGGCGTGATTGGGAGGCTTGGGAGAGGCAATGGAAAATATTTCCCTTACCCTCCATAGGCCCTTGATCACCTATGGTTCTCTTTGGACCTGAACCAGCTATAAAGTTGGCGCAAGTCCGAGGAGAGAAAGGGGATGTGTCAGGAGGCTCTCTGCCTAGGAACACCTCTGTCCACAAAACACACCCCTGCCAACATACTGGGGCCGGCGGAACCTCTCCTGACTGTGGGCGCATGCGGGGTGCTGCTTGCTGTCTCTGGCGGTGGCCCAGCAGTGCGTGACAACATGCTCCATCAGAATAGCGTTTGCGATGCTGTAAAGCATGTTCTGCTACCAGAACACTACTATGGCAGAGGTAGAACTGCATACCCTCCAGCATTTCACAGATGAAAATAGGGGACATGCTCCTAACACCTGTTGAACTTGAATTCACAATGCTATTATTTCTTAGTGCTTAAAGCAACTTGCATAGGCTATCTCAGAAATTCCCAGACCAACCCAATATGGTGAATCAGTGGTACCAGCTTGAAATTACGGATTGGAGTTTGAGAGTGTGTGTGGCTTACCTCAAGGCACCCAGTGAGGAAAATGGTAGTTGTTCGTGGTTGGTACAAAGACCCTGGACAAGAGAGCCATGTTCAAGCCCAGCCTAGGGGGAAATGATAAAATTAAAGCCAAACTCACCTGGGGGGGGGGCTATGCAGAACCATAGCTAGCCTTTCTGGCTAGAGGGGGCAGTCACAGTTCTAGGTGGGGACATGAGCAGCTCACTAATAACGTATCTATGACTACACTGTATGCCTCTTTGGTATAGTTTTATCCATGCTTGTTTGCCCATTAGCATGGGGAGAACTCTTGCATAAACAACTTCATCACTCCCTCCTCTTCAGAATGGGACACACATTAGGCTGGCTCCTGGGGCCAGGAACTCCCTTGGACTAACTCAATTAAGCCCCACAAGACTGGCTGGGACCATCCTGAGTCATCAGAATCTATTGTACACCCACCTTGCCCCATTGTCCCTAAGAAATGTAAATCTGTAATCACATGCCTTCCCAAGCCTGCATGTATCTTGTAGGCATGTGATGTTCTGCTTGGAAATGTATAAAAACTGTGCTCACTTGTAAAGGGTCAGTATCCCCTCCTGGGGTGCTGTCCACTGCGCTGTGTAACAATAAACCCATACTTTTTCCTTGTTCACCAGTCTTCCTGGTCCTCCGTTATTAATTATCATCTGCTTAAAATTCCGCTACACCCCTTTAGAGTGCAATCCTATGCCTATTAACTCAGAAGTCTGACCAATCCCAGGGAAGTGTGCATAGGATTGGAGGAGCCTTAAGCACCCTGCTCTACTCACTACCATTAATGGCTAACATAGGGGGGTTGGGGTTTATCTTTTTTCAGGATCACTTAAGTAAGCATGTGATTATGTTTATGAACAATCCACCCTGAGCCAGGGGGAAGCTTGAGTGTGCAGAGCTGGTCAGGTCAGGTGGGTGGGGTCTGGTGCATCAGTTGCCATAGTTGTGATTTCAACTACAACTGGTTCTGTTCTTCAAAGCTTTCATTCTTTAAGTTAAGGCTGTCATGCCACAAGTGTAAGTGCCAACCCCACCCCCCAATTCTAGAATGGGTGAAGCAGTGCTCTAGCAGTACACAAGCCTGTGTGTGTCACAAGTCCCAATGTGTTCAATGAGGCTTACTTCCAAGTAAATGTGTCTAGGATTGCAACCTCAGTGAGCCAGTACAGCCCTGGAGCCATAGCTTAGTTGTGGAGCACATGCTTTGCATGCAGAAGGTCTCGGGTTCTAATTTAGCCTCTCCAGGAAGGGCTGGAAAATCTTGGAGAGCCACTGGCGGTCATCGTAGACAAAACTGAGCAAGGTGAACCAATGGTCTGACTCAGTGTAAGTTATTTCCTTATGACTTCATTTGGCTGTGTTGATGTTTTAACCAGGTATAACTCTCAGTTATAATTATGGATCCAGATGGTCAAAGGTGCACTTACCCTCCTTTCCTCCAGCCCTGACCCAGCACCTAAAAAATTAATCATTTCTTCATTTATTGGGACCAACAAGGCAAGAGACCAGACATCGCCTGGTTTGTGCAGCCTCTGATTTTTCACTGGTAAGGAAGTTCAACTGCAAAGAACACATCGTTTTGCTCTTGCCTCCCAGATAGCCAGACAACAACCTGTGTTCTGTTCAGCTATTTTGCCATCATGGAAACTAGGATTAGTCAAGACCTATTTCTGTGGACAAAGGCAGAAAAATGTGTTACTAGGGTGTCAGTAGCAAAGGAACTGAGAAGAAGCTGCTTGTTTGGGAGTCATTTAATGAGTGTGAAAATGCCCTGATTAATTATTACATAATGTTCAGTGTGGGATGCATCTCACTATGAAAGGGAAGAAGAACCCCTGAGGGGGGAAGAGCACCTTTTGATGAGTGAGCGTTTACTCAGAAATAGTCCCAGTGACATAAATAGCAACAGGATAGTTTCAGGTGAGAGAATAGCTAACTAAGAAGAACAAGGTCCCTTGGGCAGAAAAATGCATTGCTGGCCTGATTCCTAATGAAGCGGCTTAGCTTGCTTTGAGGGGGCACAAGACAAGACAAGAAAATCCATATTCAGACAAATCCAGTTGGAGGACTGGATAGTGGATATCTGACTCTGACCTTGGAGATGATTAAGCGGCAGCAGTGACACAGATGTGACTTCTGCAGGAGACTGCTGTGATTAATTGGGAAGGATGATTACGCCAATCACAAATCGGATAAAGTTATCAGGCAGCTGTGGGCCAGAAGCAGCGGTTTTCAAAGGTGACCAAGGGGCCCGGCTTGCTGCTTGGTCTCCCTGTCTCCTAGGTCTTGGTCCATTGCCACCACCCTGAATGAGCACTGTGAGTTTTGAGAGGGAAGCAATATGTGCAACTGTCACATGAGAATGCCCGAGGGTTGCATGATGATAATAATAATGGAAGGACAGGTACTGAGGCTGAAGCTCAAATATTTTGGCCACCTAATGCGAAGAGAGGACTCTCTGGAGAAGACTCTGATGCTGGGAAAGATTGAAGGCAAAAGGAGAAGGGGAAGGCCAAGGATGAGATGGTTAGACAGCATCACCGATGCAACGAACATGAAAATGAGCGAACTCAGGAAGATAGTGGAGGACAGGAAGGCCTGGCGGGATATGGTTCATGGGATCACGAAGGGTCGGACACGACTTAACGAATGAACAACAACAACAACAACAACAACAGTATTTATATACTGCCTTTCTTGGTCATTGGATTTCTCCTTTGATTTTAATCCAGGGGCGGGGAACCTTTTCCCTGGCGAGGGCCGTTTTAAATATTAGAAATTTGCTTGAGGGCCGGCCGTAAGGCCGCCCGCCATTTTTATTTATTTAATTAATTTTTGCCCCCGCCCCCCATCGGCCTCTGGAGGCTCCGCGCTCACCGTCCGAAGCCACCGCCGGGTCCGCGCGTCACCTCCGGCATACCATGCCGATGAGGGCAAGAGGGCAAGAGCTTGCCCTCATCGGCGTGGTACGCATGTGCGAAATGGCCAACGGCCTGGTGAGAAAGGGTCGAGGCGGCGGCCGGGGAGGACATGCAAAGGCCCTCTCCCGGCCTCCGGAGGTGATGCGCGGACCCGGTAGAGCCTCCAGGGGCCGGTTGGACGGCCTCCCAGCAATCTCTCCGGGGGCTGGACCGGATGGCCTCGGGGGCCTGATCCGGCCCTGGGGCCGGAGGTTCCCCACCGCTGCTTTAATCCAAGGCGGTTTACATGGGCAGGCTTTCTCAACCCCCCTAATGGGTTTTTTTTACAATCATATATAAATATTCAATCTTTCATGAACGACTGCATTCCAGATGGTATCCTTTGCAGTCTGGCCTCTCCCTGGTCGTCGCCTCCCATGCTTGGCTGACGCAGCTGGCAGCTCTTTATCTCTCCTCACAGAGGCTTTTTTTCCACAGCTTTTTGTCAGCGGTGTGTCTCGAACTGGCTGTTCACCGATCTTTGGGCTTACGAGGTGGCAACTCTACCAACTAAGCCAGATCTCCTGATTCACAGCAAGTGCTCCATTTTGCAAGAGTGGGTTTGACCTCTCTCTGGTTCTGAATCTAAATACTAGTTCACACTGGACTTGAACCATGGCCGGCTGTGAAGTGACCTGAAGTGGCTTGCATCATGGCAGGAGATGAGGGGGTGGCAGATTTGGGATGCCCTTCACCCCGTAAGTCTGCTACTGCCTCCCTCCAGTCAGCTGTGAACACAAGCCGCATTGATCTGTTCCATTACCATGGTCCATCACATGGTTTCCCCAAACCTGGAAGTGTGGAACTTCCAGTTTTATTTTAAAGGGACCACATGGACAAAGCAAAGCTCCTTTGTTCACACTGTCTCTTTAAATAAAACTGGAAGTCCCGTACTTCCAGGTTTGCGAAAAACTGTGCTATATGCAGCATGGTATGGTACTTTGCTTTCAGTGAGCCGCAGCAGAAGAGGCAGCAGTGGACTCAGGGTAGCTTTGGTGGTGTTCCCAGTCATGCTGCCCTGGCTTGATCATGCATGCTAAGAGCCCCCATTGCAAGCTTGTCCATATTGCTGTGAGACACACACAGACCCTCTCCCTTCCAGAGAGATCCTGAAGTGGCAGGAAGATGTAACTCTTCTAGCTACATCTCTGTGATGAACAGAAAATGGACATGGACCTCTTGGAATTCACCAAACAAAATGTTAGGTCACACCCCATGGCAGGCTACATTACCCCTGAATGAATGACTCACAACTGCAAAGCAAGGATACTAAAGAGGTCTGAGAGAAGCCAATCTCCCTACTCAGTTTGAATCAGATTATCACTCTCTGTGAGTGGATGGGTTAGTCGCTACTAATTCTAGTACTGCTCAACACTTTCCATACATCTTAACACCACCTTTCCTGAGATACATGAGTGAGCAGTCCAGCTTTACAGGTTAGGAGATGCTCAGTGAAAGGATTTGCTCAGAGATAATACACCAAAATTCAGTGATCTGCTGAGAAATGTTGCTTAGGGAGGGAGGGAGGGAGGGAGGGAGATCTTTTTCCAGTCCAGGAGAAGCAGCAGCAGCAGCAGCAGTGACGGTAAACCTGGATGAGACGGCCCGGAGCACTGGCTTTAGTAGGAGATACCATGCGACAGTGTTTCCCAAACTTTTTCAACCTGTGGCTCCCTTGACCATTGGCGACCATTGGCCGTGGCTCCCCGTTGCATTATGTTGATGCCTGCCAATTGGCATTGCACTCTTTTCCGAGAGGATTCCGTGGCACTCCGTGACTCCCCTGGCTGGTTTCCGCCTGCGCCTCCCAGTTTGGGAACCACTGCCATATGGGAATCTGGGGTATAGCAAGCTGAAGGTACTGCTCCATCGATTAGGCAGCCAAGCCAGAAAGCCAAGCTTCTAATATTTACACACCAATTCAGGACCATACAAAGACTTTGTACGGCAGTGGCTGATGTGATGCTGCAACCACCACCACCCCGTTCCTTTTTGCTAGAAATGATTGGGCAATGGTTGCATAATTGGAACCCTGAAGTCACAAGTGGAACAAGTAATCCCTATACTATGTAGTTATGTCAAGATTAAATTACTGAAATGAGCAAAGGAGGAAATGAAAGTCCCGCAGTGGTGCCAATAAGTCATAATGGCCTTTAGAAAAATGGCTGTCGTGACACAAGTACAGTATCATCATCACCCTTTATTGCCCCGCAAGGCATGAGCAACTGGGGGAGTCCTAGCCTTGGCTTGGGTGCAGTCATTTCATAGCTGAGTCAGCATTCTGTTTTGCATTTCCTCCTTACATCTTCTTCAAAGACGAGCTTGTTTAAATAGCAAATTCAACCTCGTCTACATGTGGGACTAGGTCCTACCAAGCGAGCACAAATCTTGAGGGTTTGCCAAGAATTTAAGATTGCTATACAAGGCAGATTACTTGAAAATAACAAGGAGTCTTGTGACACCTTAGAGACATACCAATTTATTGTAGCAAAAGTTTTCATGGATTACGGTTCACTTCATCAAATGCCTCCTGACGCATTATCTTCAGTTGGTTGGTCTGTATCTGCCAATTAACATTTCATGCATCTGGGGGAGTAGAGTAGACCAGGGGTTCTCAACCTTTGGAGGCCCGGGTACCCCCTATCACGGCCCAATTTTCTGAAGTACCCCCTGCTAATTAACTGCTAATTAATTGGATAAATCAATTAATTAATTAGGTTAAATAAAAAAGTACTAAAACAATTTTAAATGTGAAAAATGTCTTATTTAACTCTTTGTGTGTGTGTGTGTGTGTGTGTGTGTGTGTGTGTGTGTGTGTGTGTGAGAGAGAGAGAGAGAGAGAGAGAGAGAGACAGACAGACAGACAGACAGACAGACAGACAGACAGACAGACTCATGCAAGGATCTCTATTTTCTCCAAGTCTCACTTCCCAAAATCAAAGTACAAAAATAAGCCCAAAACCAAAATCAGAGAGACAGAAGGGCTCCGAAAATAATTAAAATTTAAAATCCATGTTAATTAACACTTAATTAGCTGCTGATGGGGCAGATAAGGGGCAGGGCTTGGAGTACCTCCAGCAAGAGGTCCACGTACCCCTAGGGGTACCCGTATCACAGGTTGAGAACTCCTGTAGTAGACTGTAGTTTGTGCACATTATTCTACAGTAAATATGTTACCCTTTAAAGTGCTACAAGGTTCTTTGTTGTTTCTGCTGCTATAAAATGATACAACTACCACAGTCTAGAAGTGGTTGAGAGCAGGTTCCTTTGAAATGGGACTTATTTCTAAGCAGATTATGCTCAGGTTTGAAGAAAGGGACCCAGTCCTTACCAGGTGTGCAGCTTGTGGCAGAAAGCTGGCATCCATTCAGCAACCCAAGAGTCTGTATTTGAGCAGGGAGGGAGACAGTCTTGGTGCTCTCTTGAGAGGAGACTGGTGCCCTAAGAGGCACTTGACTTGGTCTGGTTCTCCTTTCCCCATCCCATCTCTGCCTCTATTGAGGTTCGGGAATGGTATGTGGTAGTGCTTCTGGACTACTTCAACCTGGCTTGGCACTTGGAGAAGAAACGTGCTGCTGCGGGTGCACAGTTCACCCGGGTAATTGCTGTTGTTGTGTACTGCGTCTTTAAGAGGTAAGCTTGGAAAGCCATGAGGCAGCCCATGTGAGACACTGGAGGAAATGATTCTCTTTTGCAGTGGTGCTCTATGTGGCAGGTGAGCCTGTCTTAGATTCTAGGCTCAGATGGACCAGTAACCTTAGACAGTCCCCTGATGAGTTCCATGATGAGGGTTCAGTGCCGGGCTTTTCCCCCAGCACAGGGATGACGAGGTGACAAGAGAGGGCACAGATGCAGGTATACGAATGCTTCACCTCCAACCACTGGAAACCACATTGGTTGAAGTCTCGCTTTGATTCGGAGGGCTGATTCCCTCATCCTTTGGCTGAGAACTCTCTCGTGGAAGCACAACAGCCAGGCAAGTCATTTGCACCCACCCTAGCCATTTCTACCATGAAGGCTTAAAGTCATTTTTAAAAAGTAAAAATCTCAAAATGCCAAGCTCTTTACCACATTCTCAGTTTGCAAAAGGAGGGACTCCCTAGCATAGTGAAGAAAATGGGGGGAGGGTACTTAGACATTGGCACAGATTCAAAGTAATTGAGATATAGATACAGAAGCAGCTGGATGACTCCCAGTGTTGGACATTGGCATTGCACAGGATGGGCAGCAGTAATGCCTTCTTCCCCTTCCTCCCTGGTTTTGTAACATGCATTACTCTGGCCCTCAGTAAACTGTCTTCCTAAATTGAGACAGAAACTCCTGTGCTGGCAAAACGCCTGAGGCCTGTGCTGTAGGGTAGGCAAGCCATGCTTCCTCAGGCAGGCTAAGATTGGAAGCTGCTGCTACCGTAGTGATCACCATTATTAGCGCAGAGTAATTAGTGCCTTTCTGTTCCTAGCTACTGTGCAAGACAAACTTGTGCTAGACTATTCACCAACCAATTACTGTATACGGCAGCTCTTAGAGTCTATAATCGTTGGGTGGGGTGTGTGTATGTGTGTGTGACAGATTATGCTTGAGCCGTAGAAAGAAAACAACACCATTCAACTGGAAGAAAAGGCAAAAGAACCGATAAACATGAAAGGATGTTGTTGTTCATCAAGCCTCAGCAAGCCTATGGAATGCATTGCCACAGGATATTTCTGGGTCAAGTCGCTTAACGGGATTAAGTAGAAATATATGTGTCTAAACAACTAGGTCAGAAAGTCTCCAAGAACACCAGCTTTCTTGCTTTGGGGCATGTGCTGATTCCTGAGAAATGAATTCCTCGCATCATGATATATTTTTGGAATTGGGCAGCAGATGTATTGTGAATCTATTCCCTGAAGGTATCAAATACTTTATGCCAGTAGGCATTTATCTCCTCCAGGCCAGTTTTGTATGTTCAAAAAGAGTGCTTTTCACATGTCGCTGTTGTCCTAATAATACATCGCCTGCACATTGTTGTTAACACTAGGAACCAAAAAGCCCAAACCAAACAACCCCTTAATGATAGAAACTCCATTTCCTGAGTTTCAGCTACTGACAACAGTTATTGAATTATTTTGATGCTACTGTGCAGGGGCGGCTTGGGCCCCCACAACACCTGGATTCCCTGCTCATTGCTGCCTCTGGGCACGTATCATCTACACCAACAATCATTTTATACAGCTACACAATTCTCTAAAAAGTCCTGTAAGGCCAAGACTGAAGTTTGAGAACTGCAGGCAAAATCTGGGACCCTCTTTCCTGAACCTCTGATGTCTGAGGACTCTCTGTGGTTGTTCAGTAGCTACAAGAACACACTCTGTACCTGCTCAGGAACATTTGAACCGATTCATACTTATACATTCCAAGGTTTTGACCTGGCATTGAGAAATGGAGGTTTCTTAGGTTTCTGAACTCTTAATAACATAGGCATTTTCTTACTGTTTTGTGTGTTATTGGATTGATAGATTTTTGTGGATTTTAAAACTTTTTATGCTGTTGGCACTGGCAGCTCTCAGAGTTTAGATAAAATGGGAAGACGGTATGAATGCTAAGTTCTAATAAATGCACAAACCACTAATTAGATACATTTCTGAGCTTTATTAAATGCTAATCTGTCACTATATGTTGTGTTGGTGTGCATCTAAGAACATATCGGTAACACTAGAGACACAAATGAACAAAAAGGCTTCCAACTTTCCCTTAGATTGGGCTGTGGTGGGTGCTCTAGGCATGGAAGGATGGGGGGGGGGGCTGTTAAAGAGTGGATTGAGACTGGACTGGATACAAGCTTTGTGGCTCTGCAAGAGTTCACTGCACTTGTGCTTCCAAGTTGAAATGGGAAGGTTAGCCTGCTGGACGGGGTCTCTGAAGAAGAGGTGGCCCTAGGTCTGTAAGATGCAACTGGAGTGGCTGTGTGGATCTGTCACTCTTGCACCAGTCATAATAAAGCAACAACAGGCAAAGGTGTTTTCCTTTGCTTTCAGGAAATACATGGAAGCAGTAAGATGGAGCTTACACTGTCTTTCTCTGGTACAGATTAGTACAGTACAGTATACAAATGTTGCATATGCTTATTGCAGCTGGCCTGAAGTCCACGGGTGTGCCTGGAGCGCCCTCTGCTGATTCATGTTGGCAGAATAAATTCTGAACCACAGGCTCTCTGAAGTCAGATGTTGTTGTTTGGCTTTGCTGAAACACAGAGAATCAAAATCAACAGGAAGTCCAAAGCTGTCTGCATCCTTGCAGCACAGCCCATCCCCCTTTCTCACCCCCCCCCTATTTATGAAGACTACAGTGGCGTAAGCAAGTGTATTTGATAAACCATACTGTATAACAAAACCAATATAACAAAATAAATATTATAAAACCAGAAGGAAACTAGCAGTGAGCAACAAAGTTTTTTCCCTGGGACCAAAGTAGACATGCAGGAGATCCATGATCAGGATTTCCTGCATTTCTTTTTTTTTAAAAAAAACAACTAGTTGGGGGGGGGGGTTTGCTGGGGAATTGCCACGGAAAGGAAAGTTAACCCTTGACTCTGTCATTTTCCTGATTAAATTCTCTCCCACCTTGAAGCTGCTCTTTGCCCTGTAAATGAAAATGGACAAGTACACAAATGGGTATGTTTTTCTCCACAAAGCAAATAGGAACTTGGTGGGGCGGGGCACATGAGAGTCAGTTTCTCTTTCTTGGGCCAGAAGAGTCTGGCTTAGTCGGGAGAGCTGCTGCCTTGCAAAGCTCGAAGATCGGTGAACTTGATAAGTTCGAGACAAGCGGCTGGCAAAAAGCTGTGAAAGCCTCCAGGAGGAGAGATAAGAGCTTCCAGCTGCGTTCGTCGAGTGTGGGAGGCGCCAGCCAGCAGAATTGTCAGACTGTAAATCATTATTATTAATTATTTTTTCAGATTCACCCACAATTCTTGTTTGAAACAGTTTGTGAACATCTTGTACAGCTTTTTCTATAATCTCAACCATATGTTTACAAAAAATGAACAAATAAAAACCATCTATTTTGAAATAAATTTGGCTCATTTTGATAGCATATGTCAGTTTTTCCATGATAGCAATATCCCATCTTTTAACTAACCAATTTGTTATGCCAATTCCTGGTTCTTTCCAAACCCAAGCCAAACAGATCTTTCCTGCAATTAATAAGTTATGCACCAGGGTTTTTTTTTATCATCAGCATTTTATTACTAGAACAATTATCTGAATATACTCCAAAACTAATACTTCTGGGATGCCTGATAAGGCCAATCATTCAGAATATAAATTGCAAGACCTCCTTCTAATATTTCTTATTGAGACCATCCTTACCACATGGGAACATACGTTCCTCTTCAAAACATGTCACTTCCGACATAGTCGTGTTCTTGTACCAGTCATTTTTAAAAACTTCCATGGAATTGTATTCTCTAAAAACGACTTTTTAATAAGCCCCTTTGAAATTTGTAAATATCGAAAAAGCCAGTCTCTGTCTCCAAATCTGCTTCTGCCACATTGGATCTTCCCTAAGATAAACCTAACATTGATGGAGTGAAGGCTAAGTAAGATTTTTATAGGTCCTACCTAGAAAAATTTCCATGTCTGAAAAAATCAAAACTTTTCATGGCCCATTGCAATGTACAAAGATCAGATTTCCGGGATTGCAAGCCATGTAAAAATATGTTAAAAACACGTAAAAACAAGTCTAAAAACACGTTAAAACAGTCTAAAAACAAGTAAAAACAATTTCAAAACACAGTAACAACGTTTCGTCCACAATCTGTGGACCTCCTCAGGTAAGCAGCTACAAAGCTGTAGGATGTTAGCCAGACGCTGAACAGGAGGACCATCATTTTAAAGGAGAAAAGCGTGCGAAAAACTGAAGGCGCGAAACATCAAGGACCAGCTGTTGTAACCGGAGGTTCACAGAAGCTGGCATGACCTGGAGTAACTTCTAGCCGGCGCACTCTGCAGCGAACTGCCAAACTTGTCCTACCTTGTCAATTTCCCCAGCTGCTTTATTGAGTATTGGTTTCCAATCTGGTTTCCCATACTCTGGTTTAATCCAATAATCTGGTTTCCAATACTCAATAAAGCAGCTGGGGAAATTGACACGGTTTTGCACCTTCAGTTTTTTGCGCCCTTTTCGCCTTTTAAATGATGGTCCTGTTCAGCGTCTGGCTAACATCCTACAGCTTTGTGGCTGCTTACCTGAGGAGGTCCACGGATTGTGGACGAAACATCGTTACTGTGTTTTGAAACTGTTTTTACGTGTTTTTAGACTTGTTTTTACTTGTTTTTAACATAAAGTATATTTTTACATGGCTTACAAACCCGGAAATCCAATATCTTTGTACATTTCCTTGTCTATTTGCTTTCATTCATATCTGATTTTCATCACTTGTAATGATAAGGGGCAATTTCAATCAGGAAACAGCACGGATAACCCTTCTGCACTCTGAGCACAACTGGAGATCCTGATCATAGATCTCCTGTGAAAGTCTAGTTATGCCCTCAGCTGGAGAAACATTTCAGAAATATTCCTCACAGCGCAATCCTGTCTAGATTTCAGTCGACGGACTCGGCGGAGCAATTGCTTTGCTGGTCTAGGGTGTCGTAAAGCACATTTGTGACACCCTGGGAGTAGGCAACGCTGACGGTGAGGCCGGCGCTGCTCTCCCCAGCCTAGATTAGGACCTGCACCCGCCAGGGAAGGTGAATTCCCCATTGCTCAGTGGAGGGACGGGGGTGGGCGAGGGCAGAACGGGGCATTCTGGGGGGTGGGGTGGGATTGGTCAGCCGGGCCCAGAAGGGGGGAGGGATCATTGGTGGCATGCTTCGCCAAATCCTATCCCCCTTCCTGGGCCTGGCCAGCGTTACACAGCCGGCTTGAAAGCGCGCCAGCAAAAAAGCTGGTGCACATTCGAGTAGACCCATTGGGGCGGCTGGGGCTCTACTTGGGGTAAAGGGTCAAATGTGCCCTGAGGAGGCCTCTGGCTGTGCCAGTGCAGACCCCATTCTACACAGGATGCGGTGGACACCTTATTTGTGCCGCCGCATCCTGCTAGACAGGATTGGTCTGTCAGTGTTAGGGGGCAGACTTGGGACCTAACTTGCACCAATTTTCAAACTCAGGAGCTAACTCTTTCTCCTCATGCTGTGGTCCCAGCAAAAACAACACTCTGAAGTCCTATTTGCCTTGAGATGGAATCTGCCTTTGGCTGCCATTGACCATCCCAATTTTCCACCACTTCCCCCACCATGGCTGCTATTTACTATTAAAAAATCAACACACAGGGTCAACAGAACATGTACTTTGACCCTTAGTGTATTGCTTAGTGCAAACATGTTGCTATGATGGTACCAGAGAATAAGGACCATTTCATAAGCCAGTCTTTACATGGTAAAGGCAGAATGAGTAACTGTTACTACCATACTTCTTTTGTAATAATGTATTTGTAATATTTCTAGATGCTTTCCTTTATATCATGGAGCTTTACATAAAAGCTTATTTGTTTTTACCACAAAGTACAACAACAACAACAATAAATATACAATGAATAAGAAACTCTTCATAAGCAATTACTGTATCAAAAAGAAAAAAGAGAGATGTTTTGGTCGAGTTATATAAAATATAACAAAAGTAAGGACTTCTGTAGTTTTCTATGTACTTTTCTATGCCGATCTTAGGTGAAATTCTGATACTTCGTTTTTAACTCATGGACACATTTCTTGCATTTTTTCACAATGGTCAGGATTTCATTTCTCTTCCAGCTTTTACCATTAAATCCCTTTTTACATCTGAAACTCTTTTTACATCTGAAACTATGTGTTCTGTGCGTCATATTTGCCAACTTGTATGAGAGTGTGCGTGGTGTAGCTATTGACTTGAATTGGGTGACCTGGGTTCAGGTCCCTGCTTAGGCTTGATACCTGCCTGATTTTCAGCCAGTCAGGCAAGCTGGCAGGTGGGTGTTTTGTTCTCCACCCCCCTGACCAATCACACGTATTCTTCTCAGGAACAGCTCAAATGGGTTGGGGAGAAGCAGGAAGAGCTCATGGGAGACTTGTACTGGCTCTTCCTGATTCCCTCCCCCTCTGGCCAATCATCCTCGGCAGTGACAGAGTGACACAGTCCACCGAGTGCGTTGATCTGCTGCTGGCCACCGTAAAGGTGGGTCAGCTGTGGGGGCCCTCAGCTGGTGCCCGACCTGGCCGACTTCTGATTCCACCACCCACACATTTGATTGTGTGTGTATGTCTGCTGTCTTCAAATTATAAAGTGTTGATTTAATTTCCAGAAACTGGAATGGTGGTAGTTAGGGTCCCAACAACAACCAAGATGGACCATAGCGCAAACATTGTCTCAAAAAAGTTTAATAGTCTTTCAGCGCAATCCTGTGTAACTTTGCACTGGTGTAACAATAGATGCACCGGTGTAAGAGCAGAAGCACCGGTGTAAGTGCACTTACACCAGTGCATCTACTGTTACACCGGTGCAAAGTTACATAGGATTGCATACTCCTAGGTAAAAGTGAATGATTTAACAATCTTTAGTTTATGATAGATTGTTCTGCATTCTGGCTATGGAATGGTTAACTGAGAGAGCTACATTCTCTACTGTCAGGACCTCCAGTTACAGAGATATTTATTATGGTATTTTTGTTTAACAAGAAAGGGGGTGGGAGAGTGGGAAGTTAGTTAATGCTTGAGAAAAACAGTTGGCAAGGATATAATCAGACAGGAAACAGGAAATGATGTCATGAGGTAACAAACAGGAAGCAATGATTATAACACAATGAGATCTCGTTGCTTTGGGTTGAAACTTGAGGGAAAAAAATCCTTCCCTACCATCAGTACAAGAGGAGGGAGCAGTTTTGGTTCCAATTATGTCAGCCTGAGTATTTTATTTTCTGCAAATAGAATGTACACTGTAGTACTGTATAAGCGATAAGAGCTTATCTGTTTTTTTGTAACTTTTTTTTTTAAAGAAAATCATCTATAAATCAAGATTAATAGGTGTGTACAACAGCGTACTCTAAACTCCCTATTAGCTCCTTGTTATGGACAGGGAAATAGGGATATCACCCTAATTAAAGGGGAGGTTTTTCAAGAGCAGAAATTATGAATGAATGCTTGTTATGAATTCCACTGGAAATTACATAGCTAATTTTCTTAGCCTTATTTTGAAAATCATATGTGCAAGAGTTGGAATGTGAATGAGTGATAGATTTGAGAACAAATAATTCTAAGATCTATTCTAAGTAGGCATGATGGCTTATTATGCAGAATTTGGCAACTCAGGAATCTTGAGGGCACAGGCACCTTCGAGTCAGAGGGCAAGTAGCGAGGGCTTCTAGTCAGTAGGGAGTAGGACTTTAGTGCCCTGCTTAACTCACTGTCTCATTCTCACAGTATCTGTTCTCAGTTTCCCTGCACTTCCAGCTTACAAACCTCCAACCTGCATGCCTTTTCATTCTTTGTGGGCCAAAATATTTCAAAATATTTAATAACTAGAATTGCTGACTGACAAGTGCAGTCTCCATATTTTCCAAGCCTCTGCATGTCTACTCAGAAGCAAGCTTGGTTGAGTTCAGTGGGGCATACTCTGAGAGAGGATTGCAGTTTGACAGCGCAATCCCGTGTAACCTTGCACTGGTATAACAGCAGATGCACCGGTGTAAGTGAAATTACACTGGCATAAGTGCACGTACACCGGTGCATCTACTGTTACACCAGTGCAAGGTTACATGGGATTGCGCTGTGTGGTGTAGGTCAGGATGCGACCATGTGGGAGCAGTAGCCCACTAATTCGTTGATGTAAGAGTGCTCAGGAAGGGGCGTGTAGATCAGTCCAGATGTATTTATTTATTGGATGTTTATCCTGCCCTCTCCCCTGGGCTCAGAGCACCTTTCAGTGTGTGTGTGTTTTTATAATGCCAGTACATTTTAATGCAATTATGCCTTGTGTCTGATGGAATATGCAAGGGACAGCACAATCCTATGCTATATGCACATCCACTCAGAAGTAAGTCTCATTGTGCTCAGTGGGGTTTACTTCCAGGAAAGTGAGTACAGTATAGGATTGCAGCCCGAGTTAGCCAGAAATAGAAATAGATTGATGTTTTAGAAAACAAACCCTGATCCACGCCCTGTACAGTTTACACTGTAAGAGCAAAAACCAAAACAAAAAGCAGCCGTGTAAGTGGAGGTAGGGGAGAGAACAGCATACTTAGGAAGGTCAACCTGGGAGCGATGAAAGGACACAGAGGGTTCCTGTAGGCACAGAACTCTGTTCACTCAGAAATATCATTCCAAACATAAGGAGAACATGAAGAGAACGCAGCGTGTGGCAGAACCATGCAGTAATCCAGTTTCATCCCACCCTCTTCATATTTTTCTGAGGGCTGATAAATCAACAACCTTCAGGTCAGGAAAAAAAAACCCACCTTTTTATACCAGTGGCCTCCTTTTACTTTTCTCTGGAAAGGTTATTAAAATGGTCTCTATGAGAACAGAGAATTTGGCAATGAACCATTGAGTTATATCACATCTTTTGGACTAGAGTTAAGATTGATCAAGCAGGCTGGATATAAGAATATGACAGGGGAGCGACTACATAACCTAAATTGTCAGTTTAAGCATAAAACTACTGGAGGTTTACTACTTTCTTGCTTTCCCGTTCATAGTTTAAGAAGCAAATTGTACTTTGTATAATTGTACAAATTAAGAAGCCAGTTACTATTGCCTAGTAATAGTGGTACAGTAGTAGTATTTTGAGAACAGGCACTTTTACAGGGAGAGCTGTGTCTTTCTGAAGGTTAGGGATAGGCAAACTATATTTCCAGAGTCTGTTGTACTTCTAGCTTCAGGGGCCAGAAATGTATTTTGACATATCACATGACCATCTCACAGGAGGTCAGGGTTTAGAATAATGTTAGGGCTGTCTGTCACTAACAGTTTCATAATTAAGGAGGATATGCACTTGAGAGCAGCTGGAGAATTATATGGAAAACCCAAAGACTAGCATCGTGTTGATGAGAGATTGCATTGCCTTGTATCTCACAACTTTTGAAAACAATTTTCTTTTCTTTACGAATGAAATTGTGAGCAAAGTTTCTACCATATTTTGATTGAAATTTTGGGAGGGCTACTAGGGGCACAATCAAATTGCTTGTGCACAGCTTTTTCTCTGACCTCTACTATGCAAGAGCAATTGGTGAACTCCTTACCAATACAGTGGCTCTCTATTGTGTACACATAATAAACTACATTCAACCTACTTCCTTTTACTTATGCTCATCCCTTCCTACAATGTGCATCACTCACCTGAATCACGGCACTACTCCAAATAATGCTTTGTTCCTTTTCTCTAAAAATAGATGCAATAACACCTGAAGCTGTCATTTCTAAATCTTACTGTGCCAACTATTTTCAGAGCTTGTGGCCTAGAAAGGAATTGATGTACAATGCAGCTGGATTTGTATGGCAGATTTCTGTTTTCATGGGCTTCAATGAATGGATATAGCTCTCAGTCCTGCCTGAAGTAGGATTTCCTGTTTCTTCTTGAAACCCAAAAGCCACGTCTGGGTCTCAATACTGCTTGGCTATGGGACCATGCATGGGACTTGCTCCCTGGCTGTTTTCCTGTTTGACTAGGGTTTTGTTGTTGTTGTTGCAGCAGGGCTCTCTCTCTCTCTCTCTCTCTCTCTCTCTCTCTCTCTCTCTCTCTCTGTGTGTGTGTGTGTGTGTGTGTGTGTGTAATCTGTGCGTTCAATTAAGAGAAGCATCTGCTGGATTTCTTTCACTTTGCCAAGGAAGGGCTGTAAATCAGGAGCATCTGCGCTCAGCTTTTTGTCAATGACTTGTTTTTCATAATTTGCTCTACAGGGTGTTTTATTTCTGTGTTCCATCTTGATGACTGTTTGCCTCAAATGGTCGTCAAGGAGACTGATTAGGATTTTCAACTGATTTTACAAAGAATAGCATGAAAGAGGGAGACATTAGCATTTTTTAATTGTTATGACTGTTGTTAATGATGAAATTCTGCGTTAAGTGAATTTATAATTTCAAGTGAATTAACAAAAGTGAATTTGTAACCTTTTAGAAGAGACATATACACTCTAATCTGTGTACCAACAGTGTACTTGGATTTAAGCAAATTTTATTTCATTGACTTCCTGGGCGTAAGTCTGAGTACAGTACTGTACTCAGTCTCAGCATAACTAGGCTGTTAAAGTTGATAGTGTTTAGCATTTGTTTTACTAAAAAAAAGGGAAAAATGAAAATGAGACAGTAACATTGGCAAGCCTATCTTAAATTAGGGAACCTTTAGGCAAAGTTTGTTATGAGTGACAGGTTGGCTGAATGTTGTCATTTGAAATCCGCATGAGACTGTTAAGCCCCACTCTGATTGCTACTAGTCCAACAGCGCAATCCTGTGTAACCTTGCACCGGTATAACAGTAGATGCACCGGTATAAGTGCACTTACACTGGTGCATCTACTGTTACACCGGTGCAAGGTTACATAGGATTGCGCTGCAAATGGTCTAACATCAGTATGGGTGGCCCTGAAACTGGAGTAAAATCAGCAATGGCAACACACTGAGTCCTATCTGGGTATTTTCCCCTGCTGCCTCTGCCAGGGTGCTACCGTTATTGAGGGAAGCAGCCATCTGGAAACACCTTGATGTACCCAAGAACCAAATGCACCACTTTGATGCTGAAAGGATTTCAATAAATTATGCTATCATATATGCAGTTTCAAAACACTAGACCTCATTAGCATTATCTTGAATGTATTTTTCCTCACTAGGTACCACGTTTTACCCCTTTTACAAAGCATGGGAATGCACCGTCATTCTGATACATCGTAAGCTCTTATTAGAACAAAGAGAAGTCAGCATTTAACAAAGTAACTTTATAGATTGCAAACAAAGTGTGAAGTTGAGAAGGGAGTTTGTTACTCTGCTGGAAGGAAATGTAAATTTTATCTTTTTCAAAATGAGGAACAGTTGTAAATTCTGTTACTCTTTGTTGCTTTTTCTAGCAAGAGCAACTCATATAGGATAGGATTCAATTTCTAGTGTAAGGATTTCTTTTTTTAAGCTTGGTTTTTAAAGGTTAAAATTGAAGTACCGGTATGTTTATATCAAAAATCTAATGCCTCAAAAGAACATGGAATTCATTCACCAAGGACATTAGTCTGACCCTTGACAGCCAGGAAAATGCTAGAAAAAATTTTTTTTGAGCATATAATGTACAGACTGCTTAGCCTCTACGACTACCAGATATTCTGTAAATATTGCAAGATCATGAACGTGGAGTGATAAAATGAGAAACCATATTTGTAGTAGCAGGAAGGTATTTTCATTTGAAAAAAAAATAAAATTCAAACTTTGTCATCACATAAAAACATTACATGATAAGTAATAAACATATTTACACTTCTGTTTTTGATTATAAATATACATTATATACAAAATAATGTTACAAAATGTAGAAAGTTCAGTGCTTCTGATTTTCTTTTTAAATTATTGAAATACTAGACTTCAAAATAAACTACAAAGACACTAGTATAAACCATATTATTGATTTCTGAAGGTCATCTTCAAAATGGTCTTGAATGGTCAGAACAGAAGGTCAGTAGTGAACATTCCAAGCAAGAACTTGCTTGCACAATTCAAGGCTGTGGGTGGACTAATCCAACACTGGGATTTACAAGGTCAGGAACGTTGCTCTTCTGCCACAGAAAGCACAATCCCAGCTTCCTTGAATGAGAATTCGCTTCCTCTCTCTGCTTCCGCCATATTCTCTTTCCCACGTACTTGTTTATCACTACAAACATCACAGCACTTCCTATCTGAAATGTCTATTATTATTGCTGTGAATGTATAACATAGTCTGTGTGCACTGAGTTTTCCAGTTCAGAACTGCTCCTTTGGACTCAAAGAGTTACCCCTCTACTTTCAGCAATGTGAAGGAATGGAAAAAGTAGGACAAACCAAGATTTCTCCCACAGTCTATCACTCAAGAAAGTCCCCTTAGTAGCTTTGTCTCTGCTAGACGTTTGGAAAAGGGACTGAGTAGTGGTGGTGGTTCTGTAGCAGGGAATAAGAAGACAGGACTCATAAACACTTCCCTGGCTGTAAAAAATAACAGTTCAGACTTTGAATTATTTGCAGTTGAAGTGGTGGCACCAGATTCAGATATCTAACACAACATCCCAAGTCCTTCCTAATGTATATGAAGGAGAAGAAACACACTTCTATTTACGGTGACTAGTAGTGCAAAGGACATGAAAACAGCTGATTGATTTTAAACGCACTTGTAAGGCTTCCAGGGAGCACTGGGATTAAGCTTCCTCCTGTTAGGGGAAGAAGGCACCATTCTCTGTCACTTCAGTTTAAGTCCATGGATGTCCCATGTGGTTCAGAAATAGGACCAAATCCCAACTTACTGCTCAGTTCACCAAAGCATAATCATAGGAGATGAAATGCCAATTCAAAAGCCATCTTCCCTTTATCCTATCTCTCCTCACATGATCTGGAATGCACGAAACGGGAAAAAAGGGATGTAATGTAGTAGGAATTGTCAGCCACTTCTGGCCAATACTGTTCGGATTGTGCAGGGGAATAAAGGCGGGTATGTCTTGATTTGGGCTCTCTAGATTCTCAGTCATGCTTTAGGCACTTTTAAATCCAGAAAAAATGGTGACTTCATTTATTCTGTATCCATTATCTGCATAGCAAAATATCTTCATTCATTCTTCTCACGGTATTGTTGGTAGTATACATCTGTGATGACTGAGTGCCTTTTGCACGCACCTACTGACACTTCCCAAGACTGAAGTTCTGGAAAGTCGCACAATTGTCCACGAGCAACTGGCAGCAATGTAATTTCAAAGGCTAGTAAAAGACGTCATTTCTATTTTTCCCCTCCCTGTGTAGTCAGTTACATTCCTCCTATCAGACTTCAAAATAAGGGAATAGGGAACAAAAAGGTCTATTGCATCTTTTAAATTCACAGTCTGTCCAGTTCACCCACTTCCATCCTCTCCTCCTCCTCCTCCTGAGAGCAGCAAATTGCATATAATTAAAAAATCCAAGTCCAATCCAATTCTGAATTGTAAACAATGTAGCGGGAATGTCCACCTTGTGGCATCTCCGAATCTGAGGTGCAAACAGAGCAGCCTTCATTCTTATACCTGTTCATAAACAAATTGAAAAGAGAAATGAGAAACAGGCATAATGTGTAGTCCAGTATGAATTTAAAATCAAATAAGCACCTCCAACTTGACTGTACAGCGCAATCCGACTTAACTTTTGTGCTGGTTTAACCAGCGGCGCAGCGAGAACGGGAGGCCCCAGAACGGAAAAGGGATTCAAATCCCCTTTGAATTCCTCTTTTGGAGGGGATTTGAAGCCCTTTTCTGTTCTGGGGCCTCCTGTTCTCGCTGCGCCACTGGTTAATCCGGCACAAAAGTTAAGTCGGATTGCGCTGTTAACAAGGTAGGTTTTATGCACCCTTGCAACTGTAGTAGGGTCTTGCTGATATTCCTATTTAATTCACCTGTCTCTGTGTATCTATTTAAAGTAGATCTTCTGTATCATTTACTGCTGCTAAGTGGGCAAAGAGGCATCTTTTAAAGTGGTGACTCTCTTATACTTAGCAGAGTGAGAGCAACTGTCCCTATTTATCCCAGCACAACGTTTTTCCACATGCTGCTCACTGAGGTCTCTGTGTGTCTTTTTTGAGATTATGAACCCCTTTGGGACTGGAAGTCATTGTCTTATTCATCATCAGCACTGTAAACTGCTTTGAGAACTTTTGTATATACATATTCTAAATAGTAATTATCTGATTTTTTTCTGTGATTAACATCTTCTTGGATCCTCTTTGGCTTGGATCCAAAGGTGCTACTGCATGAATGAAAGACACTTACACTCACACAAGGAGGGGCCCTCTTAATGTTCACCAGTTTCCCCTTCCTGCTGCAGTCCCTGCACCACATCCATGCCATTCTAGAGTGTCCCCTAATCCTCAGGAGTGGCTTTTAAGGGAGCATGGGGGTTGCAGTGTAAAGAGGAAGGTGAGAAAGTCCCATTCCATGAATGGACTTCTGCTCATGGAAGTAAGAATCCAAGCAAATATCTTTACTTTGGTACTCAGCCCTTGAAGAAAAACCAAAACTAACACACAAAATTTACCTAAGCGCAATTCTGACTAAGGATCCGGCCGGCGGCCCAGGGCCGCCAGCCGGATCCTGAGCCCAGGCTGCCATTGCATTGGCGGGCCGGATGTCTACTCAGGGAAGGGGACGTTTGTCCCCTTCCCTGGGTGTAAACTGGGGCTGGCCTGATAGGCCTCCTCGGACTTCCACCAGCTAAATAGCTGGCGTAAGTCAGAGGAGGCCATGTAACAGCCTAGCCGCCCAGCGGGGACAGGGATATGACGGGCTCCATCCTCTGCCCCCTCCCGGGCTGGCTAGGCCAAAAGCCCCCTCCCTCGCCTGCCGGACTGCCCACGCGGCCGCTGGTGAGAGAGCTTACCTTCCTCTGGCAGCCGCGTCCCGGTCTGGCGACTGAGTGAAATTGGAGCCGGCCTCCCTTACTCCCGAGGCATCGTGAACGTGCTTTACGGCATTTCACGATGTCTTGGAACGGCGGAGCACTTGCTCCGCCATTCCAATGTTCCGGTGCATTGCACCCCGATCTGACTATTTTCCTTCCTAAATTTGTTTGCTGGGATTGTCTGAAGCAGCACTAGAAAGAGCCAATATTTCTTTTAATCACATATGACAGGTGAATGCAAACAAGGCCAGGAACTACATTGTAATCTTTTTAGATTTCTTTTAGGAAAGATGAGGTGCCACCTCTCCATGTACTTATGACTGCACAGTGACATATCAGTAGGCAGCATACATACCTCTGTGGCTATAACACACTCATTTCGCTCCTCTGTTATCACAAAGACAGACTGATACATAGAATCTCTTGGAGAGCATATAGCTGATATTCTACATTCTGGCTTCTCACTGTAGGAAACACAAAAATAATATTATAAAACCTCTGATCAAAATATGCTCTTTTCATGTATTATGATGTGAAGAAAGATCTTCTACAATAGCTATGGCTGAAGTAAAAAAAAGGTTCATGGATGACTGTTGACATAGAGAAGTGCTAATTCCCAGGTTCCATCACATTCTAGTTTCACACACTTTACCAAGACTGAGGAATAGAATGGGGGGGGGGGCTATGCAGATAAGGGGGTGGCTTGGTTTCTGATAGCCCCCATTAATAACTATAGGACAAAGTAAACCAGAGGTAATCTGGGACACACTTGAGAGGGCAAAACCTGCTCCTCACCTCAAAACATAAGGGTAACCAGGTACACCACCGAATCCAATGATGGTCCTTGAATGTACATCTTCACTGTTACCAATAAGAGTAAAGGGGGGCCATTTGCTCTTATGAAAGTAAAGCACTGCATTTAGGGATGTTATAGTGAAAGAAAAGCCACCCACTACCCTAACACAGAATACCTTGGCCAGGGCTGGCCCATCCATAAAGCAGATGATGCAGCTGGTGTTGAGCACAGGTGGCAGAGGGAGCAGCAGATTTGGGGTGCCCTTCACCCCAAGTCTGCCACCACCTCCTCCAGCCCACTGTGGATAAATTTACATTGATCTGCTTAGTGAGCGGGAAGCAGATTGTCTAGTTCCTTACGTTGTTTCTTTCCTTTCCTTGATTAAAGGGACACAGTCCTTTTAACCTTTAAACTCAGCACGAGGAAGGAGCGCTTCCCTATCCCCTCATTTTACTCCTTTCTTGCACGGTCCCTTTAACTAAAACAGGAAGTCCAGCACTTCCTCTTTTTGGAAAAGCGCAAGGAAGCAGCAAGGTGAGGAGGTAAGGGGCTTTTTTTTTTTTTTAAAGGGTGTGTGTGCTGCAACAGGGATGCAACAGCAAGACAGGGGTGGGTGGCCGCAGACCCAGTTGGGCCATACCTGACCTTGGCGCCCCCCTCATCCAGACCCCATGAAGAAGATACAATGTTTATCAGAACACAGAATGCAAGAAATTGCACCTCAACAAGGGGTTCTTGCCAGAAAGGGGTCTTCTCTTTGCACACAGACCCCCATCAAAATGGTGGACATTTCACTAGTTATTACCGGTAATATACTGTATGTCAGCTGTACAAATTTCTAACATGTAATGGATTTGAAAACATTTATCCTGTTTATCTTTGCAACAGCCCTGAGGGACAGGCGATATTATTCCCCTTTCAGAAAGGGGAAAATGAGATTGGGGGGGGGTTTTCCCAGGACCACTCATTCCTAATACAAAGTCTTTGTTTAGTAGGCACTTGAATGCAGTAGACGTACAAAGCTGATGGCTGTCTTTCTTTCACATATTTTTAGAAGTCTGCACTGAAAGACAGACCTAGACATGCTTCTGCTATGTTTTTTTTTCTTGTTCTTTTCTCTTATTTTGTCCTCACATGTTAGACTCTCAAGACCAAGTTAAAACACATTCATAATTCAAGTTCCTGTCGGGCCAAACTATGTGTTATTTTAAGCATGTGCTTGTTTTTTCAATGTTAAATAGCAGCCAGTTCAACTGTGCCCCCTGGATCAGGGTGGCAGCATAGGGTGCAGAGGTAGGGTTTTAACCGTACCTCTGCAGCTATTTACCATAGGGAAAAAAACCCTCTTCATTGGCACCTATGGCAAATAGCTGCTGAGGTGCCACAAACAACCTGGACTGGGACTATGACAGGGAATAGAGAAAAAGCCCCTTCCCCTCCGCCATAGTCCTGTAGGGGGTTGATCTGGCTACTCCTTAACATTTACAAAACAAGCATGCAAATGCAAACCATGTGTTAAAGTAATATGTAATTTGATTGGGCTGGTGGGGTCTTTGTGAAACAGATTCTCAGGCAGGAACAAACACCGATAACAACCCTTCCTCTGATTACAGCATTGCTTTGGTTAAGAGAAATCCATACTTAATAACAGAACTTTGTTATTCCACATTATATCTACAGTATAGTACTAAGTTTATGTTCATACAGCACGGATCTTGGACTAGTGAGTTCTGACTCACAACTGGACTGTAACTCAACCTAAGATATAACATGCCGGAGTCATTACTACAATGTACTGGTAACAAAAGGTTTGTAAGAGGAGGAGAAAGAGAGAAAAGAACACAGATATTGAGGGCAAAGGAGAGAGAAACGGACACTAAAGAGAGAGCCTGACATCTACAGCAAAAATTAAAAGTGGGTGCCTGTTGCAAATTGGGGTTAAGGCTGGGTCCCAGTCTGAAAATGAGGAAGACTAGTAACATGAAAATATATCATATGACTAAAGAAACAATGGCCATTCGTCTTCCTTCTCTCTAGTCACTTGAAATATTGTTCTCATGTCTACAACACACAGGTTGCTCTTAGTTCATTAATTTAACTGTGCTTGATTTTTTATGCTCAGAATCATTTATTTTTTATTGTTCTAATCAGGAAGGTAAAGCACTTCCAGAACTTGACTGACTGCCAACCCTCCTCCATTACTCATGAGAGAAGTGTACTTTCAAAAAAGTAAAACCTTCTAAGATATTATTCTCCACTTGACACACTCTAAGAAAACAGGTTTCTGATCTGTCCTTGCTCAAGTTATTTGCACTTATACATAAGCTTCCTTGCTCACCTTTTGCAACTATACAGAGAAATAAGAGTTCTTAAGGAAGAGGGGTCATACCTGTGTAACCAGAAGGGTGATTTCTCTCCTATACACTTTTCACTTTTATGGTATTTATCTTCCTGAGTCCCTCTACTTGTCAGTTCCTTCACCAGGTTATAATCCAATGTACGATTCTTAGGTTTGTAGTTCGATTTTTCAAGCGCACAATCCACTTCAAGGTCTTTGTTTTTATTGGTGTTTTTAAGCTGAGAAGCTGGAATAAGGTTTTCCTTCTGGAAGTCAGTCAGGTTGTTCATGGTTTCTGAATTCTGCTCTGGGTGCCTCTGCATCTGTCGGATAACTATAGCTATCATGCAGCACAATATGAGAAGAGCCACTAGTCCAACTCCCATGGAGATGGCCACCCATGGAACTGGTTTAGTGGCCACCCACGGAACTCCACCCACTGGAACAGTCACTGGAAATTCACAATGGTTGCCCATAAAGCCAAGAGGACAGTGGCAGGCAAAACTGGTAGCATAATGCGCAACGTAACAAGTTCCCCCATTCTGACATGGGCCAGAGGCACACCCATCTCTAGTTCTAACATCACAATTTCTGCCAGTGTAGCCTGGCAAGCAAGTACATCTGTAATCATGTGTAGCAACAAGGTCGTGACAAGAGCCTCCATTGGAACATGGATTTCTGGAACACTTGTTGATGTTTATCTCGCATTTCTGACCAGAGAAGCCAGGACGACAGCGACACACACGCAGCTGGCCCAAAACAAAGCATTGCCCACCTGTTGAGAAAAATACAACGCTCAATCAGCAATGTTGTGATTTTTTTTTTTAAAACAGCTACTGTATTTAGTACCCACTGTGTGCTCCTGCACAGAGAACTTATAAATACAACCAATAGGAAAAAGCTTAAAACCGGATAAAGAATTAGCAAACACAGAGTAGGGAAACATATTCTGTGCTGCTTGCAACTAGTTTATGCTCAAGGAAAACACTGTGGAAGAAATGGGAGGGTTTAAATAAGGGAAATGTTGGCTTAATGCCCTGGGGAGGAGATTTCAGACACAGGGAACAGTACTGCAGAAGGTGCATCAGTAGGAATATGCAGAGGGGAAAAATAGGCCTAATCACAGATGAAGTTGCATGGAGCACAAAAATTAGATGGGAAAAAGATAGATATAGAAGATACAGAAAGAAGCAATAGAAGATACAGAAAGAAGCAGAGAGGAGAACATTTTAAATGTAATAACATGAACAAGGAACTGACCAAGAATACAACAATGAGCCAGTGCAGAGACTTAAGAAGATAGGATACATCAACATAGCATTCATGGTCAAGTGTTTCACTAACAACCCGATTTTACTAGGTTTCTGCATTGACTGTACAGATCCCCTGTCACATTAGTCCAGTGCTGAGAGCGGGTTCTGTCCTGTGCACAAGCAGTGTGAGAGAAGAACACAAGCCTGTGCTTGTGCCATAATAACAAGCAACAGGAGAGAACAGGATCAGACGCAGACCATTTTATATACTATCAACCTCACATCCTTTTAAATAAAATGTTAGATGTGTTATATTCCTTTTGGGACTTACAAAAACACTTCATGAAACGAATGGTTGTGCTGCAAGAAGACTGCTTACTTCTTACCTCACCTTGATCCCACCATCCCTTGAGGCAGTAGTTCCCAACCTGGGGGTCGCCAAGTGTTTTCAGGGGGGTTGCTGAAGGGGATCCCCCAGACTTTTAAAAAACTGTTTTTGCCGCACTGCGAGGAGGTGGCGGTGGGGCGGCAGCAGCTTCACGATCTGGCTGTTGCCCCCCTTCCTTTCTCTCTTTTGAGGCTTCGGAAGGGGGGAGGCAGCGAGATCTTGTATGGCAGCAGCTTTCGTGTTCCGCCGAACAAGATCTCACTGTCACCCCCCTTCTGACGCCTCCAAAGACAGAAAGGAAGGGGGTTGGTAACCAGATGCTGCCACCCTGCCACCACTGCCTCCTTGCAGCATTGGGAAATGTTTTTTTTTTTAAAGTCGGGGGTCCCCTTTGCTGACTCTCCTGAAAACACTGCCACCCCGCCACTTCCGCTGAACACAAGTAAAACTTTTTTTTACTTACTCGTATTCAGCAGTGAGGGCGAGAACCTGGAAGTGACGTAATTAATGACGTCACTTCCAGTGTCACCGTCGAATTGTGACCCCCCTTAAGGGGGGGTCCCCTTCCCCTGAGGTGAGCCCCGGGCACACCGGTGCGGGCCGCATCCTGCGCGGGATGCAGCAGCCAGTCATTTAGGCTGGCTGGTGCATCTTGCGCAGGATTGGGCTGCCCATTTGCTGCATTATCATCTTCAAAATGTGAAATCCTATGTGAAAGAACTTACCATTAGCACAGGGATTGTTAGTACACCTGTCTTCTTTTTTTTCACAGTTAGATCCAGTAAAGCCCATAGGGCAAAGGCAGTTATAGCTGGCTCCTTTTTCCTTTTCCAGGCATGTGCCACCATTAAAACAGGGAGAGTCAACACAAGTCAAGGCACTGTGCTCACAGTTTACACCATCGTATCCTGGGGGACATGTGCATTTGTAATCTTTCCCCAAATCCTGCAGAAGTAAACAAAAGCACATAAGACATTTCAAATTTAGCTCCATAGACTGCAGTTGCTTTCAAGGAACAAGGGTGGCATGAATTTGTACCAGTTTCTGCAAGTTCAAACACATTCAAATTAGATGGAGACAAATTAAGCTATGGTACCTCACAAGCACATCCAGAATACAAACATCCAGAATACAAAGAGCTAAAACACACACTATTTTTAGTTTTATGTTTTTTTTTAATTAAATAAAAAATTTGTGACACGCACATAAAACTGTTGCAATGAAGGGGACTCAGGAAGCAGCCAATAACTGTCCTGCTTCATTGAACACAGAGTATGTAATAACCACATGTTGCCTGTTTATCTTCTCCTTTGATACCATTTATGTTAAGAGCAAATTTCATTATATCAAATTAGGGCTACCAATTATATAGTGAAACCTTCTGCCAAATATAATTATTAAAAGGTCTTGCTGATGAAAAAAGTAAAGAACATATAGCATAAGATTAAGAAAGAATACTCAAAATATGATGATGAGTTAATGCCAGCAATATACCGTACTTCTGATCTATTACTGGAGAAAGCTCTGAAAGTGTCCCTATAACGAATTTATGCTTGACCACTGACAGTATGGATATATACATTATACCATTGAATATCCTTGGGATCCAGCACCAAAGGGACAGTGAAGACTATTTGAATACTCAGAGTAACTACAACAGTCCTTTCAAACAGAATCCCAATCTCAGCCCCTTAGCCCAGGGGTCAAATTTGGTCGGCCTCCCCAAGGACCTCCTATTACTTTTTATTATTGGTGGCCGAGGGGTTAGGGGGGGAGTGGCCAAAGCTTACATGATTGGCTGCATCCCCCTCCTTGGCCATTCTGCGTGAAGCAGAGCCACATTGTGTGGTCATTGGGGAGTGCATGGGCAAAGTGTATGACATTATGGCCTCTTCAAAAGCAGGAACTTCCAGATTCCTTCAGTGCAAAGGAGTACAGGATAGTGATGATATTCCTCAGTACAAGTGTCATTGGGGACAAGTTGGAATACTAAACCATGATGCTGGAGTATGGGTGGGGTGGCCATGTGCACACTCTCCAAGTGTACACAAGGCTACAAGGGTTGTTGCGAGGATAAAGTGGGATAACCTCTTGCAAGCTGCCCTTAATTCATCGGAGGAGGGGCAGGATGTAAACATGATGAACAAAACATTTTTGGAAAGCTATTTTGTTTCTGTTTTCACAATCATTTTCCAATTTAAAACCAGTCCTTACTGTGCAGCTGCCTCCATTCTTGCAGGGGTTACTGTCACATTCACTGATATTCCGTTCACAGTCGATGCCAGTGAAACCCTCTTTACAGGCACACGTGTAACTTCCCTGGCCAGTGTTCATGCAGGTGGCTCCATTTTTGCAAGGCCTGTGATGGGTGCAGTAGTTTAGATCTGCAAGGACATACAGGCATAGCAGAAGAAAGAAAACTTCCAGTCAATGAGATGATATTTATGTTTTAACAAATAACAGCGAAAAGCAGGCACCACAAACAGCACAACATACAGACTTTGGCCAAAACACCTTTAACATTGTCAATAGAAACACTGAAAATTGCTTTAACTATGAGGATCTTCAGCATTCTGAGTGGCTTCCCTGATTAGAGAACTATTCAGCATACCTAAAGTAAACAGACTTGTCCAAGGGTGTGTAAGGTAAGTTCATTAGTTATTTATCCACAGCATGGCTCTCACATTTTGGCATATCTAGCAGAGTTTAAAGCCTCTCACTGTGTGACTAAGACACAGCACAGATTGCTCAGCTGATGGTTCTCATTTTTGTTCAAGGTCTGGAGTCTAGAGCCTAGCATATCAGAGGGACAGGAGGAAATAGTTTCATGGGTTTATGGATCCTTTATAAAGACCTTAGATGAGCAAAGAGATAATAAAAAATTAAGTTGAGATTAGTTTTATTGCCATCAACATAACCAAGATATTTTGGCATGCTGCACCGCTGGTAGAGGATCAGTAAGCATTTTACCTCCTAGCGCAATTAAAAAACTCACAAAAACTGGAAGGGATCAGTAGAAGTTGCATATCCAACTGCCCATACATCCCTGGGGAGGCTTATCATGACTAAGCTCTGAATTCTGGTCTGAGGGCCTGACAAGCTATTAACCATATTAGTGCATTAGAAGCCCACACTCTCCTTTGTATGTGTATAAACCTCTTAGCTATAACAGGATTTAAATATGAATTTACCAAGCTGAAAAGTATACCGGTAAATCTGTACAGCATATATCCCATGTGTAAAACACAAGTTAGCATACATCTTGGCATTATCAATACAACTGACTTTGCTGGGGCACGGTTGTGCCATGTAGACTCTAAAACAACTAAAGAAGTCTATACTTTCAGGATAAATTATAGCCGTATAGAACTGTTGGTCTACATGGGGAGACAAATAAATGGTGGTGGTAGGAACAAGAGCATTTGGGCCAGCCAAAGCGCTCCCAAAGCCTACCCACCCCACCCCCACCTCACATGCATACAGTGTTTGTCTATACAATATAATATAGACAAATGGTGTACCCAGGGAGAGATTCTCCCCATAATCAAGAATGCTCCCAGCAGACAAATGACTTTTCCTGCTTATGCCAATATGTGATTCTTAATTAGGTCTTGACGGCTCCATAAGGATTACATGGTATAAAAACAACTTGTAATCCCAGTTTAAGTATACATAAATGACTTTGGAGATTTATAGTTAATCAGATGACTTCAGTTCAGAAGCTGAGTAACTTCCAGCAACTGGTCAAAGGAGTACTTTAAAACAAATCTTGGAGATTTCATTTACCGTATTGGTCTGAGTATAAGACTCACTTTTTTCTCCTAATTTAAGTTTTTAAACTAGGGGTGCGTCTTATAATCAGGCTGTTGCAATTTAATGCCAGTGATTTAATTAATTTTTTTTAATAGCACCAAACTTTAAGGGTGCGTCTTATAATCAGGTGCGTCTTATACTTGGGACAATATGGGTATTTTACACTGTTCATTTCTTACATACGGTTACTTTTGCATGAGTAGAAATAAGGAAGGGCTAAAGTCTATTTAATTTTGATAGATTTTTTTTTAGAAAACCACCACATATGCAAGATATGGTAAGTATATGATACATAGCTGACAGCCCAATCCTGTGTAACTCTTGCACCGGTGTAACAGTAGATTCCCCGGTGTAAGAGCACTTATGCCAGCTTAACTTGTCGTACACCTACGGATGCAGGACGGACACTGGTGTAACCCCCCTCGGATGCCTCACATGCACAGTTCGGACACGGAACGGACACTGGCACAACTCCACTGGTGCAGGGGGCATTCTGGAGGCATTTGGGTGCCCCCGGAATGCCCCCTTCACTGGTGGAGTTGCACCGGAGTCCATTCCATGTCCAAATTGCGAATGTGAAGTGTCCGAGGGGGGTTATGCCAGTGTCCGTCCTGCCTCCGTCGGTGTACGGCAAGTTACACTGGCATAAGTGCTCTTACACCGGGGGAGCTACTGTTACACTGGTGCAAGAGTTACACAGGATTGCGCCCTGAATGTATAGTTCTGTCAACCAATTGTACGAAAGTACAATTGGTAAGCAAAAAGTACAAGTACTTTGGAAGGTTCTTTCAAACTCTCAAGTTCATTTAATCACAGCTAACACAGAGAAAGAAAAATTTAAGAGAAACTTTGAAATTTGGCTATAAATAGAACTGTTAAGCCAAAAGAATCTGATTCAAACTACTTTATATAGATTAGATCTCTTGGCAGTTATATCTCTACATTAAGACCCTGCCACTCAGTAATTTACAAGGAGGAAAAACGGCCATTAAAATTAGTGCACATATGTCATAACCACACAACCTACCTTGATCGCAGAAGAGGCCTCCCCAGCCTTCATCACAGATGCACTTCCCTGGTTTCTCACAGGTCCCATGGCGGCAACCCACATGAGGAATGCATTCATCACAATAACGGCCTCGCCAACCACTACGACAACTGGAAATAAAGTATTTGAAATGTTGAGTTATTTTATAAGACCTTGGATCTACTGAAGTCAAGGAGAGTTTTACAAAGAATGACAGTGGAAATGACGAAAGTGAAAAGAGAATTATGGCGCAATCCAGTGTAAAAAAGTGCCAGGAGGGTGCGTGCTTACACTCGGAGAGTAAGGGCCACTGGAACAGAGGCTGGCGGTCCACTCTCCCCTGGCGCACCGTCCCTCCGCTCACCGGACCAGGTAAGACCTGCACCGACTGGTGCAGGGGTGGGGGGAGGGAGGACTGGGTGGTGAGGGAGGGTGGCCATTGGCTGCAGCAGGCAGGGAGAGCTCCGCCAATATCCCAAGCCCTCTCCCGGCCCGGTGTGGCCTTACACGTCAGGCTCAAATGTATGCCAGTTCCAGAGCTGGTGTACATTTGAGTGTACATAGGGCCTCAAGCCGCTTGCACCCAGGGAAGGGGACGAGTGTCCCCTTCCCTCGAGTTGCACCTGGGTTGCCCCGGGGCATCTGGGGAATAGGCTAGGGTGTGGCGGCCAGCGGCCACATCTTACACAAGATTGGGCTGCCCAGTTAGGCATCCACGAAAAGGTGGAATTATCCACATGACAGTTCAGTACAGTGACTACTCACATGCACTCTCCAGGATTTCTGCAAAATCCACTTTTCTCGGAACATCCAGGTAGACAGATAGCTGTACAAAAAAAATACACCACGATCAGTTAAAAGTTTAAAAAATTCTTTTTCAAGTGACTTGAATGCATTTCAAAACAATTTTGTTGTTTTTCAGTCATTAAGTCGTGTCCGACCCTATGTGACCCCATGAACCATATCACGCCAGGCCTTCCTGTCCTCCACTGTCTCCCAGAGTTTGCTCAAATTCATGTTCATTGCATCGGTGATGCTATCTAACCATCTCATCCTCTGCTTTCCCCTTCTCCTTTTGCCTTCAATCTTTCTCAGCATCAGTCTTAACAGATATACATCTGCCCCTTCTTCCAAGATGCTCAAGAAAATATACATTTTTTTCCTCATTTTATCTAAACAACCATTAGGAAGGGTTAAGTTTAGGCATGGCATTATTCGTCCAGAGTGACTTATATCCAGGAGAATTTGTGTTTTGCACCAAAAAAAAAAATCAAATCTAAATTCCAATGATACTTACTGCCACACACAGAATTAGGCAAATCAATGCAAAGTGTGCACTTAAGTCCCCAAGATATGTATCAGTTCCATTCCAGAAGTTTGTCTGGAAGTTAGAACGTACGTAAATCAAAAGAGCCAGCTCTTGCCAACTCAGAACTTTTGTGCCTGCGCAAAAGCACCACAATGGACGGACTACGCTTGTGCAAAAGCGTCAATGTGACCGTCCATAACTCGGATGTCAGTAACTTGGGAACCCAGTGCACTTGTTTTACCTAAAGCCACACAATTTACATGCATGTTGGCAAATCCAGTACTGTATCTGAATTTTGTTAAAGGACACAGAGAGCTAGAAGGAGGAATATTACAGCACTAGGCATTGTATGTAAATACAGATTTCCTTTTGGCCAGGCTTGATTTTGTTTTCACAACAAATATAGTTTTGGTTTCCTAAGACGGAGAAAAAAAGAGTGCGGCTGTATTTTAGGGCTGCACTGCCACCAGTTCCATCAGGTTTGGTGGTAGCAGTGCTATATACACACAACATCTAGCAGTAGAACAGCTCTAAACTTCTTAACAGATGTACTGGACTCCATAGTTAAAATGCAAGTGTAAGAAATACAATAGTTCATCCTAGAAGGTGCTCTAGGGTTTGGAAGTGTTTAGAAATGTAATGAAGAACAAGTAAGTGGTGAGGCAGCAGGAACAAGACAATGACTGATGCAGGTGTGAAAAGGGGCAACAGAATCACTGATGAGGGGGCTTTATGTACTGTATTCCCTTCCCAAACCTGTTATCCTCAAAGAACTGAATGGGGACAAGTGTCTCTTCCCATCCATTGGTTTCCGCTATTCTTTTTTTCCATACAAGTGAATGAAGTGGTATTTGCTCTACAAACTTGCTCAGAGAGAAAGGGTTTGTAGTCAAGGACCATTGGGAGGGCAGGGGTGGTGGTGGGGGGCACACCTGCAGTCATCAACTATCTGTGGCAGCACCTGTGGCTTTGACTATTATTTTGAGAACCACTGGTCTAGAGCCCAGAAAATGGCCATATTCACATTGCCATGTGAATGTAGGAAATGGTTCCAGAGAATAAGGCTGCAATTCTATACACTCCTGGAGAGGGAATTAATCCCACTGTACACAATGGTAGGATTGCGCTGAGTAGGATCGCGCTGTAAGAAGAGGTAAGATATCTTGGCAGGATAGCTGGTGCAGGAAGGATTATAGAAAGCTGCCAGTGATATTTAGAGGATGAACTATGTGAACCTCTTCTTCACGTATTACTTTTTCTGCTACAAGTACCAATACTTAAACTTCAAAAACCACAAGTACACGATACTGCTAGTTATATTCTTCTGACACACAATGTGTTTTTCCCATTCTGAGACATCTCATACTGCTTTACGTGTGTGTGTGTGTGTGTGTGTGTGTGTGTGTTTATGGGAACGTGCAAAACATTTGAAGTTGAACCATACTGATAAAACTGCAACAAGCACAAGTACCAAACATGTTTCTCTGGCTGCACAAACCTTTACAGGTACATGTGCTAAGGAGTTGGAACTAAGCAGATTCTCCCCGCACGTACATGAAGCAGAAAGAAAATGTAGGCTTGCTGCTGCTGCTGCTTTATGTTGCACTACAAGTGCAGTGGTGTTTGCTGTCATAAACTGGTAACTGGTGAAGGCACCACTATTCATTCATTCCCCAAACGTCTCCTCGTATGTTTACTGCAAGTTTGGAGATAAGCGCCTGCCCTTCCCGCTTTATGGGTTTATATCAGCAAACACCAGCGTGCCTCCAGCGGGAATTCAGGCTGAATCAGCTCCCTGAAGTGTGTTCGGCACACTTCTTGGGCGGGGTGAGCTGGATCAGTGCAGCTGTCGGCACTTCTCCGCTCTCCTTCCCTCCTGTGGGCCGGGGTCACATACTTTGGTTTTGCGCTTGCTGTTGAGAGGTGGGAGAGGAAACGGCAAGCACCCCGGGTGCGGCAGCTGTATTTTTGCGAGGGCTGCAAAAATACTCATTCTTTACAGAAATTAAAAGAGGGCAATCATATTTGAGACTAGGGTCAACAGTTCAAGGGGTTTGGAGAATGACCTTCTCCGCTCAGTTTAGAGTCAGTTTCCTCAAAGTTCAGCCGTCACTGACGTGAAAAGAATAAAGGTCTACCAAAGGGACATCACCACTTCTGGTTCTCAGTTGAGCGTGCGTAGCACCCAATGTTAAAGATTGCACTCCAGCCCCGCATATGGCGGTGTTCACAGGAACACCGGATTGCAGGAGTTGCGGCACATAGAAAAAAAAGATTTATCTCTGGGCCCCGGGCTCGAACCGTAACATCCTCGCCTCGAATCACCTGACCAGCTTTCGCTGCCTGGGCTTTAACTCCTTCACCTCACCGACTCCACCCCACAAGCTTCACGCATGCGCAGTCGCCGCTAGTGCCCCCTCCCCTGCTCGGAACGGGTGCCAACGACGACTGCCCGCGACCCCACCGCTTGCGGGTGCTGGCGTCGTGAATGTCCGCGAGCAGCAGGGGGAGCTGTCGTCTTTCCCTGCTCCCTGGCCTGGTGCTTCCCGCCTTCTGCTCCCTAGCTTGGCCTGTCCGTCAGTCAGCATAAACACGCAGCTGTCCCGGAAGCGAGCGAGAGGAGGTGGTCAGTCACTCACTACTCACCCTCCGTACAATAGTTCCCCGTCCAGCCGTTCATGCAAGAGACGGTGCCGTCCGCTTCGCAGATGTAGTGGCCGAAGTGGTCGTCCCGGCCCCGGCAGAGGCGGGAGCAGTTGTCCCCGTAGTAGTGCTCGTTGCACACCACCCGGTAGGAGTAGCTCAGCTTGGCCTGCTTGCTGGTCTGCTCGTCCTGGAACCAGTCCTCGCCCACCGCCAGCGAGCGCCGGATCGCCATCTTGCTGATGAGCCACTTCTGGGCGAGGGGCTGCGCACCTGCGGCGGAAAGAAAGACGCAGGCCGCTGGGTGAGGTAAGGCCGTAGAAAGCCTTCCATCCCCTCCACGCTCCATGGACGCCACTGCCCGAAGGGGCCTCCACTCCCTCGCACGCGAACGGAATGGTTGGCATCCATGTGCCTCCAGGGCTCCAGCCACATACAGAGCCCACAGAAAGCCATCCAGGACTTAATTTGGGCAGACTCAGCCCCTGGTTATGAAACCTGAATGTGTGAAGTAGTAACAAAGGCAAGTGCCAGTGAGTACCTATAGCCTGTCCTCTGCAACACTTAAGAAAAAGAGCAAGGAAGGCCTCAAGGCAGGTGAGACTACCAGGCAGACTGGAGACCCAGCACTCTTGGGCTTGGAAGTTTGTTGTGCCTTCTGAGGAAGGCCCTTGGGACATTGCCAACCATACACAACCCAGGAGGTGCAGCTGCCTCATACAGTTTTCTACCTAGTGCCACACCAGGTCATGGTAGTTTTCACACTACCACGGCACTCCTCTCCCATACCTGTCTCCAAAGCACCATTATGTCCTCTACATTTGTAACTCCATCTTTCAGTCTGGCTATTTTCTACAGTGGCCCTTGCATCCTCATGGTTGCCACATTTTTTTTTGCCTGGCAGCACTTCTGTGTCTTTAACAGCTGCCTCTAAGAGGCAGAAGCTCACCCAGTGAAACATTTTCTCATTCATGCCTTCTCCATGCTAAAAGATGCTTTACTTGCTGAATTTCAGTCTTGCTAGAAACAGGTGTCATGGGTCACCCTTTATCACATTGCACTGTACACCTCCCTACACATCCACCTTTGCTATTCATGTTCGCAGTATCATGCCATTTCCTGCTATTGTAATTTGTGCTATCGTGCACTATGCCCTTATTAAAACCATTCTCACATTACATTCCACCTCTCCACAGGATTGCTGTGAAGTGAAATAGCATCTAGCATCAATCCTCCAGACAGTCCCCAACTATGCAAACCAATCAGCCAGTACCTTCATTTAAAAGGCCATTTCATCCTGGCTGGTGGCATGTTTAATACAAAATGCTAAGGAGTTTGAAAAATTCAGATAGTCAGTGATTGATTTCCAAGCAAAGGGAATCAACTATGCTGCCAGTGACAATGCTTTGCTATTGTAATTCAATTGCAGAAGACTCCTGTATTTTTCTACCCAAATAGTGTGCCAAATAATGTTGATTAAAACATTAACTAGCCAGGAATATATGAAGGCCTTTGATGTCTGTGCACTCAGCCATTGTTTGCAGATAATTAGAAAGGGAAAAATCACTGTACAGTAAAAGTACAAAAGAAAACAGTGTTTTCTGTTGTCTTCAGTATCCATTATTGTTAACCATGGACCTGAGAAACTTTGCAGAAAAGCTTTCAAAGTAAGAACTGTTGTGCTGTTGAAATATCCTTTTCCTCTATGTCAGAAAAACATCCCAAAGCCATTATTTCTTTTCCAAAGGGCGGAATTTGAAAAAGGTGTAAAATACAGGAAAAGGCAGTCAGGACTTTTTGGCAGCCTTGTAGTTTTCTCACCAAAGAGCTCCTTTCTTTCCCACGCCAAAAATAAACAGGAGGAAACGCAATTGTGTGGAGATTAAGTAGGGGACAAAATCAAAGCAAGGCAGATTGAGAAGTAGGGAACAGCTCTGGCTCACGAACTAAAGCAAGTACCAGAAATAATTTCCAAACAGCTACATAAAGTAACATTTATTTTGCTTAGGTGAAAGTTATTTTATAAGGAAGCCAACCCACTTAATGATTTTATATTAGTTTAAACATAAAGCTGTAAATTTGGAAAAGCTGTCGCCCCCTAGTGACCACGGAGAGAAGTGTCATATTCACCTGCTGGACGGTAACCTTCAGGAGCGTGCCAGGCTTCAATGATCAATGAGAAAGTTCCCTGTGGATGAAAAGTAGGAGTGAGAAGAAGGGACAGAAGAACTCTAGCGAAAAGAACTCTAGTGAAAAGTGATCGGAAAGGAGTTAGTTGGCCATACAGTTTAAAACAATCAGGTGAAACCAGAAAACCTCTCGCTGGTAGTGTTGCCAGGTCGTAGATATACATTTCAATTAATCTAATTGCAGATAGCATTACTTTGCCTGTGTCAATGAAATGGAGCTTCCCCAGGACTGTTTTCATCTCCTGGGAAAACGTTCCTCTTGTCGGAGGGAATTCTCCCTCTAGCTCCCTCTCTGAGTAGAAGACTTTTATTCCTCCTCCACACCATGATGAGTTTTGCGAAATGCATATCTCCCAGTTTACAGACATGTGCAATTCTTTTGCAACGCTTTGCATTTCTAGTGTAAAGGGTAGCAAAAGAACTGCACGTGTCCGAGTGCTTTTACAGTAGTAGCATTTTATCTGAAATGAAGAATGGAAACTCTCATGCCTGGGGTAGCTGAACGGGGCCCTCTGCTGTAACCCCCCCCCCTTTTACATGAAGCCTCTTCAAGATGAGATCTCACCGGCCAAGTGAAGTTAAAAGGTAACTTGATGGGGCTGCCAAATCCCTCTGTTGCTCGGATGGTGAAGTTGTTGGTTCCCAGGACTGGGGTGATGATGCTTCCGAAGGTGCAGGCGCCCGGTGAGATGACCGCCTGGAAGTGCTTCAAGCAAACGCGAAAGAAGGTCCTACAGCCCTCGGCGCAGAGCTCTCCGCTCGCCAGGGAGCCCGGGCTGTTGACAAACTCGCGCAGCTCCAGCTGGAAGACGCCGGAGCCGGAGACCCTCTGCACAAAGAGGAGACACACACAAAAGAGCCAAATCAGAGCTTACCCAAGCTTGGCCCTGCAGCGGGTTCCCCCGAGCCTATCCAGAAGAGCCCCCTGGGCGGGCGGGCGGACCATTACCTGTAGCATAAGCGTGAAGGCAAACGTCAAGCCAAAGAAGCGCAAGGCTGCTGCCATCCTCGTGTTATTATGTGTGCTTAAGGCTTCCAACTCTTCTTGGGCGGAATCTGTTGTAGTCCTCAGGTGGTCCACGGATGTGCTTCTGGCTTCAGCTCCAGAGACGGCGCTTGCAGGTCCCTAGAACACCTTGTCCTCCTTCCAAATATTCCCCAGTCGGAATGGGAAGGGATAATCCAGGTGGTTTAAACCATCGACCTGTGTGCGTGTGCGTCGTGTGTGTGTGTGGATTAATCCTGTAACCGACGAGGAAACTTATTGCCACGGTCGCCTTTATAAACTCCAAAGCCGAGCGGAGACGCGCCAGGGCGTGTGTATTTCGTGCTGAACTGCTCCTCCTTTACCAGGGCTAGCAGCGCCGCTCAGTAAATGGAAAACTTGCTTCCCTTCGAGCTGTTTATATAGTTGCCTCATGGACTCGCAAGCTCATTATATAAACTGTCAGTCAGACTCAGACGATCCCTCCCCCTTTTCTGGAAAAGAAAACCAAATGTTGCAGAGCCTCAGATCCAGAATTAATACCCTCCTCCTCCTCCTGCTTCTGCGTGTTGCTGCTGCCGCTGCTTCTGCACTGACCACCAAGGAGCCGAGCTGGTTATTAACAAGCCAAGCATCTGTTGAGATATTTACAGAGCTCACAACTGAGACGTTTTCGAGGTTCCCTTGAAAATCAAGTACTCCTGCGAAGAGGGCGCGAAGATTTGACCACTGACTGGCCAGAATGAAATATGAAAAAGGGAACATTAAAAATAAAATAACATGTTTAGAAGACCATGCAGTTCTCATCCAGGTTCAAAGAGACGAGGCACCGGCTTAAGGTCACCATCATCTAAATACCTCGCCAGCCCAAAGTTTACATATATGAGTAACACGTCTTAGCTGCCCAGTTGATAGCAGGTAAACCGAGAAATGAAGCTGGGTTTGGAGAAAGCGAAAGACCCATTTGATTTCCTCTGTAATGACGTCCTCAACCTGGTTGTTTGGCAAGTCACTCCGATTAACACGCCTTAAAAGCGAGCCACACGTGCGGAAAACCACCGCGTTCACTTCTTCATCATCATTTTTGTGGTTGTTTTCAAACTGGTTAGAAGCCCAAGTTGGCTTAGCCCAACACTGAAGTGTGGGAGCAAGCGTAATAATGCCTTCACATTTTGCTCTGTTTTCCAGATGAGTTTGGTGAATGAAGCCGATTTTGCTTCAAGTTGGGATATGCTGTTGCTGTCCCTGCTCGGAACTCGTTCTGAAGTGTTTGGGGACTGGTTGTAAACGCTCAATTCGCATCAAAACGTTGTCCCTGCGGTACGGGTACCTAGTAGCACGACACGCCTGCCCACATGAATCGACAACAAAAACTCAGTCCCCAGGTGAGGACCAGAGCGAGGCAGCAGTGGGAATTCAGTCTGTTCAAGTACAGTCATCATCGCATTTGAATGTCTGAGCTTGGAGAACTCATTTGGGTCGGTGCAGCAGGCTTGTCCACCAGAGCATGTTTTCCCGGCGTGGGGCAGACTTGGAGCCCTTCTCACGACTTCTACGTTTTGCAAAACAGACCTTAGAGAGGCTATTCTTGGACTCGGATTGCTACCAACTTTTTGCGCCTGGCTGTGGGTTGGTGTGTGCCAGTAAACCCCTTGGCCTGATTGCAACGTGTGCTTATTGTTGGGTCGCGTGTCCCTCATTAAAGCCAAGCACAGAGAAGGCCTTTCATGTGGCTTTTATTTCAGCTTGTTAAAAAGGAGGGGGTGGGGTGGGAGAGAGAGAGAGACAGAGCTGGGAGAAGATAAACCTTCAGCTGTATGATAATGAGGTCTTGCCACTTTTATGCCAGCCCCTGTCTGTCCAGAAGGTTTACGCTGCCCTTCACCTGTAACAGCAGTGAGATAGATAACCAGTTGGCGCCTTCCAATTTTGGGGGAAAGGCTTTCGTTTTAAGAGTAGACTTTTCTTTGGAGAGTGGGCAACTAATTCCCAAACAGGTTTGAGAAAAGAAAGTATGAACACAAGTTAGTTCTGCATAAGCCAGGTCTCTTCCTTCCTTCCTCCCCTCACCTTGCTTGCCTTCAGGAAAAAGAGAAGACGAACTGCGACTTTTGCACGGCACCCGCTCACTTGCACGAGCAAAGCTAAGAAACCCCCAGTCGCAAAATGTGGACGATGGAGGAGGCGATGGTTCAAATGAGTGCATGCCAGATGGCTGCTGGTGGGGGTGGGGTGAGGAGTCCCTTGCTTGCCTCGACATGGAGGTAAACTTCTGCCGAGTTTATTTGGCTCTAGGAAGTTGGTGGCTGGCTGGCTCCTGCCTGTGGGGGCTTTGCTATTTTAAGCTCCCTTCTGTGAATTGCTGGGCTTCTGTCGATGTAATCGTTAAAACCAAAGCAGTAAAAGGAATGAGCGCCCTTTCTATCCACCTTGTGAGGAGAGGAGGCTTCCCCTGGTGATCGCTTCCTGGCTGGAGTACCTGTCGAGAGAGTTTCGGTGACATTTCATTTCGTTTCATTCCGAGATCCCTCGCACCGATCCCCCGACACAGCACACACGTGACGTAGATGCGGCGCACGCGTGACGCGACTGGTGGACAGAAGTGTTGTCTCCTCGAAAACTCACCTCTTCTTCTCTTTCTGCTCATTTTTTGCGTCCAACCCCCTGGCTTGTTCTTGAACTACTACCTACATACTCTGGCGTAGAGCAGACTTTGCAGAAAGACAGGACTGAGGTCCCCGGCTGGGAGAGATGCTCTGAGGACCTTTAAAGGCAGCAGCAGCAGCCAGCAGCCAGCAGCCAGCATCCTAGCCAGAGGCTGCTGCCCAACCCATTTTCTTGGAAGGACGACTAGCCCCGCTTCTTTCAGGGGAATCGTGTCTCTCTTTCCCAGAGAGGCACACACAGGATGCTGGCCCGCGCTTCGTAAACAAGTGGCGTGGTGGTGGCAGGAATGTCAACAGCCAGCCGGCCCTGCTGCAAACTCGGGAGACGAGAGACCCTCCCTGTTGCTGCTCTCCTGCCCGGCCAGGGCTCCCGCTTCGGCAGCAACAGCGTCAACTGTCAAAATCTCATCTGATGCTAATAGCTTCAGCACTAAATAAAATGGGAGGCCAGATAACATCAGTGCTTGATAAATGGTAATGAGTGCCTAACCCAGGGGGAACAGAAGGGCGGTGGGGCTCTTTAATTCACCATTGAAAGACTAGCTGGGCACTGCAGGCTCTAGCAGATGTTAGTATGTGTGTGTTTTGATTTTTGACTTGTATTGGAGGTTTATTAGGCTAACCAGAGCCACCCCACGCATGGCCACTTGGCCCAGGCACCATCTGGCACAAGCCGGGCGGCGTGCAGGAGCAGGGCATCGCATTGGTGCTGGGGATCCACAGGCAGCATCTACCATATGGACTCGCTCTATTCTTCCCAGCTAATGTAGGTTAAAGCAAGACAAGCGGATCTCTCTTCTTCTTTTCACAACTCTGCCAAACCTCACCGCAATCCTCCCAACGTGCGCTGCCCAGATAGAATTTCACGTTTAATCTGCACGCTCTGGGCATTGACTTCCCTTCCTTGATCAAAATATTATGATGCGGGCGGTGAACAGTCAGCCCCCCCTGAAACCTAGCCCCTTTCTTTTCAGCGTGAACGTGTGGCCACTACTTTTCGTTTCAGGCAGGCCTTTCCCCCTTGACCCCCCCCCCCATGATGACTACTCGAAAATGCCCAATCGCATCCCTCTTCCTGGTAGTACAAAACAGATGTGAAATCTTCTCAAAAGTAGAGGGTGTTATATTGTTGTGATTGTAGCTATTAACGTGGCTGTAGTAAAATAAACATGACATATAATAGGCCATCTGTTTTGTGTTGGCAAAAAATGTAGATAAAAAGTTGCAATAAGCAACATCAGGCAGGTGGATCCAAAGGTTTGCAGAGGGCAGGCTGGGAGGATAGAAACATATCCTTATTGACTCTTTGCCTACATGTTACCAACCATTAGGGAGCACTCAAGATAGCAGTTCCCCTAGCACCTGTGTGGGACCTCAGTTATTATTATTGGGTGCTGGATTTTGTTTTGCATATATCCAGGATCCCACTCTAATAAACCAGGTAATTTAATCCAGAATAATCAGTCACAATTAGTAACCAAAATAGAACCAGGGTTATCACCCAATTAAATACATCGTAGTTGATTAATCACAGGGGGTGTTAATCAATTAATTAGTCAATTTAATCTGCATATATTTGCATGTAGATAAAATCATTTGGAAGCAAAGCATTCTGGTTTGAAATGATGCATGTGCATGTCATAGCAATGACCATCTTTGAAAGGACATCCTTTTTGTGTGTGTGTGTCTGCCATCTCATCTGTAGGTTTTGTAAGTACTTGTATGAAAAAATGATGAACAAATACAAACACACATATGCACACATGAGTACCTGATTAACTGGGGGTAATTTTTAATCAATGAAAAGTTTTAAAATCAATCTGACCGGTTAATTAGCTAAACTCTTCAGCACTAACTGAAACCTTCATAAATAAACAATGAAAGAATAGAGTTATTAATCAAAGAAGACTGCCCATTAACGAGATTAGTAGCCATGGTGATCTAGTTAAAATAGATATTTATTGACAAATACTTCAAGTAAATTCAAATGATGTTTCTTCCGAGTCTCTTATTATTCTTCAACCACTTTTATTTTGAATGTGACAAATCTGTAACAAGTTATAGTATGTTCTCAGAGAAATCCTTATTTGAGAGGTTTGCAATCTGGACGGTTTGTCAGGTTCAGAGTTTACTTAGGTATTTGGGGCATTTGGTGGGTGTACATTCCATAGGCCAATGTCTTAATCCATAGGATTTGTCTTAATCCTCAAAATTTAATCTAATCGATTAACACAGGGGTTCTCAACCTTTGGAGGCCCAGGTATCCCCTATCACGGTCCAATTTTCTGAAGTACCCCCTGTTAATTAATTGGATTAATCAATTAATTAATTAGGAAATCATTAAATAAAAAGTACTAAAACAATTTTAAATTTTAAAATTGCATTTAAGTTCTAATTAACAAGTAATTAACTACTGATTGATGCTGATAAGAGGCAGGCTCTGGCGTACCCCCTGCCATTGGTCCGCATACCCCTAGGGGTACTCATACCACAGGTTGAGAACCCCTGGATTAACAGTTTCTGCATCCTACTATGTGCTGATTTCTAAGGAAATATCAGGCCCCATGAATGTAATGGTTTCAACTCAACTTGTTACAATTAACTGTCTATACTCTATATATTTGGAATATATAAATCCCAGCTACCAGCTTCATATATATGCGATGGAGTCTGAGCTGTCAGTAATGAATCAGGAAAGAAACCGTGGGGTTGTGGTGGTTAACTCAATGAAAATGCCAACTTAAAGTATGGCACCTATGAAGAAGGCAAATTCCATGCTACGAGTCATTAGGAAAGGGATCAAGAATAAGACCACTAATTCAATGACCCTATTCAAGCAGCAACATTTGGAATATTGTGTATATTGCTGGACACCACACCTCAAGAAATATATTGTAGAGGTAGAAAAAGTTCAAAACAGGAAAAAAGCTTGGAAAGGTGATTACAGAGGGAAATGACTGAGGCATAAAAATGTGTGTTGGATGGAGAGAGTGGATAGAGAGAAGTTTTCTTCCCCCTCTCACAATACTACAATGAAGCATCATACAATGAAATTGACTGGTGGAAAGTTTAGGACAGACTAGAGCTATACACATTTACATGGGAGTAAGTCTCATTGAACTCAATGGGGCTTACTTTTGAGTAGACATGCATAGGCTTGTGCTCAAAAGGAGATACTTTTTCAAAAAGTGTATAATTAGTCTGTGGAATTCATTGCCACAAGATGTGGTGATGGCCACTAACTTGGATGGCTTTAAAGGATTGGACAAATTCATGAAGGATCGGTCTATAAATGGCTACTAGTCATTATGGCTACGTGCTCCCTCCAGGTTCAGTAGCAGTATGCCTATATGAAAACCAGTTGCAGGGCAGTAATGGCAGGAGAGAGGTGTGCCTGTTTGTCGACTTTGTAGAGGCAGCTGGTGGGCCATTATGGCCACAGTGGGTGCTGGACAAGACGGGCTCGGCCTGATCCAGCAGGCCTCCTCCTCCTCCTCCTTCTTCTTCTTCTTCCTTCTCTCTCTCTCTCTCTCTCTCTCTCTCTCTCTCTCACACACACACACACACACACACACACACACACACACACACACACACACATCCACTTTTAAAAAACATGTTAAATACTTTTTAAATACCCTGACTGGCAGTCATTTGAATTCAAATACAGATTTTGATTCAGGTGTTGTTGTTGATGTTGTTGTTGTTGTTGTTGTTGTTGTTGTCGTCGTCGCGTCGTCGTCGTCGTTATTCACAGTATTTATATACTGCTTTTCAACAAAAAGTTCACAAAGCGGTTTACAGACAAAATCAAATGATTAAATGGCTCCCTGTCCCAAAAGGGCTCACAATCTAAAAAAGATGCAGAACACCACCAGCAAACAGCCACCAGAAAATACACTGTGCTGGGGTGAAAGGGGAGCAGTTACTCTCCCCCTGCTAAATAAAAGAGGAGCACCAATTGAAAAAGTGCCTCTTGCCCAGTTAGCAGGGGTTATGAGACAAATATATGAGTTTCTCATTTCAGCTTCATACCTTGAAATTAAATTCACATTATCCATATGAGTTTAAAAAAAAAAGCTTTCAAACCAATGCAATTGTCTTAATTGACTGTGTGCTTTGAATTGTTGGCATTTTCAGTGCTAAACATTGGAAATATAGCAATGGGTTAATTGCATGGAAGGCCAGTCCCATTAAAATCATTCGGTCTTGCATAGGATAGGGATGTGAGTGTTTCATTTTATGCATACAACCAACGTCCCATCCCTTAACATCCTGCTTAAGGATCTAATCTTTGATTCAGAATGAAATCCTGCTCATAGTTTGATGGCTTCAATTCCAGTAATGCCACTCCAGACAACATTAGTCACTGTTACGTTCAAGGGTGCAGTTGAGAGGAAGTGACAGAGAGCAGTGCTTTGGGACTTCTCCTACAGCAGGAGCAGTGATGTCATCAGCAGGAGCACTCAGGTGCTGCCTTTGAAACTTTTTTCAGAGGCCGGGAGAAGAAGCATCAGGCTCTGCAAGAGACAAACTGAGACATATGCCTAGGGACATATGCTAATGCCTAGGGACATAGTCTTTCCCATAATCTTACCTGAGAAACAGTATTTACAGTAGCTCATACAGGGGCATTCCTAGGGTTTGCAGGAGGTCAGTGCGTCGCCCCCATGATGGACCAGCACATCATCACCCCACCACTGCATCATTGCCCCGCCTCCCGCATAATCAAAATTACTCCTTTAAATTACAATATTATACACACAGCCCTAAATGTATGTTTGCAGCCTAAACAGAGGTATCACTAGGGTTTGCATCACCTGGTGGGAGAGCTCAGTGCATCACCCCCATGATGGATCCAGAGGTGAATAGGGAGGAACAAGGTTGGGCTGAGTTGAGTTCTACAAAATATGCCCATCAGGCAGGACTATGTATTTCTACAGATTACTAATCTGTGGTGTCACTAGGGTTGATGTCAGTGGTGTCACTAGGGTTGATGTTAACCAAAATGCCTTTGTAATTTTGGGGAATAGCTTTAAATAGGGCAAGTTGGCATGTTCTGGGATCTTGATACCTGTGTATACCAGAGTTGGGCTTTTGCAGAATTCTTGGCTTACCAGATCGCCGCCGGGACGGGAGCAGTCTACCCTTAAGGGGGCGGGGTGTGGGGGGCCCCAGAACGCGATGCGATGTGTTCTGGCCCCCCATGCCCCGCCCCCTTAAGGCTAGACTGCTCCCGTCCCGGCGGCGATCTGGTAAGCCAACAGAATTCCCTTTTAAATAATATTGAAGACACGTGGATTGCTTTCCAATATTTACTAAATAGTTCAGGCAAGAATCATACAAAAAAAATATACAGTTCAATATGCATCACTTCAATCATACTCCAAAGCATACAGATCTAGGAACTTAGGTACAGAGATTCAGCAGAGTTCTTGCTAGAGTTCACCTTGCCTTGCAATGCTGTAGCAGTGAATGAAAAGGAGGACTGATGATTCTAAGGTTCTGAACAAGCTGGGTTCAGGAACCAAATCAGTGACTAACTGAGGGGTAATGCAAAGAGAAGGGAGGGGTTGCAAGAGAGAGGGAGGGGGCAAAAGGGTGGAAGGGGAACAAGATAGAGGAGAGAGAGCTCACCAGTACCAGTCCAAAGCGCAGGGGGAAGAAGAGGGAGCCTCCCAGTCTGTCCCTACCTTTTATAGGGAACAGAGCACATGGCCAAGAGAAGGGGATGATCCCCAGGTACACAGAAAAACAGGAAAGAGAGTTCCTAGAAGGGACATCTCAGTGCACCTCTGGGTAAACCATGTGACAAGGAAGAGGGTGATCAGGGTTTATGGTCCAGCCATTAATGAGACAAAGCAGAGGCTGGGTTGAGTCATCTCAGGTGTTCCAGGAACATATTTAGCATAACGGTGGGTGGGGGGGGAATGCAGAGTTGTTTGTGAGAGCTGGAATATGAAATGGATGCTGCTGCTCAGGGCTTTTCAGCTTGGACACATGGCAAAAATGGAGTCTGCTGCTCAGGTATTCTTTCCCTCTGGTTCAACTTCTGGCCTTGGGGAAATCCTTACAGCATGGCTCCTGGTGCAGGAATACAAACGTGGCATGGGCATCATGTCCTTCCTCGTTACAGTCCTGGTCATGCACATGTTTCAGTCTTGCTCTCAATCCTTTTCAAAAAGTCTCATGGCACATTCTCATTTTAAAAGTCACTGGGTAACATTGATGTCACATGGTTAGGTAACTCATGGTGTCACCCCCATTAACTTTATTTATTTTAATATATAAGAGTACAGGTCACCCAACAAATCAGTAACCAACTCAGCTCTCAGAACAATTAGTCTCATTGGTCTGTTTTGAGTTAAGGAAATCCACTTTTTGTGTTTTCTGTTTCTGGTTATTTGGCCATAATGTTTGATAGAATACAGATAATTCAAAATGGTTTGTTTCATTGCATTTGGCATAAAATGTATGCACTGAATGATATATAACATGATGATAATATTCATAAAGACAAATTTTTCACAATTTTGGCCACTAGCGGTGTCAACCCCCCCCCCCAAGGGTGTCACCACCCTCTGCACCTCCCTAGGGATGCCACTGAGCTCATATTACATTAAGGCTGCAATCCTATAACACTTTCCTGGGAATAAGCCCCAGTGAACACAATGGGATGTACTTCTGAGTAGACATGCATAGGCTCACTCTGAAAGCCTACAATTCTATGCAAATTTACTTGGGAGTAAGTCTTATTTAAAATAGTGGGACTTAGTTCTGAATAACATGAATAGGCTAGTACGCTAATATGCCTTTTATATGTATTTGGGGGTTTTTATCCCATTTTTCAGTTTATATACATTTGTTGCTAAACTATTACAACCCACTCCGAGAGTCTGGGATGAAATGAGACAGATCTTTTAAATAAAGTATAATAATTTTTAAAGTAGAAATAAGTGACTGGTGAAGAAAAGACTGTAATGAAGAAATAAAAAGGGGTTTCATTGTTGTTGTTATAGTCTTAATGAGGTTTGGCTATGGGGGTGTTATAGAGCTTCTGCACTTTAAAATGTGCTTATACCAGGGCTTATGTCTCATTAAAATCAGCTGAACAGTCACAATTGCTTTCTCTGGATTGGGACCTTATGGAATTTCAAGGGGATTTAAGCGGCCAAGCTATGTGCAGGACTGCAGCCTAAGAGACCCAAAGTTACATAAACATCTGAAACGGTCATAATCTGACTTGGATCATTGGTTGACCAAGCCTATTCTTGTCTACTTTGATTGGCAACTGCTCTCCAAGACTTCAGGTCTTCACATTACTGTGGAGAAGGACATGGCAATGTGGTGTCTCTCTATTTAATACTTTGTGCAGTCTGATTGTATCCATGTTTCTGCAGAAGTAAGTCCCACTAAATTTAAGAGATTTGCTCCTTAATAACTGCAGCCTAGGTTACTCTAACTGTGGCCATTCAGAAGTAAATCCCATGGTGTTCAATGGGGCTTAGTAAAGGAGTTTAGGATGGTAGTCTAAGCTTGTACTGTGGAAAAACTGAACTTGTTGAGCCTCATAGGGTGGCATTCTACCTGTGTTTATGTACCACACATACAAAACAAATAGCATAAGAATACTTAGCACTTGTACCACAAGTTTTGAGTGTGTAAAGCAGCGGTGGGGAACCTCCGGCCCGCGGGCCAGATCCTGCCCGGCCCGCACAAGACCGGACCGATCCGGCCCGCACAAGACCGGACTGGAGGCTCCGCCGCCGCGGCGCGCCTCCTCCTTTTGAAAGCGGCCTTCCTGTACCTGCGCAGATCGCCACTGAGGCTGAGAGGGCAATCTCTCGGCCTCAGCGGCAATCTGCGCAGGTACAGGAAGGCCGCTTTCAAAAGGAGGACGCGCGGGAAGGCGGCAGCGGCGGCCCGGAGCCGAGGAGCCTGAGGTAAGGAGAGCGAGTGGGTGGGTGGGAGGGAGAGCGGTAAATTTGCGGGGTGGGAATTTGCGGTGGGGGGGGCAAAATTTCAGCCCGCAGCAAATTTTCCCCATGGGAAAATGGCCCTCCACCACAAATAGGTTCCCCACTCTTGGTGTAAAGCAACGCATATTATCTTGATGTAACTCTTACAGCACCCCTGGAAAGCCATTGTTATCTCCAAATTGCAGCTGGGGGCACTGAGGCTGGGAGGAGTGGCTTGCTTGTCTAAGCGAATTCATGGCAGAGGCAAGATTCAGACCATTCATAGTTCAGTCTCTCAGTCACTACACTATACAGAAATATAGTAGAGTATCCACAAGGTTGAATAAATAGGCTGGCGTCTGGAGGGGGGAAACTTGACTGGGCAGATTTGGATGACCTGTGCTCCCATGGCATGGTGTATCTACATATTTTTCAGTACTTTTGTTGATGAAAACAAGATCTATTGCTGATGCTTGACCACACGGAGTTAAGAAACTTTGGTCACAGATCAGATGGATACTCATGAGTATGTGTATGCCCTATTGAACTTTTGACTCCTCCTCCCCACCTGGAATAGACCCCCATGTGACATCATAATGGCATTTGAAATACTCCCAGTTGCCATATGGCAAGAGAAGCTACTGTACAAGACAAACAAGTTCAGAGCCTCATTGGATGCACTGTAGTTGTGCAGTTGTGGACAACAGAGAGGAGATGTGGGACATCAGAAAAATGATGCAGGAAGAATTGGAATAAAAGAACAAGCCTGGAATGCAAGGACAGAGATTTTGTTTTATCATACAAACTGTTAACCTATGAACTAATCATAAATTACTTTTTGCTATTGGCTGCCTGGGGTTTTTGGCTGACCTGGAATGGATAATATTGTATTTGATCAGGGCAGAAACTTTACCATAAAAAACAATGATGGCAACACCACACCCTTCTTGATCCACATTCTGTTTAGGTGCTGTTACCGGTCACTTGAAGAAGTAACCATTTGAAAGACACCCCCCCCCCCATCCTGCTCTTTGCTGGCTGTTGTGCAGTGTATAGATAGGGGTTAATCTGTATGGTTGCGAGAGTTGGACCATACAGGAAGGCTGAGCGCCGAAGAATAGATGCTTTCGAACTGTGGTGCAGGAGAAGACTCCTGAGAGTCCCTTGGACTGCTAGGAGATCAAATCAGTCAATCCTAAATGAAATCAACCCTGACCGTTCCCTGGAAGGACAGGTACTGAGGCTGAAGCTCAAATATTTTGGCCACCTAATGCGAAGAGAGGACTCTCTGGAGAAGACTCTGATGCTGGGAAAGACTGAAGGCAAAAGGAGAAGGGGAAGGCAAAGGATGAGATGGTTAGATAGCATCACCGATGCAACCAACATGAAAATGAGCGAACTCAGGAAGATAGTGGAGGACAGGAAGGCCTGGCGGGATATGGTTTATGGGATCACGAAGGGTTGGACATGACTTAACGACTGAACAACAACAATCTGTTGTGGAGTGTTTGATCCCCCCCCATTGAGGACTTTCTTTTCATTCTGAACGTTGCTCCAGCTCAATTCCCTGCTGCCTAAGGCTAAGGTGAGGGTCCATATATCCTTTCCATCCATGCACAAGGTTCCAGGTTCAAGCGTCTCCATTTCAAAGGCAGCAGGCAGCAGGGCTAGGAATGGCCTCTGCCTGAGACCTTGGAGCAGGGCCATTCAGAGGAATTTTATCAGGGGGTGCAAAGTTTCTTTTGGGCCCCTTCCCTACATATGAATTTGGCTCCATCTGGGGCCCCCTTTTTTCTCCAGGGCCCCCCTTTTGACCCATTTTTCACCCTGGGCCCGGGGAACAAATTACCCCCTTCTCCCTCTCAGAGGCCCTGCCTTGGAGAGCGACGGTAGGCTTTATGGCCAGCTGGTTGCCTCTTCAGGGCAAGGCGAGGCCACTACTACAGCGATTGTATCTTCAACGGTGGCAAAAGGACAGGTGTGAAGCAGGAGTCAGTCACAGTCGCAGCCTTGTGAAAAAACCGGGACGATTTCGTTTAAAGCGGCTTTAAAACCCGTCAGCTTCAGATTGCATCGCAATTGGAGGCCCGGTTTTCAGGAGAGCCCTAACCTGGTTTCCTCTCCCAGAGTGAAAGAGAGCCCCCCCGCCCCCCCCACAATTCCTCATCCATACAACGCGGAGAATAGAAAGTCTTTCTTTCCAAAGAAGCTGTTTATTTTGAGGAAAGCTTGCCAACCCCAGAGCAACATCTGTCCCGCGCAACCTGGACGCCTTTTCTTTCCGCCTGCAGCAACCATATCCGTACGTCCAGTATCTCCAGCAGGGCAGGGGCGCGCACGACGCTCTCCTGGCGGAGGGGGAAGAAAGAGCAGCACTTCATGAAACAGTCGCGTTTGGAAACGTGGTGGTTGTACAGTGCTCAGTATTCATGACGGTTGGTTGTCTCCGCCTGCTCCAGCTTTCTTTCCCGCTATCGATTTCCTGTGTGACTTTTTTGCACGCAGCTGAAGTGCGATAAGGGGACTGGTGGTGCTGTGCATAAGGTTACACGGGTAGAAGGCAGCGCGCCCAGGTAGCCGGATCATGAGTCCAGCCCTGGATACAGAAAATGGGCCATGGCTCTCTAATGGCTCTCTAAGGAAATGCTCCTTTGTGAACTAGCTAGAATAGATCCTACCACGCTTTGAAAATTCTGTCTTTGGTTCAAGAAAGGAATACAAAGTTTCAAGTGCCACGTGAACAACCAGCGTGGTCCAGTGGATGGAAATCTGGGTCTAGGTCTAGGAAACCTGGGTCTAGGTCTAGGAAACTAGGTCTAGGAGTGTCTCATCTCTGCTCTGCCACCACCGACTCATTGGGATGGCCTTGGGCAAGTTACCCTTCAGCTCTTGGTCTGTCAAAGGCGAATCGGGGAGATCTTGCGGCTGTTGCGAAGACAAAAGGAAACAGACACTTTGCAAAGGAAACGTATCTGTAGAGCAGCGAAAATAGTAGCAGTGGTTGGTAAAAGCAGCCAGGGCTCCTTGAGGCCAACAAACACAGAAGTCTTGATCCATCGGAGTAACCTTTTCATGTTTGTCTGCCTACAGACCTCTCTCACTCCCGCCCCCTCCTCTCTCACGTGCCCAGAGAATGGGATTCAACGCTGCAACCTTCAAATCACTTTAATCGGAAGAAATCCGAAGAAAATGAGAAGAAAATGAGAAGGAATAAATACCTAGAGACTAGAGTATTCAACCTGGTTTATTTCCAGTTTTGCCCTGTCGAATCGAAAAGCTGCCCTCCCACTCAGGTGAGTAACCCCCAGTCTGTTTTGTGATATGGTTTCCCTGACAGCTATTTAGTTCCTGGTCAAAAGTTTGTCAATCTAGCGATGAGACATACTAAAGAATTGGATAAAAGAAAAGCAGAAACACACACACACACACACACACACACACACACACACACACACACACACGAGAGGTTTTGTTTCCAGCCTCAGAAATGTCCCCCGCCCGGGAGCATCTCTCCGGAGAGAGGGGCGCCGAGGGGTGTTAATGTGGTCGATTTGGGAGACAAGTGTTTGGAAATGTTTCCTGATTTGCACAGAAGGAGGGGAGATTTGCAAACTGTTGCTGCCACATGGCTCCATTCTCATTGTAATGAGGCCGGCGCGTGCCTCATCTGCTCCAGGGGAGCTGCCACGAGCCAGCCAAGCACGCCACGTGCCAACTGGGACAACAACAAGGGCCGGGTCGGCCCAGCCTGGCAGGCTCCAGACACCAGGAGCAGCAGCAGCCGCGAGGCCAAGGAGCGCACAAAGGACACCTGCAGCCCCGGCAGCTGCAGGCAGTCCCGGCAAGCCTTCGGAGAGGAGCCAGCTTGCCTGGAGCACGTGCCGCGCTGAGCCTGGGCTTGGGTCGCGGAGCTGCTGCTGCTGCTGCTGGAATGGAAGACGACGACGACGACGACGACGACGAAGTGTGTGAGCAGCCTCTTAATGGGGACAGCCTGCCTGCCTGCTGCCCGGCAGCTCCCAGCCCCAAGCGCCCTCCTCCCTTTCAGCTCGCGCCGCAAAGCGCTTAAGAAGCCGGAGTGCACTGCTTGGACTGCTCAGCCTGGTCACTTCTGGCGCGAGCAGGCTTGCCTGGTGTGTGTGTGTGTGTGTGTGTGTGTGTGGATTGAATTGAAGAGCCGTGTTACGCCCGTTTACGCAGAAGTAAGTCCCACAGAGCGCAATCCTATTCAATTTACACCACCGCTGTAACCAGCGGGGGAGTGCAGCAGAGCGGGGAGGCTTTGGAGGGGGGAGGGGGATTTAAATCCCCTTTTTGATTCCCCCTTTTGGAGGGGATTTGAATCCCCTTTCCGTTTTGGGGCCTCCCGTTCTCGCTGGGAGGAGTTGGATAGGATTGCGCTATCACTCCCACAGTAGGCGCACTTGCAGCAGCAGTCTTCAAGTGCAACCCCCTAAGCATGCTTACCTGGAGCTTACTTGCTCCGTCCCGTCCCCAGTCAGTGTGTTTAAGACTGCAGCCTTCGTGGACTCTGTCAGAGGCATTTGCAAAGGGCATAAAAAACAAGAACAGGCACATTCTGTGCGAGGTGGTATGAGGCTAACAGAGAGTCGCGCTTGCCGGAGGTACCTACCGCGTGAATCCGTAGTTTGGCGGGCACTGGGACTCATGTAGGTATAGAAAGCGAATGACCATCTTATTCCCAGGATTTTATACCGATGCCAGAAGTGTATAACTCTCTGCTGAACACTTCTACTGTTCCTACTCATTTATTTAGCACCCTTTCTCCTAGGCGCCGTACAGAGGATTGTAAGAGCAAATATGGGGTTTGATACCCTCAACGGTTCCGGTCTCACCCGATCCCAAGCGCATTTGCCTCCAAGTAAATCCGTTTAGTTTTAATGGGATTTACTTCTAAGAGACAAGACACAGTTAGGACCGTTGACTGCGAATTGCATACGACTCTTCCTTTTCATGGTCCGTCTGCTAGGCGCTGTACATAAAATTGAAGTGGAACTGCGCATGCCCAGAGGACTCATCGCCTGCACGGAGCAGTTATGGGGAACTCACGTCCAGAAACCCCCTCTATCTACACATTTCTAAACAAAAATCTGGTTGGCAAATGCTAGCAAGTTAAACCAACCACATCTCTCTCTCTCTGGCCTGGGCTCAGTTACGATCCGTGGCTCTCAATCCCACGTACCCACCCCCTTGTTATTCAGAGTTTAACCCATAAAACGAGACCTTTTCTCTGCAATGGTATAACGATTACTATTGACTCCTTGGTTCCAAATCGATGACTGCTTTTCCATGCAAATGCCCTGTTTATGCCTTTAAGTTCTCCATCTGTTTAGTAGCTAACACCTGCCATTCCATAAATCGATTTTCCAATTTAATGTAACAGCTTCGCGGGGCATTCTGTCTCCTCCCACCCTGTCTTTCCAGGCCAGATGCCGCAACAGCTCCAGCTCTTTCCCTCTCCCTCCAAGCTAACTGAGGAGGGCCCACCTTCTTGAAGAAGGACCACATTATCACGGTTCAATCTGCCCCTTTGCATGACACCCCGGAGAGAATTTAAGCCGAAGGCACGATGACGATCATCAGCAGAAAGTTTTGGTTCGGTTTTATGCCTCCGCTTCTCTTATATTCTAAATGTGTAGACTTAACCCGGTCACCCACCCATCCCTTCTTACTTGGAAAAATCAGGACCTCTGATCCCTCTACAACCCGTGATTATGCATGGATGGCATGGGACAAACAGGCGCGCTCTGTACATGCTCAGGGAACTGTATTTATTACATAAGCATCTATTTCTTCCATCATGGAAGTCAACAACGCGCGGTAAACTCGGGGACTCCAGGCGGCCACCCATCCAGAGCCAACCTGCTTAGCTTCAGGGGGCTGCAAGGTGGCTCTCTCATGTGCCCTGCCCCTGAGGCTGAGACATCGTCTGGGCGATGTTCTTTGTACGAATGCCTCATATTTTTCAGGTAAGGGCATTCAAGAAGAGTCTGGGTTTAAGCCTTGCCTCAAATGAAGCACTAACTGGTGAACTAAACAGGGACAGATCAACTGGTGTGTGTGTGTGGGGGGGGGGGAGGACGTCGCTCTCTGCAGGGTGAGAAACATGGTTTCAGGAACATTGAAATATTTTGTATACCTATGGATTAATTTTTTAACCAGTTAGAACAGGGCAATGGTGGGCTACGATTCGTCAGGGCTGGGCAACAGTCTTCTGATTTGTGGGATGTTCACATGGAGGGAGATTGGGAAGGAACGTAAGAGAGAATCCCGGGAAAACTGGAACGTCAGCAGCTATCATAAAGATTACTATTCCGGGCATATGTCCAAGGGTCGGATGAAATCCTCCGGTCGGTTAGTGACCAGACCTCCTCCTGAATCTGGACCTAGGAGACTCGGTTGAAATTCAGGGATGACTTTGGTCAAGTCCCTGACCTCAGCCTCTCTTATCCTCTCCATCCATCTGCAAAATGGGAACAATCGCGATTTGTTATTAATAACTTTACAAAATTGTTGTAAGACTGCAAAAAGGATTTCATTGCAAGAGAATGCTGTACAAAGACTTCAGAAAAAACGAAGTATATTCTACCAAGAAAAAAGTACAACTACTAACCGCTCTAGAAGCTGACGTTGGTTAGCAGCAGAATTCCCATTTTACAGATTTATTATTAATATATATCCCGCCTTCCTCCTCTTAAAAAGGAGCCGCTCAAAAAAAATACAAGAAAAGAAACAGCAAATGAAGAAGATACAGACGGGGGAAATGAAGTTGAGCGAAAGTAACTTGCCCAAAGCCATCCACTGAATCCAAAGCAGGAGGTGGCGCACAGGGGCAAGTCCAGTCCTCCCTGCATTGAGTCAGAGGCGCGACTGTGGCTCCTATTTACAGTCCGAACAGAAAAGGTTGCAATCCGAAGCACATCCTAACGTCCCAACTGAAGTCAATGAGACTAACTTCTGGGTAGTGGTAAACATGGGGAGGAACAAGTCCCATAGATTTGGGACACACACATGCATTGGTATTTTGCAGCAGCCGTAGTTCCAGAGGCAGAGAAGCGACGGAGACTTTTGGAGCTTCTTAAAACGTCTGGAGCTGAAAGAGCGGGTGTCCTTCCTTACGCCCGTTTTTCACCCCCTGTCGTGTGACCACGACAGGGGGTGAAAAACGGGCGTAAGGAAGGACACCCGCTCTTACGCAAGGTGGCCAAAGAAGGACTCTGTCTGTGCTTGGCAGGCACTCGAATGTGATGCGCCAACCCCCAGGTGCACACGAGCGGGCGGCGGGAACCCCGATTCTTACGGGCAGATTCTGGCCGCCTCCGTGTTTCTGGCCCTGAGTGAGGAGCAGAGAAGAGCCCTGCTGCTGGATCAGGCCAAAGGCCCATCTAGTCCAGCTTCCTGTACGATCACCGTTCGCTGGCCTCACTGGCCTCCAGCGGGAAGGCGGCTTCTTGACCATCGGGACTCCTCGTTGTCCTACTTTTTACATCTCCCCCCCCCCCCCCCCGTCGGGACCGAATCACACCCGAGGAGGGAGCACCTTTGCCTGGATGAATTTGTACTACCGTCCAGTCCCCGCCCGCCCATCGGAGGTGCCGTGCCTCCGCTGCGGAGGCTCCTCCGCAGACCTGGCGGTAAATGCTGATGGATCCTGGGATCTGCGATCGATCAGAGGCTTCTTTTGGGCAGCTGCATGCGCGCGCGCGCGCGACATTTCCTCTCAATAGAAGCTACAATGGTGTCTTTTTTGGGGGGGGGGCACTCGGTTCGGTTGTCTCCCCTCCAAGCCCTCCTGGTTATTACGGCTCCTGAAAGCTGCGCTCTCGCCTGCTTCTTCTGGCGGCTCCCCCTCCCTTCCCCGCTCTTTAATCTGACAACGCTAAACGCTGTAACAAAAAGGCGACGTGTTGAATGCTCATCAGGAGGCTGTTGGGACTCGCCTCTCGCAGCCTGGCCCCAGCGGGTTTCTTTCTGCCACGGCAGCGGCACAGGGAGAGAGTCTTCTTAGCTGCGCAACGGGATTAGCCGAGCAACAGCTTCCTTCAGGGCTGAAGCTTCAGCTCTCCCTGCCAAGCTAAAGAGCGCAGAGCCAAAGCGCTGCTGGAGCCGCATTGTTAATTCGCACAAGTCTGCTCCCTCCCTTCTGAGGCCCAGGAGCGGATTGGCCCAGGAGCTTCAAAGGCGTCCTTCTGATTGGATGCCTATAGGTTCTCTGTGTCCGCGCTTGACCCTCTCACCTGTGTTGACGGGCTCGCCAATGTTTCCGGGAAAAAGTAGAAGGGCTGCCGGTTGCGCTCCCCTTCCTTCCGCCCAGGTCATCATCCTCCACCACGTGCACCAGTACGGGCTTTCTCCAGGAGGTGCCCTCTAATAGCTCGTGGGCCGGACGCCATCATACTGAACCTCAAGGTTCGATATACCTTCAAGAGGGAATTGTTTTCATGACAGATACTGTTACCAATATCCCAAGTCCTCTAACCTGCATATGGCTAAAGATAAAAAAGTTAAACAAGGGTAGTTAGTAAGCCCCCCCCCCATCTGCATAATCTACCCACACTTTAGATGGGCCATATAGACCTTCATGAAGAGGTTTCTGCAAACATCACCAAGTATGTAAGTATAGATAAGATCGAAAACTTTCATGGACAGCAATAATGTGTACAGAACGTGTACGTAGAAACGGGTTTAAAAGCCATGTGTAAGATAAAATATTTATTGCTTTAAAAGCATGTTTAAAAACAACTTAAAAACACAATTACTGTATTTCTTCAATTCTAAGATGCATGTTTTTTCCCAATTAAGCATTTCAAAAAATGGGGTGCGTCTTAGAATCGAAGGTCTCCAAAAAGCACCCCAAAATGCTATCTTCTTACTTACTGGGGCTTGGGGGAGCTTCAGGGAGGCCTGCGCAACCCTCTGCAGGCCTCCCTGATCTTCAGTTCGGCAAAAAATGGTGATTTTCAGCCATTTCTGGTTTTCGCGAAAACCAGAAATGCCCAAAAATCGCTGTTTTTCACCAAACTGAAGATCAGGGAGGCCTGCAGAGGGTTGCGCAGGCCTCCCTGAAGCTCCCCCAAGCCCAGGTAACGAAGGAAATGGCACTTTCTGATGGGGCCAGAAATGCTATGCAAAGGCAATGCACGTAGTCATCCTCAGCTGCAGGAGACATGCTGGGGAGAGTTGGTGCTGAGCGGGTAGATTTAATGAAGGGAGGTGAGTCTTACAATTGATGGATTTTTTTTCCCTGCTGGTGGTACTGAAAGTAAAGGTGCGCCTTAGAATCGATGGCGCCTTAGACTCAAAGAAATACGGTAAAACAATAAAAACTTATAGAAGTGTGGATTACTTCATTACGTTTCGTCCAAGACCATGATGGACCTCGTCAGATGATCGAGAGATTGAGCCACCATGGCTGCAGAAGGTATAAGTACTGTATATTTGATGCCATCCAGCCCATTCACTCTACCGGGATTTTCATGGGATAAGTAAAAGTATTAATGTAAAATCTTGGTTGTGTGAAAGGACCATCACTGAACAAATATGGGTCACGTGACCATTGGTCACAAAGTGGCTTCCTTAGATTGCTGTACATGTTACAGCCTGCCTGCGGCCAGGTGGATTACGTGTGGAAAGGTTTCAGTTTTACAAGATTTTTGTTTTTTAGTGGCCCCTGAAGTTCAGCAGTGGGAGCCATGTGCATAGTGTGGGGGGTGCGGGGGGCAGGGGAGCCAAATGTAAAATGTTGGCTTGGGGTGGAGACAATTAACTGCTGCACTCCATGAGCCAATACGCTAGGATGGCTTGCATATACAAGCCCATGTCTCTGTGTTACTACACACCAGAATCTACTACAATCATCCAGTAATCCATTTGTAGGTCCTAATCTATATACTGCTCACACCTAGATCAAGCTTTTGCATGCCACCACAAATGTCCATGTAGCCTACATGGGTTTGGTTTCTGGTCAATGAGTCATGTTCAAAAAAGTTGGCAGACGCTGTACACTGTGAACTTGGTCATGTAAGTAAGTAGTTCATGGGAATGAATCCAGTAAGTTGTGGAACTCCTTGCCACAGGAGGTGGTGATGGCACCTGGCCTGGATGCCTTTAAAAGGGGATTGGACAGATTTATGGAGGAAAAGTCCATCACAGCTTACAAGCCATGATGGGGATAAGCAACCTGCTGGTTGTAGGAGTAGGTTTTTTTTGTGCCAGGTGCAAGGGAGTGGCAACAGGATACAAGTATCTTGTTGTCTTGTGCTCCCTGAGGCATCTGGTGGGGCATTGATACAGGAAGCTGGACTAGATGGGCCTTTGGCCTGATCCAGCAGGGCTCTTCTTATGTTCTTATGTTCTTAAGTATTCTGAAGATTGATGTGCACTGCCATTATGTCATGTCAAAGGCTGAGCGACTGTACTGATATACTTCAGATTAAATGTTTGTCTGAATGCTTTACTTTGAACACAGAGTGAGTCCATAGTAGGGACAAATCTCCATACAGATATGTCGGTTTTACACGTTTTTAACTATCTTTGCTTCCCCCAAAGAATCTTGGGAATTGTAGTTTGCTGATAGTGCTGAGCATTCTGTTAACGAAAAAGATCTCCAGCATCTCTACACAATCACAGTTCTGTTACTTTGAGAAATGGAATAACTTTTCATTAACAGATCCACTTGAAATCTGTAGTGTAGATTTGCTCTGTGCTCACCCACCTCAGGCTGCAATCCTATGCACACTTTCCTGGGAGTAAGCCCCATTGAACACAATAGAATTTACTTCTGAGTAGATATGCATAAACATATCTCCGTGTTCCAGCTGCATGCTACGTGCTGCGGCAAGGAGAGTCATACCGGCCACATGACCACGGAGGCGTCTTCGGGCATCGCTGGCTCTTCGGCTTTGAAATGGGGATGAGCACCACACCCTAGAGTCGGACACGACTGGACTTAATTGTCAGGAGTCACCTTTACCTTTACCTAGATATGCATAGGCTTGTGCTGACAATCAAGTACCATGACTTTGCTTTGTGGCCTATGGAAATGATTGTGTGCAAAGCCTGAACAGGAACACTGTGTTGTGAAAAGAGCCTAGAACAAGTATTCACCCCTGTGCTGGAAGAAGCAGTGCCAGTAAATTCACATCTTACATCAGTAAGTTCACAGCAGGCTGCCAAACTGAATTTGTCCAAACATGTGTTACCCATTCACCAGGATCTCTGAAGCTAGTGAATAAACATTGCCATGCTGCACAAGACCAAAGGTTTCTGCAGTCCAGCACTGTTTTTTATGTACTCCAACAAGCAGAGGCTCAGGCTGGGATTGTAATTCAGTGACAAGAGTACATGATCCCAGGTTTGATTCCCTGCACCCAGGATCAGACCAAGATTTCCCAGTGCCTGAGGCAGTATGCCAAAAGTTCCTCCCATCTGGAAAAGAAAGAGGGGGACAGAGTGGAAGAGGATGTGTGGTGGGCTAGAGGGTCTCCAGGGAGTGGAGCAACAGAGGCAAGTGGACTGATGAAGATGGGCACCTCCCACCAACCTGCTGCCTGAAGCGACTGCCTCAGTTGGCCTCACAGATAGGCCAGCCCTGCTGACATCTCTGAGCAAAATGATCTCAGGTAGTAGATTTGGAAAAACTCTTGTCTGAATGCTTGGATTGCTGCTGATAGACATTGTAGACAATACTGGGCCACATGGATCTATAAGCTGACTCAGGCAACATCCAGTGCTCAGCATACAAGATGCCCAAAATCAGCACATAAGGACAGCATGATTCATGGATAGCCATTTTTGATTATTTGTCTGCAACATCTGGTAATCGGGCTAGAGGCGTACAGACTCTGTATGTTGAAGTTTCACTTCTATTTCTCGATAGTGTTGTCACATTGCTGGGTGTGGTTATATATGGTTTCTATTGCACCCCTTTTTATGGTTCATAATCACTATCAGGGCAGCAGCAGCTGCAGGGCTACCAGGACTTGCTTCATGCCGAAACATAGAGGGCAAACGTACAGCCAGCATAAGCACAGAGACAGTCTTGTTGAAATCTGTGGAGTCACACATGCTTCTATGGCAGTGTAGATTTGGCAGTGTAGATATGGCAGTGTAGATATGGACCGTAGGTGGGTTTGTTGTTCTTTGTCAGAAGAAACTCCGCAGGTGTTTCCAGATATGTTGTGTATTTCTGTATGGCCTGAAACCCTTGCCATCGCTGCCACCTAAAAACCTCGGGCTGGAGAAAAAGTGGAGCAAGAAAGTGAATGTTGTTTGTTTGTTTATTTATTTTATTTAAAGAATTTATACCCCGCCTTTCTCCCAGCAAGGGCACTCAAGGTGGCTTACAATAACACATTAAAATACGTATATACATTAAAATAATTAAAAACAAATAATTAAAACAATTAAAATAAACAACCCCAGTGGGTCACCTATATTTACATTTGTTAAAAGCCATTTGTTAAAAAGCCAGCCCACTGTGTCAGATATTGAATGCCAACCTAAATAAAAACGTCTTAAGGCCCCGCCGAAAGGTCTCTAAAGCGGGAGCCTTCTTAATTCCAGGGGGAGGGAATTCCATAATTGGGGCGCCACTACCGAGAAGGCCCTATTCCGTGCCGCCATCCCCCTCACCTCCGTCAATGGCGGCACGGTTAACAGGCCCCCCCTGATGACCTCAGAGTATGGGTTGGATTATAGGGAAGGAGGCGGTCCCTCAAATACCCTGGACCCGAGCCGTATAGGGCTTTAAAAGTCAAAACTAGCACTTTGAATTATGCCTGGAAACGAACTGGCAGCCAGTGTAGCCGCCGAAGCAAGGGTCCGACTGAGTCGAACCGACAGGCCCCGGCAACCACCCAGGCCGCCGCATTCTGCACTAGTTGCAGTTTCCGAACGGTCTTCAAAGGCAGCCCCATGTAGAGCGCGTTGCAGTAATCTAGTCTAGATGTCACTAGGGCATGGGTCACTGTGGCCAGGTCTGCACGATCCACTTGAATGTTGTTCTTACACCCTTGTTGCATTTACTCATCATTGCTGATAACAATATTTTTTATAAGGAAAGAGCTGCTCTGTGCATGCTGCTATTCCTATATTATTACTATGGCTATGGTCCCTTTCATTATAATTTCCAGAATTCATCATGGCCTAGGAGCTCTGTTGTGTCCTTGCCCAGTTGCAGACACATAACAAGAATATAGCACTGTAGGACTGCTTTGGGAGAAAGCAGGACAATCTCTGAATGAATGGATTCTCTCTTGGAGCAACCCTATTGGGTTGTATCATGAGCAACCGCCACATTGTCATTTGCATGTGTGAATATGGAGATGATTGTTCCCATCATTGTATAGGAAGAGTTCTATTTGAGCCAGGGGCTCTGAAGCATAGCTCTAAACTTGTAAAGTATAAGGAAGAGTGTGCCTTTGAATGTGCACTGTGTACTATTCTTGTTAATTCCTGATGAGCCCTGCCTGCCTCCATTTCAATCCCCTTCCTCTGTTGCATCTGTGTGGAATAATAGACTGTAAGCCGCTCAGAGCAGGGAGCTGCACCACCCTCATGGATGACATAATAACAATAGTACCTTCCAGGCAGGCTATGATCTTGCAATTCCTCTTGACTGCTGAATAAAACTCAGGCACCATATTGGTCAAATTGCTTTGCTATCCTGGTTGTTTCTTGATTAGATTGACCAATAGCAACAATGGAAATACAACGAAGTAGATATTTTAAAAGGACAAAGGGGTTTGGAAGTAGGAAAAAACACACAATTGAAATAGTATATGACACTTGAGCAGGTTATGTCTTTGCTTTTATCTGTTGATCCAGAACATGGCGAAAAATGGTGAATGCGTTGCTTTGATTTGTGGAAGTTTTCATGGTCGTGGAGCCTTTATTCTAAAACCGGAAAGTCTGAAAGGATAGGTCAAGAACTGGCAAAAGTGAACAGAAATCTACTAGATATTGTAAACTCTGATGGTTAGCTTGCCATCTGGCTGCAATGCCAGACACTGGATTACTATTCATTATTCATCCTTGGTCATTAATAATAAATATTGAAATCTATATGCCACTGCATGCCACTATCTATACATTCACACTATCTATATGTTCACAGTCATTATGTAATTCTTTTTCTTAGTATAGATTTTCTGAGTATCTCACAGATACGTCTGAGGCAGCACACACATCTAACGTTGCAAAGGTATATGTTAGCACTGTCCACCTATAAAGCTAGCATAGAGGGGGGAAAAAATCTGTAACTGAAAACATTAATATTGTGACCCACCTTGTGCTGACAGTACTGTAGGTCCATCACTATTCTGGCTACTAAACCATGCTGGCTACCATTTTCAGCCATTTCCAGAATCTTACCCAATCTTACCTAAATCCCTGTGCACAGTGCACCAATGCAGCCGTGCCAATGGGGTGCGCGCTGCATCCCTCAGGGTAGTTCCAAGCCACAAAGGCCTCTTTAAAGTAAAGGAACTTTTGTTCCCATGCCCTGTGGTAAGGCCAAGGCTACTTTGCTGGCGCAAGTCTGAGTGGACCCGGGTTGAGGGAACAAGGCCGGGAAGGGGGATAGGATATCAGTGGTGCCGCTGCTGCCGATACTGCCCCCTTCCCAGCCTTGATCCGCCCCCTCCCCGCCCCAGACTCTTCCCTGTTCATCCTCCTCCCCTCCCTGTTCCACCCACCCCCTGCCTCCTGCCTGCCCCCTGCACTAACTTACCTGTGCCAGGGCTTGTTGGGAGGCTGCTGGCGCAAGGATTCGGCTGCTCACTGCTTGCAGCAGTGGCCAGGCAGGCTGCACTGTATGGCATGTTGCCTCTTAGCATTGGGCCGTAATTGTGTGATCTTAGGTTATAACTAACAGGCATACATACTGCATAGCAGTACAGATTTGAAACTTGTATCTTGACTTCTGCTTCACATTTGGTATATGGGGAGGAGGAGCTTCCAGCAAGGGCCTGCTCTTTACCTCACATTTGAGCCCAAGACACCCAGAATGGCCACTGACATTGGTCAGGAAGGAGGACAGTTTCATCAGGGAGCTTCTTGTGTGGATTTTAACTGCCATCATCATGCCAGCTATCTTTGGAAGGATTTTGTACCAGGAATAGTCCATACCTCCCGACCTGGATGTTGTTGTCTGTTACACTCTAAGTTTGCTCTTTGGGGAGGACTTGCTCTTTGGCCTGCTGGCACTGTGGAAGCAATATCAAAGGGCGTTGATTTACTGGGGTGGTCCTTCGGAGCAGACATCAGGTGTAGAATGCATGCAGGAATCTTTTGATTTGTTCTATGGTAGAAAATCTGCACATGGAAATCCATCTCAGCTGAGACTGAAGGCAGTTAGATTCATTCAACTATGTTTTTGAAACACAAATGTGTTTACATCTGTAAAACAAATCTGAATTTGTATTATATTTGTACATGCTGTAGAATGAGGGCTGGTATAGCATAGTAGCTGAGAGGCTATGAATGGAGACTTCTCTGAATTGAACTTCCCTTCTGCTATGAATTCACCAGGTAGCCTAAAGGCAAATCACTCCCACTCAGTCTCAGCTGCAATAATACTATTTACTCTACAGGATTCTTGGACAGATTACAACTAGATAATCCACACAAAACTCTTTGAACACTCATATGTGCTGTACAAATGCTAAATATTATTTTTGGGCCAGTACTTAAGAAGTGGAAAGCAGAGGCATGTCTTCTTTGCATCATGATCACTATTCATCACTATCACTATTCATCATATAGTGAACCCTCAGTGGACTAATGGGGAAAGGGGTGTCTGTTAATGTCGGAAGACAAAGTCCATTAAATCTGAATGCATTGAAGTCAGTGGAGATGCACATGTGCAAAACAGATATGACTAGTTTTTTTTTAATGAAGCTGAAAACGTCTGTTGTTTCCGTACAATACAACAATACAGTATTTACTCATCTCAAAGATCAAATCTGCAGGTTCAACAAGTCTATCAAATTGGCTTGAACTAACAATGGAACTGCACATATTTCAGATACAAGTTCCCAACGTCATGTTTAATAAACAACATGAATGTGGGAGCAGAAGGGCATCTGCAGGAAAAAATCAGGGGGGGGGGGAAGCTGAAGGGGAAGGTAACCCTTTCCTCACTTGTTATTTTTCTTCCCACACCCCCTTTCTGCTGGCGATTTTCACTTCCAGTTGGGCTTATTTCTGGTCTCATGACTCAGTGGAGAGAAAACAGAAGTCAGATGATGGAGAAATGGGATGGGGTAACGCCAGGTGCGGAAAAGATTGAACACCCACCCCTGCTTATTGAGTCTCCCCTTCAATCTCCACTCATCCCCCCCCCATTCTGCCCTGCCCTTCCTTCACATTATTCAGCAAACACAGGATGGTAAACCCATGTTTACTAGTGTATTTATTTTATTTAACACATTTATCATCATCATCATCATCATTAAGAATACTGATACAGTATATTGCTTTTCAATTAAAATGTTCAAAAAATGGTTTACAGAGTAAATCAAATAAATTATTATAATAAATTATTTACATACTATTTTTTCAAATAAAAACCTTCAAGGCAGCTTACAATGAAAAACATATATAATTTACAGTTACAAAAACCGATAATGTAGTCTCACCCTATATCTGAGTTTGTCGTGTCCAAATGTGCCTCTTGCACATCATTGACTGTCTTACGTGCTCTAAAGGCTGTAACCAGCATCTTCCTTTTGCCAATAATAGATCCCCTCAAAGCTGGAAATCTTCAACTTTTAGGGAGTTTTGCATCTGCATTTGTGTGTGTGTGTGTTAAGGAAGGACATTTTTAAATGTGATTTTCTTCCTTCTCAGGAAATACCCTTTAGCGCAGAGGGGAAAGAGACTTCATTGAGCACCATTTAATTCACACCCCTTGTTTTCCCTTGCTTGTCATTTGCTGTCTTAAAAAAAAAGGCGACATCTAATTGCTGCCAAGTATTCCATGTTTCACGTAGACTAATTCAAGCATTTCCCACCTCTGTAAGCAGCTAGAGAGGAAGTCTATTTAATGAGTAACCTTGATGTGACACCACTGCATTCTTGAGAGGGTCTCAGTTTTGCTTTATTTTTGTGAATAAAAACACTGACATGCCACCAGCAATGAGCAAGGGCCCCACTTAGTCAGGAAAAACAATGTGCATCATGTCTGTGAAACCTTCACACAACTAACCATTTATTTTCCTATGTAAAGTGATTTGTGGACTTTTTTTTTTGGTCAAAAAGTGGTATATAAGCACAGTAGCGTAGTAAGTGCTGCAAGGTGGCCCCCTCCCACTTGCCATCGGAGCCATTCCAGGCAGCGAAGGCATCATGGAGGAGACTCCATTTGGTTTGGTGAGCACTTGCATGTTGCCTTTGCTGCCAGGAATGGCTCTGAAGGCGAGTGGGAGGGGCCATCTTGCAGTGCCTTGCAGCATTTACCATGCCACTCCCCCAGCTACGCTACTGTATAAACATTTAAGAATTGGTGTATACAGGGATAATGAGATTTAGAGTGTAGATGAGGTAGGGAAAATTCTTGGAGTCTGTCTCTCCAAGGGGTCCAATAAAATGCACGCATAGGAGGACAGGATTCTTGGGTCTTTACTTGACATGTATGAAGAAGGACTTTTGCAAATGTAGCTTGCCATCAGTCATAAGAAACACTATGCTTGCTGAAATTCCCTGTTCTATACAACTATAAAAGACACAGATCTCTCCTCCTTTGCACCTGGTAAAGTAGCCCTCTGGCTAGAGCTGGAGACTCTGAGGAGATGAGCAGGTAATAATAGGACATCAGCTTCTCTTTTCTAGCAAAGTTCCTATGCCAAAAATAGTTGTGTAATAAGTAGACATTCAGTAGATAAGGCTTGTTTTGGATGCAGTCTTATGCACATTTACTTAGAAGTCATTCCCATTGAACTCAGGGGAACATACTTCTGAGAACGGGCATAGGATTGAACTACATGAGTCACATTTTTCACATGGAAACAAAGCATGGTTAGCACCCTTCAGGCCAGGCAATATATAATTTTGAATATATAATATATAATCAATATACAAGGTGATTTTCTGTGCATGAAAGAACAGATTTATAGCGAGGCAGGCTCAAGGTGGCTATAAGTATTCACAGAGCTGAATCCATGACAGAGGGAGCTCAGCTTCAGTGACTATTTAACTATAGGTATCCATCAATAATTCTATGTGGGATCTGTTCACAGCTGATGCTCCAGAAAGTTTCCAATTCCAGTTTGTGGAAGTGGGCTAATTGATGAATATAAAAATGCATGGAAATGCTTCTGATTGCAGAAACAGGCTGGAATTACTTTATGGAAGGAGACTGCTGGAGATTTGTGGTGTTTTATAATATCTGTTTATTTACAAATACAGTCAATTATTGGAATCCGCATACCTGGTTCCCATGGATTCGCTTATCCGTGGGAACAAAGGTATAACTCATGTCTTGCTACTGTTGCCTGTTCTCGGCTATCCGTGACCATTTGCTGCATCCATGGTCATTCTGAAACTGTCTGCATCCATTCTGAAGCAGGTCAATTACATTAGTTGTGCCCCAGAATCAATGGCGCCTACGTAGCGGGGCAGGGGGGCGGACCGCCGTAGGGTGACGCGCACAGAAGAGTGACGCGCGTCACCCTACGGAGGCTCCGAGGCCGGGAGAAGGCCTTGGAGTGTCCGCCCTGTCCGGGGCCTTCTGACGAGGCCCAATGCGGCGATACGTCATTTATTAGCTTTTTCGCACATGCGCAGAACGTTTCTGAGGGCAAAAGGGCAACCCTTGCCCTCAGAAACGTTGTGCGCATGCGCGAAAAAGCTAAAAGTTCACGTATTTCCGCATTGGGCCTCGTCAGAAGGTCCCGGACCGCCGGAGGACGACGACGCTCGGAGCCGGCAGCAGCAGGGGTAAGTCCTTTGGCGGTGCGAAAAAGTTTGGGGGGAGGTGCAGGGGGGTCACTAGGGTGACGCGCGCACCCTTGCTCTGGGCGGCGCGCACCCTAGTGACGCCTCTGCCAGAATGCCTTGCTAAAGCTCTCAGCAACCATTCTGAAGCTATCCAAAGCCATTCTGAAACTACCTGCGGCCATTCGCTGCTGGCATCCCTGACCAGGTTAGCTCCCCCTCCCCCTAACCTCATTGATCCCATAGGATCAATGATTCGGTATCTGCAGATTCAATATCCGCAGATTTGGTATCCAGAACTGTTTCTCTCTGGAAATCCCAAGCAAGTGGGGTGTGATCACTATCTAGTAGCCACTAGCCATCAAACAGTATCAGTGCTCATTTAAACAAGCATGTCCAAATCATCAGTGCCTATTAAAGAAACATACAAACGAAAGCCTAGAAAAAACAACAATCTTCTCACTTTATGTAGCCATAAACCATGAGAGTCTCTTGCCAAGAGGGCACAATAAAAACACATGAGCCAGCCCTTCTGGAGGAAAATCAAAAGATATATATACACACACGCACACGCACACGCACACGCTGTCCACAATGGAATCCTATTCAAGGAGTCACAATGGCATGGTGATGATGGAAGACCGGACAGAAGTGAAAAGGGAAGAGCATCACAAGGGAATACCAAGGATTCATTCAGAAAAGGAAGGTGACCTTCCTAAAAAAGTTTAGAAAAGAAGATGGAGAGAGACAGTAATAACTGGGGCAGGAATGCATGAAGGAAATCCAAGCATAAATTAAAGTAAATGCAAAATTAGACAGGACTCTCAGTAAAGCCCGACCCACACTGCACGATTTCTGGTGCATCCTAGACATGCGCAGAGCTGTGTGGTCACCATTTCGAGAGAGAGCAGCTGAACGCGGGAGAGCTGCACTCTCCCGAGTTCTGGCACGAGCGGAATAGTTTGTTGCCCATGATTTGAGGGGGCGGGTATGCGGAGCTACTGCAGCCACCAATCAGATGAGAGGGCGGGATGAAAGGGGTTGTCAGTCAATCGGAACTTACTTGAGTCTCCGATTTCTCTTGGATCCATTTCTCCTTCTCACAAAAGTTAGCAAGATGAATTCTATTCCCGGGACAAATTGTTTTGTTAGTTTTCTCTCCTTCTTGCCCCTCTCTCTCTTCTCTCGTGTATCGGACCGCACTTGTGCTTAGCCAATCACCACTGCGCTTTCTAAGAAGGCGGGACAACAGGAGGGACTATTTGCTGAAAGACACTCGTGGAGACGAGGTCAGTTCGCGGAGGTGAGTGGCCAGGAGGCACCTATGCTCGCTCGCCTCCACGCCCGATCTCATGCGGTGTGGGTCGGGCTTAATACCTTTGGGGTTGTAGTTTTATTTTCCCTATACCTCTGGCTTCCTGCGTTTCACTCTGGGAAATGTCCTACAAGTTCTTGTTAATTGGGGGGAAGGGAAAGGGAGGTGATGGCAGAATGTGACTGCAAATGGAATGTAGTCCAACTTTCTGCTTTCCATCGAGCATGAAATGAAGATAGTGTCAAAACAGGTATTTTTAAATTCTACATGTCACCAGCATTAGGATGGAAGATGCAGATATATTTATATACCTTGTACCATGCGGAAGCACAGCACCCACAAGACCTGTCAACTCCCTTTGGCAGAGTCAAGGCAATATTTCGCTATTCAGTTACAAGAAGGAAAATATATTACTGTTTACTTGTACTCAAACTTGTGGTATAAAAGGTGGGTCAGAGACATTTGGGCGCAGCCCAGATAAGTAATTTTGTCAACTCCAGGTCACATTCAAAAGCCATGAATGCAACCTTTAACCCAATCTTGTCCTGGCGCAATTGGTCGGTTTGATACAAATAGAGGATACATTCCCATAGAAAACATAGGCATAATGCAGCACCACACAATTAACCCTGTTTCAAGCCTGTGTATCTGCCATGGCTCCCAAATCAGGAAGTCCGAGAACTATAATTCTATTATGGTTAGTAATCTTGAGAGATCTGCTGTACAGAGCTGCTGTGAGCTCATTGGTGATATGGCGGGATAAAGAAATTAGGTGTAGGTATGGGTGGTGTTGTAAGGCCAGCGGGTGGCGCAGTGGGTTAAACCGCTGAACCATATAAGCTGTCGATCGAAAGGTTGGCAGTTCGATTCCCGTGACGGGGTGAGCGCTCGTTGCTTGGCCAGCTCCTGCCAACCTAGCAGTTCCAAAGCATGTCAATGCGAGTAGATAAATAGGTACCGCTTGCAGGAAGGTAAACAGCGCTCCGTGTTCCAGCTGCATGCTACGCGCTGCGGCAAGGAGAGTCATGCCGGCCACATGACCATGGAGGCGTCTTCGGACAACGCTGGCTCTTCGGCTTTGAAATGGAGATGAGCACCACACCCTAGAGTCGGACACGACTGGACTTAATTGTCAGGGGATACCTTTACCTTATGGGTGGTGCAGTGGGTTAAACCACTGAACCATGAGCTGTCGATTGAAAGGTCGGCAGTTCGAATCCGTGCGATGGCTCCTGCCAACCTAGCAGTTCGAAAGCAAGAAATTGCAAGTAGATTAATAGGTACTGCGTCAGCGGGACGGTAACAGCGTTCCATGCGCCTCGGTGTTGAGTCATGTCGGCCACATGACCATGGAAACGTCTTTGGACAGCGCTGGCTCTTCAGTTTTGAAACGGAGATGAGTACCGCTCCCTCGAGTCGGACACGACTGGACTTAATTGTCAAGGGATACCTTTACCTTTACCTATGGATGGTAGATACACTTAACCAAAACAATAGGAACAATCTTAGAATGGTTCAGATTTTAAATTATCTGAATTTTATTTCACTAACCCTGGAGTAATGATTGATTGTGGCATGAACTCTTGTGCTATCTAGGAAGAAACCTCACCCTTTTGCTAGTTGGTGGCTTCAGTATTTGGATAGACACGATGCAAGAATAAATGGCCTCTGCTGCCATGGAATGCAGTATCTCTTCAAGGTCCCAACAGTTCTGTCACTATAGCTCAGTGACAGGAAATTCCCATAATTAGGGAGTTTGCTGATCTCACTTTCTTTGGAAAATACCATCTACCAATTGCATCATTTACAATGTATGCAATGCCCAAACCAAACATGGTATAAATTAGCCAGCACTCATTTGTTTCATAAAAAGTATTGTTCCTCATTTATTCAATGACCTTTTTGTTCTTTTACATCCTGGACCAATCAAGTGTCGTGGTTGTAGCTGAGCCCCAAGTGCAGACAATAGCTTATTCCGTCTATTCTGTTCACAGGGCTGTAGGAATGGTCAGCCACTTTGTCATGCGGAGACTGGAGGTTGTTTAAAGCAGCTTTTCCCACCATTTAGAAAGAGGCTGGATCCTGAGAGGAAAACCCTGTCATAATAATAATCCAGAGCCCATTGAAGTTTTCTCAGCTTTATGATTTGGGTGGGGCTGGAATGCAGTGTGCTCACCGGCCTACACACACTGCTGAAGTGGGGAACTATAGTACAGTATATGCTGGAAGCATGAATGTGCACACCATGGAAAAGCACGCACTTGTAAATGCAGGGTTTCTGGAACTAGGAGCTTCTCTGTGTTATACCAGTATGTATGAGATCATTGATTATGACATGGAAACTGTCAGTTTCAGGTAATCAGAATGTGGATAATTTGTATATCTATATATGGTGGGGAGGTGGGGTGCAGAGGCTTTAATGGGGGGATGTTTGGCTTGTTCTATACAGACAATGCAATATGCCTGGACTACAGGTGTAACGTAACCAATAGCAAATTTGTTTGGTGATTGAAACTTCCTCCTGCATCATGCCCTTCCATAAAACAGTAGAAGCAGACATAGGAACGGAAGGCTTAGCTTACTATGTGATGAGAGCATTTGTACTTGCTTCAGAAGTTCCTGCACTTTGTTTAAAGGACGTAGTCTCAGGCAGAAATCCTTTGAAGAGTAAGGGAGCATAGTGGCTAGGAGACAGCTACAATTCAGGAAGTCCCTGATTTGAATCTCGCCTCTGCCACAAACTCCTTAGGTTGCCTTAGGCAAGTGACTCCCTCAACTTTATGGGGATATTAATACTCACCTTAGTAACATATGTCTGTAGAGCTGGACCATAAGGAAGGCTGAGCAAAGGAGGCTGAGCAGAATGGAGGAAAATTCTGAGAGTGCCTTGGACTGCAAGAAGACCAAACCAGTCCATACTCCAAGAAATCAAGGAAATCAAGCCAGACTGCTCACTTGACGGAGTGATATTAAAGGCAAAACTGAAGTACTTCGGCCACATAATGCCTAAAGACAGGTTACCCTGGAGAAGATGCTGATGCTAGGGAAAGTGGAAGGCAAAAGGAAGAGGGGCCGATCAAGGGCAAGATGGATGGATGATATTCTGGAGGTGACTGACGGACTCAACCTTGGGGGAGCTGGACAGCCGACAGAAAGCTCTGGTGTGGGCTGGTCCATGAAGTCACGAAGAGTCGGAAGTGACTGAACGAATAAACAACAAACAAAATACTCACCTTACAGGGCTGTTACCAGAATATAATACACTGAAAGCCTGCTATGCATATGCTAAGTATTACTTGTTCAACATGCGCCTGTTGACTGTGATGCACATCTATTATTTCATTATTTGTTTCTCTCTTTTGACCCACACTGTCCTAAAGGCATGAGAGTGATAATGCATTTAAAACATCCCAAAATGTAAAAATGCCAAAGCAAAAATATAAAACGCAATGATGAAATCTAAAAACATAGGCCACAATCCAAGCTGGCCACAATCCCCCGAGCTGGCTGGGGGGAAACTCTCAGGTAGAGTACACTCATAGTAAACGAAAACTCTTGCTCTAGCTCATCATTCTCCCCTCCTTCAAGCTTCCTGTTCCACTGTGTTCCCTCTTCCTTTTCCTTCAGTCCAAGGACTGGGAGGGGAAGGAGAAGCAGTGGAGACGATGCAGGTGGGCAACCCCTGCCAATCTGTTCCCTCTAATGTGACTACGTTCATCAGCCAGCCTCATGAATGGGCTGGCCTTGGGTAGCATGACCTTTTTCAGGGTCCACATTCTGCAAGCATATTATTATGGTACTGAGAGAGAGAGAGAGAGAGAGCTTCACTGAGTCCCAGTTAATTTCTGGGCTAAATCCAGTATGCTGGTTTTAACCTCTGAAGCCCTAAATGGCCTTGTCCAGGAAATGACAAACATCTCCTATATGGAACTCCTGGGGCTTAAAGAACTGTAATTGTTTTTGTTGTTTGCATTTGCTGCTAGCTACTTGGAGGAATGGGATATGGATGGATAAATAAACAAGAAAGACATTACCGGAGATGCTTTGTATTTTAACTAGGCTTTAACACTGTTCTTACTCTCCACAAGCTGGCTCTTTGGAAGCTGGCATGTGCATTCACGACAAGTGTTTATCTGACATCTTTTACGACGGATGTCAGCATGTTTTCCTCATTTGGGCTCAATCGTTTTCTCACAGTCCAGTCATTTATGACATCATCAGCCTTTCCTTCTCAGCCCTAGACACAGTGTTTCTGGAGCTAAGCACTTCCTGAACAAAATTTTCGAACTCACGACAGTGATGCTGGGAGTGGGGGTGGGGGTGGAAGGATGGAAAAGAAGGAGCTGGAGACCTTGTTTCATGCAAAGACATAAAATGAGAAGTGCAGCCATGGAAAACTTGCACATAGCAACCACTGCTGCTACCACCAAGGTTACAGTAATTAATTTCAAATCTGTTCAGAAAAGGTTCCTTTTATGTTGGACTGGTGCTTTAAGAGGCTCAAGAAGTACGGAAAAACAGGAAATCAAACAACCTCATTAGGAATTGACTCTGCTCAGTAATTAGTGGCTAGGAAAGAAAACAAGGAAAAGCAGGTGGTGAGTGAACTGAAGGCGACCATGTAGCTTGGGACAGAAATGCTCATTAGGGTAACGAAATGATTTGAAAAAAATGAATGTTTCTTCCATGATCACAAGAACTCAGACTGAGTGCACTTATTACATGCTTAGCAATAAAATAGCTGCCTTTAGAGGCTGTTAGATGTTACCAGCATGGGATTTAATGAATAATGAGGTAGTGGACTGGGGTACTTTAAAAGGCATCTTTGTTCTGTGGTGTCCAGGTTCATCTTGGTAAAATCATGTTAAAAGTAATTAGCAAATGATGCTGCATTTTGCCAGGACGTCCAGAAGAGAGGACACCAGTCATTGATATCAATTACATTTAATTAGGCTCAAGTAAATTGGGTTGCTAATGCAGACTGTATTGTCTGGTAGGTTAACCAGAGGCAAAGGATGACAGGAATCCTGCACTGTTAATAGTTGTGTAAAGGAAGGGATTTTGCAGCTTGTTGGGGAAGAAGTGTGGATTGCTGTATCTGCTGAAACTTCTATGCAACTACGAAAAGTGCAGGAGCTCTGCTCTTTGCATTCAATTATGCTATCTAGTAACTATTCAGCTGAAATGTTTAGAGAGGGTTCCATTTGTATGCCTTCAAACGTTACATGTTTATTTTGTGAGATGCACATGGTTCTATTTGTTCCTTTCAAGTTTAAAATATGCATGTGTGCCCAAGTCTGCAGTCCACAAGCCTGCTGAGCTGGAGGGCTTGGGTTTAGACCAGCTGAGTTTCACTGATTAATAGGCAATACAATTATCCACACTTGTCTGGTAAATCAAAACCAAGCAGCATTGCCAACGTTTCAACTGGTGTCTGTAGCTGTGCCTTTGACTGCAGTTTGGTCAGCCGCAATTAGTGACTATGCTTTTCTCTCCATGCCAGGAGAAGCTCTAGCTCCTATTTGTTTCACATCAAACTTCAGTAAAAGTCACAGTGCAAAGACCAGTTGAAAAGCTGGCAACCCAAGCTCATCAGTCGGTGAAGGTTTTGGAGATTTGGAAGGGGTCACTACATCCTGTTGCTCTCTCTGCCTGTTAGTTTCGCCCACTGTTGCCCACCTTGCCAGTTCTACTGTCCACGTGCTTTGCCACTTAGCGGTACATCATTGTGGCTAATGCTTCCTGCTGCCACAATTTATTTTTGTGCGCAGGAGTGTGGTCTGGAGGTTGAGCTGTTGCCTTGCCTGAAAAAGCTAAGCAGGATCAGCTGCTTAGAAGGGAGACCGAGAGATTGTGAGAGGCTGCTGGCGTATCTCTGTGGAGGAGTCAACTGGCAAAAAAAATGGATAACGTCTTGAGAACCGGTCTGAAGCTTGGTTTGGAGCTGCCTGCGAGAGCTTGGAGGGCACAAGAGTCGGCAGCCAGGATGATAACTGCACTATGAAGGGAAACATCTGGAGAAATGGAGGGTTCAATTTGATTTCCTCATTGGGAAAAAAAGAGGGGTTTATGTTTAACCTGCCTATGTAAACCATCTTGAGTCTATGAGAAAGGTGGTACTGTAATAAATAAATAAATAAATAAAATGTTATTTATATTATATAAATAAATAAATATATAGCCAGAAACCACCTGGCAATCCTAATATTGCCAGAACTGACCAGAAAAATGACCTGGCCTGTTCTTGTGCCTCTAACCTGGCCTGCTCTGCACAAGATTGGTGTGCAGAGACACCTGCTGAAGCTTTTCACAGAAGATGGAGACAAAATATTATCACCTGAAAGTCTGCACATCATGCTGCTGAAGGTAAGGTCCTACCAGGCAGTGGAGGGGCGGGGGGAGGGGAGGGCAAATCGGGAGCATTGGTTGGATGAGTCCAGGAAGGGGGAGGGATCCCCCTTCTCCTTTCTCCCTATCCCCTTTCCCGGGCCTGTTGGGCCTTACATGGGGCCTATTGAATGTGTACGCCAGCAAAATTGCTGGCGTGTGTTCGAGGAGAGCCATTGGGGCGGCTGGTACATTCCTCGAGGTGAAGGGGCAAACGTCCCTTTACCCCAAGGAGGCTGCCAGCTGTGCTGGGGCAGGCCCAATCCTGCTCAGATTGTGGCATGTGCCTTATGTGTGCCGCCGCATCCTGCTAGACAGGATTGGGCTGCCTGACTTGTTGTTTGTGATTCAGTGCCATCCTATGTGAAGTGCTCTCACAAAAACTATAAGCCCCAGGCCCCCAGAATTCCTTAGATCTTGCAGATACAGTATTTCCTATGCACAGAAAGGAGAAACCAATAGCGTATGGCAGTAAACTGGCAGCAGGAGGGAGGAGGAAGTACCAGAATAATCAGGGATGTTGTGATCCGTGCACAGTGAGAGCCTGTAGTGCTAATTTATTGATCCCAGGATGTGTTTTTGTTGGATATGAGCAGTATTTGGCTGCTAGGACCTTGGAGGGTAGTGTGTGTTCCGGCCACCTGCAAGGACCTTCACCTGGCCCCTCCTGTCTGACCTGGAAGGGGCGTGACCCTGACCTTTTCCCCAACATCCTCTCTCTGACCACATGGGTTCTCTCTCTTCGCATCTGACTCTACATGGGGAAGGACGTGTTTTCCTGAGCTCCTAGCCTGGAAGCCATTTTCCCCACAATGGGTGTGCCAGCTATAGGGGCACACTGTCCGTTTTATGTAATAGTGTACCTCTAGTCATAACTAGATGAATGTAAACTATGAATGCTGATCTGTAAGTAAAACTACTTTTCTTTTTTTTACTATACAAGCCTCAGACTCCGTGTCTCATTTCAATGCTAACGATAGCTAGCTAGCCTGGGTGCTGGGATAACTCTACTGGTTAAATAAATATAAGGTCTTCTTCCGTTTGCAAACTCTGCATATTTGAACCCCCTAAGGTTTATGAAATAATATAATAACCCCCAACAGTTTTAGCAAATACGTGGTCTCCAGAGTGCATGAAGAACTGACACTAGATCTCAGGAACAGCGAAGAGTATTTAAAGGACATTTGGCAACTTGTCTATAATTAATATACTGTATAATATACATGCCTCAGGGCTGGCATTGCCTCCTCTCCCATCATGGGTCAAGATGCAAGAGGCTTTGGGGTGAAATTCTCCCATTTGCGGGTGGGGGGAACACTTGGAGGAGGAGGTGGCAACAGAGCTGCCACAGAGGCGACAACAGCATCTCACCCATCCCATCATCTGCAAATGTGATCTTCCACCAGAGGCCCCTGCTGTGTAACTGCACCTGCAACAACACCAAGGTAAACTTCATGGTGTGTGTGTGTGTTTAGGTAGCAGAGGACTATGGAGGGTACTTTGCCTCAACCTGGAGCTGGCCCTGGATGCTATTGCCCGTGTCTGGCTATAAATACAAACCAGGCAGCCAGAAATGTAGGAAGCTTAAACAAAGGGATGCGAAGAAGCGAAAGGACACCAATCCATCTTCCACTTTTTCAAACAGACGAGGCCTTTCATGGTGGGGAGAGGGAAGGGGGGGGCTGTTACAAATGAGTCCTGGGCTCAGAGCAATTCGGCTTGCTTGGACACCAGCTTTCTCTATTCCAGGAAAAGCTTCACTAGAGAATATCCTGCATGTCAAGCTGCTGTTAAAGGCACAGGAACAAGGGCAGTTTAAAACCAGAACAAGAAGAAAACGACAACGCAGCAGCACCAGAAATGATGAACTAGTGACCAGTAATAATTTGTAAACGATTCACAGAACATGTTTTGTACATCGTGGCAAAAATTACACCGAAATCACCAAGCACCTATTCAGTGAAAGAAAAACAACAACAGCCCTTTAATGAGAAAAGTTATCTGTTTGCGGATATCCCCTGGGTAGATAAAGAGACGAAAACTGTTGTATATTTTTTTGCTGAGAATTTCTTTTGCGCATCCCCAGTAATAACAAATAATATCTGATCATAAAGCGTGATTATTTACAGGCTGTGTATTGTCACGTATCCTCCCAGGATGCTGTGCTTTTTGGTAAACACATTTTGATACCTTGTGACAGTATTGACCTTGCAGGACACAAAAGCATAATTTGGAATATTTCACAGACTGTTTTATATTGGAGAAAACAGGTTGACATTTGCTGTTTTACACCTGTTGATGCCAATGGGATTTCACTCTATTTATTTATTTATTTATTTATTTATTTAAAGAATTTCTACCCCGCCTTTCTCCCAACAAGGGCAATCAAGGCGGCTCTAGATTACCTGGTCAGCTGCGTTGTGTTCTCTTCTCTTTCCCCCAATGGACACTGTTTACTCATTTTGTCTGGTTGCAGAACTTCATTTTTTTTTTTAAAGTTAACCATCAAGTATGGTTTGCCTATTGTATTCAATAAATGCTGTGGCATGCATACCTTGCACCCTTGAACAATTTGAAATAATCAAGATGGCCACCAAATTAGTTTGGCATTGGAACAAAAGAACCAGGAAATGCTGTCTGCCCAATTTTATTTTCTTTATTTTTTAGTGCGCTTTTAGAAATATGAGTGATGCCACTTCAGCATCATTGAGCAATTCACAAAAGAGGAGCATGGATATCATGATGTGTTGCATACAACATGACTATACAGCAGGGGTGTATCTAAGGGCTCAGTCCAGCCTAACTCAGGCACAGTTGAGGCCCAATTGTGGCCCAATTGTGGCCCAAACTAGGACCGAGTTAGGCTGCAACTGTGCCTGAGTTAGGCTGGAGGCAACAGCATTGGGCCAGGATCGCGGCAAAACTTACCGCAGAGGCAGGCAGGCTCCTGTGGGGAGCTGTCAGTCTTGTGGAAGCGAAGAGCCCCCTCCTCAGCCCGTCTTCGTGCACCTACCACAGCTGCTGCAGCGGTCGCAGCAGATGGGCAGCCACAGGCGGGCCTGCAGGCACTGCGCGTTTGACAGTCAGCTGAAGGGCAGAGGTTGTGCCAGTGCCAGCTGCCCCAGGGCACCCTGGGCATCAGCCACCTGCCGCAGGGGGGAGTGCGACTGCCCTCCCTCCTGCAGACTGCGATGCCACCCCCAAGCCACGGTGAGGCTGCACGTGGGAGTCATGGGGGGGTGAGCGGGGGAGAGAAGGGAAGGAGGGGGTGGGAACGGCACGCACAAGGGGGGGGGTCTCATGAGGTCTGGAACCGCCTCCGCCAGGACATGCCCGTGCGCTGCCTGAAGCCCTGGGCCTCAAGGGCCGTGGCAATGCCCACAAAGAAGGCATCCCAGCATGCCTTCTGCTCCGTGCCCCGGCCAAGACCGAGAGATGCCGTGGGCTTGTCTGCTGCGAGCGGGAAGGGCTCACGCAGCTCATCACACCCCCAGATGGGGCAACGTCGGCACCTTGCGGCAGGCGCTCTGGCGGCATGGGGGGTGCCAGCGTCCATCATCAGGGAGTGGGAGGGGAGGCAGGCACACTGACAGGGGGTGCTGGGGAGGGGCACGGGTGGGTCAGAAACAGACAGACAACACGGCTGGTGGGAGAGGGATACAGGGAGAGGGGTCTGCAGAGACCGATAGGGGCACAGGGGGCACTTCGCAGATGGAGGCAATGCAGGAACGGGCGCCTCTCATGCAGATGGACCGAGGGCGGACACGGACGCCGTTGATGGGCGGAAACGGACGCCGGTGACGGGCGGACAGAGGGTGGGTGAGAGCCCCGGTTGCTGAAAGGGCTCTTCACGGACGTGGCGGACGTGCGCCACAGTGCCCGTCAGTGTTTGCCTGCCTGACAGGCCCCCCAACTCCCCCCTCCCCTCTGGTCCCAGAGGGTCCGGCAGCCCCCCTGCTGTGTTCTCCCAGGGATGGCTGTGGCGGACCCTGGCTGGGATTCATGTAGAGGCTTGTGTGCTGGGGCCTGCCTGTGTGGGTGTGTGGGGCAGTGCTTGTGCAACATTGGGGACATGTGTTTCCAGGGGCATCTTTATTGTTCTGGAACAGTGGCAGAGATGGCCGGGCGTGGCTGCCAGGGGTAGGCACAGCAGCCTCTAGGACCACAGCAGCAGCATCAGGCGAGCCCCATGGACCTGGAGATGCGGGCTCTTCCCCTGTGGAACCACGGCCTGCTCCATAGAAAGGGGAGGGACAGCAAGTAGGCAGCCAGGGCGGTGGGGCAGCAGCAGCAGCTGAGGTGGGTTGCAGGGCAGGCTCCCAGACCTCTCTGGCAGCATCAAGGCAGGTGACCGTGGGGCAACCAGACTGCAGGCCCAGGGGTGCTCCCCGGACGGTTTGTGGTAGTGGGCATTCCTGGGGGGACGAACAACATGGGGGTGTTCCATGGCAGCTGCTGCGTGGTAGCAATCGCCATTGAAGAGGAGCCAGTGTGCCAGTTGCAAAGGTCTGCAGGGAGAGAAATCAAACACAGCTGAGTGGTGTGAGACACATAGCCTGGTCTGCGCTCCTTCCCTGGGTGTACGGTGAGCATGATCCTGTAAGGGAAAGGGGTCAAAGAGAGAGACAACAACACAACTTGGGGGTCACAACCATGGCAATCCTAGCAATACTGACCTGTCGGTAGACCCTGTGGAGAAAAGAGGGGGGGGGAACAGCTGGTGTCTACATATGGGTTACAGTTCCACACTCATGGCATTGTGTGCTCACATTAATACAGGCAGCTATGAGACAAGACATTGGTATAGAGGCATATCATGGCAGGCTATGCAGGCAGCTATGAGACAAGACATTGGTATAGAGGCATATCATGGCAGGCTATGCAGGCAGCTATGAGACAAGACATTGGTATAGAGGCATATCATGGCAGGCTATGCAGGCAGCTATGAGACAAGACATTGGTATAGAGGCATGTATCCTACCTATATTTCTCTATGCAAAGAGGCAGACGTCAGACCACATGTCAGCACAAACCCTGCACTTACCTGCTGGTGTTGTTGCCTGTATGGGGGGGGGAGAGAGGGGCTGGGAGAAAGACATGGGTTAGCAAACACTTGCATGGAGACAGCTGCCCAGGCACAGCAGTAAACAGTTTGGCCACAGGCAGAACAGCCCTCTCTGCCCTAGAGGGGGGCAGAGAGGAGAGAGGAGAAGAGAGAAGTGGGGTGTTAGAAAAGTTTTCAAAGTCCCACTTTGTGGCTGCTGGGGGACAGAACCCCACGCCACGTGCTCAGAGAGAGAGAGAGAGAGAGAGAGAGAGAGAGTGGAGGGCTGGGGCTGGGCTTTTGTGGGAAAGAGGCTGGGTGGGGCTGGGTGCTGATAGGGTAACTATTTGGGTCCATGTCCAGAGTTAGGCCACACCTGTTCGGTCCTAACTCAGGCCCAACTCGGGCCCAGGGTGTTAGAACTTTTCAGGAGAGGGCTGGTGTGGGTAAGGTAAAATGGCTCCTATGGGTCTCCTCACATTTGGGTCCACCCTTTTTGCTGGCCCAAATTTTGGGCCTGAGTTGGGCTCGAGGGGGCGTGTCAGTGGCTCTCCAGTGTCTGGAACCGGACCAAAATTCGTAACCGCCCCCGTCACACCCCCGACACGCCCCCAACACACCCACTTTTAGGCTGCAATTGTGCCTGAATTGTGCAGTTGTGCCTGAATTGTACCGCAGTTGCCTTGGGCTGGACCGGGCTGCAATTCAGTCACAATTGCAGCCCAACTCAGGCACAATTCAGGCACAACTCGGGCCTAAAGCACTTGGGCTGCAATTGTGCCTGAATTGTACCGCAGTTGCCTTGGGCTGGACCGGGCTGTAAGTCACTAGGTTGCGAGTGTGAGTCATTTTTGCACGAGTGCGAGTGTGTCAGTGCCAAAATTTGTGGGCAAGTACGAGTCAAGTGCGAGTCATTTTTGCATGAGTGTGAGTCGAGTGCAAGTAAGGCCAAAAACCACAAGTCACGAGTCGAGTCACTTTGGGGAAAATGGTTTTTCCCCCTGAAAATGGGGTATGTGTATGTCTGTGTGGGGTGTGTGTGGGAACCTCTCTGAGGCTTCTATAGCACCCACTTGGCTTCCCCTATGCCCTTTCCCTCACTTTTCAGTCTTGTCACCACCCATCTGGCTTGGGAAAAACAAGCGTACCTGTGTCTACATTCAAACCATTTATTATTCCCTCCCTATCCCCTCCCCTTGCTGAGCCAAGCATCCCTTGGGCTAGGAGTTTTGGCCAATGAGGAGGAACCGCTGTGGCAGCTTCGCCTTCCCTCACCCCTCCCCACCCCTTGCACTCGGAGTTGTGGCTAATGGTGAACAGGCGGCAAAAAAGGGAGAAAAACTCTGAGCCACGCTTGCTTTCCCACCTCCTCGAAAACCCTTCCTCCCCGTTGCCCTCCTCCTCAGAGGTCTCCACTGCGCCTGCCTGCCTGCCTGTGTTGATGCTGGCCATTAAAGGAAAATGACTCGGAAATGGCAAGTCGTTACCCCCACGAGTGCGAGTCAAATGCAAGTACCATGGGTCGCGAGTGCGAGTCAGTGGGGTACGAGTACGAATCAGGGAAAAAGTGACTCAGTCGCACTTGCGAGTTGAGTCATTTGACTCAAGTCCCCATCCCTGCTATACAGTACCTGAAATGTGTGTGTGTGTGTGTGTGTGTGTGTGTGTGTGTGTGTGTGTGTGTGTGTGTGTGTGTGTGTGTGTGTGTGTGTGTGTGAAGCTTCGGAACTGGATATTAGGGCATCATTTTTGGCTTCAGGGATGGAGCAATAGAATAAGGTTGACCCTTCCTCTTGCTTGCCTAGCTCCACTCCTAAGGTCAATGTCTGTGGCAGATGCTTTATTAGAATCTCCTGGGATTAACCAGGAGGACCTTGGCTGCCATAGTTGCATTGCACTGACATGAAGCATTTTAAAGGCTGTATATGCAAGATACTGTATATGCAAGATGCCAGGATTCTAACTGTGATGTGTTGTGAAGCATCCACTGTTCAATATACCCCATACATTTTTTATTTTTATTTAAAAATTAAGACATTTTTATTTCGATCAGCATTTGATGTCTGACATGGTGGGCTGGCTTTTTAATAGATGGCTTTTGACAGATATAAATGTGGATGACCCACTGGGGCTGTTTGTTTTTAATTGTTTTAATTGTTTTAATTCTTGATTTTTAAATGTATATATGTATTTGAATGTTTTTATTGTAAGCCGCCTTGGTTGCCCTTGTGGGAGACAGGCGGGGTATAAATTCTATAAATAAATAAAAAATAAATACCAATCTGCATAGGCCAGGCCATCTCCTTGAAATTGTGAGATTAAGGCTCAAGGGGCCTTCAGCATAGGGCAGCATCTGGTTTTTCTTGTGGATTTGGCTGGATGCTACTAGTTAAGCAATGGCATCTCCTGACATTGTTAATACAGGTGGGCCCCCATATCCACTGATTCGCTATCCACGGATTCAGTTAACCACGGATCCTGGGGACACCCCCCCCCCCCAGGCTTTTACTTTTTTCCCAGTAAGCTTCGTTTCTTCCTTAAAGAAACAGGAGAAGCAGCCTCTGGCTGCTTATTACAGGCAAGTAAAACAAGACTAAGTACTAGAGAGGCTCTGCAAAGTTAACAGAAACCTTGCAGAGCCTCTTTAGGACTTAGTCTCGTTCTACTTGCCTGCAATGGAGGCTGCTTCTCTGTTTGTTTTAAGGAAGAAACAAAGCTTGCTGAAAGAAATAAGAGCTGGGGGGGGGCAAGCATGCCTGCCTGCAGGGGAGGCAGGGTGGGGGGCCCTCAGGAAACCATGGAGGGGGTGTTCGCTCTTATCCACGGTTTCAAGTATCCACAGAGGGGCCTGGAACATATCCCCAGCGGATATGGGGGCCCACCTGTAATAGCATAATGGGGTCTTCTCAAAACACAAACAGTCCCAAGTTCTTTTACATTGGGGGGAAAAGAGAGTTATAAAACCTTTCAAGGTTAAAAACCAAACAGCCCGCTTCTCCCCCTGCCCCTCCCCTCCCCACCCATTCCCAAACTCACATGTTTCCGAAACCAGAAGCAACCTGGAGAAAACTGGAAGAATCCCTTTGACTTGCTCTGTATGCCTTTTTTTTTTCTTTTAACTAGCTACATGAAACATTGTTGGTCTGGTTTTTTTTTCTCTTTCAATTTCAGGAAGTCTCTTGATGCCCTTTGCTTGATTTTGTTTTGCTTGTTATCGGGACAACTAATATTTTTTCCTGTTAGGGGAGAAAAAGATTTTCCCAGGCAGATTAAAGATGTTTTTTAAAGTGTATGAATGGTGGCACGGTTCACTTTCATTGCTCTGTTTATTTTTAAGAATGGAAAAACAAAACAAAACAAAAACACCACCTTGATTTATTGTAACAAGATGTCCATCCTGGTGCAAAACCTGAACTGAATTGAATTGTCCCTCCTTGTTTTTGACTCAATTGTGGCTTCTTATCTAGTAGAATTCTATGGAGGGGAAAAAGAAAAAGAGTATGTGATAAATTTGTGCTACAGCATGTATCGGTGGTTTCAGAAAAAGAAGGAACAATAGGATTGGTGAAAAAAAACCTCCCTGTTAAGTTGTGATAATGGGACAATGGTTTCATTTGGAATAAAAGCTGAACTAAACAGTTGCTCAAGGAGGGCATGATGCGTCCAGGCCTTCCACCGAGGAGCACTGAAAACAGCTCTGAACCAGTGTCCTGGCTCTGCTTTTACTTAAAATGCCCTTAAATTATAAATACTCATAATTGTGTCACTGTGGATTCCACAGAATGAATGGGAATCAGGCAGATTCTTTTACAAAATGGAACAGGAGAACTCGAGTTTAATTTTCCTTGTTTCTTCAGGCAAATATCTAAGATCATCATCATCATTTTTTGCAGCTTAAGGAAAATGCTTCACTGGAGTATTAAAATCATGTGTAAAAGTCTAGATCAGGACTGACAGCCCAATCCTGTGTAAGGATACCCGGCCGGCCTAAAGGGCTGGCCACGGTATCCTGTGGCCATCCTGGGTTGCCATGGGGCAGCCCGGGAGGACCACGGGAGATACCCTCCTGTGGAAGTCAGGATCATAACCCAGAATGTACAAAACCCAGAAAAGTAGTATTCAGTACAGAATGACCAAACCTGAGATTTCTGAGGCAGCGCATGGTGATCTCACAAGATTGCCTTGAAAAATGAGGAGGGTGGGGAAATCTGGCGGCACCCAGTAGCAGAGGGGGGGCAGCAGCAGAGCCCAGCAGCAACCCTCAAATAACCAGAAATTAACCTTTCCCACCAGTGGAGGAAAAATCTGGAGAAATTGTCATGTTTGGCAAACCAGCAACCCTCATCATCATGACCAAACCATTGCAGATGAACCCTAAGATGGAAACAGGTTTTTATTACAAAAATTCTTTCCATGTCCAAACAAGATGGATTGGGAGCCATTATGCAGACAAACATTTTATGCGGTTACCGACTGTTATTGTTAAGCAACGGGCTCTTCAGAATAGGTGGCATTATTGTGGTCATGAGATTTCTATACTGCTGCTGATTATCAGTGGGTAACATTGCAGCTGGATGGGGTGATAGCCTCCAGAAAGCAGGAAAGAGGAATGGTCTAGTTTTCATTGGATCAGCTCTTCCTTCTCCTCTCCTTTCTCTTCTTATATTGCACAGGCTTATTGCTTTGCAATAAAGTCACTACTAAAATTAATGTAATACAACGTATATAATGTCCCTTCTTTGCAGCCTTTTCTACCTGAAATGCAAGGCAATTCTCCTGTAGATTGAATACAAAAGAGAAGCGTCGGTATTATGAATATACCGATCTACAAAACCCAAAATACAGTGGTTCCTTTTCTTAGTATTTGTTTGATCTACTACCTGATTATTTTTTTAAAATGAAGATGCAGCACTGGGTGTTATTATTTAGTAGTTAAGACAGAATGTGTGCTCAAGAAAGCACTAAAGGCACTAGATAAGGATCTTGCCCCCTAAACTTTGACAGTCAAAGCTATTGAAGCCAACAGAAGGGCTTCAGTAATTTTTATTTTCATGACTATGTACAAAGGACACATAGTTTATTCAGAACAGGCTTCAGTCCAAGCATCTGGAATTATCTGGGCACTAGACAACGGCTTGGTTGAGTGCCAGTGTAACAGAGTTTGTGGTTTGGAGACCAAGCAGTAGCCAGCCCACTGTATCAGTGAAGAGCTCTTCCTGAAATCAGGCAGGTCCCCCAGGCCTTCTCCTGCTGTGGTTTTTCAATATGCCCCTGGGGAGCCCCCCCCCAGATGCTTTTGAGGGAACTTCCTTGTGCAGCATCCCATATAGTAGCACTATCTACAGTACATTTAGTTTTCACTGTTGTGTGTTTTGCAGTGTAACAGAAACCCTGACCAGGACACTTCTCAAGACGAAAGATTTTCCTTTGCCTTACTGTCTTCTAATTCTATAAATAGGTGGGCTGTTAGGTTTAGTTTAAAAATTCTCAGTGTGAGAGTGTCTGATACCCAAATATAACCAATAGCAAAATAGCAATACCAATAGCAAAAACGAATTTGTTTTTAACATTTCAGAAGCTGATACCAATAGCAAAAACGAATTTGTTTTTAACATTCCAGAAGCATCAGGGTCAGTTTTGACAAAACGATAACTTGATGACTGCAGACCACTATATTTGGAGTCTACGAAAGCTAAGTCACAGTTCATGCTTGAGGATGTTCATGTAAACTTATTTACCTGTATCCATATGGGCTGTCTGTCCGCCTCCTACAACATTTTCTGGAGTCAATCAGAACCAGCGTTGGAACCGAACAAGAAAATGTCCAGTTCCTTTCTCAGCCAAACAGACCATGGTAGCTGTAATGGCAGTCCTTGCAGGCTAAAGGTGCCACTGTTTACTGCCAGATTGGTTAATAATAAAATCTTGTCTATCCGAGATCTTATCCTGGATGACCGTGCTGATCTGGCTTATATCACTGAGACCTGGTTGGACAGAGTGAGAGGAATTGCTCTCTCCCAGGTCTGTCTGCCAGGTTTTGGGATGCTGCAGCAGCCTTGTCTGCAAGGGCAGAAAGGCAGAATTGCAATAGTTGCTAATAATCCACCCCCTTGTCCAGGTAATCGGTTCAGCAATTACCAGGGCTTGAATGCCTGTTTCTGAAGCTGGGTGGTTGAGATAGGATTGGGATTGTTGGTGGTGTACTATCTACCCAGCTGCCCAACCCTCTCCCTACCTAAGCTGCTGGGGGTGGTATTTGGTGCAGTGTTGGAGTTCCCTATGACGTTGGTGCTGGGGGGGGGGCTTTAACATACATGCCAAGCCCCCTGGCCCTGGTATGGTTCAGGATTTTATGGCCATCATGGCAAACATGGGCCTGTCTCAACTAATATCAGCTCCTGGACACAATGAAGGACACATCTTGCTTACACATGTTTACTTCTGTACTGGAGGATAACAATATGGGTATGGAGGAGATTAAGAAAATTCCTTTGTCATAGTCAGATGACCTGGCTTTTCACAACTTCAAACTTCTGCAAGGGTAGGGGAGCTATTTGAATGGCTTGCTCTTGGAAGTTGATGGAACCAGGTAGTTTTGGTTGAATTATTGCAACATACTCCATGTCATGTGGCATGGGGGTGCCCTTTTAGACCCTTTGGAAACTTCAACTGGTAAAGAGTGCAGCTGCTAAAGTACCAACAGGGGTGAGATATTATTGTTACATTTTGCCTCCATTGTTTTGGCTGTACTTGTTGCCAGTTCGCTTCAGGATGCAATTCAAGATGCTGGTTACCGAGCTTGGAACCAGGGTACCTGATGGGCCACCTTCCTCTATGTGAGTCTACCTGTGCTGTAAGATCTGCTGTCTCTCAGTTGTCTGAGGTGCAGCTCACTGGGATGCTCAATCAGGCCTTTAGTGGTCCTCTCCCTTTGGAGCTTCCTCCCCTGGAAGGTTTGTTTTGCTTCTTCTCATTATTTGGAAGACGGCTAAAGTAACATCTGTTTTGGATGGTCTTCCCTGATTACTCCTGACTGCTGTTTTAAATCTCTCCCATCTTGTGATCTGATGCTGCTCATTTAAATTTTTATTATTTTTGAGTTTTTTAAAAAAAATGTTGTGATTTACCTTGAATTATGAAGAAAAGTTAGCAATGTATGGTTGCGAGAGTTGGACCATAAGGAAGGCTGAGCGCCGAAGAATAGATGCTTTCGAACTGTGGTGCTGGAGAAGACTCCTGAGAGTCCCTTGGACTGCTAGGAGATCAAATCAGTCAATCCTAAATGAAATCAACCCTGACTGTTCCCTGGAAGGACAGGTACTAAGGCTGAAACTCAAATATTTTGGCCACCTAATGCGAAGAGAGGACTCTCTGGAGAAGACTCTGATGCTGGGAAAGACTGAAGGCAAAAGGAGAAGGGGAAGGCCAAGGATGAGATGGTTAGACAGCATCACCGATGCAACGAACATGAAAATGAGCGAACTCAGGAAGATAGTGGAGGATAGGAAGGCCTGGCGGGATATGGTTCATGGGATCACGAAGGGTTGGACACGACTTAACGACTGAACAACAACAATGAAGAAAAGTGGGATAAAACCCTTAAATAAATTCAGAGCTGCCGGCCTAGGCCCTCTCTGAGAGAGAGAGAGAGAGAGAGAGAGAGAGAGAGAGAGAGAGAGAGAGAGAGAGAGAGAGAGATTCTTTATACAGGAGAATCTCAGAGCTCTCTAAGATGCTCTCAGTCTAAAAGATTTAAAGTCCCAGAATACTTTAATATCTGCTGGCACTTCCTATGCATAGGCTGGAGGGGCCAACTGGCAGTATCAGGGAGGAACAAGTGGAGACACTGAGATCTCAGGGACAGCACTGCTTGTGATGTGCATGATGCTTGTGCTGCATTGCTTAGATAACCAGGTTCACAGTAGAGGCATTGGAAGTAAAGAACTGTGAGTGTGTCCTGATTGCTGGAGGCCTGGGCTAGAGACTTTTTCTCCACTCCCCCTCCCGGCACCTTATATATATACTTAATGTGCCGTGAAAGAACCAGGCAACTGTTATAACTCCCCCACCCCTAGTCTGATCCGCCTCCTAATGCTCTACACTTCTATCCAGCCTTCTTGCCCTCCCCAAAGTCAGTTACTCTACTTTGAGAATCCTGTTCTAGCATGTGATGTTGGGTCAAAATCTTGGATACGAGACAGGATCTAAGTATAACAAACTTTCCCACTTGTCTGCTTACTAACCAGTTGGAAGGAAATGGCTGGAGTTGTCTTACCCCACCGACACTATGGATGAAACTACATCAAGATGTTGTTCTTGGCACCAGTGCTCGGAACTAAGAGATTTGCACGTGCCACCTGCTCTCTCTTAACTGCTTCACCAATGAGCCTAGCACATACTTCCTCTTCTTCTGAAGAGAAGTCTGCATCACTGCGTCTTCTGGGACAGCTCGGCTTGTAGTTTCTTGTTTTCTCAAAAAGA